>OX638313.1:32576197-34976197 GCA_951812415.1 Beris morrisii | reverse complement strand
AGTTCAACCGGCTCAGAGAAAGTGAAGGAATCTGAACTACGCTTAATTCTGATGAAGAAGGAGTTCACAATTTAAGACCGAGTCAGAGTTTGCATTTCATGGGCTAGGCTTGTGTAAAGTATATCAGCGCCATTTAGTTCCTTAATGAAACAGGATGGTACAATGGGGCTCTGTATTAGCTTAAGTGTCGATACCCTTGTCATACTAATGGTGGCAACGTTAATATTCATATTCAGTATAGCCTGTGGGACGTAATTACTACAAAAAACAGGAAATATAGAGAAGGATGTTCTGTAGCAGGAACGTAGCCACAATATAGTTTCGGAGACTGCATTGAAAGTGAAAGAATCCTCCTCTCAATGGGCTGTGCCGACCGTGGTATGTTGTTTTGTTTGAATTAAAATAATTTACGTTAAGAACTTTATTCATATAAAAACTATTGATCATTTCGACTAGAAAGCGTAAACAGCGCTGTCCTTTTCTCGTTTTTTCACGACGGCTATCACCAGTGAAGAGTCTGCGAGACTACCACAGTGGTGTAGAAATATCACTGGGGTAGACAATATCTTTGGAATGGCTTAAGGTGGAAAGATGGAACATATAATATTTAAGTAGCTTAGATGTATAGAGGTAGGATCAAACCAATCGTATCTTGAAAATTTTGTGCCATGTATTTATATCAGGAATCATTTGAGATACAAATTTTAGAATGAATAGCACAATGAAACCATTCAAATCCATAAGATTTTCTAATTAGTGGTCACAATCGCTAAATGAAGATGACTTGGGGCGATGAATCGTCTCGATCCACTGGCTGTACATTCTACTCCAGGAATCGGGATAAGGTCATTTAAATCAAATTTTCTTCATTGTCGGTAAAGCTAGGTGCATGTGTGATTGCGTAAGAAGATAGCGCAAAGACGTCAATGATCCTTTCGGCTCAATATTTGCAATTTTCCTAATCGGGAACACAAGTCCCGATCGGAGAAATCGCAAATATCTAAAAACCACGTCGGATATTCCCATTAACAGGAAATTGATTCTTAAAAACTCCTTGCTTTTTCAAGCTTTACACGCTTATCTTACATTTATATAAAACTGAAATGCGAAGCGGAAAACCTCACCTGCTCTCCAATAATGCAATAATCATGCGGGATAGCAGTGTGAATATCCAGCTGTATAGTGCATGTTGGGAGAGCCCTTTTATCACAATTGAACGGTCACAGCAATTGCGATTCATACGTACCTATGAGAACGTGGTCCATGAAACACAACTCGAGTCAATTTACGAGAAACTAACTTACAATGTTTCCAAACGAATTGTCGTTTGTCGTGCCAACTGCTAAGCTACTAAGCTATAGACGCTCTAGGTACTAGAGATTAAAAATTAATAGTTCCCATCATTGGGTAGATCAACCACAGGACTTCAACGGACTAGTTACAAGAACTTTTCGCAGTTAACTTCTTAAATAAGTTATTAAACTTTCCTCTTATTTTGAAATAATAAGATAATCTAATTTTTATAAATAAATTAATGATTCAGAGAGAGAAGTCCAACATCCTTTTATATGATGTGATATCAATGTCTTAATATCGTTTTGATAGCCAAGGCAATATTCTGTCTCAGTCGACAAGATCCTGTGATGGTCTTCACATACTGTTCTGACACCAAATCATTGAATGAATGAAGCTTGAAGAGCTACCTGATAATCTTAAACAGGAACTCACCTATCTTCAGTCCACGTTAATGTTACTTCAATGTATGTGAATTGCATTGGCACCCAATCCAAATATCCAGTCCAATTACCATA
The DNA here is from genome assembly GCA_951812415.1 of Beris morrisii. NCBI lineage: Eukaryota > Metazoa > Arthropoda > Insecta > Diptera > Stratiomyidae > Beris > Beris morrisii. Next base: position 34,974,386 of record OX638313.1, on the reverse strand, counting down.
TACAAGTTTAGATGAAATAGTTCCAGACCTCTCATATATCGTAACTTCTAGAATCCTATCAACTAAAAAGATAAATCATAAGGTTAGAGTTTTTAAATCGTCACGATGCATTTTTACTACAAGTGTACCTTGTTATGGTCGTGAAATCTAAACATTGATTTAATCACTGATGCCGCATCTGATCACTATCTCTTCATTACAACGATCACCTTAAGGTGATCCCTTGTGAGTGTTCCCGTCAATCCACCGGTAGTCTATCAGTTCCTACATGATTCTCAGGCCTAGGCAGGCCGCATTGGGTTCTGTTACAGTGCTCTGGGTACTGTTACAGCGCTTTGGGTAATGTTACTCCTTCAAATGTCATTGTTCTATTTAGATCAAAGGTGATGGGACCATGGCTAGGTGAGCCCAGCCTCTGCGATACATGGGAACATCGTCCACTTTACGTCCGATTCAAATCTTGTACTTCTAAAAACTGAAATTTTAGCTGCTTCGTTGCCATTTATAACATCTTTAGTTTGTCACAACTCAATCTGCAGATGGTGCATATGGATTCTGCTATTATTGGTATTCTCGTCGAAAGGAAATGATATGAAAGAGAAATTCACTGGAAAGCAAATGTTGCGAAGATTCTTATCAGAACTTGTGGAGATCTGGATGCATTTTGACACGATAATTAAGAAGCACAATTTTACAGCCAGACCGTTTGGTTATTAGTACAGAGTTTAACCCATTTTTATTTTAAATAATGCAACAAGATCAGGCCTGGTCCGGGGTCGGTTAATTTTCTCAACACACAATGCGATCACTATTAAATAATCTTAGATTGTACTCGCCAACGCAGACTTCTTGAAGTCGACTCATATTAAAGTTTTTTTTGAATTTAAATTACTTTATTGGTGTAATATGAATGATAAAAAAATCTAAAATACCATTCCATTAATCTGCTTCTTTTCCTAGATTCAACAACCAATAAAAGTTGAAAATCAGTATTACACAAATAACCCGAATCCCGGTTATATGACTTGTAATCAATCATCTTATCCAACGACCACGTATTGTGTGCCAGTAAGCTAGTTACAGTAATTAGAAGAAATGTCGATACTTACTTTCCGTATTCGTATTTTCAGGAAAAGAAGAACAAGCACACAGCGCTGAAAATTGCTGCAGCTGCCGGTGGAATTGGTCTCGGTGCTTATGCTATCTCACGCGTATTGCACCATTCTAGCAGCGATTCGGACTAATAAACAATGTGCTATATGATCTGATCGGAAACTACAACAAAGTTAAAAAGTTTTTTTTTTCAAGGAGTTTATTTTATGTTGAAATTTAATCAAAACTAAATTCAATTTTATTTATTATTAACGAATTATAATGCGTAATGAGTTAAGAATAATATCAAATATTTACAATGAATGATATAGGAAAACGAAATAAAAATCATCATAAATAGTAACACAATTTGTTGTATAGTAACTTTCTCTTAAATAAAAAAAAAATCCGTTATTAATGATTCTAAAAATAAAAACATAAATAACATGTTTCTTAAGTTGTTGGTTTTGTTTTCAAAACAATCAGTTGCAATCAACAGACAGAACCACTTCATAAACTTTTCATTTTTCTTGATTCAGCGCATTTATGAATTCTTCTAATTTCTCTTGAATTTGCCGCACGCGTACTGTAAAAATGACAAAAATAAATAAAACATTCTTAACGGCCACTACACAATCAACTTACTTAATTCCTCAGCCAATGTTACACGCTTTCCGGTCAACAGAACGGTTTTCTTCTCTTCATCTTCACTGAACTCGTCTAAAACTTCTTTGATTTCTTTATCGAGACGACGAGCTTCACGATTAATGACTTGTTGACGTAGTGCATTTGCTGTTACTTTAATTACTTGTTGTATTCTCCAGAATAGAACAATATCACTACAGTTGATCTGTATACGAGAATTAATTTGTAAATAGCCGGAATAGATTAATGATAATTCCAAATCAATTACCTCACATTCGGTGCCTTGTTGACTGTACAGATAGTATGCTTTCCTACAATCGTATGCGCGCTGTAGTGCTTGTTTCAGGAAATGTCTGGAAAAAAAATTTCGAGTTTAAGTAATTAAAATTTTTAAGGTTTGGAAAAGACAATCCAACCGATTGGTTTGGTAAATGAATGAGGATTTTTCCTCTATAGATACTCCAATGCGCAGACCACACACACATTAACGAATTGGACTATCGCCCACCTGAGAGGAAGATTCACGGAGACGGCTCTTCACGAAGTAGTCCGCACGATTGAACATACAATGAATTATAGTTATAGCAGAGGCTATCGACAACGTCTAAACTGAAACCATTCAACAATCACTCACAGAATTAGGAATGGAAGAATATTTTAGAGATTGATCTATGCTACTAACAACAATCAACCAATCAAACTTAGAAAACAGCAATTTGACCAAGCATGTGTACAGGAGAAGACCACAGGGTGGTGCTGTGCCTAGCACTGTAGCAGCATCCCTATTCCCTTATCTAATCCAGATGCTTGGATTTCCCCTCATATCTCCATTGCCAGTAGGTCAAACAAACTCGAGCTGCATTAATATCCAAACGTAAATAGCTCGATTTGTTTACTGACCTACTGGAAATGCCCGTAATATTAAGTAAGTAGTCATAAGCAACATTGCTGACTTGCGGATTCGGACTTAAGCGCCGGTTCATATTGCCTTGTCGAGGTCGAAGCTACAAACAAAATACAATTGTTTGGAGCTTCAGATTTCGTCACGCAATGTGTGACCGAGACTAAGACCCGGAACCAAATGTCAGCAATGTTTGGTCGAGTGACATGGAATTGAGTATTTTCCTAAAGTAGAACACAATACTCAATTCCGTATCAGTCGGCACTTTTTTAATATATAAGTTTAGTTGTAACTAGCAGTAAGCTCTTAGTATTCTAGTATTCTTTCAACCACTAAACAACCATTAAATTGTCGTACTAAAGAAATTTTTTCTTTCGAGGTAACTGAAACCCTTCTTTTCAGTAATTAATTCGAACTCTTCCCAAATAGTCTCTGAGTCAGGCTTAATTGCACTCTAGAGCTATATGGGCACTTAGAATATTTCTCAACACCTGGATCAATCTCAGGAAGTCTACGAAGAAAGAGTTGATCCACCACATAGGAAACAGGCGCTGTTCGCTGAACAAGACCACGAGCATGCGTTGACTAGGACGGTACTCATCTCTTTCAGGTCCCACCTCCTCTCGGGACTAACCGCGTGTTCTGGTCGGGTATCCCTCATACCCACCAATAAACACAACAGTGGTCATATCTCACCCCTCTATTGTGGCTAATCATCATAAATAGGAATAGACAGTAGAGGCTATAGGAGGGATGGAAGAACGATGCGATAGAAATGGAGTTAAACAAGAGGAGTTGTAGCAGAATTCTCTTTCTACATCCGAGAGGCATGTTGGACAATAAAATATGACTTAAAGTTAAAACGCAATACAATTGTTTACACTAACAGCTAAGCTGCAATCAAGGCATTCGATTTGGCTATCATTTCCGCTAAACTAGTAGAACAGTGCCTAAACGAGCTAGTCAGTTTATGAGGTTAGCTCAAAGTCACTCTGCCCTGGGTCGCTGGGCATAAGGAAATGAGCGTGCTAATGAACTGGCTGCCTCAAATGCCAGTCATTTCACTAACTGAGGAGCATTTATGACATACCAAGTTGAGCTCAATGTCTCTGTCAGCATAGAGCATGAGTATGTTGATATGGTGAATTTTTTCTAGTTTGTTGAGCTGAGAAATTGTACTGTCTCCAGTTTTTCGGAAGGAGAAAGTGTGACCTTGACATGGAATTGATTCAACCACAAAAAAGGAGAGACATACTATCCCACTTTCTATCAGCTGCTGGCTTCAGATGAAGCAAATTACCTACCTGTGCCATATCCAGGAACCGAACCAAGACTAAAGAACTCCTTAGCAAAACCCGGGCAGACATTTCCAAAATCACGGAAATCAGATCACCCAGCCAAATTGGGGATTCAGTTCAATGCCTACTACTACGTAGTCGATAGGACGCGAACGAGCGAGAGTCACTCTTTCATTTCCGTTGCGGATATCCAGCAATAAACAGGGTCCAAAAAAGAAGTCAAACGAATTTTTGGCATCAAAACGGCGCACTTGCGCTAGTTGAGCCTCTCCTGCGTTGTCGGTGCTACAACTCAAACCAACCAACCATGGTCATTGCACAACTATAACCCAATGGTCTTCTTGTACTAGTATTTTTTTTAAGTTTTAACTAAGGACCTTCAGAGTTTTCAACACCCAATGTTGTCCCGTTTCGTCTAATGCAAACAATTTTAACGTAAGCTGCACGCTCAATTAAAAATACCGGCTCTTGATCAGAAGAATAAAAACAGTAACATTAAAAACATCTTCTTTTAGTCTTATTTAGTCCTATCTAAAAAAAATACCTTAAAAATGCTATTAGGAAAACGATAGAGTAATTGAGAGGCTCTGCTGCTAAGCGGAGAACGCTGAAGTTAAAAAACATCGGTTTTATAAGTAAATTGATTTAAATTTCACTTAATAAAATTTTATTTTCCTCATTCTGGATTGATTACTCACTTTATGTAAGTCCTGTTCATTTTACATACATATAAAAAGTTCCTTTAGTACAGTGGTGAATTTCGTCAAAGCTTTATCCCAGGGTTCCACGAAGTGGGTCTAGCCCAATAAAAACCAAATGAATTTTATCTTTTTATGATACGAGTATGTCAACATCGATAACGGAACGGACCAGACCGGTCTAAATAGGCAAAATAAAACAATTTCGTCGTACGTATAAACCTAAATCGAACCAGCCCAAATGACCGAGAAGAAAACGATACGGATACGGCCGTCATCTGACAAATTATTATTAATAATAAATTCAGTGCACTGTTATTAAGCGATAAAGAAATAAAAACTATATTCCATTAGTTTAGATAAGTGATGAAAGTTTTTAGTCTGTCAGACATTCCACCATTTGCCATCTGCCCTTATTGTTCGTTCATTTGCTTTTATATCGCCACCCAAGCTATTTAGATTTTGGAATTACCGTCGGTCAAACTGTCCCTGCCGAAAATAATAAGTAAACTATACAATACGGCAAAGTAAATTGACTAAAATCAGGAGGCTCTGAGAAAGAATAAGAAAAAATCGTCTGAACCTGTACAACCGAAAAAATAATAAAATTTGTAAAAAAATAAATACAGAAAATAATTTCAAATATAATATAATAAAGAAATAATTAAACGTCTCTAACTATTTGCACAAACGTTGCGTCAGTATGTATGGTAAAAAGTGTAGAAAACATTAGTCAATTTGTCGTCGAACGACGAGTGGCGGATTACACAATAAGGCTCCAGAAATAATTAAAAAAAAGAAAGTGAGATTTTTTTACGATCCCTACAATTTGCCTTTTATCTTTACCTTTAGGAGCGAAGAAAAGCATTCACATAGTGCGCATGAAAGACTAAATACAACACTGACAGAAAGAGAATGGCAGTTTCAAACTGAACCCTAGATCGGTGGTGCAAGATTCAGGCCACATAATCTAAGGATTCTATAAAATCTTCATGACTGCGTAATACTAAATTTTTTGCATACTTAAAATTTTCTTAATCGACGGGAACTCAAACGACTCTATTGTTTTGAAAATAAATATAGTTAGGATCCATGACACTTATAACAATTGAAACAAATCCATTCGCAAACTTTTTGTCCCCAGCACACATCCACTAATCTAAAACAGATTCCCAACACAATGTCTCAATCATAAAGATTCGCATCACTAATATCAAATTAAAAAAAATTTCCCCTTTATATCAATACAAAATAAACTTACTTTCGATAAATTGGATACCATGTCTGTCGAATATAATCCGTATCAACTTCAATATTCGATCTCTGTAAATTTTTCCGGACAGTAGTCAATTCATCGTAGCTTAAAGTTGGCGGATGTTTCTGCAAAGCAAAACCAATAATTTTCTTAATTATATAAACATCCTTCGAACGTACGTAAACAACTGACCTTATCACTATTCAAAATTTTATCTAGCTCATTCTTGACATTGCGTCGTTTGCATTGATCTTCTGTTAAACTTTTCCATTGGGTCCATCGTGTTAAAGACGATGGTCCCATCATTTCCGTTAGAGTTTCATCGGTGTGTTGCATTTTTTCTTTAACTGATGTTTCGAAAAATTTAACAGCTTGATCCCATTCTTGTTTGTCGTGAACGCTACGATCTTCGAGCGTATTTAATTGAATGACACGCAGCATATCGATTGCCTAAATAAAATGTTAAATTCTGAAAATGTTCCATTGATTGAATCATAAACTTTATTTACTTTATCTTCCCAGGCATGTTTTCGAATAGCCTCATCAATCACAGCCGTTTTTAAGTTATCGAAAATGTCATCGTGATCTGGAGATTTTTTGGCCTTATCAATGAGATCTGTGAATTCTTGTTGCAACGCTTCCCAACCTAAATTCAAAAGTATTTACTTAACTTCTTAAAAAACATCGTAATTCACTTACCGGATTCAACAGATTTCGCGGGCAAAGCCTGTTCAGCCCATTGTCTTAGTTTGATATCAACCATTGTGTTAAAGGAATCTGCGGAATAACGAGAACTTAAATAATGTTGTCCCAAAACTTGCAGGTATTGAAAGATAGAGAAAAACAAATAAAATTTAGACACTTGAAAATGACAAATATGTTCGTGTGCAAATGTTGTCGAATATAAAAACATAAAAGTATACTCATTCATCAAAATGATCTACATTCTTGAATTGAAGCCTCCATTTTTTGTGAGTTATGTTTGTTGATGATGTCTATCATTGTACAATCACCATCAAGCGACAATAAAAGTAGAGAAAAATAATTATATTACTTTGAGAACCTGACTGAGCCGCTGGTAGATACACGTTTTCGAACACATAGTTGGACAGCTTTTCCCAAAGTTTGGCATTCAAGACTTCTTCCCATTTTTTGGCTGAAACTTGCGATAGATTAACGACTTCGTCCAGTATTTCGCCCTTCGCCTTTTCAAATAACTCGTCGCGACCCGATTCCCGTAATCTACGAATTTCGAAAAGAGATTGTCATTTGTTTTTCTAATTAAATTTATTAGCTCTTACCGCGGAAAATTGTTTTTCCATTCTGTTTCGAGATTAAAACGTGTCGCTTTGAAAGCATCAGCTTGTTGTTCTACTGTCTCACGTACCATTTTCCAAAATCGATCTGCAACTGCTAAGCTTAAATTTCTTGTTGTTACTTGATGTGGCATTATAACACCGCGCCGACTGTAAACAAATTCCAATGAATTTCCATAAATTTGAAAAGTTTTTTACTGAATAGCGTTACTGAAACAGTTTTGAATTTTTGAAAAATCGCTCTTCATAATCTCTGATCGCTTCGATACTGTCATCCTTACGGCCACGTCCCGTGACGACGGCATAGTAGCCGAGTGCTTTCATTGGAAATAGTTTACCGGATAGAATTCTTCTGATCTGTGAGGACAACGGAATACAAATACTATGCGAAAATGTTCGATAAAATTGTCGAAGTCACTTACTCTGTCAGGATCAGCCAGCTCTTCGGCTAGATCGACTTTGGTTAGAACAAATATTGTACGTTTGCCTAATGTATCACATTGTGATACTAAGTCGGTGACGTTGCTGCGTTCGGCATCTACTGATCCGTCCTTAAATAAAAATATAAATGGTAAATAAGACTAGAAAAGGGGACAAGTGATGTAACGCCTTAAAAAAGTTATGAAAACAGTTGTAATACATTTCGGTGTGCCAAACACCAAAACATCGATCCCATCGTTTTGCATTCTTAAGCATTTCACGCACTAATTTTTATACAATACGTTGAGCTTATATAAAAACAAAATGGCACATAAATGCAACTATTTTCAGCTCACTGCATCATTCTTCTCGAAACAAACAAATACTCGTGAAAGCAGTGAGAACCATTAAAAGTAGTTGAATTTATGGGTTCGATTTGTCAGTAGGCGAACAGCGAAGCGCATTTGGCTAAATTGCATTCGAAAAGCACAACTACAACCTCATCAAAAATATACGTAAATTACTCCATAACATACCTGTATACACAATATAATAGCATTCGGATTGCTCATATAATGTTTTGTCATTTGATGAATGGAATCTTTCGTGTCAGCAGCCATATCAACAGTCATAGTCTGTAAAAGAAATCGACTTAAAAACTGATTCAAACTATCAACAAAAGTTCAAAACGTTTACCGAAATAATTCCCGGTAAATCAACAAGAACAATACGTTGTAATCCTGGTCCCTTTACCGACATCGAAATAACTTCAGTACTAACGGTTTTGCCACCACGAACCGAAGCTCGCATCCGTAACTCAACTTCACGCCTCAAATCGGACAAATCATTTTCTTTCGTCAAATCATACTCCCGGTCGGAGTCTCTGAACTGTGCAATATGATATGGTCCTTCCGACAAGGTGACTTTAACCGGTGCCCTAGTCATCATTTCACCACTGCCACGTGGAAAAATTCTAGCTTGTGCAATCGATTCCAGTACTGATGTTTTTCCACTGCTCTGATCGCCAACAACAACTACTCGTGGTAAATGATCGGCTGTCGAATAGCTACTATCGTATCCTGACAATTCGTCCAAAACTTCCGAGTACATATCGATAAGAGATTTTTTGATTTTTTTCGGAGCGGTTTTCCGATTTGTTTTCAAAATCAGATACTGTTGTCGCAAGTCGCGATTTTCTTTTTCCAACTTTTCCAGTTCTCGTTGGTATTTCATTTGAACAGCCATGATTTCAGTTTGTAGAGTTTCGACTTGATTTTGTAGGGTATCTGAAAATTAGAATTACGATTTTTTTCTCGTTATATTTGGGAAATATTTTTTACCATATTTCTTTCGTCCTTCATCGGGTGATAAACCAATTGCATTCACTGTATGCTTATTCCGTATATCTTCCTTAGTAACTGTAAGAAACAAACAGAAATATCAAATATGCTCGCTAAGAACCTCTTGAGCGTAATAATAAAAATCCAATCCAACAAAATGCCGAAACAAACACAACGAAATTCAAGAATGATTCATACATGTATGCAGTGAAAATGGAAATTTTTTCTTGCATAATGCAGTGAGCGTGTACTTTTTGTCTATTTACCTCCATACATATCGGATACGAATTCAGACAATGTCTGGAAAGAACCTGAAGGAAAACGAAATTAAATTTGTTAATAATTTTACGTGGAAAAAAAAGTTTCTATATTTTTTTTTAAATTGAAATTTAAATCTAAAGAAAACTCAAAGAAGCCAAGTTCGAATAAAATTTGGTATGCGATTATTGCTTTTGATATTATGCAGTCTGGGTACGAATATGCTCGTGATCATTCTTGAACAATTACAACAAAAGTTTTTTTTAAAAATAAGATATTAAAAAGATATTAAGCGATTTTCGTCATTTTTTTTGTAATGGTAAACATACTCTCAATTTGGTCGTTTTCTTGGTGTTCAGCCGCCTCGATTGCATTGTCTAATCTGCTATCAAACCATGCGCGCCATGCTGCAACTCTTTCCTCCCCTAGCTGTTTTAAACGCGGATCTAAAATAATATATTGGTCAGGTTATTCTACAAAAAAGAAATGATCTTTCGATTCGATGCTACTGATGAGTTTGATGAAAGTTTAGAGAATAAGTACGAAGAAATCTGATAGATGTGATTTTTTAGCATTAAATTCATTAGGACTAGATTTTTTCTGGCTTTGCAGGTTTTCTTATCATGCAATACCAATTCTATTAGCCTTAGTCATTTGTTTATGTGCACATTGAAATGTTTATTTATGTTCTTTGTTAGTAAATATATGATACAGTTGTCCATCACTGATAAAGCAATATTTGAATTTTTTGCTAACTGTATCGCGGCGATTGCGTAGTCCAAGTGGAAAAGGCACCAGTCTAAGTTTTCAATTTACTAAAGTCTCTAAAAATTACAAAGAAATAATCTACCAGGCGATAAAACGGTTAGAGATGGGCTCTGTTGATGAGATGTTGTCGACCATAATAGTCGCGGGATCAAAAGGGCTGTCTTCTTCAGTTATTAATCGCTTCTAATGCCTGTACAGAGTTTACAGACATAACCAGCGGTTGCGTCTTCCAGTCAGGAAATCTTTGTAGCGAAATATTTTCCAGCAACTGTTACTGCTTTGAATCAGGTACGGTTCTTCTAACGTGATAATGCTGCATTGAATTTGAAAAGAGGAGCCAGGTAGCAATAACTTTTTAATTTAGTTTTATTTAATCCTTTTTCTTAGCTTTTATTCATTTGCAATGCAAAATTGCAGGTGTCCTCTCAGATCATCAAACGAATACTGGGACAGACCATAATGCCCCAGTTGGCTTACTATTCAAAGCAGCAGGCTAGTAAGCCATTGAGGGCATGATGGTTGAAAAACTACACTGCAAAATGTATATTGGACTTGATAGGGGGTACTTGCTTCATTTGTAGAGGTACCATACAACGTCTTTACAGTTTGAAGGTCTTTCATACTTACAAGTCAATGAATTTGTTTTCGCGAATTAAATCGTTGTGAAATATTTCTCAGTAAATAATTTTTTTCTATCACTAAAGCCTGACTTGAAGTGTAGCCACGAATTCCGATAAAACAGACCACACAGGATAAAAATAATTTGAGACAATTTCTTACGCCGCCGCCCAAATTTATTATACATGTATTATAAATTAGAAGTTTTTCATGGAAAAATCAGTTTACCGCATGTTCCGGACACATCGTTCAGACATTGTTGATAGATACTGATGCAGTTATGTTTAAAATAGCCCCATAGAAAAAGATAACAAAAAATGAATTCAAAAAATCAGCTAAATTTCTGATGGTATTCAGTACTGAAAATCTATACTGACGCAAAATTCGAATTCTGTCGTTTTTTAAAACTTCATATTATTATGAACATTTTTACTTCATGGCCATTGCCAGTGTACCTAAAAATGATAAACGGGTAGTTTTGTTCGATAATCGGATCATCAAAACCAGGCCAAGAATTAATCAAACCGACTTATCCGGGTGTAAAAATGAGGTCATGAGAGACCGAGAAGCATTGTTTTTGCGTGGCTTTGATGTTTAGTGCGCTATATGATATACTAATCTAAGCCACGATATTTCGTCGTGACCCCAAATAGAGGTTCTGGCTTCTGGGTCGCGAGTCAATCACGGCCCTTCTTGCATCTACCATCATTGTTTTCAACATGTTAAGACTAAGAAAAACCTTCCACTTTTTACACAAATATATCAGTCACCATAGAAAAGAGTCCAGCCAAGAGAAAAACAAATCAGGACTTACACAGATTTCTTGGTTTTCGGCGCATAAATTATTACCCTATGAAATTAGCTTCTAATCTTTTTATAATAAGAAATAATTCTTTACTTCATTTTATTCTTTTATTTTACCGATTTCTTTTTCAATTTAATTTTTCCGCAAGTTTCGTGTCGAGTTTGTTATTTTTCAGCACTGCACTGGTATTATTTTTTTTATTAGTCGAATATTTAGAAAAAAATCACACCCAAACAAAAAAAAACTTATAATTCATTCCGACTCACTCAACTCAAAAAGCAGTTGGATAGAAACAAAGTACGGGTATTAACTGGAATACTCACGGGCTGTACACGATTAAAGGATCATCTTAAAACAATAGGAATCATAACTGATAACTTGTACAGGTTCTGCCAAATGAAGGTAGAAACCTCTGAACACATTCTGTGCTACTGTGAGAACATTTTGTGGACTACAGGCCTACACCAACTAGAAAGATTCAACAAAACAAAGAAACAAAGTTGGACGAGCATCTCTAGGTTGAAACTGGAGAAAGATCTATGGGGTACACCAAATAGACCACTAGTCGCGGTGCTTGGAAGAATCTCCTCACCTCCGATGAAATCTTGATAGCGGTTCGACGAGATTTCAATTAAAACTGAATTCGATAGAAATTAATTAAAATAACAACGCATTTCACACCAGAAACTCAACTGACGCCGGAAAACAGCAAAAAAAACTTCTTAAAATTTTGCTTACCATGAACAAATTCCATTTCTCATTTAAAATTCGGGAAAAAAATAAAATTGCTGTTGGCGGCATTCGATGCCGCGTACTTAGCGTTAAGCTTTATATATCCTAGCAAACAACCAAAAATTACACCAAATTAGTTGAATTATTAGGTGAATTTCAGTGTCACCTACCTTAAGTATAAGGATGCGAAGGCAAGAATTTCACTTGTATATAATTCGTTGATAATAAAATTGGTTTCTTTCGCTATATAGAACAATCCTCAGCAATACCACCAGCTGTAAGGGTGTTTCGGATAGTAGGCATGATACACCCTCTGACGAGTCTATGTCATCCGATGACGAAACAGCTCCTTCGGACCTAGTCCAACGCAGTCTTATAAACTGGCCTATCCAGTGAAGGTTTTCCAAACAGTCATGTCCTCAAGGACAGCGATTAATCAACAGTCGGTGATTTCGTGTTGGGGTTTCACACCAGAAACTCCACTGACGCCGGAAAACAACATAACATTTTTTTTAAAATTTGCTTCTATGGTAGCTTACCATGAAAAAATTCCATTTCTCCAACAGGACTGCAACGCATTATTAATTTCCATTCCATTATCGCACTACTAGCACTGCTGCCTGATTTTATAAACTAATCGATCGCAGTTATGAATGAAAATCACTTTACAAGCACACTTTTGCGTAGAACTGATCTGTGTACAAGTTCTGTGGCACTCATATCCCAGTAGAACTTTTGGGAAGTCATTGAAAATGTAATGAGTTGTAAAAGTAATTTGCAGTAGAATTCTCCTTATGATATGGTAACTGCTTCCAATTCACATTACATTTTTTAAAAAGGAATGCAGCTCGTAATGGCATTCATCAAATGAAATTTTGACTGATATTTTGTTTTCGTGTAAATTATATCTTTCAAACGAAAACATGAATTATACTATGTTCAGACTACGAGATTGACGCGTTTAAATCGAGTTAAATGCGCTGAAAACACTTCCCGGACGCGTTTACGAAAACACGTAGCTACTACGCGTTTAATCGAAAACATGTACTGCAACCCTCGCGGAAATCGAAGTAAACTTTGGAAGAAACTATTTAATGCTGCAAAAACTCAATTTTGTGCTTGTGCAACGACTGCATTAGCTAATAAATTCCCTTCTCATTACTGCTATACAAACTAATTGGTTTCAAACAATTTAGAAAGCATAAATTTGCTAATGAAACACAGCTGAATATCTACTTGTCAAAACAAATCACATCAAGCTATCATGTATCAAAATTAAACGAGTTGCCTAGTCTGAACACTACTTTTTTAACATGTTAAATTTACCTACTTAAATGCGTTTAAAATACATAGTCTGTACAGGGTATTACGCGTCATTTCAAATAATTCGTTTGATCGGTCATAGTTGATTTTGAGTGTTATTTGTTTTAGGTAATTAAATTTAAAGTATTGAAATGTTTTTCTCGTGTTTTAGTGTATCCTGTTTTGAGGTAAATGAAGTGGAGTGCCTGCTATTCGGGTTGATTGGAACGGTGCACCCCATATAACCGGCTAACACGTAAAATTCAAAAAAATACGAGTAGAAATAGGCATAACATTTTTTTTTTTTTTAATATATTCTCCCTTGACACGAATAAATTTATTAGATCTTTCTATTAATTTTGCTATCCCGTCGTAAAAAATTGTTTTCTCCTTAGCTTCAAAGTAGCCTAAAATCGCGGACTTGTATTTAAGGTTAGTTACTATAGAGACTGAGAACTTTTTTGTGTCCCCCCTCGTAAATTGATGGGTTTGTAAGGAGGAAATAAGGGAAGAAGTATCAGTCCTTAACATAACTCATTTGGAAAAATCTTTCGAAATACTATTGCCCGTTTAATCGGTAACGCTGCAATTGATCCGCACCCGTGTAGTTGACTATCTACCATATAAATAATAATGTGTGTACATACTAAGTTTTTTCAGAAAAGGTTACGATATCTACAGGGTGCGCCATCTTTTATGTTGGTATGTAAACATTAAATAACTTTGACATTTTTCAACAGATTGATTTAATTGGACAAGTTTTGGAAACGTCAATTCAGAAGAATATTGCCAACAGACCGTCCACGTCGTTTGAAATACGGCCAAACAGTCGCTCGAATGGTTGACACTGAACCTGATTTTGGAAGCAAATTTTGATGACCGTCGAGGCCCATTTCACTCTTTGGCGGCGTTAATAAGCAAAATTGCCGCATTTGGGGAACGGAGAATACACACGAGATCCATGAAACGCCATTGCATGATCAAAAACTGTTTGAGCCGGCATTTGCGCCAAAACCATCATTGGGTCATTTTTTTCCGACAAATCGAAACAGTCGATGGAAAACGATATCGGTGGATGTTAGCTCATTCTGTCTGCCCGCAAATGCGTGAAAAAGGTCTTGATGGTTACTGGTTTCAACAAGACGGTGCGCCATGCCATACTGCAAATGAAACAACGAAAATTCCCTGGACGTCTGATGTCGAAAAGAGGCGACATTGACTGGCCACCGAAATCTCCAGATTTGACTCCTCCGGACTTCTCTTTATGGGGTTATTTGAAAGCAAAGTGTACGCCAGCAAGCGTCAGACCATTGACGAGCTCAAAGCAAACATTCGTGCCGAAATCATCGCTATACCGCCCGAGATGCTCGAAAAAGTAATGGAAAACGTAGCAAAAAGGGCACATTTTGCTGTGGCCAATAGAGGCAGCCACTTGATTGATGTTGTATTCAAAAACTAATCCAAATAAATTCTAAAGGACCAAATTGAATAAAAATACCTCACATATAAAAATCAGTTTTTTTTTTCAAAGTTATTCCATGTTTACATACCGATATAAAAGATGGCGCACTCTGTATATTTTACAAATTTAACAAATTATCTATTCAAATTATCTCCAAAAAAAAAACTCCTAATCTCGAAACATCTGATGTTATACTCCGACTTTGACCGCGTCCCCAAGTATGACCCAATTACGTCACTCATGTGTAATATGTGTCAGTGGCGTAAGCATTCTATCGCGACCCCATTTTAACCGCTTCAAGAACTTTGACCCGAAAAATAATAAAGTTTCGCCCAGACTATTGGCAAATTTTTTTTGTCTATTATAAATTTTATAGGTTCAGAAAATCCGTTCCCTGGTAATTACTATTTAACACAGTGGTAGCTAAATTGGAATTACTTTTCAGACTTTTGTAAATTACTTACGGAATGAAATACAGGTGTACTTCCATTCACTGCTAAGAAGTAATTTCATAATAAATTACTTATCGAACTGGTTGAAGTAATTATCGAACTGCTTCCATGTAATGCAGAAAGGAGCAATTAATTACTGCCTATGACACGCAATGCTAAATGCAATGCGTATTTAACATTAAGTGGAGTACAAATTGGAATAACTTATCAGACTCCTCAGAATGACTTACGGAATAGATTCTAGAAGTACTTCCGTTTCCTACTGGGATACTGCATTGTGTTGATTCCATAGACTTCCAGCATATGCAGTTGTGTGTAGAAGTTTCTCGGATATTGGAAGGTTGTAGTCTTGTAGTTTTCTCTGAAAAAATCTGTCATTGATACGTGCGTTTTTCGGGTTGCCGGGGTACGCATGTAACAATACTTTGACTTGACGGAAGACATCACCGTTTACGTTAACAGCCAAGCGGCCATCGGCACCATAGCACATGGTCCGAGTTGACTCCAGCTCATTAGTGGATACCTAAGACAGTCTACCGACTCAATGCTTGCAAGTGGACAGACAGACAATATTGTCCAACCAAACCATATGTTCAATATCAAGATTTCTTTGGCCTGAATATATTTACGGGAATAGCAAGTTTCTCTTGTGGCACAATAATTGGAGGGATTATAAGGCACTGTCTTATTGGAACTCAACTAAACGGTTGTATACTGATACCGAGTTAAATGATGTTTCTCGTAGCTTTGGAACAAATGGGTCAATCATCCCCGTCTTATGCCAGTAGCCGCCTCTATGAAAGACGACAATATTTCCTCAACGAAGATATCGAAAAGGAAAATAAAAATGTTTTTAAGTTTTACGAGTAACACAATTAAATCGGGGACATAACGGTCGAATACAAGCGTCTAAGTGAAGGGAGATACTAACATCACCACCCACCCACATACCATTTTAATTCTGAGCCGTGAAGCACCGCGAAGCGAGAATCGCACGGCTTAAAGGTTTCATAATAATCTCGTTTTGCAGATAGCCAGCAACCACTACCTTCATAACACCCATGCGGATAACCAGGGAAGTTTTTTGAAAAAAGTGAAATGAAATTCTACCGCCCACATTGAAAAGAAAAAAGTACTCACCAATTTCAATTGAATCGCGCACCTGCGCCGTCAACGAGCCGACACTTTTTGCAAACTTGACCCATTGCTCGTTGTCGGGCATGACGTCCTCGAGCCATTTCATGTCCGGCAGTCCGTCCTTCCATTCCTCGTATTTCTATGAAAGGGGAATTGTAGAAAACAAGACGCAAAACAAACTGATCCGGAATTTCACCTTATTCAGAGTAACGCCACCTCCGATTGCTCCGCCCAACACCAAGTACCGCAATTTCAGTGCTCCTCGGATTACTCTACCGAACAAAATACAATCAGTACGGTTATTTCGCAAAAATATTGTCCATGCATTTACCTGGCAATCAGCATTCCGTAGCCGCGTACCAAAACGACCGGCTGCCCGGCAACGAACTGTGGCTGTTCGAACTGAAGGAGCCGCCGATGATACCCCGGCCGCTGTACCGGTCCATTACCTCCCGTCAGTGTCGAGAAGTTTAGGCGTTTTGCACTCAAAAGAAGCGGCCGCAAGACCCGGGACTTCGCCCGCACACTGAAAACGTACGGTTTTTTTGTAAAATCGATAAAAAATTTTATGTAACAAACAAGTTTGGGGAATTGTCAATTTTTGGCTGCACGGTTGAGGTTAAGTGTGGCACCGCAGCGTAAACAAATTGCACGACACTTACCCGAATTTTCCACGTAAAATCTGCGACATGCTTTTTTCTGATTTGCTTTCAATCGATTCGAGTTTCTGCACTAAATCATAATTCGCTGGCAAATCAAAAAGTTTTCCTGTGCGATGATGACACCCCGATCCCGTCAAATTTGTGGAACTTGGGTTAGAGCACCGCGCGAACTGTCAAAAGTCAAAGTGAACGGAGACGCAGACGTGATTTTGGAAACCCTGACGCCTGGGCACAATCCAATGGGAATTTTACAGTGTGCGGTGCAATAAGTTGGACACGAATAGGTCGGTGGTGCGTTGCAGTTGCCAGCAGCCAGCACTTTGTGTTTTGTGTAAGCGCTGCTCGTTGCAGACACGTCAAATGTCAGAATAAGAAACATCAACAAAAGTTAAAATTTTCGTTCGTGCAGTTATTCAATTTATGGTGGAGTTTCTCGCTATAAAAACCAACGGCTAGTGAAATTTGATTCGAATAAAAATGGCAGAGCCCAATACGGAGACAGATCGAATCTGTCGGGCTTGCATGGCCCAGCTCGGTGCCGAGCAATTCGATCTCTTGGAAACCGAAAAGTTCACACAACTTTTCATCCGATTGTCTTCATCACAAGTAAGAAAACCTTGAAATAAAGTTAAACTCCCTTGACTACAGCACCGAATTTATTCCTTCAGTTTGACGCGATGGATTTTCTGCCGAAATCGATTTGTGCCGCTTGCTACAATCTCATCGTCGACTTTGAGCGGTTCCAGACGATGTGTGTCGAGTCGTACAAACTTCTGCTCGTTAAGTTCACGCAAATCAACTTTCCGAAAGTTGAGAACGACGAGGTTGTAAAAATCGAAAAGGCTGACTCGCTCGAGAAAGAAGATCCGCTCGGAAAAGACGATCCGATCGGGAAGGAAAGTCCATTCGAAAAAACCGACTTGTTCGAAACATTCGAATCCGACGTCGATGACGACGAAAACGATGTCAGCTACGACCCCCTGAATGACGACGACGGTGACGACGACGATGAAGACGGGTCGGAAGCGAATTTGCCTGATAGCGATGTCGTTATGAAAGCGGAAGTATCGGATGAGGAAATACTAGAAGACAAACCTTCCACGTCTCGACGATCCACTAAGCAAGTGAAGAAGGAAGTTGACGATGAAGCCGAGTGTCAGGATGCAACGAATTCGAACGGCGGAAAGAAAGGAAAGGAAGCGAAAGCTCCGAAAGGAAGACCAAAGCCGTTTGCGTGCGACATTTGTCCAAAAATGTTTTACAAGCAAGATCGGTTCGAGGGACACATGCGACAGCACAAGGGCTTGAAGGTGAGTTATCGCTAGGAAATAAAATAAATCAATTAAACGTACCGCAGTCACGGTATAAAGGAGCCGATCGTCTGATACTCTAGAGGTAATACTGACCTTATGTTTATTTTGTCGGGCGATAGGCTGCTTACCTATAGCCGGTAAAAAGTGGTGTGAAGTTTCGAGGTCGGACAAAAAAGCATGACCGTAATGTCCCAAATTTCAATCGGGGAAATAGAATTGAAATGGATGAGGTCTGACTTGGGCAGTAGTACCGTAGAAAAAACTCTATATTTTACAAGAAATTGAGGACGTTTTCGCGACGTCAATATTCGGCGTCGTCGGTTTATAGGGGTGTGGTCGGCAAAATCGCTGCCGACGTCTTTGCTGCGACGCACAGTGTGGTATTTATACGAAAAAGTTTGCCAAAATTATTTTTTCATTATTATTGACTTAAAATGATGTGATAAACATTTCCTAAACGTAATTTGGCATTTTGATGCTCGACGCTCATATATTCACTATATTTCAAGAAAATTCCTACCATTTGTTCTATTTTTAGGACCAAATTTAGTTCACCTTTTACCGCTACCTGACAGACAACAAGGCGATCTGAATTCTTTCTTCTCCATATGTTCTGTAGACGTCTTTCCTGTTATACACTAATAACTCTACATTAGGTCCTTTTGAAATCCTTTTTACAGCCCTTTTTTAAATTTACTATCAAAAAAGTAACATGCGATCCTTTTTATCGTTAACAGACTAATAAAATTGCTGTATAATTTGATCCTTCTTCAGATCCTTTTTATTGCCACTTCTCGCTTACTCATTAACAACACACAGGGTAATATCATTCCTGAGTAATTTTAAAACCTGAAAATCTGTTTAGCAAAAACTCTCTAGTCAATAATGAAAATGGCTGTTTTGTTTCGAATATTTCAGTACATGTATTTATTATTTTTTAATAATAGAGTATTTTCTAAATAATAAGCACTAAAATTAAAACTAAAACTAATTTACTATGGTTACAAATTATTATTCCTAAATTTAATCCTCTTCATCAGAAATGCTTATATAATCTTCGTCTGAGCCCAAGCTTGCAATTTCTTCTTCAAAATTGACTATTTCCGTTGGCAGAAGAAATTCTAATGCCTGCTTTGAGAACGGCTTTCGGTTTCTCTTTATTCGCAAACTTGACAGAAATGGGTCTGAACTCAATAGCAATCTATTTATTAAATCCATGTTACAGGATGTCCTGGAAAATTTTCTTGCGAAATCCATTCTGTACTTGCGAAAGTGTTTGTTGTGAGCTTAAGTAGCTTCTTTTGAAAGCTGGCCAATCGGTATTATTGCATGCTCGATAATTGTTGGTCCGTGAACCAATATCTTATGAACAGTAGGCGTCATTGGATACCATTCATATAACCTCACATAAAGTTCTGCAGTTTCGTTACAGAAGACCGCCAATTTTTGTGTATCAATTTTATGACCACTTGATAATACCTCTAATATAATATAACCGATTTATGATTTACTCCTGTTATTCTTGAAATAGTTTCTGGATCTGAGAAGAATCGACGGGAAGTATTACCATCATTAGTGTTTCCAAACCCAGCTTTTGGTATGTCAACTAACAGAGACATATCCTCCTTCAATGCTTGTTGTATGCGCTTTTTATTCACCTGAACTAACTGTTTCTCAGCCTCATACTTTGGTTGCCATTTTTCTACCGGTAATTTGTACGATAAGTGCAATATCAACTCAAGAATTCTTATCCTTGCATGAAGGATAGATAATCCAAATTTGAAAGTAGTAGGATCTTTTTCACATCTTATTTCCAATTTGTTGAAGTCTTTTGATGTCGCCTTGCATATATAGCAACGCATTGTAGATGAATTGTCAGTTGCTGCATTGCAGACTTTCGCATCTACCATTGTGAGCAAAAACGTATGCTTTACTTTCCAAACACTATTCCCTACTGATATCTCTGTTTTACCTAAGTTTTGAACTTGATTTTCGTGATATCATTGGTTTCATGTATGAATCTAATTCGGATTGGTTTGCAGAATCGAGGACTTTTTACCCCTCAATATTTGCAATCAGTCTTAAAGGCACAAATGAACTCTGGAAGATTTTCGTATCACTGTCAGTGCTATTTTGAAATTTCTGCTTAAATTGGTCTTGTTGAGAGCCATCGCATCCCCACTTTGATATAAGCTCCAGGTTTTTTTTCTCCTCTTTGGAAAGAGTCAGCATAACTTCATCCAGATATTTACAAAGTCGTAAGGTAGAGTGATATAGCAAGCCTTGCAGTTTTATTTCAGCACAAGTTTCGGTGACGTGATATGAATCCGGATTAGGATAACAATCAGCCTTTGCCTTTTGTATTTTCGAATAATAAGGATACATTTGTTTACTTCCGCCTTGAATTATATTGTATTGTCTTCGACTTAGATTGGCTTCCACGAATATTGCTAGTGCTTGCATTGTAGTTACGGTCTTTTTCTGTTCACTTTGCGATCCGGTAATTGCCTTACGAACTTTTGACGCTCTGGTCGGGGATTTCGTCATTTCTTTTATAACTGTAGATGCAGCGCTTTTACCAGCAGCTCTTAAACTCATTTGGGCAGCATAAATTAGTGTTGACTCAGATACCTGTTACCGTAACTCTTTGGTTTTTCTGCGTTTACTACGCTTACTATACGTATCAAATTCCTTTGATGGCCGACCTGATTTTTCTTTTGGCCACATTGTTATGTTAACAGTGCCGGCAAGCCCTTCCTGGTTGTTTTTTAGAAATCGTTCTTCCTTCCTAGACGCATCTTCTCACTTTTTTTTAAGTCCGTCCTAAAATAGCTTAATTCGTGATGAAGGATGCTAATTTTGTCTACTGGACAATTTGCGATCTGCAATAAACGACTTTCTACAACTTTATTTTCTCATCAATTAAACGTTGAGAACTCTGCTTGATAAGGTTGTAGAGTTCTTTTCTAGCCTTCTCCTGTACATTTCCATCAGTTTCTGTAAAAAAATTAGACATTTTTCGAAATTTATTAATTTACTTAATTACGACATATTCGTAAGAAAGAGTCATAAAACAAAATGGCGCAAGTT
Organism: Beris morrisii; assembly: GCA_951812415.1. Lineage (NCBI taxonomy): Eukaryota > Metazoa > Arthropoda > Insecta > Diptera > Stratiomyidae > Beris > Beris morrisii. The sequence goes on along the minus strand of OX638313.1, from coordinate 34,952,822 downwards.
AGCGCAACATTTTTTTTTCATCAGTTAGCTAATGAACTTGACCATAACTTGCAATCATTATTTTTGCCCGGACTGACCCGGGGATATAACTAATGTCAGTGGCATTTATTATCGATTTTAAAAGTCCTTTATATTCGCAATATTCGATAAATTTATATCTGCGTCAGAGAAAGTCACAGGTCTTTGAAATTCTCCTGAATCTCGAGCAGTTAATCATCTTTTCTGTACGTTACGTCCAATACCGAGTGCGCTGATTGAAACGATTGTTTGAAAATGCCCGGACGCGGATACAATTTTGCAACTTTTTCGTATCGATCGAAGTTGCGACTAAATCGTTTTTGATCTTTTTAATTTTTGGTCCTCGATATGATGATGAACTACTTGTGTATTTTATATTTAGAAAACCTGGCCTGGTTGTGGAACTTTTCAAGAACTTTTCGAGTCCTGAATATTGGCTTCCTTTTATGTTCTTTCGTGTATTATGAGTCGGTTTTGTGGCGTCTGATTGGAATTAGTTCTGCCCTGGCTGTACGTTCGGTTTCTTTTCGTACTTACTTCGTATTGTACCTATGACACTATGTGCAAAATGTCGCCACATTCAAAAGATAGCGCGGTCCCATTGCATTGTATGTACGGATCGCTATTTAGACTATATTTGGAGATATGTAGTCCGAATTCATACCTTACTCTCGTGCTGTCCGCCCTTACTATTGGACGGGACAAGCTTAAATGTTGGTGTATCTTCCGAATTTTGTAGTATGGGTAGAAGATAACCGGGAGTTTTTCCTTCGACATTGCCATTCAATCACTTCGTCGCGACATTGTTCATCCTAATCGGTCTGCAGCGCTCCCATGCATTCTAGCTATGATAATTTTGCCTGTTTCTTCGACAGTTTTTTACTGTCGCACTCAATGGCTCATTATATTTAATTAGCTATACAATTATTAGTTTTTTCATCCTCGTCCATTTGCATTGGGTTTTCCGATAAATACAGATAAAAGTGCTTTGTGAGATGACATCACGGTAAATGTGGATGCTGAAGTAAATTAAAGGCATCGTTCCAATACTTCCAGCAATACCTACATTGATACATGATTATAGCAAGGGTACAAGTGTATCATCCTTACCACCTTTTTTTACTTTACTGTGTACATTAAGTAAGGCATTCAGTTTCTATGGGCTTCGGAGAAACTCAATTTTCTGTCACTCGATAAACTTTCACCGTTTTTCAGTGATCCCAATTAGAGTTTTTCGCCATCACTGCCGCAGTCATCATTTAGACAAATCCAAGTGTAATAATATTAGGTTTTTTATTTATATTTATTATATTATATATATTTTTTAAATTTTTTATTATTTATTTATTTTAATTTTGTTTTCTAGTTAAACTAAATCCTTTCCAAGTTATTTATAATCCTAATCTCATCATCATCATCAATGGCGCGACAGCCCAAGTCGGGCCCTGTCCTCCTGAGTCGTCGCCTCCAATCGTCTCGATCCAAAGACCGCGTCCTCCAGCTCCTAATTTTCAAGATGGCTTTGCTATCTTCGTCAACCGAGTCTTCCCATCGCTTGCGTGGTTTGCCTACTGGCCTGTTACCACTCGCTTTGCCTTTAAGAGCACGCTTGGGGATTATTCTGTCTTCCATCCGCTCTACATGGCCAGCCCACTGCAGTTTACGTAGTTTGATGACCGTTGAGGCTTCTGGCTCCTTGAAGAGTTGATACAGCTCATGGTTGTATCTTATTCGCCAGTCCGTTCCTTCCTTTACGGGTCCAAACATTTTTCGGAGAATCTTTCTTTCGAATGCGTTAACTACTTTTTCGGAAGTTCGCGTTAATGTCCACGTTTCGCTGACATAACAGAGCACAGGTCGTATAATAGTTTTATATATTCGCAGCTTATTGTTCCTATGCACTTTCTTGGATTTCATTATTGGAAGTACCGAATAATACGTTTTATTTGCTAGCATGATCCGTCGTTTGATTTCGTCCGTTTCGTTGCCGTGTTTTGCTAGATTAGCCCCAAGATATATGAAGTTGTCCACACTCTCCAAATCATACTCCGCAATTGTTACATTCTGTCTGATTGGCGTTCTCTTTTTTGTTTGCGTCATTATTTTTGTTTTACTTTCGTTTATGCCTAACCCAACTTCTTTTGCGGCGGAGTCAAGAATGACAAATACCTCCTTAGCACTAGGAAGGATCTTGCGAGGATGTTTATATCGTCAGCGTATGCTACAAGTTGGAGGACTTGAATAGTAGTGTCCCATTGGTGTCGACTGGGGTTTTTCGGATGACATACTCTAGTGCCAGGTTGAAAAGAATGCGGGCTAGACCATCTCCGTACTTTAAACCCCATTCCGTTCGAAAGCTGGTTGTGGAATTGGTTTGTATTCTTACTTGGGATGCAGTGTTCGTCATTGTGAGTCTCTTTAGTCGAACTAATTTTGGTGGAATTCCAAAATCAAGCATGATTTGGTACAGTACCCTCCTGTCGATACTGTCATATGCTTGTTTAAAATCTACGAAGATTTGGTGCATATCTGTGTTATATTCCCAGCATTTTTCAAGCACCTGTTTCACCGAGAATATCTGGTCTGTTGTAGATCGTCCGGTTCTGAATCCACCTTGGTATTCGCCAATTGTTTCGTTAGTATAGGGCTTAAGACGACGTTCAATTATTTTTGTCAGTATCTTGTAGGACGTACACAACAATGATATTCCTTTGTAGTTCTTACAGCAGAGTTTGTCTCCTTTCTTATAAATTGGACATATAATGCTTTTTCGCCAATCGTCGGGTATATTTTCCTCTGTCCAAATTTTACATATAATTTTGTGTAGTATTTCCACGACACAGTTTCCACCGTTCTTCAGAAGTTCAACTGGTATTTCGTCAATTCCCGGCGCTTTGTTTAGTTTCTGGTCACATGTGGGTAGTGTTGATGATGGTTCTTCTTCGTCAGTTGAAACCTCAATTGAGATGTTATCGGTCGTAATCGGTGCTGATGGAGTGGGATTGAGAAGATGTTCGAAGTAGGAAGCCCATCTCCTTTTAATTTCTTGTGTGTCGCTGTTGTCGATGATGATCCGCGGCAAAGCGAAACAACCGGAGAGGGACACTTCCGTTCGTTGTACTGCGATTTCTACAGAATCCAGAAAAGAGACTTTCTTTGTGGTGACCAACGAAATCATTTCACCTCGCGAAAACCTTTCTCCTCGCCGAACAAAAATTAGCTTTCCTTCTTTTCTTTTCCGAATTTTTCCTCCCGCCTGTTAGCAATTAAATGTTTGGTATATTTTCCGGCGTCAGAGTAGTCAGTGAAGATCAATACACGAACTTCTCGACTGGAACAGAACGCTCCCTTTGAAAATACACGTCAGATGGAAACTTTTCACTGGAAAAAAATGTTTTCATATCTCAGGAACCGCTTACGATAGGGTTAGTTTAAAACTTGGAACTTATACGGATCTATGAAGAGATGCCATTTGTATAAGAAAAATTTCGACTTGAGTAGAGGAGTACATGCGTGGGGGGGATCAATGTGTCCGAAACAATCATAACATTATAAAATCCATATTTCCTGAACGGTTTGTTAGTTACTTACTTACTTACGATGGCGCTACAGTCCAAATCGGACCTTGGCCTCCTGAATGTGCCGCCTTCAGCCTTCTCGGTTCAGTGGCCGCGTCCTCCAGTTTGTGAATCTTAGCAGTGATTTGCTGTCTGTGCCAATAGAGTCCTCCCAGCGCTTTCGTGGTTTTCCAACTGGTCTTTGTCCATTAACTTTTCCCTTAGTGTGCGTTTGGGGATTCTTCCGTCATCCATCCGCTCCACATGACCAGCCCATTGTAGCTTTTTGAATTTTATGAGGATCGAAACTTCCGGATTATCAAAGATGACATACAATTCTCTATTGTATCGTATTCTCCAGATCGAGTCTTCCCTCACAAGTCCGAGGATTCTACTGAGGACTTTTCTTTCAAAGGCGTTAACTAATTTTTCGGACGCCTGAGTCAATGTCAACGTTTCGCTGCCATAGCATAACACAGGTCTTATAATTGTTTTGTATAGTTTAAGCTTTGTTTTCCTATGTACATTTTTGTTTTTAATTATTGGGAGTACCGAATAATACGTATTATTTGCCATCATTATTCTTCTTTTACTTTCGATGGGTTTGCTTCCATCCTTTGATATATTTGTCACGAGATATACAAAGTTGTCTACTTATTCAAGGTTAAAGTCTCCTATTGTTATATTTTGTCTGATTGGCGTGTTTTTCCAAGTTTGTGTCATGATTTTGGTTTTGTTTTCGTTAATACGTAGTCCAACTTCCCTTGCTACCGAGTCAAGGTTTACAAATATTTCTTTGGCACTCTCCAGGGATCTTGCAAGTATATTTATGTCGTCGGCATATGCTAGTTGTGTGGATTTGAAGCATAGTGTTCCCTTAGTGTCAACGGAAAGTTTCCGAACAACATATTCGAGTGTCAAATTAAAAAGCATTGGTGCCAGGCCATCACTTTGTTTAAGCCCGTTGTCAGTTCTAAAGCTGGAAGGCAGATCATTTTCTACTCTGACTTGTGACAGAGAATCGGTCATTATCATTCTTGTAAGCCGAACCAGTTTCGGTGGAACTCCAAAATCCATCATTATTTTATGCAGTACGCGCCTGTCGATACTGTCGTATGCCTGTTTGAAGTCCACAAATATCTGGTGCACATCAATGTTAAATTCCCAGCACTTTTCAAGCACCTGTCTTACTGAGAATATTTGGTCCGTGGTCGATCGCCCAGCTCTAAATCCACCCTGGTATTCACCAATTACTTTGTCAGCAAAGGGCTTAATTCTCTTTTCTAGAATTTTCGTCAAGATCTTATAAGACGTACACAACAGGGATATTCCTCGGTAGTTTTCACAGCAGAGTTTGTCGCCTTTTTTATAAATTAGATATATGTATGATACTTCTGCGCCAATCGTCAGGAAGTGCTTCTTGCGTCCATATGTCCGAGATCAATCTGTGTAGGAGATGTGCTATGCAGGTGTCGCCGGCTTTCAGAAGTTCAGCTGGAATTTGATCAGTGCCCGGCGCTTTGTTGTTTGGGTGGTTTCCCAGGGCTGTTTTTACTTCTTCGAGTGTGGAAGGACTCGAAGAGGTTCCTTCCTCAGCTGTTACCTCGGTTGTTATTATGTCTGCTGCTGCTATTCGTGCGGATGATGGGCTCGGGTTGAGAAGGTGTTCAAAATATTGGTTTGTTAGTTAGAGCACGATATTTCACGAACCAATTACACCGGAAGGCGAAATATACGATACACCACTAGCAGGGAAAACGTTTTGGGGTGGTGGCAATGGAGGGAGAGAAAAGGAAAATTTTCCGATTTTGTTATCTCGAGAACCGTTTAATAACTGGGTGTAACTGCCATATAAAAGTCCTTCAAAGACTCTCGTATTGATCACCGGGAACAAACGTATTATTCAGAAATGGTTAAGACAAGAAGTCCAACTTTTACGGGAGTTAGTTTTATACCAAAAGCAAGGTTGAGTTCATAAATGAGAGACGTCCTTAAAACACTTTTTTACGAATAGTAACTGACGACTTCTAAATACTTTAAGCTCGAAATTTTAAATTTGATGAACTAAAAATAAAGAAAATCGAGCGAGTCCTTCGAAAGTTTGAAAGTTTGAAAGTACAAACATAAACAAAAATAGGTAAAATCAATGTACTTCTTGAAGTAGGTCCTTAAAGGAAGGTGTTTTCATTCATCAAAACTCTTTAAAATCTCTCTACCTCCTTAAAAAGTTGGTCAAATCGATAACGTAATCCGATATTTAGCTCTTTTTGAGAGTTTAATCCATCAAGTAGCCCCCATATAATAACTAGTCTTTATCTGTGATAAAGAAAGGCATACTACACGATTATGTGCACTTCTTAGTCTTATGTTATATCCCCAACTACAATTTAAATCGGAGTTTAACATTTCATCTAGAGTATTATACAATAGGCTGCGGTCTATCGTGACTGCGCTACGTTTTGTTTTTTTGTTTTGATTGATGGCATTACATTTTTTCAGTTTTATGTCAAGCGAAAACTTGTCTTATATATATATCGAATAACTCTCCGTCAATCATGGAAATGAAGTCGTAGAAAAATTCATAAATTATAAACATAAAAAGAAAGACTCCCCGCGAACATTGTCTGGAAGTTCTCGGTTTTCTCGGAGATTTATCGTTTTGAAAATGAAAGAGACAGAAACATGGGAATAAAGATAGGTAACTACGCTTTGAAATCTCGAACCGATCTCGAATCGGTTAACAAGCTAAACCCATTTTTCTTTTTAATATTCTTGCTAACAACATTGACTGTCCCCAAATACTAAGCTTTTTAAATTTTCGGGTACCTAGTTCTAGAACTCGTTCGCAAGATATTTTTGTTATTGAAGCCCACCGTACTTTATATGGGCTGAATGGACTCCCTGAACGATTAATGAGAGTTGGTAACAAATTTAGCAACTCCTTTGATTTATTCAACAGTAACACTGGTTCCATTAAAGCGTTATTTCGCAACTAATGATTTAAATATTTTATATACCATCTGTATTTATTTTATAAGGAATTTACCGTACAAGAATAATCTCGGATTAATATGGAAATCTTTCGAGATCGAGATTATAAAACGGGAAAAAATCAACTCGGACTAATTAACTGTAGATTATTGAAGGAATCTCGAATATACTTGAACATAATTTGAGATTTTTTCTTAATTCGATTTAATATCGAAACGAGTTTCTCAATTCAAGGAAGACATTTCGTTTTGTAGCGAAATCAGTTCGATATAGACTTCGATATCGAAGCTATATTTCGCATTCTTGGTTTGCAAACGTTTCTATTTCGAAATATTTTGTTTGCTGGGAGTGTTGGGTCTAATTAGTTTGCGTGCAACCTTATATATACAACTCAGTTGAATATGGTTCGAATACTACCACTGTTCGAGCACCTTCATACAAAAGTTCTCCCTGATGCACTACACTTTCTGTTATAATTTCTTTCACCATAACTAAAAATTAAAATAAATACAAGCTTCATATTTCATCAAGGGCATGATACGATTAGCTTCGGACCTATCTTGACTGCGGTATGTTTTTTTTACTGTAATGTTAATTTGGAAATTTCCAGAAGTTTTACATGTCTTTTTTTTAGCTTATAACGGAAAGTACCTCTAAAGGAAAGAAAAGAACAGGTATTAAATGTTCGGTTCCTACGTGCCATATTTCAAAAGATGACAACCCGGAACAAAATTTTTTTAGTACCCGAAATGAGGAGAAACGTAAAAAATGGATTGACCTATGTCGGTTAAATGAAGATTATCTCCCGAAACGATTTTATATTTGCGGAAACCATTTTGAGCAATCGTTTTCCGGAAAGTATGCAAATTTGTTACCAACATTAAATCTGCCTCGACCTAATAAGAGAAGGAGACCAGAAGGCATTCAAATGGAGGAAGAACCAAAAATCTACCACATGTCAACCGAAAATATACGCAGGAGTTCTAGTGACGAAATCAAATCTGAACAAGTCGCTGACGAAAATTACGAAGATAATATAACATTTTCTATTGACGAGATAAAACAAGAAGAATTCTGATAAAAAATGAAACAAGTATCCTTTTATTTCACGAAGCTTAGAAGAAATGGATTCTAAAGCATTGTTCGGTGCTCTTGTCTTCGATGAACAGACAAGATCTTAAATATTATACAAATGCTGACCAAATAGAATTTTATGATGATGGTAAAGAACGCAAAAACTAATTGCCGGTACATGTCTTGGTTTGCTTGGTGCGTGGCTTGCTTAGACCATGAAAACATGTTTTCGGCGGTTTTCGGTCTGTCAATGGGATAAATGGCAATAGGCTTAAGCAATTTTTGAAGCAATTGATTGCCTGACGACAATTGCTATAGCTATTGGAGCAATACAAAGCAAATATTATACTAGTTGTGGCAATTGCTTGTATTGGTCGCCCTATAGTTGCTGCATTTCCACTGAACTTGGAAAATTTCGAGCAATTGTTTACATTCAATTGCCAAGTTTTCTTTTGAGTTTTAGATATGTTTGTCACGTTTGCTTTTGTGTTCTCATGGCTTGGAGCAACGAAAAAGCAATGAGCTCTTCATAGACTGAATTTGCCGAGAGTGTAAACCCTTATTGCTAGATATTGATCCATATCGCCAGGGACGTCATTTGCGGGGGTGGGGGGCAGGCGGGGCAATTGCCCCCCCCCCCCCTGAATTTGATGAAAACCTCAGGAATGTTTTAATTGATTATGCCTCCAGCGAAAAAATTTAAGGGTATAAATCGGAGCAAACTATTAAACCTATCGTTACAATTTTACTTTATTGTTTTTTAATAATAAAGTATTGTGATCGACCTGAAATTTAAAAAAAAAATTGCTACCCTGAATTTTTGTATTTTCACGTTTTAGGACTAGTAAACAACAAAAAAGGCAAACAAAAAATATCCGTCTGTCCGCCGTAGACGCCGTCCGCCATACGCAAAATCGTTTGAAGGTGCGTAGCTCCCAAACCCGTTGAGATATTTAATTCAAATTTTTATGGTGGGTAGATTGGATGAACCCCTACGACTGATATCTTTTGAGGGGGTGGGGGTGCGAGGGTGGATGAGGGGAAGCGTTTTAGAAATTTATATTTAAAGCTTTGGATTACAATATCTTCCGAAACAATTACACTAGAAGATAAAAGTGGGGCGTAGCAATTTTTCAAAAAAATCAATTTTTATATCTCAAAAACCGTACCAGGTATGATTTTTAAAATTTTACAGGGCTTGGAATCAGTAAACCTCCGGAAGGAATGGGGTACAAAGGAAGACATTCTGATTTTTATTTCTTGAAAACCGTAATGAATAGAAAACTAAACATTTACGACTATATAAAGCCACTATAGACACCCTGAGGGGTGGTTTTTTATATCTCAGAAACGGCTTATGCTAGAAAGTTGAAACTTAGTACGTATATCTAGATGTGCTATTAGAGTAATTAAAGCAAAAAAAAAGTTAAGAATTTTGTTTGAATCCATATTTTCACGAATTTCGTTAAAACTTTTAGACATGTCGAGCTATCAAAGCAATTTTACTTCTGCGGGCTCTTTATACCAGGTATGTAAATATGAAACCGGATTTTTTTTTATAAAAAATACATGTTTATTGTATGAAAATGAAACAAAATATTTTTTTCCAAGTATTGCCCATCGCTAGCTATACACTTTTCCTATCTCTCTGACAATTTCTGGATGCCACGCCAAAAAAACTATTGCTTTCTTAAGGCAAACCAATCATGGAGCCATTTTCGGAAGGAATCAAGCGCTGCTCAGCAAGTGCGTGTCCGATCGATGCAAATAAGGAGTAATCGGACGGAGCCAAGTCTGGCGATTAAGCCGCAAGTGGAAGTATTCCCCAACTAAGCGTCTCAATCGTTTCCTTAACCGCTTTTGATGTGTATGATGGTGTATTATCATGAAGCAAAATCATTTTGTGTTGCCTTTTTCCATATTCTGGTAGTTTTTTTTACGCAAAGCTTGATTTAAATCGATCATTTGTTGTCGGTAGCGTTCAGTATTAACGGTTTGGCCGGGTTTTAGCAGTTCATAATAGATCATATCCTTCTGATCCCACCAAACACAGAGCATTGTCTTCCGTCTATAGCGATTTGGCCTTGCAGATGATGCCGATGGTTCGCCTGGAGTTACCCATGAACTTTTAAGCTTAGGATTCTCGAAATATATCAACTTTTCATCGGCAGTAACAATTCGAAGGAGAAATTACTTTCTTTTGTACCTGGCGAGCAAGTGCTTTTTCGGTTTTCCTGCTGTCTTTCATTCAGTTCATTGGAACCCATTTCCCCATCTTACAGATCTTTCTCATGGCTTTCAAACGTATGGAGATGGCTTCTCGTGTCATATTTAATTGATCCGCGAGTTGTTGTTGCGTTTGAACGTCATCCTCATCCAACAGAGCTTGTAATTCGCTGTTTTCAAACTTTTTCTGTGGTTTCCCACGTTCTTCGATTCTTACGTCAAAATGGGCACTTTTGAATTTTTTAAACCACTCAAAGCACTGCGATTTTCCAAGAGCATACTCACCGTAAAGGCCGTGACACATTAAAAGCAGAAAGCAGCGGCAGAAACAGCAGCGTCGTCAGTGCTGCTTTTTGCTCTGCTTTATGAATTTAAATAAAAGCAGAAGCAGAGAAGAATGTGTCCATGCTAACTACCACCGAAGGTAGAAGCACGGAATAATGTGTCCATGCTAACTGTCAACAGTCACAAGTACTTTAGTCTCTTGTTTGAGCGGACGAAAATATTTTGTTTCCGTTGATTTTTCTGAGCTTTTCGCTTAAAATGATCATTAAATACGAGTATATGGAAACAATTTTGGCGCATTTAACATTTCCATTGCTGACAAAATTCCCAATTCTTAAGGGATTTACGTTGGCAGTACTGAAGCAGAAACAGCATTTTAGAATTTAGAACGAAAAGACAGCACTGTTTTCGTCTCTGCTTCTGTCGCTGCTTTCATTTAAACAGGCGCCATATGATCCTGTGCTTTCTAAACCAATTCTGCTTCTGCCGCTGCTTTCTGCTTTTAATGTGTCACGACCTTAAGCTTCTACAAGGATTCGATGCGATTTTGCAGCAGTTTTATTCAAATGGTAACAGAAAATCAATGCTGTCCGCGAATCATACTTTCTAGGCACAAAATTCGACATGTTCAACACTATTAAAAACTATGCTGTTGTATGAAACTTGTATTGTTGTGAGTTGAAAATCTTTGTCAGATGTTAAAACAAGAAAATGGCGCCAATGACGCGGTTTGACGGTAACTACATTAACAGCTAGGGCCATCTATGGGCAAATTCCGGTTTCATATTTACATACCTGGTATAAGCGCCTAGAAACGTTCTTCCAAATTTTTCGATATCCAACCCCTAAGGGGGGTGTAAAGTGGTTGTGTATATATTCACGAATTCCGATATATTTCTTAGGTCTATTGATATTTGGAATTCACTTTCACTTCTGTAACGACTCGCATTTCCGGGGTAGGCTCATCGGGTGCCGGGATCCGTTACAAAACATTTCTTTGATATTGGGACTTCATTTTATTCTCTAAATATAACATTATCTACTTTAAACCAACGTTTCACTAATTCCTGCTTACTTTGTCTCTCGGCTTCGCTCCTGGTTTCCTTGCTCTTACGTCTACGACTTCATCACTCTCCCTTGCGTTGACTCACGTTGGCTATGTCACCTCGGCGTAGTCTCCACTTGGCCTCCTGCGTTATTCTGCGCTGTTGCGTTAGCTTGCGTTGACTGCGTTTGCTCTGACGTCGTCTCTTCACTTTGCGCTGCTGCGTTGGCTTACGCTGACTGCGTGGGCTTGCGCTGACTGCGTTGCTTCGGCGTCGTCTCCTCTTGGCCTCCTGCGTTATTCTGCGCTGTTGCGTTAGCTTGCGTTGACTGCGTTTGCTCTGACGTCGTCTCTTCACTTTGCGCTGCTGCGTTGGCTTACGCTGACTGCGTTGGCTTACGCCGATTGCGTTGACTTGCGCTGACTGTACGGTTCTGCGCTGTTGCGTTAGCTTGCGTTGACTGTGATGTTGTCTTCTCTCGGCCTCCTTCTACTGCTATGCTCTATTTGCGTCGTATTCTCTTGCTGTGTCGTCGTCTCTTGGTTTCCTGTCGCTACTGCGTCCTGCTGCGTCGTCGTCTCTTGGTTTTCTGCTGCTACTATGTTCTACTTGCGTCGTCGTCTCTTGCTGCGTCGTCGTCTCTTGGCTTCCTGCACTACTGCGTCCTGCTGTGTCGTCGTCTCTTGGCTTTCTGCTGCCACTGCGTCCTGCTGCGTTGTCGGCTATCTTCTTCGGCGTCGTATTCTTGCGGCTTCTTGTGGTAGTTACGTCACATTGCGTTGGTCTGCGCTGGCTACGTTACTTTGCGCCGTTACTTCGTCTTCGTCCTCACTTGCTCAGTTCTTCGTTCGGTTCCGGCTTGTTCATTGATGGAAGTACAACTCCACAAGAGCAATATCACAAGTTGAACCGATCGAGCTCGGTTTCCCAATAATGTTTAGGAGAAAGGAAGTACAACTCCACTATCCCAGTCACAAACATGGGTACCGCCGACTGGCCTGCTCAGTTCTTCGTTCGACCCTGGCTTGTTTATTGATGGAAGTACAACTCCACAAGAGCAATAACCCAAGTTGGATCGATCGAGCTCAGTTTCTCAAAGTTGTTAGAAGAAAGGAAGTACAACTCCACTATCTTGTCACAGTATGAGCACTGCCGACTGACTTGCCTTCTGGCTGATTCGTTCTTGTATATATTCAGTGAAGAACATTTCTTATCCGTGAATTATGTTATAGATTAAATTTGTATGGAGAAATTTTGCCTTTTTATAATTCGCGGCCGGTGTATGCTTATCTCGGTATATAGCCCCGCTGGGATTTGGTATACTTGTCGGCGGGTTTTCTGTCGCATCGCGTCGCCTGGGACGCTTGTGTGACCCCGCTGACCTTTTTCCAGGTAAATCCCTAATTTTTGGTGCTGTGTTTCAGCTTTGTTTGTGTTTTATGTCCTTTGTTTTAATGTATTTCGGGTTCTATGTTCTCTGTTACGTGTTTTTTATGTAACCCCGAGTCTTTTAATTTGTGTACCTAATCCTATGTTCTTGGCAATTCATGGTGTTCCGTAATCCTAAGTTATACTTCATGTACTTAATCCTATGTTGTTGGCAATTCATGATGTTCCGTAATCCTAAGTTATACTTCATGTACTTAATCCTATGTTGTTTAATTCGTGATGTTTTGTAAACCTACGTTTGTGCTTCATGCACTTAATCCTATGTTGTTTAATTCGTGATGATCCGTAATCTTAAGTTTACTTCCTGTACTTAATCCTATGTGGTGTGGGTGGAAATTTCCGGAAAGTTTCCGTCCTTACACTTCCTCCTTTCCTTGATGAAGAGGCCTTATTGTGCAGGTGTATCCTCCTTGTCGACCAAATCGGACATCATACTCCTGCCCGCCGATCCGCCTGATCCACTTCTTTCGGTTTCCTGGTTTTCCGGCTTTCCGTTTGGCGAGTGTTTCTTGGATGGCCGACATTAGCTCTGGGGGAATCGTCTGAGAAGCCTCATTGCTGTCGTTGCTACTACTGCTGCCGTTGTGGCTGTTGCGACTGCTGTGGCTGCTTCTGCTGCTACTGCTGCTGCTGGAGTCGCTGCTGCTGCTGTCGCTGCTACTACTGTCGTTATCTGGATCCGATTTCTGGCCGCAGATCTCTCGGGCTATTTTCTGGCGCCAGGCCGGCATGTCGGCTTCGGAAAAGGTCATTGTTTTACCTCGGGAGCGGTGCTCTGCAAACGCACAACAAAATACTCCGCAGTCGTAAGAATTGGTTTGTTGTGGTCCTCTTGCTAATGTGGTCTTAAAAACTCCAGTCCCTTGGCCCGCGACATCACTGAGGTACTGTGCTAGTTTTCCAATTTCCGCCGGGATGCCACCACCCCTGGGGTCGTAATATTCCACAGTCGATGAGTTTAGGTGGGCGACGACCAGACACCAGTGGTCTCCATGCATATGTAGTGGGATTAATATGATTCCACCGCCCTGATAATCGGGCTGCTTCCAGCGTCGGACCCCCTCGGCTCCTCTTTTTACCAAGCACGGTAAAAAAACGTGTTTAGCACCGCGACGCTTGATCCACTCGGTCGTCCTTTATTGTGTTGGGCTAAGAGCTCCATGAAGGCGTTCATCACATTGTCGTTTAGCCATTGGTTAGCAAGTAGCGTGGAGAGGTCCCGTCTGGACACTTGTAGTCTCCCTACAATGGCCACCACGTCGTCCTGATTCTCACCGACCCGGGGCTTCTTGACTGGTGGTGATCTTGACGTTGTCACCATTCGTTTTAAAGTCACCTCGTCTTTTGCTGAGTTGGCCATTTTATTTTTCGTATACTTATCGCACTGAATACACTGTCTGAAGTTTAATTTATACTGTGCCGAACTTGGTTGCTGTCGACCCTTTTATAGCACTAATGGTGGTCCCGTTAGGTCCTTTTTACTGTTATAAGTATGTATTCTCTTTTTTTTTTTTTTTTTTTTGCCTAACGGTGTATCTTGCGTGAATATTTCGTATCTCCGTTAGTTACTCGCTTCGTCCGCGGTGTGGTAAGCCTTTATTTCGCTGAGATGCGCGGTTCGGTTGTGGGACTCGCCATCCATCCGGAGTTTCACAATTACTGGTGACACAAAATTTTCAATTCGGTATGGTCCATCGAATTTTGGGGCTAGTTTTGTTGTGAAGCCGTCCACGGCCTTCGAGACGGGGTGTTGTCTCACCATGACCAGCTGCCCAATGGAGGGGGACCATTGTCGACGCCTCAAGTTGTAATGCCGCCCTTGATCTTGTGCTGCTCTTTCTAAGTTTCGTCTAACGATCAGAAAGGCTTCCCGTAATCTCGTGGCTTTCTCAGCAGGTGTTTGTGGTACTATGCCTGTCCCGAAGGTCTGTTCGTCGTATAGCGTTTGAGGGAGGCGTAATTCTCGTCCCTGGGTTAGGAACGCGGGGCTGTATCCGGTAGACTCTGAGACAGCTGAATTTATTGCTAAGGTAATCTCCGGCAATAATTCATCCCACTCCCGCTGATTGTCGCCGGTCAATTGTGCCATGATCGTCTTTATGGTTCGATTGGCTCGTTCCGTTGGGTTTTCTTGGGGAGTGTATGGGGCTGTGAATTGGTGTTTCACCCCCATCTCCTGTAGGAACTTCTGGAATGCCCTGCTGGTGAACTGAGTCCCGTTGTCGGTAACTAGTATCTTCGGGACTCCGAATTTGGCTAGGATGCGTTCTCGAAAAGCCCTTTTCAGTCCCTCGCTGGTCGCTTTCCGTAGTGGGATTATTTCCGTCCATTTCGTAAACTTGTCGAAGAACACCAATATCATAGTGTGTCCATGTTTCGAGCGAGGTAGTGGTCCCATGAAGTCTGCGCATAGGATTGTCCAAGGCTCTTCCGCGATCTGGGTGAGCATCTTCCCCGCGGGTTTCTGTTGACTCTGCTTATATTTCTGACATGACTCGCACGATCGTACATACCGACTGGTCTCCCTGAACATCCCGGGCCAGTAATATCGGTTAGCGATCCGGCCGATTGTTTTCCGGATGCCGAGATGACCGGCGCAGGGATGGTCGTGATTTTCCCTCAATATTCTGTCGCGCAGTGGTGTAGGAACGCACAATTTCCACGGTGCGCAGTCCTCGTCGTTTGACTGATGTGGAATGTGACGATACATCCTTCCGTCCTCGATGACGTAGTCGGGGTATTTGTCCGGATTTTCTTTCACCTCCGATAACCTTTTCCTTAGCCATTTGCAGTTTGGTTCGTTTGTCTCCTCGATAGTAATCGTGTAGAGGTTGTCCGTTGGCTGTCTTGAGAGAGCATCGGCGACTACGTTTAGTTTGCCTCGTCGATACTGGATATCAAAGGTATATTGCTGCAACTCCAATGCCCATCTCGCGATTCGTCCTGTGGGGCTGTTGATTGAATTCAGCCATTTAAGTGCCATATGATCAGTAATGACTGTGAATTGATATCCTTCTAGGTAAGGGCGCATTTTCCGGATTCCCCAGATAATGGCCAGGCACTCTTTCTCTGTCGACGAATAGTTGCGTTCGGCTGGGTTCAGGTGACGACTGGCATAAGCTATCACGTGTTCCTTGCTATTGGTTTCCTGAGTTAGTACCGCGCCCAACCCGTAGTCGCTGGCGTCCGTTTGTAGCGTGAACTTTTGCTCGAAGTCTGGGCAAGCTAGCACCGGGGCGTCACAGAGTTTCTGTTTGAGGGTGTCAAAGGCGTTTTGTTGTTCCATTTGCCACTTCCAATGTTTTCCCTTTTTCAGCAGTGTGGTGAGTGGGTACACCAGCGTAGCAAATTCGGGCACAAAACGTCGGTACCAGGATGCGACTCCTAAACTGCTTCGTAGTTCTCGGATGTTAGTCGGTGGTTGCAATGCTTTGATCGCGGCTATTTTATCTGGGTCAGTATGAATTCCTTGTTCGCTCACGACGTGTCCAAGGTACTTCGTTTCCTTCTTAAAAAACCGGCATTTGTCCACGTTGATCTTTAGATTAGCCGCTCGCAGTCGTCGGAATACTTCCCGTAGGTTACTCATGTGTTCTTCGAAGGAAGCTCCCGTGACGATGATATCATCTAGGTATGCAAACGCATACGGTTCCATCTCCGGACCAATTACTTGGTCCAAAGCCCGCTGGAAGGTTGCTGGGGCCGAGTGTAAGCCAAACGGCATGACTCGCCAGTGAAATAGTCCGCGGCCGGGTACGGTAAACGCCGTATATTGCTTGCTATTCTCGTCCATGGGGATTTGCCAGTATCCATTCTTTAGGTCTAAGCTGCTGATGTACTTAGCGTTGCGTAGCCGGTCTAGGATGTACTGGATCCTTGGTAGTGGGTATGCGTCTGGTACGGAGCGAGCATTGAGCTGTCGAAAATCGAGGCAGAGTCTCCAACTGCCGTTTTTCTTTTGCACCAAGACTACTGAAGAACTATAAGGGCTGTGCGAAGGCTCTATGCATCCCTTGCTTAACAAGTCGTCTACTTCTGTGTTAATGATAGCCTGGGTGACGGGGTTGCTAGAAGTGTACCGGTGTTTGAAGGGTCGATCATCCCGCATTACGATCTTGTGGTTGGTGATATCTGTGACTCCACTAAGTTGTTCGAAAGCAGTTAATTCTTGGCTCAAAAATGCGTTAATGCCTTCCAGTTGATCTGTCACCTCGTCCTGTATCACGGTGCAAGTGCTAATGTTACTTGACTTGGGGGCGACGTCCTTGTTTTGTAGTCTGACGGTTTGGCCTCCACAGCTGAGTGTTGTCCCGATGCGATGCAGAAAGTCCATTCCCAGTATTATGTCCTCGATGATTCCAGGAAGAATCAGCAAGGGTAGGCTACACTGGCTCTGGCCTAGCCTGATGTTTGTAAAAAGGGCTTTAGCCACTTCTCGTTTCGAACCATCTGCCATTTTGACGGTTACCTCTTGGTTGATGATTCGTCCGGCGGCTTGAAATTTGTTGGCGAGGGATTCGCTAATGAAGCTTTTTGTTGCGCCTGTGTCTATGGTAGATTTTAGGATCTCTTTGCCGAGGGTAATAGTGGCGAAGAGGTGATTGTCTTCTTGGTAGAGAAGACTTACTGCTGGCGAGGCTCGACTGACTGTTGCACCGGCTTTCCTCGCGTTTGGCCGGCTTCCCGCTCGTTTCCCGACCGGCGTCTGCAACAATTAATCGTCCGGGTGTTACGGCGACCACAATCCCAGCAGAAATATACTTGTGGGTTTTGGCAGAATCGTGTCCAGTGACCATCTTGGCCACAATTCCGACACGCGGTTCTGGTGTTGATTGGGGACTCTATGGTTTGTGCCACGGCACATCGTCGTTCTTCTTTGGCCTTTATTGTCCGCTGGTTGGATTCCTTTTCACCTTGGATACTTTCAAAGTCGTCGGCTAGTGCGATTAGTTCCTCCAACGTAACGAAATCTCTTCGTCGAATGTAGAGCTGATACTTGGTTTGGC
Source organism: Beris morrisii (assembly GCA_951812415.1). Classification (NCBI taxonomy): domain Eukaryota; kingdom Metazoa; phylum Arthropoda; class Insecta; order Diptera; family Stratiomyidae; genus Beris; species Beris morrisii. Next base: position 34,935,170 of record OX638313.1, on the reverse strand, counting down.
AGTTCCGGAAAATCCGCTCAAGTTGTTGCTCCTCTGAGTAGTCCGCTAGGCGCATCAGGTTTTGCAAACCCAAGACGTAGTCCTTAAAGGTTTCTCCCGGTTGTTGTTGCTTCTGCCTAATCTTGTCGTCCAAATTCTCCAGGTATCGAGCTGGGAGGAAGAATTTCAGGAAGTCCTCCTTAAATTCGACCCATCGCCTCCATGTACGGTGGTTATTACGGAACCAAATTAAAGCCCTATCACGAAGGAGCTCTGGCATTGTTCTTGGTAAGGAGTCCTTCGGGATATCGTATACAGCGGCTAACTCCTCAACACGTTCGAGGAAGCTCAGGGGCTCTTTCCCACCGTCGTACTTGACTGACCATTTTCGGATCTGGTCGGCAATCGCGGCGTACGTCATGGGGGTGCCCTGGTTTGATTGGGGGATGATTGGAATTGTATCTTCGCGGTGAATCATGGCCGTTGTGTGGGGCCCTTCCCTAGCAGTTCCCCGATCCTGTTGTTCTGAGGGTATTTCCTCGGGTTTTCCTAGTAGCTTTGGCGGTACGGCTGACATGGTATCCTTCGTATGCTTGGCCTCTAATTCCACAAGTCTGGGTTCGTGTTCGCTGTATCCTGTTTCCCTGATCCAGGCGACGAATTGTTTTCTGATGTCGTCGACGGTGCCGATGCCGTCGAAGCCGAATTCTTCCGCGTAAATGAGGAGTTCGTCCTTGCGCAAACTGTAGATCCAGTTGGTTTTAACCATGATGCTCGGTTTTCCTGACTCTTTTGGTCACTTTTCTGCACTGACTTGTCACTCACTGTCTGTTCGCGGCAATATTCTTAGTTGTTTCACTGTCTAATTCGCCGTTCACTTCACTGCTTCACACTGCTATCTGTTAATTGTTTTACTATGTGTTCGCGGGATGATATTTCACTGTTTGTTTGCTCACTGTGTTTTTCAATGTTCGTATATTTACTGTTTATTACTTCACTGCCAGTTTTCCTTGTTTTTAATGGTCATCGTCTGTTTACTAGTTATTCACTGTTTATGCACTATTAGTTCACTGCCAGTTTAATGGTTATCGTCTGTTCACTGTCACTTCACTGTTTATGCACTATTCGTTCACTGCCAGTTTGATGGTTATCGTCTGTTCACTGTCACCTCACTATTCGTTCACTGCCAGTTTTCCTTGTCCTTTATTTTGAGAAGTCCCTGCTCGGGCGCCATTGTAACGACTCGCATTTCCGGGGTAGGCTCATCGGGTGCCGGGATCCGTTACAAAACATTTCTTTGATATTGGGACTTCATTTTATTCTCTAAATATAACATTATCTACTTTAAACCAACGTTTCACTAATTCCTGCTTACTTTGTCTCTCGGCTTCGCTCCTGGTTTCCTTGCTCTTACGTCTACGACTTCATCACTCTCCCTTGCGTTGACTCACGTTGGCTATGTCACCTCGGCGTAGTCTCCACTTGGCCTCCTGCGTTATTCTGCGCTGTTGCGTTAGCTTGCGTTGACTGCGTTTGCTCTGACGTCGTCTCTTCACTTTGCGCTGCTGCGTTGGCTTACGCTGACTGCGTGGGCTTGCGCTGACTGCGTTGCTTCGGCGTCGTCTCCTCTTGGCCTCCTGCGTTATTCTGCGCTGTTGCGTTAGCTTGCGTTGACTGCGTTTGCTCTGACGTCGTCTCTTCACTTTGCGCTGCTGCGTTGGCTTACGCTGACTGCGTTGGCTTACGCCGATTGCGTTGACTTGCGCTGACTGTACGGTTCTGCGCTGTTGCGTTAGCTTGCGTTGACTGTGATGTTGTCTTCTCTCGGCCTCCTTCTACTGCTATGCTCTATTTGCGTCGTATTCTCTTGCTGTGTCGTCGTCTCTTGGTTTCCTGTCGCTACTGCGTCCTGCTGCGTCGTCGTCTCTTGGTTTTCTGCTGCTACTATGTTCTACTTGCGTCGTCGTCTCTTGCTGCGTCGTCGTCTCTTGGCTTCCTGCACTACTGCGTCCTGCTGTGTCGTCGTCTCTTGGCTTTCTGCTGCCACTGCGTCCTGCTGCGTTGTCGGCTATCTTCTTCGGCGTCGTATTCTTGCGGCTTCTTGTGGTAGTTACGTCACATTGCGTTGGTCTGCGCTGGCTACGTTACTTTGCGCCGTTACTTCGTCTTCGTCCTCACTTGCTCAGTTCTTCGTTCGGTTCCGGCTTGTTCATTGATGGAAGTACAACTCCACAAGAGCAATATCACAAGTTGAACCGATCGAGCTCGGTTTCCCAATAATGTTTAGGAGAAAGGAAGTACAACTCCACTATCCCAGTCACAAACATGGGTACCGCCGACTGGCCTGCTCAGTTCTTCGTTCGACCCTGGCTTGTTTATTGATGGAAGTACAACTCCACAAGAGCAATAACCCAAGTTGGATCGATCGAGCTCAGTTTCTCAAAGTTGTTAGAAGAAAGGAAGTACAACTCCACTATCTTGTCACAGTATGAGCACTGCCGACTGACTTGCCTTCTGGCTGATTCGTTCTTGTATATATTCAGTGAAGAACATTTCTTATCCGTGAATTATGTTATAGATTAAATTTGTATGGAGAAATTTTGCCTTTTTATAATTCGCGGCCGGTGTATGCTTATCTCGGTATATAGCCCCGCTGGGATTTGGTATACTTGTCGGCGGGTTTTCTGTCGCATCGCGTCGCCTGGGACGCTTGTGTGACCCCGCTGACCTTTTTCCAGGTAAATCCCTAATTTTTGGTGCTGTGTTTCAGCTTTGTTTGTGTTTTATGTCCTTTGTTTTAATGTATTTCGGGTTCTATGTTCTCTGTTACGTGTTTTTTATGTAACCCCGAGTCTTTTAATTTGTGTACCTAATCCTATGTTCTTGGCAATTCATGGTGTTCCGTAATCCTAAGTTATACTTCATGTACTTAATCCTATGTTGTTGGCAATTCATGATGTTCCGTAATCCTAAGTTATACTTCATGTACTTAATCCTATGTTGTTTAATTCGTGATGTTTTGTAAACCTACGTTTGTGCTTCATGCACTTAATCCTATGTTGTTTAATTCGTGATGATCCGTAATCTTAAGTTTACTTCCTGTACTTAATCCTATGTGGTGTGGGTGGAAATTTCCGGAAAGTTTCCGTCCTTACACTTCTAAAAGATTTAAACATAGTCAGGGAAAAACCCCGATTTAAGTATTTTCACCCCTGGGGGTGTAAGGTATTGCTGAAGTTTTCACGAATTCCGAAAATCTTTTAGGTTTAATGTGATCGTTTTTACTTCTATGGAATCTTCTATTGATAAAAAAATATGTAAATAAATAAAAAAAAAATCTGCCAACAGTTTGGTCGCAACTTTATTATTTTTTAGGTAGAAGTTCGAAACGCGTTTAATGCTGAGAAGCGATGTACTATGCAACTGACATCGTTACAATTTATGAATTAAATTTTAATTTTAAATCTTACAAGCTACTAAAGTCTCGTGTATACTAGCAAGCACTTTCGACATTTCTTTCTACAACGTTTATATTAGCAAATTGCAGTAAAATTGCTCTAGGAATCTGCTGTAACAAGTATCTTGCAAGTAGTTTTTGCGTCTGAACGTACACTTTCACTTCAACGTTGCGGCAAATTCACCTCTTACGTCAAAGCCAGCTCTGATTCAAAAAAAATATCGTCATAAGATCGATCGCAACTTTCTTGCGTGATTCGAGCTTCAGCAAGCATACATGTTCATTAACTAACAAGTGTCCACGAGCCTTTAGGATATCTTTAAATTTTAAATTTAATTTCTTTGTTATAAGTTATTTTTATGCTGTAACATTCGCAAACGGATGAAATCGCTCAATAAATGGAGTCAAAAATGTAGAGTAAAGTACCCGAATATGGTATATGGTCGCAATGTGGAATACCCCCCTAACTTCGAATTGCTTCACGTGACATCTGTAATTTCACATTGAAATCATCTTTTCTTGTACACATTTAGAGAATTTATACTCATACATGGGGGATTCTTCATCTGTTTTATTCAAATGTCATATAAGTGAAAAGTACGAGGGCGGATTGATAATGACGTGGAAAAATCACGAAGGAGTGGGCAGGTAAGGAATTCGTTATTTTTTTTACCTGTACCATCCTTAAATAGATTACCTGCAAAGTTTAGGCCTGATACCTCGTTTAGTTTTCGAGAAGCAGCCGTCGAAGCAAGTCGACTTACAAAAATTGTTGAAAATGGATAAAAGTGAATTTCGTGTGTTGATTAAACACAATTTTTTAAAAGGGAAAACAGCTAAAGTAACCAAAGAAAAATTAGATAAGCATTATGGGGACTCTGCACCATCGATCCAAATGATTTACAAATGGTTTTCTGAATTCAAGTGTGGTCGTACGAGCACACAAACCATACCAAGTCCAGGTCGTCCAAATGAGGTCACCACGCCAGAAATGATCGATAAAATCCATGATATCGTGATAGAAGATCGTCGAGTAAAAGTGCGTGAGATAGTTAACGTAGTAAGCATCTCATTTGAACCTGTTTGGAATATTTTGAAAAACCATTTGGACATGAGAAAGCTATCCGCAAGATGGGTGCCGCGTTTGCTCACAATCGACCAAAAACGCAATCGTGTGACAACTTCACAGCACAGGTTGCAACTGTTTCAACGTAATCCGAATGAATTTCTTCGTCGATTCGTAACTGTTGATGAAACATGGATCCACCACTACACTCCAGAAACCAAAGAACAGTCAAAACAATGGATGGAAGCCGGTTGAAGCGCACCGAAGAAGGCAAAAACCGTTACATCAGCTGGGAAGGTTATGGCGACAGTTTTTTGGGACTCCAATGGAATAATATTCATCGACTACTTGGAGAAAGGAAAAACAATAACATGAGCATATTATTCTGAGTTAATGGTTCGATTGGATGCTGAAATCAAGGAAAAACGGCCTCATTTGGCAAAGAAAAAAGTGTTGTTTCATCACGACAACGCTCCGGCTCACAAGTCCTCTGTTGCAACGGCAAAACTGTTTGAATTACGGTACGAAGTGCTCCCTCACCCACCGTATTCTCCAGATTTGGCACCCTGCGAGTTTTTATTATTTCCAGACTTGAAAAAATGGCTTGCTGGAAAGAGATTTACCACGAATACTGACGTCATAAGTGAAACCAACGCCTATTTTGAAGGGTTGGACAAATCATATTATTTGGAAGGGATCAAAAAATTGGAAAAACGCTGGACTAAGTGTATCAAGCTAAAAGGAGACTACGTTGAAAAATAAAATAAATTTTCCGGATAAAATTATGTTTTCTCAATTTTTCCACGTCATTATCAATCCGCCCTCGTAGTTGTGCTGACTTTTTTGTGGTTCCTGGTGAAAGCTGCGTAAGCAATAATACCGCTGTTGGAAAACCAATTAAATTTGTGAGCATTATTTAGAGGACATTTTAGTACATAAGATCGAATATTTTATTTACAATCCAAGACACAAGTTCCGCTTAAAAAAAACAAAATATTTAAGCATGAAGTGGTCCCCTATGTGGAATACCGGGTGGCACATAAAGTGGAATAGTATTTCACATTATGAGACATTTATTATGAAAACTAAGTTCATGATGGTATATCCAGTGAAGGTTTTCCAACTGTCATGCCCTCAGAGACAGCGATTAATCAACAGTCGGGGATTTCGTGTTGGGGTTTCACACCAGAAACTCCACTGACGCCGGAAAACAACAAAAAACTTAAACAAATTTGCTTCTATGGTAGCTTCTCACCATGAAAAATTCCATTCTTATAAAAATTGGTAAAAAAAAAAAAAAATAAAATTGCTGTTGGCGGGATTCGATTCGGCGCTCTTAGCGTTGAATTTCATATATCATAGCGAAGAACCAAAAATTCCACCAAATTGGTTGAAATATTGGGTGATCTTCTGTGCCACCTACCTTTAGTATAAGGAGGCGAAGGGAAGAATGTTACTTAAATTATAATTCGCGGTAATGAAATTAGTTTCAACATTGCCTATATAGAATAATCCCAAGCAATGCCACCAGCTGTAAGGGTGTTTCGGATTTAGGCATGATACACCCTCTGACGAGTCTATGCCATCCGATGACGAAACAGCTCCTTCGGACCCTGTCCAACACAGTCTTATAAAAAACTGGCCTATCCAGTAAAGGTTTTCCAACTGTCATGACCTCAGGGACAGCGATTAATCAACAGTCGGGAATTTCGTGTTGGGGTTTCACACCAGAAACTCCACTGACGCCGGAAAACAACAAAAAATTTAAACAAATTTGCTTCTATGGTAGCTTCTCACCATGAAAAATTCCATTCTTATAAGTTCATGATCTTCATCTATATCAACTTATTTTTCTCCTTTTTTAGGATAATATGCCGAGAAAAGGAATAAAGGAAAGACAATGGGATAAAGCTAATATGGTCAAGGCCATTGAAGCGATCCGCAATAAAGAAATGGCATATAAACGGGCAGCACAAACTTTTTCAGTTCCTCGCACAACCCTTTATCGACTTGCTCAAGATCGCTCTGGTAAAAGCTGTGAGGTTGCACTTGGAAGGAGACCAGTTTTCTTCAAAGAAATCGAGGACGACCTGGTGCGATATATTTTAGAAATGGAATCGCGTTATTTTGGTTGCACAAACAGGGATGTCTGTTCACTAGCCTTTCAAATCGCCAAGCTTAACAACATACCCAATCCCTTTAACGGTGAAAACCAAACGGCTGGAAAAAAATGGCTGAAAGGTTTCATGCAACGCAATAAAGATACAATCTCTTTGTGTATTCCGACTGGAACTTCAATTGCTAGGGCAAAAGGATTCACTCGGGAAAATGTGGAAAAATTTTTCAACATTTTAGAAAAAGAATGTGACGAAAAAAATTTTTCAGCTAATCGAATCTTCAACGTGGATGAAACTGGGTTGTCCATTGTTCAAAGTCATCAACCCAAAATTATAGCTTGTAAGGGAAAAAGGCAAATTGGCGCCCTCACATCAGCCGAGCGTGGTTCACTTGTAACCATCGTAACTTGTATGAGTGCTGTTGGACAGTTCGTTCCTCCATTATTTGTTTTTCCAAGGAAAAATGCCAATGCCTTGCTAATGAAAAATGCTCCAGTGGGGTCAATGGCAGTTTACCATCCATCAGGATGGATTCAGTTTGAAAGTTTTGCCAAATGGTTTGACCATTTTCTGATGCACGTAAAATCATCTGAATCAGATCCTGTCTTGTTGATATTAGATGGACACTATAGCCACACGAGAAACTTGGAAATGATCAAAAAAGCAAGGGAAAATTTTGTAACAATTTTATCACTACCACCACATTCAACCCATAAGATGCAACCTCTGGACAGAACTTTCATGGGTCCGCTGAAGACCTATTACAACGAAGAGATTCGTCAATTTTTACGCAGCAGTAACCGAAAAGTCACACATTTCGATGTAGCTGAACTTTTTTCAAAGGCATATCTTAAAGTCCAACGAGCTGACATTGCTGTCAATGGATTTTCATGCACAGGTATTTGGCCGATAAACAGATATATCTTTAATGATGAAGATTTCATTGCTGGCGATGGTCTTACCGCACAAAATTTGCCATCTGCTACGAAAACGATGCGTCTTTCATCTCCTTGCAATACACAGCTAACGAATACGTCTTCAGTAAAACAATCGTGTAGTTCATACAATGTTACACCATGGATCATCTCTCCTGTACCATCTCCAAGTTCATCAAGCAAACGTGGACGGAAACAGACAGAGGCTCCCCATAAAGAAGTCTTGGAACAATTCAAATTAAGTCAAAAGCCCAAAGTCTCACAAACACAGCGAAAAAGGAAATCACAAAAAACTCCTGTGAAACCCAAAAGAAAAGCGTACCGGAAGAATGAAAGTGATAGTGAGGACATGCCCGTGGACCTTGATGACGATCTACCTCCGGACGAAACTGTTTGCCAGTTTTGAGAGAAGACATGGATAAGTGAATTAAATCCTTTACTATGGATTGAATGTCTTTTGTGCGATACTTGGGCTCATAAAAAATGCGCTATTAAAAAAAATAATGAAGCATTTCTGTGTCCAAAATGCGACGATCCTTTCTTTTCTGAGTAATTTTACACTATTTAGATTTAGATGTATTTTGCAAGATATGTACTTTTTGGAAATTTTTATTTTTTTATAAATTACTGTATATCAAAACAACATTCTGTTTTTTATTATTCAATAGCACTAAAATACCCTCTCGATTTGTATATTGTTCGCAGTTCTTAATGCTAAATTATAGTCTAGAGGTAAACAAATTAAAATGGTATTCCACATTCGGATACTTTACTCTATTTCTATGAGATGCAAAGGTTTTTATACTCTAGATGAAATTTGAGAGTATTATAAGTTTAATCCAACCCAAAAGTTTGTAACGCATAGAACAGAGCCTCGGACGAAAAAAACTAATATATAATTTTGTGTTTATTTGTGTTCATACCCAAAGCAGGAAAAAGCTCTCATGTCTGCCCTAAGGACCTCAGACCTATCAGTCTATCATCCCTTCTTCTGAAAACACTGGAAAGACTAATGGATGTGTACATCCGCGACAATATTGACAAGCGATTGCTGTCATCCCAACATGCGTACTAAAAGAGGAGGTCGGTCGAAACGGCCTTACATTCGCTCGTGCGCACCATTGAAAAATCTCTTAGTATTAAAGAATACACCATGGTTGCCTTTCTCAATATCGAGGGAGCTTTCAACAACGTCAAACCAGAGGCAATCAGTGACGCACTTTCTATCCTGAAGGTGGAGTCCTCGCTTGGCGCGCTGATCAATTTGATGTTAACATCCAGGATTGTGAACACAAAGCTGGACGAGTCCTCCTCTCGAAGGTTTGTCAGCAGAGGTACACCACAAGGTGGTGTGCTCACCCCTCTTCTTTGGAATTTAGTGGTCAACAAACTACTATTGAGACTGGAAGGGGCGCGCTGCAGAGTGATTGCTTATGCAGATGATGTTGCAATTGCTGTCTCGGGAAAGCACCTCAACACGCTGAGTGAGATATTGCAGAATGCCCTCTCTATCCTCTCCAAATGGGCAGCTGAATGCGGGTTGGGCGTGAACCCACGCAAAACAGAATTAGTCCTCTTCACCAGGAAATACAAAATTTCTCACGTAGATCCTCCTTCTCTGAATGGTACTAGTCTAGTTTTCACCGATAGTGCAAAATATTTGGACTGAACTGAATTACATCATGGGTAAAATTGCGTTAGTACTCCTTATACGATATATTGCTCGATCCAACTGTAAGGTTGATAAGGACGAGTTCTTGAATATTGATTGGCATTGGATTACACACTTTTCATGTTGACCCCTCATCGAATCCAGGTAGTAATAACTTTGACGAGGATAAGTCAGAAATCACGTGCCCACCTTCCCAAATCTATATTAATGATATTATTCCAGAAATATTATATTCAGAATACATTGAAATCGATAAGCTATTGTCATTGTTTCCAGGGGATATTTTGCTGGTTTTGTTTCATATCAAAAGGTTTACAAAAGTATGCCACCGCTATCAAGTCGTTTATGAAGCACAAACAAAGAGCTGAAAACAGAGGAAATTGATCTGCACAAATTGTATTTAAAAACTCTTTCAGATTATTTTATGAAAATGTTTGATGAAATATTAAATATTTTTACGAAAACATTCGATAATACTCCTCATATGCGAAATATTGAAGCACACATTATTAATGAGTGCCTTACAGCAACAAAATCATGGGCGCCCACAGAAAATTTTATAGGTAGGAGCAAAGCTATGGCATATAAAAGGCGGTTGAATTCCGAGAACTATCTTTCTGACGAATACCAATATATGGATTTTGTTCAGTTAAGAATCTGTTAGCCCTTTTTACCACATCTATACAATATCAGCGCACACGCAATAAAAGAAAAGTACAGAGAAGTTGAAATCGTTTCCCAACTAGGTGGGGACTGGGTTAATCAAAAAGTGATAAGGGAAACTGAAGTTGAAAATGGATACTGGAACGGGGGCAGGGATTTTCTCAGCCGATATGAACATTCAAGTATCCTTTCGTCTGCCGGACTACTGCCGTATTTTTCAAGCCGAGATTTTTGCCGTAAGCAGTGCAGTGAAGATACTAAATTTCGCGACAAATCTTCCCGAAGAGTCGTGTATAAAGATTTATGTAGACAGCCAAGCAGCAATGAAAGCTCTAAGGTCAGGAGCCAAGGCTAAGGAGTGTAGGGAGCGTCTGAAAACATTGGGCGCAGCTCATAAAGTTCTCCTGTGCTGGGTTCTGGGACACAAAGCGATACCAGGAAATGAGCAGCCGATGAGCTGGCCAAAACTGAATCTGAAATGGCCGCTATACATGCAACCCTGGCGGTAAAAATACCGCTCAATTACGTCAAGAGTAATCTTGACAGGAAGGCAATGGAGCTGACCAATGGCAGATGGTTCAACCTAACTACGTGTGAAACCTCCAGGCAGCTATGGCCAGTAATGCATCCTAGAAGGACTGCCGATCTTCTGAAAAGAAGTCGTATAGAGACCCGTAACATTACGTCAGTCATACTGTCTCTTTGGCAGACATGCACAACGCTTAGCCGTTCAATATAATGACTACTGCAGAAGCTGCAGAAGTGAAGAAGAAGAAGAGAGCGTTAGGCATCTACTTTGTGAGTGTTCCCAGCTAGCCAGCTGTAGGTTCAGAGCCATGGGCAGCTACTTCTTCTCCAGACTCGAGGACATGGGCTGGAGCACGAATTGATGAAGCCAAGTTCATTCGCATCTGTGGATGGTTCGACTATCTTTTCCCCTGTAGCAATGCTACGATAACTTCCTATATTCTTCATTAAGGTGTTACGGGTGGTGTGGTATCACAATGGGCCAACCGAATGGTCTAAGTGAGTCGATCCATAGTTTGGATAGCTGCCACTATAACCTAACCTAACCTAGTCCAGTAAGAACTGTCTAAGAGAGAGTGCATTGTACGCTAGTGCAGAGTCCAAGTGTTGTTGTTCTACATACCTGGTATTTTTATCCTCACCCTTTCTACCGGCTTCGTCATTTGTCATTTTCAAATCCTCATGCAAAATTCAAATACTTTCTCTATCAAAATTCGACATGTCTGTTATCATCCGAAGACTCAAACGGCGGTCTGTCCCCGCAATTTCATTATTTTCTGAAAATGTTCATCAATTCTAGATTCCACAGGTCGACCAGAACGTTCGTCATTTTCAACTTCCTCCTGACCTTCAGAAAATTGTTTATGTCATTCAAAAACTCTAGTGCGTGATATACAGTTATCAACAAATACCTTCTTCAACAATTGAAAATACTCACTTGGACATAGATGTGAGCCATCAAACCATGGAGATGTGAGCCATCATACCATATCTTGTTGGACCCACCATACATAGGAGGTACTGATAATGCTTCCAAGGTAGAAAATTCTTTCATCTTTTGCACTTCTCGTCCTTAAGACAAATCTTACTGCTGTCTTCTTGAGGATCTTAACAATGACGTCTTCTTTCCATTCGGCAGGATACTTTTCCTGTTCTTAAACTTCAATGAACAGTGAGAGGATAATATTAGCTACCAGTTCCAGGTTCGCTTTAAGAAGCTCATTGGATAGTTCATCTATGGTATAGCTGAACTTTCTTTCTGGCCATTCACTGGATGGCAGCAATTATTTCGTGTCTATCTGGGGGATCGACCCTAATAGAAGATTTCTGCGATCGGGTATTTCTGATAGGCTCTATGTTTTGAATTTTCTCTTCCGACAAATTGTTTAATAATTGGGAAAAATATTTATTTATTTACCCAACAAGATATTTACAAATTCAACATTAATTCAGATTATTCTAATTTAATACAATTTGACTTAATTTAATTTAATTTAATTTACTTTAATTAGTATAAAATTATAGGCACTAGTAAATGTTTGGTTAAACGGGATGTGAAGGAGCTGATAAGATCGAACGCAGTTTCAGTTTGTATGTTGGCTTACTTATTGGAGGTGTGAAATGTACGCTGAAATTGTTAAATGTTCTACAGCATCTGTTAATGGGTTCATTTTGACGTGGGGATGGGGATATTCCTTAAGAGGTTTTGAATGTCTCGTCAGCCTGACAGTGTCGTTAAGTCTAATTTTATTTGTAAGGTGGTCAACCTTAATATTACCATTCAAGACATCTAAGGTAAAGCAGGATGTGAGCATAGTTCTTCTAGAGCTGACCGGTAGAAGATTTAACAATTGTAGCCTAACTGTGTAGTGTGGAAGGTCATCAGGGTCATACAAGTCCCTAATAACAAAAAGAAGGAATTGCTTCTGAATTGACTCTATTCTGTTGCTGTATATTTGGAAAAAGGGATCCCAAATGGAACATGCATATTCCAGAAGAGGGCGAACAAGGGAACAGAATAATGATTTAGTGACCCATACATTTTTGAACTCTTTAGCCCTTCTTTTAATGAAACCTAGAAGTTGGTTGGCCTTTGAGATTATTCTGTTGTAGTGAAATTTAAAGCATAGTTTATTGTCAAGTAGCACGCCGAGGTCTTCAATATGCTCTACTCGATTTAGACCATTCCCACTTAGGGTATAATTATGGTGGTAAGTGGATTCTTTACGTGAGAAGCTTATCACGTGACATTTACCGACATTAAGCTTTAATTTATTTTGACTGCACCACTCATCTAGTACCAAGAGCTTAGATTGCAGGAATACAGCATCCGCGGGGGAGCTAATGGAATGATATATTGCCAGATCATCGGCGTATAAAAGATGTGAGACACTTTCTAGTACTTCCGAGAGATCTGAAATGAAGATGTTGAATAAAAGAGGTCCCAAGTGACTTCCTTGGGGTACACCAGAGGACACTGCTATTTCTTTGGAAATGAAGCCTTGGAACTTAATGCATTGAGTTCTATTACTAAGATACGACTTAAGCCAGTCAAGTAGAGGTCCTGTTATACCGATTTTTTTAACTTAAAAATTAGAGTATTGTGATCTACTTGGTCGAAGGCTTTGATAAAGTCAGTGTATATTGCGTCGATTTGGCGTCCATTTTCCAGTGCGCAGAGTGTATCAGATACAAGAATCATTAGGTTAGACGTGGTTGAGCGCCCGTTTCTAAAACTGTGCTGCTGGTCATTAAGAATGCGGTTGATAATATTAGTGATTTTATCGCAGATAATTTTTTCAAATAATTTCGGTATGGCTGATAGTATTACTATACCTCTGTAGTTCTCAACGTTTCGTTTGTCACCATTCTTGTGATTGGGCGTGAGATGGGACGATTTTCAGGCCGAAGGGAAAATCCCTAACGAGAGCGACTTGTTGAATAGAAAGTGTAGAGGTGTTGAAAGTTGAATGGCACACTTTGATAAGAATAGGAAAGGCATAAGATCCGGGCCAGGACCTTTTTCGACGTCAATATTTGTGAGAGCATTAAACACCTCCTCAGCGGACAAAGAAATATTGTCAGCAAGTGAAGGGACCGAGTTGTCAGGTTCGCTGAAGGCTGATTCTGATTGGGGACTAAAAACTTCTCGAAAACGGTCAGCAAACATATCGCAGATATCGCGCCTGCAGGATGAGTGCTTCATTCCATTGGACATGGTTACGGGGTAACCTGAACTTTTACGTTTTGTATTTGCAAAATCGAAACAACTTTTTGGGTCGGTAATGATATCTTCATCAATTTTGTTTACATAAGATTCATACGCTGCTCGGGATTTAAAAGAGAATTCCGAGGCCAGCTTGTCATATTTTTTCTGAAGATCAGGAGTAGTCGTACCCGTTTTCTTAAGTTTTTTGAACATCTTATTTCTCTGGTTCCGCAGTGATCTGAAATTTTTATTCAGCCACGGTTCTGATACTTTATCTTTCAGCTTGATTACAGGAACATAGTTAATTACAATTCCGAAAATCACATCGTAAAACGATGATATAGCATTGTCCAGATCATTAGATGAGAAAAGGGATGTCCAGTCTATCGAAGATAATTCATTATTAATACTAATGAAATCGGCATTACGGAAGTCAAATACAATATTATTGTTGTAAGAGTGAACAAAACTAATATAGTAACATGGTAGGTCTACTATGATGGCAGAATGATGTTGGGTATTTGAGAAAAGATTCTCAGCGTCAGATGCAGGGCTAACAATCACTTCATCATATGCGTCTGTAAAGATCATATCAAGCTATCTTCCGTTTTTATTCGAAAACTGCACTACCTGATGTATATCATTACTATAAATCGTGTCTATGATAGTGGTGTCAATAACAGACGTAAGATTCCCAGGTTTGATGGTGTTATCTGAATGATTAGTGACGAAGAAATGCTAGGGCGATTAAAGTCGCCGAGTAGAAAAAGATTATCGTTTTCATTTAAGGAGCAATTGACACCATGTAAAATACTTTATTATTAAAATAATAAAGTAATATCCAGAATGTCATGGTTTTTGTGGTCTTCTGAGTTAGGTTGGATATAAACAACACCAATGTAAACATAATTATTAATCAGCTTGATTCTGATAAACTTACCATATGTTCGAAAAGCAGTGAGGGGTTTGTGTTTACAATCTCGCTAGATAAAGATCTGTGAACTGCAATAAGGACACCCCCTCCTATTGATAGACCAGTCGCGCTATAATTCCTATCATTTCCGTAAATGGTCCAGTTGTTATCCAGTATTTCTTCGTTTTTAAAGGAGTCGTTAAGCCAAGTTTCCGTTATAACTAAAACGTTGATTTAACGTCAATAAAAAGATTATTTACTTTTCCCCTAAAACCGCCGTCTTTTTGGTAGTATAATCGTAGGTTATTTCTAGAGATAACGTTCACGTTAGGAACAAAAAAACCTATTGTGATCTTCACAGCTTTTCTGCATATTAGAAATATGCATCGAAGAAACATGGGAGCCGAATGTAGCGAGATCTTTTTGAACTTGGTTGGGCGTGAGGTTGAATTGCTAGTGGAATCGAATATAGAACTGCCGTAAAGCTTCTAGATCCGTTGGAAGCCCTTCTTGCTGGATGGATAGTATCAGACTGGTATCGTCCATTGCCGCAGTTATATTAGACACTCATATTAAGAAGAGTTCCGTTGGCGGTGAGACTCCTGTCCGTCATTTGCTTCATAATTTTGAACAAGGAGTCCATATCCCCATGTAATCCGCAGGGTCTGCTTTATTTGCTAGTCCTGTGATCTCTCTTCATTTCTCACATCAAACAGCTTTCTTCAGCTGTGTATGTGGCTCGCTGTATCTGTAAAAACAATTTAGAGTTGTCGTCAGAATCTTCGATTCTAATTCATTTCCCGTAGTTTTTTTTGCACGCTCCACATGCCCAACGTTCAGTGTGCATGTCCTTTCTCTTCCTAAGGTAGACGACTTCTCGCGTAAGATGGCATTGTATTCGCGTTGTTTTGTAGAAATTTTAAATCTATCTACGTACGCATTATCAAATGAATAAAATTTATCTTTTTCCTTTTTTCAGCCATTTGCATGTCAAGATTGCGATAAACAATATTCAAAATTGAGTCGACTGAACAATCACAGACTAAATGATCACACCGATAATCCAATGCGTTTCTGCTGTCCAGCTGAAGGATGCACTAAAATGTATCGAAACCGAGAAAGCCTATACACGCACGAATCTAAACATCACGGTCCACCGAAACCCGAAGAGGAAAAAGGTCAAAAAAGCGTTTTCATATGCGAACTTTGTGGAAAGGCTCTATCATCACGAGGAGTACTTAGGGTAAGATTTTTGCTATTAAACAACTGATGATTGATCGGTATTATATTTATGTAGTTAATAAGTTGATAAAACAATCCGTTAAAATTAATATTGAATTGTTTGCGATCGGTAATTGTTTGACACCGTGATAAGATAACTATCATCATCAATTAAACAAGTCGTTGATGAGATTAACGAGCCATTCAGCTATTAACATTGTTGTACTAAATGTTATTTTTTTTCCATTGGAACAATTTGTTAAGTTCTGACTTCTGTTTATATTTTGCTGGCAGATTTCATTCGTTTGGGTATGATATTGTATGGAAGTTCCATGCAGAAGGATATACAAATTTGATACTTGAATGAATTCGCTCTAAGCTTTATGACTTTTGCCGATAAAATTTATAAACAGGTTGCAGTTCAGATATGAGTTTGAAAATGTTCCTCGTATTTTACCATCATTGGTTAAAGCTTTTAATAACTAAAAATTACACTAGACATGTTTTTCCGGGAGTTTCCTGTTTGATTAAAAAAAAATTGTTAGTGGTCTCTCATTTGGCATCCAGTTCACAAATATTTAAGGTACGAATCAATATCAGTCCAGCATTTTCATTACAAATTCTATGAAATATCAAATTGAGCAGTTTTCATTAGTTTTAGTACATCTTTTTTTCTTTCCTGTTCACTTTCAGAAACATACAATGATACATAAGGACGAGTATCCGTTTGCCTGCGATCAATGTCCGAAAAAGTATCGAACTCATCATAGATTGGCATTGCATACTATGCGCCATAAAGGAATAAAAAACTATGAATGTCGCATTTGTGGCTTGAAGAAAACAACAGGACACGAATTAAACGTACACATGAATGTTCATACAAAGGCGAAAAAATTTCCATGTAAATTTTGTGATGCATGTTTTCTTAATAATGGTAAGTTGTAGTAACGATTGTGATAATCAGGATCTAGAAAAAAAATCTATTTTAATATCTTTTTATAGGTAATTTAGTGCGACATATAAAAGTCGTTCATGACGGTATCAAAACGTATGCGTGTACATTTTGCGATCTATCGTTTGGAAAAGCAGAAACGTTAAAACATCACGTTATGCGGCATACCGGTGAAAAACCGCATGAATGTCCGATTTGCGGTAGGCGATTTATACAGAAGACTTCGTTTCAATTGCACGTTAAACGCCATGAGAAAGCTAAGAATGTCGCTCCGTCAAGTAGTGATAAACTTGAAGAAATACCCGATTAACTGAGTTAGAGACAGGACAGGAGAACTGTATATTTAGTTTAATTATGTTTAAAGGAAAATATACACTTATTTATTTTATATATAAAATTCTTTTAATTGATATCTGAAGTACGCTGTGGACAGGCTGAAGAATGGCAATGGAAAATAGACTGGGCTTATTACTCGTGACTACAGCAAAAAATGAATGGCTTTAACTCCACCGACTTTTTGGCTAACGGCGAAAGACAATAACTGGATAAGTTCCAGCGACAGGTTAAAGTTTTCGCCCAGGAACGTGTTTTGTGTAGGATCATTGTTGCGCCCAATGCCTCATCGATGGTCACAAGAACTGATGAGCACTTCAATCGTTACGAGCATTGAATGAATGAAATAAAACCACGGTTAGCGTGACTACCATAATGACAAGAAACAAAGACTAGTTGCATTGTATCACTCTGTTTACTTGGTAAACTTAAAGATGCCGTAGATGTTATGAAGTTTCTTCCAATTTAAATGAATACTTAAACTTTACATCGATGTCAATTTGCTAAATGCATATATTATTATTATTTTTATTATTATTTATTAATTAGGTAGGCAGCATATTTGCTGATATGCCTAATATCTTATGTACAAATTTATATATAATGCAACATAAAGAGCAAAAAAAAATTCACCGAAAGAAAGGTAAATAAAGTAAATAATTAATTAATAATATAATCCAGTGAAATTTTAGCAAGTTGTCAATTGGAATTAATAAAAAAAATTAAAAATAAAGAAATTGAAGATAAAGTTAAGTAAAAGAAACTACTCGTAGTAAAACGCTTAAGGAATACAAAAATAAGTAAAAACAAATCTCTTTTTTACTTTATTATTTTCTAACAATACCCTGAAAATTTGTTTTTTCACGTTTCATGAGTCTGAAAACACGAAAAAGGCAAAAAAAAGCAAAAAAAAATTTCAGTCCGTCTGTCCGCCGTACTTCGACCGGTGTACGCAAAATCGTTTGAAGGCGCGTAGCTCCCAAACGGTTTGAGGTATTAAATTGAATTTTTTTTATGAATAGACTGTGTAGGCCCCTTGAAGTGACCAAATTCTGAGTGGAAACTTAATGAATATCTGTAGGTATACTAGGAGAATAGATCGGAAACTGAGTGAGGGCACTGGCGTACGGGGGTGGGGGGTAAAAAACTTTTGATTACGATAGCTCATGAACCAATTACACTAGGAAAATAAAATTCGGTTTGTGTATAAAGGTTGACAAATGAAGTTTTCTGATTGTAAAATTTTTTAAGGGGACGGTAGATCATGAAAGTGGAGGGAATACGAATTTTTCTAAAAAATCACGTTACATATCTCAAGAACAGTGTAAGGTAGATGCCTAAAATTTTTACCAGAAGTGGGAATAATAGACCCCTAGCAGAAAAAAAAATATTGGAGGTGATGGTGTAGAGGGTGAGGGTGGGGGAGGGTGAAAAGGAAAAATTTCCGATTTTTATATCTCGAGAACCTATAATGATATAAAGCTGAAACATGGTATTTAGATCAAGCTATAGTAGTAGCATCTTGGAAAAATATATTTTGTTATGGCGGTAGTATGGTACGGCAGTGGGGGATGTTTTTCCTATCTATAGAATGGCTTATGCAACAAAGTTGAAACTCAATATGTGTATGAAAATCAACTAGAAAAGTAATTTAGATAAAAAAATTTCAAATATTCATTGGTGTTCGAAAGGGGGGGTGAACAAATTTATCAGTGAAAGTGGAATGCATATAATTTCACGATTTTCGTCATATCTATTAGGTCTTTCCAAATATTTAATTCATTTTTATTCTACGGATTCTTCATATAAATACCTAGAAAGTGTTTTCAGGATTTTTTGAAATTTGACCCCTAAGGGGGTGTAAAGGGGTTGTATACTTTTTCACGAATTCTGCCATATCCTCCAGGTCTGATCAAATATCGAATATCTTTTCACTTTCACGGGCTTGCGTAATAATCGCCTAAAACTTCTTTTTAAGTTTTTTCCTTTTTCAGCCCCTAAGGGGGTATAAAAGGGTTGAACAAGTTTTCACGAACTCCGTCATATCCTTTAGAAGTGATAAGTTATTGAATTGGTTTTTACTTTCTCGTGTTGTCTTCATATTTATTTATTAACTCCTTTCAGGATTTTTGGATATTCAACCCCCAAGTGGGTATAAGGAGGTTGCACATATTTTCACAGATTCCTACATATTGCTTAGATCTGATGATATATCGAATTCATTTTTACTTCCTAAGGTTTCCCATTTAAGAGCCAAAAAGTCAATTTCAATATTTTCAGATATTCAATCCTAAGTGGTGTAAGGGCGTAGTACGCTTCGACATATTTCTTATGTTTGATGAGATATTAGATCGCTTTTCACTTCCACAGACTTTTTATATAATCGCCTACAAACCCATTTCTCAATTTTTGGATATTCAACCACTAAGGGTTTGCATATGTTTTCACAAATTTTGCCATCCCTTAGTTCTGATGATATATAAAATTGGTTATTGCGGTATTTGATGCAATGACCTAAAAACCAATTTTTCGAATTTCAAGAACCAAGGGGGTGTGAAGAGTTTGCTTACGTTTCCACAAATTTTTCAAAATCCCTCGTGTCTCATGAGATATCAAGTTGCTTCCTATGAAATCGTCTAAAATCCTTTTTTTCAAGTTTTTCGAAATTCAAACCCCAAGTTGAAGTAATGGGTTTGTATACGTTTTAACAATTCTTCATATCTCTTAAGTCTGATAAGGCACCAAATTCGTTTTAACTTCTATGGGCTTTTAGTGTACATGATATACCGAAATTCGCACAGTCTACACGGGCGTTTTAATGTTTAATCGGCTAAAAATCTTTACTTTAAATATTTTTAATTTAAGAACAAAATTAACTTTTCAAGAAACGTCGTAATCTCGAAACAACTGATGATATACTCCGACTGTGACCGCTCCCGAACTTTGACCCGAAAAATAATAAAGTTTCGCCCAGACCATTGGCAGATTTTTTTAAATAGGTAATAAGTAACTATAGTAATTTATGCATTACTCATGTAGGTGACCAGTCTATTCTCAAATGCATTTACGGACGTGGCGTTTATGATTTCACTTGGTATGCTGTTCCAAATGTCCACTATCCTGTTAGGCAGAAAGTTTCTCAGTGGATTGGTACTACAACCTAGAGTTGATTTGGCAAGTTTGTCCTTATGTCCGCGAAGAGTAGTATTTCTGCTCCTTAAAAACATTTGAGATGCAACTGGACAGCTGCAGAATCCGTTTAAAATCTTGAACGTCTCGATTAAGTCACCTCGAGTGCGCCGCTGTTCCAAAGTGGTTAGACCAAGAGCCTGCAGTCTCTCTGAATATGTTAAACTTCGTAGACAATGAGGAAGCTTAGTGGCACGTCTTTGAACTTTCTCAATAAGCTCAATATCCTTTTTAAAGTAGGGATTCTAGATTTGAAAACAGTACTCCAAAATAGGTCGAACTTATGTCTTGTAAATCTTTAAGAATAAGGCAGGTATAATATAATTAAAGGCTTTTTGTATTAGGTAGATTAGTGAATTTGCTTTTTTAGTAATAACAAAGATGTGCGTATTCCATTTTAAGTTGTTGGTTATTACCACACCAAGGTCACGTTGTTGCTGCACCGATTCCAGTAGCACGCCATTAATGTAATACGCGGTATTTGGATTGTTATAACCAATGTGGAGAACTGTGCACTTTGAATAATTAATGTTAATTAGCCACTGTTTAGACCATTCGGTAATTTCAATTAAGTCACTTTGTAGAGTATTTATTTGAGTTAGTGGGTTACCGAAAAATTTGGTATCGTCCGCAAATATACATGAATGGGATATAATTGTAATGCTTAAATCTGCAGTAAAAAGTATAAAAAGCAAAGGGCCTAGTACAGATCCTTGAGGGACTCCACTCAATACAGCATGTTGATTTGATAAAGCATCACCATTCCTAACACGAAAGTCGCGATCCGAAATAAAACTCAAGTAATTGTCCACGTATTCCGAAATAGTCCAATTTTTTTTAAAAATCTATTAAACGGCACTCGATCGAAAGCTTTCTCAAAATCTAGGTACGTATATGACATCAGTTGGTTCATTGCGATCAAAGTTCCGCACACACGTATCGAGACAGCTTAGTAGATTTGAGGACGCAGATCTTCCAGTGGCAAATCCATGTTGACTTGCAGGAATAATTTGTTGGCCTTGGAGAAATTCTCGGATGTTATTGGAGATTATTTTTTCCATACATTTGCTTATTACTCATAGCAAAGTAGCAAACATTCTACATTTGAGCGTTGCTAGTTATAATCTAATTAAATTTTTTAATTTATAAATTTCAGGAGCACGAGATGATGCACAAAGGAGTTTTTCCACATGCCTGTGATCAATGTCCGCGAAAATTTCGGGTGCCTAATAAACTGGCTTTACACAAGCTACGGCATGAAGGTATTAAGAATTTCCAGTGCCCTAAATGCAATCAGAAGAAAACAACAAAACACGAACTAAACATACACATGAATGTTCACACAAGAGAGAAACAGTATCCTTGTAAATTTTGTAAATCATGCTTTCTTACTAATGGTGAGTATTTTTTTCATTATATTGGACTTGTGTATTCTATGATGTATAACAATTTACTTAAGACGCTTTATCTAAACAGTTGTTTGAGCTCGACTTTATTAATTCAAAGAGGCTGTGATAAAAGTGCAGTTTAGATTTTACTTTCAAGAAATTTATTTTTGAAACAGTCTTAGTTTGCCGATTTAAGGCGGCAAAAACACGATGCAACAGTTGTACCGACGCATGTTGTTGCGATATCTATCCAACGGTTGTATGATTTGTTCACAATTTTTTTCCAATAAGAAATCTGTTGAATGCGTACAACCGTGCGATGTCGATCAAATCTTCGTTCATAAGCACATACGGACAATCGGGACAAATATTTAAATTTTCCAGTATATGAAAATTACAAATGCTACTCGTGTTTTATTGCGTTCCAGGGCCACCCTAATCACAGGGCTAATTGGGCCCCGGGGCGCAAGCCTTTTGGGGGCGGTAATTTTTCTTGATATTATATTACTTTATTATTTTAATAATATTTATTGTGTATGTATTTTTTATTGGTGTACAAGTAAGTTCCCGGCGTTTTCCTATAGATGGCGCTAACACAAAATACTGGTAAAAAATGGCGGTTTAGAAACATAATATGGCAAGATTAGACATCTGGCAACAACTCCCCATTATTACATTTATCACGTTGTATCGTCGTTATTTGTTTTTTTGTCCATGAAAATGCTGGAAGTTTGAGCCAAATAAGCGTCATTTGCGGGAAATTTTAATTTTCTTTTACAATTCTAAAAAAATCTGCGTCTGAGGCGCGTCGAATAATTACAGAAACTAGTGGTGAGTCTTCTATTAGTGAATCAACGTGCCGCGAATGGTCTCATCGCTACAAAATGGGTGATTTCGGCGTGGAAGACAAGAAGCGTTCCGGCCGGCCCATCACAGGACCTCTTTATCGAAGACAACTAATGCGTTTGAGCCGAGCATTGAAAGAAAACGGCCGCAATATGAGCAGAGACACGACAAAGTGATTTTGCTACATGACAACTCTCGGCCACATGTTGCTCAGGTTGTGAAAACCTACCTGGAAACACTGAAATGGGACGTCCTACCCCACCCGCCGTATTCACCAGACATCGCCCCTTCCGACTACCACCTATTCCGATCGATGACGCATGGCCTAGCTGAGCAGCACTTCCGTTCTTATGAAGATGCCAAAAATTGTGTCAATTCCTAGATCGCCTCAAAGGACGTGGAGTTTTTTCAACGCGGAATTTGTGTGCTGCCAGAAAGATTGAAATTATGTAACCAATTTCCCACATTAAAGGCTCAACTTTTAAAAAAAAAAAACCCAGAACTTACTTGTGCACCTAATAGTTATTAGTTATTTTTATTCATGACAGAAGTAACCAATTAACCTGTTCTAAATGAAAGAGGCACAACCTATAACCCAGTTTGTTTTTGTTCATATCGTTTTTTTTAAATTTTGTATGAATTTTATGTTTTTGTTTATTATAATTAATGGTAATAAATTGACTTTTACTAGTTCTGACACTTTTGTATTTTGTACTAGCCGCGTACCGCGGCTACGCTCGCTTCGCTCACGTTGTTCCATCGCTCCTGTTACTCCCGTTGATCTCGTTGCTCCCGTTGGTCCATTGGTCCTGTTTCTCCCGATACTCCTGTTACTATCGTTGCTCCCTGGCTGCTCCCATTTCTCCCGTTGCTCCCGTTATTCTATCCACCATCCTCCATCCACCATCCTCCATCCACCATCCCCTATCCACCATCCTCCATCCACCATCCCCTATCCACCATCCCCCATCCGCCATCCTCCATTTCTCCCGTCGCGCCGTTGCTCCCGTTACTCCATCCTCTATCCACCATGCTCCATCTCCCATCCACCATCCTCCATCCTCTACCCACCATCCACGATCCACCATCCTCCACCCTCCATCCACAATCCTCCATCCTCTATCCACCATCCTCTATCCACCGTCCTCCATCCACCATCCTCCATCTTCCATCCGCTATCCACCATCCCCCATCCTCCATCCTCCGTCCTCTATCCACCATCCTATACAGGACAAACAGACAAACAGACAAACAGACAGACAAATATTCATTTTTATATATAGAGATTTGCCGCTTCCACTAGCCATCAAAATTGTATATTTTCTTATGGCGAGGGGCGCATTATTTTTAGTAGCCCAAGGGCGCCAAATATCTTAGGACGACAACTTTATCTTTAAAATATGCCAAAAGTAGCTAAAATAAATTTTTATTTACAACTCTTTCTCACCTCTGGCCTCCTATATTATTGAATGGAACGGAACGTACTTCGATTCTAACCAAATCGCTTCGCCACCTTTTATTCACCTCGCTGCTAAATTTCTCGTCCATTGATTTGAGTTGAAAAATAAACTTCTGGATATACTTTTTGTTTTCACTTGAGTGAAGTCCTTGAACGTATTTCGGTGTTCTGTGCATGCACACTGCGGTGCAAAAAATCATTCGCTGAACAACGACAAACTGGGTGCTGGTCGCTTTTCATACGTACAATAATTCTTCTCTAGTCGTCGAATATTGCTGGTTTTGAGTGAAATTCATAGACACTTTTTTTTTTAATATAAACTTTTATAATGAATTAATGATTTATACAAAAAATGTTTATTTTCTTACAGGTAATTTAGTCCGACACATTAAAGTTGTTCACGACGGCATCAAAACATTTGTTTGTCCATTCTGCGACCAAACATTTGGCAAAGCTGAAACTCTGAAGCATCACGTTATGCGGCATACGGGCGAGAAACCGCACGAATGTCCAATTTGCGGAAAGAAATTCATTCAAAAGACTTCGTTTCAATATCACGTTAAACGACACAATAAATTGAAAAATGATGAATAGTAACATGACTGCTAGAGTGAATAGTTTATAGGTATGATGTGACGGGTTTATTTCTGTATGTTTTTGTTACTAAGGATAATCCATGCTAAAATTAAAAATATTATTCCACTTAATAAATAAATAAAATTAATGTTTTACTAGAATTTTTAAAGTTGACTAATTGTCTTTCATTTTAATCTACAGGATATAAGAATCGAAGTATGTGGGCCAATTTTAGTTAGGAAAGACAATATGTGAACTTAACCAATTTTAGAATTTTAGGATTGGTACATCCGTCTTTTTAATTAATTTAAATTTTTAACGTATTTCATATTTAAAATGTATCAAGTTCTTATTGTTAAAATATTCCAGGATTTGAGTGAGAGGGCTAAAAGTAAAATTCGAAGTTTTTTGATATTTAACAGTAAAGAGGGTGGAAATTAGAAGGTTTGAGTCCTTATCTTCGTATAGTCAGCTCCTGTTTGTATTATTGGAGGAAGGCATACTATAGAAACAATGGTAGACACTTTTGCTGATTGTAAGATCTTTTTTTTTTATTATAACTTCATTCACGGATGATCTGATAAGCTCATGACTTGGAACGATACGACCTACGACTCAGTTTTTGTAGACAATGTTCTTGATACTTCGCCTTGCAAGTTGTATTTCTTACGTAGTATTCCTTGTAATACTTACACTATTTCATGCGGGGTCAATAGTTCTTTTTAAATTCTTAATGGTTACTAGAGAAGTCCTGGTGTGAAGAGATCCAGTGGAATGCATTCCATTCTGTTTGTTTATGGTGTCCTTAATGATCTTTTCTTGCCAGTTGTGTTTCCAACTTTATAATCAATTTTCTGTGCACATTGTCGTCTTTCTTGCGGATTCGCAATATTTTTCCCTGAATTTTATTAAAACGTGATTTCCTTTCCAAAAATTGATTTAATTTCGTATAGTACCGCCGATACGTTCGCTCCTGCCACGTATAATGTAATGGTAGACCATAATTTATGCAAATGACAATAAACCGAACGAGACCTTCATAACAAAAATACATAGTCCTTTAATCCATTGTGTTCGTGGCATATGGCTTTCGGCATAATCTCTGCCCAGATTTAAAATGTCTTACGATGAGTGAATCCTGAATAGCGTTGCGTACATAATTCTATTTTACGACTATAGTAAAAACGTTTTTGTTCACAATAAATGTTATGGGCGTAGGAAGTGATGTCGAAATAAGTTGTTATGGTCGTTTTAGGGGATGATAATCATCCTTCAAGTCATTTGAATTAATTGTGAAGTGTCATGTTTTATAGTGCTCTTATTTTGCATTAAATTTATTTTATATGAATTTAACGACTATTTTACGGATTTTATTGGCAAATAGTGTTAAGTGCAGAAAATTTGATTTCTGCCCTAAAGCTAAGTATCCAATGTCAATAGGTTGGTAAGGAATATTTCAGGTTCTTGTTAGAACTTCACTTACTTAAGGATTTATTAAATTTAAATTTAACTTGTGTTTGTTCAGGTTAGTTCCATTAAATGGCTATCCTGAGTTTATTGGAAATGGGATATACCCAAACACAGTGTTAGTCCCAAAGGATGAAGGTCTTCTGCACCTCAGAATTGAGTGCCAGCGTCTCATAATAAGACGCCATCTGGAAACGTGCTATAAACTAAATTGTTTAAAAATACCGGCTGCGCCAATGTTGCGTTCATTGGGTATGAGATTAGTACCAAAAGGGATGGATGGGTTGGGACATCTGAAAGACTCCACGACGGTGCAATAATTCAGGTTCCTGCAAGGTAAGTGTCTCCGGAATCTTAGGATTGAGTGCCAACGGTAGAGATAAGTGGGACTTGGCCTCTCCTAAAGAGACGCCGACTAGTCCATCTGGAACCTTGTAAGAAGGAAATAAATTTTCGATAAAGTTGAGATAAATTTTTTTCAATATTTAATAAATACTTCTTTATTACTCGATTGGTTGGTTCAAAAATTCTGAGACTTAATCACTAATTAATCGAAAACAGGTCTTAATCTTGGGTGCATATTGCTTAATAAAAATCGGAAATGTTGAAGAGCGTATTCAACATTTTGTAGTATGGGCAAAGCTATGGCTTTGCAGGTGAAGACTTGTCGCGAATATTAATACAGCAGCATAAATGGAAGTATATATAAGGTCTCAGACGAAAATGAATAAAAGAGCTGAGTCGACCCAAATAATCAAAAATAATCGTTAGCACCCTCATTCAAAATGAAATTTTTGCGCGATTGAAAAACATACGACACCAAAGAAACCTTATTACGATATAATAAATTGTGTAAAGCTAGTATTACACTGTATGCCATGCTGTAAAATATTTGGCTAACAAAATTTGACGAAAAGTTCAGTCAAAATGTTCTGTGTGTAGAGCAAATAAAATAATGTGGCAAACAAAAATTGAACGATTACACTATCTGACAGCATTTGCCACGTAACTGGTTAAATATTTGACAGCGTGACATACAGTGAAATACTATTTTAACCATAGAAATTTCAATTTTGTTGTGTTTTTATTTCAGCACTTTGGTTAATTTTGACAGTAGACACTTGTCTTGACTCAAAATTTCACAAAACATAAAAAATACTGTTCTAATTTCATAAAATTTCTTTCCTACTAACTGTAAAAGCCTTAAGCTAAACATTTTTAAATGGAAATTAGTTTTACTGACACTTTTTAACTAGATACAGTTTTTAATGCTGTCTGTATTTTTTGGAATAAGTAAAAACGACAATGGTGTTTGAGCCGTTCTGGCGATAATAACTAAAAATAAATTAAGAGTCATTTTATGGAAAACATTCGAACAATTTTCGATCCGTCGAGCCGATAAGCGACCTATCTAAGAAGAAGAAGTAAGCAAAAAAAAAAAAAACTGCAAAATAGTCGAATCGCATTTGATGGGAAATTTTTTGGAATGATGAAATACTTGCGATGTAAAAATCGAACATCCTTAATCCATGAAAACTTGATTAAACCTATGTTATGATATTTAAGAGCGCGAAAAACTAGCCACAAATTTCGCTCCCGTTTTACACTATTTTGAATTAACTAAATTAAAGAAAATGAAGTTATTTTTTCCAGTAGCGCCAAGAGTGCAAGCTTTTTTATTTATTTCTTATTTTTCAATTTCAATAAAATATCGAACATAACCGGTTAGGGATAAATATTCATTAAAAAATTCCGTTAAAGTAAAAGAGAATTCGATATCTCTTCAGACCGAAGGGATATGTCGGAACTCGTAAAAATATACACATCTTACACCCCCCTTAGGGTTGAATATTGCAAAATCTTGAAATTATTTTTTAGACTATTTATATAGCCCAAGTAAAAGCGAATTCTATATCTCGTTAGACCTAAAAGATTTGTCGGAATCCGTGAAAACTTGAACAACCACCTTACACCACCTAGGGGTGAAAATCGAAAAATGCTTCACTTAGGGTTATGGAAGTTATTACACATTTAAAGCCCTTATAAGTAAAAGCAAATTCCGTATCCCATCAAACATAAGAAATATGTCTGAATTCGTGAAAACGTGCACAACCACTTTACACCCCCTAAGGAGTATCCTTAGCTTGATAAAAAAGTTGTTTGCTTCCCATCAACTCACACCTCATCCACAGCACACACACCGCAAATTTTGTTCCTACACTAAAGGTCTTTTGTGCCTAACTTCTCTAAAAATTTGAAGACAATATCTGGTACGATTCTTGAGATTCCTATCCCCTACATCCATGATGCTCCATCTATCGCAAAAATTTTACGTTTAATAGACTCCATTTATAAAACTATATTCACAAAACAAATTTCATTTTTCTGGTACAATTGGTTCGGAAGATGTTGTAATCCAAAGTTTCTCACCCTTCACCTCCACATCCCACTTCCGCCCTTAAAATTTGTAGTCCCTATCTACGCTCCTAGCATACCTAGCAATAATTCAAAAGTTTCATCCTGCTAACGTGAACCGTTCAGGAGAAATAAATTTTAGAATGTCTCGATCCCATCTTTCGGGAGTTTTGGGGGCATTGTTTTTGCTCCCACTTCCACATCCCTTTACTCACTTAGACCAGTTTTTGCAATAGCTCCACTATCAAGCTTTATATAGCCTCGTAACATAAGCGGTTCCTGAGATCTAGAAACCAAAGTTTTTGGTCTAAACCGGTTTATAACTTCCCCACTCACATCACAGATTTTCGGAATCAATGAAAACTGGATCAATAACTTACACCCCCAGGAGGTTTAATATTGAAAAATACTTAAATGGTTTTTTTCCTCGACTAATACTATGGATACACAGCTACTATACAAACCATGGTATTGAAAGCATAGTATTGAAACTAGCTGCACATGATACACTGCACATATGGAATGATTTGACAGTATCTGATATAAGGAAAGACATTTAGTTGCGATACTCGCCACACAATAGGGGATTGGCACAACTAGCAATAAAATGCATGGTATAAAATTATCGCTTTTGTATACTATGAAACGATACGAGGACTCAGTTGACGCAGATTGCAGATCGCTTCTTAGATGCACAAATTGGAGGACGCGGGCGCTGAACCGAGATGACTTCAGACAATGTATCCTGCAGGCCCTGGCCCGAGTTGGGCTGTCGCGCCATTGATGATGATGATGATACTATGAAACAGGTTCAATACTAGATATATACCAGTTCGTTTATCTCGTATATGCTTAGTATTGGGTGATACACTGCTGGTATTGACGATATTATGATATCAATACCAGCAGTGTATCCATGGCATAAGTTTAAAGCTTTTAGAAGTGAAAGTGAATTCAAAATCTCAATAGACCTAAGAAATTTATCGGAATTCGTGAATATGTACACAACCACTTTACACTCCGTTAGGGGTTGATATCGAAAAATTTGGAAGAATGTTTCTAGGCGTTTATATAAAGAGCCCGCAGAAGTAAAATTGCTTTGATAGCTCGACTTGTCTGAAAGATTTAACGAAATTCGTGAAAATGATACACGGGACATTTTTTTTACTCAACCTCTGAACGCCAATAAAAATCTGAACTTTTTTTTGCTTTAATTACTCTTGTAGCACATCTACATATACGTACTAAGTTTAAACTTTCTAGTATAAGGCGTTTCTGAGATATAAAATCCATCCCTCCCTTCCGTACCTTGCTATCCCTACCCCTTCTAGGGTGCCACTATAGTGGCTCTATATAATCCTAAGTTTTTAGCTTTCTATTCATTACGAATTTCGAAAAATAAAAATCAGAATTTTTTCCTTTCTACCCCCTTTCACCATCACTCCCAACACTCACACCCCCAAAAATTTTTTCCCTACTAGATGTCTACTGACCACAACTCCTGTAAATTTTTCAAGATCACATCTGATACAGTTTTTGGAATTTAAAAATTTAGTTTTTTGAAAAATTGCTATTCCCCAATTTAGTGTTCCACCACCCCCCCACAAAAAGTGTACTTTCAGTAGACTCCACTTGTGATTCCATGTAAAGAAACCAAATTTTATCTTCCTGGCGTAATTGGTTTGGAAGATATTGTAATCCAAAGTTTTTCAACCCCCGATCACACACCCTTATCTAATCTTGAAGTATCCCTAAAGACAACCGCAAAGTTTCAACTTTCTAACATCTATCGTTCAGGAGATCTGGATTTTAGAATGTTTCATTCCCGGCTTTCAAGCGTTTCAGACTCATTGTTTTTTCCCCCATGTCCACACCCCTTAACCCCTATCGACCATTTTTTTACAAATGGGACCACTATTATAGTTTTACATAAGTTCCAAGTTTCAGCCTACTAGCATAAGTGGTTCCTGAGATCTAGAAACCAAAATTGTTCTT
Source organism: Beris morrisii (assembly GCA_951812415.1). Classification (NCBI taxonomy): domain Eukaryota; kingdom Metazoa; phylum Arthropoda; class Insecta; order Diptera; family Stratiomyidae; genus Beris; species Beris morrisii. The sequence continues at coordinate 34,904,791 of OX638313.1, read as the reverse complement.
CTGGAACGCTACCCTCTCCTCCCCCTCACACCCGCACCCCTCCAAAAGATACCAGTCGTAGGGGTTCACCCAATCTACCCACCATAAAAATTTGAACTTAATGTCTCAACGGGTTTGGGAGCTACGCGCCTTCAAACGATTTTGCGTATGACGGACGGCGTATTGCGTCTACGGCGGACAGACAGACATTTTTTTTTTGCTTATTTTGTGTTTACTAGTCTTAAAACGTGAAAATACAAAATTTCAGGGTAGCAATTTTTTTTAAATTTCAGGTCGATGACAATACTTTATTATTAAAAAATAATAAAGTAATAGTCTGAACTACTTAGTTATTTAGTTATAGTTGTGTTGTATTTGACGAATGCTCAACTTTTCAATGGGAATTGTATGGTAGCTATATGTGGTCTAGGTTGATAATTTCCGTTTTTTACTCTACCGTTGTCCGTACTGAAGAATTTTTGCATTATATTTTGTCCGATCTGAATTTATCAGCCGCGTGTTTTAAATTCTGTCGTATGGGATCTACTCGAATGAATAGGACGGCAATGGCCTTATCAATTTTCTATTACTATTATAAATTAACGTATTTTTAAGCTATTGCTTATGTTTTTATTGGTCATTACACTAAATTAAATAAAATGTTTTTTTCGTCTGATTACAAACTGTTGAGCTTGGATTAAACTTATAATGAGTGCTCTGTACATCTTCTGATTAAACCAGATGATGGTTGGTGTAGTTACAGACATAAATAAAGTCGATAAAAATTCTAAAAATTTTTTTGCCTTTTTATTTCACACGTACAAGGGTGATAGGGACCGATATTCAATTTGCAAGTCGAACTTGTTAATTAAAAAGTTTTTAATGAATTTCCTATTCACTATTTTTTTTTTGCTTTCTATAGGTCTCCATCAAACAAGTCACCCCCCCATTTTCGTATTTTTATCTTGGGGTTCGGAAAGAAAAAGTTAAGCTGATTTTTTTTCATAATCTTCCTGGAGTTTTTGATTAACATTGAAATGGACCGAAGATGTACTGTCGCCCTTAAAACATGTTTAATATGCAAGGAATTTACCTTCCGGATTTTTATTTTCCATTAAAAGGAAGTCATTAGCATTTTTCAATGGTTTCTGTTTTTTTCCGTCGATTTTATAATAATCAAAAGTTTGTTGTGTGATACTGCGCCATTAATCGCGATAATAACAAGGGTGAGGAAATTATTAAAAATGGAGAGATGGATAGAAGATCCCCGCAATTAACATTGTTTGTGAAATATTCAATAGCTGAATAAAATTGTTAGGGATTTAAATATTTAGTAAGAATGACGGTTTTTTAAGGTTTATAATTTTAATTTCTTATGCACAGGCACCTGTTGGGTTCTTATTTTAGATTGATGATGGCGTTGAAAATATATTTTCTTCGCGTAAAATGGAACGAGTATTTAGTCATGTTATTGATTTTTCAGAAATTTCGTATACACGAAACGTTTATTTTTTCCGAAGGAGAAACCTTGCATTTACTGCGGGGGTTGAATTTAAAAAAGTAATGAAAAAAGTTCTTAGAACTTGTAGAAATAAAATGAATTCAATATTTGAGAAAACCTAGAAGATATGTCGAAATTCGTAAAAATATATGGATAGCTTTTTGACTGACTATATATTTTTGTCCCACATCTGCACCTCACACCGAATCTAAACTTTTTCGTTTCAATTAGTTTTCTAGTAGGTAAAAATATATACACACACTAAGTTTCAATTTTCTAGCAAAAGCAGTCGAGAGAGGTCGAAAAAATATGGTGCTAGTCCAATAAAAACTTATATTTTTAAAACATGTGACTACTATAGCCCAAGGTTCTGCTTTCTACCTTAAATGGCTTTCGAGACATGAAAATCAGAATGTTCTACTTTACAATATGAGGACCCCAGCGCTTATATCTCGAATTCTAAAAAAAATATTCTCGTATGGTACTGTTAGGCCAACCTTCTGCATAAATACCATTATTTCACAAGATATTGAATTTACTTTCATGCTCTATCGTCCTACCCAAATGTTATGGTCAACATATTCCAAAAACCAAATTTCTTTTTCTGGCCTATCTGGTTCACGACATAATTTCACTATCCACCCCGCACGCATATCCGCTCTAGAAAAGTGTATTTCTCATATGCTCCCCTAATATGATAATTTTCAACCGTGTGGCTTAAACCGTTCAGGAGATATTGATTTTAGAATGTATAGATTCCGGTTTTCGAACGATTCGGACAATTTTTTTTCAGTTCCGGAACTGGAGCCATCTCCGACTTCGACCGGCCGTGCTTTTCAAATACACCGGCAAAACCGGCGTCAGAGCTGCTGGCCTGAAATCTTCGACTGCAGCTACCGTTTTCATGATATCTTTTTTTAATGTTACACTACGATATATTATGAAGACGTTCTCTGGTACTACCGAACATCATATTGTACTGGTACTGCACCTTAGGCGGAAGTACAGAGGCCGACAAACAAGTAACGTAAACAATTGTGCGAAAGTCCGGTTTTCGATATGTTGAAAGTGAGAGCAACGGTGGGTGCAAGAACGGCAGTCAGAGGCCGGCAGTTCTGCCGGGCCGGTCTATGTGTAAAAGCGTCTGTTGAATAACATTGAATCCGGTGTAGGGCCATGTTCAGGCGGTTCGTGCGGTGTGCGTGATTTTAATTTCTCGAAAGCTAGTAATTGACAACTTTATAGAGCCACTATAGGAGACATCGCAGAAAAATAAATTTTTTCATAGGGGTAGCAAGGTACGAAGGTGGGGGTGGTTTTTTATATCTCAAAAACGGCTTATGCTAGAGAGTTGAAACTTAGTACCTAAAGGATGTGTTTTTAGGTACATGAGAACTATCGATATCGATAACTGTGGTTTGACAACTGAGAATGTCAAACTGTGTTGACATTTCTGTTCAGTAAGGTTTGGCAAGTCATCATTAATCGTTTAACGCCAGAACAACGCTTCCAAATTGTGGAAATTTACTTTAAAAAAAATAAATCTGTTCGCGAAGTTCATAGAGCACTTCGTCTATTTTACGGTCAACATAATCTGCCTAGTGAGCAAGCAATTCGTGCAGTTATTGATCGTTTTTGCACTAATTTTACTCTTCTCGATTCAAAACCATCAACAAGACAAAGAAATGTACGGTTTACACGCTGGCGGCTTCATCGGTCCTTATTTCTTTCGAAATGAGGAAGGAGCTGCCGTTACGGTGAATGGCGAGCGCTATCGAGCCATGCTGACTGAATTTTTGTTTCCAAAAATTTATCAGCTAAACATAGCCGACATTTGGTTCCAACAAGACGGCGCAACTTGCCATACAGCGCGCTTAACAATCGATTTATTGTTTTATCGCTTAACAATCGATTTATTGCAAAATCAGTTTGGTGACAACTTGATTTCCAGAAGTGGTTCTGTTAACTGGCCCCCTCGTTCGTGCGATTTAACGCCTCTTGATTACTTTTTATGGGGCTATATTAAGTCATGCGTTTATACCGACAAACCAGCAACTCTTGGAGCATCGGAAGCCAATATTCAAGCCACTATTGACGCTATACGGCCAGATTTATTGGTAAAAGTAGTCAAAAATTGGACTGATCAAATGGACCATGTAACTCGTAGCCGCGGCAGACATATGACGGAAATCATATTTAAAAAATAAATGCCATACAATTATCTACCAGAATATAATAAAAAAAAATTCATTCCAACAATATTTCTGTCTTGTATTATAATTTTAAGTTCTCATGCACCTAAAAAAACACCCTTTACAACAGATAAAGTAATTACGTCTCTTGACCACAATGGATCCACAGTGATCTCTCGTGATGGACTGGGGCACATCGCTTTAGTCCACCCTTCCCAACCTAACCTAATTACGTCTCTCTAGTGTAAAAAAAACATAGGGTCAAGTCATGATTTCAATTATTAATCTATAACCAATCTATGAATAAAGTCACGGTATCCGTTCTGTTTTATCCTTTGTTAACGAGTAGTATACTATTAATAATGTACAATTTTCATATATTAAGCCATTTATTTCGGCAATCATGACAAAAACACTTGCTAACTTATCTTCTAACATTCCACTATGTTATCATATCACCGGATGACAATTGCAGTAGTTTATCAAAGCCAATACGAGTATGTCATCATAAAAAGATAAGTTATCGATATTCGTCATATAGCTGGTTGCAATTACTTAGAAACTAAAAAAGAAATAAAATAAAATTATCATAAATCTTCAGTTTCTGATGTTTCGATTATCAGTTTAAAAAAGGAATCCGAAGCCACCCACTAGGCTCTAAGGTTCCCAATATCATTACAGGTAAGTAAATGTAATCAAAAGGATGAAATGGTATCACTTACCTAATTACAAGCTATGAATATCAATGAAGTCCGACAAATTTAAGAGTGGTTTGACCTTGGATGCAGATAAAAGATATCTTCTCAAATGGAATCCGATAGCGAAACGTACAGTAATGCATTCCGTTCACGGATACATCAAAGCTATCTCGTCCGACAATAATAACCATATCGTAGGGCTGACCCTGCGAAATCGGACAGTGACTGCTGTTTTCTTCAGCACCCCATCCCTTATTTTGGTAATGATTCCGAACAATATTAGATTGTTTCGGGCGGACGCTTAAATGCAATGCAGCGTCATCGCGTGGATCTGTAGCCGCACCAGTTTGTAAATTCACTATAAATCTATAAAAAAAAAAACCGGATTGACATCAGCATTTTATTTCTATTAGAAATTTGCTTACCTGTCGTCACCGCCATGGGTCATACAGCCACTGATCTTAATTTTCGAACCAATCCGTAAGGGATGCTGCAATTTGCCTAAAAATGGCATTGCCTAAATTATACAAAAAAAAAAATCAATCATTAACTTTAACAAATATCTTAAATAAAGACCAAAACACTAAATTTCTTAATTTCTTCTAAACTGAAAAATAACTTTTTTACCGGGTTCGTGGCGGGAAGTTGTGCCATAGTTTGAATAAGTTTTTCTTGTTCGACTGCAAAATTTGAACTGAGTTTGATACTCTTATTTGATATTATTTAATACTTTTGGCTAATAAGTATATGAATTTACTTATATTTCAATTTTTATCGCTGCAATAGAGATTAAAGTAGGTGTGAATGTGAGTAATGCGAACATCCGTGTTGATTAGATTATAAAAAGTGAAATATAAAATTCATTTGAAAATTATTTATAGTTTTCTTCCGTTATAACATATTTTATCAGTATGCTTTTATGGTTCCTAAACTGTACCGATCAGCCTTTTTGTATTGGCTTACGGTTTTTTTTAAGTATTCTTACTCAGTTCTTGAGCAGCAATCTGCATATGACTATCAACATTAGTGTAATCATATCTCGATTTTTTATACAGATTACATGTTTGTTGTATAACTCACAATTAAATTTGAAATGTTGTTAATAAATTACAAATTTATTATTAAAAAATAATAAAGTAAAATACACGTAGTATATGTATAATAGTAATGAGGTAATACTTCGGGTATCAATTTCTTGCCACAATAATGTGTATTTATAAATACATTTATCAACTTAAACAGATTAACCGATAAAATGTGAAATTAAATAATAGTACACTCTAAAAACAGTTTGTAAAAATATTCTGTATTTAAAGCAAGAATAAGTGGAAAAATACACAATCTATGTAATTGTACGTATTATTGACGTATAATGGTTTTTTTTAGAACAAATAGGTGATATCTGTGGTCACAGGGAATAAGTAGTAACTTCCCTAAATATTATTAGTCTATTTCTTTCCTTCCACTAAAAAAAAATTTTCGAAAAAGAGATTTTTTTAGGCCGTTACAGTGGTGTTACCCCTTAATACTCGTACATTACATGTATTGTGAAATTGCGTTTTTAATTTATGATTTAACCGTATAATTATAAATCAAGAACGAATTAAATGGAGAATTTCCCAATAATAAAATGGAAATTTTATACAAAAATTGTGTATAACAAGTGGGTTGAAAAGTTCGTAGGCCGACACATAGATAGCGTGACTAGAATTAAATTCATATGATTTTTAGTTAGAACTAACCTTAAAACGACACGTGTATAAATTTGACATTAGTCGGACAATTGGTTTGTGAGATATAGCGTTGTGAGTGAATCAACTTTTGGTGTTGTAAAAAAAATGGATAAAAAAGAATTTCATGTGTTAATGAAGCATTGCTTTATTATGAAAAAAAATACTGTGGAAACCAAAGCTTGGCTTGATAAACATTATTCGGACTCTGCACCAGGAAAATCAACCGTTGAGAAGTGGTTTGCTAAATTTAAACGGGGCGAAATGAGCACCGAAGACGGTACACGCAGTGGACGCCCGAAAGAGGCTGTAACGGACGAAAACATAAAAAAGTGCAGAAAATAATTATGAATGACCGTAAAGTGAAGTTGATCGAGATAGCTAAGACTCTAAAGATATCAAAAGAGCGTGTTGGACATATCGTGGCTGAATATTTGGACATGCAAAAGCTGTGTGCAAAGTGGCTGCCGCGCGAGCTCACAATCGAGCAAAAGTTTCAACGTGTCGTTGACTCGGAGCAATGTTTAGCGATATTCAACCGTAATAAGAACGAATTTTTCCATCGATATGTGACAATGGATGAAACTTGGCTTCATCACTACACTCCAGAGTCCAATCGACAGTCAGCCGAGTGGACTGCACGCGATCAACCGAATCCAAAACGTGGAAAGACACAACAGTCGGCTGGCAAGGTTATGGCATCAGTATTCTGGAATGCGCGGGGTATAATTTTCATTGATTACCTTGCAAAGGGCCAGACCATCAACAGCGATTATTAGATAGTTTTGTTGGAGCGTTTGAAGGATGAAATCACGAAAAAACGGCCCCATTTGAAGAAGAAAAAAGTGCTGTTTCAGCAAGATAATGCATCTTGCCACAAGTCAATGCAAACGATGGCAAAATTTCACGAATTAGGGTACGAATTGCTTCCCCATCCACCGTATTCTCCAGATCTGGCCCCCAGCGACTTTTTTCTGTTTGCAGACCTCAAAAGAATGCTCGCTGGAAAGAAATTCATTACTAATGAAGAAGTAATCGCTGAGTCTGAGGCCTATTTTGAGACTAAAGAGAAATCGTACTATAAACATGGTATCGCAAAATTGCCTGACCGCTATAATCGTTGTATCGCCCTCGAAGGCAACTATGTTGAATAATAAAATCGAATTTTATCAAACAAATTTGTTTTACTATGTTAGCCTACGAACTTTTCAGCCCACCTGTTATATGCTGAATATCTATGGACATATTGCACCTAGTGTTTGGCACATTGGTGTTTTTTCGCGTTCAAAGAAGCTTATTTATTTATCAAAATTATATTTTCTTATCTGCTGAAGTGGTTGGTTAAACTACTAAGCTACTAAAAACTACTAAATGTCAAGAAGTATAATTAATAACATCTCTTTTGAAAATAAGTTTTTTTAGGACAAATTTAATATATTTAACACGCCTAGCCTTCACTTGACGTGTAAAACATATTAAGTAAAGGGTTGTTCAATAGGTACATAACAATTTTGTATTTTAATACAAACGGTTTGACAATGTCAAAACGTCAGTCACGGTCTACATTTTTATCATGGTGAAGTTCACGAACGAGCAACGTTTGGAAATTATCTCAATTGTTCTGTGTTTTATTTAAATACAAAATTGCTATTGAAGGGCTATCCATGCCAGTGGATATAGTATAATGTTTCTTCTTCCAACAGATTCTAATGAATTAGGAAACATCATAGTAAAACTCAAATCCAGCATAGCCCCCGTTATCAATGATATAACAACAATTGATCTGAAAACACTAAAGGCTGTGACACAATAAAAGCAGAAAGCAGCGGCAGAAACAGCAGCGTCGGCAGTGCTGCTTTTTGCTCTGCTTAATGAATTTAAATAAATGCAGAAGCAGAGAATGTATCCATGCTAATGTGTCCATGCTAACTGCCACCAAAAGTAGAAGCAGGAAAAAATGTGTCCATGCTAACAGTCAACAGTCACAAGTATTTTAATTTCTTGTTTGTGCGGACTAAAATATTTTGTTTCCGTTGATTTTATTTTAAAATGATCATTAAATACGAGTATATGGAAACAATTTTGACAACTTTAATATTTCCATTACTGACAACATTCCCAATTCTTGTGGGTTTTATGTTGTTAGTACAAAGCAGAAGACGAATTTTAGAATTTAGAACGAAAAAGCAGCACTGTTTTCGTCTCCGCTTCTGCCGCTGCTTTCTGCTTTTATTGTGTCACTGCCAAAGACAATCATTTAAGCTTCACTAAGCATTGTTATAAATAACCATTTGAACATATTAATATTTCCAACTTGATAGAAAACAGCACTGATCTCTCGCATCTATAAATGAGGTTCAAACAAAAATCACAATAATTATCAACCAATAGGTTTAATCAGCGCGGTCGGCAAAATCTTCGAAACAGTTATCAAAAGGAGGATATTAAAATTTATAAAAAAATTATGGTTTTGATATTCACCAATACGAATTTCGGACTGTTAGATGCAATACATTTTATAAATGAAGGTCCCGAGAAAGGTTCTTATGTTGCTGCGATATTTGTAAATTTTAAAAAAAGCATTTGACACTGTACGACACACCACGAAATATTACTTGAAGAGTTGTCGGAAATCACCTAAGACAGTCGATATACATACAAGGTTCAATTCTTGGACCTACATTGTATCTGCTGAACTCTTTTGTTTGCCTTTATTACTCCAGTATAACAGTTTCATATACACACTACATACAAGGTTCAATTCTTGGACCTACATTGTATCTGCTGAACTCTTTTGTTTGCCTTTATTACTCCAGTATAACAGTTTCATATACACACTAAGTTTCAACTTTCTGGCATAAGCCATGAGATATAAAAAATCACCCCTTGCTACCCCTATCAAAAGTTTTATTTATTTTTCCAGTGGCTCTATATAGTTCTTAATTTTAAGTTTGCGGTTTTCCAGGAATAAGGAACAGCATTTTTTCCTTTCCACCCGCTCCCACCCGCTCCCACCATCATCCCCCACATCCGCACCTCCAAAGTTTTTTTCTTTGATAGAGGTCTACTGACCTTAACTCCTGTAAAACTTTTAAGATCATATCTGGTCGGTTCTTGAGATATGAAAGTTAAACTTTTTCAAAACTGGCTATCGCCCACTTCGGTGTTCCACACCCCCCTCGAAAATTTTATTTTTTCAGTTGACGCAACTTGTAATTCTTTCAACAGTAACCAAATTTAGTTTTCCTGGTACAATTGGTTTGAAAAATATTGTAAACTAGAGTTTTTACCCACCACCCCCACCCTACCTTGCCCATTCAAAATTTTAGTATTTTTATAGGCTCCTAATATCGCTTAAAACAACCAATCATTTTGGAAATGAGTCCACTATCATAGTTCTACATAAGTTCCAAGTTTCAGCCTCTTAGCATAAGCGGTTCTAGAGATCTAGAAACCAAAATTTCAAAATCATCCCTCCCCCGCTTTCAAACGTTTTGCGTACTGCGTACGATGTCTACGGCGAACAGACGGATATTTTCTTGCTTTTTTGGGGTTTACTATAGTTCTTTAACTTGAAAATATAAAATTTCAGGGTAGCAAACATTTTCGGAATTTCAGGTCGATCACAATACTTTATTATTAAAACATAATAAAGTAAAAGACGACGATTATCTTCATTATTTCTTGTCAGCGATAAAAAGCGATAAGTTGGATATCATAAGGATATCGCTTATAAGATTAATAACCAATTATGTTTGCAATATCCCCTAAAAAAGATATGAGGTGATAACTCGCGATCTCATTTTGATATATTAAAAACGATTATTGCCAGAAATGTTTGCTGGATATTACTAATATCCTTTCACTCATACTACTTAGATCACTCGACCTCCTAATTTTATGTCTCTGACAACATCCTCTTCTCCTAACACGACATCGAAAGGATATGTATAAAATATAATGCGAGCAGATTTTCACATCTTGTAATGCAACAATTCGGTGTATGGACCTCTAGTGATTTTTCGCCCTTTTCTCGCAATGCCGTAAGTTGCATTTCTCTGAAGAAAAAAATTTTCCACCAGTCTGGGCGCAACTTTATTATTTTTTGGGTAGAAGTCCGGAAGGCGTTTAATGCTGAGATACTATGTGACTGATAGCCTAAGAAATAACCGTCCAAATACCCTCGCGATCATTCTTTTCCCACACCCCATCGTTCAAAATTTTAGTCCTTCTCTAGGCTCCTATACCCAAAGACAACTAAAGGTTTCAACCTTCTGACATTAACAGAATGTTCAGAAAGTTTCAATTTCAGTTTGCGAGCGTTTCGGACGCATTTTCATTCCCCCCACTCCCATACCTCTCAAGCAATATCAACCATTTACGGCGTACGGCGTATACGGCCAACAGACGGACAGGCTTTTTTTTGCTTTTTTGGGGTTACGCGAAAATACAAAATTTCAGGGTAGCTAATTTTACTTTATTATTTTCTAATAATTGTGATCGATTTTGAAAAAAAAATTTACTACCCGAAATTTTTTTTTTTACAAGATTCATGACTAGTAGACAAGATAGAGGCAAAAAAAAATGTCAGTCCGTCTGTCCGCCGTACGCTGTACGTCGTAGTAGAGTAGTAGCATGTTGGAAAAATATAATTTTTTATAGAGGAAGTATAGTACGGAGGTGGGGTGTTTTTCATATCTATAGAACGGCTTATACTACAAAGTTGAAACTCGGTATGTATATGTAAATTAACTAGAAAAGTAATTTAGATAAAAAAGTAATTTGAAATATCTATTGGCGTTCGGAAGGGGTGCAAAAAAAATGATCAGTGAAAATGGAATGCATATATTTTCACTGTTTTCGTCATATCTATTAGGTCTTCCCAAATATTGAATTTATTTTTATTCCACGGAATTGTCATATAAATACCTAGAAAGTGTTTTCAGAATTTTTGAAATTCGACCCCTAAGGGGGTGGAAAGGGGGTTGTATACTTTTTAACGAATTCTGCCATATCCCTCAGGTCTGATCAGATATCGAATATCTATTCACTTTCAAGGGCTTGCGAAATAATCGCCTAAAACTCGTTTTTAAGTTTTTTCCTTTTTCAGCCCCTAAGAGGGTATAAAAGGGTTGAACACGTTTTCACGAATTCCGTCATATCTTTTAGAAGTGATATGAAATTGAATTCGTTTTAACTTTCTCGTGTTGTCTTCATATTTATTTATTAACTCCTTTCAGGATTATTGGATATTCAACCCCCAAGTGGGTATAAGGTGGTTGCATATCTGATGATATATCGAATTCATTTTTACTTCCTAAGGTTTCCTATATAAGCGCCAAAAAAAGAATTTCTGTATTTTTAGATATTCAATCCTAAGGGGTGTAAGGGGGTTGTATGATTTTCAAAGCTTCGATAAATTTCTTCTATATTAGATCGCTTTTCACTTCCACAGACTTTTTATATAATCGTCTATAAACCCATTTCTTAATTTTTGGATATTTAACCCCAAGGGTGTGCATACGTTTCCATAATTTTTTCCCATCTCTTAGTTCTGATGAGATATAAAATTGGTTATTACGGCATTTGATGTAATGACCTAAAAACCGGTTTCACGATTTTTCGAATTTCAAGAACCAAGGGGGTGTGAAGGGTTTGCTTACATTTTCACAAATTTTTCAAAATCCCTCGTGTCTCATGAGATATCAAGTTGCTGCTTATGAAATCGTCTAAAATCCTTTTTTTAAATTTTTTCGAAATTCAAACCCCAAGTGGAAGTAATGGGTTTATATACGTTTTAACAAACAAACATCATATTTCTTAAGTCTAATGAGGCAACAAATTCGTTTTTATTTCTATGGGCTTTTAGTGTACAAAATATACCGAAATTCGAATAGTCTACCATCCACGGGCTTTCCCAATGTTTAATCTGCTAAAATCTCTATTTTAAATATTTTTTTTAAGAACAAAACTAACTTTACAAGAAACCTCATAATTTCGAATCAACTGATGATGAAATAATAAAGTTTCGTCTGGTCTGGGCGAAACTGCAATGGTCTATTGGCAATTTTTTTTTTTAAATTTCAGTGTCGATTTTAGTTGAACAAATTACGAGTAATATAATAATTACACTTTATTAAAAAAAAGAATTGCTCATGTGACGAAATGGTTTTAGTTAACTGCAGATAACTTCTATATTTTTTTAAAAAATGACCACGAATTAACATTTTTCTTTTCTAATGTTATAATAGAAACAATTATAAATCGACTATCTCGAAAATAGTTACTAATAGCTTTTTTAGTATTTGCTAACCAATGTTGATAAATTTTTTTAAAACTTTTATAGATTCAGCAGGTATTGACATAAACAGCGGTCAAAACAATCAAAAACGGATATGTTTTTGTATGGGTGTTTTACCCAGTTATTCAAGTACTACTATGTGTACATATATCGCTCCATACTCTATAACAATGCACCAGTATGGTAACAACTCAACGCTGCTTCACCAACCTTCAGTTTTGGCTCAAAATGGTTCAATGGTGTCATAGCAAAATGTCAGACATACAAAAGCCTTGTCATAATTCTAAGCTTCTCGTTCATAGGGTATACAATCGATGACATATTCTTAGAGTAGTACAAGGATACAATTTCCAAGTTCAGCCAACATACTTCTAATGGGATCAAAGTTTTATACAAAATTTATTGTTTTCCAGGGGGACCATTTCAGCAATCTGTCCCTAAAGGACAATCTCTGTATGCTATGATAGTGATAAACAAATAATGGGTCATCTTTATGCACATTATAGTGACTTGAACCCCGGCTATGGTCAACATATTGCACGTTAATATATTGTGACACAATCGGCATATGTACACATTACTCGTACGACCAGGACGACATACTCGCAGCTATACTGAGCAAATGTCGGATTATACTATGTAAGCAATTTGGTGTTTGGAAGGTACTCCTATTTCTAGAATATAATTTTCAGCATTTGGTAGCAATCAGAAGAAGCAAATAAAAAGCTCAGTTGTCTCCCCGAATGATAGGAATTCGAATGTGGGACGGGATTAGAGGGAATCGAATAATCAGAAGTAAATCAAAAAATCCTATAGTCGCTGCTTTTCGAGGAAGACAAAATAATCGGGTAATGGGGTGGAGCAGCGTAATCAAAAGCAATTCGTGACATCTTCTCATCGGCATGAAACCCCCCGTTTAATGAACTTAAGAATTCATTTCTAGCTGTGCGAAATTGAGGATTAGTAGCAGTAGTCCTGGAGGAGTTTATTTCAAAGGATGTCTTGAGCTTGTTCTTCGCTACACGATTTGGGACGTGAGAGTGTGTTTTCCGAACGTATGGATACAGATCCGATCCAGGGAGTAATACAACGTCGGCTCGGCTCAGACGAAGTTATAACATATGACATGGCATAAAAAAATTAAGTACCCTTATTACCCCAAGTTGCAGATAAATATTGATTTTTTTTTTATTTTTCGGTAACGTCTTAGAAACTGGGTGGAAACCCTTAATCCTGTTGGAAGGATTAATTGAAATTTACGAGTTTGCAATGAAGCAACTGTATGATAGATAATTTTTCCGGCTTAGGACGTGTGAGGAAAAAAATTTTGTAAGTAAAATCGAGCTCCTGTTGCATGTACCTCACTGTTAACTTACAATTCCTTAGTAAGACTTTATGGAATAGATTGACAGTAATTCATAATTGTATTATTTACAAATCTACAACACGAAAAATCATTTTTCACCACTGAAACTCAAAGTTGCTCATCAGTTTCACCCATTCATATTCATAATGAGCTATAAAATCAATAGAAACCTGCCTCGAAGCCGTGTCAGCCAAATTTTAAAATGTATGACCGGAGGCAAGCTATGAAGTACTTTTTTCTATTTCCTATAAATTCTTAAATTCGGTAAGTATGCATTATGCATCAACGATTGAGTGCTGCAAACAACTAAAATATTGATAGTGGTTGGCATATTGGTTCATACAGTTGAATATTTTCAAATGTTACAATTTAAGTATTTTTTCGAATAAACTATTTGTCGCATATATGCGGCTCTTTTGATTAAACAGTAAACGACCATTACATGGTTAAAATTAAAAGTTTCGTTTCCATCACAGTATTGATTGAACTAGTTATGTAGAATATTTTTTAAAAGTTTTTATGAAATTATGATCAGTTAAAAAAAAATCTCAATTAAAGTATACAACTAACATAATGACAAAGAATTTCACTGTGATAATTTATTTATTTTTAAGAAAAAAATTGCTATCATAAAATTTTGTGTTTTCACGGTTTCACCTCAAAGAAGCAAAACAAAAAAAAATCCGTTTGTCCGCCGTATACGCCATACACAAATGCGTTTGAAGGCTTGTTGCTCACAAATCCGTTGAGATAATAAGTTCAAAATATTTTTGTGAGTTGAGTGGGTTGGACTTTTGGGTTATGGGATTGTTAGGGAGGAGATGGTTTATCGTTTTAGACGAAAAATTTTGGTTTCTTGATCCACTGAACCGCTTATGCTAGGCGACTGAAAGCAGAGCAGAGCAGAGACTAGCCCAGCAGAGCCAAGCAGAGCAGTGCAGAGACTAGCCCAGCAGAGCAGAGCAGAACTGAGACAGAGCAGAGCTGAGCCAAGCATAGCTGAGCCAAGCAGAGTAGAGCAGAGGTGAGCCCAGCAGAGCCAAGCAGAGCAGAGCAGAGACTAGCCCAGCAGAGCAGAGCAGAACTGAGACAGAGCAGAGCTGAGCCAAGCATAGCTGAGCCAAGCAGAGTAGAGCAGAGGTGAGCCCAGCAGAGCCAAGCAGAGCAGAGCAGAGACTAGCCCAGCAGAGCAGAGCAGAACTGAGACAGAACAGAGCAGAGCAGAGACTAGAGCAGAGCAGAGACTAGAGCAGACAGAGACTAGAGCAGAGCAGAGACTAGTCCAGCAGAGCCAAGCAAAGCAGAGCCAAGCAGAGCAGAGAGTAGCCCATAGCAGAGCTGAGACAGAGCAAAGCGAAGACGCTACGAGCACAGCGAGCCACGACGTGCATAGCGAGCCACGACGAACAAAGCAAAGCAACCGTCGACAGAGCAGATCAGGTGAACAGAGACGAGATAACGATCAGTGACAGGGTCGAGTTAAAGCAAGCAGAGTCGTTCCAGGGGTCGAGCTAAAACCAGCTACGACAAGCCACGACGAACTACGCCAAACCACGGCAAGCAGACACAGCAGAGCCAAAACGATGAAAGCAGATGCCACACAGAGAGACGAAGACAGGGAAGGATGAAGACAGGGAAGAATGAAGACAGGGAACTACGAATTCAGGGAGAGCAAAGGCCACACAGAGAGACGAAGACAGGGAGAGAGCAGAGCAGAGAGGGTCAAGGCAAAGCAAGCGGAACCATACCCACGGAATCACAGAGTCGAATCACGTTGATCAGGACCAAGTCAAAGCGAGTAGAGCAGACGAGCGGGGGCGAGCGAACGACGGGTAGAGACGTAATACAGTGAGCTAAGACGAGCGCATAACGATGAACTAAGGCGAGCGAGCAGAGGCAAGGTATGTCAAGCGAAGGCGAGAAAAGGCGAGCAAAACCTGACATCGAAGGCGAGCAGAACGCTAGGAGATTATAATTTCAATTTGAATGTGTTTTAAAATGAAGAGATAACCGGGTCGAATCCTTGATGTTTCTTACGTGAGCACCACTTCTTTCTACTCGATACATGAATGAATCACAACGAAATAATTTAATTGGACTACATTCGTCATAATAAAATCAAACTCATCGGACGTGCAACTTTGCAACTTTACTTAACATTTTGTGCATACATTTTATTTACTTTTCAATAAACAATTCGCGAATTTAGTAAAACAATGATTTATCTTCCAATTTTACACACTTTATGTGTCATATTTAATTAACTAGATAGATATATATTTATACTCTAGATGAAATCATGTAGAGTATTATAAGTTTAATCCAGCCCAAAAGTTTGTAACGCATAGAACCAAGCCACGTACGAAAAAAGTTATATATTATTTTTTGTTTATTTGTGGCCAAAAACCCCGTCCGTCCGTCCTTCCGTGCGTCCGTCCGTCCGTCCTTCCGCTCGTCCGTCCGTCCGTCCGTCTGTCCGTGAACACGATAACTCAAGAACGCCTCCACCTAGGATCTCGAAATTTTGAATCTGGATGTTTCGTTGAATTTGTAAGGCTAAGTTCGTTAACGGGCAAAATCGTCATACTCCTTCGAGTAGCTGCCATACAAAATGTCCTTAAAACACGTGTTCAAGAATATTGGTCGATAACTTCAGAAGGGTTTAAGCTACGATATTGAAATTTTGTATGTGTTATTTTTCCAATAGTTGGAGCTAAATATATGATTATGGAGAAAATCCTGTTAGTCCTTCGTGATCTTGCCAAAATGTATTCACTTAATTTACGAAATTCACTATACTTCAAGTAATCTTTTAGCTATGAATTGGAAATTTTGTACAAATTAGTTTTGAGTAAAAACGAAGTTCGAGTTTACTAATCAGCGAAATCCTTTTACTCCGTCTGGTAGCTGCCATACAAAATGTTCTTAAAACACGTGTTCAACAATATTTTTCGATAACTTTTGAACGCTTCAAGCTACAAATTTGAAATTTTGTACACGTAAATGGTTCCAAGGAAAAGGATAAATATGTAAGAAATCGAGTGAGTCCTTCCTGCACCTCCCATGTGAAATTCCTTCAAAAAGGAAATTTTTTTTCGAAAACTTACCCAGTTCAAGATATGAAATTAAACAATGAATATTGTTTTTTAGCGTACGCATTGTAGCAATCTCATGGCAGTCCTTAATAAAGGACATACAACATGCACACACGTAATTCTGCTTTATCCCCAACTACAATATAAATCGGAGTTCAGTATTTATCTAGAGTATTATACGATTGGCTTGCAGCCGATCGTGACTGCAGTATGTTTTTTCCATAGTATTAAACATTTTGTGCTTAAGCTAGGTTATAATTATTTTGTGCTCAGACTTTCGTCTCTACTTCAATTGATATTAAATTAAATTATAGCACGGAGGCTGATGACTCTAACGAATAATTGTGGGCTTATTAAGGAAAATATTTAATTAATTTATTTATTTTCATTTATTATTTCAGTACACATTTATTGCGAATAACTCAATTGCAATGCCTAGGTATTGGCATTGCAATTGAGTTATTCGCAAAAATAAAGTGTGCTAGAGTTTTTATTTTTTTGAGAAAATTGTTTATGAACTTCGCAGAATTCTCTTTTCAAATTGCTTATGATTTCAGCAGAATTCTTTTCGAAGAGGTCGGTGCTATCGGTTCTGCATTTACAGTATTGAATACTGGGCGAATGCCGAAATTTATATTCTTGGAATTCATTTCGAACTGAAAATGAGAATTATTACCAACCAATTTTATCAGTATTGCTGAAGTTTTAGTAGAGTATTTGAGCAACACAATTGAAGCCCTTGGGGCAATAAGGGGTCATATCATTTTTCCAACAACACGAGAAATTTGGACTTTTCTGGCCCCTTATTGTATTAAAATTATTTTATTGATTTTATTAAAATTATTAAGGATATTATTAAATCATAAATCAAGCCATCTCCTGCTATTAAAAAATGATTTGACGCCTTATTACACCAAGGGCTTCTATTGTATTATAGAAACAAAATAAAAAAATCTTGTTCTGAAATTCAGGCTTCAGCATGATTTGTTTCAGTACTGGATATTGATATTGTTCAAGTTTGACGGTATTAAGATTAAAGAAATACAACGGATTTTTTGTATTGAATAATCAGTACTAAAAAATTGTTTTACGGGCTGTTTTGAAAATGATGATTGAAATAAAAAGTTTCTCATTAAGTGTGATCATTTAAAAGATGTTATCATGCAATCCAGACGAAATGTGATCGTGAATATCACAACAATTTCTCGAAATTGCAACCAACTTGAATTAGAATAATAATTGTTTCTAAACATTTTTTTGTGAATTAAAGATCCTAGTCATTTAGAGAAGTACAAAAGAGTTACTTGTTGATTTTAAGTACTTCTTTTTATTTTTTTACGGCAGACGTAAATCGTGATAGTGATTCCTGCATTTAAGGAACCGGTTCTCAAACTTTTCTCTGCCCAAACTTCTGGATTCTGCTAATTGATGTACGAAAGTTGTTTGATTGAGTATCTAGATTTCAAAGTTTTGGATGAAGTTTTCTAGATCTTGATTAAAATTTGGATTAGAAACGCTACAAATATGGTCATGAAGGAGAGAAGGATTTGGAGACAGTTGGACAATAAATTAAGTTAAATGCAATAAATTAACTTAATCTCGGTTAGAGCTTATGCTAGAAAGTTGAAACTAGGTTCATATATACATAAATGAACGGTTCATATACACATAAATGAACGCAAATGATGAAGGATATAAATAGAAGGATAGTTACGGGGAGACTAGAGGGTTGTAGTAAAAAATTATATCTAGAAATCTAAGTCTCAAATCTCATTTCATACCTGTTTCAAGAAAGATGTGACATGTGTTTGAGAAAACAATTTTTTCATTTTCATCGTAGTCCGGTTAAAAATTAAAAACTCAAATTCCAGTTTCATTCCTCTTTTCTTTCAAAACACAATTCTGCTACACGCTCGCTTAATTCGTTAATCGTATCAATAATTGGATTAATTAATTGATTTTCTATCAGGCTCCTTTGCTGTTCTGATAGATCACATCAGCCAACTGCACTCCAAAATAACTATTCCACCAGTGACCAACTTCTGCACTTTCAATTTGTACAACATTATACATTTTTGCATTGTAATTTGTATTTTATTTTGAACTTTCTATCATAAATGTTACAAAATATGGACTAAATTTTAGTTTTGTAATAGTTTCTATGTATACAAGATATTTCGAGAATGAGGACATACATTTTTTAGCATATCGGAAACTCAATTTGTCGTTTAAGTCTTTCAAATAGAAACCAATTTTCGTGTGACTGAACGCAAATAGCAATGTACTATAGTGTTCAGGAAGACGTAGTAAAACCTAATATTTGTTGGTAAGAGAACATGATACATGACATTAAGATAGATGTAAAACGGGATTACATATCATAGAAAATGTCCTTTGTCATTATTTTGAAATACTGTATGTACATTCGATTAAAATAAACGGAGAGTGGAGTAATGCAATACAAGACCCTCTAACAATGGGAATGTAACAAATATGTTAATCCGATAATGACGCAGGCTTTTAATCGATGTGTGAAACTTCTTGATTTATAAATGCAAATTAAAAGTGTCCAGTTGACTATTTACTAGCCCAATTTTAAAACTTTGGATTACAATATCTTCCGAACCAATTGCACCAGGAAGATAAAATTTTGTTTCTGTATATGGGATCACAAGAGGAGTCTAACGAACGTAAATTTTTTGAGGGGGGAGGTGGAGCACGAAAGTGGGGGGAAAGCAATTTCTCAAAAAATGGCATTTTTATATCTCAGAAACAGTATCAGATATGATCTTGAAAATTTTACAGGAGTTGGGATCGGTAGATCTCTAGTAGGGAAAAAAATTTATTGGTGGTGGTGTAGGGAGTGATGGTGAAACGGGGTAGAAAGGAAAAAAATTCTGATTTTTATTTCTCGAAAACCGTAATGAGTGGAAAGCTAAAAATTTAGGATTATATAGAGCCACTATAGAGACATCCTAGAAAAATAACCAGGAGGCTATTTGGAACGTTATTTTTTAGGTTGTCAGTCGCATAGTAACCTACACAGCATCCCATCATTAAACACGTTTCGGACTTCTACCCATAAAATAATAAAGTTGCGCCCAGACTGTTGGCAGATTTTTTAACTGAAAATGGAGAACGGTTTTAACTACACTTTATTATAAAAAAAGAATTGTTCCAGTGATGATATCAGCAAGAAAATAATTTAAAAGCCGTTAAATGTTATTGATATAAATATCAGGAACAGCACAAAAATACTTAAAAAAAAACAGGAAGAAAACGAGCGTGTTTTATTGAACATTGTGTCTCGCTTCTAACTTTATAACGAAACACCGTGTATATTCCTATCATTTTTTGGTCACAAAAACATAATCTAATATTAGAGGCATCCAAACCAAAATATGGTACCATAACACTGCGTTTATTATCGGATACTTTGAGCGTATTAAAGTACTGTGTACTTAACTTCAGAAGAGCTTATCCGTATTGGCTTGGGAAAACCAAAAGAACAAACTTATTTGTCTTGAACAACCCAAATGAAAAATAAACTCGGGACTCCCCTAGCTGCTCGATGTTCCATTAGTTCCCATTCTCTTGATAGCTCCTATTTTGTCGCCTCGAAAGTAAAATAAACCACAAGTAAATCCACTGAGTATTTACCTTTAATCTCCTAAAACGGATTATCGAAATAACTTTTAGTCGGATCCCATCATACTGTTTCCCTTTGGCCAGCCAGCCATCAGCATTGAATCGAGTATAAATTAGTCCGGACAGTAATGGGATTGATATTACAAGTAATTGTGATGGGATTGGTACGTTTGGCTTTTATCACGTAAAGTGCTAAAATCATCACTCCTTCTTTACGCTGATGAAATATCAATATCAGTCCTTGCTCGATCCTTACACACTGTATTATTGGCTTTAGACTAGATAGTGCCTATGTAACAGATCTATCTGTACAACCATTCAATCCTGTTGCAAATTCTTGCTCAAGTTCCGAAATGTGGCTTATCGTTAGGATGGTATCTAGAAGATAAATCTATGTATGTATTATGTGGATTAATTAAACGCTAGTGAAATAGTTCGCATAAGATATTCAGACATTCAGGATCAAGATTCTTTTGGGTATCTCGGATCTGCTTTTTACCTCAGTGGCTCTAAGTTAATGGCTTTCTCTCCTCCTCTTGATATACATACAATGGCAGCATAGTGTGCCTCCTGATGAGTAGGTAAATACTATTACTGTGCGGAGTCGATTTCTTTGGGATCAGGCTAAAATTATAGAGTGGCACTTAAATTGAATTTATTCAATTGTCTTACTCAATTGCTAGTAATTTAGGTGTGTCAACTTGCCATAGAGCTCTGAGCCGTAGAAGAAAACAAACTAAAGTAATTTAGATATTCCTACGTAAATTGTTCATGAATACGTTAAAACTAACTTTTAACTTATAGAAAGGATTCAGAAGCGAAACAATTGAGAAGGCTGAACAAACCTTCACTACATCTTTCATGCGCAACTCTGTCTAATACATGTCAAACCATACGATCCTTTAATGGAAATTAATTTGAAAATACCAAGTTACGGCGATGGTATCAAAACTCCGTTTGTTACCATCACTTAATTGACTTCAATTAAACTTGCTGCACGCGAACTTCTTGGCTACGCCTAAGAAAGTATTAAGGAGGTCATATCACGGCATGAGCGTTAAATTGAAATGGGCAATAAAAAATGGGGTTTAATTAAAGAGGTGTAAATCATGCGAATGCGAACGGGAGCTTCTGGCATGTTTTCTTTCCTGGTATATTGCTGCCGTTTAGCATTAATGGTGCGAAATTAATTGCAAATTGCAATCAAAAACTTCATCATCTGTATTTTCGCAATTGCATTATAAAATTAATACAACTATTTTTTTTAACAGAAAGTTTCAAATTAGAGTGTTTCCGTTTTTGAAAATAGTTGCGATAATTAAAAATATTAAGAAACGTTGCGTGAAAATAGAATTTAAGAACCTTCGCTGCTCTAAGCCGATAACCAAATAGAATCGAATTACAAATAAATTTATTGTCATGAACGTTCATAGCGATAAATTTATTAACACGCTCATGTGTTGAGTTCAATTTGGAATTCAGGATTATTATGCCATTTTGTTGGGCCATAAAAGTTTATTTATCCATAAAAATGTTGCCATTAATTCAGTATTAAGAATAAGAAACGATTATATGATAATTTACTATGCGTATTTATTAATATTAGTATTTTGCTAAAGAGGAAATTAACTGGATATAAAATGTTATTATATTAATAAATCTTTCGTCGAATTTATGTTTTTCTTGCATCGCTAGAATTTGAAATAGAGTTAGATTTGGAGTAAAAATCGTATTTCGTTCTTGGATAATTTTCAGGCATCAAACCTGCAATCAAAATTTTATTTTGTGATTTATGGAAAAAAAACTTTAATCTCGAAATTTTAATTTTCAATGTGTAGAGTACTATGCGACTGATAACCTCAAAAATAACGTTCCAAATAGCCTTCTGGTTATTCTTCAGGCTGTCAGTCGCATAGTAACCTACACCGCATCTTAGGATTAAACGCGTTTCGAACTTCTATCCAAAAAATTATAAAGTTGCAACCAGACTGTTGGTAGATTATTTTTTATTTATTTAGGAATTTTATTTTTTCAATTTCAATAAAAACATTGGGGATAAAATATCGACATAATCCTTTAGGGATTGAATATCCAAAAAATCTGGAACCGATTTTTAGGCGATTATATAGAAAGCCCGTTAAAGTAAAAAACAATTCGATATTTTGTCAGACCTAAGTGCTGTTACGGAGTTCGTAAGAACGTACACAATCATTTTACAACCTCTTAGGGGTTGAATATCGCAAAATTTCGAAAATAATTTTTAGATCTTTATTTATACATATAGCCCATTGAAGTAAAAGTGAGTTCGACCCCATTAAACCTAAAAGATTTGTCGGAATTCGGTAAAACTTGAACAATACCTTACACCCCACTAGAAGTTTAACATCGAAAAATGCTTAAATCGGGTTTTTTCCCAGATTATATCTAAAGCTTTAAGAAGTGAAATCCAATATATCATTAGACCTAAGATATATATCGAAATTCGTGAAAATGTACACAATCACTTTACACCCACTTAGAGGTTGAATATCGAAAAATAGTTTCTAGGCACTCGTATAAGGTAGAAGTAAAAGTAATTTGATTACTTGACATGCCAGAAAGATATAACGAAAGTCGTGAAAATGTTGAAAAACCTCCTTTTCACGGACATTTTGTTATCGATTTTTAAAAAAAAAAATTGCTACCCTGAAAATTTTTTTCCTACGTTTCATGACTAATAGACACCAAAAAAGCAAAAAAAAATTTCAGTCCGTCTGTGCGCCGTCCGCCGTACACAGTGAAAGCTTATAGCTCTGAAAGCTTATAGCTCTCAAACCCTTTGAGCTATTAAGTTGATTTTTTTTTGTTGGTAGACTGAGCAGACCCCTTCAAGTGCCCACCTTTTGATAGGCGGTGGTGTGACGGGGGAGGTGAGGGAAGCGTTTAAGACGGAAAATTTTGGTATCTAGATCTCAGTAACCGATTATGCTAGGAGGCGGAAACTTGGAATTTATATAGAGCATCGATAGTGGACCCATTTGCAAAAAAAATGATGATATGGGTAAAGAGGTGTGGGACTGGAGGAATAATAATGCGTCCGAAACGCTCGAAAGCCGAGATCGAGACATTCTAAAATCCATATCTCCTTATCGGTTAATGTCACGAAATTAAAACTTAATGAACATCTGTGGGTGTACTAGGAGAACAGAGCGGAAACAAATTTTTGAGTGGGGGAAGTGGCGTACGGAGGTGGGGGGTGAAAAACTTTAGATTACGATATTTCATGAACCAATTGCACTAGAAAAACGAAATTCGGTTTCTGTATTAAGGTTAATAAATAAAGTTTGCTGAAAGTAAATTTTTTTAAGGAGGTGTTGGTGCATGGAAGTGGAGGTGGTAAGAATTTTTTTTAAAAAATCACGACTCATATCTTAAGAACGGTGTAAGACAAATGCTTAAAATTTTTACCAGAAGTAGGACTAATAGAACTACAGCAGAGAAAAAAATTTCAGGGATGAGGGTGTAGACGGTGAGGGGGGGGGGGAGGGTGAAAAGTAAAAAGTTCTGATTTCTGATTCTGATATCTCGAGAACCTATAATGATATAAAGCTGAAGCTTAGTATTTGGATAGAGCTATAATAGTAGCATGTTGGAAAAATATAATTTTTTATAGGGGTAGTATGGTACGGGGGTGGGGGTGTTTTTTCTATCTATAGAACGGTTTATGCTACAAAGTTGAAACTCGGTATGTATATGTAAATCAACTAGAAAACTAATTTAGATAAAAAAAAATTTCAAATATCCATTGGTGTTCGGAGGGGGGCAAAAAAATGATCAGTGAAAATGGAATGCATATATTTTCACGGTTTTCGTCATATCTATTAGGTCTTCCCAAATATTGAATTCATTTTTATTCTACGGCTTCTTCATATAAAAACCTAGAAAGTATTTTCAGGATTTTTTAAAATTCGACCCCTAAGGGGGTGCAAATGGGGTTGTAAATTTTTTCACGAATTCTACTATATCCAAAGGTCTTATCAGATATTGAATATCTTTTCACTTTCACGTGCTTGCGTAATAATCGCCTAAATCTTGTTTTTAAGTTTTTTCCTTTTTCAGCTCCTAAGAGGGTATAAACGAGTCGAACACATTTTCACTAATTCCGTCATTTCTTTTAGAAGTGAAAAGAAATTTTATTCGTTCCTATTTTCTCGTGCTGTCTTCATATTTATTTATTAACTCCTTTCAGGATTTTTGGATATTCAACCCCTAAGTGGGTGTAAGGAGGTTGCATATCTGGTGATATATCGAATGCATTTTTACTTCCTAAGTATTCAGTATTTTAGATATTCAATCCTAATGGGTGTAAGGGGGTTGTATGCTTTTGAGAGCTTCGACATATTTCTTAGGTTCGATGAGATATTAGAACGCTTTACATTTCCACAGACTTTTCATATAATCGAGTACAAACCCATTTCTCAATTTTTCGATATTCAACCCCCCAGGGTTTGTATATGTTTTCACAAATTTTGCCATCCCTTAGTTCTGATGAGATATAAAATTGATTATTACGGCCAACCAATTCACGATTTTTCGAATTTCCAGAACCAAGGAGGTGTGAAGGGTTTGCTTACTTTTTCACAAATTTTTCAAAATCCCTCGTGTCTCATGAGATATCAAGTTGCCTCTTATGAAATCGTCTAAAAACCTGTATTACAATTTTTTCGAAATTCAAACCCCAAATGGAAGTAATGGGTTTGTATACGTTTTAACAATTCGTCATATCTCTTGTCTGATAAAGCAACAAATTCGATTTTACTTCTATGGGCTTTTAGTGTACATAATATACTGAAATTCGAATAGTCTACACGGACTTTTTCAATGTTTAATCAGCTAAAAATCTCTATTTTAAATGTTTTTATTTTAACAACAAAATTAATTTTTTAAGAAATCGAATAATCTGGAAGCAACTCATGATATACTCCCACTTTGACCGCTCCCGAACTTTGACCCGAAAAATAATAAAGTTTCGCCCAGACCATTGGCAGATTTTTTATACTATAAATGAAATGTGAGATATACAACCGAGTTTGCGACAAAAAAAAGTTATATATTATTTTTGTTTATTTGGGGACAAAAACCCTAAATCTGCTTGCTGTTCATCCGTCCGTCCGTCCGTCTGTCCGTCCGTCTGTCCGTTCGTCTGTCTGTCTGCAAGCACGATAACTCAAGAATACCTTGATATAGAATGTCGATATTTTGAATCTGAATGTTTGGATGAATGTGAAAGGCTAAGTTCGTTAACGGGCAAAATCGTCCCACTCGTTTGAGTAGCTGCAATACAAAATGTCCTTAAGGCACGTGTTAAATAACTTCGGAACGCCTTAAGCTACTACTTTGAAATTTTGTATACCTTGCTTTCCAAATAGTTGCAGTTAAAGGTAAGAATATGATAATATTGCCATAAGTCCTTCGAGTTGGGACAAAAAAATCCTGTAAAAATGTCCTCACTCAATTTACGGTACTCATTATAACTCTCAAGAAATTGTACAATTTTGTACAAATTACTTTTAAAGGAAAATGAAGTTCGAGTGCATTGGTTAGCAAAATTCCTTCAGTCGTTCGGGTAGTTGCAATACAAAAAGTCCTTAAAACACGTGCCGCTAACTCAGAACGGTTTAAGTTACAACTTTGAAATTTTGTATTGACTTTCAATAGTTTAGTAGTTGAAGAAAACCACTTAGCGTGTTTCAATCGAGTTATTCAATAGGGACATAACAATTTTGTATTTAAATAAAACACACAATAATTGAGATAATTTCCAAAAGTTTTTCGTTCGCGAACTTCAGCATTATAAACAGACCAGCAAAAAAGTTTAAAGGTGAGTTTGTATTAAAATACAAAATTGTTATGTACCTATTCAATAACCCTTAACTATTAGTATCAAAATGGATAGGAAAATAACAAAAGGCAGAGGATTCTACGTACATATTCTTCAATATTATGAATATGTTCATTATTACTACGAACACAACCTTGAAGAAATATTTCATCAAAACTTGGCAAAGATGCATTATTTATATGAAGTTGTTAAGAATTGTGATTAGTATGTGGATTTAATTTGTAGTTAGTAGATTTTCAATAACTTGCAGTTCATAGATCATAAAATAAATGTTGGTTTCTCACTTAGAAACTCTGAATTTATGAACGGTTGAGACGAAATTAGGATTACATTTCTTTAGTCTAAATAACCACTCGTAAAACGCGAAAAATAATTGAAAACCTAAAAGGAAATTTCGCACCGAACAATAGTCAAAAGACATTTTAAACGTATTATTTTACAAGTTTGATTTTTACACCATCACAATTAGAATTGATAAGTCACACATGTTTGACCCAAACGCATTAATTACGATTGTTACAAATCGTTCATCACACCGATACATGTACAAACGGGCCTATAATTTCCTTCCAATCTATAGTCCAACTGTTGGGTGCTAATATAGCAGGATAATTAATTGCTTTTCTAACTCTAATGGCGCCAATCGATCTTATTATTTTCATACATGTACATATAGTCGTAACGTTTACCATGTAAATGGGTATATTGGTTTTTATCCAACGTCTTAAGGACGTTAACACAACTCCGAACCAAAATAGTTATTTATGATCTTTAATTAACAATCAACTTCTATAATATGAAATTGGCTACGTGTGGTTGTGACACTAATTTCCGAAAGCTAAAGTGGTTACAACGCAAAAAGAACTGTTCCAATTACCGAAAATAGTGGAGCAAACAAATTGCAATAAATGAAAATAATGGGAACATGACTACTTGTCCAGATATCCTGTCGTTAAGATTAATGTGATACCACGTTTAGGAAAGAAAAACTTATTGGGCCATAAATTGTCTGGAAAAACTTTATGCTTAAGCAGATATCGCAATTTTCTTATTGATGCCTTGGCAATTATATCGTAACAGCTAAGATACGGACTGTGACATATTGACATTTTAATGAAGTAAAAACTTGCCAGCAGTCTGGGTGCAATGTTATGTTTTTATACATGTACGTGGAATTTGGACGAAACTACCTTTCCGCATATCGTAAAACACAATAAATCGAGTGCGCCCTTAGCAAATCGTAAATCGAAATCCGGTTCAATCTCAGGAACTGCTTATGCTAGAAAGTTGAAACTTGGGTGCGTATATTGATTTTCTGAAAAAGTAATTTCGGCAACAACAATTTTATTGGCGTAAGGAGCTGGGGCAATAGAATGGCTGGTGAAGACGGAGCCATGTATTTTCACGAATTTCGTTATATTTAATAGGTCTTCTAAGATATCGACTTAAAACTACTGATTAATGTTGAAACTGGTATCTTAAAAGGAGCTATTCTAATTTTAAGTAATTCGACTTTCACCGCGTCTCGAACTCAAAATCATACTTGGTGTTTAAAGGGTGGGAGTAGCGTCGGTACTTTTGTTGTATTGTAACTTCAATTGCTTCTCGTGCAAAAATAATAAAGTTGCCCCTGGACAAGTTGTTTTTATTATTTTTTAATAATAAAGTATTGTGATCAACCTGAAATTTAAAAAAAAAATTACTATCTTGAAATTTTGTATTTTCTCGTTTTATGACTAGTAAACGTAGACGCCGTATACGCCGTCAATCGTGCGCCGTAACTATCAAAAGAGTTTGAACGCGAGTTCTCACAACCTCGTAGAGATATTAAGTTGAAATTTTGGTGGATAGATTGGATGAACCCTTACGAATGGTATCCTCTGGATGAGTGGGGGTGTAAAGGGGGTAGTAGGGGAAAGGTTTTAGACGAAAAATTTTGGACGTTAGGAGGCTGAAACTTGGAACTTATGTAAAACTATAATAGAGGACCCATTTGAAAGAAATTGGTATTTGAGTGGGGAAAAACAATGTGTCAGGAGCGCTCGAAAGCTGGGTTTGAAACATTATAAAATCTATAACTTCTGAAGAGGGCTAAAACTTTGTGGTTGCCATAAGGGATACTGGGACCAAGACAAAGACTAAAGTTTTAAATGGGGGAGGTGAGGTGTGGGGATAGAAGGCTTAAAACTTTGGATCACAATATCTGCCGAACCAATAGTACCACACAGAGAGAACAGATTTATTGTCGCAATAGAAATATATGTGCAATAGTTGCACGAAAAGTTCCTATCCCATTGTTGGAACCGAAATTCTGGGTTGGCCGAACCGAATTTCCGTTTATTGATATCGAATATATTTTCGGACAACTGAATTATTTGTCTAGCCAACCAGAATCTCTTAAAATTTTGATTGCCACAAATGCGCGTGTTGTTGGTAAACTCTAAAAAAATGGAGTTATCTGTGTTAAATCCTACACTGAATTCATTTTTGCTACCTAGGAGGAGGTAGAGAACTCTTCTAAGACACTATTTTCCTACTTCAAATATTATTTCTTACTTACTGACTTAATAAAACTCATGGCTGTAGGTATGAATCGAACCGGTGTTGAAAGTTTTTGGATTGGCGCGCGTAACCACTGCGCTACCGAAGACCTTTCATTTCCATTTCATTTCTATGTGCAACTTAACTTACTGTGGATTAACTAAGTTACCGCAAACATACATTCGGTTAGCGGAACACACATTCGGTTACCACAGCAGAATGATGCTGAAAATCGTTTGTGATGAACAATATTCTATTGCAACAACCAACATTATATTGCGGCAATCAAAATTGAGTTGCTAGACATTTTTCTGTTCGGTTCTTTCAACAGAATCGTAAGTTGATTGTCTTGACAAAATGATTCGTATATTTTTTGTACAACCGAATAACTATTGCTCCAAACTAACTCTTATTAGCGTAAATGAACTTCGATTGCTGTAATGAAAATTTTATTGAAGCAATCTCTTGCCAACAAATTATTTCTCTCAGTGCAGGAAGATAAAATTTAGTTTCTGTATATACGATTACAAGTGTAGTCTACTAAATTTAAAATTTTTGAGGGGGGAGGTGGAGCATGGAAGTGGAAGGATAGCCATTTAAAAAAAAAAAATAAAAATTTTATCTCGCAAGAACCGTACCAGATATGATCTTAAAAATTTTATAGAAGTTAGGCCCAGTAGACTTCTAGCAGGAAAAAAATGTTTGAGGGTGAAAAAAAAAATTTTATTTTTTCGTTTCAAAACGATTATACAGAGTCAAAATAGGGGCATCCTATAAAAATAAAATTCTTGATAGTATCTGCAACATACGGGGGAAGAGGGTGGTTTTTCATGTCTCAAAAATCACGAATTTCGTTACATCTTTTAGGCATGTCGAGTTAACAAATTCATTTTACTTCAGCGTGATCTTTCTATAGGCCTCTAAGGGGGTGTAAGGTGGTTGTGTACATTTTCACGAATTTCAATATATTTCTTAGTCTAATGATGTCCCATTCACTTTCACTTCTAAAGGCTTTAAAAATAATCGGGAAGAAAACCGATTGAGGCTATTTTCGTTATTAAACCCCCGGGGATGTAAGGTATTGACCAAGTTTTCACGAATACCAACAAATTGTTCAGCGTTAATCAAATTGAATTCGCTTTTACTTCTATGGGCTTCATATGATGATCAAAAATAATTGAGTACGTTTTTATGAAGTCTCACATATCAAATTTGATTATTACATTTCTTGGAAAATTAGTTTTGTTCTTAAAATAAAAATATTTAAAATATAGAAATTTTTAGCCGATTAAACATTGAGAATGCACGTGTAGACTATTCGAATTTCGGTATATTATGTACACTAAAAACTAATAGAAGTAAAAACGAATTTGTAGCCTTATCAGACTTAAGAGATTTGACGAATTGTTAAAACTTATACAAACCCATTACTTCCACTTGGGGTTTGAATTTCGAAAAAATTGTGAAACAGGTTTTTAGACGATTTCATAAGAATCAACTTGATATCTCATGAGACACGAGGGATTTTGAAAAATTTGTGAAAACGTAAGCAAACCTTTTACACCCCCTTGGTTCTTGAAATTCGAAAAAACGTGAAACCGGTTTTTAGGTCATTACATCAAATGCCGTAATAACCAATTTTATATCTCATCAGAACTAAGGGATGGCAAAAATTGTGAAAACATATGCAAACCCTTGGGGGTTGAATATCCAAAAATTGAGAAATGGGTTTGTAGGCGATTATATAAAAAGTCTGTGGTAGTGAAAAGCGGTCTAATATCTCATCAAACATAAGAAATATGTCGAAGCTTGGGAAAGCATACAATCCCCTTACACCCCTTAGAATTGAATATATAAAAATACTGGTATTGCCTTTTTAGCGCTTATATAGGAAACCTTAGGAAGTAAAAATGAATTCGATATATCATCAGATCTAAGCAATATGTTAGAATCTGTGAAAACATATGCAACCCCCTTGCACCCATGTTGCGGTTGAATATCCAAAAATCCTGAAGTGAGTTTTTAGATATATATAAAGAAAGGCCGAGGAAGTGAAAACCAATTCGATGTTTTATCACTCCTAAGAGATATGACGGAATTCGTGAAAATTTGTTCAACCCTTTTACACCCTCTTAGGGGCTGAAAAAGGAAAAAACTTAAAAACAAGTTTTAGGCGATTATTACGCAAGCCCATGAAAGGGAAAAGATATTCGATATCGATCAGACCTGAAGGATATGGCAGAATTCGTGAAAAAGTTACACTACTTTACGGGTCGAATTTCGAAAAATCCTGGAATCGCTTTCTAGGTATTTATATGAAGAATCTGTACAATAAAAATGAATTGAATATTTAGGAACACCTAAAAGATATGACGAAAATCGTGAAAATATATGAATTCCATTATCACTGATCATTTTTTTCGTCCCCCTTCCGAACGTCAACAAAAATTTGAAAATTTTTTTATCTAAATTACTTTTCTAGTTGATTGACATTCACATACCGAGTTTCAACTTTCTAGCATAAGCCGTTCTATAGTTAGGAAAAACACCCCGCACCCCCGTACCATACTACCCCTATAAACAATTTTATTTTTCCAACATGCTGCTACCACATGTCTGTCTAAATACCAAGTTTCAGTTTTCTATCATTATAGGTTCTTGAGATATAAAAATCGGAACTTTTTCTTTTTCACCCTCTCCCACCCTCACCCTCTACAACCTCACCACCAAACTTTTTTTTTTTGATAGGTGTCTATTAGTTCTACTTCTGGTAAAAATTCTAAGTATCTATCTTACAGTGTTCTTGAGATATGAGACGTGATTTTTTAGAAAAATTCTTATCCTCTCCACTTTCATGCTCCACATTCCTCTTAAAAAATTTTACTTTCAGCAAACTTTATTTGTCAACCGTAATACAGAAACCGAATTTTATTTTTCTAGTGCAATTGGTTCGTGAGATATTGTAATTTAAAGTTTTTCACCCCCAACCTCCGTACGCCACTGCATCCAATTAAAAATTTGTTTCGGATCTATTCTCCTAGTAGACCTACAGATATTCATTAAGTTTCAACTTTGTGACGTTAACCGTTTAGGAGATATGGATTTTAGAATGTGTCGATCTCGGGTTTTTTGCGTTTCAGACGCATTAGTTTTCCCCCCACTCCACACCCCTTTACCCATATTGACAATTTTTTGCAAATGGGTCAACTATCAAAGCTCTATATAAATTCCAAGTTTCAGCTTCGTAGCATAAGCGGTTGCTGAGATCTAGAAACCAAAATTTTCCGTCTAAAGCGGTTCTCCCACCTCCCCCACACACCCCCACCCGTCAGAAGGTGGTGACTTCAGGGGTCTACCCACTCTACCCAGGAAAAAAAAATTCAACTAAATAACTCAAAGGGTTTGGGTGCTACGAGCCCTCAAACAATTTTGCGTAAACCGGTAGACGTACGGCGTACGGCGGACAGACGGACTTACAATATGTTTTGCTTTTTTCGTGTCTACTAGTTATGAAACGTGAAAAAAAGTTTTTCAGGGTAGAACATTTTTTTTTTTTTAAAATCTATCACAATACTGTATTATTGAAATAATAAAGTAATACATAAATAATTAAAAAAAATGTGTCAACAGTCTGGGCGCAACGTTGTTATTTTTTGAGTAGAAGTCCGAAACGCGTTTAATTCTGAGATGCAGTGTAGATTACTATGCGACTGATAACCTAAAGAATAACCAGGAAACTATTTGGAACGTTATTTTTTAGTTTGTCAGTCGCATAGTAACCTATACCGCATCTCACTACTCTTACCAAAAAATTAATGAAGTTGCGCCCAGATCGTTGTCAGATTTTTAAGTTTAAATCTTCCAAATCGTCACGAATAAAATTTGTAAATATTGTGAGACCACAATAATTTGCTAAAAGTGAAATATTGATAATAATTTTTACATTTCAAATTGGGTTTTTAAATTTAAGTAGTGAGAAGAAAAACAGCTTTTATTAAACCTTATTATGTTTCGATAAAATCTCCATTAAAATGAACCCCAAACAAAATTCTGAACTTATGAAGTTTCGGTCTGCAGCACTGTATCACCCCATAGAAAATAAAAATCAATCACCAAAAGGAAACTTCGTCCTACGGTTTAACATTGAATCGTTCTATCGTTCACCTGTGAACTGCACGTTAGCAATCAATAATAGAAAAGTTTCAATCCTTCGCATCTGGCATATCCACAACTTTACGAAATTCGAATTATTTCATGCTTCGATGAATCAATTTACGGAGAAAAGTTGCACATGATGAGAATCTTATTGAAAAAATTGAATTTGTTCGTGTTTATTTTTTCATATTATTGCTCTACCGTCCTCAATTCTCCAATAAATTTTTCATGTACAACAGAAAAATCTGCCAGCAGTCTGGGCGAAACTTCATTATTTTTTGGGTAGAAGTCCGGAACGCGTTTAATGCTAAGATGCGGTGTAGGTTACTATGTAAATCCCTTACAAGCCGTTAGGGTTGAATATCTAAATATCCTGAAATTAACTTTTTGGCAGTTATATAGGAAGCTTCAGGAAGTAAAAATCAATTCGATATCTCATCAGATTAAAGAAATATGTAAGAATTTGTGAAAAAAACTTGTTTGCACTAACTTCAGAAAATTCTAAAATCGATTTGTATGCTATTATATAAAAAACTCTGCAGAATTTAAAGTCAATTTGATATCTCATCAAACTGAAAGAGATATATAAAATTGTGAAAACATATGTAACTCTATTACACCCACTTGGGGGTTGAATATACAAAAATTGTGAAATTACTTTTCAGATAAATATAAAGAAAGCCCGAGGAAGTAAAAACCAATTTAATGTCTTATCAGTCCTAAGAAGTGTGACGGAATTCGTGAAAACGTGTTCAACCCTTTTATACCCTTAGGTGGTTGAAAAGGAATAAACCTTGAAAACGTTTTTTACGCGAGCCCGTGGATGTGAAAAGTTATTCGATATATAATCAGACCTGAATGACATGGCTGAATTCGTGAAAATCTACCCTTTAAACCCCCTTAGGGGAAGAATTTAAAAAAATTCTGAAAACCCTTTTTAGGCATTTATGTGCAGAGCCTATCGAATGAAAATTAATTCAATATCTTAGAAGACCTAAGAGCTATGATGAAATTCGTGGAAATATATCCATTTCATTTTAATTGACAATTTAGGCATCTAAGTTTCAGTTTCGTGACATTAACCGTATCGGAGATATTGATTTTAGAATGTCTCGATCTCGGCTTTCGAGCGTTTCGAACGCATTGTTTTTTCATTGAATTTTATAACATTAATTATAGCAAACATTAATAACACTGTTGAAAAGCAGAAATCACTTCATAATTTTTCTTCAATACAATCCTCGCGGCGATAAATTCTTATATTGGTGAAGAAATAGCAAAGAAAGGTTACAAGTATGCGATATAAGGAAAAGCGTTACATGTCCTTAAACGACCATGTTTCCATTAAGTTTGAAGAATCGAAATTCGTTTATCGAACAACGTTTATCACTACATTGCTGAATGAAATGTAGCCCGGCAGTTTATTCATCGTCCTTTTTCATGCAATTTACACAATATTTAAAATGCTCATATTTCATTTCGAAAAGTGCTTTCGCCATTATTCAATTTGCGCGTGGTATACATGATGGTATGGTCCTTTCAGAAACTTGCAACATTTTATCAATGTCGACTTTATGTGGCACTTTAAGTGAACATATTCGCTCTATGTGAATAGCAAGTTTTCATATTGGTGTCTGGATTCATTTAAAAATGTCGTCTTTTATCATTCAAAGGAGGTCGATTTTTCTTCATCTTCTTCTAGTCTTAACATAATTTTTGTTGGTAGAAGTTCGAAACGCATTTAAAGATGAGATGAGACAACCCATTAGAGGTTTAATATAAAAAAAATCGGTAACCGAATTTTAGGCGATTACATGGAAACCCGTTAAAGTAAAAAGCAATTCGATATCTCATCATATCTAATAAATATATGAGAATTCGTAAAAATGTACACAATCGTCAATTCTGGGGGTTGAATATCGCAAAATCCTGAATTTAATTTTTTGATAATTATCTGAAAGCTCATAGAAGTAAAAAAGCAAATTCGATATTTTATTAGACCTAAAAGATTTGTCGGAATTCGTGACCCTTACACCTTACACCCCTAGTGGGTTGAATCTGGAAAAATCCTTTAATTCGTTTTCAAATTCAAAATCAAATTCAAATTCAAATTCTCTTTATTTTGCCTAATCTGTATTAATTTCAGTGTAAGTTATAATAAAGTTACTTTAGAGCTATTGAGTATCTGTACCCATTTCAACTAATGTTTATGTATTTGTCGTAAGACGTGGGAGTTAGTGTGATTAGTATATGAGATTAAGGAAATACAGTAAAGTGAAAAAACCTTATATGTACAACTTAATACTATGCTTAAAACTAGAACTAACCTAGGACTTAAATATTACCTAATTAGCTATATAATCCTTAGATTAGTATTTCGTTTTTATTTTGATTATTTTTAAAGCCTTTAAAAGTGGAAGCGAATTCGACATCCCATTAGATCGAAGAAATTTGTTGGAATTCGTAAAAACGTACACAACCACTTTCCAAACCCTTAGGGGTTAAATCTCGAAAATTTGGAACACCATTTTTAGGTGTTTAATGTTATACCTAGTCATACATAAAAGATATGATAAAATTCGTGAAAATGTGAAATATCTGTACGCCAATGGCAGTTTGAACCATTTTTTTGTATTAATTACTTCGGTAGTACATCCCATTTTTAAATATTTAAGCCAGTTGGTACATAGTTAAGTTTGTTATCCAGAGAGGATGAAAATTATTGGGTTATTGAAGTGAATTTTGAAGTTAAACGATTTGTTTAGTTTCATTACAGATTATATTTATTATTAATGTTCATTCGTATGACGAAGTTGTAGTCTTTTTTACTCGCAATATTTGGTGACATTTGACTTTATTCCCCGTGGTGATTAGTTTCATTTCATCACCTTACTCCTGTAGTGAGTAGTTAAATTCACCATAGTATTGTTAACAAAAAAAGTGTTTAGGTTCACATCGGTACTAACTGTATCGCTGACTTTATTAATTTCAAGCCTTACGTGATGTACAAATTGATGTACAAATTATATTTCATTACATTTCTCGATAGTATACAACTAAAGGTGCTCTGACACGAGCAATTTTTCAAGCAATTGATTGCCCGACGACTATTGCCAAAACTAGTGAGCGATAAATCGAGCAATACAGGGCAATATCATGCTAGTTGCGGCAATGTGGCAATGTTCTTACAGATAGCTGTTATTGCTCGCCCTATAGTTGCTGTATTTCCACTAACTTGGAAAATTCAGAGCAATTGTTCTCGTTCGGTGATTTAATTGTCAAGTTTTATTTTGAGTTTTGCATTTATTTGTCAAGTTTCGTGCTAATGGCTGGAATTCAAATATTTCAATGTTTTATTTTAGGTTTTAGATTTATTTATTAAGTTTGCTTTCGTGTTGTTCATAGACTGTATTGGTCGTGTAAGCCCTTATTGCCGAATTGCTACATATTGGTCAACGAGTAGATGAAAAGTTGGACCACATTGCCTGTTGCTGTTGTTGCCGTGTGTTGCTTCATATTTTCGTGACGTCAAATTTGACGAATATTGCTGCATATTGAGCAATTTTAATCGGTTGTGTAAGATCACCTTTGGGTTTTTTTTAACGGAATTTGTTCGTTGTTTTGTGCCTCAGGGAGAGTGAAAAAACACTGTCCACAACTCCTTCAGACGTTTGCAATTACCCTCTTTGCAATTCTCCACTTTGCTTCTAGATAGCATTTAGAGTATGTAGTTCCAAGGCAAAATATTATTAACTGATGTTTGAAAGTGACGCCCATGTTATGATTCCCCCTAACAACACAACGGCCTCGGTAGATTTGTGTGAGGGAGTTACTCTATCAATTCGGAGGTCGTGTGTTCAAATCTCACTCATGACATGCTACGATTTTCCTTATAATCAGTTTTCCTTACTTTTGAACAATATTCATTTGAAAGAAGACAATCTCAATTATGGTCCTTCATCCTTTTTTTAAGGCTTGCTCTTCCTATCTCCACCGGATCACGGGTATCGAAAGGTTTTAATACGGCTATATTCCCCGAATCGCGACATTAGGGAGGGAAGAAACACGGCCCAACAGAGGTACAATTCATCATGGCGACAGGCTGGCTTACTGATGAAAACTCAAATG
This sequence comes from Beris morrisii, assembly GCA_951812415.1. Taxonomy (NCBI): domain Eukaryota; kingdom Metazoa; phylum Arthropoda; class Insecta; order Diptera; family Stratiomyidae; genus Beris; species Beris morrisii. Next base: position 34,867,576 of record OX638313.1, on the reverse strand, counting down.
GCAGTTGTCATGATCGTTTTTGTTAACTTTGTGCTGTGCTTTGTGCTCACACGTACTATCGATGCATTTTACTTTATTATTTCAATAATACAGTATTGTGATCGATTTTTAAAAAAAAAAAAAATTTGCTACCCTGAACAATTTTTTTTTCACGTTTCATGACTAGTAGACACAAAAAAAGCAAAAAAAATTTCAGTACGTCTGTCCGCCGGCATACTTCGACCGGTGTACACAAAATTGTTTGAAGGCTCGTAATACCCAAACCCTTTGAGCTATTTAGTTGAATTTTTTTTCGTGGTAGGCCCCTTGAAGTCACCAAATTCTTTGGGGTTGAGGTATGAGAGGGGGGGGGGGGGGTGGGTGAAGCGTTTTAGACGAAAAATGTTGGTTTCTAGATCTCAGCAGCCGCTTATGCTACGACGCTGAAACTTGGAATTTATAGAACTTCAATAGTGCACTCATTTGCAAAAAAAATTGCCGATATGAGTGAAGGGGTGAAGGGGTGAAGGAGTGGGTGGAAAAATAATGCATTCGAGACGCTCGAAAGCCGAGATTGAGACATTCTAAAATTCATATCTCCTAAACTTTTAATGTCACGAAATTAAAACTTAATGAACATCTGTAGGTATACTAGGAGAATAGTTTCGAAACAAACTTTTTAGTGAGGACAGTGGCGTGCGGTGGTGAGGGGTGAAAAACTTTAGATTACCATATCTCACGAACCAATTGCACTAGAAAAATAAAATTCGGTTTCTGTATTTAGGTTGACAAATAAAGTTTGATGAAAGTAAAATTATTTAAGAGGGAGGTGGAGCATGGAAGCGGAGGGGATAAGAATTTTTCAAAAAAATCACGTCTCATATCTCAAAAACAGTGTAAGAGAGATGCTTAGAATTTTCACCAGAAGAAGGCCTAATAGACCCCTATCAGAAAAAATAGTTTGTAGTAGGGGTATAGAGTGTGAGGGTTGAAAGGAAAAAGTTCCAATTTTTATATCTTGAGAACCTATAATGATATAAAACTGAAACTTTGTATTTAGATACACATGTAGTAGTAGCATGTTGGAAAAATATAATTTTTTTTAGTGCTAGTAAGGTACGAGGGTTGGGGATGTTTTTCCTAACTATATAACGGCTTATGATACAAAGTTGAAACTCGGTATTTGTATGTAAATCAACTAGAAAAGTAATTTGGATAAATAAAAATTTCAAATATCCATTGGCGTTCGGAAGGGGGACGAAAAAAATAATCAGTGAAAATGGAATGCATATATTTTCACGGTTTTCGTCATATCTATTAGGTCTTCGCAAATATTGAATTCATTTTTATTGTACGGCTTCTTCATATAAATACCTAGAAAATGTTTACAGGATTTTTTTTATATTCGACTCGAAAGTGAGTTCTGCCATATCGCCCAGGTCTGATCGATATCGAATATCCGTTCACTTTCAAGGCTTGCGCAATAATCGCCTAAAACTTGTTATTAAGTTTTTTCCTTTTTTAGCCCCTAAGAAGGTATAAAAGGGTTAAAACCCGTTTTCACGAATTTCGTCATATCTTTTAGAAGTGATAAGAAATTGAATTGGTTTTTACTTTCTCGTGCTGTCTCCATATTTATTTATTAACAGCTTTCAGGATTTTTGGATATTAAACCCCCAAGTGGGTGTAGGGAAGTTGCATATGTTTTTACAGATACCTACATATTGCTTAGATCTGATGATATATCGAATTCATTTTTACTTCCTAAGGTTTCCTATATAAGCGCCAAAAAGTCAATTTCAGTACTTTTAGATATTCAATCCTATGGGGTGTAAGGAGGTTGTATGTTTTTCAAAGCTTCGACATATTTCTTAGGTTTGATGTGACGCTTTTCACTTCCACAGACTTTTTATATAATCGCCAACAAACCAATTTCTCAATTTTTGGATATTCAGCCCCCAGGGGTTAACATATGTTTTCACAATTTTTTCCATCCCTTAGTTCTGATGAGATATATAATTGGTTAATGCGGCATTTGATGTAAAGACCTAAAAACAAATTTCACGATTTTTCGAATTTCAAGAACCAAGAGGAAGTGAAGGGTTTGCTAACGTTTTCACAATTTTTTCAAAATCCCTCGTGTCTCATGAGATATCAAGTTTCCTCTTATGGAATCGTCTAAAAACCTGTTTCCAAATTTTTTTCCAAATTCAAACCCCAAGTGGAAGTAATGGATTTGTATACGTTTTAACAATTCGTCATATCTCTTAAGTCTGGTAAGGCAACAAATTCGTTTTTACTTCTATTGGCTTTTAGTGTACATAATATACCGAAATTCGAATAGTCTACACGGACTTTTTCAATTTTTAATCAGCTAAAAATCTCTATTTTAAATTCTTTTGTTTTAAGAACAAAATTAATTTTCCAAGAAATCTAATAATCTCGAAACAACTTATATCATCCGACTTTGACCGCTCCTGAACTTTGATCCGAAAAATAACAAAGTTTCGCCCAGATCATTGGCAGATTTTTTCCTATTCTTTCCGGGTGACTTTGTTACGGATCTGAACCGTAACAATACACAATTGAAGATGGTATTGTGGCTTTTCTGCTCACCGCTACGACTTGAATATCATTGCATAATATTTTATTATTACAACTGAATTTATGTTGATTTCTTTTCGAATTTGATTTGGTGTGATCGTGTGTACTGATGCGGCTGTTTATGCAACTCGAAGTATTGAACGCTATTAATGCTGCGAAAAAATTCTTTCCCTATCGGAAATAGAAAACTGATATAAAAACAGAGTCTTATTCCTAAAAACGGAAAAATTTTGAATTTTTTTGAATTAATCGCAATTTTAAAGTATTAGAAGATCAAACCACTTGTTACAATATATGTTACATGAAATTGAGTTGAATACAATTCCTTATTACACACATTTACATCCGATCTGGAGTTACATTTTCCGAGATACTTCCGTTGAATGACGCCGGAAAACCACAGGAAATTTAATTTTTGTACGATTGCCATGCCATTTACCGGGCTACAGAGGTTTCTACATCGGGTGTATGATTTTACTAGAGTATCGCGAGTGCTGATACATACCTTGGACGTTGCACGAATTTTAATAGAACGTGATGCTACCCACCCTCACATCATATGAAATATGGTGAACGGTAGTTAAAAGCATTAGACTCCTCGTAGGGTCTGTGAAACGGTTCTATTCACTATTTATTCCAATTTATAGTGAAAAGTTGATGGAAAGTTTTCGGAAAAATTGACTTGAATACACCACGTAATCGAAAATTAAATTGTAAAGTTCATTTAACTAAAGCGTGAAATTGAATGTAAGCGAATTATTCAAAAGGCTCCGTTCCAGAAATGTGTGATCCTTAATTGGTGGAGGATATTAATTTTAAAATTTAGGCAAGAACAATTTGTCAGTTTACCTTTACACCAACGAATTGTAAACCAGCATATTTAGAATCTATATACATAAAGGGTTATTCAATAGGTACATAACAATTTTGTAATTTAATACAAGCGAACCCTTAAACTTTTTTGCTGGTTTGTCAATGTTGAAACGTCAGTCAAGGTTTACATTTCTATCATGGTGGAAATTATCTCAATTATTCTGTGTTTTATTTAAATACAAAATTGTTATGACCCTATTGAGTAACCCTATTAAAACATGCTGGGGGGGGGGGGGGGGGTTGGCTGATTTTTTATATTTTAGAAACGGCTTATGCTGGAAAGTTGAAACAACGTACTTATAAATAAATGTACTACAGAAGTAATACGATTAAAAAAAATTCAATTTTTATTAGCGTACAAACGCAGAGTAAAATGTCGGTGAAAAGGTTTTTTTCTACATTTTCAAGAATTTTGTTATATCTTTTAGGCGTGTCGAGTTATCAAACTAATTTTACGTCTACGTCCAGGAACTTGCTGCAACCAGGTTAACAAGACTTCTAACGAAGACCCAAACGGTAGACAATCCTTGGCTAGGTACTCCTGGAACTAGTGTTGTGTACTTTATTATCTTAATCTATTTTTAGTTTTTGTTTAGTTTTTAAGTAGTGTTTAAGTTAGTCATTAAGGTTCTTTCAAGCAAGGTTTTTTGTTAACAAAATTTTTCCTTGCACATTTTACTGTGTCAGATTAACGTAAGTTTTTGCAAATAGAATGCAAAATTTTCAATTGCAGCTGTAAAGATTAAGATCTAATCACTGAATTATTTTTACTTGTTATTATACAACCCAATGAATTTAAATAAATCTATCTATCTATCTAATTTTACGTCTGCTGGCTCTATATATAGGTGCCTAGAATCAAATTTTCCGATATACAGCGCCTAAAGGGGCAAAAAGTGGGTATATTTCTTAGGTCTAATGAGACATTGAATTCACGTTCACTTCAAAGCCTTTAAATTAAATCGATGAAAAAACCAATTTAAGCATTTTTTGATATTAAACTCCTCCTGGTTATTCGTTAGGTTGCCAGCCGCATCCCAGCATTAAACGCCTTCCGGACTTATACCCAAACAAAAAAAAAATAAAGTTACGCCCAGACTGTTGGCAGATTTTCTCAATTTATAGTAATATCTTCCGTAAAAGATGAATACACCCATGTGCGAATGCCGGTGTCTAACCAGAGTTGCCAACACGGCCCAGAATTAGCATCACATTGGCCGCCAAGACTTGTCGAGGGGTATTGTTTTGGTACTGACAACCCACCAGACCAGTATTGTGCCAATCCTGATGATCAGTACTCCCACGCTATATATATTTTGATATTTACATAGAAATTAAAAAAAAATTGATTCTGTATCGGCTGCGTTCCTAGTCGCTATTGATAATTATAACTGACCTAGAGCTTCCAGCGGGCTCCGAAACAGTATACTAGCCATCAGTATATGACCGACACTCACGCAGATACTGGGGAATGACTCGTCTCAGTACTGAAACTGAAGTATGACCCAATAGTGGGTATTCACGACGCCCCAAAACTGGCAGTCAGTATCAGGCCAGAGTTTGCACCAAGAGTAGGACCGGTGTGATCAGATCGACATTGGCCCCGCAATGATTCGGTCAAGACCACATACTGGACCCGTAACATTAGCCAGTACTGGCAACTCTGACGCCAGTACTAAGCCTGTGCTGTGCCGTTCTGCCTTTCGTACATGGGCAGGTGGGTACAAGACTTGCATGTAAGTGCCCTCTTTTGCCCCGTTTAATAGGCTTGCGAATTTTAGTTCACCGAAAGGAGTAATCATTTCTAGTTTGCGAACCCTCGCGACTTATTGAATTAAAAGAACGAACTTCAAGTTCAGTGATGAGAGTGATGAGGTCCTCAGGTACAATGTGATGAACTAAACAAAAAACTCTTACTCCCAAACGGCAATGAATGAATACAAACGAACTAGCAAACGAACTGACTGCGAACTAGTTCGTTCATTTCTTTTCTGGGAACGCTCTTCTGAACTAGTTCGTTCACGAACTACGCAAGTCTTCCGTTTAATGGCGCGCTTAGTGAGACCGTAATAATTCATTCCGGTTAGAGTAGCTAAGAGTTTTTCATAAACTGAAATCATAGAAAAACTGGGAAAGAGTGATTCGTTCTTAGTGGGCCTTCGTTCTGATGAGGGTATTCGATTTTATCCTAGGTCTGACTCATTCGAAAAGGCAATTCACAATTGGATCGTCTCTGCGATTCAATATATGAGAATTGATAGTGCAGACACTTTGATGTAGGATCTTTCCGTTTTCGAAAAATATGTTCGATTGTATTCCAATTGATTCGAATTGGAATCAAATTATTTGGTGTATCGTCAAGTTTCAAGAAAGTGCCTAGACTAGACTTATTGATGTAATTACTATTTCACTTGATGCTACTACATATCTTTCGGTTCCATAGTCAGAGTGCCTGTATTTCTTTATAAAAACATCTGTGACCTTATTTCATTCACTCCACTGCCACGGAAAATATTTAGTATACCGCAAACTAATAAAATTTCCTTACACGTTTTCAGACTTATGTTTTTGCTCCCAATGTTATCACAACGGAAGAACGTCTACAATTTACCCCATTCCTCCATTAATCATATTTTCCTGGTATGTTATCCTTTTTTTGTGCAAAACGTAAAAAAATTCCGACTATAAAATATTATCTAAGTTATCTAACAGCAACTGCAGAAATAAATGAAAAAAATACGTGTTTGTTTTTGCCAAAAGGATTTTAAAATATTTATATGTACCAGGTTATGTGTGTGGCATTTTAAAAGGATACCCTGGTACAGCCGAGAGTCCGCTAGTGAGCAATCCGAAAACCGATGAATGCACTTCCCAAAGTACTCTGGTTTGTGATGATTACCGCGATAGTGCAATGGAAAACATCACTTATATCAATTGCGTAGAGAAGCACACATGACCGATAGACGTCTGCCCTTTTAGGACCGGCACACAGAACTTCCATTTTAAGTGCATGATTTCAATGATAATTTTACTTTATTATTTTTTAATAATAAAGTATTGTGATCGACCTTAAATTTCAAAAAAATTTGCTACCCTGAAATTTTGTATTTTCACGTTTTAGGACTAGTAAGCTCCAAAAACGCAAAAAAAAAAATGTCCGTCTGTCCGCCGTAGACGCCGTACGCCGTCCGCCGTACGCCGTACGCAAAATCGTTTGAAGGCTCCCAAACCCGTTGAGATATTAAGCTGAAATTTTTATGGTGGGTAGATTGGGCGAACCTCTACGACTGCTATATTTTTGAGGGGTGGGGGTGCAAGGGAGAGGAGAGGGGAGCGTTTTAGACGAAAAATTTTGGTTTACAGATCTCAGGAACCACTAATGGTAGGAGGCTGAAACTTGGAACTTATGTAGTACTATGGACTCAATTGCAAAAAAATCTTCGATATTGGTTAAGGGGTGTGGAAGTGGGGGCGAAAACAATGAGTCTTTAACGCATGAAAGACGGGATTGAAACATTCTAAAATCGATATCTCCTGAACAATTGATGTCAGAAGATTGAAACTTTGTTGTTGTTCTTAGGGATACTTCAAGATTAGACAAGGTCTAAAATTTTTAAGAGGGGTGGTGGGGTGTGGGGGTGGGGGTGAAAAACTTTGGATTACAATATCTTCCGAACCAACTACACCAGGAAGATACAATTTAGTTTCTGTATATGGGATCACAAGAGGAGTCTATCGGAACTAAATTTTTTGAGGGGGAGGTGGAGCACGAAAGTGGGGGGACAGCAATTTTTTAAAAAATTTAATTTTTATATCTCAGAAACCGTATCAGATATGATCTTGAAAATTTTACAGGAGTTGGGGTCGGTAAACTTCTAGTAGGGAAAAAAAAAATTTTGGTGGTGTGGGTGTTGGGGGTGATGGTGAAAGGGGGTAGAAAGGAAAACATTCTGATCTTTATTTCTCGAAAACCATAATGAATAGAAAGCTAAAAATTTAGGATTATATAGAGCCACTATGGAGACATCCTAGAAAAATAAAATTTTTGATCGGGGTATCAAGGCACGGGGTAGAGGGGTGGTTTTTTATATCTCAGAAACGGCTTATGCTAGAAAGTTGAAACTTAGTACGTATATGTCTTAGAAATAACCAGGAGGCTATTTGGAACGTTATTTTTTAGGTTGTCAGTCGCATAGTAACCTACACCGCATCTCATCATTAAACACGTTTCGGACTTCTACCCATAAAATAATAAAGTTGATCTATTCTATAGCTTACGAAGTAATGCAAAGTAGAAGTTATAGTTGTGTTTACCAGTTGCGGCTCGTACCTTTCTTAGCAGGTGAGGCTGAATTGGAATATTAAAACACGACTTTGTCGAACTAAAACTATATGAGTAAGGACGTCGGTTTACTGCGGAAAGTCATTAAGTAACATTTTCAAAACAAAGAAACACTAGTAACTTGATGACCTTTTCCTCTTTAAAATGGTGAGGCTCAGCCTCATGTGGCGAGCCGCCACTGGTGTTTACCAATTAAACGTTACAAAGTTACCGTTAGGAACTAGAGGTTCCCCAGGATTTCAAGTAAAAGACAATTCGATTATAATCAATAGCAATAATAACACTTTATTTCTTCGTTTTCAATAATCACAAATTATCGCACTAGTGACAGCATTGTTTGATCGCTGCTACCAATCAAAATCGCTTTACAAATATTTTCGCGTATAACTGACCGTTGTCTCGCTTTCATTTTAGTAAAACTGCCCGTTTAAGAGTTCTACGACGCGTATATATACTGCCTGTGTTGAGACGAGAGATTTCCGTTGTACTATATGCGTGGAATATTCGGGAGGTGTGGTGAACATGCGGGAAAAGAGGAGTGTTCGAAAAGTATGCAGAAATATCTCCGCATTTCAGTTAGATATTGGGAGGCGTGACCAAAGACTATCCACAAGAAGACTGGACACTTAATACACAAGAATTTTACGTTTAAAAAAACCAAAAAACCACTGTATAAGCGGAACAAAGAAATCCGATTAAACAATTTCAATTCAATATTCTTATGCAAATTCACATGAGAAGAAAAGAGCACACTAATGTGCAGAAATGAATGATTATGGAGGACGGCGGACGGCGTATGGACGGACTAATTTTTTTTTGCTTTTTTGGTATCTATTAGTCATGAAACGTGGAAGAAAAATTTTCAGGTTAGCAATTTTTTTTTAAATCGATAACAATAATTATTAAAATTATTATTAGTAAAAGAATAAAGTAAAATAAGTCTTTGATTTCAATAGATCGTGAATAACTTTCTATTTATAATTTTTTCATCTTTAATTCCAAAATGGTCCGTTCTATGGGTTAGGTAACATCGCTTTTTTCCTTAGTCATACTATTGTTGATAATATAATGATTTTTCTTTATCCGTGAGCAATAATAACGTTGTTACATGGAATTGGAGCTTACGGTCTCAGTGCTAGTATTCCAAGCCTAACACGCTCAATCTCATTGGCTAACAATTTTCTAATTTAAAGTTTATTTGAAGAAAAAATTGCTCGAACATAGATATTTTTAGATTACGGACGTTTTTCCGAGCAGAGTTCGAACATACTGAAGACGACGCTGTCCTTTGTCAGCCCTTGTAGAGCGAATGGAACGTATACCGGAAAATCATAGTAAATCCTTCTAATCCCCATCTAATCCCATAATCCGAAAAGTAATCCGATTTCTGGTTTCTTATAAACATTTCGGTCGGTAAATTGATTTTTGATAGAATTGGCTATTTTGCGTAATGCTCGGGGTTCTTACTCAAATATTATTCAATTTTGATGATCTCCGTCACTTGGTTGAATTAATTACAAAAACTCTTAAAATCGAATAGGAAATTGAATTTGAATATTTTCACTTTGGTTTGATGCGTTTGGAATACAAAAAAGGCTATCAATTTTGCAGAAAGACATCGAAGTGAACACAGTCGACGAACGTATAGAATCGCTATAATGTCTTATATCAGGATATTTACTACGATAGTCTTATCGTGCACCAGCGGTCACGTATTCTCTTATTGAATGGTAATTACTATCGAATCGATAGCTGGCCGCTTGTTCAGCTTAAGGCCATAATAAGAGCTTGACAAGCTCATAATGTCTGTCCGTCAATCTCGAAGTATTTTCTGGTGGCTTAGTTAGCAGAGTTTCGTTACGATTTCTGAAATATAATGTCCTTAATACTGGCGGAAATCCTATTGCGTGATACTTTGGCATTAGCGAATAGACCGGGATATTTCGAGGCAACGTGAGTAATTGTAGCTTCTTATACGTGGAATGTGTGCATAAGTAATAAATTTGCTTGTGCATTAAATGGCAATTGGAAACGACTTTGATTACGTACAATTATTTAGCCTAATAAAACATAATAATTTACGTAATTTTCAAGTGAAACAGCGTGTCTCAAATAAAAAAACACGAAATAGAGTAATTCACTCTGATATAATTCGTGGAAAGAAATTCTGTTTCTGTGTGTCTCGACAAATATCATTAGATGTATCGATGTTTCGGTGATTGTAGTACACCCTTTGATCAATGTAATCCGATAAAACCTTTCTTTCGGGCTAAGGTCAATATAATTATCAGCTACCTTTCGCAATGAAAGTTTTCACCTTGTCATACTCTTTCGTTTGGAATAGCCTTGAAATGTTTTCTTGTAGTCGAAGTACTAGTGCACTGTAGTGATGAGTCGGTCACGAACATAAAGATTTCTGTACTGGAGATGACAAGCAGCGACTGTGTTAAAGCCGGACGACTCTATTCACGCAAAAGTTCAACAATTAACACTAGGGTACTATTAGCATCTCACTCACATTTATATTATACACCGGTATTGAACACGCTAAACAACAACAATTTGTCACTAGGCTACTATTTTCATTTCACTTCCACTTGGCTTCAAAGCGCTTCTTTCCAAAAAGTTCCACCTGGATTCAAAGTGCTTCATACGAAAATGGTATCTTGTCGTCTCCAGTATGTACTATATCTCTTTATGGTCACAAACGATTCGGTTGAAATGACCGAATTAACTCAGACGAAATAGAACAAGTCTTTTAATCGGTCACTTGAAAAAATATTTTATTAATTCGTCACATATGTAAACCTTTGACAATAGACTTTACATTTTTTACCTCCCGCCCGGACGGCGTTGCCTGTCCTAAAAAAGATATTTTTAAAATATGGGCCTATACCATCATCAGTTAGGCAAGTACACAATTTTAACTTGATAGCCTTAATGATTTTTGAGATATAGAAATTAAAAGATGTTCTTTCAAGCTCCACCCATTGACCAGTTTTTTGTGGTGTAGTGAACCACACACAAAATTCGAAGTGAATACATCACATTTCACTTCTGTAGGTGCGGAATTTTCATATATCTCTGATGGCGCCTTATGCAGATTTCAAATATCACACTATCTGTGGCTCAGACCATATTGAAATTTAAAATTTTCAACGCCACACGTATGCATCAACCTCAAACTTTTCAGTGATATTATTTTGAGAGGTGCTACTTTGAACCCTCCAGCTCTCCAGGCTTCCTAACTTTCGCCCCATCTTTCCCATTTCGAACGTAATTCGCAAATGACTCCAATATAATATGTATAAGATTTCGAAAACTCCCAAGATATCGACATAGGGCCTATATAGTATCATTCTGTGGTTGATTGTAACCAGCGCTGCCGAACTTGCTACTATAGTATTTAGTATTTTCAGACACGAACCTTAGTGGGAGCTCTGACTGGACATTGTCACATGAGGAAGCATCTCAATAGGATTGATCTCTCTGAGACTAAAATTTGCAGAATATGCAATGACGAAGACGAAACACCAGAGCATATCCTCTGTGAATGTGAGGGTTTAACTCGCAAAAGGCTTCGTCACTTCGGTCAGGGTTTCATGGACCCATCGGAATTCCTGACCATTCCTCTTCGCAAAATACTAGGCTTCATTGAAAGCGCAGGGATCGAAGAGGAATCATAATCAAACCGGGGGGACGTCACAATAACCCCAACTGTGGCTGCAGTGACAGAGGTTAACCACACCAAACCCCTATTTACAAATCTAATCTAATTTAGTATTTTACTACTATTTCAAGTCCGTACTACTTATACTTATAATTTATAATTGTAGGTATGTGTTCTTTTTTGTAACAAAATACCCAAAATATAATTCAATTGTGTTTTTGGTATACCTATATTTTAAATTTAACAAATAAAACGTTAACAATATTGTCACTATCCATTTCAATTTCAATAAAATAATTGTCAGCTGATTTCTGAATATTTTTACGTTGACAATTTGGTATGACACATGACATGCATCTGGATAATGACAAATATATCGCTGCATTTGGACGCAGTACTGCATGCAGTGCTGCATTGATTGGATCAAGACTAAATAAAATTCAATATGGTGAAAAATACTTTATTATTAAAATAATAAAGTAAACTGGAGAATGAAAGTGAATGAAACCAAATCAGTTCTGGTAGAACTTATCCTGAGAAAAGAATCTTGTCCACCAGTCACGTTCAATAATCAACAACTGCCGAAAGCTGAGGAAGCCAAATACCTAGGTATGTATCTTGATAGACGCCTTACCTGTCAAAAGCACATATTTGCAAAGAGGAGGCAATTGGGACTGAAATTCACCAACAGGCAGTGGCCTATGGGCCGTAGATCTCAATTGTCAATGGAAAGCAAATTGATGATATACAAATCCATTTTGAAACCAATATGGACATATACCGCTCTACCAAAATCCCATATAGAAATCCTTCAAAGATTCCAATCAAAGGTCCCCTATTATGTTATCAACGAGATCATCCATTGAGATCTCAATATGCTAACAAGAAGCAAAGAACTATAGTTTGAATACCACATACGACTTAGTAAACATCCCAACATGTTAGCATAGCAGCAAAACTTCTAGATTCAACAGGAGATCGACGAAGGCTTAAAAGATTTAAACCATCAGACCTACTAACAATATAAAAAAAATTGTATTAGTATTACCAAAGACAGTAGAAACTATAAGATGTCCCAAGCAAAAAAAAAAGCTTTACGATTGGCGACCCAACTCCGGTGGCTATTGAAAAGTTTTAGAATTTATGTTGTAACCCACTGTATGTTGGAGTGAAAGCTCGCCAACTAACAATAAATAATCAATCAAAGGCAGGTTTTTTTTTTATCGGATTGTCAATGGGACATCATTTTTAACTACATATAATATATACATATGTGAATATGAGGCGTATGGCGGTAATATTCATATGCCGTGCTTCCACTATCGCCTTCATGTGCATTGGATGATGCGGACATCAAAGGGATATGCGTAGAGCACGAATGTAGCGTTTCCACTATCGCCAAGACATTCGCTTTCATCGCACTTCTCCAATGCGACAGTAGTGCTAGTTCAACATGATAATCGTTAAGTTTCACGATATTTTTTGTTCATTTCCTGGAATGTTCTAAAAATTCTACGTCCGAATGAAAACAGCGTGATTATTTAATTCATTAGACAAATTTCAAGAATGAATTGTTCTGCGCGGCCTATGAAAATTTGGTGTGTATAGTATTTTCGTTCAATTGTGGCCAAAAACCCCAAATCTTCTTTAACGAACGCACGAATTTAGAATCTGAATATTTACTAGAATTTGCAAGGCCAGTATTAATAAGTTTGCCATTCTGCACGGATATTCTGCGTGGAGTCTCCTTCCCCCCCCCCCCGCCCCCTTCCCCATCTTTCACCCCCAAAACAAAAAGATCTCGCCTTCGAAGCGGAATTATACGGAATCCTAAAAGCAGCAGAGGCCGCTCATGAGGCCGTGGTACAGTGCTACCGCGAGGCGGTTTTTTGGAGTAGCAAAATCTGCTACCTTTTTCAAAAGAGAGGTAGTAGAAACTGAATTTTAATAATTATACAATAAATAAGCTTATAGTAATGTAAAATAATAATGGATTACATTCTTGTGCTTTTTTCAATTTGACTTTCGAGAATTATCGCAAAAACATAGAGTTTCAGGACGTAGTGCAGTAAATTTTCAAATTAAAAAATGGTAGTAACTTTGCTACATATGTTGTAAAACGGTAACGCTGCCACCATACCAGCAGCTATTTTCACCGAATCGAAGTCAGCAGTCAGCACGTTGCAACATAACAGCGACCGTGAGCCTTTGGTTACTCTTACACGCTTGACCATAGCCGCTAACCCTGCTAGTACGGATCTATTCTAATTTGTGTATATATATTTTTTTGTTCTTTACTTTTCCTTTTTACTGTGAATTTAATACATTAGAAATAAGAATTACATTTTTCATTTTTAATTAGAAGCATGAATATATTTACGTTTTATATATTCTCAATTTTCAGTTTACACTATACATTTATCGATATTTTATTAGATGTAAGCATGAATCAGTTTGTATTAAGCATGAATTTTAGTTTTTTTTTCTTTTGACATAACTTTTTACATGTTACATATTTCATTTAATCTATCTTCGTATACTTCTTTTGCGATTTTCTATTTCTTCCTTTCTTGTAATATAACTTCTATTTGGATGTACAAAATATGGCGATGTGCCATATGCCCTTGCAGACCTGGCCAAACACACAATGGGCTTCTTTATTTTATAGGGGGGTATCATTCTGAAATAAATAAATAAATAAGAATGCGAATATTGACCTTCTCCTTTAAGAACCCACCAAATGATAGCTACAGCATAGCTAGCCACAGTCTCAATAAGCAGCAAGCCAATCCATTATGACAAATCAATCCTGATCCTGTTTTATTCAAATTTACCGATTTCGGAATCGGTGACGTTGACGTTCCAAACAATTTAAAACGGAGCTTTCAGATTGATGTTTACAGTGGACTACAAATTTTCGCATAAAAAGCTCTAATAGCCACCGGAGATTGGTCGCCAATCGTAAAGCTTTATTGATTGATTTTATATTGGTTGGGACATCTTATATAAAGAGATTCTAATATCTTTGGTATTACAACATACTTATGGTATAAATTATTAAATCTAATTACTAGATTTAACAATGATTTAGAAGTTTAACAATGATTTTTCTTCCGCATGCCTTGTCAAAAATATTGACAAAATTTCTACTGAATGTCCTCCAAGACAGATTCTATGAATAAAATTTATAGTTAATAAAAAAAATGTATTTTATGATCTTTTGAGTCAAATCAATCCGTGGTAGAACACGCAATTCTTGCTGTACTGGACATTACTAAACTAATTCGCCTAAAATTTCAAATTTCAGTCCGAACGTTTTCTGAGTTAAACCCAGAAGGTTCACGCATAAATTTTCTACAACATTTGCATGGATGTTACACTAAACACTTGAGTAAATTTCGTCATACCCATTTTACCTGCAAGAATTGGAAAATTTATGTTTGAAAAATTTTAAGTACTCAGCTTAAAGCGTTCTGAAGTTATAAGCCAATATTCGTGCTTACGTGCTTTAATTAATTTTGTATGGGAGTTACTCGAAGGAAAGGAAGGATGAATTGAAGTATCTAGGTACTGCTCTCTGTTTACATCATGCTATGGGCTTGTAGAATAGAAGTAATATATACACAGCCATATTGGTAGCTCCAACTTTACTACTTTTACTGGGAGACATCGAAGTAGCCTTGCACGTTTGACCTGTCAATTAGTTAGTATGTAGCCATAACTCCAACAAAAGAAATTGCTCTGACACTTGGCTATACAAACGGTGTGACTGCAACAACCGTCCCTTCGGAAATTTACACGTGCTTCGGATAAATTTCTGAAACGTAATTGAACGTCAACTCAATAATACACTGTACACTGATAGGATTTATTACGTTCGGTTTAGGGATTCGTAACGCAACCAACCGACGATACTACGAAGCGTATAAAGTTTCACTACAAGGGATAGTCGAAATTTCATGCATGACTAATAACTAAATCCCTTCGCAAGCATTTTAAATTCAGGACATGCTTTTCACTTCCTCTCGCCTCTGTAAGGATGTCTGTCCAAAATTTTTGAAATTAAGACCATTTTTCATTTCGTCGTTTCTATGAAGATGTCATTTTCTTGGAATTTTCCTTAGTTTAAAATTCCTACTTGAAATTAAGGTCATAAATTCGGAAAGCACATTTTCACAATGTTATGCCGGGAATGACCAAGGAGCCAACGAACTTCTGAATATTTCGAAAATACGGAGTAGAAGTATCGTTTGCAAGATACACCAAGATATTAAAATTTTCTGGAAATGTTAATTTCTAAGGACTGATAACCTTCTATAGCTCCAAGCGAAAATTTGATTTTCTTCGAGAATTTTGATCAAGAAAAACTTATTTTGCTCTCACTTGAGTTTTGCCGGAAAATTTTACTTAATTGAAACAAAATTGAAGTGAATTAAATCAGTTGAATTAAGACGACTGGGTTATAAATGGAACGACTAGGTATACCTAATGAATCTAATTAAGAGGCCCTTATCGTTTGAATACTGCTATCTGAACATAGTTACAGGTCAACTCAGTTGTTAATTAATTTAATTAACACAGCATAATTATTGTGCCTTCTGTGTTAGATATACGACTACTTTCATAAAAGCATTGTAAGCATTAAATCTGCTAAATTGGATCCATTTTTTGTAACATCTGGAGTACCGCAAAGATCGCAATTAGTTCCCATGCGTTTTATAAGTGATGTATTCGTTTGTACATCTTCTGTTATATACGGACGATTTGAAAATTTATAAAATTAAAAGCACTGTAAAATCTCAAATTCTTGTTAGGATGGTGCATCTTTTACTGAAATGCACTAAATGTAATTTTAACGTTTTTCACAGAAAGCCTGAATATATCTATTTTAATAACTACGTATCTAAATAATTGGTAGTTACCTATATTTGAAATTGTTGGGAATTGTGAGTCCATAGCGGAATCCGGGAGATCGAGGAGGCCTGTCGGACTTTGCAGCAAGACGCTATGCCAAAGCGTAATGTTTTAATCCTCTCTGACAGCCAAGCCGCAATCAAGGCCTTAGATTCGGCTACCACCTCCTCTAAACTCGTCGAACAGGCCGAGAGGAGCTAGCCACTTAGGAAGTCAAGTCAAAGTCACTCTGCTTTGGGTCCCAGGCCACAGCAAGATAGAGGATAACGAGCGGGCAGACGAATTAGCTAGGCAAGGTTCTGCTATTCAAGGCTCTCTTGTAGAATCCGTTCAGGTCCTAGTAGGGACTGTTAAGCGCCAAATATCCACCGAATTTCTCACAAACGCGAACTTCAGATGGAGAGGACTGACCAACTGGGTCATATCTAGGAAGATATGGCTATCCTACTCCCAGAGCAGAACAGATGAACTCCTGAGCAGGAGCCGTGTGGATGTCTCCAGAGTCACGGCAGTCAGCACGGATCATTGGCCGATCGGCGACCACGCGGCCAGACTGGGTATTCCCTTTAACGTTAATTGTAGTAATTGTGGGGATGCAAATAAGAGGGAAACTGTTATCCTCCTTTTTTACGAGTGTCCCGCCCTAGCTAGAGCCAGACTTCGCGCACTAGGCAATCCCTTCTTCAATAACCTTAATGAGATCTCGAAAAACAAGATTGGAGAACTGATTACCTTCTTGAACAGCTCTGGATGGATATGATAATCCATTGAAGCCCCAGGTCTTTGTAAAACTATGTATCTACTTCATTAGCTCTCAACGACCAGGTTAAACGAGTTGTGGTATCAAAACGGCGCTTCCTGTACCCGGTTTTCGGCAGAGGGGCCACCACATAAACGAACGAACCAACCAACCATTTATCGCTCGCTGGGGCGTCCACATTTGGAGTATTTGTCTATGATTTGGAATCTTCATTTTCAAATTCACTCTGCAAACACTGAAACTATTCATAAAATTCTGCAGTGTACTGCCTTTAAACTTCGTATTCCAATTGCAAGAATTGATCAGTCTACATACGAATTTAAATCTGTCTCCACTATTAAAACAACGTGAACGAGTTGATTTTATTGCCGCATACAGATTTGTCAGCAGCGAGTTAGATACTTGGGATTAATAAGTTGCAGGACCAATTTCTTAAAAATTTTATTAAATTATTTAGTTATTGGACGGGAACAAAGCCTTCCTGCAGCTATTCATTTTTTAAACCGTCCACTGCTGGAATGATCCCGACTACCTACTCATCTTTTAGAATGGTGTTTAGCTCCTTCAGCGAGTTTTCTTCAATTTCGTAAGTTGAGATAAATTTCTGGTCTTTCAACAGGAACAAGTCCGCAGAAGTTTTTTCTAGTAAGTACGGGGGCTGCGGTATGGCGGTCATGTCCTTATTTTGTGCAATAATTGTGATTGACCAACGTGTCGTTATGATGCAGTACTCACTCCCCACTTATTATCGCTTCCGCTTTTATGCTCCACCACCCCTTAAAAAATGGTATTTGCAGCAAACTCCATTTGTCGATTTGTATACACAATTTTTCTTCCGTAATTGGTCTGTGGGATATCGTACTCTAAGCCTCCTACCCTCCTCTAAATCTTATTTTCGATCTACTGTTCAGGTAGGGATCTATGGAGTTCTTATGGTCAGAACCCAAATTTGTAATAAATAAAAACACGACTTGTGTCGCCAGCAGTTGCTATTAGACTAAAATAATTTATTTCCTATTCTTACAACTAAATTCACAAATATATGTACAGTTTTGGTTTTTACTTTAAAATTTCAAATTTACAAAAGACTAATCGTTTTACCGGTTCTGAATATCGGTCCGGATTTTTACTGAATTTATTCCTATTGTAATACAATTCGTGTTTATTACAATAGGACTGAATTTTACATTTGTTGATCGGTAAATAACAAAAGGTTTGATTTTTGGTTTCAAAATTGGATTTTATATTTTATACAAAGCGAATCAAATATTATGCTTTGG
Organism: Beris morrisii; assembly: GCA_951812415.1. Lineage (NCBI taxonomy): Eukaryota > Metazoa > Arthropoda > Insecta > Diptera > Stratiomyidae > Beris > Beris morrisii. The sequence continues at coordinate 34,849,154 of OX638313.1, read as the reverse complement.
GCCCTAACGGCCGAATATTTTATACAATCGCAATTTAAATGCGAATTTTGGACAAACGCTACAGATCATATCCGTTATCCTTACATTAATTTGTATCAATTAATATTGATCTTTATAAAACTTCATTCACATCTTTTGATTTAAAATGTTTAAATCATATTTTTTATCTTAAATAAATTAAAGATTTAGTTTCATATAATTTATTATAAATATTACAGTTTTAAGGATTATTAATCATTGATTATTTATAATTTGTAGTTACGTTATTCATATTTAAACTTCAACTGAATTTATTTTAATTAATTAATTTTTACACAACTAATCAGCTACTTTGATTATTCATTCAATGTTATCAAAGTACTGAAACACTAATATAAAACGACAGTGGCGAAACATTCAACACTGTAATTAATTTACAGTACTCGCCACACTACTCTCCTAGTATATCTACAGATAATCATTAAGTTCCAATTTCGTGACATCAACCATTTAGGAGATTTTGGGTTTTTCCCCCACTCCTAAACCCCTCCACTCATTTAAAAAATTTTTCTTGCAAATTGCTCCAGTATCAAAGCTCTACATAAATTCCATTTCTAAGTTGAGTCTCTATTAAATATGGTCTGGTGGTGGATTACGAAAGTGGAGTACCATACTAACAAACCACCTTCCATAAGGCCTTACTTTTTTTTCATTTTCACGAAGTTAGTCATATTCGATACATAGAAAGACCTAAATTCTATGTATCGAATTAATTTTACTACTGCGAGCTTTTTATATTTGCGCCTAGAAACAGTTTTCCAGATCTTTCGATATTCAACTCCTAGAGGGCGATTTCACGAATTCCGACATATTTCTTAGGTCTAAGGAGATATCGAATTTGTTTTGACTTCTTAAGGCTTTAAATGTAAATTGGTAAATCCGATTTAACAATTTTTCGATATTTAACTCTCATGGGGTTGTAAGGTTTTGTGCAAGTTTTCACGAATTCCGAGAAATCTTTTAGATCTAGTAAGATATCGAAATCGGTTTTATTCCTATAGGCTTTACATATACTTACTTACTTACGATGGCGTTACAGTCCAAATCGGACCTTGGCCTCCAGCCTTTTCGGTTCAATGACCACGTCCTCCAGTTTGTGAATCTTAGCAGTGATTTGATGTCTGCGTGAATAGAATCCTCCCAGCGCTTCCGTGGTTTTCCAACTGGTCTTTGTCCATTAACTTTTCCCTTTAGTATGCGTTTGGGGATTCTTCCGTCATCCATCTGCTCCACATGACCAGCACATTGTAGCTTCTTGAATTGTATGAGGATCGATACTTACGGATTATCAAAGATGGTATACAATTCTCTATTGTATTGTATTCTCCAGATCGAGTCTTCCCTCACAGGTTCGAGGATTCTTCTGAGGACTTTTCTTTCAAAGGCATTAACTAATTTTTCGAACGCCTGAGTCAATGTCCACGTTTCGCTGCCATAGCATAACACAGGTCTTATAATTGTTTTGTATAAGCTTTGTTTTCCTATGTACATTTTTGTTTTTAATTATTGGGAGTACCGAATAATACGTCTTATTTGCCATCATTATTCTTCTTTTAATTTCGATGTGTTCGCTTCCATCCTTTGATATATTTGCCACGAGATATACAAAGTTGTCTACGTTTTCAAGGTTAGAGTCTCCTACTGTTATATTTTGTCTGATTGGCGTGTTTTTCCTAGTTTGTGTCATGATTTTGGTTTTGTTTTCGTTAATACGTAGTCCAACTTCCCTTGCTACCGAGTCAAGGTTTACAAATATTTCTTTGGTACACTCCAGAGATCTTGCAAGTATATTTATGCCGTCGGCATATGCTACTTGTTGTGTGGATTTGAACCATAGTGTTCCCTTGGTGAACGGAAAGTTTCCGAACAACATATTCGAGTGCCAAATTGAAAAGCATTGGTGCCAAGCCATCACCTTGTTTAATGTCGTTGTCAGTTCTAAAGCTGGAAGTCAGATCATTTTCTACTCTGACTTATGACAGAGAATCGCTCATTGTCATTCTTGTAAGCCGAACCAGTTTCGGTGGAACTCCAAAATCTATCATTATTTTATACAGTACGCGCCTGTCGATACTGTCGTATGCCTGTTTGAAGTCAACAAATATCTGGTGCACATCAATGTTAAATTCCCAGCACTTTTCAAGCACCTGTCTAACTGAGAATATTTCGTCCGTGGTCGAATCCGCCCTGGTATTCATCAATTACTTTGTCAGCAAAGGGCTTAATTCTCTTTTCTAGAATTTTTGTCAAGATCAGTGCCCTGTGAGCACTCCGATTAGTGTGCTAGCATCTTTCCTGCTCAGGCTCAAGACATACTTACTTTTCCCGTGATCATATTCAGGCCAAAGAGTTCTTGATATTGAACATGTAGTCAGGTTTGACCATCTATTGCCTGCCCACTGCAAGCATAGTGAGTCGATAGACTTTTTTATGGATCCGATGGGAATAGCAACGTGCTGTTCTTCCACTAGTGAGCTTAGGCTGGATCCTGCTCGAGTGAGTTCATCAGCTAGCTTATTCCTCTGGATTCCACAGTGGCCTGTCACCCAGCAGAGGGTAATATTGTGCCGTGTGCCAATATAATTAAGAATGCCACGACATTGTCTAACTAGTTTTGATCGTCTTGTGTTCGAGCTAAGGGCCTTGGTCGCATAGTAACCTACACCGCATCAAATATCTTAAAAATTTGTTTTTTACTGAGGGTTCAATATTGAAGGATCCATCATAAATAACCTAGGATATTTTATTGAAAGTAAATTTTTGAATGTGTTTTGTTAGCGGTATTTCTTTAGTTCTTTTTGAAGAAAGTAGTAAAGGTGACACCAAACTGTTGGAAAGTTCTCTTGTGCTTTGATTGGCATTTCAAAAAGAAAATCGCGGAGTACTTACTATTTTTCAGATCCCATAAAAATTTGAAACAGCCCATCTTCAAAGCTTCGGTGTATTGAACGCGTATGCAATTAATTTTCAAAATAGGTTCATCGCTTCCACAAATAACTTCTCGACTATTCCGAATATGCTTGCGATTCAATTGCCCACAAGCAATTGAGTGCTGTGCGGTTATTTTGTCAACTACAGTGCAATTAATAATCACTTTGAAATATTCAATTTGATTAATTGTAAACACATGCTATATACGAGCAGGTACCTATTAGCTATATTGCTATGCAATTTCATTGCCTGTCACCTTGATGAATTGTTCCATGCTCTACACTGCTGAGTATAATAGCATGAAGTGGCTTTCGATTGAGACAAAATACAACTATGCACGTATTGCAATTTATCATAATTCTCTGGCAGGCGTATTTTTAGATTTGGCAGATGTTTATCAATTGGGGTAGTTTTTTTACATCACTTACATGGGAGCGGGAAAATTGGCCAGATGGTGTCAAACTCTAATTGAAAATTTCAATGGTCCTTGACTAAAATGATCCTATGCTTTTCATTTCGCCAATTAAGTGACTCCTGACTTGAGGCACAATAACACCGTCTGATTGCTAGGGTTTCGCCACAGGAACACCAGGTATTATTTCTTTTCGATATATTTCAGATGTGACGACGAATTAGCATACTATATTCAATCGATTCTGCCATTTACTAACTTCATTGGGGTGCTTATTGATGTATAAGCTACTTAAGGGTTTGTACAAGGAAGGGACCATCTACCAAAAGTCCCTGATATACCTACTATCCCCTGATTTTCTTTTGTACCCTACTCACTCACCTTACAATTACCAAGTTTCAATTTACATCATTATGTTTCTCTCTCACTCAAAGAAGGAGTTACTGAAGTAGTCTACCCCTTACAAATATGCAAATGCTAAGTTCTAACTTTCTAGTATAGTCTCTCTCTGAGATACTACCTGCATCAAAAATCTTTTTTTCAAATCGTGCCGCTGTAACCACTGTACAAAATTTTCAGCATTTTATCATCCAGTGGCTCTGGCTTTATTACTTCAATAATAGATACAGTATTGTAATCGGTTTATTAAAACAAAAATTTGCTACTCTGAACTTTTTTTTCACGTTTTATACTAGTGAACACCAAGAAAGGAAAAAAATTTCAATTCCGCCGTACGCAAAATCGTTTGAAGTCTCGTACCTGCCAAACTCTTTGAGCTATTACGTTAATTTTTTTTGTAGGTATACTGGGTATCTCCCTTAAGTGGCCACTTTTTGGGTGAGGGTTGGGGAGGATGAAAAAGAAAAAGTGCCGATTTTTAAATCTCGTAAACCTAACTATAATGATGGATAGCTGAAACTTGGTATTTGGATATAGCTAGTGCCATGTTGGAAAAATGTAAGTTTTTGTAGGGGTAGTAACCCAACTAGCAAACAAACTTCGCATTTTGATTTTCCGGAGGCTATACCTTCGATAAGGCTTCGGTAAGACTGTTGAGCGCAGGTTGTGGATTTTTAACTTCGATAAGGCTTCGGTAAGACTTGCGAGCGGAGGCTGAACATTTCAGAAGCCAATGCTTCGGTGATAACCTCTATAAGGCCTTATGGAAGTAAATACCAACGGCTTTATGGAGGTTTGCAAGCGAGTTTGGCTCGACATGTCTAATTGGAAACATCAAGTAATTCGGCTTCAACCCTATTACGAGAATGTTTCAGATTGGCCTAGTGTGTAGCGTAGCGGACTAATGTGTGACGGGACCGTGGTTCGAATCCGAGAGTGAGCAAGGTGTAAGTAAAATAATCAATCCGCATTTTTCAAACAAATAATAATAATTTACAGTAAAATAAATTCGCAGTTGGAAGAAAACAAAAGTAAAAAAATTGTGAATATTTTTTTTTTTTTTCAAGTTTCGGTAAGATTTTACCGAAGCTTTCCATTCGAAGTCTTGCTTCCCGTGAAAGTCATAACCTTCGTTTGGAAGCAATGTGAACTTCCATACGGAAGCAAGAACAGCTTCGGTAAGGCTTAATATCAACTGTTGGTGCTTGGCTGTTGCTGCTGAAACATGGGGAAATGTGCGCCAAATTAGTTCGGTAAGACCTTATCGAAGCTTTATCGAGGTAAGAGAATAGCTTCTGCTGGAAAGTTGAAACTCCGTGAGTATATGTAGATCTACAAGAAAATAATTTAGATAAAAAAAAAATTTTAATATCGTACGGAAGGGAGGCAAAAAATGGTAAATATAAGTGGAATGCATATATCTTCATGAATTTCATTATATCTGTTAGATCTTCTGTCATATTGAATTAATTTTTATTCCACTGATTCTTAAGATAAATGCCTGCACCCAGTAAAATATTTTCGTAAAAAATAACTTTTTTCCTAGTTATCTTGCATAAAAGTATAAATAACTAAAATATACCTAAAAATTAGTTAAAAAACAAAGAAATAATTCGCAAATAGTAAAATCAGTAGTTTAGTACTATATTGTTTGTCTCAAATTGAAAATTAGTTCATTTCAATATTACTACTAAATAGTTGGGTATTACTATATTTGGTTAGTGAGCAAAACATAATCGAACTATTTTATAAGAACTGCCAACTATTCAGTTGTAACACTCTACAAATTTATAGTTCAAAGAAATCTGAAAATAGTAAAAAAATTTCCCAAAATAACAAATAATTATTTAATGACTGAAATTAGAAGGAATTTTCTTGAACATCTCGTGTTCAAACATAACTTCAACTGGTTAACTGCCTGCCAGTCTGTTTCTTCAATCGCGGTGTATAGTTTACTCGTGCGTTCACAGAATTAATTAGTAATTGATATACATAATATAATACAATTATGAGTGATGAAAATAACAAAATAGTGCAGGAATTGTGTATTGATATTTTACAGGACTATGAGTTTAGGTGTTTGATTCAAAGTGAAACAATCGGTAAGTCTTTAATGTAACGCATGCATTTTTATACCAATTGTATGGTATGTAAGCTGATAAACATATACTAATATTTATATTAACATCATTAACGTCATTAATGGAAGAAGCACAGGATTGCAGTAATCCTCTTTGGAATGTTCTGAATTCTTGGAAATTATCTCAGCTATATGAACGATTTGTTGGTATGTACATAATAGATTTCCTTTCGTTTATTTAGTATATTATGTTTGTATAATATATGCTGGTCAATCGGTATTAAATATCAATTTATTTCAGCTTTTCGAACACTTCGAAATAAGGGGTTGGAAGAACGTATTCAGGTTGATAATATGAAAAAGGTAATACTGAAAAAAAAATTTTTTTTAATCCAAATATGAAAAGTGATTTAAATATTGAAAACGAAAAATATGTATTTCTAGCCTCGAAAATATTAGTTACCGGTAATAAATATAAAAAAGGCTTTGTTATTAGCTCTAGTGATCAAAAATAAAGAAAATAATTTGTTTTTGGTCTGTTACGAACGAGAAATTAGTTATTTTGTGATTGGTTAAAAATCAGAATTAGCTAATATTATCAATATTAAGAAAATACATTCGCCACCAAAGCACATACATAAAACAATTGGCAACAAAAAATGATTAGGCTTAAGTATTTTTTAATGAAAGAAAATAAATAATAGAACTTATATTATAAAACCTAATACCTAAGTCTGAAACATTTTAAAAGATTAAAAACAACATATGTACAATGAATTTATTTTTCCTTGGATTTCAAATTAATATAATAAAGAAAGAACTAATTTTAGTAAAAATCTAAATTGTAACTACAGATGCAAAGATATAAAATCTGATCACTGAAATTCTAATTAATTGTACGAATTCTTTGTTAAAAATTGAAATAAATTTATGTTTATGTTGTACAATGAATTATATATATAAAAAAACACACATAATTGCATAAAATAAAGAATTGATTGGTTTATTTAGTGGGTTTTTGTATTTATGTTTTATATATGTTTTGGTGTACAGGAATGAAACTTGCGACGGTTTTATAACTAACTATAACCTACAGGTTAAAACTACACAACATTTGAATAAATTATTTTATATGAATTAATAAAATACTAAAAAATAACATAATTATTTTTATTTTATTATTTTATTAAGTTGCCACTTTTAGTTAAAATAAAATTTTAGTTAATTTTATTCTTAATTTGTAGTTGACTCATGGTAAACAATAATTTAGTTAAAATAACTGCAAAATAGTAACATATTTATTAAAATTGATTACTTTCTGGTTAATAACTACTATTTAACAGTAAATTGCATATTTAACAAATTTTAGTAAAAACTATTGCGAAATAGTTATATTCTACGAAAACAACATATTGTAGTAAAAAACTAATTATTTATAATTAACTCAACTTTTATTTTACTCTTATTACATATTGATTAACTTTTAACTTATTTTATGTTAGTCACGATTTTAAATATAGAAAATTTATTTTTCTGAGTGTGGAAAGTTTTTCAGGATTCTTATGAATTCATCCCCTAAGTGGGTGTAATGGGGTTGACTAGATATCGAATAACTTTTCATTTCCGCGGGATTGTTTTATAATCGATTAAAACAAGTAAAGAGTTTTGCCTTTTTAACTACTAAAAGGGTAAAAGGGTTGTACACGAATTCCGTCATATCTCTTAAGAGTGATAAGACATCGAATTGGTGTTTTCTCCTAGGGCTTTCTTTATACTTTTCTAAAAACTTCATGATCATGATTCTTGGATATTCAACCCCAAGTGGGTGTAGCAATTTTCGCCACATCTGTAAGGTTTAAGGGAAACAAACCCTTTACAATTTTCAAAAAAAAATAATTATTTTCCACATATTTCGAAAGTATAAAGCGAAACGAACGTTGAAATCCATATCTCCTAAACGGTTAATGTAGCAAAATTGAAACTTAATGAATATATGTAGATATACTAGGATAATAGATCGGAAACAAATTTTTGAGTGGGGGCAGTGGCGTACGGCGGTAGGGGGTATAAAACTTTAGATTACGATATTTTACGAACCGATTGCACTAGACAAATAAAATTTGGTTTGTGTATAAAGGTTGACAAATGAAGTTTTGTGAAAATAAAATTTTTTAGGGGGGCGGTGGAGCATGAAAGTGGAGGGGGTAAGAAATTTTCTAAAAAATCACGTCTCATATCTCAAGAAGAAATTGAATTGGTTCCTACTTTCTCGTGCTGTATCATATTTACTTATTAACTGTTTCGCAATTTTTTCGAAATTCAAACCCCAAGTGGAAGTAATGGGTTTGTGTTCGTTTTAACAATTCGTCATATCCCTTAATTCTGATAACGCAAGAAATTCGTTTTTACTTCTATGGGCTTTTAGTGTACATAATATACCGAAATTCGAACAGACTACACTGGCTTTTTCAATGTTTAATCAGCTAAAAATCTCTATTTTAAATATTTTTATTTTAAGAACAAAATTAATTTTCCAAGAAATCTAATAATCTCGAAACAACTCATGATACACTCCGACTTTGACCCGAAAAATAATAAAGTTTCGCCCAGACCATTGGCAGATTTTTTTGATTGTTTTCAGTAATTTACTTACGATGAATGAACAACTTTCAACTTTTGGGCACGAATCGTTTAGAATATTGAAGCCTTGGATCTCTTCAGGTACGTTTCCTTTTTGGTTCTTAATAAATCCGTGATCAAGGACCATTATTTCAACACCTTAATTCAACTAAGATGAATTACTCCTGCTCTTTGTGATTGTTAATCGGAGCGTTTGTAGTAACTGAGTTGGATTGTTGTCGCTGGGGTTGGGAATGAAAGTGTCCCTTACGAAACTGATTTTCAACTTTCAAATTTAATTTGGTAGATTGAATTAGGCTGCGTAATTCATCAAACAGTAATGACATCCGTAACCATTGCTTGTGAATGAATTTGTACTTTGAATGTAAACTAATTGTGTTAAGTCTGTGAACCGAAAATTTAATAAAATAGAGTCTCTTTCTGTCTAAAATCATTTGAAAATGTTATTAACTAATTACAATTTCGAAGAGCAAATAGTTGACGATTTACTGTACGTATTCAGTTTAAGAATGAAGAAGAATTAGTTCCGAAAGTAGAACTAATGCAATGGAAAATTCAATTAAAAGTTATGATTGAGCTATTCAATGAAGAGTGCATGGCACTACCTACCAACTATCTACAGTGTTTAAGGAATTATACAGCTTAAGGACTGTTCTGCATAACATTGGTGGTAGTTACTAAATATTATACCTCTTGTGGTTGAATTTCACCGAAATGAAACAAGTTTCTAATTACAGAAATCATTTATCAATCGTGCAAATCGTATCAAAGTTTTACGAGTATAACATGAAACGAGTAGTTTCTTATTTTCGGGTCAAAGTTCGAGAAGCGGTTAAAATGGGGTCGCATTCGAATGCTTGCGCTACTGCCACATAAAACAAATGAATTTCGTAATTGGGTCATATTCTAATATAGAGGTTTTTAGCCGATTAAACATGTAGAAAGGCCGTGTTGATGACTCGCATTTCGGTATTATTTATACTAAGATCCCATAGAAGTAAGAACCAATTTGCTGCCTCATCAGACTTAAGAGATATGACGAATTGCAATAACGTAAACATACCCATTACATCCACTGGGGGTTGAATTTCGAAAAATCGTGAAATCGGTATTTGGGCCATAACATGAAATACCCGAAGAAGTAATAACCAATTTTATATCTCATCAGAGCTAGGAAATGGTAAAAAATGTAAAAACATATGCTACCCCTTACAACAACTTGGGGGTTGAATATCGGAAAATGGTGAAATGGGGTTTTCCACGATTATATAAGAGGTCTGGTGAAGTGAAAACCAATTTAATATCTCACCAAACCTAAGAAATATGTCAAAACTTGTAAAAAGTATGCACCGCCCTTACACCCCCTTAGAGTTGAATATCTAAAAATCCTGAAATCAACTTTTTGACGTTTATATGGTAAGCTTTAGAAAGTAAAAATTAATTCGATATCAGAAATATGTAGAAATTTGTGAAAACGTAGGCAACCCTCTTACACCCACTTGGGGGTTGAATATCCAAAAATCCTGAAAGGAGTTTTTAGATACATACATATATATAAAGAAAGCCGAGGAAGTTAAAACTAATTCGATGTCTTATCACTCCTAAGAGATATGACCGAATTCGTGAAAAGGTGTTCAACCCTTTTATACTCTCTTAGGGGTTGAAAAAGTAAAAACCTTGAAAACAGTTTTTAAGCGATTATTAAAAAGCCCATAGAAGTGAAAAGATATTCGATATCTAATCAGACCTGAGGGATATATGGCTTAGTTCGTAAAAATGTATTCAACCTCTTTACACCCCATTAGAGGTCGAACTTAAAAAAAAATCGGAAAACACTATCTAGGCATTTATGTGAGGAATCTGTAAAAAAAATTATCGATATAATATCAAGACCTAAGAGATATGACGAAATTCGTGCGAATATATGAATTTAATTTCCACTAAACATTGTTTGTACCCCTTCCGTACGCTAATGGATATTTGAAATTTTTAACTAAATTACTTTTTTGGTTGGTTTGCATATACATACCGAGTTTCAACTTTCTAACATAAGCCGTTGTTGAATAGTAAACACACCCCGCACCCCCGTAAGATACTACCCCCGTAAAAAATTATATTTGCTACATGGTACTACTATATCTTTATCTAAATACCAAGTTTTAGCTTTTCAGCATTATAGGTCTCGAGATATAAAAATTGGAACATTTTCTTTTCCACCATTCCCGATCCACATCCTCAAAAACTTTTTCCTCTGCTAGGGGTTTATTAGGCCTATTTTTTTGCAAAAGTTATAAGAACCTATTTTAAACGGTTCTTGAGATATGAAACGTGATTTTTTTTAGAAAAATTCTTATCCACTCCACTTGCATGCTCCACCGCCCCCTTAAAAAATTTGACATTCAGAAAACTTCATTTGTCAACTTTTATACACAAAACCGAATTTTAGTTTTCTAGTGCATTTGGTTCGTGATATAGCGTAATCTAAAGTTTTTCACTACCACCGCCGCATGCCACTGAACTCCCTCAAAATGTTGTATCCAGTCTATTCTTCTATAAAACCTACAGACAAGCATGAGTTTCAATTCTGTGATATTAACCGTTGAGGAGGTATGAACTTTAGAATGTTTCGATCTCGGCTCGAGCGTTTCAGACGCAGCGACAGTGGCGCTCATATTGCTTTTTCAAGGGGGGCCCATTTAAGTTCAGTAGCTACTGTAGAGGAAACAGGTGCGGTAGCTACCCGCTAATGCAGCGAGGATGGAAATTGTGCAAATGCTCGTAGTCGCTGCGGTTGGTATTGCTTGAAAATATCAACTTTTCATTTCCGCATCTAAATCGCGAGATTTAGGCAACCGAATTTCAGAATAGTAAAAAGCGTTAACATCACTCGGAAGGGATTTCTTTAACATTGCTCAATTTATCAGCTGATTGTATGATATCAAAAATTTGAACCAGTATTGTATGATTGTAAGTCTTTAAGCAATAGAAAATTGAATAGCATGGGTAGGAACTAGGAAATAAAATTAATCGATTCCAAAGCTTGATGAACATAATTTACGATTTCAGTAGAATTCGATGTCGATCTCGATTTCGACAAAATTTAGAAGCCCAAACAGACTTCAAGATCTCTCACATGTATGAGAAATCTAGTAGATTTTGAGAGTTTTGTTAAAATTTCGAGATGTTGCCAAATCCAGTTTGAAATCTTTGGATGTAAATTAGCTGTTTTTTGAGACCACTAGAAAAGTAGTGTATTTAATTTTTGTTAGTTATACTATCATACCATACATATTTGATGAAACGTAATATTGGGCATTAAAATCCGAACCGTGTATTTCATAATCTTAAAGACTTCAGGCCAGACGAAGTTATTAAGTTATCCTGCAATAGTTTAAATCTACGAAAGAAATATTTTATGTCAATGTAATTTATTAGGTATACTCGTATATATGTACATATTCACTTAGTCCCCTTATTGAGTCGGTCTATAGTTTAGATGACTGCTACCATAACATAATCTAACCTACTCTCCTTATTCAAAAATTTAAAAACAAAACTCGGAAATTCTCTAAAACTATTATTCAATTAACTTCATAAGCAGTATCTTATATCTGATTTTGAATTTGAATTTTGGCAAGAAGATTTTGAAATCTCGAAAAGCGTTTACAACGCTCTGAAGATATTTAAATTAAAATTTTTAATTTATTTTGTAAGATTTAATCTTTTGAAACGAGGAAACTGAAAAAAAAAGTATATTACTGAATTTTGGCACTAGATGGCATTTTCGATGGTGCACCACGGGTATATTTAGAGTTACAATCACCCACAGAATGATACCATATAGGCCCTATGTCGATATCTTGAGAGTTTTCGGAATCTTATACAATACATTTTGGTTTCTTTAAGGTCCTTGAGGCAAGCATTTTCCTTAAATTATCGAGATGTAACTTTAAAACCAATTTTTTTCCATTTTTTACACTAATACGAGCCATTATTGTGGGTGCTCCGAAAAAAATCAAATTTTTTAAATAGAGTCCTCCTACCGTTCAGGCTGCTTTGATTAGGGTTTGAACTACCCTTTTTACCAGCATAATCCAAATCCAAATTATCAAAATTAGTTTCAAACAGTAAAGCCTCAGCTATAATGGTTTCGATCCGATCTGGCAACGTCGGAAGAGAAAAATTTCAAGGCACAATGATTCCGTTTCAACATTCGTCAAAGTGATACTATCGAGGTGTAATTTTGATTTTTAGTGAGGCGAACGAGGTGGTGAAATTCAATAATTCACCTCTTAGCGTCGGAACGGATAGAAGTTGAAAGTTGGTCAACTTTACCCCTCCATTTTGTGTCTCGGCTAATTAACGGAACGATTGTGATTAGTCGTTCTGAAATTCCCTTTCGATGTGTGTCGGATGGAGAAACTAAACATTGTCCGTTTTTCGGATCGGAACCATTATAACTGAGGCTTAAGAGTACCCGCAGACTAGAGATTTAAAATCGCGCGATAGTTTAGTTGAATGGCTAATGGCTATGAAGCTATATGGAAGGGCGCACACTAAGACTAAACAATCGTCCAAACTAAACAGTTTAATAGGCAGGCCAGATCCCTTTCGATCGATGTGCGACTAAACTCTCGCATTGGCCTCTATATGCACGGCGGCTTATCTAGATGCGCACAATGACAAAATTAAAAATCTCACTCGACCAGTTTTCTGTAGTACCAATTGGCTGTAACATTTGGCCGGTGGTTGAGTAATGTACGGATGAACAACGACTAAACAGTTTAGTCGGGCAGGTAAGAGTGTGCGCAGCTCGATGTGATAAAACAGTTGCCCGACTGTTTAGTCTCAAGTATGCGCTAGGCCTAAAAGCTACTTCCTGAACATAACACACCACAATCCAAACATTGATTATATATATTTATATTCGAAATTTTATTACTTTTCCATTGAAATATTTTTAATAAGTACAGTCTTCTTTTCAATCAGGAGACAAAAGAATTAAAAAAAGACATAAGGGGAAATCAGATTTAATTGCATTATTCTTTATTAAGTGTATCTATTGATCTAATAATCTCATATAATTTTTCTTTAAATCAGACGTGATAAAATGATCATAGGTGATGAATTTGTTAGGAGAGTGGGGCCATGGCCCCCCTCTATGTCCGCCACTGAAGGGCGGAGCGTGGTGAACATATTTTCACCAACTTACCCCCTCTTATGGAAAGAAATTTAGGTTTTCTCTCTCTAGTAGTTTATCTTGTTTTGTTTTATTTTAAACGTAATACATACAAACATACTAAAATAATAAACCTATGTGAGTTCGTAAAAAGATTAAAAAAGATATTTTCTTGGGCATTGTTTTATTAAAATACGAGCTAAATATTCACATTTATCTGAAACACGTTTTTCGTTTCCAATTACTTATTTTTGATGTAAGTTGAACTCCTTTAGGCTCTTTCTTAAAGGTAATACGTAAGAGTTTTTTTTTCATTGAATATTTAGTTATTTTCCTCGTAGCATACAAGAAAGACCTGTAACATCATACCACTCTCCCTTCAATGAGTTTAATATCAACAAAATGTCGAACAATGTAAAAGTTTCGGAAAAAAGGACGAACTAGAAGTTTTCGAAAAAGAACGAAGGAAAGTTTTATTTTTGTGTTATCAACAATATAAAATATGCGACCCGCTACCCAAGAGAAGTTGAAAAGGAAACAGAAAAAAAGACGAAAATTTTTCTGGTTTGTTGGTAGCTGGATGATTGCCAAAAAACATCACAACTGGTGGCAGCTAAAAGGGGATGAGTTCGAACGAAAATTCGAAACTTTCTCTGATTGAAAATCAAAAAGTTTCAATTGTTGTCTGTTGCTATTCGGATTAAGCGTACTATAATAGATAGTGAGAATAACAAGGGAAAATATAAGGCTCCATTTTTCAATAAGACTGGATCTATAGCGTCCTCCCAGGGATATTGAAACAGATATGATTCGATGAAGTTAATGTACGTTATGCGGAATATTGGAAAAAGGTATATAATAAGGTAAATATGATTGTTGTAATCATATTGTTACGTGTAAGCCTGGCCACCGCGCAACTCGATCGATTACGAATAAGGGAAACAGCAACAACCGAATACCTAGTTGCAAAGTTACCCAATCAAAAGCCTAGTTGAATTAAATAAGAGAGCGAAACAACACGACTATATCTCCCCTCTAATCGAATGCTCTCCAATGTACTAGAACCCTCTACATACACCACCGATCAAAATCGAAAGCTCTAAAGCTTTCGAGAAACATCCACATCACCGAGCGAACATTCAAGTACATCCTAGACTGCAACCGGCTAGTATAAAAGCAGGTGAAGCTTTCAGCGAGGACATAGTAATTTTTATTACGTCGACTGTGACAGCCAGCGTGTACACGCGACCGTGTTGGTAGAAAGCAAAAGTGATCGAGTCAAGCGATATATGGTATAAGCGGGCGGTATTGCCATTAAGTGCGAATTATTGTGCGAATAGAATTTAAAGTGCGATTAATAAATTATCACTTATTTTTATTTTAACCGAATTGTGTTTTACTTGAAATCCCGGCGAACCCCTAGCTCGCAACAATATTTATATTGAACCATCCTATGGTTGAATTTATAGTTGCGATAACCATGTTACAAAATCTAAAATGGATCTGATTACTCATGCTATGGTTGTAATAGTTTTCCACCTGTTTTTCATCAATCATGAAAATATCTGCAATTTCATTACTAAAAGTACTTTTATGGTACTGTGAAATATATTATGGTTAAATCAAATAAATAAGTTTAATGGCAAACGTAACAATATTTATCGTTCTACCAACTTAATTTCTTCTGTTGTGACGAATATATTGTCTCTTACTACTTGGGTTATCATAAACATATTCTGGTTACGTCAAGCATATAAATTATTGTATTTAATACAGAACATGGATCTGAGAATTATTATTACGATCATAAGAAAGATTATGTTTGATTCGAACAAAGGTAGGGTTGAGATAAACAATGATTTGTGGTTCTTATATCCAATAACCATATAGTTGGGACAACCAAAAAATTCTATTAACATATGAAAAGGCTAAGACGATATTCTTGGACTTGGATTCACTTTTTATCTTCCTCTCTGTCTGTTGGTGGTAAAAATCTTCACGAGTCATGTCGAACTCTGTACTAAATCCCGGCTCAGTCTGCTAAAAATTTATGAACTTTATATTCCTAAATAGCTGGAGGAGTTTGTAACAATAAATTGCATCTGATAATTGAAATAAAAGAGATTTTTCTTGAAGATATTTATATTTTACAAATCATTAAAATAATTAACAAAATTTTCTTCACAAAGTTTAATTTTTTTTTTAATTAGAAAATTAATGGATATTTACATACATATAATAAATAAAATTAATAAATTAAAGCACATTATGCATGGACATGAATTCATAAACACTCGAGCACTTGACCTTTAAAATTTTAACATGAAAACATAAGACAGGTTTAATTGTACTTATTGCACGAACAACACCTCATTTATAGTTAATAATTCCGATAACAATGATGTTGTTATTTATATACCCTGGCAACTCGAACCACATATCTGAAACATCAAAGTTTCCAGAGAGAACTATAACCTTTCAATATCCAAATAGAATAGCATAGAAAGCTTTACACACTTTTCGCATATTCTACGCACTTACCGCATGTTCCACACACATAACCGAATATGCTGGGGATTTTTAGACTCAACACATGCAGTATAAGATGTTTATAATCACATTCTTGCATTATGGTTCAAACCATACTATGGTTGTGTGAAATATTCGATCGACTGCTACGGTTTCACTGATCATGGAAACACTTTTACATCAATGGCTAGGACAACCATATTAATTTAAAATTGTCAGATATATTTATTATAATCTAAACGGTTCGTCCCACAAGATTGATACGTGTGGATTGTTTCTCGGCATTTGAGTAAAGTGTATTAAAATTAAAATTCTTCTGAGTGAGGGAGAGGGTTGGTGGGTGAAAGATTGCGATATCCCGTAAACCAGTTACGAGGATTGTGTATGCTTAAAATAAAATTTTTGAAGAGATCCTATAGCACGAAAGTGTTGTACGGACTAACAATTTTTGCTTAAAATCGTATTTCATATTTCAGCGAAAATGCAGTTCATTCGTTTTCACGAATTTCGCTATATCTCTTACTTCTTCAGAAATATAAAATTGATTTTACTTCGACGATCTCTTTAGATAAACACCAAGAAGTCTTTTCTTTTTTTTTGGCAATTCCTAAAGTGTATTTCTATGATTTTACTTGATTATTTTTTAATAATAAAGTATTGTGTTCGAGCTGAAATTTAAGAAAACTTTGGTATAATGAAATTTTGTGTTTTCACGTTTCAGGACTAGTAAGCACCAAAAAAGAAAAAAAATGTTCGTCTGTCCGCCCTGTATGCCGCCCTTTGTACGCCGTCTGCTGTACTCCGTACGCAAAAGCGAAGGTACGTAGCTCACTAGCCCGTCGAGTTATTAAGCTGAAAATTTTATGGTGGGTAGATGGGTTGAACCTCTACGAACGGTATCTTTCGAGTTTTAGACTAAAAAATTTGGTCTCTAGATCTCAGGAACAACTTACACTAGTAAGCTGAAACTTGGAACTTATGTAGAACTCTGTTACATCCAGTTAGGGGTTGGATATAGAAAAATTTATAAAAACATTTCTAGGCGCTTATATAAAGAAAATTAATTTCAGAACTCGACCTGTCAAAAAAATTTAACGATATTTGTAAAAATGTAGAAAACCTCCTATACACTGACATTTTTTTTACTCTACATATACGTACAAAGTTTCAACTTTCTAGCATAAGGCTTTTCTGAGATGTTATTTTTTAGGTTGTCAGTCGCATAGCATTATAGCATTAAACGCGTTCCGGACTTCTGCCCATAAAATAATAAAGTTGCGCCCAGACTGTTGGCAGGTTTTTTATGATTGATATTGTGGTAATTGAGTAGTATGCTCCTACTAGGCGACCGATACTACCTTTTCTATACTCTTGGTATCAGATTTTAGTGCAGTTACACTATCGCTTGAAGCACTACAAAACATAATGTCGTAAAAAGCGATCTTGCGTTATTTCGATATTGAAAGTCTTGCTGTTGCGCAATCCCGCATTGATGACGATTTTAGGGTGCGTTTCAAATGTTGGATTTACACTTTCATGTTTGCCTTTACATTCGACTAGACATTCACACAAAAGGTAGATATTAACACTATCTGGAAGATCCACACTATCTGATGTGAGAACCTTTAACTCGTTCCCAAAAATTCTTTAAGTTTAAATACAGGAAAAGTATCTCGCATCAGATAGCTTGGATCTCATGGAGACTAGGGCTGCGACATCGATGTTTCTAAAACATCGATGTTTTGCAAAACTATCGAGTACTTTTTACATCGATGTTTTGGTTTGGATGTTTTTTGTACATCGATGTTTTATAATAACATCGAACACAACATAATCATTAAGGGGGTCATCCCGTGTGACTGGTCAAACATTTTTTTTTTGCATTAATTGCATCCAAATATAGTCTAGAATATTTGGGCGAAGTGATTTTCTGATATTCTAAGCCGTTCGGAAGTTACAGGCCGTAATATTCTCTAAACTCCTTTGTTGTTTCGAATATAATGGTCAGTTTAGTCGCGTTTTTCTCAATACGGTATTTTCCAAATCGGTAGACACGATATCTCGAAATGTATCGAACGAATTCCTTTGAAATTTGGTGAACTTATTCGGTACTCATGTAGACACTTTACAAACGAAAATAATTGTGATTCATCAAGCCGTTTTTTTTTGTCGAGCACAAGAAGTCGTAAAAAAACACAAAAATTGACGATAAAGACTTCAAAAAGTTGCCAAAAATTGACTTTTCAATATTTTTTGATAATCCTAGTTCTGAAACTAGGTTCAAACTTCACAGAATTAAATGCCGTTTGATTTTTTTTATTTGAGATAAACAGAACGCCCGCAATCGTGTCTACCGAAAAAAAGGTTTTTTGAAAATGAGTGGCTAAGTTGCCATATACGAGTACTTCAGCAATGAGCGGAAATTTCGGACTGAAAAAAGTGTGCTCAAAATATGCATAAATATGTGGTAAAAATTGCACAGTTGTATCTTTATTTGATTCGCCAAAAAAAAATCTCAAAAAAAGCGTAAAAAAAGAGCACGGGATGACCCCCTTAAGGGGTCAGTCTACTTTGGACGCCCCAAAAAAGGGCTATTTTTAGGAATTTTTTTAGAGTTTACAAGAATAACTATCGATGCCATTCTTTTTGGGTTTAATGAATATACTCTAAAACTAGCTAAAAACATTTTTTTTTATTAACTTTTTACATTTTGTGTTGTTGAAAATACTCGTTAAACGTAACTGCGTGAAAAATACATAGGTGGCTGACGGGATTGATTTTGTTCAGCAGATTCATCTGACACAAAAAAATGAAAAGGTTATAGATTCTGTATAACTGTGATTCTGTCGGGAACTAGAAGATTTAATATTCATGCATAAATAACAAAATGGCGGACTTTTTCGGAAAATACCAAAAAATGGTACTTTTTCCACTAGTTTTTGCATCAAAATTAATAGTAAAAATAAAAACTTTCACTTGGTTCTAGTTCCAGACGAAATTATATATTTTAGGGATATGTGGTCTAATTTGCATCAAGATCGGTTGAATGGTTTCGAAAATTTCAGTCCCGTGAGCCGAGAAAACGTTGTTTCGAGAAAAACGCGGTTAAAGTTTTTTTCTACGAAATCGTGAAAAAATCATACGTACGCCTAATCAGCGATGCCCGGACCATACAGGATCCCTTCTGCCTTTCCAGAATCTCTTACCCTTACAGTTTCAAATGTGGACATATAACTGCCGGTGAAAGCAGTAGAGAAACCTCAAATGTCGAAATATAACTGCCGGTGAAAGCAGTAGAGCAACCTTAATAATAAGTTTGTGTTAATACAAACAGCTGCTCGACATTGGCACTTAGACTGCTCGGATCTTTATGAATTTTTCTCACAATATTTTTGAATGTACATACTTTCGAAAAATCGGCCAACAGTCTGGGTGCAACTTTATTATTTTATGGGTAGAAGTCCGAAACGTGTTTAATGATGAGATACGGTGTTGGGTACTATGCGACTGACAACCTAAAAAATAACGTTCCAAATAGCCTCCTGGTATTCAATTTAATATCTCAACGGGTTTAGGAGCTACGCGCCTTCAAACGATTTTGCGTACGGCGTACGGCGTACGGCGGACGGCGTCTACGGCGGACAGACGGACATTTTTTTTTTTTTTGCTTTTTTGGTGTTTACTAGTCCTAAAACGTGTAAATACAAAATTTCAGGGTAGCAAACTTTTTTGAAATTTCAGGTCGATCACAATACTTTATTATTAAAAAATAATAAAGTAAAATGGAAAAAAAAAAACGATTTTTTCAAACGGTCACAACTAGACTGGCCCCTTAAGTACCTAAAATAAATTATAATTTACTTATTAAATTTTAATTTTTAAATAAATTCTCAATCAATATTTTGTTCTTTCTGTGCAACGACAATATCAGTCATCAGCTCAGCTGATTTCAAATCCTTCATTTCTCTATGTAAAAGGCGGAAATAAAAAAATGCGCGAGCAAATACGTTGCACCACTCGTAGAAATGGAGTGAATTTTGTACGTACAAAGAACGTACGTATGTTACGTATAAGCACCTAAAATATTATACGTAGAATCGCCGTAAATATTCTACGTCTAGTGCTCTTCCAAACTATACGTATAGACTTATACAGCGGCCGCGGACATCGTACCATAGAATTCTACGGTCTTTATTATTAAAAATTTAGAAAAACTAGAATTTATAATAGTGTTACATGTAAACCTGGCAACCGCGCAACCGTGCAACTCGATCGTTTCACATAATGAAAACAACAACAACCGAAAACCTAGCTGAAAAATAACCCAATCAGAAATAAGGTGAAACAGCACGGTTGTATCTCTCTTCTTATCGAATGCTCTCCAATGTACTAGAATCCAATTAGAATCAAAGTCGAAAGATCTCAATCTTCTACACACACCACTGAACGAAGATCGAAATCGAAAGCTCTAAAGCTTTCGAGAAGGTTCTACACTGAACGAAGATCGAAATCGAAAGCTCTAAAGCTTTCGAGAAGATTCCACAAGCATCGAAGGTTCAAGTACATCCTAGACTGTAACCGACTAGTATATAAGCAGGTGAAGCTCTCAGCGAAGACACAGTAATTTTGATTACGGCGACTGTGACAGATAGCGGGTACACGCGACCGTGTTGAGAGAGAACGAAAGTGAACGAGTCAAGCGATATATGGTATAAGCGGGCGGTACTGCCATACAGTGCGAATTATTGCGCGATTATAATTCTGTGAATTTAAAGTGCGATTAATAAATAATCACTTATTTTTATTTTAACCGAATTGTGTTTTACTTGAAATCCCGGCGAACCCCTAGCTCGCAACAATAGCATAAATAAATTTGTTTGTTTTAACAAGCCTCTACCTATATTTCTTGCTCCTGAATGTAACCAATCTCTTAGTTATCATGACGATTAATACTTTTAATACAGCATCTACAAAATTCTACCGTGAGAAAACATCGATGTTTCAGAAACATCGATGTTTTTTACCGATTTTTTATCGACATCGATGCCTTTTGTTCGACATCGGTGCCTTTTGAGGTCGATGTCGCAGCCCTAATGGAGACTGTACTCAGATGTACAAATTCGGCAGTAGAGGTTACTCGTAGCTTTCATACAAAAGTCAATTTGAAGTTACTTGCAGTGAACTTCCTACCGTAAGGGGCTCTTGAGATATGGAAACCCAAATTTTGTTCTTCCTAAAAGTTACCACTTAATGAAATCCACCCACTAACCCGTCAAAAGTGTATTAGCATTAAAACGTGATATCACAAAATTTTTGTTTATTGTTAGAAATTTCATTAGGATGGTTAATTTCTTTGATACGTCAGTGTATTTTGTCCTGATCCCGAAATCCAATTCAGAAAATCAAGCACTTTTACCCCCTTTTTTATTTTGCAGACAGACAGATTCACAAGGACACTATTTGCTACGTATTCTACAATTCAACGTTGTGCTGAAAAGTTCTAAAACTTCTTTCAGAATTGGAGGTAAGTCCCATACAAATGTATAGTGTTCAACTGCTTAAAGTGCTGCTTCTAGTAACTACACCTGTTTAGCTATATGTTTAAGTAGCCATAAGGCAAGTAGAATCGTTCTTCAATTTCTATAATTCTGCCAGCTCTTTGGATTCCTCCGTTCAACTGGATTTTCCAGCTCAGACTTTCCAGATGAAGTTTCCCTCATTTATTGCCCTTTTGTTCGGGGCATCCATGCTTGAGGGAGTTTAGTTCGTATAAGGTTTTATTGTTCGTGCAGTGGCAACAAACAATGGGCAATCAGGTCGAATGTGCTTCAGTCGTTCTTTCTGTTAAGAAAAGGATTAGCATAAATACTTATTCTTCAGGTGTTAAACTTCACGTACCATGCTTGTAGCTCGTAGGTCAAAACAATATGACGTGAAGGGACTGCTTAACCATTTGATTCTTTCGGAATCCTATAGCTTTAATATGAACAGGTGTTTCTCAGAAGAACTTATCCTTTTCTTCTCCTTTTATACTACCATTGCATGTATACCAACTCTTTCAGAAACTAAAGTCCAATTTAAATTCTAATGAAGGACATCCTTTGCGCAATTCTGACATAAGCACACCAAAAAGGTGGTATGCACCAAATATTATCTTTTCAACTTGGACAAAGTTAAAATGGTACGGAGGAAAATGGTCCATGGAATTTTGAAGATGCTGTATCCCGTAAAGATCCATTGTTTGTGGTAATTATGGAGTTGTAACCCGTTCCTTTTTCTCGGAAATTTATTTTCTAGTCTAATCTCGACCTTGTTAAGATGATGTTCAGCTAAAAGTATTATTTCATATTTTCTAAGCCCTATGATTTTCGTATCTGGTTTTTTTTGTTCAAATCTTGAAACATTATTGCCCCCGTCATCATAAGAAAATACAATTTCGATGGCTAGTGGAAGCGTAAAATACAAAATATAAAAATGCCAGGACGTTATCAATTTAATGATAACAGTGTGTATTATTTTAATGAAAACAAAATGAAATTAAATTATGGTATAAACATTAAGGGACCGTGATGTAGGTTGTTTCGACGCGCCTATTTAATTTAGAACAGGTTAATTAGTTATTTCTGTCATGAATAAAAATAACTAATAACTAAATAACTAATAATAGCTAAAAAATATTATATTATTAAAATAATATAACATCAATAAAAAAATCTGCCAACAGTCTGGGCGCAACTTTATTATTTTTTGGGTAGAAGTTCGGGACGCGTTTAAATCTGAGATGCACTTTAGGTTACGATGTGACTGAGAACCTAAAATAAATCGGAAAGTGCTTAGAATGGGGTCGCGCTAGAATACGTGCGTCGCTGCCACATATAACATATGAATTACATAATGCGGTCATACTCCGGAAAGTTATCTAAGTCGTAGTATAATACCAGTTATTCTATATCTAATATCACATCAGTCCTAAGAAATATGTCGAAAACCTTACGTCCTATTGGAGTTGAATATATAAAAATCCTGAAATCAAGTTTTTGAAGATTATGTAAGAAGCCTTAGACAGTAAAAATTAATTCGATATCTCATTAGAATTGAAAATATGAAGGAATTTCTGAAAACAAATGTAACCCCATTACACCTACTTTGGAGTTGAATATCCAAAAATCCTGAAATGAGTTTTTAGGTATTATATAAAGAAAGCCCGAAAAAGTGAAAACCAATTCGATTTCTTATCACTCCTAAGAGATATGACGGAATTCGTGAAAACGAGTTTAACCCGTTTATAACCTCTTAGGGGTTGAAAAAAGAAAAAAAACTTGAAAAGAGGTTTTAGTCGATTATAAAACAAATCCATGGAAGTGAAAAGTTATTTAATATCTAATCAGACCTGAGTGTTACGCCGAATTCGTTAAAATGTATACAACTCCTTTACACCCTTTTGCGGTCGAATTTCAAAAAACACTGAAAACACTTTCAGGGTATTGATATGAGGAATCCGTGAAATGGAAATCAATTCATAATTTTAAAAGACCTAAGAGATATGACGAAATTCATGAAAATGTATGCATTTCGTTTTCACTGATCACTTTTTTAGCACCTCTTTCGTACACCAATAAATATTTAAAATTTTTTTTTCCTAAATTACTTTTCTAATAGATCAACGTCACCAAGTTTCAACTTTTTTGCACATGCCTTTCTATAGATAGGATAAACACCCCCCACCTCTGTAGCATACAACCCCTATAAAAACAACCTTTATACAGAAACCGAATTTTATTTATCTAGTGCAATTGGTTCGCGAAATATCGAAATCTAAAGTTTTTCACCCCCCACCTCCGCACGCCACTGCACCCACTCAAAAATTTGTTTCCGATCTATTTTCCAAGTATACCTACAGATGTTCATTAAGTTTAAATTTTGTGACATTAACCGTTTAGGAAATATGGATTTTAAAATGCCTCGATCTCGGCTTTCGAGCGTTTCGGACACATTATTATTCCCCCCCCACTCCCACACCACTTCAAACATATTAGCATTTTTTTGCAAATGAGTCCACTATCGAAGCTCTATATAAATTCCAAGTTTCAACCTCCTAACATAAGCGGTTGCTGAGATGTAGAAACCAAAATTTCTCGTCTAAAACGCTTTAGAGCATTATTATTCAAGATCATAGAATCCAATCTCTGATATCCAAACTTAATTCCTTCTTCCATGCACGATAGTCCAAATCAGGCCCTGGCCGCTTTAATAATATTTTCAAAATAGACTTTAGAGAAATTATTTATTTTCCCGATAAGCTTTAGAAAAAACGATCATCCGAACTAAAACTTTTCTTTCAAAGTTCCAAATTATTTTTTTTTTGTAATTATGCTTTTAGTCTATCGCTTAGTTAAAATCTACAAAAATTTGGTGCACGTCGTTGCCAAAACTCCAGACTTTTTCTTGCAAGAGCAATTCAGTAAATACGACTGATTCCATCCAGGATACTATGACAATTAGGAAAAGGCTTAATTTGATCAGGAATTGTTAAAGTTCTCTTGTATACATAATTTCACTGTAACATTTAAATAACAAAAATTCCTGTTTATTAAATACACAGAGCCTGGATAGAGAAATAACATTAATATATGTATATGAAAAGACATCAAACTGTACGAGTGACAGTGAAGGACTTAAAGTGTCTAAATTTTAAATTCAAATCCTTTTCACGAGCCTTATCTTCGTAGAGATCGACCTCGATGATAAACCCGTCAGCTTTTCATTACTTCTGTATCTAATTGCGTAAATCAGTCCTTGAAGAGAAATCTCGTAGTACGGAAGGATCCTCTTGGAAACCAATTATCGTTCGTGTCACTCTACGAGTTGGGGCAACATCTTCTAAGATTACATGCTTTTTTTTGGCTATGGTCAAAGACAAAATTTTCACAATGAAAATGTCCTTTATTTACTGTAACCGGGTGTTAGAACGTTCGCTGTTTGAAATATTCATTTTAAGAAAAAATGCGAAATGGACCATTAGGAGCGAAAAATGTCGAGGAATAAGATGAACGAGAACGAAATGGTGACTTGACGCTTGGAAGCTATATGGGCTTAAGGTATACACTAAAAGAGTATAGCGTAAGCGCGTTCATGCCGTTCCGGCGTTGGAGGACAATGCTGAAAAATGTACAAAGCTCTAAGGTCTTAAATCATGACGTGCAAATGCTGTGTCTCATTTTCCGTCGTTCATTGTGAATCGCGAGAGTAACCATAAATCAGTTAACTAATGACTTGGTACCTTTTCCGCCTTTTTTTGTTTGCTCTTTTCTTTCTAGCTAAATTGAATTTCAGAAGATAGAAGGCGAATGAGTTAATCATTATTTATTATCACTATGGTCTTTATGTTAGCCTTCGCCTGCTCTCTCCAACCCAGATTTCATACCCTTCATCCACCCCATTCATCGAGAGTGACATTAGAAAATTTCAGTTATTCCTTCAACAGATAAAGAGATAACCAAGAAAATCTACCAAGAAAATCCGGAGATAGAACATATCCTGACCACTTATATGACGAATTGCAAAAACTCAGCGGACGACTGCCAAAAATAGGCTCATCTACATACACTTTTAACAGACTTTGAAAAGATACTTCAATTGTTAAAATTGTTAAATTGAAAAAAAACCCATTGATACTTTAATTTTGGAGATAATACAGTGTAACCCGCTTATAAAGTGCACTTTTATAACGCACTTTCGGTTATAAAGTACTTTTTCCAATCCCCATGCACATATGTAAAAATTTCTTATGTGAGTTATAACGTACTATCGGTTATAACGTTCCACTTGTTGTGGTCCCCTTAAAGTACGGTTACCGGGTTACGCTGTAATTTGTTTTTAAAGTGTACGAATACTTTGATTAGTCTAATTATCGTCGTTCATTTTATTATTTATACTTAAAGGCTCAAACCATTCTCAGAGCTTCTTTTCCGAAGAACCTTTGCTCTGGTTTTCCGGATGTATGCTCTGTGGGGCATCGTGTACAGATTTCTTAAAAAGCCGGAAGAATTATATTTAGATTAGAAAAAACAATCTGCCAATGGTCTGGGCGAAATTTTTGTTATTTTCGGGCCAAAGTTTGGGAGCGGCCAAAGTCGGAGTATATCATGAGTTGTTTCGAGATTATAAGATTTCTTGGAAAATTAATTTTGTTCTTAAAATGAAAATATTTAAAATAGAGATTGTTAGCCGATTACACATTGAAAAAGTCCGTGTATGTTGACTATTCGAATTTCGGTATATTATGTACACTAAAAGCGCATAGAAATAAAAACGAATTTGTTGCCTTATCAGAATTAAGAGATATGACGAATTGTTAAAACGTATACAAACCCATTACTTCCACTTGGGGTTTGAATTTCGAAAAAATTATGAAACGGGCTTTTAGACGATTTTATAAGAAGCAACTTGATTTCTCATGAGACACGAGGGATTTTGAAAAATTTGTGAAAACGTAAGCAAATCCCTTTACACTCCCTTGGTTTTTGAAATTCAGAAAATTGTGAAATTGGTTTTTAGGTCATTACATCAAATGCCGTAATAACCAATTTCATATCTCATCAGAACTAAAGGATGGCAAAAATTGTGAAAACATTGTGAAAACAAATCCTTGGGGGTTGAATATCCAAAAATCCTGAAAGAAATTAATAGAAAAATTTTAAGACAACACGAGAAAGTAAAAACCAATTTAATTTCTTATCACTTCCAAAAGATATGACGGAATTCGTGAAAACTTGTTCAACGCTTTTATACCATCTTAGGGGTTGAAAAAGGAAAAACCTTAAAAACGAGTTTCAGGCGATTAATACTCAAGCCCGTGGAATTGAAAAGATATTCGATATCTGATCAGACCTGAGAGATATTGCAGAATTCGTGAAAAAGTATACAACCCCCTTTTCGCCCCTTAGGGGTTGAATTTAAAATATCCTGAAAACGCTTACTAGATATTTATGTGAAGAAGCCGTAGAATAAAAATGAATTCTATATATCATCAGATCTAAGCAATATGTAGGAATCTGTGAAAACATATGCAACCTCCTTACACCCACTCGGGGGTTGAATATCCACGATATTCAATATCGATCAGACCTGTGGGATAAGGCAAAATTCGTGAAAAAGTATACAACCCCTTTACACCCTCTTAAGGGTATAATTTCAAAAAATCCTGAAAACACTTTTTATGTATTTATATGAAGAAGCCGTAAAATAAAAATGAATTCGATATTTGGGAAGACCTATTAAAAATGACGAAAATCCTGAAAATATATGGTATGCATTCTCTTTTCGCTGATCATTTTTTTCGCCAATGTATATTCGAAATTTTTTATACTCTAGATGAAATCATATAGAGTATTATAAATTTAATCCAGCCCGAAAAGTTTGTAACGCATAGAACCGAGCTCGGACGAAAAAAGGTTTATATGTACTAAATTGTGTTCAGTTGTGGCCAAAAACCCCAAATCCGTTTGCTCTCCGTCCGTCCGTCTGTCTGTCCGTCTGTCCGTCTGTCCGGCCGTCTGTCTGCCCGTCTGTACATCTGTCCGTCTGTCCGTCTGTCCGTTTGCACGATAACTCAAGAACACGTTGGCCTAGGAAGTTGAAATTTAGTCACCACCTGTACAATGGAGAAAGTAAGTCTAAGTTCGTTAATGGACGATATCCTTCCACTCCTTCGGGTACCTCTCATACAAGAGTCCTTAAAACACGTATTCACAATTATTGCTCGAACGCTTCCAGTTAGGATCTTCAAATTTTGCACACTTCAAATCTACAATGTTTGAAGCAAAAGTACCGAATATGATGCAAATCGAATGAGTCCTTCGTGTAGCAACCGACAAAAGTCCTTCAAAAACTTATGCAAGTTAGAGAATCCACTATAACTCTAGTACGAGTTAAAGCAGAGATTAAAAATTTTACAGGAATTAGTTTTGTATCAAAAGCAAGACCAAGTTCATTAATTAGCGCCATCCATCTACTCCTTCAGGTAGCTGTCATACAAAAGTCCTTAAAACACGTGTTCACCAATAGCTTATTAATCACCTCAAAATTTTAGGCAAAAATTTTGGCAGTGTGTTAATTCTTAAATGAATCCACCAAATCTACCCACAAAAAAATTAACTAAATACCTCAATGTGTTTGGGAGCTACGAGTCTTCAAACGATTTTGGGTACGTCGTACAGACAGACTGAACATTTTTTGTATATTCTACTATTGCTACAAGGTAGAGGAAAATATTTCAGGATAGCAATTTTTTTAAATCGATTACAATCTAAAATTATATTAAAATAAGAAAGTAATTACAATGTCCAAAATGATCGATTCTCTCAAGGTGTTTTATTTTATCTAGACACTACAATTGTTCTTTTTACAATGGTACATTTTTGTATATTCTATATATATAATAGCGGAAGTCACTATACCAAATTATATTTTTTCTAATGTGCAGTGAGTTTGGAAGTCAAAATATAAAAAGTTGATAAAATATGTCAAATCAGTTACGACATTTTGCCCATCAGCCATCAGTGAAGTAATATGATTTAAAAACATACTGCAGTCACGATCGGCTGCAAGCCAATCGTATAATACTCTAGATGAATACTGAACTCCGATTTATATTGTAGTTGGGGATAAAGTAGAATTACGTGTGTGCATGTTGTATGTCCTTTATTAAGGACTGCTATTAGATTGCTACTCAAAACTAAAAGACAATATTCAGTGTTTAATTTCATACCTTGAACTGGGAAAGTCATCGAAAAAAAATGTCCTTTTTAAAGGACTTTCACATGGGAGGTGCAGGAAGGACTCATTCGATTTCTTACATATTTGTCCTTTTCCTTGGAACCATTCAAAAATTCATGTGTACAAAATTTCAAATTCGTAGCTTGAAGCGTTCAAAAGTTATCGGAAAAAAAATTGTTGAACACGTGTTTTAAGGATATTTTGTATGGCAGCTACCAGAAGGAGTAAAAGAATTTCGCTGATTAGTAAACTCGAACTTCCTTTTCACTCAAAACTAACTTGTACAAAATTCCGAATTCGTACCTAAAAGATTACTTGAGTTATAGTGAGTTTCGTAAATTAAGTGAATACATTTTGACAGGATATTTCTATGGCAGCTACACGAAGGACTAACAGGATTTTCTTCATAATCATATATTTAGCTCCAACTATTGGAAAAATAATACATGCAAAATTTCAAAGACGTAGCTTAAACCCTTCTAAAGTTATCGACCAATATTTTTGAACACGTGTTTTAAGGACATTTTGTATGGCAGCTACCCGAAGGAGTAAGACGATCTTGCCCGTTAACGAACTTAGCCTTACAAATTCTACCAAACATCCAGATTCAAAATTTCAAGATCCTAGGTGAAGGCGTTCTTGAGTTATCGTGTTCACGGACAGACGGACGGACGGACGGACGGACGGACGGACGGACGTCAGGCGGATTTGAGGTTTTTGGCCACAAATAAACAAAAAATAATATATAACTTTTTTTCGTCCGAGGCTTGGTTCTATGCGTTACAAACTTTTGGGCTGGATTAAACTTATAATACTCTATATGATTTCATCTAGAGTATAAAAATTTGTATGTGAAATACCCAAAGGAGTAGTGTGGTTCGAGTTTTCACTCCCTACTAAGTCGATCTCACTCAAAAATAGTTCATGGCTGGAAAAATTTACAAATTTTCCAGGACTTCCGTCCATTGGTTGGACAAAAGACCTGCTCACATTTCTTCACAAGCACTCGTTTACATGAAGGTATTAGAAACTTTACAAATTGAAATACCTAGCTCAAAGCGGTCTGAACCGTTCAACCAATATTCTTGAACACGTGTCGCATCTCGAAATGAAATGGATCCTAAAAAATAATAAAATTGCATCCAGCTTTTTTAAAAGAAATTTGACATGGCAGGTTCCCAGAATATACCGCCTAAACGAAATTCCCCAGTTGTCTCAATAACGTATTACTAAAATCCTTAATCGGTTCGCATTTCCTTGTGAAATAAAGTCGAGAAGATAAAAAGAAGATCCGCCCTTATATTTGTTTATACTCAAAGGTCTTATCCTGAAATTCCTGGAACCTAAATTACAGATTCATTCGTATGTTTAGACCGAATGGTCCTCATGAATTATTTAAGTTCGTATAAAGAATAAGAAAAAGGAGATCATTCTTGATATGCCCATCGCCTTAAATGGTTTTGCACAGGGTCTATGATTTACCGACGGCATATCGTAGGAGAATACTTTATTGTCTAACATATTGCACTGCTAGGATATTAAACAGAAACGTAGAAAATCGCACGCTTTAGTTCTCAAAAGATTTACAGAAAAAACTTCGGTAAGTGTTTCGCAATATTTTTTTTATTAGATCGGACGTTGTGAATAATAATTTTAGGTTTAGTGTTTTGTAGACTATAGTAGCTCATGCGGAGTAAATGAAGTATCTTCGAAGTAGTTATGTGGTACCTCCTATGGGCCTCACTGGAACTGGAACTGGAACTGGAACTGGAACCACTTATTTGATAGTGAATTAAGTGATTTGGATTTTATGGAGAAAAATCATGATCTTAGTAAGAATTATAGAAAGTGAGAATTTTTACTATATTGGTTGTAATATTTGTAGGGTAACTACGAGTAACAGTGCTAATGTAATTCATCATATAATCTGTTTCATATTCAGCTTTGCTTTCCATCCAAATCATTCTTAATTCACCACATTCTCATTCAGAAAAATTAATGACGATATTTTCAAAAGGTATTCAAAGAGCATTTGTGCTGTAATCCGACACAGTAAAAAAAATCCATTGAATTTTACATCTTTTGGATAGTAGACAAATATGCCACACCTTTTCAAGTAAATTTACTTTGGGGTGTAATTGTCAATTTTCAATTTTCGGTCAGTAAATTTCAACTTCAACTTGAAAAGTAAAAAATTCAATTGGCTGGCAACCGCGCAACACGATCAGTTTCGCATAATGGAAACAGCAACAACCGAATACCCAGCTGCAAAGTAACCCAATCAGAAAGATAGTCGAAGTACATATACAGGGTGGGCCATCTAGTGGTTTCTTTTTAAATCATAGGTTATTTTGACACTGAACGCTGTTTCCCGCTCGAAATCTTGACAGAAAGTTAGTATCATACCTCCGCGGAACGAAATGAGTCACTTTACGCTTGAACAACGTTGGGAAATATTGAAAACTTATTTCCAAAGTGAGTGCTGTGTAGCCCAAACAGTGCGTTTTTTGAAAAGAAGTTTTGGCCGAAATGAAGCACCCACCGCGCCTGCTGTACGCAAGTTTATGCAAAAAGTTCGTGAGACTGGCATGCTAGTGGACAACACTCATGGCCCCCGTCGTCGTACGGTGCGCACAGACCAGAATGTGGCTGCTGTAGCCGAGAGTGTGAGACTCACTACACGAACATCAACTCAACATTTCACGCACTAGCCTGAGGAGAATTCTGCACAAAGATCCCGGATTATTCGCTTACAAGGTCCAATTGACTCAGCAATTGAAGGCGCACGACCATCCGCTTCGTTATCGCTTCGCAATTTGGGCCTTAGAGCAGCTTGAATTGGACAACGATTTTGGGCGAAAAATCATCTTTTCTGACGAGGTTCATTTTCATCTCGGCGGCTACGTTAACAAACAGAATTGCCGCATCTGGGGATCGGAAAACCCGCACGTTATTGTCGAGAAGCCAATGCATCCACAGAGAGTGACAGTTTGGTGCGGATTGTGGAGTGGTGGCATCATTGGACCACTTTTCTTCGAAAATGAGGCTGGGAACAACGTTTCGGTCAACGGTGAACGTTACAGATGTTATCAGACTTTTTTTTTTACTGAAATTGAAGACATGGATTTGGACGACCTCTGGTTCATGCAGGATGGCGCGCCATGCCACACAGCCTATGCCACAATCGATCTTTTACGCACCAAATTCCCAAATCGTGTTATCAGCCGTCTTGGCGATGTCAATTGGCCGCCTCGGAGCTGCGATTTGACCCCTTTGGATTTTTTTTTTGTAGGGAACCGTGAAGGACCGATGTTATGCCAGCAATCCAGAAACGATTCAAGCACTTAAGGCCAATATCATCCAAGCAATCTACAGCCCGAAACCATCAAGAAGGTCTTGGAAAATTGGAGTGACAGAATGCGCTACTGCGCAGCCAGCCGAGGCAGCCACTTGAACGAAGTTGTGTTCCATCATTAATGGAAATGTTTACTCTTACTAATAAAGCCATAATACATGGAAAAAAAATTTAATTTTGTTCATTTTATTGCATTTTTAAAAAGAAACTTGTATTTGGCCCACCCTGTATAAGGGGGCGGAGCAACTCGATTGTACCTCCTTTCTAATCGAATGTTCTCGCAAGTACCAGAACAGCGTAGAAGATCAAAATCGAAAGCTCTAAAGCTTTCGAGAACCGTCCACACACATCACCGAGCGAACATTCAAGAACAGTATAGACTATAGCCAACTAGTATAAAAGTATGCGAAGCTTTCAGCGAGGGACATAGTAATTTTTATTACGTGGACTCTGACTGTGGCAGCAAGCGTGTATTACGCAACCGTATTAGTGGAAAGCGATCGATTACGTGTGATCGGATCAAGCGATATATAAAAGCGGACGGTATTGCCATATAGTGCGAATAATTGTGCGAATAGAATTAAAGTGGGAAATAATAAACTATCACTTATTTTTGATTTTAAACGAATTGTGTTTTTACTTGAGATCCC
Organism: Beris morrisii; assembly: GCA_951812415.1. Taxonomy (NCBI): domain Eukaryota; kingdom Metazoa; phylum Arthropoda; class Insecta; order Diptera; family Stratiomyidae; genus Beris; species Beris morrisii. Next base: position 34,816,163 of record OX638313.1, on the reverse strand, counting down.
GGCGAACCCCTAGCTCGCAACAATATATTTCTTTTTATCAAAGGTTGCTATTTGGAGTAGTGAAATTTCAGTGTACAAGGTGACTTTATTTAGGGGCTGCTATGAGGAGGTCACCAAGTCGTGAGTCTACTGTATGTTCATTTCCATAAATATTCCATGTACATAAACTTAGAATGGACTCTCCTTTTAATGGACGTTCGTTTAATGAACCAAATTACAAAGTCTCAAAATATAACTAAAAAAATGAAAAATAATAAAAACGTTAGTCAGAAAGTGGATAAAAATAAATAAAATTAAAACAATTGTTTTTATGATATTATTATGCCAACAGTCTGGGCGTAACTTTATTATTTTATGGGTAGATGACCTGAACGCATTTAATGCTGAGATGCGGTGTAGGTTACTATGCAACTGATAACTTAATAAAATAACGTGCAAAATAGCCTCCTGGTTATTCTTTAAGTTTTCAGTCAGTCATAGTAACCTTAATTAATTTGATAACTCGACATGTCTAAAATATATAACGAAATTCCTGAAAATGTAGAAAATACCATTCCCACTGACATATTTTGTACTTCACCTCTGTACTCCAATGAAATTCTGAACTTTTTTTTTGCTTTAATTACTCAGTACATCTGTATGTACGTACCAAGTTTCAACTTTCTAGCATAACAAAATTTTATAGTGCAGTAAGATCGCTGTTATCAACGAAAATCACTTTATACATTCAATTTCCAGTAAGATGATCAGTCTTGCTTCCGCAGTAAAAAAAACTGATCACGTCTACAAGCCCTACTGTGTCTAGAAATATACCGAATGTGTTGGATCGAGAGTTTTCTAGGATATTAGTTAAAGTGTGTGTCGAACATGCAGGAAGTGTGTTGAACATGCGTCTTGTACGCTATTTTAATTAAATGTTGGAGGTTGTAGTTTCTCTGGAAACTTTGATGTCATTGATAAGCAGTCATGGTTGTCAATGTATGGATACAGCAATATGCTAATGTTAATTTCACTCGTTTAGTTAACGTTAACATCCATTGATGAAGTAGGTACTATAATATGGAGGCGTGGATATGTAAGGACTGAATTAGTATCATGATCTGATGGCATATGGAAAGAGTATGAGTTATGATCATCTTATGCTCTTCATAACAGCATTATCAATCAATATATGAAAATCAGCCAGTTAACTTCGAGATGAATTTCGATAATCCTTTATATTCATAAAATTTAAAATCCTTCATTATCAGTAATTCGTTGAAATGTACTGTATGTAAGACGGCATTATTCACTAGGTTTTTCTGGACCTCTTATGATTTACTATACGACGTATTAGCATCGTACTTTGCTATTATTAGGGCTTGATAGGAAGACGTATTAAAGATAACGTCTGATATAAAGTTCTTTTAATTGTTCAAACCTAATGATAGCTACCCGAAGTGGTTTGAAATGTCACCCCAACCACTTCCAAATTCAATACATTATACTGAAATCGGACTTAAAACGCCTTAGCTATGTCAAGATGAAACTCCTCAAATAGAATAGATCTACTTCACGAGGAAAACCGGTGTTTTTCGGTAAACGCGCAAATCCTATAAATTACGAAAAATTCACATAAACCGAAGTACGTACTTGTCGAGAACGCCATGGTGATAAAATAATAGCAAGACAAGCATATCTTAAGTGACGCCTTAAGGTGTCGTCTATCTGCAAGATCTGTCGATGACAGTTTTCACACATACAATCGTCTTATATTGCTTCCATGTGTCTCCTAATGTATTACAGAGAAAATCCTTAACGAATCTTGAGAATTGCCTGAAGAGGAATCAAATGGGAATTAGCAAAGAAGTTGTAGACGTCTTTTATTTTGTGCTTGACTTGTAGGAGATAATAATAATTGTGTTTATTATTGCTCAGGTAGTGTGATATTTAGATGAGTTATTAAAGGCAGAGACACCGAAACGCTTATGTGACATAAGGAAACGTTTGTGATGTCGAGGTGTCCGTAAATATAACACCTTTTCACTGCAAGTGAATGACTTAGTTTATGATTGTTTTCAAATTTTCAACATGGTTGTAGTTGGTCCATTATGAAGATAACTATCGTATGACATGCCGCCGAAGAGGAAATCAGTCGAGTAGTCCAAGTCCCTCGGCTGTGTCCAAAGTAGTGTAGATCTACTCGTATGTTGCTAGCCTGGCGTCACATCACTCACGGTAAATCTTTTAGAAGAAACATTTTAGACATCTCAAGAAAAAATCCTCTCATATAATAATACATTGAATATTCAAAAATCCTGAAATCAATTTTTAGATAATTACAATGGAAGCTCGAAGAAGTGAGAACCAATTCTTATTACTTCTAAGAGATATGACGGAATTCGTGAAATCGTGTACTACCTTTTTATACCTTCTAAGGGGTTGAAAAGGAAAAAATGCTAAAACGACATTTAGACGAATATATGAAAAGCCTGTGGAAGTAAAAAGTTATAGCTGATTTACATCGCAAGATTTTAAAGTAGATTTCGAACAGATATCGAAAACCACTAGATTTTCCATAGATTTCAGTAATTTTAAAATGTCTTCAAATGACTAGATTTTGTTTAAATCCAGCTCAAAATCTACTAAAATCGGTCTATACAGCCATGAAATTTATCTTTCACCACGTTCATATTTCACCACAATGTTTGCTGTCACATATTTTAAATAAAATTGTAAAATTACTTTCTCGGAATGGAGGCATTGGAATTACTTTATTATTTTAATAATTAAGTATTTAATAATGATCCTGGTCGATTTTCCATTGCAGTAAAACGTAAAATCTCACAAAATAAGTTGAAAATGTTGACATAACAAACAGCTGCTAAATTACTTTATTATTTGAATAATACAGTATTGAGATCGATTTTTAAAAAAAAAATTTGCTACTCTTTTTTTTCACGTTTCATGACTAGCAGACACGAAAAAAGCAATAAAAATGTTCAGTCCGTCTGTCCGCCGTACGCCGTACCGGTGTGTGCAAAATTATTTGAAGGCTCGTAGCCCCCAAACCCTTTGACATATTTAATTGAATTTTTTTTCGTGGGTAGAGTGAGTAGGCCCCCTAAAGTCACCAAATTTTGAGGGGTGGGAGAGTGGGGGGGGGAAATAATGCATCCGAGACGCTCGAAAGCCGAGATTGAGACATTTATAAAATCCATATCTCCCAAACTGTTAATGTCACGAAATTAAAACTCAATGAATATCTGTAGGTATACTAGGAGAATAGATCAGAAGCAAATATTTGAGTGTTGGCAGTGGCGTGCGGGGGTGGGAAGTAAAAAACTTTAGATTACGAAATCTCACGAACCAATTGCACTAGAAAAGTAAAATTCAGTTTCTGAAATGAGGTTGACAATTAAAGTTTGATGAAAGTAAAATTTTTTAAGAGGGAGGTGGAGCTTAAAAGTGGAGGGGATAAGAATTTTTCTAAAAAATCACGTCTCATATCTCATGAACAGTGTAAGATAGATACTTAGAATTTTTACCAGAAGTAGAACTAATTAATACCTATCAGAAAAAAAGTTAGGTGGTGGCGGTGTGGAAGATGAGGGTGGGGGAGGGTGAAAAAGTTCAAAATTTTATATCTCGAGGACCTATAATGATATAAAACTGAAACTTTGTATTTGGATAGACATGTAGTAGAACCATGTTGGAAAAATTTTTTTTACAGGGGTAGTATGGTACGGGGGTGGGAGGTGTTTTAGTTATCTATAGAACGGCTTATGCTACATCGTTGAAACTTGGAACCTGTATGTAAATCAGCCAGGAAAGTAATTTAGAAAAAAAAATTTCAAATATCTATTGGCGTTCGGAAGGGTGGCGAAAAAAATGATTAGTGAAAAGGGAATGCATATATTTTCATGATTTTCGTCATATCTAATAGGTCTTCCCAAATGTTAAATTCATTTTTATTCTAAAGCTTCTTCATATAAATACCTAAAAAGTGTTTTCAGGATTATTTGAAATTTGACTCCTAAGAATGTGTAAAGGGGTTGTATACTTTTTCACGAATTCTGCCATATCACCCAGGTATGATCGATATCGAATATCTTTTCACTTTCAGGGGCTTGCGTAATAAGCGCCTAAGACTTCTTTTTAAGTGTTTTACTTTTTCAGCCTCTAAGAGTGTATAAAAGGGTTGAACATGTTTTCACGAATTCCGTTATATCTCGTATTGGTTTTCACTTTCTTGGGCTTTCTTTATATAATATGTATATATCAAAAAACTCATTTCAGGATTTTTGGATATTTAACTTCAAAATGGGTGCAAGGAGGTTGCATATCTTTTCACAGACTCTTACATATTGCTTAGATCTGATGATATATCGAATTGATTTTTACTTCCTAAGGTTTCCCATATAAGAGCCAAAAAGTCGATTTCAGTATTTTCAGATATTCAATCCTAAAGTGTATAAGGCGGTTTTATGCTTTTCAAAGCTTCGACACATTTCTTAGGTTTAATGAGATACTAGAACGCTTTTCATTTCCACAGACTTTTTATATAATCGCCTACAAACCCATTTCTCACATTTTCGATATTCAACCCCCAAGGGTTTGTATATGTTTTCACAATTTTTGCCATCCCTTAGTTCTGATGAGATATACAATTGGTTATTACGGCATTTGATGTAATGACCTAAAAACCAATTTCACGATTTTTTGAATTTCAAGAACAAAGGGGGTGTGAAGCGTTTTGTTTACGTTTTCACAAATTTTTCTAAATCCTTCGAGTCTCATGAGACATCAAGTTGCTTCTTTTGAAATCGTCTAAAAACATATTTCACAATTTTTTCGAAATTCAAACCCCAACTGGAAGTAATGGGTTTGTATACGTTTTAACAATTCGTCATATCTCTGAAGTCTGATAAGGCTACAAATTCGTTTTTAATTCTATGGGCTTTTATTACATAATGTACCGAAATTCGAATAGTCTAAACGGGCTTTTTTATGTTTAATCGGCTTAAAATCTGTATTTTATATATTTTTATTTTAAGAACAAAATAAATTTTCCAAGAAATCTAACAATATCGAAACAACTCATGATACACTCCGACTTTGACCGCTCCCAAACTCTGACCCGAAAAATAATAAAGTTTCGTCCAGACCATTGGCAGATTTTTTTTTAAATTTTTTTTTACTTGTAAAGCTCTGTTAGTACTACTACTTGATCGAAGCATTTTTAAAAAATCTCTTGATTTTTTTTACATCAGCTGTTTAAAGATTGCTACATTTTGAATATTCCTGTATGGCCTACAGGTCGATACTGCGTTATTTAAATTTGATAATCTTCGATCAACTAATTTTTTCATCCAAAACAAAAAAAATGAATGAATTCTGATTAGCGGTTGGCGAGAAAACGGGGCAAACGCTTCAAAAAACATGATTGTTTACGAAACCATTTTGTTTACGACTACAGTGTGTCAGCTGCATGTCGGCTGTGCTTCATTTCTTTGAGAATCTTATGTTAATAAATTTTGGCAATTTTTCTAGTCTTTTTTATATCTTGTAAAATAACTGTGGCAATACTGATTTTTGTTATTTGACAATATACTCATCAGATGATACGTGTATTATAGATTTGATTAACTTGAAATTTTTTTTTTAATTTTTCCATTTTAATTTCAAAATTTATTTTTAGGCACTTACCAGCCCCCAAATGTCTCGACTTTGGTCTTGTTTTATCAGGAAAAATATAAGTTTTAACAATCAGTCGAAAACCAAAAATTGATTCTTTTTCTTTTTTTACCCTACAAGCTCCTCTTAATACAAGCACAAGCCGCATTTGCACTGAAAGTGGGTCGATATTCTTCGCTTCGGGAAATCTATCTATTCATGTGAAATATATTTAATTTTAGGGCTAAACCAAAGAACCCTGTTATTAACAACAAAGTCCAAGTTGAATATTAACTGTAGTACATGGCTCAATGCACAGACATCGTCGTCACTATCACTGTCACCAAATAATAAATCAAACATTTTCAGCAAACGAGACTATAATCTTGAAAATAAATAGATTTTGAAGTTTTATTCACTTTTCAAACTGTAGTTTAATTAGTTCGTTCGATTTTTAGGCCAGTTTAAACTTTAACAGTGTACGCATGAACAACATAGTAACGTGTTGCCAAATTGGACGTTGCGACGTTCGTCGGCTCTGTCGATTCGACCGTTGCAACGTTCGTTCCATTGCGGACCCTGAAGAATTCGTTGAAAAAAAAAATTAATTCAATATGTCAAAAGAGCTAAAAGATATTACAAAATTCGTGAAAACATGTGCACCGCATTTTCACTTCTAATTTCTTTTGCACCAGTTCCGTACGCCAATAGATATTTTAAATTTTTGTTCACCTAAATGCCTTTTCTATATATTACATATACCTACCAAGTTTCAAGTTTCTAGCGTAAGCTGTTGCAGAAATACGAAAGACCCTCTATTCCCTTATCGAACTGCTCTTATTGGAAATATAGCTCTACCTAAATGCCAAGTATCAGTATTTCAGCCTAGTGGTTCTCAAGATATAAAAATCGCGATTTCACCCTCCCACATCCTCACTCCATATACCATTTTTTCTCAAGGGGCTTAATAGGCATAGGTCACGCATAAGTTCCAGGTTTCTATCATAATATCTCAACGGGTTTGTGAGCTACGCACCTTCAAACGCTTTTGCATATAACGTACGGCGGACTGCGTATACGGTGGACAGACGAAGATTTTTTTCTGCTTTTTTGAGGCTTACTAGTCAGAAAACGTGAAAATACAAAATTTCAGGGTAGCAAATTTTTTTTTTCAAATTTCATGTTAATCACAATACTTTATTATTAAAAAATAATAAAGTAAAATCAAAAATCCGATAGGAAAAAAATCAAAACATTATATGAACTTTAAAAAATAAGATTATAAGTTCTCTATTATGAAATATGTATAAAAACTTAAAGAGAAATAAATTTGAATTTGAATTGTATAACTATATATGAATTTAAAACATTTTTTTTATCTATTTCTTAAAAATACACTTTTGAATTCAAATATTTGTCAGAATTGGATACAAATCATAGAGGTATGTGATTTTACCAAGTGCTGAACTATCTTAAAAGTGCTGGAAGCCCTAAGCGAAACGGTACCACCAAGGCCCCCAATTGCACAACATACAGGACACTTTTGTTGTCCCTAGACTAAAGGGCCTCTGCCGACTGTCCAATTCGCCCATACGTTCTACGAGCAATTCATTATACTAAAAACTTCGGAAACTTTTTCTCGCCCTTTAATATGCCATCTCACATCCTTCCGAGCAGTTTTTAGGAGACCAATTTAATAGAATGAAATATTAACCATGTTATTTTGTTCAGAGTACCTTTCGACCGTGACCCCTTTCAGTTTCTCTAAGTGCCATATAGCCACTGGTCGCCCTTCTAGAAGCTAAGTATGACTTGACCTAAAATATTTAACCACATGTGGATGTATGTATACTAGTATATTTCCGTGAAACTCCCAGTAGCTAGTACATTTGTTTTCTTGTACTATGCTACCGCATGGAAAAGCGCATAACCTGAGTGCTTTAAAATATTTACCGCACCTTATTGGCGCTTCACCATCAATTCTCGTCTCAGTTGGAACGAAGTATCTTTAAGAGCGACCTGAAAGAGTATCCTTGAACATTTAATGTTGTCAAGAACAGAAAATGGCACTAACATAAAAGGATGTCCGCACTGTTGATTATACCGCATAACCACAAACTCTTCTCAGTAGGATGCCACACTGCATATCTCGCCCACCAAGGACGACCACAGCTCCTTTCTCTGTTTCGTTGCACGAAATTCACTACGTTTAATTGAAAGGATTCCATTTACTCGCAAGATACAAGTAAACTTTAATCTTAATATAAATTGTTTTGTAGTACTGAGATTGTTTTACATTTTATTAGCCAGACCATAAAAATAATAATTTTCTTGTCTTTTGAATGGTGCGCTTCTTCAGCAAATATCGCTTCAGAATCCTGCTGATAAACCTTAAGCTCCATGGATTAGTTGACCTACTTTGATCCAGAATATTAATCAGAAGCAATAGTTAAACATAGAGCAGAACCGTTTGAAGAAGGTGTTCTATTCGAATTCAGAATCGAGTAGGTTCAACAGGCTGCACAAAAACACAGCAGCTTGCAACTAACTTAAGAAATTGAATCTAGTAAAATATAAAGATTTTCTCTTTTTAATGAGTTGAACGTCAAGAAGAGGGGTTTCAAATTTAGATTTATAGTCTTAAGTCTTTCCAACACAAAAATTCGGAAAAGAAAATTTCCCATTTGGGTACACTTTCTCAGTTTAATGAGCTGGAAAATTTCCACCATGTCGACATACTAATTTTAATTTTCACTTTAACCCGAAAGAACTCCCCAGTCAGTACAACGCACTGGTATAAGAGGTAGTATCGTGATATATAATTTAAAACATACTGCAGTCACGATCGGCTGCAAGCCAATCGTATAATACTCTAGATAAATACTGAACTCCGATTTATACTGTAGTTGGGGATAAAGTAGAATTAGGTGAGTGCATGTAGTATGTCCTTTATTAAAGACTCCCATTTGGTTGCTACTTGAAACTAAAAGACAATATCGTCAGTGTTTAATTTCATATCTTGAACTGGGTAAATCACCGAAAAAAATGTTCTTTTCTGAAGGACTTTCACATGGAAGGTGCAGGAAGGACTCACTCAATTTCTTACATATTTATCCTTTTCCCTGGAACCATTTAAAAATAAATGTGCACAAAATTTCAAATTCCTAGCTTGAAGCGTTCAAAAGTTATCGGAAAATAATGTTGAACACGTGTCTTAAAGATTTTTTGTATGGAAGGTACCAGAAGGAGTAACAGGATTTCGCTGACAAGTAATCGCGAACTTCGTTTTCGATTATTTGAGTTATAATGAGTTGAGATTACTTGAGTTATAGTGAGTTCCGTAAAATAAGTGTAGACATTTGGACTGGATATTTGTATGGCAGCTACACGAAGGACTAATAGGATCTTCATAATCATACATTTAGCTCCAACTATTGGAAAATTTCAAAATCGTAGCTTAAACCCTTCTGAAGTTATCGGCCAATATTCTGGAACACGTGTTTTAAGGACATTTTGTATGGCAGCTACCCGAAGGAGTAGAACGATTAGCCTTACAAATTCAACCAAACATCCAGATCCAAAATTTCAAGATCCTAGGTGAAGGCGTTCTTGAGTTATCGTGCTAACGGACGGACAGGAGGATGGACAGAAGGACGGACGAACGGACGGACGCACGGACGAACGGACGGACGTTAAGCGGATTTGTAGTTTTTGGCCCCAAATAAACAAAAAATAATATATAACTTTGTTTTCGTCCGAGGCTCGGTTCTATGCGTTAAAAACTTTTGGGCTGGATTAAAGTTTTAGTACTCTCAGATTTCATCTAAAGTATAAAAATAGTTTAACGTTTTGCCAGTTTCGTTAATCAGAAAAAAAGGCAAACATTAAGAGATAATAAAGAATAAGGGTATCCTCTATCCGAAAATGTGGTATACATTTACGAAAAAAATATTAAATTATTATTAAATATTAAATTATTTTTATTATCACAATATAACTAAATACAAATAATTTTAGTGTTATCCAAATTTAAACGGGATATGTGGAATGCAGCTGCAACTTTATTAATAGCACCGTGTTCTAATTTTACTTTATTATTTTTTTCTTAATAAAGTAGGTATTGTGATCGACCTGAAATTTCCAAAAAAATTGCTACCCTGAAATTTTGTATTTACACGTTTTAGGACTAGTAAGCCCCAAAAAAAAAATCCGTCTGTCCGCCGTAGATGCCGTACGCGAAATCGTTTGAAGGCGAGTAGCTCCCAAACCCACTGAGATATTAAGTTTAAATTTTTATGGTGGGTTGATTGGGTAAACCTCTACGACTCACAACTTTTGAGGGGAGGCGGGGGAAAAGGAGGGGTTGGAGAGGGGAGCGTTTTAGATGAAAAATTTTGGTTTCTAGATCTCAGGAACCACTTATGCTACACAGATAATTTTTTTTTATAACAATATGATATTGCAACATAGGATATTGTAAATTTACAAGTCGCAAAACCACTTACATTTCCACTGTAAAATTAAATTTCGGAAATGTAATAGATACAATCACATGCCTAATAATAAACATAAATCACATGACATATGTAATTTTACAAGTTGGAAGGTGAAATTATCTTCTTTGAAGCCATTTATAATACCAATCATATATGTAACTTTGTAAATTAATTTACATAATACTCAATGTAAATCGAAAGGTTTACAAGTAAAATCTAAAACTAAATTTAGCGGAACGGAAAATTACATGTTCTAAGCACAAATTTAATATTTATCGTGACCGTGGTATGTTTTATAATATTGTTTTTTTAAACACTTTAGCGAGAAGAAGAATATGCTTTCTATTCAACTGTTAATAATATTATACATCTTAAAGAGCAACATGGTAATAAACTTATTTGTAATAAATAAATATTATAAATTAACAAGAACGGGGTTTTATATCCAAAAAAGTTATTTTATTTATCAAAAATATAGAAAAAAAACAATAAAATTATAAAAATAAACATTTTTATTATAAATAAGATGATGTAGAAATTAAACCAAATCGCGATGTATACTTACCAATGTCCGCACAAGAAATGATAAATCGGCGTATCTACGATTGCATCATCTCCATTTATTTACAGCATACCGATATGTAAAATTCAATTGATAAGTAGTGTATTTTTTTTAAGGACACACACAATATTCCATTTCAGATGGATTACAACGACTTATGTAAACCAAAAGAAATTAAGTAGATCCTGCAAAGGTTGAAAAATAGGAAATGCCCAGGGAATGACAGGGTATCAAATATACTTTTGAAAAACCTCCCCAAAAAGGGCATCATATACCTTAATGCCATTTTCAATAGTTGTCTAGCAATAGGATATTTCCCCAATAAGTGGAAAATAGCCGAAATAATTCCACTACCAAAACCTGGAAAGATGCATCAGACCCGTGTAACTATAGACCAATTAGTTTGTTATCCTCTATTGGGAAAATTTTTGAAACAATCATATTCGTACGTATTCAAAACCACATAAATAAAAAATGTATAATCCCAAATCACCAATTCGGCTTTCGTCAAGGTCACTCCGCTAATCACCAACTACTAAGAGTCACAAATTACATTAAAAACAGTATGAAGAACAAGGAATCCATTGGAATGGTTACCCTAGATGTTGAAAAGGCCTTCGATTCGGTGTGGCATAATGGTCTGTTATATAAATTTATCAGATTCTCTTCCCTTCACACATTATAAATATTATAAAATCCTTTTTTTCGGAGAGATCTTTCCAAGTACGAATAAATTCAATGCTTTCGACCAGTCGTACCATCCCGGCAGGAGTTCCTCAAGGATCATCACTAAGTCCTACATTATATAATATCTTTATCTCTGACTTACCAAAAAACTTCGAGTGTGAGCTAGCCAGTTTGGCCGACGATTTGGTGGTCTATGCTAGTAGCGTCGACCCTAACTATATTGTAGGCATTCTTCAAAAACAACTGGAAGAAATAGTTAAATATTTCACTAAATGGAAAATTCAAATCAATGTAGCGAAAACTGACGCGATATTTTTTACAAAAAGGCGTGCTCGTAGATACTTACCGAGCACTACCTTCAATGCACTAGGTGAAAATATTTCTTGGTCCCCAAATATAAAATATTTAGGCATCCACTTAGACAGAAAACTTACTTTTCAATTCCACACTACTGAAGCTTGTTCAAAAACCATGAAAAGCATACGAATTCTTTATCCCCTTATAAATAGAAAATCTGAACTATCGAAGGAAAACAAGCTACTTCTGTATAAATCGGTAATGCAGCCTATTCTTCTGTATGCAGCACCTGTTTGGAATCCCTGTGCCATCGTGCATAAGAAAAAGGTTCAAATTATCCAAAATAAGTGTCTTAAGATCATCTTGAACAAGCGCTGGCATTTTTCCACAAGAGAACTACACGTACTAGCTGAATTGCCTCGAATATTTGACACCATTGCAAAGCTGACCTCAAACTTAAAACAAAAATGCGAAAGCTCCGAAAATCCTTTAATTCTCTCTCTGTTTTCTGAGTAATATTTAGTTTTAGTGTTCGTATATACATGTAGATTAAGGTTAGTTTTAAGGTTAAGCTTAAGTTATTTATATGGTTTTTAACTCCTTTTTCCGTAAATGAATTAATGCCAGTAGAAAACGATTAAAAACAAACATAAATTCAATTATTATATATAAACTATTAAGGATGTAAAGAGTTCGAATAAGTCTCACTACCGAACCATTAAAACTAGCTTAAGTTAAAAATTGTAAATATCGAAGGAATAAAACAATTTCAATTCAATTCAATTCAATATAGCGAAATGCCTTTTTTGTTGCTTATTGAATATTTTGTATGTATTTTCTGTAAAATTAGTGAAGAGCATTATTCAGACTTTTCATCTTTTCAGCAGAAGTTTCATCGGTACTCTGTCCTTTCCTGGTCCTTCTAGAAAAAGGAATCAGAAAAATTTCCTAATTTTATATCACAAGAACAATTAGTCTTACACACATGAAAGATGGGACATAAATAATTCAGTTAAAATTAATGATATACACAAATCTCTTTTTTTTCAATTAAATGTTTTACACTATTGATCATTCTTCCAGATTTCATTTAATGAAAATCATTTTCCAGTAAAACTGATTGTCGCTTCGCTTACGCAGTACTAAAACTCATCACGCTGCACTTATATAATGCATGGGCAGTGTCGAGAGATTTCCAGCATATTCGGTGGTATGTGTGGAACATGCAGGAAGTGTGCAGAACATGCGAGAAGTGTGTAGAGCTTTCTATGCTATTGAATTGGATATTAGAAGGTTGTAGTTTTTCCTGTAAACTTCTATGTCATTGGAAAAAATGTAACTTTTGACGTGTAGAATGATGTCGAAGTGTTGAGCAAAAGTTGATACATCTAGCGGGGGCTATTTGGATTTTTGCTACAGTGTCAGGTGCGTAACTACAAATTTGCCTTTAAATTCACCAGGACTGCGTTTAGCACGACATTTCAGTTACTGCCATCGGGCTAATGATTCCATTAATACGATTTACATTCACTCTGTTTCGATAATGCAATTAAAGCTTTATTAAAAAAATTTCGATATTTAGCTAACTTTCGAAAACATGCAAACCCCATAGGACTTGAACGAGGCTTTCATAGCTGTCAATGTTTTATTAAAATGTCTCTTTTACAAATAGTCCTTGATGTTACTGTTACACGCATCCCTTAGAAAATTTATTTCGCGATAAAAGGGAAATAAAATATTAAGGCAAATAGGTGCTATGGGCTATGATGGCTAAATGGGCTTTTATCAAGAAATAAGCTCGCTGTGGTTTCTGACTTGCTAAAAAAAAGCGATTTATGACGTGATTACCATATTAAATAAAAGAGCTCACAGCTACCTGGAAAAGTATTGTTGTGACGTCATTCTCGAGCTGTGTTCTTTTACCGCAAAAGCATTATGCAAATTAAATCACACATCAAAAATATGCCTTCACTGACATGGTATATGCGCGTATGTAGGTATGTATGCAATGAACCATGATTTTCATGAATTTCACTTTCGGGGCTTCCCTTTCTCCCTTCCGTACTTTTCATATAGCGTCTTAGCCCCATGAGTTCAGTATGACGACACACTGAGCACACCTCCGGGGGCTGATAATGTCATTTTATGTACGAATTCCACCGACATTTTCGAAATTTACATGTCATCAGTCATCACTGATGGATGGTAGCTGTAAAGTGAAAGCAAAAAAGAAACCAAGAAAGTAAAGAAGGGGATGAATTTGTATTCATTTTAGTTACCGCGAGGTGAATTCAATTTAAACTCAACCCCGTCCACTCGAAATGTTGTCAAAGTGTCGAAATCCGTACAAAACTCAATTTTACTGTGAAACTCCATTATGGCATTTATTCGCTTTAAACGTTTTAAATCCACGAGCTCGAATTAACTGCTTCATAAAATATTGCACCAATCGTTCTTCACTGTGTTTCGGAAACGATAGAATTAAGGTGTCATGGTAGGTAGGTAGGGTGATAGTAAAAACGAAACAAATCAAACTGTAGGCAAAAACGAAACAAATACATGTTTGTGTTTTGTGTATTTGCTCGGAACCAAATCCTTTTTTCTTTTCGATCCCAACAAATACTTGCTATGTTTTCGTAACAAATTTTATATCAGTTCGGTCGGGAATTTAATGATGTGCAGTTGCTTGTTAACTCCGATCCAAATCCTGTATCGTTTTTGCTCCGAGTCCCCAAGTAGCACGGATAGTTCTTGGTCACAACCTGTAGTCCGGCGAACGTTGTCATAACTAATTTTTTGTTGTGGCTTGTGTGTATTTAATTTTGTTGGCATTTACAACTATTTTTAGTTGCAAAAACTCTCTTACAACTTATTATCAGTACTATACAGTTGTACGACCATTATTTAGTTCGTTTAACTAGTTGTGCAAAAGTTTTGCGAACTACTGCAGACAACCTTAAGAATACTCCTCACTGCTAAGTCCGTGTGTGGTTCGCACAACCACCTGCCAACTTCTACCATAAAGCAGGGAATACACTACACAACGGTTGTACCAACTGTTGGCCCAATTTGCCGTTGTATGCGACGATTGTATAGTGTATGCGCTTATAAACAACGGTTGGGCCAATATCGCACGGTTGTATGCTCTGAACCGGCGGTCGCATGCGACACGTTGTATGTCTATTTCATAGTGTATTATCATGAATACAACTGTTGTAGCAATTTCATTCGTAAACTTTTGATGCTTCTGTGTTATCAAAAACTGTATTGGGAATAACTATGAAATCTTGTTGGATGAAAATTGTATGCAAATCGAATCGTGTGTGCCGTGCATACAACCGTTGGACAGATATCGCAACAACACACGTCGGTACAACCGTTGTATTGTGTATTCCCTGCTTAAGTAATGTATTGATACTAAATAGTAGTGTATAGCTACTAAATAGTAGTGTATGGCTACTAGTAGTGTATTGCCACTTATTATGACGCCATATTTTAGATGTATCACGGCTTCCAATATAAATGAAATATTTTGCACAAAAGTTTAGACAAAAGATACATATATTGTTAATCAAAATTCCTATATTCGTACTTTAAAATATTAGTTTGAATATGTTTTATTCCATTTTATTATACTAAAAAAGTACTTCCGTTTAAAAAATCAATTTGACTTAAAAAGTTATAAAACATAACAATATAGTTTTTTTTATGGAGGGGCGTAAGTTTTAAGGATATAAACATCACATATGTTTACAGTAAAAATTATGTTTCCCATAAAATTAGTTCTAGATTTAGTTTTTAATTGAAAACTAGTTATCATCAATTTATACTTCAATTGAAGTTCACATCTTATTATTCTTATTTGTATGTAATAAACCATAAAAAACACACATTCCCTGCGCGCTCTCGACTCGTATGTGATAACCGCTAGTAATTTTTGATTGAAGAGAGTCGATCTTAATATTTTACTATAAAGTTCTCAAATAGTTCGCAGATTGTCCGTAAATGGTTCGGAGTGCACTCCACTCACAACCAAATGGTCATTCTGTTAAGTCATAGCCCACAACTATTCGTGGTATGTATTACTAAGCCCGCACTGGCAAATTGGTTGTGACAACTATCATATCACCGTTATCACTACTATTCGCGAAAGTTAGCATTACTATTATATTATAGTGATATAGTTCCGAGAACGTTCGTACTACTCCTACACGACTATTGGTGCTACTTGGGTCAGGTTTTTGTAACATATAAAAGAATTTAATCTGTCGTGGAAACACCTACTATCTATCCGATAGACGGGCTATCGAGTGCGTAAGTAAGAGTAAGAGTAAGTAAAATAAAGAAATGAATTAAATTTTAAAAAAAAGTCAGATCTCATTTTTGACTAAAATTAAAAAATTTAATTTCTCGATTTTTAAGGTTAAATTTTTTTTTAATTTAAAGCCAGCAAGCCAGTTAATGCGGAAGATTAACTGACCTCGCTATCTTGTTCTAGTAGAAAAAGATATTGGAATATGGTTACTGCGTAATAGTTACTAAATCCTTTCAGAAGCTCAAAGGAAAAAAAACTTTATTGATTTACCATAGAAAACGAACATATTTACACATGTTAAAAGTCTAGGATTCTGTCAAATATGTTAAACATTGAACGTGAAAATCAGAGTTTCAACTTTCTATTATAAACCATTCCTGAGATATAATGCTTATGTTTATATCTGAAGAATGGTTTATGCTTCATATTTTAAATGTTGTCATGCTAGTCTAGAGACTAAATACAATTTTAACTTCTGCTATTGTTCTTGTGGATAAGGTAACGAAGAATTAATTTAAATACAATTTACATTTTGTTTACTAGAAATAAAAAATGTTGTACAGGGTAAGCCAAATACAAGTTTCTCTTTAAAAATGCAATAAAATGAACAAAATTAAATTTTTTTCCATGTATTATGGCTTTATTAGTAAGAGTAAATATTCCCATTAATGATGGAACACAACTTCATTCAAGTGGCAGCCTCGGCTGGCTGCGCAGTAGCGCATTCTGTCACTCCAATTTTCCAAGACCTTGTTGATGGTTTCGGGCTGTAGCTCACGGATTGCTTGGATGATATTGGCCTTTGGATTCTTGGCATAACATCGGTCCTTCACAATCGCAGCTCAAATCGCAGCTCCGAGGCGGCCAATTGACATCGATTTGGGAATTTGGTGCGTAAAAGATCGATTGTGGCATGGGCTGTGTGGAGAGGTCGTCCAAATCCATACCTTCAATTTCAGTAAAAAAAAAGTCGGATTACATGGCTCTGTAACATTCACCATTGACCAAAACGTTGTTGTTGTTCCCACTCCCACTCACTTTGGAAATAAGTTTTCAATATTTCCCAACGTTGTTCAAGCGTAAAGCGACTCATTTCGTTCCGCGGAGGTATAATACTGACTTTCTGTCAAGATTTCGAGCGGGAAACAGCAACAGATTTAAAAAGAAACCACTAGATGACCCACCCTGTATAGTAGTTACTCGAAAAAGAATTGCTTCTACTTTCAATTCTATACCCAGAACTTTAGAGACTTTACAGTATACGAAATCTCGTATTACTTTAATCTAATTTTCTGAAGTTTTTATGCAAATTGCTTCACCACGTTTTTTAAGAACTCTTATATGGAAGCTATCCCTTCAAAAGGACAGTAAAGACATACTCTTCGGTATACTCTAGATAAAATATGTAGTATAAGTTTACACAGCCCAAAACTTTGTAACGCATAGAACCAATCCTCGGATGAAAAAAAAATTGTATTTACATACTAGCCGCGTCCCGCGGCTACGCTCACGTTTCTATGGTGCTATACCACCGAAACTCCAAAGCCAACGAATTCCAATCTTGCATCCCGCTTGTTTCTCCCGTTGCTCCCGTTACTCCTGTTGCTTCCTTTGCTCCGTTGCTTCCGTTTCTCCCGTTACTTCCGTTACTTCCTTTGCTCCCGTTGCTTCCGTTACTCCCTACTCGTTGCTCTCGTTGCTCCCGTTGGTCCCATTACTCCTATTGCTTCCGTTGCTCCGTTGCTTCCGTTGCTTCAGTTACTCCCGTTACGACTGTTGATCCCGTTGTTCGGTTTTGTCAGACGTGCACATCGAAAACACACGAATTGTCGCAAAACTATATGAAACACAATAATTTTTTTGTGTCGCTCGCCACCTATTGTAGAATAGTTGTACTAATATAGAAAGCGTCGCGGGCGTGCGCTCTACATATCAACAAAGTTTCATCGCAGTCGGATGAATGGTTTAGGAAGGCATACGGGACAAACAAACAAACAATTAAGGCACCAGAGTACTAAAATCGCGAAAAAATTGGAAAGTTCAAGAAAAAACAATTTTTTTTAATTCGATCAATACCAAACTTCACAGGAACCATTCCGGGACTATTCCACATGTTCCCTGAAAATTTGATCAAAATCGGTTGAGCGGTTTAAGAGCTTATAGGGAACATACACACATTATTACATACAGTGGTATAAGTCCATTTCCATTTCCAAAAGTGGTATAAGTTCATTTTTTCATACATTGAAATATTTAAGGTTTTACGTTTGAAATAATTTAAAAATATTAGTATAAGTTAATATAATTCGGGTGATGTTTTAACACTATAAACCTGTTAAATTATATTATGCAATAATAGTTATTAAAATTGTTAAAGAAAATAAACGATTTTTTTAAACTCCAAATGGACGTATACCAGTTTCAAAAATAACATATTGTTACGTGTAAGCCTGGCCACCTCGCTACTCGATCGATTACGAATAGGGAAACAGCAACAACCGAATACTTAAGCTGCAAAGTAACCCAATCAAAAGCCTAGTTGAGTAAATAAGGAGAGCGGAGCAACATGATTATACCTCTCTTCTAATCGAATGTGCTCGAACTTACTAGAACAGCGTATAAGATCAAACAGAATGCTCTCAAGCTTTCGGGTACCATCCACAACACCACCAAGCGAAGATTCCAGAACAGTCTCGACTACAGACAACTGGTATAAAAGCAGATAAAGCTTTCAGCGAGAGATAGTAATTTTTATTACGACGACTGTGACAGCCAGCGTGTATACGCGACCGTATTGGTGGAAAGCGATCGATTGCGTGGGATCGAATCAAGCGATATAAAAGCGGGCGGTATTGCCATATAGTGCGAATAATTGTGCGAATATAATTAAAGTGCGAATAAGTAAATTGGTACTTATTTTGATTTTAAACGAATTGTGTTTTACTTGAAATCCCGGCGAACCCCTAGCTCGCAACAATATTATATGAAATAAAAACAAAAGGAAATTTAAGTCCATGTTTTTATTGAAATTTACTTTATAAAAATGAACTTTTTAATGTAAAAAATAATAATTAAAAACACAACTTTTTTTCGTCCGGTGGACTTATGCCACTTTCAAAAAAGACGGTTCATATATAGATATATTAATACTTCCGCGTAGAATAATCGTGTGTCGTCTCACTATACGGTAGTACAATTGTCCCAGGCAGCAAACTCTGTCTGTTTATATACTGCCATTTGTTGAGTGGAGAGTTTTTCCCCATATTAGGTGGTGTGTGTGGAACTTACCGGAAGTTCTTGCGAGAAGAGTCGAGAGATTTTCACGCTATTCTGAACAACCAAAGTGGGAAAAGTGATTCTTCTCGAATACAATCGAACTTTGCGGAAAAGTTTTCCACGCCTTTCTCATTGGGTACTACAAAGCGACCATTATGATGCTTTTGTCCGCCTTCCAGCTAGGCATTGGGAGGTTGTTGTTTTTCTCACCAGAAACTGATCGAGTCGCTCGGGTTGCCAGGGAACAGTCATATCCAAATACGCTTGCTACCCGTCCGTCCGTCTGTCTGTCTGCCTGAATGCGCGATAACTCAATACTATATTCAAGTACGTATGTAATGTTCAAATTTGGAAAGCATGTATTTGATCGAATTTCTACGGCAAAGTTTGTTAACGGACAAAATCGTTCTACTCCTTAGGGGAGCTGCCATACTAAAGTCCGTAAAATAAGTATTCAGCAATATTGCCCACCGATAACTTTAAAAGTCTTCAAGCTACGACTTTGAAATTTTGAATATGTTGATTTTCTAATAGTTGCAGGGGTATGAATATGGAAAAAAAATCCTATGAGCCTTTCATGTAGCTGCCATACAAAACTCCTGTAAAATTATTTTTGTTGAATTTACAAAAATCACTATAACTCAATAAATCGTTTATCCACGAAGTCGAAATTTTGTACAACTTGGTTTTGAGTTAAAATTTAGGTCGATATCATTAGTCGAAATTCTGCTTCGGATACCTCCCATACAAAAGTTCTTAAAATTCGTGTGTGGCAACATTCACCAATCACTTTACACTTCAAGCTAGAAATTTGAAATGTTTTCCCATTTTTATATTTTAATTGTTGAAGCTGTTTCGCATCAGTATAAAGAAAATTAAGAGTGACCTTCGCCTAGCTGCCATACAAACTTCCTCGAAAAAAGTGTGCTTTCATCTTTCGGAAGCCACTATAACTGCCCAAATAGTTGAGGTAGGGAGTCGACATTTTACTGGAATTTCTTTTAAGTTAAAAGTATGATCGAATACGCTATTGACTGAATACTCTTTACTCCTTTGAGTGGCTCACATAGAGAAGTTATTAAAACACGTGTCCACAATTATTGGCCTATAAATTGAGAACGGTTCCAGCTAGAAATTTTAAATTTTGCACACATACATTTTTCAATGGTTTCCTATGGCCCTATGTTATTTACCTAAAGTTTCAGATACGCAATTGAAAATAGAAGATATTGTCCTTCCCATCCGAATAATTACCAAACGAAAGTCATTTGAAAAAGAGAAAACCACTGTCAACTTCTTCTTTCTCTTTTTAAATAGGAATTCCGCACTTCTACCAGATTACGAGGATCATACGAATGGCTTGAAGCCTGTCGTGACTGCGGTATATTTTTTAAATTCCTAATAAAAATTTTATATTTATAGCTCAATGTTTTTATGAGTTATTAGGACGATTGTCTTTATAGGAATACTCTGATTTCAGTTATTTTTATCGTTTATACGAGTACTTTAAAAAGATGAAACAGGAGTTCTTTATTTTTATTACACGCTTCACCGATTTTTTGTTCAGGAGCTATTAATCTCACACTTTAAGGAGTTTTCTATTTAAATATTCGGGAATTCGGCTCAATATAACGCTCGAACATTGTTTGTTTATTTCGAACTATTGAAATATTTAAGAATGAAAAATTTCAGCAAGGCGTTACCCTTTTTTAAGACTTTTGTATGGAAGCTAACCGAAGGCTGTAGCTGTGTTTAAATTTTGAGTAAAAAATTATGAAGACTGTCGGCAAATTTTCACAGAACCAGGCGAATTATCCTTGAGCAAATTTAAGTCTAAGATGTAGTAGCTGGTCTCGATTCTACTCCCAGTAAATTTTTTAAGCTCGGTTGTATGTTATTTACTTATAACAATTTTTTTCTTCACCATACGTTCTTATAGACTGCTGTGCATTCAAAGTCTACGTCTCCTTGTTTACTCGTTCAATGTAAATATTGAAAAATTCCATTTCTATCGGTAAATATTAAATTATGATTGAAATTACAAATTGCTTCTAGAAACTCTCAAAAATTCAGAGCATCTGCTTTCGAGGTGCTTCTTTCAATAGCAGTTTTTTTTATGATCCAAAAAAAAGGCAAACTCCATTGTTCTGATGTTTACTATTTCCGATAGGTAAATTGTTTTTGGGTGTTGCGGATTTTTCTGTTGGCAAAGTTTTCACCATTTCTTCTGCTCTCACGTCATAAAAGTAAATTGAAGCCAATCCATCCTTCGTTTCTCGTCATTTCCTGGAATGATGGATAACACACCTGAAAACTAAAGCAATACCAGCCGGGATTCGTTATACCTGTATTCTGTACATTCGGCCATTATATTTGCTCGGTGGAGACCGAAAGCTTTCACTGAATCTCATCATTCTTCCATTTCGAGAGGAGGATACAGTTGAATACCTCTTCTTATCGTCCTTGGGACCGCCATTCCTTCGAATTCAATTCCTGAGTTTTTAATACCCTCTGAAGGAGATTCCCGTACAGTCCTAATGCGCTGGCAATTATTGATTTTGTACCAATCCCTACATTCTGAGGAAGCCATAGTGTTGCAGTAGTCACAATATCGGTTTATGGTATTTCGATTATCGGTGCAAGTTACATTGATGATATTTCCTCCTTATACAGAAATCAATCCGAAGTTTTGTGATGGTAGAGTTACAGTCAGTTGGTATGGTAAAATTTTTCTGCAAAATTTCTTTGCAATTTTTCACTTTAATTGAATTTAAACGCCAAATGCTTATATATCCCATCATCAAGACCGTACTGACCTCCAAATTCCATAACAAATTAAATGATCAACTGTACCGAGCGATACAATTTTCGGTGCGTTCTTCGCTGCGTTTACGTCGAAAAGTATGATATCAACATAAAGAAACCGGATCTCAAAACAATTAGGCTGAGATTTTTACAAGTGACCACTTAAATTAAAGTTAAAATTAAATTCAAATCCGCAAACAGATTTAAAAAAAAAAAAATTTGAGCCCAGGAGAGAGAAAGTTCACTGGGGGACGTGGGAGGTACGTGGCGGGTACGTGGTGGGTACGAAACGTACCCACCACGTACCCCCCAATGGGTATGAACACATAGGCCGAGATATTTACAAGTGACCACTTAAATTAAAGTTAAAATTAAATTCAAATCCGCAAACAGATTTAAAAAAAAAATTTGAGCCCAGGAGAGAGAAATTTCACTGGGGGACGTGGGAGGTACGTGGTGGGTACATGGTGGGTACGAAACGTACCCACCACGTACCCCCCAATGAGTAGGAGCACATAGGCCGAGATATTTACAAGTGACCACTTAAATTAAAGTTAAAATTAAATTCAAATCCGCAAACAGATTTAAAAAAAAAAATTTGAGCCCAGGAGAGAGAAAGTTCATTGGGGGCCGTGGGAGGTACGTGGTGGGTACATGGTGGGTACGAAACGTACCCACCACGTACCCCCCAATGTGTATGAGCACATAGGCCGAGATTTTTACAAGTGACCACTTAAATCAAAGTTAAAATTAAATTCAAATCCGCAAACAGATTTAAAAAAAAAAATTTGAGCACAGGAGAGAGAAAGTTCACTGGGGGACGTGGGAGGTACGTGGTGGATACGTGGTGGGTACGAAACGTACCCACCACGTACCCCCAATGGGTATGAACACATAGGCCGAGATATTTACAAGTGACCACTTAAATTAAAGTTAAAATTAAATTCAAATCCGCAAACAGATTTAAAAAAAAAAAATTTGAGCCCAGGAGAGAGAAAGTTCACTGGGGGACGTGGGAGGTACGTGGTGGGTACGTGGTGGGTACGAAACGTACCCACCACGTACCCCCCAATGTGAACGAGCACATAGGCCGAGATTTTTACAAGTGATCACTTAAATCAAAGTTAAAATTCAATTCAAATCCGCAAACAGAATTCAAAAAAAAAATTTGAGCCCAGGAGAGAGAAAGTTCATTGGGGGACGTGGGAGGTACGTGGTGGGTACGAAACGTACCCACCACGTACCCCCCAATGAGTATGAGCACATAGGCCGAGATATTTACAAGTGACCATTTAAATTAAAGTTAAAATTAAATTCAAATCCGCAAACAGATTTAAAAAAAAAAAATTTGAGCCCAGGAGAGAGAAAGTTCATTGGGGGACGTGGGAGGTACGTGGTGGGTACGTGGTGGGTACGAAACGTACCCACCACGTACCCCCCAATGAGTATGGGCACATAGGCCGAGATATTTACAAGTGACCACTTAAATTAAAGTTAAAATTAAATTCAAATCCGCAAACAGATTTAAAAAAAAAAAATTTGAGCCCAGGAGAGAGAAAGTTCACTGGGGGACGTGGGAGGTACGTGGTGGGTATGTGGTGGGTACGAAACGTACCCACCACGTACCCCCCAATGTGTATGAGCACATAGGCCGAGATTTTTACAAGTGGCCACTTAAATCAAAGTTAAAATTAAATTCAAATCCGCAAACAGATTTAAAAAAAAAATTTGAGCCCAGGAGAGAGAAAGTTCACTGGGGGACGTGGGAGGTACGTGGTGGGTACGAAACGTACCCACCACGTACCCCCCAATGTGTACGAGCACATAGGCCGAGATTTTTACAAGTGACCACTTAAATCAAAGATAAAATTAAATTCAATTTGAATTTAATTCATCTCTGTAGTATGTCTTCATTAACTTTCAAGTCAAATTGAAAGATTTTTGCGCAAACAGATTTCAAAAAAAAAATTTGAGCCCAGGAGAGAGAAAGTTCACTAGGGGACGTGGGAGGTACGTGGCGGGTACGTGGTGGGTACGAAACGTACCCACCACGTACCCCCCAATGGGTATGAACACATAGGCCGAGATATTTACAAGTGACCACTTAAATTAAAGTTAAAATTAAATTCAAATCCGCAAACAGATTTAAAAAAAAAATTTGAGCCCAGGAGAGAGAAATTTCACTGGGGGACGTGGGAGGTACGTGGTGGGTACATGGTGGGTACGAAACGTACCCACCACGTACCCCCCAATGAGTAGGAGCACATAGGCCGAGATATTTACAAGTGACCACTTAAATTAAAGTTAAAATTAAATTCAAATCCGCAAACAGATTTAAAAAAAAAAATTTGAGCCCAGGAGAGAGAAAGTTCATTGGGGGACGTGGGAGGTACGTGGTGGGTACATGGTGGGTACGAAACGTACCCACCACGTACCCCCCAATGTGTATGAGCACATAGGCCGAGATTTTTACAAGTGACCACTTAAATCAAAGTTAAAATTAAATTCAAATCCGCAAACAGATTTAAAAAAAAAAATTTGAACCCAGGAGAGAGAAAGTTCACTGGGGGACGTGGGAGGTACGTGGTGGATACGTGGTGGGTACGAAACGTACCCACCACGTACCCCCAATGGGTATGAACACATAGGCCGAGATATTTACAAGTGACCACTTAAATTAAAGTTAAAATTAAATTCAAATCCGCAAACAGATTTAAAAAAAAAAAATTTGAGCCCAGGAGAGAGAAAGTTCACTGGCGGACGTGGGAGGTACGTGGTGGGTACGTGGTGGGTACGAAACGTACCCACCACGTACCCCCCAATGTGTACGAGCACATAGGCCGAGATTTTTACAAGTGACCACTTAAATCAAAGTTAAAATTAAATTCAAATCCGCAAACAGAATTCAAAAAAAAAATTTGAGCCCAGGAGAGAGAAAGTTCATTGGGGGACGTGGGAGGTACGTGGTGGGTACGAAACGTACCCACCACGTACCCCCCAATGAGTATGAGCACATAGGCCGAGATATTTACAAGTGACCACTTAAATTAAAGTTAAAATTAAATTCAAATCCGCAAACAGATTTAAAAAAAAAAATTTGAGCCCAGGAGAGAGAAAGTTCACTGGGGGACGTGGGAGGTACGTGGTGGGTACGTGGTGGGTACGAAACGTACCCACCACGTACCCCCAATGGGTATGAACACATAGGCCGAGATATTTACAAGTGACCACTTAAATTAAAGTTAAAATTAAATTCAAATCCGCAAACAGATTTAAAAAAAAAAAATTTGAGCCCAGGAGAGAGAAAGTTCATTGGGGGACGTGGGAGGTACGTGGTGGGTACGTGGTGGGTACGAAACGTACCCACCACGTACCCCCCAATGTGTACGAGCACATAGGCCGAGATTTTTACAAGTGACCACTTAAATCAAAGTTAAAATTAAATTCAAATCCGCAAACAGAATTCAAAAAAAAAATTTGAGCCCAGGAGAGAGAAAGTTCATTGGGGGACGTGGGAGGTACGTGGTGGGTACGTGGTGGGTACGAAACGTACCCACCACGTACCCCCCAATGAGTATGGGCACATAGGCCGAGATATTTACAAGTGACCACTTAAATTAAAGTTAAAATTAAATTCAAATCCGCAAACAGATTTAAAAAAAAAAAAATTTGAGCCCAGGAGAGAGAAAGTTCACTGGGGGACGTGGGAGGTACGTGGTGGGTATGTGGTAGGTACGAAACGTACCCACCACGTACCGCCCAATGTGTACGAGCACATAGGCCCAGATTTTTACAAGTGACCACTTAAATAAAGTTAAAATTAAATTCAAATCCGCAAACAGATTTCAAAAAAAAATTTGAGCCCAGGAGAGAGAAAGTTCACTGGGGGACGTGGGAGGTACGTGGTGGGTACATGGTGGGTACGAAACGTACCCACCACGTACCCCCCAATGGGTATGAACACATAGGCCGAGATATTTACAAGTGACCACTTAAATTAAAGTTAAAATTAAATTCAAATCCGCAAACAGATTTAAAAAAAAAAATTTGAGCCCAGGAGAGAGAAAGTTCACTGGGGGACGTGGGAGGTACGTGGTGGGTACGTGGTGGGTACGAAACGAACCCACCACGTACCCCCCAATGTGTACGAGCACATAGGCCGAGATTTTTACAAGTGACCACTTAAATCAAAGTTAAAATTAAATTCAAATCCGCAAACAGAATTCAAAAAAAAAATTTGAGCCCAGGAGAGAGAAAGTTCATTGGGGGACGTGGGAGGTACGTGGTGGGTACGTGGTGGGTACGAAACGTACTTACCACGTACCCCCCAATGGGTATGAACACATAGGCCGAGATATTTACAAGTGACCACTTAAATTAAAGTTAAAATTAAATTCAAATCCGCAAACAGATTTAAAAAAAAAATTTGAGCCCAGGAGAGAGAAAGTTCACTGGGGGACGTGGGAGGTACGTGGTGGGTACATGGTGGGTACGAAACGTACCCACAACGTACCCCCAATGGGTATGAACACATAGGCCGAGATATTTACAAGTGACCACTTAAATTAAAGTTAAAATTAAATTCAAATCCGCAAACAGATTTAAAAAAAAAAAATTTGAGCCCAGGAGAGAGAAAGTTCATTGGGGGACGTGGGAGGTACGTGGTGGGTACGTGGTGGGTACGAAACGTACCCACCACGTACCCCCCAATGTGTACGAGCACATAGGCCGAGATTTTTACAAGTGACCACTTAAATCAAAGTTAAAATTAAATTCAAATCCGCAAACAGAATTCAAAAAAAAAATTTGAGCCCAGGAGAGAGAAAGTTCATTGGGGGACGTGGGAGGTACGTGGTGGGTACGTGGTGGGTACGAAACGTACCCACCACGTACCCCCCAATGAGTATGAGCACATAGGCCGAGATATTTACAAGTGACCACTTAAATTAAAGTTAAAATTAAATTCAAATCCGCAAACAGATTTAAAAAAAAAAATTTGAGCCCAGGAGAGAGAAAGTTCACTGGGGACGTGGGAGGTACGTGGAGGGTACGTGGTGGGTACGAAACGAACCCACCACGTACCCCCCCAATGTGTACGAGCACATAGGCCGAGATTTTTACAAGTGACCACTTAAATCAAAGTTAAAATTAAATTCAAATCCGCAAACAGATTTAAAAAAAAAAATTTGAACCCAGGAGAGAGAAAGTTCATTGGGGGACGTGGGAGGTACGTGGTGGGTACGTGGTGGGTACGAAACGTACCCAGCACGTACCCCCCAATGGGTATGAACACATAGGCCGAGATATTTACAAGTGACCACTTAAATTAAAGTTAAAATTAAATTCAAATCCGCAAACAGATTTAAAAAAAAAAAAATTTGAGCCCAGGAGAGAGAAAGTTCACTGGGGGACGTGGGAGGTACGTGGTGAGTACGTGGTGGGTACAAAACGTACCCATCACGTACCCCCCAATGGGTATGTGCACATAGGCCGAGTTTTTTACAAGTGACCACTTAAATTAAAGTTAAAATTAAATTCAAATCCGCAAACAGATTTAAAAAAAAAAATTTGAGCCCAGGAGAGAGAAAGTTCACTGGGGGACGTGGGAGGTACGTGGTGGGTACATGGTGGGTACGAAACGTACCCACCACGTACCCTCCAATAGGTATGAGCACATAGGTCGAGTTTTTTACAAGTGAACACTTAAATTAAAGTTAAAATTAAATTCAAATCCGCAAACAGATTTAAAAAAAAAAATTTGAGCCCAGGAGAGAGAAAGTTCACTGGGGGACGTGGGAGGTACGTGGTGGGTACATGGTGGGTACGAAACGTACCCACCACGTACCCCCCAATGGGCATGAACACATAGGCCGAGATATTTACAAGTGACCACTTAAATTAAAGTTAAAATTAAATTCAAATCCGCAAACAGATTTAAAAAAAAAAATTTGAGCCCAGGAGAGAGAAAGTTCACTGGGGGACGTGGGAGGTACGTGGTGGGTACGTGGTGGGTACGAAACGAACCCACCACGTACCCCCCCAATGTGTACGAGCACATAGGCCGAGATTTTTACAAGTGACCACTTAAATCAAAGTTAAAATTAAATTCAAATCCGCAAACAGATTTAAAAAAAAAAATTTGAACCCAGGAGAGAGAAAGTTCATTGGGGGACGTGGGAGGTACGTGGTGGGTACGTGGTGGGTACGAAACGTACCCAGCACGTACCCCCCAATGGGTATGAACACATAGGCCGAGATATTTACAAGTGACCACTTAAATTAAAGTTAAAATTAAATTCAAATCCGCAAACAGATTTAAAAAAAAAATTTGAGCCCAGGAGAGAGAAAGTTCACTGGGGGACGTGGGAGGTACGTGGTGGGTACATGGTGGGTACGAAACGTACCCACCACGTACCCCCCAATGGGTATGAGCACATAGGTCGAGATATTTACAAGTGACCACTTAAATTAAAGTTAAAATTAAATTCAAATCCGCAAACAGATTTAAAAAAAAAAATTTGAGCCCAGGAGAGAGAAAGTTCATTGGGGGCCGTAGGAGGTACGTGGTGGGTACATGGTGGGTACGAAACGTACCCACCACGTACCCCCCAATTGGTA
Source organism: Beris morrisii (assembly GCA_951812415.1). Classification (NCBI taxonomy): domain Eukaryota; kingdom Metazoa; phylum Arthropoda; class Insecta; order Diptera; family Stratiomyidae; genus Beris; species Beris morrisii. The sequence goes on along the minus strand of OX638313.1, from coordinate 34,787,452 downwards.
TGAGCACATAGGTCGAGTTTTTTACAAGTGACCACTTAAATTAAAGTTAAAATTAAATTCAAATCCGCAAACAGATTTAAAAAAAAAAATTTGAGCCCAGGAGAGAGAAAGTTCACTGGGGGACGTGGGAGGTACGTGGTGGGTACATGGTGGGTACGAAACGTACCCACCACGTACCCCCCAATTGGTATGAGCACATAGGTCGAGTTTTTTTACAACTGACCACTTAAATTAAAGTTAAAATTAAATTCAAATCCGCAAACAGATTTAAAAAAAAAAAATTTGAGCCCAGGAGAGAGAAAGTTCATTGGGGGACGTGGGAGGTACGTGGTGGGTACGTGGTGGGTACGAAACGTACCCACCACGTACCCCCCAATGTGTACGAGCACACAGGCCGAGATTTTTACAAGTGACCACTTAAATCAAAGTTAAAATTAAATTCAAATCCGCAAACAGATTTAAAAAAAAAATTTGAGCCCAGGAGAGAGAAAGCTCACTGGGGGACGTGGGAGGTACGTGGTGAGTACGTGGTGAGTACAAAACGTACCCATCACGTACCCCCCAATGGGCATGAACACATAGGCCGAGATATTTACAAGTGACCACTTAAATTAAAGTTAAAATTAAATTCAAATCCGCAAACAGATTTAAAAAAAAAAATTTGAGCCCAGGAGAGAGAAAGTTCACTGGGGGACGTGGGAGGTACGTGGTGGGTACGTGGTGGGTACGAAACGAACCCACCACGTACCCCCCCAATGTGTACGAGCACATAGGCCGAGATTTTTACAAGTGACCACTTAAATCAAAGTTAAAATTAAATTCAAATCCGCAAACAGATTTAAAAAAAAAAATTTGAACCCAGGAGAGAGAAAGTTCATTGGGGGACGTGGGAGGTACGTGGTGGGTACGTGGTGGGTACGAAACGTACCCAGCACGTACCCCCCAATGGGTATGAACACATAGGCCGAGATATTTACAAGTGACCACTTAAATTAAAGTTAAAATTAAATTCAAATCCGCAAACAGATTTAAAAAAAAAAAAATTTGAGCCCAGGAGAGAGAAAGTTCACTGGGGGACGTGGGAGGTACGTGGTGGGTACGTGGTGGGTACGAAACGTACCCACCACGTACTGCCAATGGGTATGAGCACATAGGCCGAGTTTTTTACAAGTGACCACTTAAATTAAAGTTAAAATTAAATTCAAATCCGCAAACAGATTTAAAAAAAAAAATTTGAGCCCAGGAGAGAGAAAGTTCATTGGGGGCCGTGGGAGGTACGTGGTGGGTACATGGTGGGTACGAAACGTACCCACCACGTACCCCCCAATGAGTATGAGCACATAGGCCGAGGTATTTACAAGTGACCACTTAAATTAAAGTTAAAATTAAATTCAAATCCGCAAACAGATTTAAAAAAAAAATTTGAGGCCAGGAAAGAGAAAGATCACTGGGGGACGTGGGAGGTACGTGGTGGGTACGTGGTGGGTACGAAACGTACCCTCCTCGTACCCCCCAATGGGTATGAGCACATAGGCCGAATTTTTTACAAGTGACCACTTAAATTAAAGTTAAAATTAAATTCAAATCCGCAAAAAAGATTTAAAAAAAAAAATTTGAGCCCAGGAGAGAGAAAGTTCACTGGGGGACGTGGGAGGTACGTGGTGGGTACGTGGTGGGTACGAAACGAACCCACCACGTACCCCCCCAATGTGTACGAGCACATAGGCCGAGATTTTTACAAGTGACCACTTAAATCAAAGTTAAAATTAAATTCAAATCCGCAAACAGATTTAAAAAAAAAAATTTGAACCCAGGAGAGAGAAAGTTCATTGGGGGACGTGGGAGGTACGTGGTGGGTACGTGGTGGGTACGAAACGTACCCAGCACGTACCCCCCAATGGGTATGAACACATAGGCCGAGATATTTACAAGTGACCACTTAAATTAAAGTTAAAATTAAATTCAAATCCGCAAACAGATTTAAAAAAAAAAAAATTTGAGCCCAGGAGAGAGAAAGTTCACTGGGGGACGTGGGAGGTACGTGGTGGGTACGTGGTGGGTACGAAACGTACCCACCACGTACTGCCAATGGGTATGAGCACATAGGCCGAGTTTTTTACAAGTGACCACTTAAATTAAAGTTAAAATTAAATTCAAATCCGCAAACAGATTTAAAAAAAAAAATTTGAGCCCAGGAGAGAGAAAGTTCATTGGGGGCCGTGGGAGGTACGTGGTGGGTACATGGTGGGTACGAAACGTACCCACCACGTACCCCCCAATGAGTATGAGCACATAGGCCGAGGTATTTACAAGTGACCACTTAAATTAAAGTTAAAATTAAATTCAAATCCGCAAACAGATTTAAAAAAAAAATTTGAGGCCAGGAGAGAGAAAGTTTATTGGGGGACGTGGGAGGTACGTGGTGGGTACATGGTGGGTACGAAACGTACCCACCACGTACCCCCCAATGAGTATGAGCACATAGGTCGAGATATTTACAAGTGACCACTTAAATTAAAGTTAAAATTAAATTCAAATCCGCAAACAGATTTAAAAAAAAAAATTTGAGCCCAGGAGAGAGAAAGTTCACTGGGGACGTGGGAGGTACGTGGTGGGTACGTGGTGGGTACGAAACGTACCCACCACGTACCCCCCAATGAGTATGAGCACATAGGCCGAGTTTTTTACAAGTGACCACTTAAATTAAAGTTAAAATTAAATTCAAATCCGCAAACAGATTTAAAAAAAAAAAATTTGAGCCCAGGAGAGAGAAAGTTCACTGGGGGACGTGGGAGGTACGTGGTGGGTACATGGTGGGTACGAAACGTACCCACCACGTACCCCCCAATGAGTATGAGCACATAGGTCGAGGTATTTACAAGTGACCACTTAAATTAAAGTTAAAATTAAATTCAAATCCGCAAACAGATTTAAAAAAAAAATTTGAGCCCAGGAGAGAGAAAGTTCACTGGGGGACGTGGGAGGTACGTGGTGGGTACGTGGTGGGTACGAAACGTACCCACCACGTACTGCCAATGGGTATGAGCACATAGGCCGAGTTTTTTACAAGTGACCACTTAAATTAAAGTTAAAATTAAATTCAAATCCGCAAACAGATTTAAAAAAAAAAATTTGAGCCCAGGAGAGAGAAAGTTCATTGGGGGCCGTGGGAGGTACGTGGTGGGTACATGGTGGGTACGAAACGTACCCACCACGTACCCCCCAATGAGTATGAGCACATAGGCCGAGGTATTTACAAGTGACCACTTAAATTAAAGTTAAAATTAAATTCAAATCCGCAAACAGATTTAAAAAAAAAATTTGAGGCCAGGAGAGAGAAAGTTTATTGGGGGACGTGGGAGGTACGTGGTGGGTACATGGTGGGTACGAAACGTACCCACCACGTACCCCCCAATGAGTATGAGCACATAGGTCGAGATATTTACAAGTGACCACTTAAATTAAAGTTAAAATTAAATTCAAATCCGCAAACAGATTTAAAAAAAAAAATTTGAGCCCAGGAGAGAGAAAGTTCACTGGGGACGTGGGAGGTACGTGGTGGGTACGTGGTGGGTACGAAACGTACCCACCACGTACCCCCCAATGAGTATGAGCACATAGGCCGAGTTTTTTACAAGTGACCACTTAAATTAAAGTTAAAATTAAATTCAAATCCGCAAACAGATTTAAAAAAAAAAATTTGAGCCCAGGAGAGAGAAAGTTCACTGGGGACGTGGGAGGTACGTGGTGGGTACGTGGTGGGTACGAAACGTACCCACCACGTAACCCCCAATGAGTATGAGCACATAGGTCGAGATATTTACAAGTGACCACTTAAATTAAAGTTAAAATTAAATTCAAATCCGCAAACAGATTTAAAAAAAAAATTTGAGCCCAGGAGAGAGAAAGTTCACTGGGGACGTGGGAGGTACGTGGTGGGTACGTGGTGGGTACGAAACGTACCCACCACGTACCCCCCAATGAGTATGAGCACATAGGTCGAGATATTTACAAGTGACCACTTAAATTAAAGTTAAAATTAAATTCAAATCCGCAAACAGATTTAAAAAAAAAAATTCGAGCCCAGGAGAGAGAAAGTTCACTGGGGGACGTGGGAGGTACGTGGTGGGTACGTGGTGGGTACGAAACGTACCCACCACGTACCCCCCAATGGGTATGAGCACATAGGCCGAGTTTTTTACAAGTGACCACTTAAATTAAAGTTAAAATTAAATTCAAATCCGCAAACAGATTTAAAAAAAAAAAATTTGAGCCCAGGAGAGAGAAAGTTCACTGGGGACGTGGGAGGTACGTGGTGGGTACGTGGTGGGTACGAAACGTACCCACCACGTACCCCCCAATGAGTATGAGCACATAGGTCGAGATATTTACAAGTGACCACTTAAATTAAAGTTAAAATTAAATTCAAATCCGCAAACAGATTTAAAAAAAAAAATTCGAGCCCAGGAGAGAGAAAGTTCACTGGGGGACGTGGGAGGTACGTGGTGGGTACGTGGTGGGTACGAAACGTACCCACCACGTACCCCCCAATGGGTATGAGCACATAGGCCGAGTTTTTTACAAGTGACCACTTAAATTAAAGTTAAAATTAAATTCAAATCCGCAAACAGATTTAAAAAAAAAAAATTTGAGCCCAGGAGAGAGAAAGTTCACTGGGGACGTGGGAGGTACGTGGTGGGTACGTGGTGGGTACGAAACGTACCCACCACGTACCCCCCAATGAGTATGAGCACATAGGTCGAGATATTTACAAGTGACCACTTAAATTAAAGTTAAAATTAAATTCAAATCCGCAAACAGATTTAAAAAAAAAAATTTGAGCCCAGGAGAGAGAAAGTTCACTGGGGACGTGGGAGGTACGTGGTGGGTACGTGGTGGGTACGAAACGTACCCACCACGTAACCCCCAATGAGTATGAGCACATAGGTCGAGATATTTACAAGTGACCACTTAAATTAAAGTTAAAATTAAATTCAAATCCGCAAACAGATTTAAAAAAAAAAATTTGAGCCCAGGAGAGAGAAAGTTCACTGGGGACGTGGGAGGTACGTGGTGGGTACGTGGTGGGTACGAAACGTACCCACCACGTACCCCCCAATGAGTATGAGCACATAGGTCGAGATATTTACAAGTGACCACTTAAATTAAAGTTAAAATTAAATTCAAATCCGCAAACAGATTTAAAAAAAAAAATTTGAGCCCAGGAGAGAGAAAGTTCACTGGGGGACGTGGGAGGTACGTGGTGGGTACGTGGTGGGTACGAAACGTACCCACCACGTACCCCCCAATGGGTATGAGCACATAGGCCGAGTTTTTTACAAGTGACCACTTAAATTAAAGTTAAAATTAAATTCAAATCCGCAAACAGATTTAAAAAAAAAAAATTTGAGCCCAGGAGAGAGAAAGTTCACTGGGGACGTGGGAGGTACGTGGTGGGTACGTGGTGGGTACGAAACGTACCCACCACGTACCCCCCAATGGGTATGAGCACATAGGTCGAGATATTTACAAGTGACCACTTAAATTAAAGTTAAAATTAAATTCAAATCCGCAAACAGATTTAAAAAAAAAAATTTGAGCCCAGGAGAGAGAAAGTTCACTGGGGACGTGGGAGGTACGTGGTGGGTACGTGGTGGGTACGAAACGTACCCACCACGTACCCCCCAATGAGTATGAGCACATAGGTCGAGATATTTACAAGTGACCACTTAAATTAAAGTTAAAATTAAATTCAAATCCGCAAACAGATTTAAAAAAAAAAATTTGAGCCCAGGAGAGAGAAAGTTCACTGGGGACGTGGGAGGTACGTGGTGGGTACGTGGTGGGTACGAAACGTACCCACCACGTACCCCCCAATGAGTATGAGCACATAGGTCGAGATATTTACAAGTGACCACTTAAATTAAAGTTAAAATTAAATTCAAATCCGCAAACAGATTAAAAAAAAAAAATTTGAGCCCAGGAGAGAGAAAGTTCACTGGGGGACGTGGGAGGTACGTGGTGGGTACATGGTGGGTACGAAACGTACCCACCACGTACTCCCAATGGGTATGAGCACATAGGCCGAGTTTTTTACAAGTGACCACTTAAATCAAAGTTAAAATTAAATTCAAATCCGCAAACAGATTTAAAAAAAAAATTTGAGCCCAGGAGAGAGAAAGTTCATTGGGGGCCGTGGGAGGTACGTGGTGGGTACATGGTGGGTACGAAACGTACCCACCACGTACCCCCCAATGGGTATGAGCACATAGGCCGAGTTTTTTACAAGTGACCACTTAAATCAAAGTTAAAATTAAATTCAAATCCGCAAACAGATTTAAAAAAAAAAAATTTGAGCCCAGGAGAGAGAAAGTTCACTGGGGGACGTGGGAGGTACGTGGTGGGTACGTGGTGGGTACGAAACGTACCCACCACGTACTGCCAATGGGTATGAGCACATAGGCCGAGTTTTTTACAAGTGACCACTTAAATTAAAGTTAAAATTAAATTCAAATCCGCAAACAGATTTAAAAAAAAAAATTTGAGCCCAGGAGAGAGAAAGTTCATTGGGGGCCGTGGGAGGTACGTGGTGGGTACATGGTGGGTACGAAACGTACCCACCACGTACCCCCCAATGAGTATGAGCACATAGGCCGAGATATTTACAAGTGACCACTTAAATTAAAGTTAAAATTAAATTCAAATCCGCAAACAGATTTAAAAAAAAAATTTGAGGCCAGTAGAGAGAAAGTTTATTGGGGGACGTGGGAGGTACGTGGTGGGTACATGGTGGGTACGAAACGTACCCACCACGTACCCCCCAATGGGTATGAGCACATAGGCCGAGTTTTTTACAAGTGACCACTTAAATCAAAGTTAAAATTAAATTCAAATCCGCAAACAGATTTAAAAAAAAAAATTTGAGCCCAGGAGAGAGAAAGTTCATTGGGGGCCGTGGGAGGTACGTGGTGGGTACATGGTGGGTACGAAACGTACCCACCACGTACCCCCCAATGAGTATGAGCACATAGGCCGAGTTTTTTACAAGTGACCACTTAAATTAAAGTTAAAATTAAATTCAAATCCGCAAACAGATTTAAAAAAAAAATTTGAGCCCAGGAGAGAGAAAGTTCATTGGGGGCCGTGGGAGGTACGTGGTGGGTACATGGTGGGTACGAAACGTACCCACCACGTACCCCCCAATGAGTATGAGCACATAGGCCGAGATATTTACAAGTGACCACTTAAATTAAAGTTAAAATTAAATTCAAATCCGCAAACAGATTTAAAAAAAAAATTTGAGGCCAGTAGAGAGAAAGTTTATTGGGGGACGTGGGAGGTACGTGGTGGGTACATGGTGGGTACGAAACGTACCCACCACGTACCCCCCAATGGGTATGAGCACATAGGCCGAGTTTTTTACAAGTGACCACTTAAATTAAAGTTAAAATTAAATTCAAATCCGCAAACAGATTTAAAAAAAAAAATTTGAGCCCAGGAGAGAGAAAGTTCATTGGGGGCCGTGGGAGGTACGTGGTGGGTACATGGTGGGTACGAAACGTACCCACCACGTACCCCCCAATGAGTATGAGCACATAGGCCGAGATATTTACAAGTGACCACTTAAATTAAAGTTAAAATTAAATTCAAATCCGCAAACAGATTTAAAAAAAAAATTTGAGCCCAGGAGAGAGAAAGTTCATTGGGGGCCGTGGGAGGTACGTGGTGGGTACATGGTGGGTACGAAACGTACCCACCACGTACCCCCCAATGGGTATGAGCACATAGGCCGAGTTTTTTACAAGTGACCACTTAAATCAAAGTTAAAATTAAATTCAAATCCGCAAACAGATTTAAAAAAAAAAATTTGAGCCCAGGAGAGAGAAAGTTCACTGGGGGACGTGGGAGGTACGAAACGTACCCACCACGTACCCCCCAATGGGTATGAGCACATAGGCCGAGTTTTTTACAAGTGACCACTTAAATTAAAGTTAAAATTAAATTCAAATCCGCAAACAGATTTAAAAAAAAAATTTGAGCCCAGGAGAGAGAAAGTTCATTGGGGGCCGTGGGAGGTACGTGGTGGGTACATGGTGGGTACGAAACGTACCCACCACGTACCCCCCAATGGGTATGAGCACATAGGCCGAGTTTTTTACAAGTGACCACTTAAATCAAAGTTAAAATTAAATTCAAATCCGCAAACAGATTTAAAAAAAAAATTTGAGCCCAGGAGAGAGAAAGTTCATTGGGGGCCGTGGGAGGTACGTGGTGGGTACATGGTGGGTACGAAACGTACCCACCACGTACCCCCCAATGGGTATGAGCACATAGGCCGAGTTTTTTACAAGTGACCACTTAAATCAAAGTTAAAATTAAATTCAAATCCGCAAACAGATTTAAAAAAAAAAATTTGTGCCCAGGAGAGAGAAAGTTCACTGGGGGACGTGGGAGGTACGAAACGTACCCACCACGTACCCCCCAACGGGTATGAGCACATAGGCCGAGTTTTTTACAAGTGACCACTTAAATTAAAGTTAAAATTAAATTCAAATCCGCAAACAGATTTAAAAAAAAAAAATTTGAGCCCAGGAGAGAGAAAGTTCACTGGGGACGTGGGAGGTACGTGGTGGGTACGTGGTGGGTACGAAACGTACCCACCACGTACCCCCCAATGAGTATGAGCACATAGGTCGAGATATTTACAAGTGACCACTTAAATTAAAGTTAAAATTAAATTCAAATCCGCAAACAGATTTAAAAAAAAAAATTTGAGCCCAGGAGAGAGAAAGTTCACTGGGGACGTGGGAGGTACGTGGTGGGTACGTGGTGGGTACGAAACGTACCCACCACGTACCCCCCAATGAGTATGAGCACATAGGTCGAGATATTTACAAGTGACCACTTAAATTAAAGTTAAAATTAAATTCAAATCCGCAAACAGATTTAAAAAAAAAAATTTGAGCCCAGGAGAGAGAAAGTTCACTGGGGACGTGGGAGGTACGTGGTGGGTACGTGGTGGGTACGAAACGTACCCACCACGTACTGCCAATGGGTATGAGCACATAGGCCGAGTTTTTTACAAGTGACCACTTAAATTAAAGTTAAAATTAAATTCAAATCCGCAAACAGATTTAAAAAAAAAAAATTTGAGCCCAGGAGAGAGAAAGTTCACTGGGGACGTGGGAGGTACGTGGTGGGTACGTGGTGGGTACGAAACGTACCCACCACGTACCCCCCAATGAGTATGAGCACATAGGTCGAGATATTTACAAGTGACCACTTGAATTAAAGTTAAAATTAAATTCAAATCCGCAAACAGATTTAAAAAAAAAAATTTGAGCCCAGGAGAGAGAAAGTTCACTGGGGACGTGGGAGGTACGTGGTGGGTACGTGGTGGGTACGAAACGTACCCACCACGTACCCCCCAATGAGTATGAGCACATAGGTCGAGATATTTACAAGTGACCACTTAAATTAAAGTTAAAATTAAATTCAAATCCGCAAACAGATTTAAAAAAAAAAATTTGAGCCCAGGAGAGAGAAAGTTCACTGGGGACGTGGGAGGTACGTGGTGGGTACGTGGTGGGTACGAAACGTACCCACCACGTACCCCCCAATGAGTATGAGCACATAGGTCGAGATATTTACAAGTGACCACTTAAATTAAAGTTAAAATTAAATTCAAATCCGCAAACAGATTTAAAAAAAAAAATTTGAGCCCAGGAGAGAGAAAGTTCACTGGGGACGTGGGAGGTACGTGGTGGGTACGTGGTGGGTACGAAACGTACCCACCACGTACCACCCAATGAGTATGAGCACATAGGTCGAGATATTTACAAGTGACCACTTAAATTAAAGTTAAAATTAAATTCAAATCCGCAAACAGATTTAAAAAAAAAAATTTGAGCCCAGGAGAGAGAAAGTTCACTGGGGACGTGGGAGGTACGTGGTGGGTACGTGGTGGGTACGAAACGTACCCACCACGTACCCCCCAATGAGTATGAGCACATAGGTCGATATATTTACAAGTGACCACTTAAATTAAAGTTAAAATTAAATTCAAATCCGCAAACAGATTTAAAAAAAAAAATTTGAGCCCAGGAGAGAGAAAGTTCACTGGGGACGTGGGAGGTACGTGGTGGGTACGTGGTGGGTACGAAACGTACCCACCACGTACCCCCCAATGAGTATGAGCACATAGGTCGAGATATTTACAAGTGACCACTTAAATTAAAGTTAAAATTAAATTCAAATCCGCAAACAGATTTAAAAAAAAAATTTGAGCCCAGGAGAGAGAAAGTTCATTGGGGGCCGTGGGAGGTACGTGGTGGGTACATGGTGGGTACGAAACGTACCCACCACGTACCCCCCAATGGGTATGAGCACATAGGCCGAGTTTTTTACAAGTGACCACTTAAATTAAAGTTAAAATTAAATTCAAATCCGCAAACAGATTTAAAAAAAAAAATTTGAGCCCAGGAGAGAGAAAGTTCATTGGGGGCCGTGGGAGGTACGTGGTGGGTACATGGTGGGTACGAAACGTACCCACCACGTACCCCCCAATGAGTATGAGCACATAGGCCGAGATGTTTACAAGTGACCACTTAAATTAAAGTTAAAATTAAATTCAAATCCGCAAACAGATTTAAAAAAAAAATTTGAGCCCAGGAGAGAGAAAGTTCATTGGGGGCCGTGGGAGGTACGTGGTGGGTACATGGTGGGTACGAAACGTACCCACCACGTACCCCCCAATGGGTATGAGCACATAGGCCGAGTTTTTTACAAGTGACCACTTAAATCAAAGTTAAAATTAAATTCAAATCCGCAAACAGATTTAAAAAAAAAAATTTGAGCCCAGGAGAGAGAAAGTTCACTGGGGGACGTGGGAGGTACGAAACGTACCCACCACGTACCCCCCAATGGGTATGAGCACATAGGCCGAGTTTTTTACAAGTGACCACTTAAATTAAAGTTAAAATTAAATTCAAATCCGCAAACAGATTTAAAAAAAAAATTTGAGCCCAGGAGAGAGAAAGTTCATTGGGGGCCGTGGGAGGTACGTGGTGGGTACATGGTGGGTACGAAACGTACCCACCACGTACCCCCCAATGGGTATGAGCACATAGGCCGAGTTTTTTACAAGTGACCACTTAAATCAAAGTTAAAATTAAATTCAAATCCGCAAACAGATTTAAAAAAAAAATTTGAGCCCAGGAGAGAGAAAGTTCATTGGGGGCCGTGGGAGGTACGTGGTGGGTACATGGTGGGTACGAAACGTACCCACCACGTACCCCCCAATGGGTATGAGCACATAGGCCGAGTTTTTTACAAGTGACCACTTAAATCAAAGTTAAAATTAAATTCAAATCCGCAAACAGATTTAAAAAAAAAAATTTGTGCCCAGGAGAGAGAAAGTTCACTGGGGGACGTGGGAGGTACGAAACGTACCCACCACGTACCCCCCAACGGGTATGAGCACATAGGCCGAGTTTTTTACAAGTGACCACTTAAATTAAAGTTAAAATTAAATTCAAATCCGCAAACAGATTTAAAAAAAAAAAATTTGAGCCCAGGAGAGAGAAAGTTCACTGGGGACGTGGGAGGTACGTGGTGGGTACGTGGTGGGTACGAAACGTACCCACCACGTACCCCCCAATGAGTATGAGCACATAGGTCGAGATATTTACAAGTGACCACTTAAATTAAAGTTAAAATTAAATTCAAATCCGCAAACAGATTTAAAAAAAAAAATTTGAGCCCAGGAGAGAGAAAGTTCACTGGGGACGTGGGAGGTACGTGGTGGGTACGTGGTGGGTACGAAACGTACCCACCACGTACCCCCCAATGAGTATGAGCACATAGGTCGAGATATTTACAAGTGACCACTTAAATTAAAGTTAAAATTAAATTCAAATCCGCAAACAGATTTAAAAAAAAAAATTTGAGCCCAGGAGAGAGAAAGTTCACTGGGGACGTGGGAGGTACGTGGTGGGTACGTGGTGGGTACGAAACGTACCCACCACGTACTGCCAATGGGTATGAGCACATAGGCCGAGTTTTTTACAAGTGACCACTTAAATTAAAGTTAAAATTAAATTCAAATCCGCAAACAGATTTAAAAAAAAAAAATTTGAGCCCAGGAGATAGAAAGTTCACTGGGGACGTGGGAGGTACGTGGTGGGTACGTGGTGGGTACGAAACGTACCCACCACGTACCCCCCAATGAGTATGAGCACATAGGTCGAGATATTTACAAGTGACCACTTGAATTAAAGTTAAAATTAAATTCAAATCCGCAAACAGATTTAAAAAAAAAAATTTGAGCCCAGGAGAGAGAAAGTTCACTGGGGACGTGGGAGGTACGTGGTGGGTACGTGGTGGGTACGAAACGTACCCACCACGTACCCCCCAATGAGTATGAGCACATAGGTCGAGATATTTACAAGTGACCACTTAAATTAAAGTTAAAATTAAATTCAAATCCGCAAACAGATTTAAAAAAAAAAATTTGAGCCCAGGAGAGAGAAAGTTCACTGGGGACGTGGGAGGTACGTGGTGGGTACGTGGTGGGTACGAAACGTACCCACCACGTACCCCCCAATGAGTATGAGCACATAGGTCGAGATATTTACAAGTGACCACTTAAATTAAAGTTAAAATTAAATTCAAATCCGCAAACAGATTTAAAAAAAAAAATTTGAGCCCAGGAGAGAGAAAGTTCACTGGGGGCCGTGGGAGGTACGTGGTGGGTACATGGTGGGCACGAAACGTACCCACCACGTACCCCCCAATGGGTATGAGCTCATAGGCCGAGTTTTTTACAAGTGACCACTTAAATTAAAGTTAAAATTAAATTCAAATCCGCAAACAGATTTAAAAAAAAAAATTTGAGCCCAGGAGAGAGAAAGTTCACTGGGGACGTGGGAGGTACGTGGTGGGTACGTGGTGGGTACGAAACGTACCCACCACGTACCACCCAATGAGTATGAGCACATAGGTCGAGATATTTACAAGTGACCACTTAAATTAAAGTTAAAATTAAATTCAAATCCGCAAACAGATTTAAAAAAAAAAATTTGAGCCCAGGAGAGAGAAAGTTCACTGGGGACGTGGGAGGTACGTGGTGGGTACGTGGTGGGTACGAAACGTACCCACCACGTACCCCCCAATGAGTATGAGCACATAGGTCGAGATATTTACAAGTGACCACTTAAATTAAAGTTAAAATTAAATTCAAATCCGCAAACAGATTTAAAAAAAAAAATTTGAGCCCAGGAGAGAGAAAGTTCACTGGGGGCCGTGGGAGGTACGTGGTGGGTACATGGTGGGCACGAAACGTACCCACCACGTACCCCCCAATGGGTATGAGCTCATAGGCCGAGTTTTTTACAAGTGACCACTTAAATTAAAGTTAAAATTAAATTCAAATCCGCAAACAGATTTAAAAAAAAAAATTTGAGCCCAGGAGAGAGAAAGTTCACTGGAGGACGTGGGAGGTACGTGGTGGGTACGTGGTGGGTACGAAACGTACCCACCACGTACCCCCCAATGGGTATGAGCACATAGGCCGAGATTTTTACAAGTGACCACTTAAATTAAAGTTAAAATTAAATTCAAATCCGCAAACAGATTTAAAAAAAAAATTTGAGCCCAGGAGAGAGAAAGTTCATTGGGGGCCGTGGGAGGTACGTGGTGGGTACATGGTGGGTACGAAACGTACCCACCACGTACCCCCCAATGGGTATGAGCACATAGGCCGAGTTTTTTACAAGTGACCACTTAAATTAAAGTTAAAATTAAATTCAAATCCGCAAACAGATTTAAAAAAAAAAAATTTGAGCCCAGGAGAGAGAAAGTTCACTGGGGGACGTGGGAGGTACGTGGTGGGTACGTGGTGGGTACGAAACGTACCCACCACGTACTGCCAATGGGTATGAGCACATAGGCCGAGTTTTTTACAAGTGACCACTTAAATTAAAGTTAAAATTAAATTCAAATCCGCAAACAGATTTAAAAAAAAAAATTTGAGCCCAGGAGAGAGAAAGTTCATTGGGGGCCGTGGGAGGTACGTGGTGGGTACATGGTGGGTACGAAACGTACCCACCACGTACCCCCCAATGAGTATGAGCACATAGGCCGAGATATTTACAAGTGACCACTTAAATTAAAGTTAAAATTAAATTCAAATCCGCAAACAGATTTAAAAAAAAAATTTGAGGCCAGGAGAGAGAAAGTTTATTGGGGGACGTGGGAGGTACGTGGTGGGTACATGGTGGGTACGAAACGTACCCACCACGTACCCCCCAATGGGTATGAGCTCATAGGCCGAGTTTTTTACAAGTGACCACTTAAATTAAAGTTAAAATTAAATTCAAATCCGCAAACAGATTTAAAAAAAAAAATTTGAGCCCAGGAGAGAGAAAGTTCACTGGGGGACGTGGGAGGTACGTGGTGGGTACGTGGTGGGTACGAAACGAACCCACCACGTACCCCCCAATGGGTATGAGCACATAGGCCGAGATTTTTACAAGTGACCACTTAAATCAAAGTTAAAATTAAATTCAAATCCGCAAACAGATTTAAAAAAAAAATTTGAGCCCAGGAGAGAGAAAGTTCATTGGGGGCCGTGGGAGGTACGTGGTGGGTACATGGTGGGTACGAAACGTACCCACCACGTACCCCCCAATGGGTATGAGCTCATAGGCCGAGTTTTTTACAAGTGACCACTTAAATTAAAGTTAAAATTAAATTCAAATCCGCAAACAGATTTAAAAAAAAAATTTGAGCCCAGGAGAGAGAAAGTTCACTGGGAGACGTGGGAGGTACGTGGTGGGTACGTGGTGGGTACGAAACGAACCCACCACGTACCCCCCAATGGGTATGAGCACATAGGCCGAGATTTTTACAAGTGACCACTTAAATCAAAGTTAAAATTAAATTCAAATCCGCAAACAGATTTAAAAAAAAAATTTGAGCCCAGGAGAGAGAAAGTTCATTGGGGGCCGTGGGAGGTACGTGGTGGGTACATGGTGGGTACGAAACGTACCCACCACGTACCCCCCAATGGGTATGAGCACATAGGCCGAGTTTTTTACAAGTGACCACTTAAATCAAAGTTAAAATTAAATTCAAATCCGCAAACAGATTTAAAAAAAAAATTTGAGCCCAGGAGAGAGAAAGTTCATTGGGGGCCGTGGAAGGTACGTGGTGGGTACATGGTGGGTACGAAACGTACCCACCACGTACCCCCCAATGGGTATGAGCACATAGGCCGAGTTTTTTACAAGTGACCACTTAAATCAAAGTTAAAATTAAATTCAAATCCGCAAACAGATTTAAAAAAAAAATTTGAGCCCAGGAGAGAGAAAGTTCATTGGGGGCCGTGGGAGGTACGTGGTGGGTACATGGTGGGTACGAAACGTACCCACCACGTACCCCCCAATGGGTATGAGCACATAGGCCGAGTTTTTTACAAGTGACCACTTAAATCAAAGTTAAAATTAAATTCAAATCCGCAAACAGATTTAAAAAAAAAAATTTGAGCCCAGGAGAGAGAAAGTTCACTGGGGACGTGGGAGGTACGTGGTGGGTACGTGGTGGGTACGAAACGTACCCACCACGTACTGCCAATGGGTATGAGCACATAGGCCGAGTTTTTTACAAGTGACCACTTAAATTAAAGTTAAAATTAAATTCAAATCCGCAAACAGATTTAAAAAAAAAAAATTTGAGCCCAGGAGATAGAAAGTTCACTGGGGACGTGGGAGGTACGTGGTGGGTACGTGGTGGGTACGAAACGTACCCACCACGTACCCCCCAATGAGTATGAGCACATAGGTCGAGATATTTACAAGTGACCACTTAAATTAAAGTTAAAATTAAATTCAAATCCGCAAACAGATTTAAAAAAAAAAATTTGAGCCCAGGAGAGAGAAAGTTCACTGGGGACGTGGGAGGTACGTGGTGGGTACGTGGTGGGTACGAAACGTACCCACCACGTACCCCCCAATGAGTATGAGCACATAGGTCGAGATATTTACAAGTGACCACTTAAATTAAAGTTAAAATTAAATTCAAATCCGCAAACAGATTTAAAAAAAAAAATTTGAGCCCAGGAGAGAGAAAGTTCACTGGGGACGTGGGAGGTACGTGGTGGGTACGTGGTGGGTACGAAACGTACCCACCACGTACCCCCCAATGAGTATGAGCACATAGGTCGAGATATTTACAAGTGACCACTTAAATTAAAGTTAAAATTAAATTCAAATCCGCAAACAGATTTAAAAAAAAAAATTTGAGCCCAGGAGAGAGAAAGTTCACTGGGGACGTGGGAGGTACGTGGTGGGTACGTGGTGGGTACGAAACGTACCCACCACGTACCCCCCAATGAGTATGAGCACATAGGTCGAGATATTTACAAGTGACCACTTAAATTAAAGTTAAAATTAAATTCAAATCCGCAAACAGATTTAAAAAAAAAAATTTGAGCCCAGGAGAGAGAAAGTTCACTGGGGACGTGGGAGGTACGTGGTGGGTACGTGGTGGGTACGAAACGTACCCACCACGTACCCCCCAATGAGTATGAGCACATAGGTCGATATATTTACAAGTGACCACTTAAATTAAAGTTAAAATTAAATTCAAATCCGCAAACAGATTTAAAAAAAAAAATTTGAGCCCAGGAGAGAGAAAGTTCACTGGGGACGTGGGAGGTACGTGGTGGGTACGTGGTGGGTACGAAACGTACCCACCACGTACCCCCCAATGAGTATGAGCACATAGGTCGAGATATTTACAAGTGACCACTTAAATTAAAGTTAAAATTAAATTCAAATCCGCAAACAGATTTAAAAAAAAAAATTTGAGCCCAGGAGAGAGAAAGTTCACTGGGGGCCGTGGGAGGTACGTGGTGGGTACATGGTGGGCACGAAACGTACCCACCACGTACCCCCCAATGGGTATGAGCTCATAGGCCGAGTTTTTTACAAGTGACCACTTAAATTAAAGTTAAAATTAAATTCAAATCCGCAAACAGATTTAAAAAAAAAAATTTGAGCCCAGGAGAGAGAAAGTTCACTGGGGGACGTGGGAGGTACGTGGTGGGTACGTGGTGGGTACGAAACGTACCCACCACGTACCCCCCAATGGGTATGAGCACATAGGCCGAGATTTTTACAAGTGACCACTTAAATTAAAGTTAAAATTAAATTCAAATCCGCAAACAGATTTAAAAAAAAAATTTGAGCCCAGGAGAGAGAAAGTTCATTGGGGGCCGTGGGAGGTACGTGGTGGGTACATGGTGGGTACGAAACGTACCCACCACGTACCCCCCAATGGGTATGAGCACATAGGCCGAGTTTTTTACAAGTGACCACTTAAATTAAAGTTAAAATTAAATTCAAATCCGCAAACAGATTTAAAAAAAAAAAATTTGAGCCCAGGAGAGAGAAAGTTCACTGGGGGACGTGGGAGGTACGTGGTGGGTACGTGGTGGGTACGAAACGTACCCACCACGTACTGCCAATGGGTATGAGCACATAGGCCGAGTTTTTTACAAGTGACCACTTAAATTAAAGTTAAAATTAAATTCAAATCCGCAAACAGATTTAAAAAAAAAAATTTGAGCCCAGGAGAGAGAAAGTTCATTGGGGGCCGTGGGAGGTACGTGGTGGGTACATGGTGGGTACGAAACGTACCCACCACGTACCCCCCAATGAGTATGAGCACATAGGCCGAGATATTTACAAGTGACCACTTAAATTAAAGTTAAAATTAAATTCAAATCCGCAAACAGATTTAAAAAAAAAATTTGAGGCCAGGAGAGAGAAAGTTTATTGGGGGACGTGGGAGGTACGTGGTGGGTACATGGTGGGTACGAAACGTACCCACCACGTACCCCCCAATGGGTATGAGCTCATAGGCCGAGTTTTTTACAAGTGACCACTTAAATTAAAGTTAAAATTAAATTCAAATCCGCAAACAGATTTAAAAAAAAAAATTTGAGCCCAGGAGAGAGAAAGTTCACTGGGGGACGTGGGAGGTACGTGGTGGGTACGTGGTGGGTACGAAACGAACCCACCACGTACCCCCCAATGGGTATGAGCACATAGGCCGAGATTTTTACAAGTGACCACTTAAATCAAAGTTAAAATTAAATTCAAATCCGCAAACAGATTTAAAAAAAAAATTTGAGCCCAGGAGAGAGAAAGTTCATTGGGGGCCGTGGGAGGTACGTGGTGGGTACATGGTGGGTACGAAACGTACCCACCACGTACCCCCCAATGGGTATGAGCACATAGGCCGAGTTTTTTACAAGTGACCACTTAAATCAAAGTTAAAATTAAATTCAAATCCGCAAACAGATTTAAAAAAAAAATTTGAGCCCAGGAGAGAGAAAGTTCATTGGGGGCCGTGGGAGGTACGTGGTGGGTACATGGTGGGTACGAAACGTACCCACCACGTACCCCCCAATGGGTATGAGCTCATAGGCCGAGTTTTTTACAAGTGACCACTTAAATTAAAGTTAAAATTAAATTCAAATCCGCAAACAGATTTAAAAAAAAAAATTTGAGCCCAGGAGAGAGAAAGTTCACTGGGAGACGTGGGAGGTACGTGGTGGGTACGTGGTGGGTACGAAACGAACCCACCACGTACCCCCCAATGGGTATGAGCACATAGGCCGAGATTTTTACAAGTGACCACTTAAATCAAAGTTAAAATTAAATTCAAATCCGCAAACAGATTTAAAAAAAAAATTTGAGCCCAGGAGAGAGAAAGTTCATTGGGGGCCGTGGGAGGTACGTGGTGGGTACATGGTGGGTACGAAACGTACCCACCACGTACCCCCCAATGGGTATGAGCACATAGGCCGAGTTTTTTACAAGTGACCACTTAAATCAAAGTTAAAATTAAATTCAAATCCGCAAACAGATTTAAAAAAAAAATTTGAGCCCAGGAGAGAGAAAGTTCATTGGGGGCCGTGGAAGGTACGTGGTGGGTACATGGTGGGTACGAAACGTACCCACCACGTACCCCCCAATGGGTATGAGCACATAGGCCGAGTTTTTTACAAGTGACCACTTAAATCAAAGTTAAAATTAAATTCAAATCCGCAAACAGATTTAAAAAAAAAATTTGAGCCCAGGAGAGAGAAAGTTCATTGGGGGCCGTGGGAGGTACGTGGTGGGTACATGGTGGGTACGAAACGTACCCACCACGTACCCCCCAATGGGTATGAGCACATAGGCCGAGTTTTTTACAAGTGACCACTTAAATCAAAGTTAAAATTAAATTCAAATCCGCAAACAGATTTAAAAAAAAAAATTTGAACACAGGAGAGAGAAAGTTCATTCGGGGCCGTGGGAGGTACGTGGTGGGTACATGGTGGGTACGAAACGTACCCACCACGTACCCCCCAATTGGTGTGAGCACATAGGCCGAGTTTTTTACAAGTGACCACTTAAATTAAAGTTAAAATTAAATTCAAATCCGCAAACAGATTTAAAAAAAAAAAATTTGAGCCCAGGAGAGAGAAAGTTCACTGGGGGACGTGGGAGGTACGTGGTGGGTACGTGGTGGGTACGTGGTGGGTACGTGGTGGGTACGTGGTGGGTACGTGGTGGGTACGAAACGTACGCACCACGTACCCCCCAATGGGTATGAGCACATAGGCCGAGATTTTTACAAGTGACCACTTAAATCAAAGTTAAAATTAAATTCAAATCCGCAAACAGATTTAAAAAAAAAATTTGAGCCCAGGAGAGAGAAAGTTCATTGGGAGCCGTGGGTGGTACGTGGTGGGTATATGGTGGGTACGAAACGTACCCACCACGTACCCCCCAATGGGTATGAGCACATAGGCCGAGTTTTTTACAAGTGACCACTTAAATTAAAGTTAAAATTAAATTCAAATCCGCAAACAGATTTAAAAAAAAAAATTTGAGCCCAGGAGAGAGAACGTCCACTGGGGGACGTGGGAGGTACGTGGTGGGTACGTGGTGGGTACGAAACGTACCAACCACGTACCCCCCAATGGGTTTGAGCACATAGGCCGAGATTTTTACAAGTGACCACTTAAATCAAAGTTAAAATTAAATTCAAATCCGCAAACAGATTTAAAAAAAAAATTTGAGCCCAGGAGAGAGAAAGTTTATTGGGGGCCGTGGGAGGTACGTGGTGGGTACATGGTGGGTACGAAACGTACCCACCACGTACCCCCCAATGGGTATGAGCACATAGGCCGAGTTTTTTACAAGTGACCACTTAAATCAAAGTTAAAATTAAATTCAAATCCGCAAACAGATTTAAAAAAAAAATTTGAGCCCAGGAGAGAGAAAGTTCATTGGGGGCCGTGGGAGGTACGTGGTGGGTACATGGTGGGTACGAAACGTACCCACCACGTACCCCCCAATGGGTATGAGCACATAGGCCGAGTTTTTTACAAGTGACCACTTAAATCAAAGTTAAAATTAAATTCAAATCCGCAAACAGATTTAAAAAGAAAATTTGAGCCCAGGAGAGAGAAAGTTCATTGGGGGCCGTGGGAGGTACGTGGTGGGTACATGGTGGGTACGAAACGTACCCACCACGTACCCCCCAATGTGTATGAGCACATAGGCCGAGTTTTTTACAAGTGACCACTTAAATCAAAGTTAAAATTAAATTCAAATCCGCAAACAGATTTAAAAAAAAAAATTTGAACCCAGGAGAGAGAAAGTTCATTCGGGGCCGTGGGAGGTACGTGGTGGGTACATGGTGGGTACGAAACGTACCCACCACGTACCCCCCAATGGGTGTGAGCACATAGGCCGAGTTTTTTACAAGTGACCACTTAAATTAAAGTTAAAATTAAATTCAAATCCGCAAACAGATTTAAAAAAAAAAAATTTGAGCCCAGGAGAGAGAAAGTTCACTGGGGGACGTGGGAGGTACGTGGTGGGTACGTGGTGGGTACGTGGTGGGTACGAAACGTACCCACCACGTACCCCCCAATGGGTATGAGCACATAGGCCGAGTTTTTTTACAAGTGACCACATAAATTAAAGTTAAAATTAAATTCAAATCCGCAAACAGATTTAAAAAAAAAAATTTGAGCCCAGGAGAGAGAAAGTTCACTGGGGGACGTGGGAGGTACGTGGTGGGTACGTGGTGGGTACGAAACGTACCCACCACGTACCCCCCAATGGGTATGAGCACATAGGCCGAGATTTTTACAAGTGACCACTTAAATCAAAGTTAAAATTAAATTCAAATCCGCAAACAGATTTAAAAAAAAAATTTGAGCCCAGGAGAGAGAAAGTTCATTGGGGGCCGTGGGAGGTACGTGGTGGGTACATGGTGGGTACGAAACGTACCCACCACGTACCCCCCAATGGGTATGAGCACATAGGCCGAGTTTTTTACAAGTGACCACTTAAATCAAAGTTAAAATTAAATTCAAATCCGCAAACAGATTTAAAAAAAAAATTTGAGCCCAGGAGAGAGAAAGTTCATTGGGGGCCGTGGGAGGTACGTGGTGGGTACATGGTGGGTACGAAACGTACCCACCACGTACCCCCCAATGGGTATGAGCTCATAGCCCGAGTTTTTTACAAGTGACCACTTAAATTAAAGTTAAAATTAAATTCAAATCCGCAAACAGATTTAAAAAAAAAATTTGAGCCCAGGAGAGAGAAAGTTCACTGGGGAACGTGGGAGGTACGTGGTGGGTACGTGGTGGGTACGAAACGTACCCACCACGTACTGCCAATGGGTATGAGCACATAGGCCGAGTTTTTTACAAGTGACCACTTAAATTAAAGTTAAAATTAAATTCAAATCCGCAAACAGATTTAAAAAAAAAAAATTTGAGCCCAGGAGAGAGAAAGTTCACTGGGGACGTGGGAGGTACGTGGTGGGTACGTGGTGGGTACGAAACGTACCCACCACGTACCCCCCAATGTGTATGAGCACATAGGCCGAGTTTTTTACAAGTGACCACTTAAATTAAAGTTAAAATTAAATTCAAATCCGCAAACAGATTTAAAAAAAAAAATTTGAACCCAGGAGAGAGAAAGTTCACTGGGGACGTGGGAGGTACGTGGTGGGTACGTGGTGGGTACGAAACGTACCCACCACGTACCTTCCAATGGGTATGAGCACATAGGCCGAGTTTTTTACAAGTGACCACTTAAATTAAAGTTAAAATTAAATTCAAATCCGTAAACAGATTTAAAAAAAAAAATTGAGCCCAGCTGAGAGAATGTTCATTGGGGGACGTGGGAGGTACGTAGTGGGTACGTGGTGGGTACGAAACGTACCCACCACGTACCCCCCAATGTGTATGAGCACATAGGCCGAGTTTTTTACAAGTGACCACTTAAATCAAAGTTAAAATTAAATTCAAATCCGCAAACAGATTTAAAAAAAAAAATTGAGCCCAGCTGAGAGAAAGTTCATTGGGGGACGTGGGAGGTACGTGGTGGGTACGTGGTGGGTACGAAACGTACCCACCACGTACCCCCCAATGTGTATGAGCACATAGGCCGAGTTTTTTACAAGTGACCACTTAAATCAAAGTTAAAATTAAATTCAAATCCGCAAACAGATTTAAAAAAAAAAATTGAGCCCAGCAGAGAGAAAGTTCATTGGGGGCCGTGGGAGGTACGTGGCGGGTACATGGTGGGTACGAAACGTACCCACCACGTACCCCCCAATGGGTATGAGCACATAGGCCGAGTTTTTTACAAGTGACCACTTAAATTAAAGTTAAAATTAAATTCAAATCCGCAAACAGATTTAAAAAAAAAAATTTGAGCCCAGGAGAGAGAAAGTTCATTGGGGGCCGTGGGAGGTACGTGGTGGGTACATGGTGGGTACGAAACGTACCCACCACGTACCCCCCAATGGGTATGAGCACATAGGCCGAGATTTTTACAAGTGACCACTTAAATCAAAGTTAAAATTAAATTCAAATCCGCAAACAGATTTAAAAAAAAAATTTGAGCCCAGTAGAGAGAAAGTTCACTGGGGGACGTGGGAGGTACGTGGTGGGTACGAAACGTACCCACCACGTACCCCCCAATGGGTATGAGCACATAGGCCAAGTTTTTTACAAGTGACCACTTAAATTAAAGTTAAAATTAAATTCAAATCCGCAAACAGATTTAAAAAAAAAAAATTTGAGCCCATTAGAGAGAAAGACGTGGGAGGTACGTGGTGGGTACGTGGTGGGTACGAAACGTACCCTCCACGTACCCCCCAATGAGTATGAGCACATAGGCCGAGATATTTACAAGTGACCACTTAAATTAAAGTTAAAATTAAATTCAAATCCGCAAACAGATTTAAAAAAAAAAATTTGAGCCCAGGAGAGAGAAAGTTTATTGGGGGCCGTGGGAGGTACGTGGTGGGTACATGGTGGGTACGAAACGTACTCCCAATGGGTATGAGCACATAGGCCGAGTTTTTTACAAGTGACCACTTAAATTAAAGTTAAAATTAAATTCAAATCCGCAAACAGATTTAAAAAAAAAAATTTGAGCCCAGGAGAGAGAAAGTTCACTTGGGACGTGGGAGGTACGTGGTGGGTACGTGGTGGGTACGAAACGTACCCACCACGTACCCCCCCCTGAGTATGAGCACATCGGTCGAGATATTTACAAGTGACCACTTAAATTAAAGTTAAAATTAAATTCAAATCCGCAAACAGATTTAAAAAAAAAATTTGAGCCCAGGAGAGAGAAAGTTCACTGGGGACGTGGGAGGTACGTGGTGGGTACGTGGTGGGTACGAAACGTACCCACCACGTACCCCCCAATGAGTATGAGCACATAGGTCGAGATATTTACAAGTGACCACTTAAATTAAAGTTAAAATTAAATTCAAATCCGCAAACAGATTTAAAAAAAAAAATTTGAGCCCAGGAGAGAGAAAGTTCATTGGGGGACGTGGGAGGTACGTGGTGGGTACATGGTGGGTACGAAACGTACCCACCACGTACTCCCAATGGGTATGAGCACATAGGCCGAGTTTTTTACAAGTGACCACTTAAATTAAAGTTAAAATTAAATTCAAATCCGCAAACAGATTTAAAAAAAAAAATTTGAGCCCAGGAGAGAGAAAGTTCATTGGGGGCCGTGGGAGGTACGTGGTGGGTACATGGTGGGTACGAAACGTACCCACCACGTACCCCCCAATGGGTATGAGCACATAGGCCGAGTTTTTTACAAGTGACCACTTAAATTAAAGTTAAAATTAAATTCAAATCCGCAAACAGATTTAAAAAAAAAAAATTTGAGCCCAGGAGAGAGAAAGTTCACTGGGGGACGTGGGAGGTACGTGGTGGGTACATGGTGGGTACGAAACGTACCCACCACGTACTCCCAATGGGTATGAGCACATAGGCCGAGTTTTTTACAAGTGACCACTTAAATTAAAGTTAAAATTAAATTCAAATCCGCAAACAGATTTAAAAAAAAAATTTGAGCCCAGGAGAGAGAAAGTTCATTGGGGGCCGTGGGAGGTACGTGGTGGGTACATGGTGGGTACGAAACGTACCCACCACGTACCCCCCAATGAGTATGAGCACATAGGCCGAGATATTTACAAGTGACCACTTAAATTAAAGTTAAAATTAAATTCAAATCCGCAAACAGATTAAAAAAAAAAATTTGAGCCCAGGAGAGAGAAAGTTCACTGGGGGACGTGGGAGGTACGTGGTGGGTACATGGTGGGTACGAAACGTACCCACCACGTACCCCCCAATGGGTATGAGCTCATAGGCCGAGTTTTTTACAAGTGACCACTTAAATTAAAGTTAAAATTAAATTCAAATCCGCAAACAGATTTAAAAAAAAAAATTTGAGCCCAGGAGAGAGAAAGTTCATTGGGGGCCGTGGGAGGTACGTGGTGGGTACATGGTGGGTACGAAACGTACCCACCACGTACCCCCCAATGGGTATGAGCTCATAGGCCGAGTTTTTTACAAGTGACCACTTAAAGTAAAGTTAAAATTAAATTCAAATCCGCAAACAGATTTAAAAAAAAAAATTTGAGCCCAGGAGAGAGAAAGTTCACTGGGGGACGTGGGAGGTACGTGGTGGGTACGTGGTGGGTACGAAACGTACCCACCACGTACCCCCCAATGGGTATGAGCACATAGGCCGAGTTTTTTTACAAGTGACCACTTAAATTAAAGTTAAAATTAAATTCAAATCCGCAAACAGATTTAAAAAAAAAAATTTGAGCCCAGGAGAGAGAAAGTTCACTGGGGGACGTGGGAGGTACGTGGTGGGTACGTGGTGGGTACGAAACGTACCCACCACGTACCCCCCAATGGGTATGAGCTCATAGCCCGAGTTTTTTACAAGTGACCACTTAAATTAAAGTTAAAATTAAATTCAAATCCGCAAACAGATTTAAAAAAAAAATTTGAGCCCAGGAGAGAGAAAGTTCATTGGGGGCCGTGGGAGGTACGTGGTGGGTACATGGTGGGTACGAAACGTACCCACCACGTACCCCCCAATGGGTATGAGCACATAGGCCGAGATTTTTACAAGTGACCACTTAAATCAAAGTTAAAATTAAATTCAAATCCGCAAACAGATTTAAAAAAAAAATTTGAGCCCAGGAGAGAGAAAGTTCATTGGGGGCCGTGGGAGGTACGTGGTGGGTACATGGTGGGTACGAAACGTACCCACCACGTACCCCCCAATGGGTATGAGCACATAGGCCGAGTTTTTTACAAGTGACCACTTAAATCAAAGTTAAAATTAAATTCAAATCCGCAAACAGATTTAAAAAAAAAATTTGAGCCCAGGAGAGAGAAAGTTCATTGGGGGCCGTGGGAGGTACGTGGTGGGTACATGGTGGGTACGAAACGTACCCACCACGTACCCCCCAATGGGTATGAGCTCATAGCCCGAGTTTTTTACAAGTGACCACTTAAATTAAAGTTAAAATTAAATTCAAATCCGCAAACAGATTTAAAAAAAAAAATTTGAGCCCAGGAGAGAGAAAGTTCACTGGGGGACGTGGGAGGTACGTGGTGGGTACGTGGTGGGTACGAAACGTACCCACCACGTACCCCCCAATGGGTATGAGCACATAGGCCGAGATATTTACAAGTGACCACTTAAATCAAAGTTAAAATTAAATTCAAATCCGCAAACAGATTTAAAAAAAAAATTTGAGCCCAGGAGAGAGAAAGTTCATTGGGGGCCGTGGGAGGTACGTGGTGGGTACATGGTGGGTACGAAACGTACCCACCACGTACCCCCCAATGGGTATGAGCACATAGGCCGAGTTTTTTACAAGTGACCACTTAAATCAAAGTTAAAATTAAATTCAAATCCGCAAACAGATTTAAAAAAAAAATTTGAGCCCAGGAGAGAGAAAGTTCATTGGGGGCCGTGGGAGGTACGTGGTGGGTACATGGTGGGTACGAAACGTACCCACCACGTACCCCCCAATGGGTATGAGCACATAGGCCGAGTTTTTTACAAGTGACCACTTAAATTAAAGTTAAAATTAAATTCAAATCCCCAAACAGATTTAAAAAAAAAAATTTGAGCCCAGGAGAGAGAAAGTTCATTGGGGGCCGTGGGAGGTACGTGGTGGGTACATGGTGGGTACGAAACGTACCCACCACGTACCCCCCAATGGGTATGAGCACATAGGCCGAGTTTTTTACAAGTGACCACTTAAATTAAAGTTAAAATTAAATTCAAATCCGCAAACAGATTTAAAAAAAAAAAATTTGAGCCCAGGAGAGAGAAAGTTCACTGGGGGACGTGGGAGGTACGTGGTGGGTACGTGGTGGGTACGTGGTGGGTACGAAACGTACCCACCACGTACTGCCAATGGGTAGGAGCACATAGGCCGAGTTTTTTACAAGTGACCACTTAAATTAAAGTTAAAATTAAATTCAAATCCGCAAACAGATTTAAAAAAAAAAAATTTGAGCCCAGGAGAGAGAAAGTTCACTGGGGACGTGGGAGGTACGTGGTGGGTACGTGGTGGGTACGAAACGTACCCACCACGTACCCCCCAATGAGTATGAGCACATAGGTCGAGATATTTACAAGTGACCACTTAAATTAAAGTTAAAATTAAATTCAAATCCGCAAACAGATTTAAAAAAAAAAATTTGAGCCCAGGAGAAAGAAAGTTCACTGGGGACGTGGGAGGTACGTGGTGGGTACGTGGTGGGTACGAAACGTACCCACCACGTACCCCCCAATGAGTATGAGCACATAGGTCGAGATATTTACAAGTGACCACTTAAATTAAAGTTAAAATTAAATTCAAATCCGCAAACAGATTTAAAAAAAAAAATTTGAGCCCAGGAGAGAGAAAGTTCACTGGGGACGTGGGAGGTACTTGGTGGGTACGTGGTGGGTACGAAACGTACCCACCACGTACCCCCCAATGAGTATGAGCACATAGGTCGAGATATTTACAAGTGACCACTTAAATTAAAGTTAAAATTAAATTCAAATCCGCAAACGGATTTAAAAAAAAAAATTTGAGCCCAGGAGAGATAAAGTTCACTGGGGACGTGGGAGGTACGTGGTGGGTACGTGGTGGGTACGAAACGTACCCACCACGTACTGCCAATGGGTATGAGCACATAGGTCGAGATATTTACAAGTGACCACTTAAATTAAAGTTAAAATTAAATTCAAATACGCAAACAGATTTAAAAAAAAAAATTTGAGCCCAGGAGAGAGAAAGTTCACTGGGGGACGTGGGAGGTACGTGGTGGGTACGTGGTGGGTACGTGGTGGGTACGAAACGTACCCACCACGTACTGCCAATGGGTATGAGCACATAGGTCGAGATATTTACAAGTGACCACTTAAATTAAAGTTAAAATTAAATTCAAATCCGCAAACAGATTTAAAAAAAAAAATTTGAGCCCAGGAGAGAGAAAGTTCATTGGGGGCCGTGGGAGGTACGTGGGGGGTACATGGTGGGTACGAAACGTACCCACCACGTACCCCCCAATGGGTATGAGCACATAGGCCGAGTTTTTTACAAGTGACCACTTAAATTAAAGTTAAAATTAAATTCAAATCCGCAAACAGATTTAAAAAAAAAAATTTGAGCCCAGGAGAGAGAAAGTTCACTGGGGGACGTGGGAGGTACGTGGTGGGTACGTGGTGGGTACGAAACGTACCCACCACGTACTGCCAATGGGTATGAGCACATAGGCCGAGTTTTTTACAAGTGACCACTTAAATTAAAGTTAAAATTAAATTCAAATCCGCAAACAGATTTAAAAAAAAAAATTTGAGCCCAGGAGAGAGAAAGTTCATTGGGGGCCGTGGGAGGTACGTGGTGGGTACATGGTGGGTACGAAACGTACCCACCACGTACCCCCCAATGAGTATGAGCACATAGGCCGAGATATTTACAAGTGACCACTTAAATTAAAGTTAAAATTAAATTCAAATCCGCAAACAGATTTAAAAAAAAAATTTGAGCCCAGGAGAGAGAAAGTTTATTGTGGGACGTGGGAGGTACGTGGTGGGTACATGGTGGGTACGAAACGTACCCACCACGTACCCCCCAATGAGTATGAGCACATAGGTCGAGATATTTACAAGTGACCACTTAAATTAAAGATAAAATTAAATTCAAATCCGCAAACAGATTTAAAAAAAAAAATTTGAGCCCAGGAGAGAGAAAGTTCACTGGGGACGTGGGAGGTACGTGGTGGGTACGTGGTGGGTACGAAACGTACCCACCACGTACCCCCCAATGAGTATGAGCACATAGGTCGAGATATTTACAAGTGACCACTTAAATTAAAGTTAAAATTAAATTCAAATCCACTTAAATTAAAGTTAAAATTAAATTCAAATCCGCAAACAGATTTAAAAAAAAAAATTTGAGCCCAGGAGAGAGAAAGTTCACTGGGGACGTGGGAGGTACGTGGTGGGTACATGGTGGGTACGAAACGTACCCACCACGTACCCCCCAATGAGTATGAGCACATAGGCCGAGATATTTACAAGTGACCACTTAAATTAAAGTTAAAATTAAATTCAAATCCGCAAACAGATTTAAAAAAAAAATTTGGGGCTAGGTGAGAGAAAGTTTATTGGGGGACGTGGGAGGTACGTGGTGGGTACATGGTGGGTACGAAACGTACCCACCACGTACCCCCCAATGGGTATGAGCTCATAGGCCGAGTTTTTTACAAGTGACCACTTAAATTAAAGTTAAAATTAAATTCAAATCCGCAAACAGATTTAAAAAAAAAAAATTTGAGCCCAGGAGAGAGAAAGTTCACTGGGGACGTGGGAGGTACGTGGTGGGTACGTGGTGGGTACGAAACGTACCCACCACGTACCCCCCAATGAGTATGAGCACATAGGTCGAGATATTTACAAGTGACCACTTAAATTAAAGTTAAAATTAAATTCAAATCCGCAAACAGATTTAAAAAAAAAAATTTGAGCCCAGGAGAGAGAAAGTTCACTGGGGACGTGGGAGGTACGTGGTGGGTACGTGGTGGGTACGAAACGTACCCACCACGTACCCCCCAATGAGTATGAGCACATAGGTCGAGATATTTACAAGTGACCACTTAAATTAAAGTTAAAATTAAATTCAAATCCGCAAACAGATTTAAAAAAAAAAATTTGAGCCCAGGAGAGAGAAAGTTCACTGGGGACGTGGGAGGTACGTGGTGGGTACGTGGTGGGTACGAAACGTACCCACCACGTACCCCCCAATGAGTATGAGCACATAGGTCGAGATATTTACAAGTGACCACTTAAATTAAAGTTAAAATTAAATTCAAATCCGCAAACAGATTTAAAAAAAAAAATTTGAGCCCAGGAGAGAGAAAGTTCACTGGGGGACGTGGGAGGTACGTGGTGGGTACGTGGTGGGTACGAAACGTACCCACCACGTACCCCCCAATGGGTATGAGCACATAGGCCGAGTTTTTTACAAGTGACCACTTAAATTAAAGTTAAAATTAAATTCAAATCCGCAAACAGATTTAAAAAAAAAAAATTTGAGCCCAGGAGAGAGAAAGTTCACTGGGGACGTGGGAGGTACGTGGTGGGTACGTGGTGGGTACGTGGTGGGTACGAAACGTACCCACCACGTACCCCCCAATGAGTATGAGCACATAGGTCGAGATATTTACAAGTGACCACTTAAATTAAAGTTAAAATTAAATTCAAATCCGCAAACAGATTTAAAAAAAAAAATTTGAGCCCAGGAGAGAGAAAGTTCACTGGGGACGTGGGAGGTACGTGGTGGGTACGTGGTGGGTACGAAACGTACCCACCACGTACCCCCCAATGAGTATGAGCACATAGGTCGAGATATTTACAAGTGACCACTTAAATTAAAGTTAAAATTAAATTCAAATCCGCAAACAGATTTAAAAAAAAAAATTTGAGCCCAGGAGAGAGAAAGTTCACTGGGGACGTGGGAGGTACGTGGTGGGTACGTGGTGGGTACGAAACGTACCCACCACGTACCCCCCAATGAGTATGAGCACATAGGTCGAGATATTTACAAGTGACCACTTAAATTAAAGTTAAAATTAAATTCAAATACGCAAACAGATTTAAAAAAAAAAATTTGAGCCCAGGAGAGAGAAAGTTCACTGGGGGACGTGGGAGGTACGTGGTGGGTACATGGTGGGTACGAAACGTACCCACCACGTACTCCCAATGGGTATGAGCACATAGGCCGAGTTTTTTACAAGTGACCACTTAAATTAAAGTTAAAATTAAATTCAAATCCGCAAACAGATTTAAAAAAAAAATTTGAGCCCAGGAGAGAGAAAGTTCATTGGGGGCCGTGGGAGGTACGTGGTGGGTACATGGTGGGTACGAAACGTACCCACCACGTACCCCCCAATGGGTATGAGCACATAGGCCGAGTTTTTTACAAGTGACCACTTAAATTAAAGTTAAAATTAAATTCAAATCCGCAAACAGATTTAAAAAAAAAAAATTTGAGCCCAGGAGAGAGAAAGTTCACTGGGGGACGTGGGAGGTACGTGGTGGGTACGTGGTGGGTACGAAACGTACCCACCACGTACTGCCAATGGGTATGAGCACATAGGCCGAGTTTTTTACAAGTGACCACTTAAATTAAAGTTAAAATTAAATTCAAATCCGCAAACAGATTTAAAAAAAAAAATTTGAGCCCAGGAGAGAGAAAGTTCATTGGGGGCCGTGGGAGGTACGTGGTGGGTACATGGTGGGTACGAAACGTACCCACCACGTACCCCCCAATGAGTATGAGCACATAGGCCGAGTTTTTTACAAGTGACCACTTAAATCAAAGTTAAAATTAAATTCAAATCCGCAAACAGATTTAAAAAAAAAATTTGAGCCCAGGAGAGAGAAAGTTCATTGGGGGCCGTGGGAGGTACGTGGTGGGTACATGGTGGGTACGAAACGTACCCACCACGTACCCCCCAATGGGTATGAGCACATAGGCCGAGTTTTTTACAAGTGACCACTTAAATCAAAGTTAAAATTAAATTCAAATCCGCAAACAGATTTAAAAAAAAAATTTGAGCCCAGGAGAGAGAAAGTTCATTGGGGGCCGTGGGAGGTACGTGGTGGGTACATGGTGGGTACGAAACGTACCCACCACGTACCCCCCAATGGGTATGAGCACATAGGCCGAGTTTTTTACAAGTGACCACTTAAATCAAAGTTAAAATTAAATTCAAATCCGCAAACAGATTTAAAAAAAAAAATTTGAGCCCAGGAGAGAGAAAGTTCACTGGGGGACGTGGGAGGTACGTGGTGGGTACGTGGTGGGTACGAAACGTACCCACCACGTACCCCCCAATGGGTATGAGCACATAGGCCGAGTTTTTTACAAGTGACCACTTAAATTAAATTTAAAATTAAATTCAAATCCGCAAACAGATTTAAAAAAAAAAAATTTGAGCCCAGGAGAGAGAAAGTTCACTGGGGACGTGGGAGGTACGTGGTGGGTACGTGGTGGGTACGAAACGTACCCACCACGTACCCCCCAATGAGTATGAGCACATAGGTCGAGATATTTACAAGTGACCACTTAAATTAAAGTTAAAATTAAATTCAAATCCGCAAACAGATTTAAAAAAAAAAATTTGAGCCCAGGAGAGAGAAAGTTCACTGGGGACGTGGGAGGTACGTGGTGGGTACGTGGTGGGTACGAAACGTACCCACCACGTACCCCCCAATGAGTATGAGCACATAGGTCGAGATATTTACAAGTGACCACTTAAATTAAAGTTAAAATTAAATTCAAATCCGCAAACAGATTTAAAAAAAAAATTTGAGCCCAGGAGAGAGAAAGTTCATTGGGGGCCGTGGGAGGTACGTGGTGGGTACATGGTGGGTACGAAACGTACCCACCACGTACCCCCCAATGGGTATGAGCACATAGGCCGAGTTTTTTACAAGTGACCACTTAAATTAAAGTTAAAATTAAATTCAAATCCGCAAACAGATTTAAAAAAAAAAAATTTGAGCCCAGGAGAGAGAAAGTTCACTGGGGGACGTGGGAGGTACGTGGTGGGTACGTGGTGGGTACGAAACGTACCCACCACGTACTCCCAATGGGTATGAGCACATAGGCCGAGTTTTTTACAAGTGACCACTTAAATTAAAGTTAAAATTAAATTCAAATCCGCAAACAGATTTAAAAAAAAAAATTTGAGCCCAGGAGAGAGAAAGTTCACTGGGGGACGTGGGAGGTACGTGGTGGGTACATGGTGGGTACGAAACGTACCCACCACGTACCCCCCAATGGGTATGAGCACATAGGCCGAGTTTTTTACAAGTGACCACTTAAATTAAAGTTAAAATTAAGTTCAAATCCGCAAACAGATTTAAAAAAAAAAATTTGAGCCCAGGAGAGAGAAAGTTCACTGGGGGACGTGGGAGGTACGTGGTGGGTACATGGTGGGTACGAAACGTACTCACCACGTACTCCCAATGGGTATGAGCACATAGGCCGAGTTTTTTACAAGTGACCACTTAAATTAAAGTTAAAATTAAATTCAAATCCGCAAACAGATTTAAAAAAAAAATTTGAGCCCAGGAGAGAGAAAGTTCATTGGGGGCCGTGGGAGGTACGTGGTGGGTACATGGTGGGTACGAAACGTACCCACCACGTACCCCCCAATGGGTATGAGCACATAGGCCGAGTTTTTTACAAGTGACCACTTAAATTAAAGTTAAAATTAAATTCAAATCCGCAAACAGATTTAAAAAAAAAAAATTTGAGCCCAGGAGAGAGAAAGTTCACTGGGGGACGTGGGAGGTACGTGGTGGGTACGTGGTGGGTACGAAACGTACCCACCACGTACTGCCAATGGGTATGAGCACATAGGCCGAGATATTTACAAGTGACCACTTAAATTAAAGTTAAAATTAAATTCAAATCCGCAAACAGATTTAAAAAAAAAATTTGAGGCCAGGAGAGAGAAAGTTTATTGGGGGACGTGGGAGGTACGTGGTGGGTACATGGTGGGTACGAAACGTACCCACCACGTACTCCCAATGGGTATGAGCACATAGGCCGAGTTTTTTACAAGTGACCACTTAAATTAAAGTTAAAATTAAATTCAAATCCGCAAACAGATTTAAAAAAAAAATTTGAGCCCAGGAGAGAGAAAGTTCATTGGGGGCCGTGGGAGGTACGTGGTGGGTACATGGTGGGTACGAAACGTACCCACCACGTACCCCCCAATGGGTATGAGCACATAGGCCGAGTTTTTTACAAGTGACCACTTAAATTAAAGTTAAAATTAAATTCAAATCCGCAAACAGATTTAAAAAAAAAAATTTGAGCCCAGGAGAGAGAAAGTTCATTGGGGGCCGTGGGAGGTACGTGGTGGGTACATGGTGGGTACGAAACGTACCCACCACGTACCCCCCAATGAGTATGAGCACATAGGCCGAGATATTTACAAGTGACCACTTAAATTAAAGTTAAAATTAAATTCAAATCCGCAAACAGATTTAAAAAAAAAATTTGAGGCCAGGAGAGAGAAAGTTTATTGGGGGACGTGGGAGGTACGTGGTGGGTACATGGTGGGTACGAAACGTACCCACCACGTACCCCCCAATGGGTATCAGCTCATAGGCCGAGTTTTTTACAAGTGACCACTTAAATTAAAGTTAAAATTAAATTCAAATCCGCAAACAGATTTAAAAAAAAAAATTTGAGCCCAGGAGAGAGAAAGTTCACTGGGGGACGTGGGAAGTACGTGGTGGGTACGTGGTGGGTACGAAACGTACCCACCACGTACCCCCCAATGGGTATGAGCACATAGGCCGAGTTTTTTACAAGTGACCACTTAAATTAAAGTTAAAATTAAATTCAAATCCGCAAACAGATTTAAAAAAAAAAATTTGAGCCCAGGAGAGAGAAAGTTCACTGGGGACGTGGGAGGTACGTGGTGGGTACGTGGTGGGTACGAAACGTACCCACCACGTACCCCCCAATGAGTATGAGCACATAGGTCGAGATATTTACAAGTGACCACTTAAATTAAAGTTAAAATTAAATTCAAATCCGCAAACAGATTTAAAAAAAAAATTTGAGGCCAGGAGAGAGAAAGTTTATTGGGGGACGTGGGAGGTACGTGGTGGGTACATGGTGGGTACGAAACGTACCCACCACGTACCCCCCAATGGGTATGAGCACATAGGCCGAGTTTTTTACAAGTGACCACTTAAATCAAAGTTAAAATTAAATTCAAATCCGCAAACAGATTTAAAAAAAAAATTTGAGCCCAGGAGAGAGAAAGTTCATTGGGGGCCGTGGGAGGTACGTGGTGGGTACATGGTGGGTACGAAACGTACCCACCACGTACCCCCCAATGGGTATGAGCACATAGGCCGAGTTTTTTACAAGTGACCACTTAAATCAAAGTTAAAATTAAATTCAAATCCGCAAACAGATTTAAAAAAAAAATTTGAGCCCAGGAGAGAGAAAGTTCATTGGGGGCCGTGGGAGGTACGTGGTGGGTACATGGTGGGTACGAAACGTACCCACCACGTACCCCCCAATGGGTATGAGCACATAGGCCGAGTTTTTTACAAGTGACCACTTAAATCAAAGTTAAAATTAAATTCAAATCCGCAAACAGATTTAAAAAAAAAAATTTGAGCCCAGGAGAGAGAAAGTTCACTGGGGGACGTGGGAGGTACGAAACGTACCCACCACGTACCCCCCAATGGGTATGAGCACATAGGCCGAGTTTTTTACAAGTGACCACTTAAATTAAAGTTAAAATTAAATTCAAATCCGCAAACAGATTTAAAAAAAAAAAATTTGAGCCCAGGAGATAGAAAGTTCACTGGGGACGTGGGAGGTACGTGGTGGGTACGTGGTGGGTACGAAACGTACCCACCACGTACCCCCCAATGAGTATGAGCACATAGGTCGAGATATTTACAAGTGACCACTTAAATTAAAGTTAAAATTAAATTCAAATCCGCAAACAGATTTAAAAAAAAAATTTGAGCCCAGGAGAGAGAAAGTTCACTGGGGGACGTGGGAGGTACGTGGTGGGTACGTGGTGGGTTTTTTACAAGTGACCACTTAAATTAAAGTTAAAATTAAATTCAAATCCGCAAACAGATTTAAAAAAAAAAAATTTGAGCCCAGGAGAGAGAAAGTTCACTGGGGACGTGGGAGGTACGTGGTGGGTACGTGGTGGGTACGAAACGTACCCACCACGTACCCCCCAATGAGTATGAGCACATAGGTCGAGATATTTACAAGTGACCACTTAAATTAAAGTTAAAATTAAATTCAAATCCGCAAACAGATTTAAAAAAAAAATTTAAGCCCAGGAGAGAGAAAGTTCACTGGGGGACGTGGGAGGTACGTGGTGGGTACGTGGTGGGTACGAAACGTACCCACCACGTACCCCCCAATGGGTATGAGCACATAGGCCGAGTTTTTTACAAGTGACCACTTAAATTAAAGTTAAAGTTAAATTCAAATCCGCAAACAGATTTAAAAAAAAAAAATTTGAGCCCAGGAGAGAGAAAGTTCACTGGGGACGTGGGAGGTACGTGGTGGGTACGTGGTGGGTACGAAACGTACCCACCACGTACCCCCCAATGAGTATGAGCACATAGGTCGAGATATTTACAAGTGACCACTTAAATTAAAGTTAAAATTAAATTCAAATCCGCAAACAGATTTAAAAAAAAAAATTTGAGCCCAGGAGAGAGAAAGTTCACTGGGGACGTGGGAGGTACGTGGTGGGTACGTGGTGGGTACGAAACGTACCCACCACGTACCCCCGAATGAGTATGAGCACATAGGTCGAGATATTTACAAGTGACCACTTAAATTAAAGTTAAAATTAAATTCAAATCCGCAAACAGATTTAAAAAAAAAAATTTGAGCCCAGGAGAGAGAAAGTTCACTGGGGACGTGGGAGGTACGTGGTGGGTACGTGGTGGGTACGAAACGTACCCACCACGTACCCCCCAATGAGTATGAGCACATAGGTCGAGATATTTACAAGTGACCACTTAAATTAAAGTTAAAATTAAATTCAAATCCGCAAACAGATTTAAAAAAAAAATTTGAGCCCAGGAGAGAGAAAGTTCATTGGGGGCCGTGGGAGGTACGTGGTGGGTACATGGTGGGTACGAAACGTACCCACCACGTACCCCCCAATGGGTATGAGCACATAGGCCGAGTTTTTTACAAGTGACCACTTAAATTAAAGTTAAAATTAAATTCAAATCCGCAAACAGATTTAAAAAAAAAAAATTTGAGCCCAGGAGAGAGAAAGTTCACTGGGGGACGTGGGAGGTACGTGGTGGGTACGTGGTGGGTACGAAACGTACCCACCACGTACTCCCAATGGGTATGAGCACATAGGCCGAGTTTTTTACAAGTGACCACTTAAATTAAAGTTAAAATTAAATTCAAATCCGCAAACAGATTTAAAAAAAAAATTTGAGCCCAGGAGAGAGAAAGTTCACTGGGGGACGTGGGAGGTACGTGGTGGGTACATGGTGGGTACGAAACGTACCCACCACGTACCCCCCAATGGGTATGAGCACATAGGCCGAGTTTTTTACAAGTGACCACTTAAATTAAAGTTAAAATTAAATTCAAATCCGCAAACAGATTTAAAAAAAAAATTTGAGCCCAGGAGAGAGAAAGTTCACTGGGGGACGTGGGAGGTACGTGGTGGGTACATGGTGGGTACGAAACGTACCCACCACGTACTCCCAATGGGTATGAGCACATAGGCCGAGTTTTTTACAAGTGACCACTTAAATTAAAGTTAAAATTAAATTCAAATCCGCAAACAGATTTAAAAAAAAAATTTGAGCCCAGGAGAGAGAAAGTTCATTGGGGGCCGTGGGAGGTACGTGGTGGGTACATGGTGGGTACGAAACGTACCCACCACGTACCCCCCAATGGGTATGAGCACATAGGCCGAGTTTTTTACAAGTGACCACTTAAATTAAAGTTAAAATTAAATTCAAATCCGCAAACAGATTTAAAAAAAAAAAATTTGAGCCCAGGAGAGAGAAAGTTCACTGGGGGACGTGGGAGGTACGTGGTGGGTACGTGGTGGGTACGAAACGTACCCACCACGTACTGCCAATGGGTATGAGCACATAGGCCGAGTTTTTTACAAGTGACCACTTAAATTAAAGTTAAAATTAAATTCAAATCCGCAAACAGATTTAAAAAAAAAAATTTGAGCCCAGGAGAGAGAAAGTTCATTGGGGGCCGTGGGAGGTACGTGGTGGGTACATGGTGGGTACGAAACGTACCCACCACGTACCCCCCAATGAGTATGAGCACATAGGCCGAG
This sequence comes from Beris morrisii, assembly GCA_951812415.1. Lineage (NCBI taxonomy): Eukaryota > Metazoa > Arthropoda > Insecta > Diptera > Stratiomyidae > Beris > Beris morrisii. The sequence goes on along the minus strand of OX638313.1, from coordinate 34,749,624 downwards.
ATATTTACAAGTGACCACTTAAATTAAAGTTAAAATTAAATTCAAATCCGCAAACAGATTTAAAAAAAAAATTTGAGGCCAGGAGAGAGAAAGTTTATTGGGGGACGTGGGAGGTACGTGGTGGGTACATGGTGGGTACGAAACGTACCCACCACGTACCCCCCAATGGGTATGAGCTCATAGGCCGAGTTTTTTACAAGTGACCACTTAAATTAAAGTTAAAATTAAATTCAAATCCGCAAACAGATTTAAAAAAAAAAATTTGAGCCCAGGAGAGAGAAAGTTCACTGGGGGACGTGGGAGGTACGTGGTGGGTACGTGGTGGGTACGAAACGTACCCACCACGTACCCCCCAATGGGTATGAGCACATAGGCCGAGTTTTTTACAAGTGACCACTTAAATTAAAGTTAAAATTAAATTCAAATCCGCAAACAGATTTAAAAAAAAAAATTTGAGCCCAGGAGAGAGAAAGTTCACTGGGGGACGTGGGAGGTACGTGGTGGGTACGAAACGAACCCACCACGTACCCCCCAATGGGTATGAGCACATAGGCCGAGATTTTTACAAGTGACCACTTAAATCAAAGTTAAAATTAAATTCAAATCCGCAAACAGATTTAAAAAAAAAATTTGAGCCCAGGAGAGAGAAAGTTCATTGGGGGCCGTGGGAGGTACGTGGTGGGTACATGGTGGGTACGAAACGTACCCACCACGTACCCCCCAATGGGTATGAGCACATAGGCCGAGTTTTTTACAAGTGACCACTTAAATCAAAGTTAAAATTAAATTCAAATCCGCAAACAGATTTAAAAAAAAAATTTGAGCCCAGGAGAGAGAAAGTTCATGGGGGGCCGTGGGAGGTACGTGGTGGGTACATGGTGGGTACGAAACGTACCCACCACGTACCCCCCAATGGGTATGAGCACATAGGCCGAGTTTTTTACAAGTGACCACTTAAATCAAAGTTAAAATAAAATTCAAATCCGCAAACAGATTTAAAAAAAAAAATTTGAACCCAGGAGAGAGAAAGTTCATTCGGGGCCGTGGGAGGTACGTGGTGGGTACATGGTGGGTACGAAACGTACCCACCACGTACCCCCCAATGGGTGTGAGCACATAGGCCGAGTTTTTTACAAGTGACCACTTAAATTAAAGTTAAAATTAAATTCAAATCCGCAAACAGATTTAAAAAAAAAAAATTTGAGCCCAGGAGAGAGAAAGTTCACTGGGGGACGTGGGAGGTACGTGGTGGGTACGTGGTGGGTACGTGGTGGGTACGAAACGTACCCACCACGTACCCCCCAATGGGTATGAGCACATAGGCCGAGATTTTTACAAGTGACCACTTAAATCAAAGTTAAAATTAAATTCAAATCCGCAAACAGATTTAAAAAAAAAATTTGAGCCCAGGAGAGAGAAAGTTCATTGGGAGCCGTGGGTGGTACGTGGTGGGTACATGGTGGGTACGAAACGTACCCACCACGTACCCCCCAATGGGTATGAGCACATAGGCCGAGTTTTTTACAAGTGACCACTTAAATTAAAGTTAAAATTAAATTCAAATCCGCAAACAGATTTAAAAAAAAAAATTTGAGCCCAGGAGAGAGAAAGTTCACTGGGGGACGTGGGAGGTACGTGGTGGGTACGTGGTGGGTACGAAACGTACCAACCACGTACCCCCCAATGGGTTTGAGCACATAGGCCGAGATTTTTACAAGTGACCACTTAAATCAAAGTTAAAATTAAATTCAAATCCGCAAACAGATTTAAAAAAAAAATTTGAGCCCAGGAGAGAGAAAGTTCATTGGGGGCCGTGGGAGGTACGTGGTGGGTACATGGTGGGTACGAAACGTACCCACCACGTACCCCCCCAATGGGTATGAGCACATAGGCCGAGTTTTTTACAAGTGACCACTTAAATCAAAGTTAAAATTAAATTCAAATCCGCAAACAGATTTAAAAAAAAAATTTGAGCCCAGGAGAGAGAAAGTTCATTGGGGGCCGTGGGAGGTACGTGGTGGGTACATGGTGGGTACGAAACGTACCCACCACGTACCCCACAATGGGTATGAGCACATAGGCCGAGTTTTTTACAAGTGACCACTTAAATCAAAGTTAAAATTAAATTCAAATCCGCAAACAGATTTAAAAAAAAAAATTTGAACCCAGGAGAGAGAAAGTTCATTCGGGGCCGTGGGAGGTACGTGGTGGGTACATGGTGGGTACGAAACGTACCCACCACGTACCCCCCAATGGGTGTGAGCACATAGGCCGAGTTTTTTACAAGTGACCACTTAAATCAAAGTTAAAATTAAATTCAAATCCGCAAACAGATTTAAAAAAAAAATTTGAGCCCAGGAGAGAGAAAGTTCATTGGGGGCCGTGGGAGGTACGTGGTGGGTACATGGTGGGTACGAAACGTACCCACCACGTACCCCCCAATGGGTATGAGCACATAGGCCGAGTTTTTTACAAGTGACCACTTAAATTAAAGTTAAAATTAAATTCAAATCCGCAAACAGATTTAAAAAAAAAAATTTGAGCCCAGGAGAGAGAAAGTTCACTGGGGGACGTGGGAGGTACGTGGTGGGTACGTGGTGGGTACGAAACGTACCAACCACGTACCCCCCAATGGGTTTGAGCACATAGGCCGAGATTTTTACAAGTGACCACTTAAATCAAAGTTAAAATTAAATTCAAATCCGCAAACAGATTTAAAAAAAAAATTTGAGCCCAGGAGAGAGAAAGTTCATTGGGGGCCGTGGGAGGTACGTGGTGGGTACATGGTGGGTACGAAACGTACCCACCACGTACCCCCCAATGGGTATGAGCACATAGGCCGAGTTTTTTACAAGTGACCACTTAAATCAAAGTTAAAATTAAATTCAAATCCGCAAACAGATTTAAAAAAAAAATTTGAGCCCAGGAGAGGGAAAGTTCATTGGGGGCCGTGGGAGGTACGTGGTGGGTACATGGTGGGTACGAAACGTACCCACCACGTACCCCCCAATGGGTATGAGCACATAGGCCGAGTTTTTTACAAGTGACCACTTAAATCAAAGTTAAAATTAAATTCAAATCCGCAAACAGATTTAAAAAAAAAATTTGAGCCCAGGAGAGAGAAAGTTCATTGGGGGCCGTGGGAGGTACGTGGTGGGTACATGGTGGGTACGAAACGTACCCACCACGTACCCCCCAATGGGTATGAGCACATAGGCCGAGTTTTTTACAAGTGACCACTTAAATCAAAGTTAAAATTAAATTCAAATCCGCAAACAGATTTAAAAAAAAAAATTTGAACCCAGGAGAGAGAAAGTTCATTCGGGGCCGTGGGAGGTACGTGGTGGGTACATGGTGGGTACGAAACGTACCCACCACGTACCCCCCAATGGGTGTGAGCACATAGGCCGAGTTTTTTACAAGTGACCACTTAAATTAAAGTTAAAATTAAATTCAAATCCGCAAACAGATTTAAAAAAAAAAAATTTGAGCCCAGGAGAGAGAAAGTTCACTGGGGGACGTGGGAGGTACGTGGTGGGTACGTGGTGGGTACGAAACGTACCCACCACGTACCCCCCAATGAGTATGAGCACATAGGCCGAGATATTTACAACTGACCACTTAAATTAAAGTTAAAATTAAATTCAAATCCGCAAACAGATTTAAAACAAAAAAAATTTGAGCCCAGGAGAGAGAAAGTTCACTGGGGGACGTGGGAGGTACGTGGTGGGTACGTGGTGGGTACGAAACGTACCCACCACGTACCCCCCAATGGGTATGAGCACATAGGCCGAGATTTTTACAAGTGACCACTTAAATCAAAGTTAAAATTAAATTCAAATCCGCAAAAAGATTTAAAACAAAAAAAATTTGAGCCCAGGAGAGAGAAAGTTCACTGGGGGACGTGGGAGGTACGTGGTGGGTACGAAACGTACCCACCACGTACCCCCCAATGGGTATGAGCACATAGGCCGAGATTTTTACAAGTGACCACTTAAATCAAAGTTAAAATTAAATTCAAATCCGCAAACAGATTTAAAACAAAAAAAATTTGAGCCCAGGAGAGAGAAAGTTCACTGGGGGACGTGGGAGGTACGTGGTGGGTACGTGGTGGGTACGAAACATACCCACCACGTACCCCCCAATGAGTATGAGGACATAGACCGAGATATTTACAACTGACCACTTAAATTAAAGTACGTGGTGGGTACGAAACGTACCCACCACGTACCCCCCAATGGGTATGAGCACATAGGCCGTGATATTTACAACTGACCACTTAAATTAAAGTTAAAATTAAATTCAAATCCGCAAACAGATTTAAAAAAAAAAAATTTGAGCCCAGGAGAGAGAAAGTTCACTGGGGGACGTGGGAGGTACGTGGTGGGTACGTGGTGGGTACGAAACGTACCCACCACGTACCCCCCAATGAGTATGAGCACATAGGCCGAGATATTTACAAGTGACCACTTAAATTAAAGTTAAAATTAAATTCAAATCCGCAAACAGATTTAAAAAAAAAAAATTTGAGCCCAGGAGAGAGAAAGTTCACTGGGGGACGTGGGAGGTACGTGGTGGGTACGAAACGTACCTACCACGTACCCCCCAATGTGTATGAGCACAGAAGCCGAGTTTTTTACAAGTGACCACTTAAATTAAAGTTAAAATTAAATTAAAAAAAAAAAATTTGAGCCCTTTAGAGAAAAGTTCACTGGGGGACGTGGGAGGTACGTGGTGGGTACGTGGTGGGTACGAAACGTACCCACCACGTACCCCCCAATGGGTATGAGCACATAGGCCGAGATATTTACAAGTGACCACTTAAATTAAAGTTAAAATTAAATTCAAATCCGCAAACAGATTTAAAAAGAAAAATTTGAGCCCAGGAGAGAGAAAGTTCATTGGGGGCCGTGGGAGATACGTGGAGGATACGTGGTGGGTACGAAACGTACCCACCACGTACCCCCCAATGGGTATGAGCACATAGGCCGAGTTTTTTACAAGTGACCACTTAAATTAAAGTTAAAATTAAATTCAAATCCGCAAACAGATTTAAAAAAAAAAAATTTGAGCCCAGGAGAGAAAAGTTCACTGGGGGACGTGGGAGGTACGTGGTGGGTACGTGGTGGGTACGAAACGTACCCACCACGTACCCTCCAATGGGTATGAGCACATAGGCCGAGATATTTACAAGTGACCACTTAAATTAAAGTTAAAATTAAATTCAAATCCGCAAACAGATTTAAAAAAAAAAATTTGAGCCCAGGAGAGAGAAAGTTCATTGGGGGCCGTGGGAGGTACGTGGTGGGTACATGGTGGGTACGAAACGTACCCACCACGTACCCCCCAATGGGTATGAGCACATAGGCCGAGATTTTTACAAGTGACCACTTAAATCAAAGTTAAAATTAAATTCAAATCCGCAAACAGATTTAAAAAAAAAAATTTGAGCCCAGGAGGGAGAAAGTTCATTGGGGGCCGTGGGAGGTACGTGGTGGGTACGTGGTGGGTACGAAACGTACCCACCACGTACCCCCCAATGAGTTATTACGATTTTTCCCGGTGGAAAACCGTTATACCGACCCCTACAATAAAGGGGCGAACGGGCCTTGTCCGGCTCAACCCAGAGACGGGTCGTGGGCGCCAGTGATCCGATTTAAGGCTACCGTTCTCCTTCTTTAGAGCGAATCACGAGTCTAGGAAGGTTACCGACTTCTACTGAGCTAAGACCTGTAGTGGAAGAATTCCTGCAAAACGTCACAAGAAATCGTTACACAGTTGATAAGATCAAAAAAACTAGTAATTAAAATATTAACTAACAAATATTTATTGATAATAACGAAAGCCCTATCTACGCCCTCGGATATTTATTAATGAGATAAACCCTGTCTACGTTTTGGTCTACTTATCTAGGACGTCTCTGATGATCGCTGATCTCCTGCCGCAGACATAGCACCAATTATCTTCTCTGCTTCTCTGCTTCGATAACACCAATTATCTTCTCTGCGTCTCTGCTTCGATAGTCAACCGAATAACTCCCGCGTTCACGAATGTAACGTAATTTTGCACCACTTTTTAAACTCTTTTGTGAAAACCCTTTCGGTTCGATTGTACACTATTTTGTCGATCCGGTTCACGTCCGATCTCTACTACTTGCATCACTTTTTTTTCAAATTCTTCGTTAAAACCCTTTCGGTTCGATTGTACACTCTTTTGTCGTTCCGGTTCACGTCCGATCTCTACTCCACTCTCGATCCAAAAGCCTCGATCACACCGTCCCTTCTGTCCGCGAAAACTTCTAACCGCTAATCCCGCGGGATTATTCCAATCCAGTCAATGACCGATCCGCGCAGTATTTCGCGCATCGTAACATTATCCCGTGACTTCCATTTACCCGATTCACGAACCACCGGTCATTCGCAATCACTGCACTCTATTAATATCGCGAACATCACAATCGCAGTAAATGTCAGTTTAGTTATTGTTGATCTTGTTTACATGTCACTCGCGGTGGATTTTGATCGATATTGTTTATTATTGTTTTATACGTCACTCGCGTTTGTCGTGATACCAAGTCGTGCGGAAGGTTCTTTCTTTTGACCCAAAGATCCCAGTTTAAAGGCGCGCCGTAACACTCGCGACACTTTGATCGCTCCCGGATACTCGCGTCGTCGTTTTGGTCACCGTCGACCAATAATTTTTAGTGCTTAACCTATCCTAACTACCTTCCACCTGATTAACCTATTCACCTTTTAATCCACTAATTCCTAAACCTATCCTAATTCATACACAATCCTATCCTTACCCGTCAACCAGTCTTTCCTCCACCACAGAGTCGAAGTTCGGTCGTTAATTTCGAATATGCTTTCTTTATTTTTAGATATGCACCACAAGTTGGGAGAGGCCCAGAGGGAAATGCATCCGCAAGGAGTTCCTCGATGACCCAATCGGTGAGTTAACTCGATAATATACTTAGATTACCGGAAACTAACATTCCTCTTCTCTTCTTTGCAGGATACTCGTATGGCGGACCATAACAGAGTATGAGCACATAGGCCGAGATATTTACAAGTGACCACTTAAATTAAAGTTAAAATTAAATTCAAATCCGCAAACAGATTTAAAAAAAAAATTTGAGCCCAGGACAGAGAAAGTTCATTGGGGGCCGTGGGAGGTACGTGGTGGGTACGTGGTGGGTACGAAACGTACCCACCACGTACCCCCCGATGGGTATGAGCATATAGGCCGAGTTTTTTACAAGTGACCACTTAAATCAAAGTTAAAATTAAATTCAAATCCGCAAACAGATTTAAAAAACAAAATTTGAGCCCAGGAGAGAGAAAGTTCATTGGGGGCCGTGGGAGGTACGTGGTGGGTACGTGGTGGGTACGAAAAGTATCCACCACGTACCCCCCAATGGGTATGAGCACATAGGCCGAGTTTTTTACAAGTGACCACTTAAATTAAAGTTAAAATTAAATTCAAATCCGCAAACAGATTTATAAAAAAAAATTGAGCCCAGCAGAGAGAAAGTTCATTGGGGGACGTGGGAGGTACGTGGTGGGTACGAAACGTACCCACCACGTACCCCCCAATGTGTATGAGCACATAGGCCGAGTTTTTTACAAGTGACCACTTAAATTAAAGTTAAAATTAAAGTCAAATCTGCAAACAGATTTAAAAAAAAAATTTGAGCCCAGGAGAGAGAAAGTTCATTGGGGGACGTGGGAGGTACGTGGTGGGTACGTGGTGGGTACGAAACGTACCCACCACGTACCCCCCAATGGGTATGAGCACATAGGCCGAGATTTTTACAAGTGACCACTTAAATTAAAGTTAAAATTAAATTCAAATCTGCAAACAGATTAATAAAAAAAAATTGAGCCCAGCAGAGAGAAAGTTCATTGGGGGACGTGGGACGTACGTGGTGAGTACGTGGTGGGTACGAAACGTACCCACCACGTACCCCCCAATGTGTATGAGCACATAGGCCGAGTTTTTTACAAGTGACCACTTAAATTAAAGTTAAAATTAAATTCAAATCCGCAAACAGATTTAAAAAAAAAAATTGAGCCCAGCAGAGAGAAAGTTCATTGGGGGACGTGGGAGGTACGTGGTGGGTACGTGGTGGGTACGAAACGTATCCACCACGTACCCCCCAATGAGTATGAGCACATAGGCCGAGATATTTACAAGTGACCACTTAAATTAAAGTTAAAATTAAATTCAAATCCGCAAACAGATTTAAAAAAAAAAATTTGAGCCCAGGAGAGAGAAAGTTCATTGGGGGCCGTGGGAGGTACGTGGTGGGTACATGGTGGGTACGAAACGTACCCACCACGTACCCCCCAATGTGTATGAGCACATAGGCCGAGTTTTTTACAAGTGACCACTTAAATCAAAGCTAAAATTAAATTCAAATCCGCAAACAGATTTAAAAAACAAAATTTGAGCCCAGGAGAGAGAAAGTTCACTGGGGGACGTGGGAGGTACGTGGTGGGTACGTGGTGGGTACGAAACGTACCCACCACGTACCCCCAATGAGTATGAGCACATAGGTCGAGATATTTACAAGTGACCACTTAAATCAAAGTTAAAATTAAATTCAAATCCGCAAACAGATTTTAAAAAAAATTTGAGCCCAGGAGAGAGAAAGTTCATTGGGGGCCGTGGGAGGTACGTGGTGGGTACATGGTGGGTAGGAAACGTACCCACCACGTACCCCCCAATGGGTATGAGCACATAGGCCGAGTTTTTTACAAGTGACCACTTAAATTAAAGTTAAAATTAAATTCAAATCCGCAAACAGATTTAAAAAAAAAAATTTGAGCCCAGGAGAGAGAAAGTTCACTGGGGACGTGGGAGCTACGTGGTGGGTACGTGGTGGGTACGAAACCTACCCACCACGTACCCCCCCCTGGGTATGAGCACATAGGCCGAGTTTTTTACAAGTGACCACTTAAATTAAAGTTAAAATTAAATTCAAATCCGCAAACAGATTTAAAAAAAAAAAATTTGAGCCCAGGAGAGAGAAAGTTCACTGGGGACGTGGGAGCTACGTGGTGGGTACGTGGTGGGTACGAAACGTACCCACCACGTACCCCCCAATGTGTATGAGCACATAGGCCGAGATTTTTACAAGTGACCACTTAAATCAAAGTTAAAATTAAATTCAAATCCGCAAACAGATTTAAAAAGAAAAATTTGAGCCCAGGAGAGAGAAAGTTCATTGGGGGCCGTGGGAGGTACGTGGTGGGTACATGGTGGGTACGAAACGTACCCACCACGTACCCCCCAATGGGTATGAGCACATAGGCCGAGTTTTTTTACAAGTGACCACTTAAATTAAAGTTAAAATTAAATTCAAATCCGCAAACAGATTTAAAAAAAAAAATTAGAGCCCAGGAGAGAGAAAGTTCACTGGGGACGTGGGAGGTACGTGGTGGGTACGTGGTGGGTACGAAACGTACCCACCACGTACCCCCAATGAGTATGAGCACATAGGTCGAGATATTTACAAGTGACCACTTAAATCAAAGTTAAAATTAAATTCAAATCCGCAAACAGATTTTAAAAAAAATTTGAGCCCAGGAGAGAGAAAGTTCATTGGGGGCCGTGGGAGGTACGTGGTGGGTACATGGTGGGTAGGAAACGTACCCACCACGTACCCCCCAATGGGTATGAGCACATAGGCCGAGTTTTTTACAAGTGACCACTTAAATTAAAGTTAAAATTAAATTCAAATCCGCAAACAGATTTAAAAAAAAAAAATTTGAGCCCAGGAGAGAGAAAGTTCACTGGGGACGTGGGAGCTACGTGGTGGGTACGTGGTGGGTACGAAACGTACCCACCACGTACCCCCCAATGGGTATGAGCACATAGGCCGAGTTTTTTACAAGTGACCACTTAAATTAAAGTTAAAATTAAATTCAAATCCGCAAACAGATTTAAAAAAAAAAAATTTGAGCCCAGGAGAGAGAAAGTTCACTGGGGACGTGGGAGCTACGTGGTGGGTACGTGGTGGGTACGAAACGTACCCACCACGTACCCCCCAATGTGTATGAGCACATAGGCCGAGTTTTTTACAAGTGACCACTTAAATTAAAGTTAAAATTAAATTCAAATCCGCAAACAGATTTAAAAAGAAAAATTTGAGCCCAGGAGAGAGAAAGTTCATTGGGGGCCGTGGGAGGTACGTGGTGGGTACATGGTGGGTACGAAACGTACCCACCACGTACCCCCCAATGTGTATGAGCACATAGGCCGAGTTTTTTACAAGTGACCACTTAAATCAAAGCTAAAATTAAATTCAAATCCGCAAACAGATTTAAAAAACAAAATTTGAGCCCAGGAGAGAGAAAGTTCATTGGGGGCCGTGGGAGGTACGTGGTGGGTACGTGGTGGGTACGAAACGTACCCACCACGTACCCCCGATGGGTATGAGCATATAGGCCGAGTTTTTTACAAGTGACCACTTAAATCAAAGTTAAAATTAAATTCAAATCCGCAAACAGATTTAAAAAACAAAATTTGAGCCCAGGAGAGAGAAAGTTCATTGGGGGCCGTGGGAGGTACGTGGTGGGTACGTGGTGGGTACGAAAAGTATCCACCACGTACCCCCCAATGGGTATGAGCACATAGGCCGAGTTTTTTACAAGTGACCACTTAAATTAAAGTTAAAATTAAATTCAAATCCGCAAACAGATTTATAAAAAAAAATTGAGCCCAGCAGAGAGAAAGTTCATTGGGGGACGTGGGAGGTACGTGGTGGGTACGAAACGTACCCACCACGTACCCCCCAATGTGTATGAGCACATAGGCCGAGTTTTTTACAAGTGACCACTTAAATTAAAGTTAAAATTAAAGTCAAATCTGCAAACAGATTTAAAAAAAAAATTTGAGCCCAGGAGAGAGAAAGTTCATTGGGGGACGTGGGAGGTACGTGGTGGGTACGTGGTGGGTACGAAACGTACCCACCACGTACCCCCCAATGGGTATGAGCACATAGGCCGAGATTTTTACAAGTGACCACTTAAATTAAAGTTAAAATTAAATTCAAATCTGCAAACAGATTAATAAAAAAAAATTGAGCCCAGCAGAGAGAAAGTTCATTGGGGGACGTGGGAGGTACGTGGTGGGTACGTGGTGGGTACGAAACGTATCCACCACGTACCCCCCAATGAGTATGAGCACATAGGCCGAGATATTTACAAGTGACCACTTAAATTAAAGTTAAAATTAAATTCAAATCCGCAAACAGATTTAAAAAAAAAAATTTGAGCCCAGGAGAGAGAAAGTTCATTGGGGGCCGTGGGAGGTACGTGGTGGGTACATGGTGGGTACGAAACGTACCCACCACGTACCCCCCAATGTGTATGAGCACATAGGCCGAGTTTTTTACAAGTGACCACTTAAATCAAAGCTAAAATTAAATTCAAATCCGCAAACAGATTTAAAAAACAAAATTTGAGCCCAGGAGAGAGAAAGTTCATTGGGGGACGTGGGAGGTACGTGGTGGGTACGTGGTGGGTACGAAACGTACCCACCACGTACCCCCCAATGTGTATGAGCACATAGGCCGAGTTTTTTACAAGTGACCACTTAAATTAAAGTTAAAATTAAATTCAAATCCGCAAACAGATTTAAAAAAAAAAATTGAGCCCAGCAGAGAGAAAGTTCATTGGGGGACGTGGGAGGTACGTGGTGGGTACGTGGTGGGTACGAAACGTATCCACCACGTACCCCCCAATGAGTATGAGCACATAGGCCGAGATATTTACAAGTGACCACTTAAATTAAAGTTAAAATTAAATTCAAATCCGCAAACAGATTTAAAAAAAAAAATTTGAGCCCAGGAGAGAGAAAGTTCATTGGGGGCCGTGGGAGGTACGTGGTGGGTACATGGTGGGTACGAAACGTACCCACCACGTACCCCCCAATGTGTATGAGCACATAGGCCGAGTTTTTTACAAGTGACCACTTAAATCAAAGCTAAAATTAAATTCAAATCCGCAAACAGATTTAAAAAACAAAATTTGAGCCCAGGAGAGAGAAAGTTCACTGGGGGACGTGGGAGGTACGTGGTGGGTACGTGGTGGGTACGAAACGTACCCACCACGTACCCCCAATGAGTATGAGCACATAGGTCGAGATATTTACAAGTGACCACTTAAATCAAAGTTAAAATTAAATTCAAATCCGCAAACAGATTTTAAAAAAAATTTGAGCCCAGGAGAGAGAAAGTTCATTGGGGGCCGTGGGAGGTACGTGGTGGGTACATGGTGGGTAGGAAACGTACCCACCACGTACCCCCCAATGGGTATGAGCACATAGGCCGAGTTTTTTACAAGTGACCACTTAAATTAAAGTTAAAATTAAATTCAAATCCGCAAACAGATTTAAAAAAAAAAAATTTGAGCCCAGGAGAGAGAAAGTTCACTGGGGACGTGGGAGCTACGTGGTGGGTACGTGGTGGGTACGAAACGTACCCACCACGTACCCCCCAATGGGTATGAGCACATAGGCCGAGTTTTTTACAAGTGACCACTTAAATTAAAGTTAAAATTAAATTCAAATCCGCAAACAGATTTAAAAAAAAAAAATTTGAGCCCAGGAGAGAGAAAGTTCACTGGGGACGTGGGAGCTACGTGGTGGGTACGTGGTGGGTACGAAACGTACCCACCACGTACCCCCCAATGTGTATGAGCACATAGGCCGAGATTTTTACAAGTGACCACTTAAATCAAAGTTAAAATTAAATTCAAATCCGCAAACAGATTTAAAAAGAAAAATTTGAGCCCAGGAGAGAGAAAGTTCATTGGGGGCCGTGGGAGGTACGTGGTGGGTACATGGTGGGTACGAAACGTACCCACCACGTACCCCCCAATGGGTATGAGCACATAGGCCGAGTTTTTTACAAGTGACCACTTAAATTAAAGTTAAAATTAAATTCAAATCCGCAAACAGATTTAAAAAAAAAAATTAGAGCCCAGGAGAGAGAAAGTTCACTGGGGACGTGGGAGGTACGTGGTGGGTACGTGGTGGGTACGAAACGTACCCACCACGTACCCCCAATGAGTATGAGCACATAGGTCGAGATATTTACAAGTGACCACTTAAATTAAAGTTAAAATTAAATTCAAATCCGCAAACAGATTTAAAAAAAAAAATTTGAGCCCAGGAGAGAGAAAGTTCATTGGGGGCCGTGGGAGGTACGTGGTGGGTACATGGTGGGTACGAAACGTACCCACTACGTACCCCCCAATGTGTATGAGCACATAGGCCGAGTTTTTTACAAGTGACCACTTAAATCAAAGCTAAAATTAAATTCAAATCCGCAAACAGATTTAAAAAACAAAATTTGAGCCCAGGAGAGAGAAAGTTCATTGGGGGCCGTGGGAGGTACGTGGTGGGTACATGGTGGGTACGAAACGTACCCACCACGTACCCCCCAATGTGTATGAGCACATAGGCCGAGTTTTTTACAAGTGACCACTTAAATCAAAGCTAAAATTAAATTCAAATCCGCAAACAGATTTAAAAAAAAAAATTTGAGCCCAGGAGAGAGAAAGTTCATTGGGGGCCGTGGGAGGTACGTGGTGGGTACATGGTGGGTACGAAACGTACCCACCACGTACCCCCCAATGTGTATGAGCACATAGGCCGAGTTTTTTACAAGTGACCACTTAAATCAAAGCTAAAATTAAATTCAAATCCGCAAACAGATTTAAAAAACAAAATTTGAGCCCAGGAGAGAGAAAGTTCACTGGGGGACGTGGGAGGTACGTGGTGGGTACGTGGTGGGTGCGAAACGTACCCACCACGTACCCCCCAATGTGTATGAGCACATAGGCCGAGATTTTTACAAGTAACCACTTAAATCAAAGTTAAAATTAAATTCAAATCCGCAAACAGATTTAAAAAGAAAAATTTGAGCCCAGGAGAGAGAAAGTTCATTGGGGGCCGTGGGAGGTACGTGGTGGGTACATGGTGGGTACGAAACGTACCCACCACGTACCCCCCAATGGGTATGAGCACATAGGCCGAGTTTTTTACAAGTGACCACTTAAATTAAAGTTAAAATTAAATTCAAATCCGCAAACAGATTTAAAAAAAAAATTTGAGCCCAGGAGAGAGAAAGTTCATTGGGGGCCGTGGGAGGTACGTGGTGGGTACATGGTGGGTACGAAACGTACCCACCACGTACCCCCCAATGTGTATGAGCACATAGGCCGAGTTTTTTACAAGTGACCACTTAAATCAAAGCTAAAATTAAATTCAAATCCGCAAACAGATTTAAAAAAAAAAATTTGAGCCCAGGAGAGAGAAAGTTCATTGGGGGCCGTGGGAGGTACGTGGTGGGTACATGGTGGGTAGGAAACGTACCCACCACGTACCCCCCAATGGGTATGAGCACATAGGCCGAGTTTTTTACAAGTGACCACTTAAATTAAAGTTAAAATTAAATTCAAATCCGCAAACAGATTTAAAAAAAAAAAATTTGAGCCCAGGAGAGAGAAAGTTCACTGGGGACGTGGGAGCTACGTGGTGGGTACGTGGTGGGTGCGAAACGTACCCACCACGTACCCCCCAATGTGTATGAGCACATAGGCCGAGATTTTTACAAGTGACCACTTAAATCAAAGTTAAAATTAAATTCAAATCCGCAAACAGATTTAAAAAGAAAAATTTGAGCCCAGGAGAGAGAAAGTTCATTGGGGGCCGTGGGAGGTACGTGGTGGGTACATGGTGGGTACGAAACGTACCCACCACGTACCCCCCAATGGGTATGAGCACATAGGCCGAGTTTTTTACAAGTGACCACTTAAATTAAAGTTAAAATTAAATTCAAATCCGCAAACAGATTTAAAAAAAAAAATTAGAGCCCAGGAGAGAGAAAGTTCACTGGGGACGTGGGAGGTACGTGGTGGGTACGTGGTGGGTACGAAACGTACCCACCACGTACCCCCAATGTGTATGAGCACATAGGCCGAGTTTTTTACAAGTGACCACTTAAATCAAAGCTAAAATTAAATTCAAATCCGCAAACAGATTTAAAAAACAAAATTTGAGCCCAGGAGAGAGAAAGTTCATTGGGGGCCGTGGGAGGTACGTGGTGGGTACGTGGTGGGTACGAAACGTACCCACCACGTACCCCCCAATGGGTATGAGCACATAGGCCGAGTTTTTTACAAGTGACCACTTAAATTAAAGTTAAAATTAAATTCAAATCCGCAAACAGATTTAAAAAAAAAAAATTTGAGCCCAGGAGAGAGAAAGTTCACTGGGGACGTGGGAGCTACGTGGTGGGTACGTGGTGGGTACGAAACGTACCCACCACGTACCCCCCAATGTGTATGAGCACATAGGCCGAGATTTTTACAAGTGACCACTTAAATCAAAGTTAAAATTAAATTCAAATCCGCAAACAGATTTAAAAAGAAAAATTTGAGCCCAGGAGAGAGAAAGTTCATTGGGGGCCGTGGGAGGTACGTGGTGGGTACATGGTGGGTACGAAACGTACCCACCACGTACCCCCCAATGGGTATGAGCACATAGGCCGAGTTTTTTACAAGTGACCACTTAAATTAAAGTTAAAATTAAATTCAAATCCGCAAACAGATTTAAAAAAAAAAATTAGAGCCCAGGAGAGAGAAAGTTCACTGGGGACGTGGGAGGTACGTGGTGGGTACGTGGTGGGTACGAAACGTACCCACCACGTACCCCCAATGAGTATGAGCACATAGGTCGAGATATTTACAAGTGACCACTTAAATTAAAGTTAAAATTAAATTCAAATCCGCAAACAGATTTAAAAAAAAAAATTTGAGCCCAGGAGAGAGAAAGTTCATTGGGGGCCGTGGGAGGTACGTGGTGGGTACATGGTGGGTACGAAACGTACCCACCACGTACCCCCCAATGTGTATGAGCACATAGGCCGAGTTTTTTACAAGTGACCACTTAAATCAAAGCTAAAATTAAATTCAAATCCGCAAACAGATTTAAAAAACAAAATTTGAGCCCAGGAGAGAGAAAGTTCATTGGGGGCCGTGGGAGGTACGTGGTGGGTACATGGTGGGTACGAAACGTACCCACCACGTACCCCCCAATGTGTATGAGCACATAGGCCGAGTTTTTTACAAGTGACCACTTAAATCAAAGCTAAAATTAAATTCAAATCCGCAAACAGATTTAAAAAAAAAAATTTGAGCCCAGGAGAGAGAAAGTTCATTGGGGGCCGTGGGAGGTACGTGGTGGGTACATGGTGGGTACGAAACGTACCCACCACGTACCCCCCAATGTGTATGAGCACATAGGCCGAGTTTTTTACAAGTGACCACTTAAATCAAAGCTAAAATTAAATTCAAATCCGCAAACAGATTTAAAAAACAAAATTTGAGCCCAGGAGAGAGAAAGTTCATTAGGGGCCGTGGGAGGTACGTGGTGGGTACATGGTGGGTACGAAACGTACCCACCACGTACCCCCCAATGTGTATGAGCACATAGGCCGAGTTTTTTACAAGTGACCACTTAAATCAAAGCTAAAATTAAATTCAAATCCGCAAACAGATTTAAAAAAAAAAATTTGAGCCCAGGAGAGAGAAAGTTCATTGGGGGCCGTGGGAGGTACGTGGTGGGTACATGGTGGGTAGGAAACGTACCCACCACGTACCCCCCAATGGGTATGAGCACATAGGCCGAGTTTTTTACAAGTGACCACTTAAATTAAAGTTAAAATTAAATTCAAATCCGCAAACAGATTTAAAAAAAAAAAATTTGAGCCCAGGAGAGAGAAAGTTCACTGGGGACGTGGGAGCTACGTGGTGGGTACGTGGTGGGTACGTGGTGGGTGCGAAACGTACCCACCACGTACCCCCCAATGTGTATGAGCACATAGGCCGAGATTTTTACAAGTGACCACTTAAATCAAAGTTAAAATTAAATTCAAATCCGCAAACAGATTTAAAAAGAAAAATTTGAGCCCAGGAGAGAGAAAGTTCATTGGGGGCCGTGGGAGGTACGTGGTGGGTACATGGTGGGTACGAAACGTACCCACCACGTACCCTCCAATGGGTATGAGCACATAGGCCGAGTTTTTTACAAGTGACCACTTAAATTAAAGTTAAAATTAAATTCAAATCCGCAAACAGATTTAAAAAAAAAAATTAGAGCCCAGGAGAGAGAAAGTTCACTGGGGACGTGGGAGGTACGTGGTGGGTACGTGGTGGGTACGAAACGTACCCACCACGTACCCCCAATGAGTATGAGCACATAGGTCGAGATATTTACAAGTGACCACTTAAATTAAAGTTAAAATTGAATTCAAATCCGCAAACAGATTTAAAAAAAAAATTTGAGCCCAGGAGAGAGAAAGTTCACTGGGGACGTGGGAGGTACGTGGTGGGTACATGGTGGGTACGAAACGTACCAACCACGTACCCCCCAATGGGTATGAGCACATAGGCCGAGTTTTTTACAAGTGACCACTTAAATTAAAGTTAAAATTAAATTCAAATCCGCAAACAGATTTAAAAAAAAAAAATTTGAGCCCAGGAGAGAGAAAGTTCACTGGGGACGTGGGAGCTACGTGGTGGGTACGTGGTGGGTACGAAACGTACCCACCACGTACCCCCCAATGTGTATGAGCACATAGGCCGAGATTTTTACAAGTGACCACTTAAATCAAAGTTAAAATTAAATTCAAATCCGCAAACAGATTTAAAAAGAAAAATTTGAGCCCAGGAGAGAGAAAGTTCATTGGGGGCCGTGGGAGGTACGTGGTGGGTACATGGTGGGTACGAAACGTACCCACCACGTACCCCCCAATGGGTATGAGCACATAGGCCGAGTTTTTTACAAGTGACCACTTAAATTAAAGTTAAAATTAAATTCAAATCCGCAAACAGATTTAAAAAAAAAATTTGAGCCCAGGAGAGAGAAAGTTCATTGGGGGCCGTGGGAGGTACGTGGTGGGTACATGGTGGGTACGAAACGTACCCACCATGTACCCCCCAATGAGTATGAGCACATAGGTCGAGATATTTACAAGTGACCACTTAAATTAAAGTTAAAATTAAATTCAAATCCGCAAACAGATTTAAAAAAAAAATTTGAGCCCAGGAGAGAGAATGTTCACTGGGGGACGTGGGAGGTACGTGGTGGGTACATGGTGGGTACGAAACGTACCCACCACGTACCCCCCAATGGGTATGAGCACATAGGCCGAGTTTTTTACAAGTGACCACTTAAATTAAAGTTAAAATTAAATTCAAATCCGCAAACAGATTTAAAAAAAAAAAATTTGAGCCCAGGAGAGAGAAAGTTCACTGGGGGACGTGGGAGGCACGTGGTGGGTACGAAACGTACCCACCACGTACCCCCAAATGGGTATGAGCACATAGGCCGAGTTTTTTACAAGTGACCACTTAAATTAAAGTTAAAATTAAATTCAAATCCGCAAACAGATTTAAAAAAAAAATTTGAGCCCAGGAGAGAGAAAGTTCACTGGGGACGTGGGAGGTACGTGGTGGGTACATGGTGGGTACGAAACGTACCAACCACGTACCCCCCAATGGGTATGAGCACATAGGCCGAGTTTTTTACAAGTGACCACTTAAATTAAAGTTAAAATTAAATTCAAATCCGCAAACAGATTTAAAAAAAAAAATTTGAGCCCAGGAGAGAGAAAGTTCATTGGGGACGTGGGAGGTACGTGGTGGGTACATGGTGGGTACGAAACGTACCCACCACGTACCCCCCAATGGGTATGAGCACATAGGCCGAGTTTTTTACAAGTGACCACTTAAATTAAAGTTAAAATTAAATTCAAATCCGCAAACAGATTTAAAAAAAAAAATTTGAGCCCAGGAGAGAGAAAGTTCACTGGGGACGTGGGAGGTACGTGGTGGGTACATGGTGGGTACGAAACGTACCCACCACGTACCCCCCAATGGGTATGAGCACATAGGCCGATTTTTTTACAAGTGACCACTTAAATTAAAGTTAAAATTAAATTCAAATCCGCAAACAGATTTAAAAAAAAAAATTTGAGCCCAGGAGAGAGAAAGTTCACTGGGGACGTGGGAGGTACGTGGTGGGTACGTGGTGGGTACGAAACGTACCCACCACGTACCCCCCAATGGGTATGAGCACATAGGCCGAGTTTTTTACAAGTGACCACTTAAATTAAAGTTAAAATTAAATTCAAATCCGCAAACAGATTTAAAAAAAAAAATTTGAGCCCAGGAGAGAGAAAGTTCACTGGGGACGTGGGAGGTACGTGGTGGGTACATGGTGGGTACGAAACGTACCCACCACGTACCCCCCAATGGGTATGAGCACATAGGCCGAGTTTTTTACAAGGGACCACTTAAATTAAAGTTAAAATTAAATTCAAATCCGCAAACAGATTTAAAAAAAAAAATTTGAGCCCAGGAGAGAGAAAGTTCATTGGGGGCCGTGGGAGGTACGTGGTGGGTACATGGTGGGTACGAAACGTACCCACCACGTACCTCCCAATGGGTATGAGCACATAGGCCGAGTTTTTTACAAGTGGCCACTTAAATTAAAGTTAAAATTAAATTCAAATCCGCAAACAGATTTAAAAAAAAAAATTTGAGCCCAGGAGAGAGAAAGTTCACTGGGGACGTGGGAGGTACGTGGTGGGTACGTGGTGGGTACGAAACGTACCCACCACGTACCCCCCAATGGGTATGAGCACATAGGCCGAGTTTTTTACAAGTGACCACTTAAATTAAAGTTAAAATTAAATTCAAATCCGCAAACAGATTTAAAAAAAAAATTTGAGCCCAGGAGAGAGAAAGTTCATTGGGGGCCGTGGGAGGTACGTGGTGGGTACATGGTGGGTACGAAACGTACCCACCACGTACCTCCCAATGGGTATGAGCACATAGGCCGAGTTTTTTACAAGTGGCCACTTAAATTAAAGTTAAAATTAAATTCAAATCCGCAAACAGATTTAAAAAAAAAAAATTTGAGCCCAGGAGAGAGAAAGTTCACTGGGGACGTGGGAGGTACGTGGTGGGTACATGGTGGGTACGAAACGTACCCACCACGTACCCCCCAATGGGTATGAGCACATAGGCCGAGATTTTTACAAGTGACCACTTAAATCAAAGTTAAAATTAAATTCAAATCCGCAAACAGATTTAAAACAAAAAAAATTTGAGCCCAGGAGAGAGAAAGTTCACTGGGGGACGTGGGAGGTACGTGGTGGGTACGTGGTGGGTACGAAACGTACCCACCACGTACCCCAGAATGAGTATGAGCACATAGGCCGAGATATTTACAAGTGACCACTTAAATTAAAGTTAAAATTAAATTCAAATCCGCAAACAGATTTAAAAAAAAAAATTTGAGCCCAGGAGAGAGAAAGTTCACTGGGGACGTGGGAGCTACGTGGTGGGTACGTGGTGGGTACGAAACGTACCCACCACGTACCCCCCAATGGGTATGAGCACATAGGCCGAGATATTTACAACTGACCACTTAAATTAAAGTTAAAATTAAATTCAAATCCGAAAACAGATTTAAAAAAAAAATTTGAGCCCAGGAGAGAGAAAGTTCACTGGGGGACGTGGGAGGTACGTGGTGGGTACGAAACGTACCCACCACGTACCCCCCAATGGGTATGAGCACATAGGCCGAGATTTTTACAAGTGACCACTTAAATCAAAGTTAAAATTAAATTCAAATCCGCAAACAGATTTAAAACAAAAAAAATTTGAGCCCAGGAGAGAGAAAGTTCACTGGGGGACGTGGGAGGTACGTGGTGGGGACGTGGGAGGTACGTGGTGGGTACGTGGTGGGTACGAAACGTACCCACCACGTACCCCCCAATGGGTATGAGCACATAGGCCGAGATTTTTACAAGTGACCACTTAAATCAAAGTTAAAATTAAATTCAAATCCGCAAACAGATTTAAAACAAAAAAAATTTGAGCCCAGGAGAGAGAAAGTTCACTGGGGGACGTGGGAGGTACGTGGTGGGGACGTGGGAGGTACGTGGTGGGTACGTGGTGGGTACGAAACGTACCCACCACGTACCACCCAATGAGTATGAGCACATAGGCCGAGATATTTACAACTGACCACTTAAATTAAAGTTAAAATTAAATTCAAATCCGCAAACAGATTTAAAAAAAAAAATTTGAGCCCAGGAGAGAGAAAGTTCACTGGGGGACGTGGGAGGTACGTGGTGGGTACATGGTGGGTACGAAACGTACCCACCACGTACCCCCAAATGGGTATGAGCACATAGGCCGAGTTTTTTACAAGTGACCACTTAAATTAAAGTTAAAATTAAATTCAAATCCGCAAACAGATTTAAAAAAAAAAAATTTTAGCCCAGGAGAGAGAAAGTTCACTGGGGGACGTGGGAGGTACGTGGTGGGTACGTGGTGGGTACGAAACGTACCCACCACGTACCCCCCAATGTGTATGAGCACATAGGCCGAGTTTTTTACAAGTGACCACTTAAATTAAAGTTAAAATTAAATTAAAAAAAAAAAATTTGAGCCCAGGAGAGAAAAGTTCACTGGGGGACGTGGGAGGTACGTGGTGGGTACGTGGTGGGTACGAAACGTACCCACCACGTACCCCCAAATGGGTATGAGCACATAGGCCGAGATATTTACAAGTGACCACTTAAATCAAAGTTAAAATTAAATTCAAATCCGCAAACAGATTTAAAACAAAAAAAATTTGAGCCCAGGAGAGAGAAAGTTCACTGGGGGACGTGGGAGGTACGTGGTGGGTACGAAACGTACCCACCACGTACCTCCCAATGAGTATGAGCACATAGGCCGAGATATTTACAAGTGACCACTTAAATTAAAGTTAAAATTAAATTCAAATCCGCAAACAGATTTAAAAAAAAAATTTGAGCCCAGGAGAGAGAAAGTTCATTGGGGGCCGTGGGAGGTACGTGGTGGGTACATGGTGGGTACGAAACGTACCCACCACGTACCCCCTAATGGGTATGAGCACATAGGCCGAGATTTTTACAAGTGACCACTTAAATCAAAGTTAAAATTAAATTCAAATCCGCAAACAGATTTAAAAAAAAAAATTTGAGCCCAGGAGAGAGAAAGTTCATTGGGGGCCGTGGGAGGTACGTGGTGGGTACGTGGTGGGTACGAAACGTACCCACCACGTACCCCCCAATGGGTATGAGCACATAGGCCGAGTTTTTTACAAGTGACCACTTAAAT
Organism: Beris morrisii; assembly: GCA_951812415.1. Lineage (NCBI taxonomy): Eukaryota > Metazoa > Arthropoda > Insecta > Diptera > Stratiomyidae > Beris > Beris morrisii. Next base: position 34,727,392 of record OX638313.1, on the reverse strand, counting down.
CAAAGTTAAAATTAAATTCAAATCCGCAAACAGATTTAAAAAACAAAATTTGAGCCCAGGAGAGAGAAAGTTCATTGGGGGCCGTGGGAGGTACGTGGTGGGTACGTGGTGGGTACGAAACGTACCCACCACGTACCCCCCAATGGGTATGAGCACATAGGCCGAGTTTTTTACAAGTGACCACTTAAATCAAAGTTAAAATTAAATTCAAATCCGCAAACAGATTTAAAAAACAAAATTTGAGCCCAGGAGAGAGAAAGTTCATTGGGGGCCGTGGGAGGTACGTGGTGGGTACGTGGTGGGTACGAAACGTATCCACCACGTACCCCCCAATGGGTATGAGCACATAGGCCGAGTTTTTTACAATTGACCACTTAAATTAAAGTTAAAATTAAATTCAAATCCGCAAACAGATTTAAAAAGAAAAATTGAGCCCAGCAGAGAGAAAGTTCATTGGGGGACGTGGGAGGTACGTGGTCGGTACGAAACGTACCCACCACGTACCCCCCAATGGGTATGAGCACATAGGCCGAGTTTTTTACAAGTGACCACTTAAATTAAAGTTAAAATTAAATTCAAATCCGCAAACAGATTTAAAAAAAAAAAATTTGAGCCCAGGAGAGTGAAAGTTCACTGGGGGCCGTGGGAGGTACGTGGTGGGTACGAAACGTACCCACCACGTACCCCCCAATGGGTATGAGCACATAGGCCGAGTTTTTTACAAGTGACCACTTAAATTAAAGTTAAAATTAAATTCAAATCCGCAAACAGATTTAAAAAAAAAATTGGAGCCCAGGAGAGAGAAAGTTCATTGGGGGACGTGGGAGGTACGTGGTGGGTACGTGGTGGGTACGAAACGTACCCACCACGTACCCCCCAATGTGTATGAGCACATAGGCCGAGATTTTTACAAGTGACCACTTAAATCAAAGTTAAAATTAAATTCAAATCCGCAAACAGATTTAAAAAAAAAAATTTGAGCCCAGGAGAGAGAAAGTTCATTGGGGGCCGTGGGAGGTACGTGGTGGGTACGTGGTGGGTACGTAACGTACCCACCACGTACCCCCCAATGGGTATGAGCACATAGGCCGAGTTTTTTACAAGTGACCACTTAAATCAAAGTTAAAATTAAATTCAAATCCGCAAACAGATTTAAAAAAAAAAATTTGAGCCCAGGAGAGAGAAAGTTCATTGGGGGCCGTGGGAGGTACGTGGTGGGTACATGGTGGGTACGAAACGTACCCACCACGTACCTCGCAATATGTATGAGCACATAGGCCGAGATTTTTACAAGTGACCACTTAAATCAAAGTTAAAATTAAATTCAAATCCGCAAACAGATTTAAAAAAAAAATTTGAGCCCAGGAGAGAGAAAGTTCATTGGGGGCCGTGGGAGGTACGTGGTGGGTACATGGTGGGTACGAAACGTACCCACCACGTACCCCCCAATGGGTATGAGCACATAGGCCGAGTTTTTTACAAGTGACCACTTAAATTAAAGTTAAAATTAAATTCAAATCCGCAAACAGATTTAAAAAAAAAAAATTTGAGCCCAGGAGAGAGAAAGTTCACTGGGGGCCGAAAGAGGTACATGGTGGGTACATGGTGGGTACGAAACGTACCCACCACGTACCCCCCAATGGGTATGAGCACATAGGCCGAGTTTTTTACAAGGGACCACTTAAATTAAAGTTAAAATTAAATTCAAATCCGCAAACAGATTTAAAAAAAAAAATTTGAGCCCAGGAGAGAGAAAGTTCATTGGGGGCCGTGGGAGGTACGTGGTGGGTACATGGTGGGTACGAAACGTACCCACCACGTACCCCCCAATGGGTATGAGCACATAGGCCGAGTTTTTTACAAGTGACCACTTAAATCAAAGTTAAAATTAAATTCAAATCCGCAAACAGATTTAAAAAACAAAATTTGAGCCCAGGAGAGAGAAAGTTCACTGGGGGACGTGGGAGGTACGTGGTGGGTACGTGGTGGGTACGAAACGTACCCACCACGTACCCCCCAATGTGTATGAGCACATAGGCCGAGATTTTTACAAGTGACCACTTAAATCAAAGTTAAAATTAAATTCAAATCCGCAAACAGATTTAAAAAAAAAATTTGAGCCCAGGAGAGAGAAAGTTCATTGGGGGCCGTGGGAGGTACGTGGTGGGTACATGGTGGGTACGAAACGTACCCACCACGTACCCCCCAATGGGTATGAGCACATAGGCCGAGTTTTTTACAAGTGACCACTTAAATTAAAGTTAAAATTAAATTCAAATCCGCAAACAGATTTAAAAAAAAAAAATTTGAGCCCAGGAGAGAGAAAGTTCACTGGGGGCCGAAAGAGGTACATGGTGGGTACATGGTGGGTACGAAACGTACCCACCACGTACCCCCCAATGGGTATGAGCACATAGGCCGAGTTTTTTACAAGGGACCACTTAAATTAAAGTTAAAATTAAATTCAAATCCGCAAACAGATTTAAAAAAAAAAATTTGAGCCCAGGAGAGAGAAAGTTCATTGGGGGCCGTGGGAGGTACGTGGTGGGTACATGGTGGGTACGAAACGTACCCACCACGTACCCCCCAATGGGTATGAGCACATAGGCCGAGTTTTTTACAAGTGACCACTTAAATCAAAGTTAAAATTAAATTCAAATCCGCAAACAGATTTAAAAAACAAAATTTGAGCCCAGGAGAGAGAAAGTTCACTGGGGGACGTGGGAGGTACGTGGTGGGTACGTGGTGGGTACGAAACGTACCCACCACGTACCCCCAATGAGTATGAGCACATAGGTCGAGATATTTACAAGTGACCACTTAAATCAAAGTTAAAATTAAATTCAAATCCGCAAACAGATTTTAAAAAAAATTTGAGCCCAGGAGAGAGAAAGTTCATTGGGGGCCGTGGGAGGTACGTGGTGGGTACATGGTGGGTACGAAACGTACCCACCACGTACCCCCCAATGGGTATGAGCACATAGGCCGAGTTTTTTACAAGTGACCACTTAAATTAAAGTTAAAATTAAATTCAAATCCGCAAACAGATTTAAAAAAAAAAAATTTGAGCCCAGGAGAGAGAAAGTTCACTGGGGACGTGGGAGCTACGTGGTGGGTACGTGGTGGGTGCGAAACGTACCCACCACGTACCCCCCAATGTGTATGAGCACATAGGCCGAGATTTTTACAAGTGACCACTTAAATCAAAGTTAAAATTAAATTCAAATCCGCAAACAGATTTAAAAAGAAAAATTTGAGCCCAGGAGAGAGAAAGTTCATTGGGGGCCGTGGGAGGTACGTGGTGGGTACATGGTGGGTACGAAACGTACCCACCACGTACCCTCAATGAGTATGAGCACATAGGTCGAGATATTTACAAGTGACCACTTAAATCAAAGTTAAAATTAAATTCAAATCCGCAAACAGATTTTAAAAAAAATTTGAGCCCAGGAGAGAGAAAGTTCATTGGGGGCCGTGGGAGGTACGTGGTGGGTACATGGTGGGTAGGAAACGTACCCACCACGTACCCCCCAATGGGTATGACCACATAGGCCGAGTTTTTTACAAGTGACCACTTAAATTAAAGTTAAAATTAAATTCAAATCCGCAAACAGATTTAAAAAAAAAAAATTTGAGCCCAGGAGAGAGAAAGTTCACTGGGGACGTGGGAGCTACGTGGTGGGTACGTGGTGGGTGCGAAACGTACCCACCACGTACCCCCCAATGTGTATGAGCACATAGGCCGAGATTTTTACAAGTGACCACTTAAATCAAAGTTAAAATTAAATTCAAATCCGCAAACAGATTTAAAAAGAAAAATTTGAGCCCAGGAGAGAGAAAGTTCATTGGGGGCCGTGGGAGGTACGTGGTGGGTACATGGTGGGTACGAAACGTACCCACCACGTACCCCCCAATGGGTATGAGCACATAGGCCGAGTTTTTTACAAGTGACCACTTAAATCAAAGTTAAAATTAAATTCAAATCCGCAAACAGATTTTAAAAAAAATTTGAGCCCAGGAGAGAGAAAGTTCATTGGGGGTCGTGGGAGGTACGTGGTGGGTACATGGTGGGTAGGAAACGTACCCACCACGTACCCCCCAATGGGTATGAGCACATAGGCCGAGTTTTTTACAAGTGACCACTTAAATTAAAGTTAAAATTAAATTCAAATCCGCAAACAGATTTAAAAAAAAAAAATTTGAGCCCAGGAGAGAGAAAGTTCACTGGGGACGTGGGAGCTACGTGGTGGGTACGTGGTGGGTGCGAAACGTTCCCACCACGTACCCCCCAATGTGTATGAGCACATAGGCCGAGATTTTTACAAGTGACCACTTAAATCAAAGTTAAAATTAAATTCAAATCCGCAAACAGATTTAAAAAGAAAAATTTGAGCCCAGGAGAGAGAAAGTTCATTGGGGGCCGTGGGAGGTACGTGGTGGGTACATGGTGGGTACGAAACGTACCCACCACGTACCTCCCAATGGGTATGAGCACATAGGCCGAGTTTTTTACAAGTGACCACTTAAATTAAAGTTAAAATTAAATTCAAATCCGCAAACAGATTTAAAAAAAAAAATTTGAGTCCAGGAGAGAGAAAGTTCATTGGGGGCCGTGGGAGGTACGTGGTGGGTACATGGTGGGTACGAAAAGTACCCACCACGTACCCCCCAATGGGTATGAGCACATAGGCCGAGTTTTTTACAAGGGACCACTTAAATTAAAGTTAAAATTAAATTCAAATCCGCAAACAGATTTAAAAAAAAAAAATTTGAGCCCAGGAGAGAGAAAGTTCACTGGGGGACGTGGGAGGCACGTGGTGGGTACGAAACGTACCCACCACGTACCCCCAAATGGGTATGAGCACATAGGCCGAGATTTTTACAAGTGACCACTTAAATCAAAGTTAAAATTAAATTCAAATCCGCAAACAGATTTAAAAAGAAAAATTTGAGCCCAGGAGAGAGAAAGTTCATTGGGGGCCGTGGGAGGTACGTGGTGGGTACATGGTGGGTACGAAACGTACCCACCACGTACCCCCCAATGGGTATGAGCACATAGGCCGAGTTTTTTACAAGTGACCACTTAAATTAAAGTTAAAATTAAATTCAAATCCGCAATCAGATTTAAAAAAAAAAAATTTGAGCCCAGGAGAGAGAAAGTTCACTGGGGCCGTGGGAGGTACGTGGTGGGTACGTGGTGGGTACGAAACGTACCCACCACGTACCCCCCAATGAGTATGAGCACATAGGCCGAGTTTTTTACAAGGGACCACTTAAATTAAAGTTAAAATTAAATTCAAATCCGCAAACAGATTTAAAAAAAAAAATTTGAGCCCAGGAGAGAGAAAGTTCATTGGGGGCCGTGGGAGGTACGTGGTGGGTACATGGTGGGTACGAAACGTACCCACCACGTACCTCCCAATGGGTATGAGCACATAGGCCGAGTTTTTTACAAGTGGCCACTTAAATTAAAGTTAAAATTAAATTCAAATCCGCAAACAGATTTAAAAAAAAAAAATTTGAGCCCAGGAGAGAGAAAGTTCACTGGGGACGTGGGAGCTACGTGGTGGGTACGTGGTGGGTACGAAACGTACCCACCACGTACCCCCCAATGAGTATGAGCACATAGGCCGAGATATTTACAACTGACCACTTAAATTAAAGTTAAAATTAAATTCAAATCCGCAAACAGATTTAAAAAAAAAAATTTGAGCCCAGGAGAGAGAAAGTTCACTGGGGGACGTGGGAGGTACGTGGTGGGTACATGGTGGGTACGAAACGTACCCACCACGTACCCCCCAATGGGTATGAGCACATAGGCCGAGATATTTATAAGTGACCACTTAAATCAAAGTTAAAATTAAATTCAAATCCGCAAACAGATTTAAAACAAAAAAAATTTGAGCCCAGGAGAGAGAAAGTTCACTGGGGGACGTGGGAGGTACGTGGTGGGTACGTGGTGGGTACGAAACGTACCCACCACGTACCCCCCAATGAGTATGAGCACATAGGCCGAGATATTTACAAGTGACCACTTAAATTAAAGTTAAAATTAAATTCAAATCCGCAAACAGATTTAAAAAAAAAAATTTGAGCCCAGGAGAGAGAAAGTTCATTGGGGACCGTGGGAGGTACGTGGTGGGTACATGGTGGGTACGAAACGTACCCACCACGTACCCCCCAATGGGTATGAGCACATAGGCCGAGTTTTTTACAAGGGACCACTTAAATTAAAGTTAAAATTAAATTCAAATCCGCAAACAGATTTAAAAAAAAAAATTTGAGCCCAGGAGAGAGAAAGTTCACTGGGGGACGTGGGAGGTACGTGGTGGGTACGAAACGTACCCACCACGTACCCCCCAATGAGTATGAGCACATAGGCCGAGATATTTACAAGTGACCACTTAAATTAAAGTTAAAATTAAATTCAAATCCGCAAACAGATTTAAAAAAAAAAATTTGAGCCCAGGAGAGAGAAAGTTCATTGGGGGCCGTGTGAGGTACGTGGTGGGTACATGGTGGGTACGAAACGTACCCACCACGTACCCCCTAAGGGGTATGAGCACATAGGCCGAGATTTTTACAAGTGACCACTTAAATCAAAGTTAAAATTAAATTCAAATCCGCAAACAGATTTAAAAAAAAAAATTTGAGCCCAGGACAGAGAAAGTTCATTGGGGGCCGTGGGAGGTACGTGGTGGGTACGTGGTGGGTACGAAACGTACCCACCACGTACCCCCCAATGAGTATGAGCACATAGGCCGAGATATTTACAAGTGACCACTTAAATTAAAGTTAAAATTAAATTCAAATCCGCAAACAGATTTAAAAAAAAAAATTTGAACCCAGGAGAGAGAAAGTTCATTGTGGGCCGTGGGAGGTACGTGGTGGGTACGTGGTGGGTACGAAACGTACCCACCACGTACCCCCCAATGGGTATGAGCACATAGGCCGAGTTTTTTACAAGTGACCACTTAAATCAAAGTTAAAATTAAATTCAAATCCGCAAACAGATTTAAAAAACAAAATTTGAGCCCAGGAGAGAGAAAGTTCATTGGGGGCCGTGGGAGGTACGTGGTGGGTACGTGGTGGGTACGAAACGTACCCACCACGTACCCCCCAATGGGTATGAGCACATAGGCCGAGTTTTTTACAAGTGACCACTTAAATCAAAGTTAAAATTAAATTCAAATCCGCAAACAGATTTAAAAAACAAAATTTGAGCCCAGGAGAGAGAAAGTTCATTGGGGGCCGTGGGAGGTACGTGGTGGGTACGTGGTGGGTACGAAACGTATCCACCACGTACCCCCCAATGGGTATGAGCACATAGGCCGAGTTTTTTACAAGTGACCACTTAAATTAAAGTTAAAATTAAATTCAAATCCGCAAACAGATTTAAAAAGAAAAATTGAGCCCAGCAGAGAGAAAGTTCATTGGGGGACGTGGGAGGTACGTGGTCGGTACGAAACGTACCCACCACGTACTCCCCAATGGGTATGAGCACATAGGCCGAGTTTTTTACAAGTGACCACTTAAATTAAAGTTAAAATTAAATTCAAATCCACAAACAGATTTAAAAAAAAAAAATTTGAGCCCAGGAGAGTGAAAGTTCACTGGGGGCCGTGGGAGGTACGTGGTGGGTACGAAACGTACCCACCACGTACCCCCCAATGGGTATGAGCACATAGGCCGAGTTTTTTACAAGTGACCACTTAAATTAAAGTTAAAATTAAATTCAAATCCGCAAACAGATTTAAAAAAAAAATTGGAGCCCAGGAGAGAGAAAGTTCATTGGGGGACGTGGGAGGTACGTGGTGGGTACGTGGTGGGTACGAAACGTACCCACCACGTACCCCCCAATGTGTATGAGCACATAGGCCGAGATTTTTAAAAGTGACCACTTAAATCAAAGTTAAAATTTAATTCAAATCCGCAAACAGATTTAAAAAAAAAAATTTGAGCCCAGGAGAGAGAAAGTTCATTGGGGGCCGTGGGAGGTACGTGGTGGGTACGTGGTGGGTACGAAACGTACCCACCACGTACCCCCCAATGGGTATGAGCACATAGGCCGAGTTTTTTACAAGTGACCACTTAAATCAAAGTTAAAATTAAATTCAAATCCGCAAACAGATTTAAAAAAAAAAATTTGAGCCCAGGAGAGAGAAAGTTCATTGGGGGCCGTGGGAGGTACGTGGTGGGTACATGGTGGGTACGAAACGTACCCACCACGTACCCCCCAATATGTATGAGCACATAGGCCGAGATTTTTACAAGTGACCACTTAAATCAAAGTTAAAATTAAATTCAAATCCGCAAACAGATTTAAAAAAAAAAATTTGAGCCCAGGAGAGAGAAAGTTCATTGGGGGCCGTGGGAGGTACGTGGTGGGTACGTGGTGGGTACGAAACGTACCCACCACGTACCCCCCAATGGGTATGAGCACATAGGCCGAGTTTTTTACAAGTGACCACTTAAATCAAAGTTAAAATTAAATTCAAATCCGCAAACAGATTTAAAAAAAAAAATTTGAGCCCAGGAGAGAGAAAGTTCATTGGGGGCCGTGGGAGGTACGTGGTGGGTACATGGTGGGTACGAAACGTACCCACCACGTACCCCCCAATGTGTATGAGCACATAGGCCGAGATTTTTACAAGTGACCACTTAAATCAAAGTTAAAATTAAATTCAAATCCGCAAACAGATTTAAAAAAAAAAATTTGAGCCCAGGAGAGAGAAAGTTCATTGGGGGCCGTGGGAGGTACGTGGTGGGTACATGGTGGGTACGAAACGTACCCACCACGTACCCCCCAATATGTATGAGCACATAGGCCGAGATTTTTACAAGTGACCACTTAAATCAAAGTTAAAATTAAATTCAAATCCGCAAACAGATTTAAAAAAAAAAATTTGAGCCCAGGAGAGAGAAAGTTCATTGGGGGCCGTGGGAGGTACGTGGTGGGTACATGGTGGGTACGAAACGTACCCACCACGTACCCCCCAATATGTATGTGCACATAGGCCGAGATTTTTACAAGTGACCACTTAAATCAAAGTTAAAATTAAATTCAAATCCGCAAACAGATTTAAAAAAAAAAATTTGAGCCCAGGAGAGAGAAAGTTCATTGGGGGCCGTGGGAGGTACGTGGTGGGTACATGGTGGGTACGAAACGTACCCACCACGTACCCCCAAATGGGTATGAGCACATAGGCCGAGTTTTTTACAAGGGACCACTTAAATTAAAGTTAAAATTAAATTCAAATCCGCAAACAGATTTAAAAAAAAAAAATTTGAGCCCAGGAGAGAGAAAGTTCACTGGGGACGTGGGAGCTACGTGGTGGGTACGTGGTGGGTGCGAAACGTTCCCACCACGTACCCCCCAATGTGTATGAGCACATAGGCCGAGATTTTTACAAGTGACCACTTAAATCAAAGTTAAAATTAAATTCAAATCCGCAAACAGATTTAAAAAGAAAAATTTGAGCCCAGGAGAGAGAAAGTTCATTGGGGGCCGTGGGAGGTACGTGGTGGGTACATGGTGGGTACGAAACGTACCCACCACGTACCCCCCAATGGGTATGAGCACATAGGCCGAGTTTTTTACAAGTGACCACTTAAATTAAAGTTAAAATTAAATTCAAATCCGCAAACAGATTTAAAAAAAAAAATTTGAGTCCAGGAGAGAGAAAGTTCATTGGGGGCCGTGGGAGGTACGTGGTGGGTACATGGTGGGTACGAAACGTACCCACCACGTACCCCCCAATGGGTATGAGCACATAGGCCGAGTTTTTTACAAGGGACCACTTAAATTAAAGTTAAAATTAAATTCAAATCCGCAAACAGATTTAAAAAAAAAAATTTGAGCCCAGGAGAGAGAAAGTTCATTGGGGGCCGTGGGAGGTACGTGGTGGGTACATGGTGGGTACGAAACGTACCCACCACGTACCCCCCAATGGGTATGAGCACATAGGCCGAGTTTTTTACAAGTGACCACTTAAATTAAAGTTAAAATTAAATTCAAATCCGCAAACAGATTTAAAAAAAAAAAATTTGAGCCCAGGAGAGAGAAAGTTCACTGGGGACGTGGGAGGTACGTGGTGGGTACGTGGTGGGTACGAAACGTACCCACCACGTACCCCCCCAATGGGTATGAGCACATAGGCCGAGTTTTTTACAAGTGACCACTTAAATTAAAGTTAAAATTAAATTCAAATCCGCAAACAGATTTAAAAAAAAAAAATTTGAGCCCAGGAGAGAGAAAGTTCACTGGGGACGTGGGAGGTACGTGGTGGGTACGTGGTGGGTACGAAACGTACCCACCACGTACCCCCCAATATGTATGTGCACATAGGCCGAGATTTTTACAAGTGACCACTTAAATCAAAGTTAAAATTAAATTCAAATCCGCAAACAGATTTAAAAAAAAAAATTTGAGCCCAGGAGAGAGAAAGTTCATTGGGGGCCGTGGGAGGTACGTGGTGGGTACATGGTGGGTACGAAACGTACCCACCACGTACCCCCCAATGGGTATGAGCACATAGGCCGAGATTTTTACAAGTGACCACTTAAATCAAAGTTAAAATTAAATTCAAATCCGCAAACAGATTTAAAAAGAAAAATTTGAGCCCAGGAGAGAGAAAGTTCATTGGGGGCCGTGGGAGGTACGTGGTGGGTACATGGTGGGTACGAAACGTACCCACCACGTACCCCCCAATGGGTATGAGCACATAGGCCGAGTTTTTTACAAGTGACCACTTAAATTAAAGTTAAAATTAAATTCAAATCCGCAAACAGATTTAAAAAAAAAAATTTGAGTCCAGGAGAGAGAAAGTTCATTGGGGGCCGTGGGAGGTACGTGGTGGGTACATGGTGGGTACGAAACGTACCCACCACGTACCCCCCAATGGGTATGAGCACATAGGCCGAGTTTTTTACAAGGGACCACTTAAATTAAAGTTAAAATTAAATTCAAATCCGCAAACAGATTTAAAAAAAAAAATTTGAGCCCAGGAGAGAGAAAGTTCATTGGGGGCCGTGGGAGGTACGTGGTGGGTACATGGTGGGTACGAAACGTACCCACCACGTACCCCCCAATGGGTATGAGCACATAGGCCGAGTTTTTTACAAGTGACCACTTAAATTAAAGTTAAAATTAAATTCAAATCCGCAAACAGATTTAAAAAAAAAAAATTTGAGCCCAGGAGAGAGAAAGTTCACTGGGGACGTGGGAGGTACGTGGTGGGTACGTGGTGGGTACGAAACGTACCCACCACGTACCCCCCCAATGGGTATGAGCACATAGGCCGAGTTTTTTACAAGTGACCACTTAAATTAAAGTTAAAATTAAATTCAAATCCGCAAACAGATTTAAAAAAAAAAAATTTGAGCCCAGGAGAGAGAAAGTTCACTGGGGACGTGGGAGGTACGTGGTGGGTACGTGGTGGGTACGAAACGTACCCACCACGTACCCCGCAATATGTATGAGCACATAGGCCGAGATTTTTACAAGTGACCACTTAAATCAAAGTTAAAATTAAATTCAAATCCGCAAACAGATTTAAAAAAAAAAATTTGAGCCCAGGAGAGAGAAAGTTCATTGGGGGCCGTGGGAGGTACGTGGTGGGTACATGGTGGGTACGAAACGTACCCACCACGTACCCCCCAATATGTATGTGCACATAGGCCGAGATTTTTACAAGTGACCACTTAAATCAAAGTTAAAATTAAATTCAAATCCGCAAACAGATTTAAAAAAAAAAATTTGAGCCCAGGAGAGAGAAAGTTCATTGGGGGCCGTGGGAGGTACGTGGTGGGTACATGGTGGGTACGAAACGTACCCACCACGTACCCCCCAATGGGTATGAGCACATAGGCCGAGTTTTTTACAAGGGACCACTTAAATTAAAGTTAAAATTAAATTCAAATCCGCAAACAGATTTAAAAAAAAAAAATTTGAGCCCAGGAGAGAGAAAGTTCACTGGGGACGTGGGAGGTACGTGGTGGGTACGTGGTGGGTACGAAACGTACCCACCACGTACCCCCCAATGAGTATGAGCACATAGGTCGAGATATTTACAAGTGACCACTTAAATTAAAGTTAAAATTAAATTCAAATCCGCAAACAGATTTAAAAAAAAAATTTGAGCCCAGGAGAGAGAATGTTCACTGGGGGACGTGGGAGGTACGTGGTGGGTACATGGTGGGTACGAAACGTACCCACCACGTACCCCCCAATGAGTATGAGCACATAGGTCGAGATATTTACAAGTGACCACTTAAATTAAAGTTAAAATTAAATTCAAATCCGCAAACAGATTTAAAAAAAAATTTGAGCCCACTAGAGAGAAAGTTCATTGGGGGTCGTGGGAGGTACGTGGTGGGTACATGGTGGGTAGGAAACGTACCCACCACGTACCCCCCAATGGGTATGAGCACATAGGCCGAGTTTTTTACAAGTGACCACTTAAATTAAAGTTAAAATTAAATTCAAATCCGCAAACAGATTTAAAAAAAAAAAATTTGAGCCCAGGAGAGAGAAAGTTCACTGGGGACGTGGGAGCTACGTGGTGGGTACGTGGTGGGTGCGAAACGTTCCCACCACGTACCCCCCAATGTGTATGAGCACATAGGCCGAGATTTTTACAAGTGACCACTTAAATCAAAGTTAAAATTAAATTCAAATCCGCAAACAGATTTAAAAAGAAAAATTTGAGCCCAGGAGAGAGAAAGTTCATTGGGGGCCGTGGGAGGTACGTGGTGGGTACATAGTGGGTACGAAACGTACCCACCACGTACCCCCCAATGGGTATGAGCACATAGGCCGAGTTTTTTACAAGTGACCACTTAAATTAAAGTTAAAATTAAATTCAAATCCGCAAACAGATTTAAAAAAAAAATTTGAGCCCAGGAGAGAGAATGTTCACTGGGGGACGTGGGAGGTACGTGGTGGGTACATGGTGGGTACGAAACGTACCCACCACGTACCCCCCCAATGGGTATGAGCACATAGGCCGAGTTTTTTACAAGGGACCACTTAAATTAAAGTTAAAATTAAATTCAAATCCGCAAACAGATTTAAAAAAAAAAAATTTGAGCCCAGGAGAGAGAAAGTTCACTGGGGACGTGGGAGGTACGTGGTGGGTACGTGGTGGGTACGAAACGTACCCACCACGTACCCCCCAATGAGTATGAGCACATAGGTCGAGATATTTACAAGTGACCACTTAAATTAAAGTTAAAATTAAATTCAAATCCGCAAACAGATTTAAAAAAAAATTTGAGCCCAGGAGAGAGAAAGTTCATTGGGGGTCGTGGGAGGTACGTGGTGGGTACATGGTGGGTAGGAAACGTACCCACCACGTACCCCCCAATGGGTATGAGCACATAGGCCGAGTTTTTTACAAGTGACCACTTAAATTAAAGTTAAAATTAAATTCAAATCCGCAAACAGATTTAAAAAAAAAAAATTTGAGCCCAGGAGAGAGAAAGTTCACTGGGGACGTGGGAGCTACGTGGTGGGTACGTGGTGGGTGCGAAACGTTCCCACCACGTACCCCCCAATGTGTATGAGCACATAGGCCGAGATTTTTACAAGTGACCACTTAAATCAAAGTTAAAATTAAATTCAAATCCGCAAACAGATTTAAAAAGAAAAATTTGAGCCCAGGAGAGAGAAAGTTCATTGGGGGCCGTGGGAGGTACGTGGTGGGTACATGGTGGGTACGAAACGTACCCACCACGTACCCCCCAATGTGTATGAGCACATTGGCCGAGATTTTTACAAGTGACCACTTAAATCAAAGTTAAAATTAAATTCAAATCCGCAAACAGATTTAAAAAAAAAAATTTGAGCCCAGGAGAGAGAAAGTTCATTGGGGGCCGTGGGAGGTACGTGGTGGGTACATGGTGGGTACGAAACGTACCCACCACGTACCCCCCAATATGTATGAGCACATAGGCCGAGATTTTTACAAGTGACCACTTAAATCAAAGTTAAAATTAAATTCAAATCCGCAAACAGATTTAAAAAAAAAAATTTGAGCCCAGGAGAGAGAAAGTTCATTGGGGGCCGTGGGAGGTACGTGGTGGGTACATGGTGGGTACGAAACGTACCCACCACGTACCCCCCAATATGTATGTGCACATAGGCCGAGATTTTTACAAGTGACCACTTAAATCAAAGTTAAAATTAAATTCAAATCCGCAAACAGATTTAAAAAAAAAAATTTGAGCCCAGGAGAGAGAAAGTTCATTGGGGGCCGTGGGAGGTACGTGGTGGGTACATGGTGGGTACGAAACGTACCCACCACGTACCCCCCAATGGGTATGAGCACATAGGCCGAGTTTTTTACAAGGGACCACTTAAATTAAAGTTAAAATTAAATTCAAATCCGCAAACAGATTTAAAAAAAAAAAATTTGAGCCCAGGAGAGAGAAAGTTCACTGGGGACGTGGGAGGTACGTGGTGGGTACGTGGTGGGTACGAAACGTACCCACCACGTACCCCCCAATGAGTATGAGCACATAGGTCGAGATATTTACAAGTGACCACTTAAATTAAAGTTAAAATTAAATTCAAATCCGCAAACAGATTTAAAAAAAAAATTTGAGCCCAGGAGAGAGAATGTTCACTGTGGGACGTGGGAGGTACGTGGTGGGTACATGGTGGGTACGAAACGTACCCACCACGTACCCCCCCAATGGGTATGAGCACATAGGCCGAGTTTTTTACAAGTGACCACTTAAATTAAAGTTAAAATTAAATTCAAATCCGCAAACAGATTTAAAAAAAAAAAATTTGAGCCCAGGAGAGAGAAAGTTCACTGGGGACGTGGGAGGTACGTGGTGGGTACGTGGTGGGTACGAAACGTACCCACCACGTACCCCCCAATATGTATGAGCACATAGGCCGAGATTTTTACAAGTGACCACTTAAATCAAAGTTAAAATTAAATTCAAATCCGCAAACAGATTTAAAAAAAAAAATTTGAGCCCAGGAGAGAGAAAGTTCATTGGGGGCCGTGGGAGGTACGTGGTGGGTACATGGTGGGTACGAAACGTACCCACCACGTACCCCCCAATGGGTATGAGCACATAGGCCGAGTTTTTTACAAGGGACCACTTAAATTAAAGTTAAAATTAAATTCAAATCCGCAAACACATTTAAAAAAAAAAATTTGAGCCCAGGAGAGAGAAAGTTCACTGGGGACGTGGGAGCTACGTGGTGGGTACGTGGTGGGTGCGAAACGTTCCCACCACGTACCCCCCAATGTGTATGAGCACATAGGCCGAGATTTTTACAAGTGACCACTTAAATCAAAGTTAAAATTAAATTCAAATCCGCAAACAGATTTAAAAAGAAAAATTTGAGCCCAGGAGAGAGAAAGTTCATTGGGGGCCGTGGGAGGTACGTGGTGGGTACATGGTGGGTACGAAACGTACCCACCACGTACCCCCCAATGTGTATGAGCACATAGGCCGAGTTTTTTACAAGTGACCACTTAAATTAAAGTTAAAATTAAATTCAAATCCGCAAACAGATTTAAAAAAAAAAAATTTGAGCCCAGGAGAGAGAAAGTTCACTGGGGACGTGGGAGGTACGTGGTGGGTACGTGGTGGGTACGAAACGTACCCACCACGTACCCCCCAATATGTATGAGCACATAGGCCGAGATTTTTACAAGTGACCACTTAAATCAAAGTTAAAATTAAATTCAAATCCGCAAACAGATTTAAAAAAAAAAATTTGAGCCCAGGAGAGAGAAAGTTCATTGGGGGCCGTGGGAGGTACGTGGTGGGTACATGGTGGGTACGAAACGTACCCACCACGTACCCCCCAATGGGTATGAGCACATAGGCCGAGTTTTTTACAAGGGACCACTTAAATTAAAGTTAAAATTAAATTCAAATCCGCAAACACATTTAAAAAAAAAAAATTTGAGCCCAGGAGAGAGAAAGTTCACTGGGGACGTGGGAGCTACGTGGTGGGTACGTGGTGGGTGCGAAACGTTCCCACCACGTACCCCCCAATGTGTATGAGCACATAGGCCGAGATTTTTACAAGTGACCACTTAAATCAAAGTTAAAATTAAATTCAAATCCGCAAACAGATTTAAAAAGAAAAATTTGAGCCCAGGAGAGAGAAAGTTCATTGGGGGCCGTGGGAGGTACGTGGTGGGTACATGGTGGGTACGAAACGTACCCACCACGTACCCCCCAATGTGTATGAGCACATAGGCCGAGTTTTTTACAAGTGACCACTTAAATTAAAGTTAAAATTAAATTCAAATCCGCAAACAGATTTAAAAAAAAAAAATTTGAGCCCAGGAGAGAGAAAGTTCACTGGGGACGTGGGAGCTACGTGGTGGGTACGTGGTGGGTGCGAAACGTTCCCACCACGTACCCCCCAATGTGTATGAGCACATAGGCCGAGATTTTTACAAGTGACCACTTAAATCAAAGTTAAAATTAAATTCAAATCCGCAAACAGATTTAAAAAGAAAAATTTGAGCCCAGGAGAGAGAAAGTTCATTGGGGGCCGTGGGAGGTACGTGGTGGGTACATGGTGGGTACGAAACGTACCCACCACGTTCCCCCCAATGTGTATGAGCACATAGGCCGAGATTTTTACAAGTGACCACTTAAATCAAAGTTAAAATTAAATTCAAATCCGCAAACAGATTTAAAAAAAAAAATTTGAGCCCAGGAGAGAGAAAGTTCATTGGGGGCCGTGGGAGGTACGTGGTGGGTACATGGTGGGTACGAAACGTACCCACCACGTACCCCCCAATATGTATGAGCACATAGGCCGAGATTTTTACAAGTGACCACTTAAATCAAAGTTAAAATTAAATTCAAATCCGCAAACAGATTTAAAAAAAAAAATTTGAGCCCAGGAGAGAGAAAGTTCACTGGGGACGTGGGAGCTACGTGGTGGGTACGTGGTGGGTGCGAAACGTTCCCACCACGTACCCCCCAATGTGTATGAGCACATAGGCCGAGATTTTTACAAGTGACCACTTAAATTAAAGTTAAAATTAAATTCAAATCCGCAAACAGATTTAAAAAAAAAATTTGAGCCCAGGAGAGAGAATGTTCACTGGGGGACGTGGGAGGTACGTGGTGGGTACATGGTGGGTACGAAACGTACCCACCACGTACCCCCCCAATGGGTATGAGCACATAGGCCGAGTTTTTTACAAGTGACCACTTAAATTAAAGTTAAAATTAAATTCAAATCCGCAAACAGATTTAAAAAAAAAAAATTTGAGCCCAGGAGAGAGAAAGTTCACTGGGGACGTGGGAGGTACGTGGTGGGTACGTGGTGGGTACGAAACGTACCCACCACGTACCCCCCAATGAGTATGAGCACATAGGTCGAGATATTTACAAGTGACCACTTAAATTAAAGTTAAAATTAAATTCAAATCCGCAAACAGATTTAAAAAAAAATTTGAGCCCAGGAGAGAGAAAGTTCATTGGGGGTCGTGGGAGGTACGTGGTGGGTACATGGTGGGTAGGAAACGTACCCACCACGTACCCCCCAATGGGTATGAGCACATAGGCCGAGTTTTTTACAAGTGACCACTTAAATTAAAGTTAAAATTAAATTCAAATCCGCAAACAGATTTAAAAAAAAAAAATTTGAGCCCAGGAGAGAGAAAGTTCACTGGGGACGTGGGAGCTACGTGGTGGGTACGTGGTGGGTGCGAAACGTTCCCACCACGTACCCCCCAATGTGTATGAGCACATAGGCCGAGATTTTTACAAGTGACCACTTAAATCAAAGTTAAAATTAAATTCAAATCCGCAAACAGATTTAAAAAGAAAAATTTGAGCCCAGGAGAGAGAAAGTTCATTGGGGGCCGTGGGAGGTACGTGGTGGGTACATGGTGGGTACGAAACGTACCCACCACGTACCCCCCAATGGGTATGAGCACATAGGCCGAGTTTTTTACAAGTGACCACTTAAATTAAAGTTAAAATTAAATTCAAATCCGCAAACAGATTTAAAAAAAAAAATTTGAGTCCAGGAGAGAGAAAGTTCATTGGGGGCCGTGGGAGGTACGTGGTGGGTACATGGTGGGTACGAAACGTACCCACCACGTACCCCCCAATGGGTATGAGCACATAGGCCGAGTTTTTTACAAGGGACCACTTAAATTAAAGTTAAAATTAAATTCAAATCCGCAAACAGATTTAAAAAAAAAAATTTGAGCCCAGGAGAGAGAAAGTTCATTGGGGGCCGTGGGAGGTACGTGGTGGGTACATGGTGGGTACGAAACGTACCCACCACGTACCCCCCAATGGGTATGAGCACATAGGCCGAGTTTTTTACAAGTGACCACTTAAATTAAAGTTAAAATTAAATTCAAATCCGCAAACAGATTTA
The DNA here is from genome assembly GCA_951812415.1 of Beris morrisii. Lineage (NCBI taxonomy): Eukaryota > Metazoa > Arthropoda > Insecta > Diptera > Stratiomyidae > Beris > Beris morrisii. Next base: position 34,709,004 of record OX638313.1, on the reverse strand, counting down.
AAAAAAAAAAATTTGAGCCCAGGAGAGAGAAAGTTCACTGGGGACGTGGGAGGTACGTGGTGGGTACGTGGTGGGTACGAAACGTACCCACCACGTACCCCCCAATGAGTATGAGCACATAGGTCGAGATATTTACAAGTGACCACTTAAATTAAAGTTAAAATTAAATTCAAATCCGCAAACAGATTTAAAAAAAAAATTTGAGCCCAGGAGAGAGAATGTTCACTGGGGGACGTGGGAGGTACGTGGTGGGTACATGGTGGGTACGAAACGTACCCACCACGTACCCCCCCAATGGGTATGAGCACATAGGCCGAGTTTTTTACAAGTGACCACTTAAATTAAAGTTAAAATTAAATTCAAATCCGCAAACAGATTTAAAAAAAAAAAATTTGAGCCCAGGAGAGAGAAAGTTCACTGGGGGACGTGGGAGGCACGTGGTGGGTACGAAACGTACCCACCACGTACCCCCAAATGGGTATGAGCACATAGGCCGAGATTTTTACAAGTGACCACTTAAATCAAAGTTAAAATTAAATTCAAATCCGCAAACAGATTTAAAAAAAAAAATTTGAGCCCAGGAGAGAGAAAGTTCATTGGGGGCCGTGGGAGGTGCGTGGTGGGTACATGGTGGGTACGAAACGTACCCACCACGTACCCCCCAATGGGTATGAGCACATAGGCCGAGTTTTTTACAAGTGACCACTTAAATTAAAGTTAAAATTAAATTCAAATCCGCAATCAGATTTAAAAAAAAAAAATTTGAGCCCAGGAGAGAGAAAGTTCACTGGGGACGTGGGAGGTACGTGGTGGGTACATGGTGGGTACGAAACGTACCCACCACGTACCTCCCAATGGGTATGAGCACATAGGCCGAGTTTTTTACAAGTGGCCACTTAAATTAAAGTTAAAATTAAATTCAAATCCGCAAACAGATTTAAAAAAAAAAAATTTGAGCCCAGGAGAGAGAAAGTTCACTGGGGACGTGGGAGGCACGTGGTGGGTACGAAACGTACCCACCACGTACCCCCAAATGGGTATGAGCACATAGGCCGAGATTTTTACAAGTGACCACTTAAATTAAAGTTAAAATTAAATTCAAATCCGCAAACAGATTTAAAAAAAAAAATTTGAGCCCAGGAGAGAGAAAGTTCACTGGGGGACGTGGGAGGTACGTGGTGGGTACATGGTGGGTACGAAACGTACCCACCACGTACCCCCCAATGGGTATGAGCACATAGGCCGAGTTTTTTACAAGGGACCACTTAAATTAAAGTTAAAATTAAATTCAAATCCGCAATCAGATTTAAAAAAAAAAAATTTGAGCCCAGGAGAGAGAAAGTTCACTGGGGACGTGGGAGGTACGTGGTGGGTACATGGTGGGTACGAAACGTACCCACCACGTACCTCCCAATGGGTATGAGCACATAGGCCGAGTTTTTTACAAGTGACCACTTAAATTAAAGTTAAAATTAAATTCAAATCCGCAAACAGATTTAAAAAAAAAAAATTTGAGCCCAGGAGAGAGAAAGTTCACTGGGGGACGTGGGAGGCACGTGGTGGGTACGAAACGTACCCACCACGTACCCCCAAATGGGTATGAGCACATAGGCCGAGATTTTTACAAGTGACCACTTAAATCAAAGTTAAAATTAAATTCAAATCCGCAAACAGATTTAAAAAAAAAAATTTGAGCCCAGGAGAGAGAAAGTTCATTGGGGGCCGTGGGAGGTGCGTGGTGGGTACATGGTGGGTACGAAACGTACCCACCACGTACCCCCCAATGGGTATGAGCACATAGGCCGAGTTTTTTACAAGTGACCACTTAAATTAAAGTTAAAATTAAATTCAAATCCGCAATCAGATTTAAAAAAAAAAAATTTGAGCCCAGGAGAGAGAATGTTCACTGGAGGACGTGGGAGGTACGTGGTGGGTACATGGTGGGTACGAAACGTACCCACCACGTACCCCCCCAATGGGTATGAGCACATAGGCCGAGTTTTTTACAAGTGACCACTTAAATTAAAGTTAAAATTAAATTCAAATCCGCAAACAGATTTAAAAAAAAAAAATTTGAGCCCAGGAGAGAGAAAGTTCACTGGGGGACGTGGGAGGCACGTGGTGGGTACGAAACGTACCCACCACGTACCCCCAAATGGGTATGAGCACATAGGCCGAGATTTTTACAAGTGACCACTTAAATTAAAGTTAAAATTAAATTCAAATCCGCAAACAGATTTAAAAAAAAAAATTTGAGCCCAGGAGAGAGAAAGTTCATTGGGGGCCGTGGGAGGTACGTGGTGGGTACATGGTGGGTACGAAACGTACCCACCACGTACCTCCCAATGGGTATGAGCACATAGGCCGAGTTTTTTACAAGTGGCCACTTAAATTAAAGTTAAAATTAAATTCAAATCCGCAAACAGATTTAAAAAAAAAAAATTTGAGCCCAGGAGAGAGAAAGTTCACTGGGGACGTGGGAGCTACGTGGTGGGTACGTGGTGGGTACGAAACGTACCCACCACGTACCCCCCAATGGGTATGAGCACATAGGCCGAGATATTTACAACTGACCACTTAAATTAAAGTTAAAATTAAATTCAAATCCGCAAACAGATTTAAAAAAAAAAATTTGAGCCCAGGAGAGAGAAAGTTCACTGGGGGACGTGGGAGGTACGTGGTGGGTACATGGTGGGTACGAAACGTACCCACCACGTACCCCCCAATGGGTATGAGCACATAGGCCGAGATTTTTATAAGTGATAACTTAAATCAAAGTTAAAATTAAATTCAAATCCGCAAACAGATTTAAAACAAAAAAAATTTGAGCCCAGGAGAGAGAAAGTTCACTGGGGGACGTGGGAGGTACGTGGTGGGTACGTGGTGGGTACGAAACGTACCCACCACGTACCCCCCAATGAGTATGAGCACATAGGCCGAGATATTTACAAGTGACCACTTAAATTAAAGTTAAAATTAAATTCAAATCCGCAAACAGATTTAAAAAAAAAAATTTGAGCCCAGGAGAGAGAAAGTTCATTGGGGGCCGTGGGAGGTACGTGGTGGGTACATGGTGGGTACGAAACGTACCCACCACGTACCCCCCAATGGGTATGAGCACATAGGCCGAGTTTTTTACAAGGGACCACTTAAATTAAAGTTAAAATTAAATTCAAATCCGCAAACAGATTTAAAAAAAAAAATTTGAGCCCAGGAGAGAGAAAGTTCACTGGGGGACGTGGGAGGTACGTGGTGGGTACGAAACGTACCCACCACGTACCCCCCAATGAGTATGAGCACATAGGCCGAGATATTTACAAGTGACCACTTAAATTAAAGTTAAAATTAAATTCAAATCCGCAAACAGATTTAAAAAAAAAAATTTGAGCCCAGGAGAGAGAAAGTTCATTGGGGGCCGTGTGAGGTACGTGGTGGGTACATGGTGGGTACGAAACGTACCCACCACGTACCCCCTAATGGGTATGAGCACATAGGCCGAGATTTTTACAAGTGACCACTTAAATCAAAGTTAAAATTAAATTCAAATCCGCAAACAGATTTAAAACAAAAAAAATTTGAGCCCAGGAGAGAGAAAGTTCACTGGGGGACGTGGGAGGTACGTGGTGGGTACGTGGTGGGTACGAAACGTACCCACCACGTACCCCCCAATGAGTATGAGCACATAGGCCGAGATATTTACAAGTGACCACTTAAATTAAAGTTAAAATTAAATTCAAATCCGCAAACAGATTTAAAAAAAAAAATTTGAGCCCAGGAGAGAGAAAGTTCATTGGGGGCCGTGTGAGGTACGTGGTGGGTACATGGTGGGTACGAAACGTACCCACCACGTACCCCCTAATGGGTATGAGCACATAGGCCGAGATTTTTACAAGTGACCACTTAAATCAAAGTTAAAATTAAATTCAAATCCGCAAACAGATTTAAAAAAAAAAATTTGAGCCCAGGAGAGAGAAAGTTCATTGGGGGCCGTGGGAGGTACGTGGTGGGTACGTGGTGGGTACGAAACGTACCCACCACGTACCCCCCAATGAGTATGAGCACATAGGCCGAGATATTTACAAGTGACCACTTAAATTAAAGTTAAAATTAAATTCAAATCCGCAAACAGATTTAAAAAAAAAAATTTGAACCCAGGAGAGAGAAAGTTCATTGGGGGCCGTGGGAGGTACGTGGTGGGTACGTGGTGGGTACGAAACGTACCCACCACGTACCCCCCAATGGGTATGAGCACATAGGCCGAGTTTTTTACAAGTGACCACTTAAATCAAAGTTAAAATTAAATTCAAATCCGCAAACAGATTTAAAAAACAAAATTTGAGCCCAGGAGAGAGAAAGTTCATTGGGGGCCGTGGGAGGTACGTGGTGGGTACGTGGTGGGTACGAAACGTACCCACCACGTACCCCCCAATGGGTATGAGCACATAGGCCGAGTTTTTTACAAGTGACCACTTAAATCAAAGTTAAAATTAAATTCAAATCCGCAAACAGATTTAAAAAACAAAATTTGAGCCCAGGAGAGAGAAAGTTCATTGGGGGCCGTGGGAGGTACGTGGTGGGTACGTGGTGGGTACGAAACGTATCCACCACGTACCCCCCAATGGGTATGAGCACATAGGCCGAGTTTTTTACAAGTGACCACTTAAATTAAAGTTAAAATTAAATTCAAATCCACAAACAGATTTAAAAAAAAAAAATTTGAGCCCAGGAGAGTGAAAGTTCACTGGGGGCCGTGGGAGGTACGTGGTGGGTACGAAACGTACCCACCACGTACCCCCCAATGGGTATGAGCACATAGGCCGAGTTTTTTACAAGTGACCACTTAAATTAAAGTTAAAATTAAATTCAAATCCGCAAACAGATTTAAAAAGAAAAATTGAGCCCAGCAGAGAGAAAGTTCATTGGGGGACGTGGGAGGTACGTGGTCGGTACGAAACGTACCCACCACGTACTCCCCAATGGGTATGAGCACATAGGCCGAGTTTTTTACAAGTGACCACTTAAATTAAAGTTAAAATTAAATTCAAATCCACAAACAGATTTAAAAAAAAAAAATTTGAGCCCAGGAGAGTGAAAGTTCACTGGGGGCCGTGGGAGGTACGTGGTGGGTACGAAACGTACCCACCGCGTACCCCCCAATGGGTATGAGCACATAGGCCGAGTTTTTTACAAGTGACCACTTAAATTAAAGTTAAAATTAAATTCAAATCCGCAAACAGATTTAAAAAAAAAATTGGAGCCCAGGAGAGAGAAAGTTCATTGGGGGACGTGGGAGGTACGTGGTGGGTACGTGGTGGGTACGAAACGTACCCACCACGTACCCCCCAATGTGTATGAGCACATAGGCCGAGATTTTTACAAGTGACCACTTAAATAAAAGTTAAAATTAAATTCAAATCCGCAAACAGATTTAAAAAAAAAAATTTGAGCCCAGGAGAGAGAAAGTTCATTGGGGGCCGTGGGAGGTACGTGGTGGGTACGTGGTGGGTACGAAACGTACCCACCACGTACCCCCCAATGGGTATGAGCACATAGGCCGAGTTTTTTACAAGTGACCACTTAAATCAAAGTTAAAATTAAATTCAAATCCGCAAACAGATTTAAAAAAAAAAATTTGAGCCCAGGAGAGAGAAAGTTCATTGGGGGCCGTGGGAGGTACGTGGTGGGTACATGGTGGGTACGAAACGTACCCACCACGTACCCCCCAATATGTATGAGCACATAGGCCGAGATTTTTACAAGTGACCACTTAAATCAAAGTTAAAATTAAATTCAAATCCGCAAACAGATTTAAAAAAAAAAATTACCCCCAAATGGGTATGAGCACATAGGCCGAGATTTTTACAAGTGACCACTTAAATTAAAGTTAAAATTAAATTCAAATCCGCAAACAGATTTAAAAAAAAAAATTTGAGCCCAGGAGAGAGAAAGTTCACTGGGGGACGTGGGAGGTACGTGGTGGGTACATGGTGGGTACGAAACGTACCCACCACGTACCCCCCAATTAGTATGAGCACATAGGTCGAGATATTTACAAGTGACCACTTAAATTAAAGTTAAAATTAAATTCAAATCCGCAATCAGATTTAAAAAAAAAAAATTTGAGCCCAGGAGAGAGAAAGTTCACTGGGGACGTGGGAGGTACGTGGTGGGTACATGGTGGGTACGAAACGTACCCACCACGTACCTCCCAATGGGTATGAGCACATAGGCCGAGTTTTTTACAAGTGACCACTTAAATTAAAGTTAAAATTAAATTCAAATCCGCAAACAGATTTAAAAAAAAAAAATTTGAGCCCAGGAGAGAGAAAGTTCACTGGGGGACGTGGGAGGCACGTGGTGGGTACGAAACGTACCCACCACGTACCCCCAAATGGGTATGAGCACATAGGCCGAGATTTTTACAAGTGACCACTTAAATCAAAGTTAAAATTAAATTCAAATCCGCAAACAGATTTAAAAAAAAAAATTTGAGCCCAGGAGAGAGAAAGTTCATTGGGGGCCGTGGGAGGTGCGTGGTGGGTACATGGTGGGTACGAAACGTACCCACCACGTACCCCCCAATGGGTATGAGCACATAGGCCGAGTTTTTTACAAGTGACCACTTAAATTAAAGTTAAAATTAAATTCAAATCCGCAATCAGATTTAAAAAAAAAAAATTTGAGCCCAGGAGAGAGAATGTTCACTGGAGGACGTGGGAGGTACGTGGTGGGTACATGGTGGGTACGAAACGTACCCACCACGTACCCCCCCAATGGGTATGAGCACATAGGCCGAGTTTTTTACAAGGGACCACTTAAATTAAAGTTAAAATTAAATTCAAATCCGCAAACAGATTTAAAAAAAAAAAATTTGAGCCCAGGAGAGAGAAAGTTCACTGGGGGACGTGGGAGGCACGTGGTGGGTACGAAACGTACCCACCACGTACCCCCAAATGGGTATGAGCACATAGGCCGAGATTTTTACAAGTGACCACTTAAATTAAAGTTAAAATTAAATTCAAATCCGCAAACAGATTTAAAAAAAAAAATTTGAGCCCAGGAGAGAGAAAGTTCATTGGGGGCCGTGGGAGGTACGTGGTGGGTACATGGTGGGTACGAAACGTACCCACCACGTACCTCCCAATGGGTATGAGCACATAGGCCGAGTTTTTTACAAGTGGCCACTTAAATTAAAGTTAAAATTAAATTCAAATCCGCAAACAGATTTAAAAAAAAAAAATTTGAGCCCAGGAGAGAGAAAGTTCACTGGGGACGTGGGAGCTACGTGGTGGGTACGTGGTGGGTACGAAACGTACCCACCACGTACCCCCCAATGGGTATGAGCACATAGGCCGAGATATTTACAACTGACCACTTAAATTAAAGTTAAAATTAAATTCAAATCCGCAAACAGATTTAAAAAAAAAAATTTGAGCCCAGGAGAGAGAAAGTTCACTGGGGGACGTGGGAGGTACGTGGTGGGTACATGGTGGGTACGAAACGTACCCACCACGTACCCCCCAATGGGTATGAGCACATAGGCCGAGATTTTTATAAGTGATAACTTAAATCAAAGTTAAAATTAAATTCAAATCCGCAAACAGATTTAAAACAAAAAAAATTTGAGCCCAGGAGAGAGAAAGTTCACTGGGGGACGTGGGAGGTACGTGGTGGGTACGTGGTGGGTACGAAACGTACCCACCACGTACCCCCCAATGAGTATGAGCACATAGGCCGAGATATTTACAAGTGACCACTTAAATTAAAGTTAAAATTAAATTCAAATCCGCAAACAGATTTAAAAAAAAAAATTTGAGCCCAGGAGAGAGAAAGTTCATTGGGGGCCGTGGGAGGTACGTGGTGGGTACATGGTGGGTACGAAACGTACCCACCACGTACCCCCCAATGGGTATGAGCACATAGGCCGAGTTTTTTACAAGGGACCACTTAAATTAAAGTTAAAATTAAATTCAAATCCGCAAACAGATTTAAAAAAAAAAATTTGAGCCCAGGAGAGAGAAAGTTCACTGGGGGACGTGGGAGGTACGTGGTGGGTACGAAACGTACCCACCACGTACCCCCCAATGAGTATGAGCACATAGGCCGAGATATTTACAAGTGACCACTTAAATTAAAGTTAAAATTAAATTCAAATCCGCAAACAGATTTAAAAAAAAAAATTTGAGCCCAGGAGAGAGAAAGTTCATTGGGGGCCGTGTGAGGTACGTGGTGGGTACATGGTGGGTACGAAACGTACCCACCACGTACCCCCTAATGGGTATGAGCACATAGGCCGAGATTTTTACAAGTGACCACTTAAATCAAAGTTAAAATTAAATTCAAATCCGCAAACAGATTTAAAACAAAAAAAATTTGAGCCCAGGAGAGAGAAAGTTCACTGGGGGACGTGGGAGGTACGTGGTGGGTACGTGGTGGGTACGAAACGTACCCACCACGTACCCCCCAATGAGTATGAGCACATAGGCCGAGATATTTACAAGTGACCACTTAAATTAAAGTTAAAATTAAATTCAAATCCGCAAACAGATTTAAAAAAAAAAATTTGAGCCCAGGAGAGAGAAAGTTCATTGGGGGCCGTGTGAGGTACGTGGTGGGTACATGGTGGGTACGAAACGTACCCACCACGTACCCCCTAATGGGTATGAGCACATAGGCCGAGATTTTTACAAGTGACCACTTAAATCAAAGTTAAAATTAAATTCAAATCCGCAAACAGATTTAAAAAAAAAAATTTGAGCCCAGGAGAGAGAAAGTTCATTGGGGGCCGTGGGAGGTACGTGGTGGGTACGTGGTGGGTACGAAACGTACCCACCACGTACCCCCCAATGAGTATGAGCACATAGGCCGAGATATTTACAAGTGACCACTTAAATTAAAGTTAAAATTAAATTCAAATCCGCAAACAGATTTAAAAAAAAAAATTTGAACCCAGGAGAGAGAAAGTTCATTGGGGGCCGTGGGAGGTACGTGGTGGGTACGTGGTGGGTACGAAACGTACCCACCACGTACCCCCCAATGGGTATGAGCACATAGGCCGAGTTTTTTACAAGTGACCACTTAAATCAAAGTTAAAATTAAATTCAAATCCGCAAACAGATTTAAAAAACAAAATTTGAGCCCAGGAGAGAGAAAGTTCATTGGGGGCCGTGGGAGGTACGTGGTGGGTACGTGGTGGGTACGAAACGTACCCACCACGTACCCCCCAATGGGTATGAGCACATAGGCCGAGTTTTTTACAAGTGACCACTTAAATCAAAGTTAAAATTAAATTCAAATCCGCAAACAGATTTAAAAAACAAAATTTGAGCCCAGGAGAGAGAAAGTTCATTGGGGGCCGTGGGAGGTACGTGGTGGGTACGTGGTGGGTACGAAACGTATCCACCACGTACCCCCCAATGGGTATGAGCACATAGGCCGAGTTTTTTACAAGTGACCACTTAAATTAAAGTTAAAATTAAATTCAAATCCACAAACAGATTTAAAAAAAAAAAATTTGAGCCCAGGAGAGTGAAAGTTCACTGGGGGCCGTGGGAGGTACGTGGTGGGTACGAAACGTACCCACCACGTACCCCCCAATGGGTATGAGCACATAGGCCGAGTTTTTTACAAGTGACCACTTAAATTAAAGTTAAAATTAAATTCAAATCCGCAAACAGATTTAAAAAGAAAAATTGAGCCCAGCAGAGAGAAAGTTCATTGGGGGACGTGGGAGGTACGTGGTCGGTACGAAACGTACCCACCACGTACTCCCCAATGGGTATGAGCACATAGGCCGAGTTTTTTACAAGTGACCACTTAAATTAAAGTTAAAATTAAATTCAAATCCACAAACAGATTTAAAAAAAAAAAATTTGAGCCCAGGAGAGTGAAAGTTCACTGGGGGCCGTGGGAGGTACGTGGTGGGTACGAAACGTACCCACCGCGTACCCCCCAATGGGTATGAGCACATAGGCCGAGTTTTTTACAAGTGACCACTTAAATTAAAGTTAAAATTAAATTCAAATCCGCAAACAGATTTAAAAAAAAAATTGGAGCCCAGGAGAGAGAAAGTTCATTGGGGGACGTGGGAGGTACGTGGTGGGTACGTGGTGGGTACGAAACGTACCCACCACGTACCCCCCAATGTGTATGAGCACATAGGCCGAGATTTTTACAAGTGACCACTTAAATAAAAGTTAAAATTAAATTCAAATCCGCAAACAGATTTAAAAAAAAAAATTTGAGCCCAGGAGAGAGAAAGTTCATTGGGGGCCGTGGGAGGTACGTGGTGGGTACGTGGTGGGTACGAAACGTACCCACCACGTACCCCCCAATGGGTATGAGCACATAGGCCGAGTTTTTTACAAGTGACCACTTAAATCAAAGTTAAAATTAAATTCAAATCCGCAAACAGATTTAAAAAAAAAAATTTGAGCCCAGGAGAGAGAAAGTTCATTGGGGGCCGTGGGAGGTACGTGGTGGGTACATGGTGGGTACGAAACGTACCCACCACGTACCCCCCAATATGTATGAGCACATAGGCCGAGATTTTTACAAGTGACCACTTAAATCAAAGTTAAAATTAAATTCAAATCCGCAAACAGATTTAAAAAAAAAAATTTGAGCCCAGGAGAGAGAAAGTTCATTGGGGGCCGTGGGAGGTACGTGGTGGGTACGTGGTGGGTACGAAACGTACCCACCACGTACCCCCCAATGGGTATGAGCACATAGGCCGAGTTTTTTACAAGTGACCACTTAAATCAAAGTTAAAATTAAATTCAAATCCGCAAACAGATTTAAAAAAAAAAATTTGAGCCCAGGAGAGAGAAAGTTCATTGGGGGCCGTGGGAGGTACGTGGTGGGTACATGGTGGGTACGAAACGTACCCACCACGTACCCCCCAATGTGTATGAGCACATAGGCCGAGATTTTTACAAGTGACCACTTAAATCAAAGTTAAAATTAAATTCAAATCCGCAAACAGATTTAAAAAAAAAAATTTGAGCCCAGGAGAGAGAAAGTTCATTGGGGGCCGTGGGAGGTACGTGGTGGGTACATGGTGGGTACGAAACGTACCCACCACGTACCCCCCAATATGTATGAGCACATAGGCCGAGATTTTTACAAGTGACCACTTAAATCAAAGTTAAAATTAAATTCAAATCCGCAAACAGATTTAAAAAAAAAAATTTGAGCCCAGGAGAGAGAAAGTTCATTGGGGGCCGTGGGAGGTACGTGGTGGGTACATGGTGGGTACGAAACGTACCCACCACGTACCCCCCAATATGTATGAGCACATAGGCCGAGATTTTTACAAGTGACCACTTAAATCAAAGTTAAAATTAAATTCAAATCCGCAAACAGATTTAAAAAAAAAAATTTGAGCCCAGGAGAGAGAAAGTTCATTGGGGGCCGTGGGAGGTACGTGGTGGGTACATGGTGGGTACGAAACGTACCCACCACGTACCCTCAATGAGTATGAGCACATAGGTCGAGATATTTACAAGTGACCACTTAAATCAAAGTTAAAATTAAATTCAAATCCGCAAACAGATTTTAAAAAAATATTGAGCCCAGGAGAGAGAAAGTTCATTGGGGGTCGTGGGAGGTACGTGGTGGGTACATGGTGGGTAGGAAACGTACCCACCACGTACCCCCCAATGGGTATGAGCACATAGGCCGAGTTTTTTACAAGTGACCACTTAAATTAAAGTTAAAATTAAATTCAAATCCGCAAACAGATTTAAAAAAAAAAAATTTGAGCCCAGGAGAGAGAAAGTTCACTGGGGACGTGGGAGCTACGTGGTGGGTACGTGGTGGGTGCGAAACGTTCCCACCACGTACCCCCCAATGTGTATGAGCACATAGGCCGAGATTTTTACAAGTGACCACTTAAATCAAAGTTAAAATTAAATTCAAATCCGCAAACAGATTTAAAAAGAAAAATTTGAGCCCAGGAGAGAGAAAGTTCATTGGGGGCCGTGGGAGGTACGTGGTGGGTACATGGTGGGTACGAAACGTACCCACCACGTACCCCCCAATGGGTATGAGCACATAGGCCGAGTTTTTTACAAGTGACCACTTAAATTAAAGTTAAAACTAAATTCAAATCCGCAAACAGATTTAAAAAAAAAAATTTGAGTCCAGGAGAGAGAAAGTTCATTGGGGGCCGTGGGAGGTACGTGGTGGGTACATGGTGGGTACGAAACGTACCCACCACGTACCCCCCAATGGGTATGAGCACATAGGCCGAGTTTTTTACAAGGGACCACTTAAATTAAAGTTAAAATTAAATTCAAATCCGCAAACAGATTTAAAAAAAAAAATTTGAGCCCAGGAGAGAGAAAGTTCATTGGGGGCCGTGGGAGGTACGTGGTGGGTACATGGTGGGTACGAAACGTACCCACCACGTACCCCCCAATGGGTATGAGCACATAGGCCGAGTTTTTTACAAGTGACCACTTAAATTAAAGTTAAAATTAAATTCAAATCCGCAAACAGATTTAAAAAAAAAAAATTTGAGCCCAGGAGAGAGAAAGTTCACTGGGGACGTGGGAGGTACGTGGTGGGTACGTGGTGGGTACGAAACGTACCCACCACGTACCCCCCAATGAGTATGAGCACATAGGTCGAGATATTTACAAGTGACCACTTAAATTAAAGTTAAAATTAAATTCAAATCCGCAAACAGATTTAAAAAAAAAATTTGAGCCCAGGAGAGAGAATGTTCACTGGGGGACGTGGGAGGTACGTGGTGGGTACATGGTGGGTACGAAACGTACCCACCACGTACCCCCCCAATGGGTATGAGCACATAGGCCGAGTTTTTTACAAGTGACCACTTAAATTAAAGTTAAAATTAAATTCAAATCCGCAAACAGATTTAAAAAAAAAAAATTTGAGCCCAGGAGAGAGAAAGTTCACTGGGGGACGTGGGAGGCACGTGGTGGGTACGAAACGTACCCACCACGTACCCCCAAATGGGTATGAGCACATAGGCCGAGATTTTTACAAGTGACCACTTAAATCAAAGTTAAAATTAAATTCAAATCCGCAAACAGATTTAAAAAAAAAAATTTGAGCCCAGGAGAGAGAAAGTTCATTGGGGGCCGTGGGAGGTGCGTGGTGGGTACATGGTGGGTACGAAACGTACCCACCACGTACCCCCCAATGGGTATGAGCACATAGGCCGAGTTTTTTACAAGTGACCACTTAAATTAAAGTTAAAATTAAATTCAAATCCGCAAACAGATTTAAAAAAAAAAATTTGAGCCCAGGAGAGAGAAAGTTCACTGGGGACGTGGGAGGTACGTGGTGGGTACGTGGTGGGTACGAAACGTACCCACCACGTACCCCCCAATGAGTATGAGCACATAGGTCGAGATATTTACAAGTGACCACTTAAATTAAAGTTAAAATTAAATTCAAATCCGCAAACAGATTTAAAAAAAAAAATTTGAGCCCAGGAGAGAGAAAGTTCATTGGGGGCCGTGGGAGGTACGTGGTGGGTACATGGTGGGTACGAAACGTACCCACCACGTACCCCCCAATGGGTATGAGCACATAGGCCGAGTTTTTTACAAGGGACCACTTAAATTAAAGTTAAAATTAAATTCAAATCCGCAAACAGATTTAAAAAAAAAAATTTGAGCCCAGGAGAGAGAAAGTTCATTGGGGGCCGTGGGAGGTACGTGGTGGGTACATGGTGGGTACGAAACGTACCCACCACGTACCTCCCAATGGGTATGAGCACATAGGCCGAGTTTTTTACAAGTGGCCACTTAAATTAAAGTTAAAATTAAATTCAAATCCGCAAACAGATTTAAAAAAAAAAAATTTGAGCCCAGGAGAGAGAAAGTTCACTGGGGACGTGGGAGCTACGTGGTGGGTACGTGGTGGGTACGAAACGTACCCACCACGTACCCCCCAATGAGTATGAGCACATAGGCCGAGATATTTACAACTGACCACTTAAATTAAAGTTAAAATTAAATTCAAATCCGCAAACAGATTTAAAAAAAAAAATTTGAGCCCAGGAGAGAGAAAGTTCACTGGGGGACGTGGGAGGTACGTGGTGGGTACATGGTGGGTACGAAACGTACCCACCACGTACCCCCCAATGGGTATGAGCACATAGGCCGAGATTTTTATAAGTGACCACTTAAATCAAAGTTAAAATTAAATTCAAATCCGCAAACAGATTTAAAACAAAAAAAATTTGAGCCCAGGAGAGAGAAAGTTCACTGGGGGACGTGGGAGGTACGTGGTGGGTACGTGGTGGGTACGAAACGTACCCACCACGTACCCCCCAATGAGTATGAGCACATAGGCCGAGATATTTACAAGTGACCACTTAAATTAAAGTTAAAATTAAATTCAAATCCGCAAACAGATTTAAAAAAAAAAATTTGAGCCCAGGAGAGAGAAAGTTCATTGGGGGCCGTGGGAGGTACGTGGTGGGTACATGGTGGGTACGAAACGTACCCACCACGTACCCCCCAATGGGTATGAGCACATAGGCCGAGTTTTTTACAAGGGACCACTTAAATTAAAGTTAAAATTAAATTCAAATCCGCAAACAGATTTAAAAAAAAAAATTTGAGCCCAGGAGAGAGAAAGTTCACTGGGGGACGTGGGAGGTACGTGGTGGGTACGAAACGTACCCACCACGTACCCCCCAATGAGTATGAGCACATAGGCCGAGATATTTACAAGTGACCACTTAAATTAAAGTTAAAATTAAATTCAAATCCGCAAACAGATTTAAAAAAAAAAATTTGAGCCCAGGAGAGAGAAAGTTCATTGGGGGCCGTGTGAGGTACGTGGTGGGTACATGGTGGGTACGAAACGTACCCACCACGTACCCCCTAATGGGTATGAGCACATAGGCCGAGATTTTTACAAGTGACCACTTAAATCAAAGTTAAAATTAAATTCAAATCCGCAAACAGATTTAAAAAAAAAAATTTGAGCCCAGGAGAGAGAAAGTTCATTGGGGGCCGTGGGAGGTACGTGGTGGGTACGTGGTGGGTACGAAACGTACCCACCACGTACCCCCCAATGAGTATGAGCACATAGGCCGAGATATTTACAAGGGACCACTTAAATTAAAGTTAAAATTAAATTCAAATCCGCAAACAGATTTAAAAAAAAAAATTTGAACCCAGGAGAGAGAAAGTTCATTGGGGGCCGTGGGAGGTACGTGGTGGGTACGTGGTGGGTACGAAACGTACCCACCACGTACCCCCCAATGGGTATGAGCACATAGGCCGAGTTTTTTACAAGTGACCACTTAAATCAAAGTTAAAATTAAATTCAAATCCGCAAACAGATTTAAAAAAAAAAATTTGAGCCCAGGAGAGAGAAAGTTCATTGGGGGCCGTGGGAGGTACGTGGTGGGTACGAAACGTACCCACCACGTACCCCCCAATGGGTATGAGCACATAGGCCGAGTTTTTTACAAGTGACCACTTAAATTAAAGTTAAAATTAAATTCAAATCCGCAAACAGATTTAAAAAAAAAATTGGAGCCCAGGAGAGAGAAAGTTCATTGGGGGACGTGGGAGGTACGTGGTGGGTACGTGGTGGGTACGAAACGTACCCACCACGTACCCCCCAATGTGTATGAGCACATAGGCCGAGATTTTTACAAGTGACCACTTAAATCAAAGTTAAAATTAAATTCAAATCCGCAAACAGATTTAAAAAAAAAAATTTGAGCTCAGGAGAGAGAAAGTTCATTGGGGGCCGTGGGAGGTACGTGGTGGGTACGTGGTGGGTACGAAACGTACCCACCACGTACCCCCCAATGGGTATGAGCACATAGGCCGAGTTTTTTACAAGTGACCACTTAAATTAAAGTTAAAATTAAATTCAAATCCGCAAACAGATTTAAAAAGAAAAATTGAGCCCAGCAGAGAGAAAGTTCATTGGGGGACGTGGGAGGTACGTGGTCGGTACGAAACGTACCCACCACGTACCCCCCAATGGGTATGAGCACATAGGCCGAGTTTTTTACAAGTGACCACTTAAATTAAAGTTAAAATTAAATTCAAATCCACAAACAGATTTAAAAAAAAAAAATTTGAGCCCAGGAGAGTGAAAGTTCACTGGGGGCCGTGGGAGGTACGTGGTGGGTACGAAACGTACCCACCACGTACCCCCCAATGGGTATGAGCACATAGGCCGAGTTTTTTACAAGTGACCACTTAAATTAAAGTTAAAATTAAATTCAAATCCGCAAACAGATTTAAAAAAAAAATTGGAGCCCAGGAGAGAGAAAGTTCATTGGGGGACGTGGGAGGTACGTGGTGGGTACGTGGTGGGTACGAAACGTACCCACCACGTACCCCCCAATGTGTATGAGCACATAGGCCGAGATTTTTACAAGTGACCACTTAAATCAAAGTTAAAATTAAATTCAAATCCGCAAACAGATTTAAAAAAAAAAATTTGAGCCCAGGAGAGAGAAAGTTCATTGGGGGCCGTGGGAGGTACGTGGTGGGTACGTGGTGGGTACGAAACGTACCCACCACGTACCCCCCAATGGGTATGAGCACATAGGCCGAGTTTTTTACAAGTGACCACTTAAATCAAAGTTAAAATTAAATTCAAATCCGCAAACAGATTTAAAAAAAAAAATTTGAGCCCAGGAGAGAGAAAGTTCATTGGGGGCCGTGGGAGGTACGTGGTGGGTACATGGTGGGTACGAAACGTACCCACCAGGTACCCCCCAATATGTATGAGCACATAGGCCGAGATTTTTACAAGTGACCACTTAAATCAAAGTTAAAATTAAATTCAAATCCGCAAACAGATTTAAAAAAAAAAATTTGAGCCCAGGAGAGAGAAAGTTCATTGGGGGCCGTGGGAGGTACGTGGTGGGTACGTGGTGGGTACGAAACGTACCCACCACGTACCCCCCAATGGGTATGAGCACATAGGCCGAGTTTTTTACAAGTGACCACTTAAATCAAAGTTAAAATTAAATTCAAATCCGCAAACAGATTTAAAAAAAAAAATTTGAGCCCAGGAGAGAGAAAGTTCATAGGGGGCCGTGGGAGGTACGTGGTGGGTACATGGTGGGTACGAAACGTACCCACCACGTACCCCCCAATGTGTATGAGCACATAGGCCGAGATTTTTACAAGTGACCACTTAAATCAAAGTTAAAATTAAATTCAAATCCGCAAACAGATTTAAAAAAAAAATTTGAGCCCAGGAGAGAGAAAGTTCATTGGGTCCGTGGGAGGTACGTGGTGGGTACATGGTGGGTACGAAACGTACCCACCACGTACCCCCCAATGGGTATGAGCACATAGGCCGAGTTTTTTACAAGTGACCACTTAAATTAAAGTTAAAATTAAATTCAAATCCGCAAACAGATTTAAAAAAAAAAATTTGAGCCCAGGAGAGAGAAAGTTCACTGGGGGCCGTGGGAGGTACGTGGTGGGTACGAAACGTACCCACCACGTACCCCCCAATGGGTATGAGCACATAGGCCGAGTTTTTTACAAGTGACCACTTAAATTAAAGTTAAAATTAAATTCAAATCCGCAAACAGATTTAAAAAAAAAAATTGAGCCCAGCAGAGAGAAAGTTTATTGGGGGACGTGGGAGGTACGTGGTGGGTACGTGGTGGGTACGAAACGTACAAACCACGTACCCCCCAATGTGTATGAGCACATAGGCCGAGATTTTTATAAGTGACCACTTAAATCAAAGTTAAAATTAAATTCAAATCCGCAAACAGATTTAAAAAAGAAAATTTGAGCCCAGGAGAGAGAAAGTTCACTGGGGGTCGTGGGAGGTACGTGGTGGGTACGAAACGTATCCACCACGTACCCCCCAATGGGTATGAGCACATAGGCCGAGTTTTTTACAAGTGACCACTTAAATTAAAGTTAAAATTAAATTCAAATCCGCAAACAGATTTAAAAAGAAAAATTGAGCCCAGCAGAGAGAAAGTTCATTGGGGGACGTGGGAGCTACGTGGTCGGTACGAAACGTACCCCCCAATGGGTATGAGCACATAGGCCGAGTTTTTACAAGTGACCACTTAAATTAAAGTTAAAATTAAATTCAAATCCGCAAACAGATTTAAAAACAAAAATTTGAGCCCAGGAGAGAGAAAGTTCACTGGGGGCCGTGGGAGGTACGTGGTGGGTACGAAACGTACCCACCACGTACCCCCCAATGGGTATGAGCACATAGGCCGAGTTTTTTACAAGTGACCACTTAAATTAAAGTTAAAATTAAATTCAAATCTGCAAACAGATTTAAAAAAAAAATTGGAGCCCGGAGAGAGAAAGTTCATTGGGGGACGTGGGAGGTACGTGGTGGGTACGTGGTGGGTACGAAACGTACCCACCACGTACCCCCCAATGGGTATGAGCACATAGGCCGAGATTTTTACAAGGGACCACTTAAATTAAAGTTAAAATTAAATTCAAATCCGCAAACAGATTTAAAAAGAAAAATTGAGCCCAGCAGAGAGAAAGTTCATTGGGGGACGTGGGAGGTACGTGGTCGGTACGAAACGTACCCCCCAATGGGTATGAGCACATAGGCCGAGTTTTTTACAAGTGACCACTTAAATTAAAGTTAAAATTAAATTCAAATCCGCAAACAGATTTAAAAAAAAAAATTTGAGCCCAGGAGAGAGAAAGTTCACTGGGGGCCGTGGGAGGTACGTGGTGGGTACGAAACGTACCCACCACGTACCCCCCAATGGGTATGAGCACATAGGCCGAGTTTTTTACAAGTGACCACTTAAATTAAAGTTAAAATTAAATTCAAATCCGCAAACAGATTTAAAAAAAAAATTGGAGCCCAGGAGAGAGAAAGTTCATTGGGGGCCGTGGGAGGTACGTGGTGGGTACATGGTGGGTACGAAACGTACCCACCACGTACCCCACAATGGGTATGAGCACATAGGCCGAGTTTTTTACAAGTGACCACTTAAATTAAAGTTAAAATTAAATTCAAATCCGAAAACAGATTTAAAAAAAAAAAATTTGAGCCCGGGAGAGAGAAAGTTCACTGGGGGCCGTGGGAGGTACATGGTGGGTACATGGTGGGTACGAAACGTACCCACCACGTACCCCCCAATGGGTATGAGCACATAGGCCGAGTTTTTTACAAGGGACCACTTAAATTAAAGTTAAAATTAAATTCAAATCCGCAAACAGATTTTAAAAAAAATTTGAGCCCAGGAGAGAGAAAGTTCATTGGGGGCCGTGGGAGGTACGTGGTGGGTACATGGTGGGTAGGAAACGTACCCACCACGTACCCCCCAATGGGTATGAGCACATAGGCCGAGTTTTTTACAAGTGACCACTTAAATTAAAGTTAAAATTAAATTCAAATCCGCAAACAGATTTAAAAAAAAAAAATTTGAGCCCAGGAGAGAGAAAGTTCACTGGGGACGTGGGAGCTACGTGGTGGGTACGTGGTGGGTGCGAAACGTACTCACCACGTACCCCCCAATGTGTATGAGCACATAGGCCGAGATTTTTACAAGTGACCACTTAAATCAAAGTTAATATTAAATTCAAATCCGCAAACAGATTTAAAAAGAAAAATTTGAGCCCAGGAGAGAGAAAGTTCATTGGGGGCCGTGGGAGGTACGTGGTGGGTACATGGTGGGTAGGAAACGTACCCACCACGTACCCCCCAATGGGTATGAGCACATAGGCCGAGTTTTTTACAAGTGACCACTTAAATTAAAGTTAAAATTAAATTCAAATCCGCAAACAGATTTAAAAAAAAAAAATTTGAGCCCAGGAGAGAGAAAGTTCACTGGGGACGTGGGAGCTACGTGGTGGGTACGTGGTGGGTGCGAAACGTACTCACCACGTACCCCCCAATGTGTATGAGCACATAGGCCGAGATTTTTACAAGTGACCACTTAAATCAAAGTTAAAATTAAATTCAAATCCGCAAACAGATTTAAAAAGAAAAATTTGAGCCCAGGAGAGAGAAAGTTCATTGGGGGCCGTGGGAGGTACGTGGTGGGTACATGGTGGGTACGAAACGTACCCACCACGTACCCCCCAATGGGTATGAGCACATAGGCCGAGTTTTTTACAAGTGACCACTTAAATTAAAGTTAAAATTAAATTCAAATCCGCAAACAGATTTAAAAAAAAAAATTTGAGTCCAGGAGAGAGAAAGTTCATTGGGGGCCGTGGGAGGTACGTGGTGGGTACATGGTGGGTACGAAACGTACCCACCACGTACCCCCCAATGGGTATGAGCACATAGGCCGAGTTTTTTACAAGTGACCACTTAAATTAAAGTTAAAATTAAATTCAAATCCGCAAACAGATTTAAAAAAAAAAATTTGAGCCCAGGAGAGAGAAAGTTCATTGGGGGCCGTGGGAGGTACGTGGTGGTTACATGGTGGGTACGAAACGTACCCACCACGTACCCCCCAATGGGTATGAGCACATAGGCCGAGTTTTTTACAAGGGACCACTTAAATTAAAGTTAAAATTAAATTCAAATCCGCAAACAGATTTAAAAAAAAAAATTTGAGCCCAGGAGAGAGAAAGTTCATTGGGGGCCGTGGGAGGTACGTGGTGGGTACGTGGTGGGTACGAAACGTATCCACCACGTACCCCCCAATGGGTATGAGCACATAGGCCGAGTTTTTTACAAGTGACCACTTAAATCAAAGTTAAAATTAAATTCAAATCCGCAAACAGATTTAAAAAGAAAAATTTGAGCCCAGGAGAGAGAAAGTTCATTGGGGCCGTGGGAGGTACGTGGTGGGTACATGGTGGGTAGGAAACGTACCCACCACGTACTGCCAATGGGTATGAGCACATAGGCCGAGTTTTTTACAAGTGACCACTTAAATTAAAGTTAAAATTAAATTCAAATCCGCAAACAGATTTAAAAAAAAAAAATTTGAGCCCAGGAGAGAGAAAGTTCACTGGGGACGTGGGAGCTACGTGGTGGGTACGTGGTGGGTGCGAAACGTACCCACCACGTACCCCCCAATGTGTATGAGCACATAGGCCGAGATTTTTACAAGTGACCACTTAAATCAAAGTTAAAATTAAATTCAAATCCGCAAACAGATTTAAAAAGAAAAATTTGATCCCAGGAGAGAGAAAGTTCATTGGGGGCCGTGGGAGGTACGTGGTGGGTACATGGTGGGTACGAAACGTACCCACCACGTACCCCCCAATGGGTATGAGCACATAGGCCGAGTTTTTACAAGGGACCACTTAAATTAAAGTTAAAATTAAATTCAAATCCGCAAACAGATTTAAAAAAAAAAATTTGAGCCCAGGAGAGAGAAAGTTCACTGGGGGCCGTGGGAGGTACGTGGTGGGTACGAAACGTACCCACCACGTACCCCCCAATGGGTATGAGCACATAGGCCGAGTTTTTTACAAGTGACCACTTAAATTAAAGTTAAAATTAAATTCAAATCTGCAAACAGATTTAAAAAAAAAATTGGAGCCCGGAGAGAGAAAGTTCATTGGGGGACGTGGGAGGTACGTGGTGGGTACGTGGTGGGTACGAAACGTACCCACCACGTACCCCCCAATGGGTATGAGCACATAGGCCGAGATTTTTACAAGGGACCACTTAAATTAAAGTTAAAATTAAATTCAAATCCGCAAACAGATTTAAAAAGAAAAATTGAGCCCAGCAGAGAGAAAGTTCATTGGGGGACGTGGGAGGTACGTGGTCGGTACGAAACGTACCCCCCAATGGGTATGAGCACATAGGCCGAGTTTTTTACAAGTGACCACTTAAATTAAAGTTAAAATTAAATTCAAATCCGCAAACAGATTTAAAAAAAAAAATTTGAGCCCAGGAGAGAGAAAGTTCACTGGGGGCCGTGGGAGGTACGTGGTGGGTACGAAACGTACCCACCACGTACCCCCCAATGGGTATGAGCACATAGGCCGAGTTTTTTACAAGTGACCACTTAAATTAAAGTTAAAATTAAATTCAAATCCGCAAACAGATTTAAAAAAAAAAAATTTGAGCCCAGGAGAGAGAAAGTTCACTGGGGGCCGTGGGAGGTACATGGTGGGTACATGGTGGGTACGAAACGTACCCACCACGTACCCCCCAATGAGTATGAGCACATAGGCCGAGTTTTTTACAAGGGACCACTTAAATTAAAGTTAAAATTAAATTCAAATCCGCAAACAGATTTAAAAAAAAAAATTTGAGCCCAGGAGAGAGAAAGTTCATTGGGGGCCGTGGGAGGTACGTGGTGGGTACATGGTGGGTACGAAACGTACCCACCACGTACCCCCAATGAGTATGAGCACATAGGTCGAGATATTTACAAGTGACCACTTAAATCAAAGTTAAAATTAAATTCAAATCCGCAAACAGATTTTAAAAAAAATTTGAGCCCAGGAGAGAGAAAGTTCATTGGGGGCCGTGGGAGGTACGTGGTGGGTACATGGTGGGTAGGAAACGTACCCACCACGTACCCCCCAATGGGTATGAGCACATAGGCCGAGTTTTTTACAAGTGACCACTTAAATTAAAGTTAAAATTAAATTCAAATCCGCAAACAGATTTAAAAAAAAAAAATTTGAGCCCAGGAGAGAGAAAGTTCACTGGGGACGTGGGAGCTACGTGGTGGGTACGTGGTGGGTGCGAAACGTACCCACCACGTACCCCCCAATGTGTATGAGCACATAGGCCGAGATTTTTACAAGTGACCACTTAAATCAAAGTTAAAATTAAATTCAAATCCGCAAACAGATTTAAAAAGAAAAATTTGAGCCCAGGAGAGAGAAAGTTCATTGGGGGCCGTGGGAGGTACGTGGTGGGTACATGGTGGGTACGAAACGTACCCACCACGTACCCTCAATGAGTATGAGCACATAGGTCGAGATATTTACAAGTGACCACTTAAATCAAAGTTAAAATTAAATTCAAATCCGCAAACAGATTTAAAAAGAAAAATTTGAGCCCAGGAGAGAGAAAGTTCATTGGGGGCCGTGGGAGGTACGTGGTGGGTACATGGTGGGTACGAAACGTACCCACCACGTACCCCCCAATGGGTATGAGCACATAGGCCGAGTTTTTTACAAGTGACCACTTAAATTAAAGTTAAAATTAAATTCAAATCCGCAAACAGATTTAAAAAAAAAAATTTGAGTCCAGGAGAGAGAAAGTTCATTGGGGGCCGTGGGAGGTACGTGGTGGGTACATGGTGGGTACGAAACGTACCCACCACGTACCCCCCAATGGGTATGAGCACATAGGCCGAGTTTTTTACAAGTGACCACTTAAATTAAAGTTAAAATTAAATTCAAATCCGCAAACAGATTTAAAAAAAAAAATTTGAGCCCAGGAGAGAGAAAGTTCATTGGGGGCCGTGGGAGGTACGTGGTGGGTACATGGTGGGTACGAAACGTACCCACCACGTACCCCCCAATGGGTATGAGCACATAGGCCGAGTTTTTTACAAGTGACCACTTAAATTAAAGTTAAAATTAAATTCAAATCCGCAAACAGATTTAAAAAAAAAAAATTTGAGCCCAGGAGAGAGATAGTTCACTGGGGACGTGGGAGCTACGTGGTGGGTACGTGGTGGGTACGAAACGTACCCACCACGTACCCCCCAATGAGTATGAGCACATAGGTCGAGATATTTACAAGTGACCACTTAAATTAAAGTTAAAATTAAATTCAAATCCGCAAACAGATTTAAAAAAAAAATTTGAGCCCAGGAGAGAGAATGTTCACTGGGGGACGTGGGAGGTACGTGGTGGGTACATGGTGGGTACGAAACGTACCCACCACGTACCCCCCAATGGGTATGAGCACATAGGCCGAGTTTTTTACAAGTGACCACTTAAATTAAAGTTAAAATTAAATTCAAATCCGCAAACAGATTTAAAAAAAAAAAATTTGAGCCCAGGAGAGAGAAAGTTCACTGGGGACGTGGGAGCTACGTGGTGGGTACGTGGTGGGTACGAAACGTACCCACCACGTACCCCCCAATGAGTATGAGCACATAGGCCGAGATATTTACAACTGACCACTTAAATTAAAGTTAAAATTAAATTCAAATCCGTAAACAGATTTAAAAAAAAATTTGAGCCCAGGAGAGAGAAAGTTCACTGGGGGACGTGGGAGGCACGTGGTGGGTACGAAACGTACCCACCACGTACCCCCAAATGGGTATGAGCACATAGGCCGAGATTTTTACAAGTGACCACTTAAATCAAAGTTAAAATTAAATTCAAATCCGCAAACAGATTTAAAAAAAAAAATTTGAGCCCAGGAGAGAGAAAGTTCATTGGGGGCCGTGGGAGGTGCGTGGTGGGTACATGGTGGGTACGAAACGTACCCACCACGTACTGCCAATGGGTATGAGCACATAGGCCGAGTTTTTTACAAGTGACCACTTAAATTAAAGTTAAAATTAAATTCAAATCCGCAAACAGATTTAAAAAAAAAAAATTTGAACCCAGGAGAGAGAAAGTTCACTGGGGACGTGGGAGGTACGTGGTGGGTACGTGGTGGGTACGAAACGTACCCACCACGTACCCCCCAATGAGTATGAGCACATAGGTCGAGATATTTACAAGTGACCACTTAAATTAAAGTTAAAATTAAATTCAAATCCGCAAACAGATTTAAAAAAAAAAATTTGAGCCCAGGAGAGAGAAAGTTCATTGGGGGCCGTGGGAGGTACGTGGTGGGTACATGGTGGGTACGAAACGTACCCACCACGTACCTCCCAATGGGTATGAGCACATAGGCCGAGTTTTTTACAAGTGGCCACTTAAATTAAAGTTAAAATTAAATTCAAATCCGCAAACAGATTTAAAAAAAAAAAATTTGAGCCCAGGAGAGAGAAAGTTCACTGGGGACGTGGGAGCTACGTGGTGGGTACGAAACGTACCCACCACGTACCCCCCAATGAGTATGAGCACATAGGCCGAGATATTTACAACTGACCACTTAAATTAAAGTTAAAATTAAATTCAAATCCGCAAACAGATTTAAAAAAAAATTTGAGCCCAGGAGAGAGAAAGTTCACTGGGGGACGTGGGAGGTACGTGGTGGGTACATGGTGGGTACGAAACGTACCCACCACGTACCCCCCAATGGGTATGAGCACATAGGCCGAGATTTTTATAAGTGACCACTTAAATCAAAGTTAAAATTAAATTCAAATCCGCAAACAGATTTAAAACAAAAAAAATTTGAGCCCAGGAGAGAGAAAGTTCACTGGGGGACGTGGGAGGTACGTGGTGGGTACGTGGTGGATACGAAACGTACCCACCACGTACCCCCCAATGAGTATGAGCACATAGGCCGAGATATTTACAAGTGACCACTTAAATTAAAGTTAAAATTAAATTCAAATCCGCAAACAGATTTAAAAAAAAAAATTTGAGCCCAGGAGAGAGAAAGTTCACTGGGGACGTGGGAGCTACGTGGTGGGTACGTGGTGGGTACGAAACGTACCCACCACGTACCCCCCAATGAGTATGAGCACATAGGCCGAGATATTTACAAGTGACCACTTAAATTAAAGTTAAAATTAAATTCAAATCCGCAAACAGATTTAAAAAAAAAAATTTGAACCCAGGAGAGAGAAAGTTCATTGGGGGCCGTGGGAGGTACGTGGTGGGTACGTGGTGGGTACGAAACGTACCCACCACGTACCCCCCAATGGGTATGAGCACATAGGCCGAGTTTTTTACAAGTGACCACTTAAATCAAAGTTAAAATTAAATTCAAATCCGCAAACAGATTTAAAAAACAAAATTTGAGCCCAGGAGAGAGAAAGTTCATTGGGGGCCGTGGGAGGTACGTGGTGGGTACGTGGTGGGTACGAAACGTATCCACCACGTACCCCCCAATGGGTATGAGCACATAGGCCGAGTTTTTTACAAGTGACCACTTAAATTAAAGTTAAAATTAAATTCAAATCCGCAAACAGATTTAAAAAAAAAAAATTTGAGCCCAGGAGAGAGAAAGTTCACTGGGGGACGTGGGAGGTACGTGGTGGGTACGAAACGTACCCACCACGTACCCCCCAATGTGTATGAGCACATAGGCCGAGTTTTTTACAAGTGACCACTTAAATTAAACTTAAAATTAAATTAAAAAAAAAAAATTTGAGCCCAGGAGAGAAAAGTTCACTGGGGGACGTGGGAGGTACGTGGTGGGTACGTGGTGGGTACGAAACGTACCCACCACGTACCCCCCAATGAGTATGAGCACATAGGCCGAGATATTTACAAGTGACCACTTAAATTAAAGTTAAAATTAAATTCAAATCCGCAAACAGATTTAAAAAAAAAAATTTGAGCCCAGGAGAGAGAAAGTTCATTGGGGGCCGTGGGAGGTACGTGGTGGGTACGTGGTGGGTACGAAACGTACCCACCACGTACCCCCCAATGGGTATGAGCACATAGGCCGAGTTTTTTACAAGTGACCACTTAAATCAAAGTTAAAATTAAATTCAAATCCGCAAACAGATTTAAAACAAAAAAAATTTGAGCCCAGGAGAGAGAAAGTTTACTGGGGGACGTGGGAGGTACGTGGTGGGTACGAAACGTACCCACCACGTACCCCCCAATGAGTATGAGCACATAGGCCGAGATATTTACAAGTGACCACTTAAATTAAAGTTAAAATTAAATTCAAATCCGCAAACAGATTTAAAAAAAAAAATTTGAGCCCAGGAGAGAGAAAGTTCATTGGGGGCCGTGGGAGGTACGTGGTGGGTACGTGGTGGGTACGAAACGTACCCACCACGTACCCCCCAATGAGTATGAGCACATAGGCCGAGATATTTACAAGTGACCACTTAAATTAAAGTTAAAATTAAATTCAAATCCGCAAACAGATTTAAAAAAAAAAATTTGAACCCAGGAGAGAGAAAGTTCATTGGGGGCCGTGGGAGGTACGTGGTGGGTACGTGGTGGGTACGAAACGTACCCACCACGTACCCCCCAATGGGTATGAGCACATAGGCCGAGTTTTTTACAAGTGACCACTTAAATCAAAGTTAAAATTAAATTCAAATCCGCAAACAGATTTAAAAAACAAAATTTGAGGCCAGGAGAGAGAAAGTTCATTGGGGGCCGTGGGAGGTACGTGGTGGGTACGTGGTGGGTACGAAACGTATCCACCACGTACACCCCAATGGGTATGAGCACATAGGCCGAGTTTTTTACAAGTGACCACTTAAATTAAAGTTAAAATTAAATTCAAATCCGCAAACAGATTTAAAAAGAAAAATTGAGCCCAGCAGAGAGAAAGTTCATTGGGGGACGTGGGAGGTACGTGGTCGGTACGAAACGTACCCACCACGTACCCCCCAATGGGTATGAGCACATAGGCCGAGTTTTTTACAAGTGACCACTTAAATTAAAGTTAAAATTAAATTCAAATCCGCAAACAGATTTAAAAAAAAAAAATTTGAGCCCAGGAGAGTGAAAGTTCACTGGGGGCCGTGGGAGGTACGTGGTGGGTACGAAACGTACCCACCACGTACCCCCCAATGGGTATGAGCACATAGGCCGAGTTTTTTACAAGTGACCACTTAAATTAAAGTTAAAATTAAATTCAAATCCGCAAACAGATTTAAAAAAAAAATTGGAGCCCAGGAGAGAGAAAGTTCATTGGGGGACGTGGGAGGTACGTGGTGGGTACGTGGTGGGTACGAAACGTACCCACCACGTACCCCCCAATGTGTATGAGCACATAGGCCGAGATTTTTACAAGTGACCACTTAAATCAAAGTTAAAATTAAATTCAAATCCGCAAACAGATTTAAAAAAAAAAATTTGAGCCCAGGAGAGAGAAAGTTCGTTGGGGGCCGTGGGAGGTACGTGGTGGGTACGTGGTGGGTACGAAACGTACCCACCACGTACCCCCCAATGGGTATGAGCACATAGGCCGAGTTTTTTACAAGTGACCACTTAAATCAAAGTTAAAATTAAATTCAAATCCGCAAACAGATTTAAAAAAAAAATTTGAGCCCAGGAGAGAGAAAGTTCATTGGGGGCCGTGGGAGGTACGTGGTGGGTACATGGTGGGTACGAAACGTACCCACCACGTACCCCCCAATATGTATGAGCACATAGGCCGAGATTTTTACAAGTGACCACTTAAATCAAAGTTAAAATTAAATTCAAATCCGCAAACAGATTTAAAAAAAAAAATTTGAGCCCAGGAGAGAGAAAGTTCATTGGGGGCCGTGGGAGGTACGTGGTGGGTACGTGGTGGGTACGAAACGTACCCACCACGTACCCCCCAATGGGTATGAGCACATAGGCCGAGTTTTTTACAAGTGACCACTTAAATAAAAGTTAAAATTAAATTCAAATCCGCAAACAGATTTAAAAAAAAAAATTTTAGCCCAGGAGAGAGAAAGTTCATAGGGGGCCGTGGGAGGTACGTGGTGGGTACATGGTGGGTACGAAACGTACCCACCACGTACCCCCCAATGTGTATGAGCACATAGGCCGAGATTTTTACAAGTGACCACTTAAATCAAAGTTAAAATTAAATTCAAATCCGCAAACAGATTTAAAAAAAAAAATTTGAGCCCAGGAGAGAGAAAGTTCATTGGGGGCCGTGGGAGGTACGTGGTGGGTACATGGTGGGTACGAAACGTACCCACCACGTACCCCCCAATGGGTATGAGCACATAGGCCGAGTTTTTTACAAGTGACCACTTAAATTAAAGTTAAAATTAAATTCAAATCCGCAAACAGATTTAAAAAAAAAAATTTGAGCCCAGGAGAGAGAAAGTTCACTGGGGGCCGTGGGAGGTACGTGGTGGGTACGAAACGTACCCACCACGTACCCCCCAATGGGTATGAGCACATAGGCCGAGTTTTTTACAAGTGACCACTTAAATTAAAGTTAAAATTAAATTCAAATCCGCAAACAGATTTAAAAAAAAAAATTGAGCCCAGCAGAGAGAAAGTTTATTGGGGGACGTGGGAGGTACGTGGTGGGTACGTGGTGGGTACGAAACGTACCCACCACGTACCCCCCAATGTGTATGAGCACATAGGCCGAGATTTTTACAAGTGACCACTTAAATCAAAGTTAAAATTAAATTCAAATCCGCAAACAGATTTAAAAAAGAAAATTTGAGCCCAGGAGAGAGA
Source organism: Beris morrisii (assembly GCA_951812415.1). Lineage (NCBI taxonomy): Eukaryota > Metazoa > Arthropoda > Insecta > Diptera > Stratiomyidae > Beris > Beris morrisii. The sequence continues at coordinate 34,679,866 of OX638313.1, read as the reverse complement.
AAGTTCACTGGGGGTCGTGGGAGGTACGTGGTGGGTACGAAACGTATCCACCACGTACCCCCCAATGGGTATGAGCACATAGGCCGAGTTTTTTACAAGTGACCACTTAAATTAAAGTTAAAATTAAATTCAAATCCGCAAACAGATTTAAAAAGAAAAATTGAGCCCAGCAGAGAGAAAGTTCATTGGGGGACGTGGGAGGTACGTGGTCGGTACGAAACGTACCCCCCAATGGGTATGAGCACATAGGCCGAGTTTTTTACAAGTGACCACTTAAATTAAAGTTAAAATTAAATTCAAATCCGCAAACAGATTTAAAAAAAAAAATTTGAGCCCAGGAGAGAGAAAGTTCACTGGGGGCCGTGGGAGATACGTGGTGGGTACGAAACGTACCCACCACGTACCCCCCAATGGGTATGAGCACATAGGCCGAGTTTTTTACAAGTGACCACTTAAATTAAAGTTAAAATTAAATTCAAATCTGCAAACAGATTTAAAAAAAAAATTGGAGCCCACGAGAGAGAAAGTTCATTGGGGGACGTGGGAGGTACGTGGTGGGTACGTGGTGGGTACGAAACGTACCCACCACGTACCCCCCAATGGGAATGAGCACATAGGTCGAGATTTTTACAAGTGACCACTTAAATTAAAGTTAAAATTAAATTCAAATCCGCAAACAGATTTAAAAAAAAAATTTGAGCCCAGGAGAGAGAAAGTTCATTGGGGGACGTGGGAGGTACGTGGTGGTTACGTGGTGGGTACGAAACGTACCCACCACGTACCCCCCAATGTGTATGAGCACATAGGCCGAGTTTTTTACAAGTGACCACTTAAATTAAAGTTAAAATTAATTTCAAATCTGCAAACAGATTTAAAAAAAAAATTTGAGCCCAGGAGAGAGAAAGTTCATTGGGGGACGTGGGAGGTACGTGGTCGGTACGAAACGTACCCACCACGTACCCCCCAATGGGTATGAGCACATAGGCCGAGTTTTTTACAAGTGACCACTTAAATTAAAGTTAAAATTAAATTCAAATCCGCAAACAGATTTAAAAAAAAAAATTGAGCCTAGCAGAGAGAAAGTTTATTGGGGGACGTGGGAGGTACGTGGTGGGTACGTGGTGGGTACGAAACGTACCCACCACGTACCCCCCCCTGTGTATGAGCACATAGGCCGAGATTTTTACAAGTGACCACTTAAATCAAAGTTAAAATTAAATTCAAATCCGCAAACAGATTTAAAAAAAAAAATTTGAGCCCAGTAGAGAGAAAGTTCATTGGGGGCCGTGGGAGGTACGTGGTCGGTACGAAACGTACCCACCACGTACCCCCCAATATGTATGAGCACATAGGCCGAGTTTTTTACAAGTGACCACTTAAATTAAAGTTAAAATTAAATTCAAATCCGCAAACAGATTTAAAAAAAAAAATTGAGCCTAGCAGAGAGAAAGTTTATTGGGGGACGTGGGAGGTACGTGGTGGGTACGTGGTGGGTACGAAACGTACCCACCACGTACCCCCCCCTGTGTATGAGCACATAGGCCGAGATTTTTACAAGTGACCACTTAAATCAAAGTTAAAATTAAATTCAAATCCGCAAACAGATTTAAAAAAAAAAATTTGAGCCCAGTAGAGAGAAAGTTCATTGGGGGCCGTGGGAGGTACGTGGTGGGTACGTGGTGGGTACGAAACGTACCCACCACGTACCCCCCAATGGGTATGAGCACATAGGCCGAGTTTTTTACAAGTGACCACTTAAATTAAAGTTAAAATTAAATTCAAATCCGCAAACAGATTTAAAAAAAAAAATTGAGCCTAGCAGAGAGAAAGTTTATTGGGGGACGTGGGAGGTACGTGGTGGGTACGTGGTGGGTACGAAACGTACCCACTACGTACCCCCCCCTGTGTATGAGCACATAGGCCGAGATTTTTACAAGTGACCACTTAAATCAAAGTTAAAATTAAATTCAAATCCGCAAACAGATTTAAAAAAAAAAATTTGAGCCCAGTAGAGAGAAAGTTCATTGGGGGCCGTGGGAGGTACGTGGTCGGTACGAAACGTACCCACCACGTACCCCCCAATATGTATGAGCACATAGGCCGAGTTTTTTACAAGTGACCACTTAAATTAAAGTTAAAATTAAATTCAAATCCGCAAACAGATTTAAAAAAAAAAATTGAGCCTAGCAGAGAGAAAGTTTATTGGGGGACGTGGGAGGTACGTGGTGGGTACGTGGTGGGTACGAAACGTACCCACCACGTACCCCCCCCTGTGTATGAGCACATAGGCCGAGATTTTTACAAGTGACCACTTAAATCAAAGTTAAAATTAAATTCAAATCCGCAAACAGATTTAAAAAAAAAAATTTGAGCCCAGTAGAGAGAAAGTTCATTGGGGGCCGTGGGAGGTACGTGGTCGGTACGAAACGTACCCACCACGTACCCCCCAATATGTATGAGCACATAGGCCGAGTTTTTTACAAGTGACCACTTAAATTAAAGTTAAAATTAAATTCAAATCCGCAAACAGATTTAAAAAAAAAAATTGAGCCTAGCAGAGAGAAAGTTTATTGGGGGACGTGGGAGGTACGTGGTGGGTACGAAACGTACCCACCACGTACCCCCCCCTGTGTATGAGCACATAGGCCGAGATTTTTACAAGTGACCACTTAAATCAAAGTTAAAATTAAATTCAAATCCGCAAACAGATTTAAAAAAAAAATTTGAGCCCAGTAGAGAGAAAGTTCATTGGGGGCCGTGGGAGGTACGTGGTGGGTACGTGGTGGGTACGAAACGTACCCACCACGTACCCCCCAATGGGAATGAGCACATAGGTCGAGATTTTTACAAGTGACCACTTAAATTAAAGTTAAAATTAAATTCAAATCCGCAAACAGATTTAAAAAAAAAATTTGAGCCCAGGAGAGAGAAAGTTCATTGGGGGACGTGGGAGGTACGTGGTGGTTACGTGGTGGGTACGAAACGTACCCACCACGTACCCCCCAATGTGTATGAGCACATAGGCCGAGTTTTTTACAAGTGACCACTTAAATTAAAGTTAAAATTAATTTCAAATCTGCAAACAGATTTAAAAAAAAAATTTGAGCCCAGGAGAGAGAAAGTTCATTGGGGGACGTGGGAGGTACGTGGTCGGTACGAAACGTACCCACCACGTACCCCCCAATGGGTATGAGCACATAGGCCGAGTTTTTTACAAGTGACCACTTAAATTAAAGTTAAAATTAAATTCAAATCCGCAAACAGATTTAAAAAAAAAAATTGAGCCTAGCAGAGAGAAAGTTTATTGGGGGACGTGGGAGGTACGTGGTGGGTACGTGGTGGGTACGAAACGTACCCACCACGTACCCCCCCCTGTGTATGAGCACATAGGCCGAGATTTTTACAAGTGACCACTTAAATCAAAGTTAAAATTAAATTCAAATCCGCAAACAGATTTAAAAAAAAAAATTTGAGCCCAGTAGAGAGAAAGTTCATTGGGGGCCGTGGGAGGTACGTGGTGGGTACGTGGTGGGTACGAAACGTACCCACCACGTACCCCCCAATGGGTATGAGCACATAGGCCGAGTTTTTTACAAGTGACCACTTAAATCATAGTTAAAATTAAATTCAAATCCGCAAACAGATTTAAAAAAAAAATTTGAGCCCAGGAGAGAGAAAGTTCATTGGGGGCCGTGGGAGGTACGTGGTGGGTACATGGTGGGTACGAAACGTACCCACCACGTACCCCCCAATATGTATGAGCACATAGGCCGAGATTTTTACAAGTGACCACTTAAATCAAAGTTAAAATTAAATTCAAATCCGCAAACAGATTTAAAAAAAAAAATTTGAGCCCAGGAGAGAGAAAGTTCATTGGGGGCCGTGGAAGGTACGTGGTGGGTACGTGGTGGGTACGAAACGTACCCACCACGTACCCCCCAATGGGTATGAGCACATAGGCCGAGTTTTTTACAAGTGACCACTTAAATCAAAGTTAAAATTAAATTCAAATCCGCAAACAGATTTAAAAAAAAAAATTTGAGCCCAGGAGAGAGAAAGTTCATTGGGGGCCGTGGGAGGTACGTGGTGGATACATGGTGGGTACGAAACGTACCCACCACGTACCCCCCAATGTGTATGAGCACATAGGCCGAGATTTTTACAAGTGACCACTTAAATCAAAGTTAAAATTAAATTCAAATCCGCAAACAGATTTGAAAAAAAAAATTTGAGCCCAGGAGAGAGAAAGTTCATTGGGGGCCGTGGAAGGTACGTGGTGGGTACGTGGTGGGTACGAAACGTACCCACCACGTACCCCCCAATGGGTATGAGCACATAGGCCGAGTTTTTTACAAGTGACCACTTAAATCAAAGTTAAAATTAAATTCAAATCCGCAAACAGATTTAAAAAAGAAAATTTGAGCCCAGGAGAGAGAAAGTTCACTGGGGGTCGTGGAAGGTACGTGGTGGGTACGTGGTGGGTACGAAACGTACCCACCACGTACCCCCCAATGGGTATGAGCACATAGGCCGAGTTTTTTACAAGTGACCACTTAAATCAAAGTTAAAATTAAATTCAAATCCGCAAACAGATTTAAAAAAAAAAATTTGAGCCCAGGAGAGAGAAAGTTCATTGGGGGCCGTGGGAGGTACGTGGTGGATACATGGTGGGTACGAAACGTACCCACCACGTACCCCCCAATGTGTATGAGCACATAGGCCGAGATTTTTACAAGTGACCACTTAAATCAAAGTTAAAATTAAATTCAAATCCGCAAACAGATTTAAAAAAAAAAATTTGAGCCCAGGAGAGAGAAAGTTCATTGGGGGCCGTGGAAGGTACGTGGTGGGTACGTGGTGGGTACGAAACGTACCCACCACGTACCCCCCAATGGGTATGAGCACATAGGCCGAGTTTTTTACAAGTGACCACTTAAATCAAAGTTAAAATTAAATTCAAATCCGCAAACAGATTTAAAAAAAAAATTTGAGCCCAGGAGAGAGAAAGTTCACTGGGGGACGTGGGAGGTACGTGGTGGGTACGTGGTGGGTACGAAACGTACCCACCACGTACCCCCCAATGGGTATGAGCACATAGGCCGAGATTTTTACAAGTGACCACTTAAATTAAAGTTAAAATTAAATTCAAATCCGCAAACAGATTTAAAAAGAAAAATTGAGCCCAGCAGAGAGAAAGTTCATTGGGGGACGTGGGAGGTACGTGGTGGGTACGAAACGTACCCACCACGTACCCCCAAATGGGTATGAGCACATAGGCCGAGTTTTTTACAAGTGACCACTTAAATCATAGTTAAAATTAAATTCAAATCCGCAAACAGATTTAAAACAAAAAAAATTTGAGCCCAGGAGAGAGAAAGTTCACTGGGGGACGTGGGAGGTACGTGGTGGGTACGAAACGTACCCACCACGTACCCCCCAATGAGTATGAGCACATAGGCCGAGATATTTACAAGTGACCACTTAAATTAAAGTTAAAATTAAATTCAAATATGCAAACAGATTTAAAAAAAAAAATTTGAGCCCAGGAGAGAGAAAGTTCATTGGGGGCCGTGGGAGGTACGTGGTGGGTACGTGGTGGGTACGAAACGTACCCACCACGTACCCCCCAATGAGTATGAGCACATAGGCCGAGATATTTACAAGTGACCACTTAAATTAAAGTTAAAATTAAATTCAAATCCGCAAACAGATTTAAAAAAAAAAATTTGAACCCAGGAGAGAGAAAGTTCATTGGGGGCCGTGGGAGGTACGTGGTGGGTACGTGGTGGGTACGAAACGTACCCACCACGTACCCCCCAATGGGTATGAGCACATAGGCCGAGTTTTTTACAAGTGACCACTTAAATCAAAGTTAAAATTAAATTCAAATCCGCAAACAGATTTAAAAAACAAAATTTGAGCCCAGGAGAGAGAAAGTTCATTGGGGGCCGTGGGAGGTACGTGGTGGGTACGTGGTGGGTACGAAACGTATCCACCACGTACCCCCCAATGGGTATGAGCACATAGGCCGAGTTTTTTACATGTGACCACTTAAATTGAAGTTAAAATTAAATTCAAATCCGCAAACAGATTTAAAAAGAAAAATTGAGCCCAGCAGAGAGAAAGTTCATTGGGGGACGTGGGAGGTACGTGGTCGGTACGAAACGTACCCACCACGTACCCCCCAATGGGTATGAGCACATAGGCCGAGTTTTTTACAAGTGACCACTTAAATTAAAGTTAAAATTAAATTCAAATCCGCAAACAGATTTAAAAAAAAAAAATTTGAGCCCAGGAGAGTGAAAGTTCACTGGGGGCCGTGGGAGGTACGTGGTGGGTACGAAACGTACCCACCACGTACCCCCCAATGGGTATGAGCACATAGGCCGAGTTTTTTACAAGTGACCACTTAAATTAAAGTTAAAATTAAATTCAAATCCGCAAACAGATTTAAAAAAAAAATTGGAGCCCAGGAGAGAGAAAGTTCATTGGGGGACGTGGGAGGTACGTGGTGGGTACGTGGTGGGTACGAAACGTACCCACCACGTACCCCCCAATGTGTATGAGCACATAGGCCGAGATTTTTACAAGTGACCACTTAAATCAAAGTTAAAATTAAATTCAAATCCGCAAACAGATTTAAAAAAAAAAATTTGAGCCCAGGAGAGAGAAAGTTCGTTGGGGGCCGTGGGAGGTACGTGGTGGGTACGTGGTGGGTACGAAACGTACCCACCACGTACCCCCCAATGGGTATGAGCACATAGGCCGAGTTTTTTACAAGTGACCACTTAAATCAAAGTTAAAATTAAATTCAAATCCGCAAACAGATTTAAAAAAAAAATTTGAGCCCAGGAGAGAGAAAGTTCATTGGGGGCCGTGGGAGGTACGTGGTGGGTACATGGTGGGTACGAAACGTACCCACCACGTACCCCCCAATATGTATGAGCACATAGGCCGAGATTTTTACAAGTGACCACTTAAATCAAAGTTAAAATTAAATTCAAATCCGCAAACAGATTTAAAAAAAAAAATTTGAGCCCAGGAGAGAGAAAGTTCATTGGGGGCCGTGGGAGGTACGTGGTGGGTACGTGGTGGGTACGAAACGTACCCACCACGTACCCCCCAATGGGTATGAGCACATAGGCCGAGTTTTTTACAAGTGACCACTTAAATAAAAGTTAAAATTAAATTCAAATCCGCAAACAGATTTAAAAAAAAAAATTTGAGCCCAGGAGAGAGAAAGTTCATAGGGGGCCGTGGGAGGTACGTGGTGGGTACATGGTGGGTACGAAACGTACCCACCACGTACCCCCCAATGTGTATGAGCACATAGGCCGAGATTTTTACAAGTGACCACTTAAATCAAAGTTAAAATTAAATTCAAATCCGCAAACAGATTTAAAAAAAAAAATTTGAGCCCAGGAGAGAGAAAGTTCATTGGGGGCCGTGGGAGGTACGTGGTGGGTACATGGTGGGTACGAAACGTACCCACCACGTACCCCCCAATGGGTATGAGCACATAGGCCGAGTTTTTTACAAGTGACCACTTAAATTAAAGTTAAAATTAAATTCAAATCCGCAAACAGATTTAAAAAAAAAATTTGAGCCCAGGAGAGAGAAAGTTCACTGGGGGCCGTGGGAGGTACGTGGTGGGTACGAAACGTACCCACCACGTACCCCCCAATGGGTATGAGCACATAGGCCGAGTTTTTTACAAGTGACCACTTAAATTAAAGTTAAAATTAAATTCAAATCCGCAAACAGATTTAAAAAAAAAAATTGAGCCCAGCAGAGAGAAAGTTTATTGGGGGACGTGGGAGGTACGTGGTGGGTACGTGGTGGGTACGAAACGTACCCACCACGTACCCCCCAATGTGTATGAGCACATAGGCCGAGATTTTTACAAGTGACCACTTAAATCAAAGTTAAAATTAAATTCAAATCCGCAAACAGATTTAAAAAAGAAAATTTGAGCCCAGGAGAGAGAAAGTTCACTGGGGTTCGTGGGAGGTACGTGGTGGGTACGTGGTGGGTACGAAACGTATCCACCACGTACCCCCCAATGGGTATGAGCACATAGGCCGAGTTTTTTACAAGTGACCACTTAAATTAAAGTTAAAATTAAATTCAAATCCACAAACAGATTTAAAAAGAAAAATTGAGCCCAGCAGAGAGAAAGTTCATTGGGGGACGTGGGAGGTACGTGGGAGGTACGAAACGTACCCCCCAATGGGTATGAGCACATAGGCCGAGTTTTTTACAAGTGACCACTTAAATTAAAGTTAAAATTAAATTCAAATCCGCAAACAGATTTAAAAAAAAAAATTTGAGCCCAGGAGAGAGAAAGTTCACTGGGGGCCGTGGGAGGTACGTGGTGGGTACGAAACGTACCAACCACGTACCCCCCAATGGGTATGAGCACATAGGCCGAGTTTTTTACAAGTGACCACTTAAATTAAAGTTAAAATTAAATTCAAATCTGCAAACAGATTTAAAAAAAAAATTGGAGCCCAGGAGAGAGAAAGTTCATTGGGGGACGTGGGAGGTACGTGGTGGGTACGTGGTGGGTACGAAACGTACCCACCACGTACCCCCCAATGGGAATGAGCACATAGGTCGAGATTTTTACAAGTGACCACTTAAATTAAAGTTAAAATTAAATTCAAATCCGCAAACAGATTTAAAAAAAAATTTGAGCCCAGGAGAGAGAAAGTTCATTGGGGGACGTGGGAGGTACGTGGTCGGTACGAAACGTACCCACCACGTACCCCCCAATGGGTATGAGCACATAGGCCGAGTTTTTTACAAGTGACCACTTAAATTAAAGTTAAAATTAAATTCAAATCCGCAAACAGATTTAAAAAAAAAATTTGAGCCCAGGAGAGAGAAAGTTCATTGGGGGACGTGGGAGGTACGTGGTGGTTACGTGGTGGGTACGAAACGTACCCACCACGTACCCCCCAATGTGTATGAGCACATAGGCCGAGTTTTTTACAAGTGACCACTTAAATTAAAGTTAAAATTAATTTCAAATCTGCAAACAGATTTAAAAAAAAAATTTGAGCCCAGGAGAGAGAAAGTTCATTGGGGGACGTGGGAGGTACGTGGTCGGTACGAAACGTACCCACCACGTACCCCCCAATGGGTATGAGCACATAGGCCGAGTTTTTTACAAGTGACCACTTAAATTAAAGTTAAAATTAAATTCAAATCCGCAAACAGATTTAAAAAAAAAAATTGAGCCTAGCAGAGAGAAAGTTTATTGGGGGACGTGGGAGGTACGTGGTGGGCACGTGGTGGGTACGAAACGTACCCACCACGTACCCCCCCCCTGTGTATGAGCACATAGGCCGAGATTTTTACAAGTGACCACTTAAATCAAAGTTAAAATTAAATTCAAATCCGCAAACAGATTTAAAAAAAAAAATTTGAGCCCAGTAGAGAGAAAGTTCATTGGGGGCCGTGGGAGGTACGTGGTGGGTACGTGGTGGGTACGAAACGTACCCACCACGTACCCCCCAATGGGTATGAGCACATAGGCCGAGTTTTTTACAAGTGACCACTTAAATCATAGTTAAAATTAAATTCAAATCCGCAAACAGATTTAAAAAAAAAAATTTGAGCCCAGGAGAGAGAAAGTTCATTGGGGGCCGTGGGAGGTACGTGGTGGGTACATGGTGGGTACGAAACGTACCCACCACGTACCCCCCAATATGTATGAGCACATAGGCCGAGATTTTTACAAGTGACCACTTAAATCAAAGTTAAAATTAAATTCAAATCCGCAAACAGATTTAAAAAAAAAAATTTGAGCCCAGGAGAGAGAAAGTTCATTGGGGGCCGTGGAAGGTACGTGGTGGGTACGTGGTGGGTACGAAACGTACCCACCACGTACCCCCCAATGGGTATGAGCACATAGGCCGAGTTTTTTACAAGTGACCACTTAAATCAAAGTTAAAATTAAATTCAAATCCGCAAACAGATTTAAAAAAAAAAATTTGAGCCCAGGAGAGAGAAAGTTCATTGGGGGCCGTGGGAGGTACGTGGTGGATACATGGTGGGTACGAAACGTACCCACCACGTACCCCCCAATGTGTATGAGCACATAGGCCGAGATTTTTACAAGTGACCACTTAAATCAAAGTTAAAATTAAATTCAAATCCGCAAACAGATTTAAAAAAAAAAATTTGAGCCCAGGAGAGAGAAAGTTCATTGGGGGCCGTGGAAGGTACGTGGTGGGTACGTGGTGGGTACGAAACGTACCCACCACGTACCCCCCAATGGGTATGAGCACATAGGCCGAGTTTTTTACAAGTGACCACTTAAATCAAAGTTAAAATTAAATTCAAATCCGCAAACAGATTTAAAAAAGAAAATTTGAGCCCAGGAGAGAGAAAGTTCACTGGGGGTCGTGGAAGGTACGTGGTGGGTACGTGGTGGGTACAAAACGTACCCACCACGTACCCCCCAATGGGTATGAGCACATAGGCCGAGTTTTTTACAAGTGACCACTTAAATCAAAGTTAAAATTAAATTCAAATCCGCAAACAGATTTAAAAAAAAAAATTTGAGCCCAGGAGAGAGAAAGTTCATTGGGGGCCGTGGGAGGTACGTGGTGGATACATGGTGGGTACGAAACGTACCCACCACGTACCCCCCAATGTGTATGAGCACATAGGCCGAGATTTTTACAAGTGACCACTTAAATCAAAGTTAAAATTAAATTCAAATCCGCAAACAGATTTAAAAAAAAAAATTTGAGCCCAGGAGAGAGAAAGTTCATTGGGGGCCGTGGAAGGTACGTGGTGGGTACGTGGTGGGTACGAAACGTACCCACCACGTACCCCCCAATGGGTATGAGCACATAGGCCGAGTTTTTTACATGTGACCACTTAAATCAAAGTTAAAATTAAATTCAAATCCGCAAACAGATTTAAAAAAGAAAATTTGAGCCCAGGAGAGAGAAAGTTCATAGGGGGCCGTGGGAGGTACGTGGTGAGTACATGGTGGGTACGAAACGTACCCACCACGTACCGCCCAATGTGTATGAGCACATAGGCCGAGATTTTTACAAGTGACCACTTAAATCAAAGTTAAAATTAAATTCAAATCCGCAAACAGATTTAAAAAAAAAAATTTGAGCCCAGGAGAGAGAAAGTTCATTGGGGGCCGTGGGAGGTACGTGGTGGGTACATGGTGGGTACGAAACGTACCCACCACGTACCCCCCAATGGGTATGAGCACATAGGCCGAGTTTTTTACAAGTGACCACTTAAATCAAAGTTAAAATTAAATTCAAATCCGCAAACAGATTTAAAAAAAAAATTTGAGCCCAGGAGAGAGAAAGTTCACTGGGGGACGTGGGAGGTACGTGGTGGGTACGTGGTGGGTACGAAACGTACCCACCACGTACCCCCCAATGGGTATGAGCACATAGGCCGAGATTTTTACAAGTGACCACTTAAATTAAAGTTAAAATTAAATTCAAATCCGCAAACAGATTTAAAAAGAAAAATTGAGCCCAGCAGAGAGAAAGTTCATTGGGGGACGTGGGAGGTACGTGGTCGGTACGAAACGTACCCCCCAATGGGTATGAGCACATAGGCCGAGTTTTTTACAAGTGACCACTTAAATTAAAGTTAAAATTAAATTCAAATCCGCAAACAGATTTAAAAAAAAAAAATTTGAGCCCAGGAGAGAGAAAGTTCACTGGGGGCCGTGGGAGGTACGTGGTGGGTACGAAACGTACCCACCACGTACCCCCCAATGGGTATGAGCACATAGGCCGAGTTTTTTACAAGTGACCACTTAAATTAAAGTTAAAATTAAATTCAAATCTGCAAACAGATTTAAAAAAAAAATTGGAGCCCAGGAGAGAGAAAGTTCATTGGGGGACGTGGGAGGTACGTGGTGGGTACGTGGTGGGTACGAAACGTACCCACCACGTACCCCCCAATGGGTATGAGCACATAGGCCGAGATTTTTACAAGTGACCACTTAAATTAAAGTTAAAATTAAATTCAAATCTGCAAACAGATTTAAAAAAAAAATTTGAGCCCAGGAGAGAGAAAGTTCGTTGGGGGACGTGGGAGGTACGTGGTCGGTACGAAACGTACCCACCACGTACCCCCCAATGGGTATGAGCACATAGGTCGAGATTTTTACAAGTGACCACTTAAATTAAAGTTAAAATTAAATTCAAATCCGCAAACAGATTTAAAAAAAAAATTTGAGCCCAGGAGAGAGAAAGTTCATTGGGGGACGTGGGAGGTACGTGGTGGGTACGTGGTGGGTACGAAACGTACCCACCACGTACCCCCCAATGTGTATGAGCACATAGGCCGAGATTTTTACAAGTGACCACTTAAATCAAAGTTAAAATTAAATTCAAATCCGCAAACAGATTTAAAAAAAAAAATTTGAGCCCAGGAGAGAGAAAGTTCATTGGGGGCCGTGGGAGGTACGTGCTGGGTACGTGGTGGGTACGAAACATACCCACCACGTACCCCCCAATGGGTATGAGCACATAGGCCGAGTTTTTTACAAGTGACCACTTAAATCAAAGTTAAAATTAAATTCAAATCCGCAAACAGATTTTAAAAAAAAAATTTGAGCCCAGGAGAGAGAAAGTTCATTGGGGGCCGTGGGAGGTACGTGGTGGGTACGTGGTGGGTACGAAACGTACCCACCACGTACCCCCCAATGGGTATGAGCACATAGGCCGAGATTTTTACAAGTGACCACTTAAATCAAAGTTAAAATTAAATTCAAATCCGCAAACAGATTTAAAAAAGAAAATTTGAGCCCAGGAGAGAGAAAGTTCACTGGGGATCGTGGGAGGTACGTGGTGGGTACGTGGTGGGTACGAAACGTACCCACCACGTACCCCCCAATGTGTATGAGCACATAGGACGAGATTTTTACAAGTGACCACTTAAATCAAAGTTAAAATTAAATTCAAATCCGCAAACAGATTTAAAAAAAAAAATTTGAGCCCAGGAGAGAGAAAGTTCATTGGAGGCCGTGGGAGGTACGTGGTGGGTACGTGGTGGGTACGAAACGTACCCACCACGTACCCCCCAATGGGTATGAGCACATAGGCCGAGTTTTTTACAAGTGACCACTTAAATTAAAGTTAAAATTAAATTCAAATCCGCAAACAGATTTAAAAAAAAAAGTTTGAGCCCAGGAGAGAGAAAGTTCACTGGGGGACGTGGGAGGTACGTGGTGGGTACGTGGTGGGTACGAAACGTACCCACCACGTACCCCCCAATGAGTATGAGCACATACTCATACAGGCCGAGTTTTTTACAAGTGACCACTTAAATTAAAGTTAAAATTAAATTCAAATCCGCAAACAGATTTAAAAAAAAAAATTTGAGCACAGGAGAGAGAAAGTTCATTGGGGGCCGTGGGAGGTACGTGATGGGTACGTGGTGGGTACGAAACGTACCCACCACGTACCTTCCAATGGGTATGAGCACATAGGCCGAGTTTTTTACATGTGACCACTTACATTAAAGTTAAAATTAAATTCAAATCCGCAAACAGATTTAAAAAAAAAAAATTTGAGCCCAGGAGAGAGAAAGTTTACTGGGGGACGTGGGAGGTACGTGTTGGGTACGAAACGTACCCACCACGTACCCCCCAATGGGTATGAGCACATAGGTCGAGATTTTTACAAGTGACCACTTAAATTAAAGTTAAAATTAAATTCAAATTCGCAAACAGATTTAAAAAAAAAATTGGAGCACAGGAGAGCGGAAATTCATTGGGGGACGTGGGAGTACGTGGTGGGTACGAACGTAGCCACCACATACCCCCCCATAGGTATGAGCACATAGGCTGAGATTTTTTCAAGTGACCACTTAAATTAAAGTTAAAATTAAATTCAAATCCGCAAACAGATTTAAAAAAAAAATTTGAGCCCAGGAGAGAGAAAGTACATTGGGGGACGTTTGAGGCACGTGGTGGGTACGAAACGTACCCACCACGTACCCCCAATGGGTATGAGCACATAGGCATGTTCAAATATATTCTAAGAGATTTGAATCTGATGAATGCGACGGTCCATCTAGTACGTCATCGTTCCTGCAAGAAAGCGCTACCTTAATTCACTATCTTAAATTCATTCAGCTTCGAAAAAATTTTATGCATCATACGCTTTTCTCATAGGCATGCAGCGTGGTTAATTTAATAGTTTTACTGGGAATTTAGTAGTCAACTATCAGATATCGGTAATGAGGAGTGAAAAAGACGGGAATATTGAAGAAAAGAGTTGGAGAATCACACGCACGTACACCGATACGAAGTATGTATAAGGATTTTGTCTCGAGATGAATATGTCTTAACTGAAATATTAACCGAGAATGATACCACAGACCTACCAAAATTTTTTTATTGGTTCCACGCAGTACAAATACAACTTCGATCGTTGTCCTCTTAAGGCTTCGACTTAAAAAATTACGTTCTTCCAATTCGTTCGTCCAAGCGAGTCTTTACGACGTGTCTTATGAACAGTAGTGGTTTCTGCACTGTGCTTTGATATTTCGCATCATGGATCTCACGTATTCGAATAGTATTACAAGACACAATTAGACCTTTTTTGCGAAATATTGTTTGCCCTCCGCTTTCTTAGTATTTCGCACGAGACCACCAGATTACTCAAAAACTGACACTCTCTATACAAAGCGTCATTGGAATAGAGTCACGTTACCTACATGCGTTTGAATCTAACATTTACCAGTTTTCAAGAAGTAAGAGAGTTAGACCTAAAGTTGCGCATGATTGTCCTCTTCGGGAATATGCAATAATTTTTTTTTCAAATATACCAATGGGGGGAGGGGGGTGGGCTGTCTCGAAGTGACGAAAAGATACACCGCTACCACGAATTTAACTAGTGAAATTCTTGCCTATTTCTACGCAGTACAAAGCCGAGTTCAATGATTTGGATCGTTGTCATCTTGTAGTATCAAGTTTAATTTTTCTTATACAGTGAAACTTCTATTACCGGACACCTCCGAAAACCGGACACCTCCCTATAGAGGACAGTTCTTTATTCCCCAATGAATTAGGTATTAAACTCAATACCCCCGAAAAGCGGACACCTCTTTATAGCGGACACTTCTGAATTCCCCAAAGGTGTCCGCTATAGAGAAGTTATACTGTACTATGTTCAGACTACGAGATTAATGCGTTTAAATCGAGTTAAACGCGTCGAAAACACTTCCCGAACGCGTTTACGAAAACACGTGGCTACAACGCGTTTAACCGAAAACATGTACTGCGACCCTCGCGGAAATCGAAGTAAACTTTGGAAGGAACTATTTAATGGCGTAGAAACTCAATTGTGTGCTTGTGGAACGACAGCATTAGCTAATAAATTCACTATCCATTACTGCTATACAAACATTTTAATTTCAAATGATTTAGAAAGAATAAATTTGGTAATGAAACACAGCTGAATATTTATTTGTCAAAACAAATCACGTCAAGCTATAATATATCAAAATTAAACGAGTTTTCTAGTCTGAACACTACTTTTTTAACACGTTTATTTTGCGTTTAAAACGCATAGTCTGTACAAGGTATAATAAACCATCTTTGAATAGATGGTAGTAAAGCCTACTGATGTAATTTGACCATTTTAGAAGCATTTCAATTCTCTGTAAAAATGCAAAAAGTGCCTCAAACCATGGCCCATTACTGGATGTTTAGCAGTCCGATGGATGTGTTTTGTTGTGTTGGTATCCAAGCTTCAATTCAAATCCATGATCAGACATCAGGTGATCGTTAAACCAATTTTTGACGGTTGCCATCGAAGGAGAAGAGTCACCATACACAGCATCCAAGCGCTCTTTGATTTCGCTGCGCGATTTCCCTTCCAAAAACCAGAATCGAATCACCGACCGATATTGCTCTTTTTCCATTTTTCTAAAATCCGCGGACACGCCCGCTTCGACACGCGGTCAACTGCGAGTCCGATTCGGCTGAAATTTTGACAGTAGCCGTCTACGAGAATATACTACGCGATAGTGGCGCCATCGGGCGGTGAGGCTAAGTACTTAGTGGACCGCCCTCGTACTTGGAGCGGAAAAATAATTCAAAGTTCCAAAACAAACCTCCTAACTGCCTCTAAACTTTTATGGTCAATTTAAAATAAAAAATAGCAGGAAATTTCTAGGTAGAAAAGCAAGGAGTAAATCTATATACAATGCAAAATAATTAATTGGCTTGTTAAATAAAATTTGCTGAATTTAATTAGTTTCTTTAATTGGTTTATGACTTTACAGTTAATGAGATATTTATAAAAAGGGATCCGCTTTACCTGCTTTCTTCAGTTAACTTGTTTGAAATAGATAACAAGGATTTTGTCCCTAAATATTATATAAAAGGATTGCAATTTTAAAGAAAGTCACATTCAAATTTAATGAGCACGCAAGTGGACATCAAATCTAAGAATTCTTCGAAAATTTCATCAAAAATTAAAAACATGGATTACGTACCAAGCAGAGTTTTCAGCAAAACCAGGATCTTCACTCCAGCTCAACGGACGGCGATTACAATAACTCAAGAACATCCTAAGGCGGACAACAACAAACGCTCTTACGATGGAGCGTTTAACGACGCGAAACTAGAGTCCTATCTACGGGCTAAGAAAGCCAAGATCGAGCCGCCAAAGGTCTCGAAGGAGACCATTTTCATCAATGGACCACCTATCATCATACCGCCCAAATCAACGACAACCACGAAGACATCTAGAACTGCGAAGACGAATTTTATTAAGGAAAAGAGCGTACCAAACAACAAAAGTCTTCGTAGTTTGATTTCTAATGGCGGAGCACGTACTGTCTACAAACCAAGGACGGACACAGCGCTTCAACTAAAAAACAAGGAGCTAATTAAAATTAAATTGGCTGAAATAGCCTCCAAAAATAGGGAAGCTAGACGTACAGTGGAATTACTACCAGGAGCCACTCATCCGTCGGAAGGATCCGATACAAATCCCGCTTCGAAGAAAATTAAAAAATCTTCAAGGGAACACATCGTAAAGGATTCCAGAGCTGAGGTAAGTAATTCTAACTCAAATCATGTCTCTTACAGAAACATACAATCAAAGGAAGAGAAGGAGCACACACAATTGAAGAGCCAGAAAACTGTGATAACATCGGAACTCAGCAAGAAGGCGGAGAATCAGAAGAAAATCAGGACCACGAAAGATACAAACCAAAGTAGTGCAGTATATCGAGGACGAAAGGATAACGAGAAATTTTCGGGAAAACGGACTATAGAGGATTCCAAAGTAACCAATAGGAACACACCAAACGAGTATTCTAATAAAGATAGGAAAGATGCCTTCACATCACACACTACGAAGTCACAACTTTGTAATTCTATTTCCCAACCAGGTACAGCTAATGCATCAAAAGTATCCTATATTTGCGATACTTTAAAGGTCACTAAGGATGCAAAACTGCTAAAGCCGGCCACCTACAACAACAAGAACCACATTCCGCCGAAAGATTGCCGTGAGAAATTCGACTTAACCGATGACTCCTATGCTAGTTCTGAAGATGAAACAGAAATACCTAGTTTGGCTGAAAAAGCTAGTCGGTACAAGGACGCTAGTCGCTTTTCTCAGGTGAAGTCGAAATCAAGATTTTATACTCGTTCGGAAGATCCAAAACTGAGTACATCAAAAACGAAGGATCAAAAAATATACGAAAGGAAGAACGACGGGATCACGAAAGATACAAATGGATCTACAAAGGAAATTAAGGAGTCTTCAAGAAAACGAAATGTAAAGGATTCCAGAGATAAGGTAAGTCATTCTAATTCACATCTTGTCTCTTACAGAAACACGTCATCAAAGGAAGAGAAGGAACACACACAATTAAAGAGCCAGAAAACTGTGATAACATCGGAACTCAGCAAGAAGGCGGAGAATCAGAAGAAAATCAGGACCACGAAAGATACAAACTCGTTTTCAAGCCAAAGTAGTGCCGTATATCCAGGACGAAAGGATAACGAGAAGTTTTCGGGAAAACGGACTGTAGAGGATTCCAAAGTAACTAACAGGAACACGCCAAAAGGGGATTCCAATAAAGATAGGAACGATGCTTTCACATCACACCACATCCAACAAGTCGAGAACCAGAACACTACGCAGTTACAGCCATTGATTCCATCAAAAGAATTCGATTTAACACCTGAAAGTTTTGAAGATGAAGCACAAGTTGCGTCAACGAAACTCAGCTATTCGCTGTGGGATGATTTGAATGTCAGTGACTCTGATTGCAGCGATGTTGGACAGGAACCGGAGTTACTAACCATGGATACACCACAACTAGAAGTTCAGAATACGAAGTATTCAATTCTAGTGGAAGATCTAACGGACGATGATGAACAAATTGAGCCTATTTTCGAAGCTCTACTCACTGTCGAGCCTTCAAATCTAGAAATTCAAAACCAAGAAGGAGTTCAGCTTAAATCAGTCTTATGGAGTGATCTAGATATATCAGATTCCAGTGACGATGAATCTTATCCACCGCCATCAGTCGCTAAGCCAGCGACCCTGGATCAAGTTGAAGAAGATCTTTACATGTCGGATTCTAGTGAAGATGAATCCGACCCACCGCCATCAGACGAACCAAAAACTCAGCACCAAACAACGAACATTCAAGACAATTTAGAAGATTCAGATTCCAGCGACGATTCCGACTCCAGCGACGACTCCGATTCCAGCGATGATTCGTATGATTCCAGCGATAATGAACAGTCGGCTTCTACCCAAGAAGTTCCATTAGAAAAATCCACGAACATGGCTAATTCTTCAGGACTTCAAGACTTCGAAGGACCCATAAACTCTCAGTATTCGATGTTAATGGACGACTTATATTTAAGCGATGATGAATAGAAAATTGTGCATGTATATATTTTACTTTATTCTTATTTTACTTTGACGTTAATAAACTTAAATGTATATTACAATAATTTAACATTACTTTTTATTTCTATTTTTTTACTTTATTATTTTTTAATTATAAAGTAAAAACACATAAAAATAAATTTGTCTGTCCGCCTTACACGCCGTATGCTAACGAATTTGAAGGCTCGTATCTCCAAAACTATTTGAACTAAGACGTTCAAATTTTGGGAAAAAAATTCTAATGATGAATTCTTCGAATTGTTTTTTGTAACTTTAAAGGGCTTTCGACATAGTCGCCTAAAAATATATTTCATAATTTTTCGATATTCGACACCAAAGGGGCTGTAAGATAGTTCTTTAAGTTTTCACGAATGCCATCGTTTGGCGGTATTAAAACACTAAGGGATGTAAAGTAGTTGTGCACGTTTTACGAATTCCGACAAATATCTTAATACACCACCCCTATTGTTACTAATTATTCACATATGTTGCCGATGTGGAATACTTCAATTTAATAACTAAGTCTAATGAATTAAAATAAAAAAATATATAGGTACTTGTAATTATTATAAAATAAAGAAAAAATCGCTCTAATTTATACACTATTTAAGTGTAGAATTATACCTAGAATAATATTGAATCAGAATTATATGTATACTAAATAATGTAAACTTATATTTGGCAATAAATTGAACTGAACTGATGATGACATAAAATCGGTTTCGTATTAATATTAAATACTTTATTATTAAAATAATAAAGTAAAATTGAAAAAAATCTACTTAAAAATTAATTTCAGGATTCAGGATTGCGATATACAACCCCTAAGAGGTTGTGAAGTTGATATTCATGTTTTTACGAATTCCGGCACATCACATCACAACGAATTCTTTTTCACCTTAAAGTGCTTTCCACATATATAATCGCCCTAAAATCGATTTCAAGATTTTTAATACTCAACCTTAAGGGGTTATAAAGGGGTTGGCATATCTTTAACGAATTCCAACATACCTCCTAGATATAGAAAAGCGTATTGTATAATATAATATAATCGCGAAATTTTTGTTTGCCACATTATTTTATTTGCTCTGTACAAGGTCTATGAAAAATGTTGGCTGAATTTTTCGTCAAATTTTTTTAGACAAATATTTGCCACTATGGCTACGGTGTAATACTTTCTTTAGTAGTTAGGAGTAAATTTATACTTCAAAAGTTTGTGCCACAAGGAATCAAAGGCTTTCTCAATGTCCAGTGTTAGAGTTTCTACAACATGGTGGCGTATAAATTGTTTGGAACATGTTTTTTTTTCTTTTGTTCTGCAACTTAATATTTAATTTTTAGTCGTTATTAGGTTTGAGTAGACAAATTACAGTAGCTGCTTTCCAAGTTAAGGAAAAATAACTGAGTTTTTTAATATAACTGAGTTTACAACATACGTCTAATATTTTGCTTAAATAGCGAATACAGGGCCGGATTTCCCATAGGACTAAAAGGTTTTGTAGCCCCAAATTTTAAGAGGCCCCCAAAAAGTTTCACTGGGGCCCGAAATTTTCATATATTCAATACAATAGAATTAAATCCTGTTGAGTTGCCGCTGGACGAGATTTGTATTCCCTGCTAGGCGTTGCGAGTCCGTTCAGAAGTCAGCACTTCGCTGACACTTGAGCGCACCCGCAACTGCCGACAATCTAACACCGGACGCGGGAGGACCGTTATGTGATAGAAGCCGGCGAGGATTTTTAATATTATGACAACTCTTAGTAATTTGGCGTGTGATAGCACCCAAAATCAGATAACCAAAAATGCAGAAAATGGCATTCTGAATAAAATGAAAAAATTCGATACTGGTGTCATGGTTATTTTTTGGAACAACATTTTAGAACGCTTCCATGCAACTAGCGAGTCGCTTCAGAGCGCTGATATTGATTTACTGACTGTATGTCAACTATATAGGTCTTTGTCAGGCTTTCTGAATAAA
This sequence comes from Beris morrisii, assembly GCA_951812415.1. Classification (NCBI taxonomy): domain Eukaryota; kingdom Metazoa; phylum Arthropoda; class Insecta; order Diptera; family Stratiomyidae; genus Beris; species Beris morrisii. The sequence continues at coordinate 34,658,959 of OX638313.1, read as the reverse complement.
TATCGAGATTGTTTTAATAATATAGAGGCCGAAGCAAAGCAACTTGCGGATGATATAATAGAAGAACAAGAAAAAGACCACGTTTTTTGATGAAGGCGATGCAATAGAAACGGAATTTTCTGCACGTGAAAAATTTCGCATAGAAACCTTTCCGCCGATAATCAACTGTCTGTATCAGGAATTAGAGAAGAGAAGCGCAGCGTACAACAGCATTGAAAATTTATTTGGATTTTTAACGAATTATGAATTGCAGAAATTGAAGATAAATGTAAAGCTCTTTTAAGTGCATATCCCAATGATTTGAAGATTGGTTTCGTTTATGAATTCTTACAATTTTCTGAAAATATTAAGAACGAAAATATTGCAAAAACTAAGCTCGCACGTATGAGTGAATAACTTGAGGACGGTAGTTCAATTCTTCGCACGTTTCCAAACGTAAGGATTTCGTTGCGAGTGTATTTAACTATACCTGCAACAAATTGTGAAGAGGAAAGATCCTTCTCTACTTTAGCAAGGATTAAAAACTATTTGCGTAATACAATCGGCGAAAATCGTTTGAACTCACTTTCTCTAATGTCAATAGAGTTTGACGTACTAAAATAGATTGACTTTGATGAAATAATAAATGATTTCGCTAAAAGTAAAGCACAAAATATTCCCATATAAATGAGCATATTTTTAAAAGGAGCTAAGATGAGTAAGCAATTAAGGAATTGATAAATATTTCAAACTTTTCAAAATTCTTTACCATAGTCTTCATGATTTGAGATCATCTTGTTCAGTTCAAAATCCACTTTTATCATATAAGGCTGCCCTGATGATACACTTCCCAAAAACTAAGTAAAATCCGTTTTGATCTCCACTTCGAAGAAAAGAAGCAGTGAGCAGTTACCATTCAATCCACCAATGATAATCGTGAGAGAGAAAGTGATATTTTGATGTTTATTTAAATAAGTTCGGTGCCAGTGAAATAATTGAAGATCTTTTGATTTAGAAAAATTCAATGGATCCAAAGCTTTCTGAAATTTATAGTGCAGTACCAGCAACTTGACAATATAAAATACTTACCTGGCCTTAATGCCAGGTACGTATTTTATATTGTCATAGTTATAATAGAATCCTTGGAAAAAAATTAATTATTGAAAATAGTGGGATCCTCTAAAAAATAATGAAGTATGTGAAATAAATGAGAGTCTGGCAAAGTTTTTGTAGTTGTGGTATTGGCAAGCAATGGAAGAAAGCTGATATCTTTGGTGAACAAAAATAACATCTTTTGAACAAAAAATTTTGTTCGGCATTATGTGATACAAAAAAAAATGTTTTCTAATATTAAAAATTAAAAAAATCATAAGCCTTAGTTGTTAGGGGCCCCCAAAAGTGAAATAGCCTCGGGCCCCTTCATAGGTAAATCCGGCACTGAGCGAATAGTTTAGGTAAACTCAGGTGAGCGTAACATTTTTTGCCGCCTTCACGCTTATCTATTTTATAATTAACCTTGCAAGTCTTTGACTTCAGGTGACTTGGCACACATATGCATATGCATAGTAGCCTTCATTCCGGACTTCTACCCAAAAAATAATAATTTTGCGCCCCGACTGTTGGCAGATTTCTTTTATTGTTACGACAACTTGCACCTAAATTTTTTCCCCGTTCGTTGCAGCTTAGGGTTATGATTTTTAACCAGTGTCACACCTAAGTGAAAGTTTCGTCAAAATCCATTCAGACAACTTAATGTGAGGAGACGGCAATACCTGTTCCACTGCAAGGAGAAATGTCCAAAGGATGATCAAAAATGCTCCAATCCAGAAACGAGTGAATATAAGAACCACATTGGGTGTCCTGACCGGACATTCTTTTATAAACAGGCATAGGCCTGTAGGCTAACGATTTCAGTAGAAGTTGCATTGATGAGGAGCGGAGGAGGCTCTATCACCTGGTAGGAAAGCCCACCCGAAGAAAGAGAATCGCTTCCTTATTCTCAGGTTTCGGGAATCCGCATGAGTATATATTACCATAATTTATTCAGCAACTCTTAATTTCCTTCCGAGCGAACAAACCAAACTATTCAAACTCTAATTTTTCATTAGGGTTCAATCAAAGTGCCGTATTATAGACATGATACGACTATTTACCCCTTATACTTTAAAACTACGTAACTATTCGAAATGTTTATCCTTCCATTAAGTAGTCTTACGAAGAAGCTTCTGCTACTCCCTCGTCGCTTATTTTCGCCAAAGTTTCCTCGCTCGCGAAATAATAACGTATGGCAGTCATTACAAGTTTGCACGGTATTCCCCATCCCTCCAAAAATGTGAGAGAAAATTTTAATTAAAACTGTTCCCGCATCCTTGCATCCCGGGAACTTCTTTTGCCCCGAAACAATTTTCTTCGCACCAAATTATAAAACTTCTTTGTTGCTTCTCGAGCGACATTGAAACTGTTGATGCTGAGGAGGTTTGGGTGTGAAGAAGCACCAGCAAACAGAAATTTTGACATTAATGCTCATCAGTTGCCATCAAGAGGCAAGTTTGCCCGTTTTTAAATCTGGAGAAAAGAATCCGTCACAAATGTTCCTGGAAAAGATGGGCAAGTCACAATACCGTGCCCGACTCAGAGCGTACCGGCTTACGTAACTTCGTGGAGTTCCTGATTTGCAGTTGAAGGCAAATAGGAAGCTTCCGGTCGTGAGTTTCGTGTCGACAGGGCGTAAGTTCAAGGCAACGCAGGCCACAAAGTTTTGTCGTTTATCAAAAAGCCAAGACACTGTGTGTATGTTAAGTGGAATTTAATGCCCGCAAGGATATTGTTTGGAGTTCGCCCAGCACTGATTCAACATGCGACCAGTAGCCTTAAAGAGGAACTTTTTTTTTCAATCTTAGCGGAATTTAAAGCAAACATCTACCCCGAATCGGGGAATGGTGGATTCCTTTCAAACTGAAAACGTTTTCGTCTTCCTGTTTTTTCTCGCAAGTGGAAAAATGTTTCCGTTGAGTCTCGAGTAAATCGCAGCCATACGAATCCCCCGGGGAAAATTTAAGTGAAGCCAAATCATTTTCCCGTTAAGCTAAAGTCCATCTGCAAAATTTCGACCTCATTAGGCTTCATTCGGACGAGAAGGAGAGCCAGGCTTCTTTTCCGGGATTTTTTCTTATTAGCAAAACGTGCGAGATTTATTTGCAGCCATAGAGTTTTGGGTATAGACTAAAGTTTTTTTTATCGATCTAAACTTGTAGAGCCAGTTGCGACTGCAGGAATTGAGGTTATGAGAAGTAGCACATTGCTGCGAGCTACGGGTTCGTCGGGATTTCAAGTAAAACACAATTCGATTAAAATCAATAGAAGCAATAATTTATATTTCGTCTCGCTAGCCCGTAGTACACAACTACTGTCGCTTCAACGTAGAAACTACTGTGTCTTATCGAGCTCTGAGACACTTATATACTGCATTTTATTAAGTCGAGAGCGTTCCCGAATATTCGGTGGTGTGTGGAACTTGCCAGAGGTATCAAGTATCAAGATATTGGGAGGTTTGGATATTGAATATTGGAATTGGGCGTGACTTTCTTACTGGAAACTGATTGAGTTGGACGGGCTCCCATGGACCATGCAAAAATATGATACAACGTTCAACATAAAGTAAAAAGTAGTAGAGAAAAAATATCCAGCCTATAGAAGTAAAAATCAATATCGCACAATTCAATAAAACGTACACAACATCTGTAAACCCTCTCAGGAAGACTTATCTCATAGAAATCAATTAAATGGTTTCTAGGCGTCTATAAGCCCAAGAAAGTAAAAATCAATTCGATATCTCATCAGAACTAAGAGATATAGAGGAATGCGTGAAAACGTATACATCTCTTACAACATTTTAAAGTTTGATTAAAATGAATATCAAAAAGTTCTGAATCTAGTCTTTAGTGATTATTTAAAAAAAAATCTGCCAACAGTCTGGGCCCAACTTTATTATTTTTGGGTGGAAGACCGGAACGCGTTTAATTCTAAGACGCAATGTAGGTTACTATATGACTGAAAACCTAAAAAAAAGTTCGTAAAGCGGTTAGAATGGGGTTGCGATAGAATATTTACGCCGCTGCCACATTTAACATATGAATTACATAATTGGGTCATACTCCGGGACGAGGTCTAAGTCGTAGTATAATTAATATCAGTTGTTACGTGATTAGAAGGTTTTTCGTGATATGGTTCTGGGCCATTACATCAAATGAGAAATGCGTTTGTAGGCGATTATATAAAAAGTCTATAGAAGTGAAAACCAATCTGATATCTCATCAATCCTAAGAAATTTGTCGAAAGCCTTACGTCCTCTTGGAGTTGAATATCTAAAAATACTGAAATCAACTTTTTGACGATTATATAGGAAGCCTTAGGACGTAAAAATGAATTCGATACTTCATTCGAACTAGGAAATATGTAGGAATTTCTGAAAACATGTGTAACCCCCTTGCACCCACTTTGGGGTTGAATATCTAAAAATCCTGAAATGGGTTTTTAGGTATATATAAAGAAAGCCCGAGGAAGTGAAAACCAATCCGATGCCTTATCACTCCTAAGAGATATGGCGAAATTCGTGAAAACATGTTTAACTCCTTTATACCCTCTTAGGGGTTGAAAAAAGAAAAAACTTGAAAACAAGTTTTAGGTGATTATTAAAAAAAGCCCGTGGAAGTAAAAAGTTATTCGATATCTAATCAGACCTGAGGGATACGGCAGAATTCGTGAAACTGTATACAACACCATTATACCACCTTGGAGGTCGAATTTGAAAAAGTCCAGAAAACACTTTCTAGGTATTTATATGAAAAATCCGTAGATATGACGAAAATCGCGAAAATATATGCATTCCATTTTCACTGATCATTTTTTTGCCCCCCTTCCTAACACCAATAGTTATTTAAATTTTTTTTAATCAATATTACTTTTCTAGGTGATCTACATATACCTACCGAATTTCAACTTTCTAGCATAAGGCGTTCTATAGTTAGGAAAAACACGTCCCACCCTCGTACCATACGTACCTCGTACCCTTAAAAAAATTTTATTTTTCCAACATGTCACTACTATAGTTCTATCTAAATGCCAAGTTTCAGCTAGATATCATTATAGGTTCTTGAGATATAAAAATCGGAACTTTTTCCTTTTCACCCTCCCCACCCTCATCCAATATACCCTCACCACCCAAACTTTTTCCTGTTAGGGGTCTATTAGGTCTACTTTTGGTAAAAATTCTAAGCACTATTCTTGAGATATGAGACGTGATTTTTTTGAAAAATTCTTATTCCCTCCACTTCCATGCTTCATCGCCACCTTAAAAAGTTTTATTTTCAGCAAACTTTATTTGTCAATCTTTATCCAAAAACCGAGTTTCATTTTTGAAGTGTAATTGGTTTATGAGATATCGTAATCTAAAGTTTTTCAACCCACACCTCCGTATCTCACTGCCCCCTCTCAAAAATTTGTTTTTGATCTATTCGCCTAGTATACCTACCGATGTTCATAAAGTTTGTATTTCGTGACATTAACCGTTTAGAAGATATGGATTTTACAATATCTAGCTTTCAAGCGTTTCGGAAGCATTATTATTCCCCCCACTCCCACACCACTTCACCCATATCAACTTTTTTTTTTACAAATGAGTCCACTATCGAGGCTCTATGTAAATTCCCAGTTTCAGCTTCGTACCATAAGCGGTTGCTGAGATCTAGAAACCAAAATTTTCCGTCTAAAACGCTTCCCCAGCCTCCCCCTCACACCTCCACCACTCAAAAGATGACCAATTGAAGGGGTCTGCTCAAGGTCCCAGGTATTTTAGCACCCGGTCCACTCAATGGGCTGAGCGCCCCCTGCATTTTGAAACAAAATCAAATGACGGAAAATTTAATTATTAAAAATAAGATAAGTTTTTTAGACATCAAAAATCTAAATTCATTCTATTCATTATATTGGATTGAATACTAATAACAACGAAAAAAATTAATGTAGTTTATTCCGCATAATAGGTAAGGAACTAATATGCCCTGAATCATTGATGTTCTAAAAAAAACATTCTTTTTCGTTTCTTTCGTTTCCAAAATTTAAAATTTGCATCAGGCAATGTCAATTGCCAATATTTCAAAATTTTTCCCAATTTTTTTTTAATGGATGCTAAGCTAATTTATTGAGATTGCAAAATATTCTTTTGATTTGAGCTAACTCACATCGTCATCCGTGGACCTAGCATTGCGAGGTCAGTATTCAATGGATAAAATTTCATGTTTTTGTAGAAGAAAATGAATATCCATTTTCCAAAACTTTCCTTTTAATTAACTGGGAGATATTTTTCAAGATCGAAACTTATCCAAATTGAAATTCTGATGAAATTTAGATACTTATTTTCGTAAAATCGCTTTCTTTAAGCGGCACATATATTACCTTTCTCTTCTTAAATTGGACTCAGGAGAATTATATTTCAGTATATATTTTTCACAATGTTACGGAATATTTTTTTTAACTGTGATAGTGAACAGAAATTTTAAATTCTACAACTTTATGGGAACCAAAATTTTTCGTCTAACATCTCCCCCCTCATCCCCCTCATCCCCCTTACCCCCCATCCCCCCAAAAGATACCAGTCGTAGGAGTTTACCCAATCTACCCACCATAAAAATTTCAACTTTATACCTCAACGGGTTTGGGAGCTACGCGCCTTCAAACGATTTTGCGTACGGCGTCTACGGCGGACAGACGGACATTTCTTATTTTTGCTTTTTTGGTGTTTACTAGTCCTAAAACGTGAAAATACAAAATTTCAGGGTAGCAAATTTTTTTGATATTTCAGGTCGATCACAATACTTTATTATTAAAAAATAATCTCTCCCTACTTCTCGTCCTATATCGAGTAATGGTGCCTACATGATAACTGGATATATGGTTTTAAAGTCATCTACGGTATTTAACATTGCAATAAAGTTGCCAAAACTCATTTTATTACTTCGTGGTTGCAATAACTATCATGTTTGAAGTGTCAAACATATCTAACTCTAGAGAACTTAAATACGAACAAAATTTAAACACACAACGGCATCTTACAGAAAAGAGAAAATTATTTAAATCTTAGACGCCTGCATTCGGATCAATTAAAATATTTAGGACTTAAAAAAGAGCGGCCATAAGATTACAGTAAGAAAAAAAATGTAAAGTAGCCACCTTATATGTTTACAGCGGTTTTAACATATGTCATTATTACCGATATATGACTGATATGGGACTTAGAAGTCATAAGTCGTATATTGCACGCATATCAGTTAATATCAAGTTACTGTACCATATACCTTGGATACAGAGCTCGTATACAAATCATAATATCGTCAATATCACCAGTGTACCTATCACCCAATAATACGCATATAGTACGTCAACGAGCTGATATCTACATAATATCCAACCTGTTTCCTTGTATATAAATTCGATGATTTTAGCTGATATAGCCTGCTTTTAACAGCCTTCAGCGCCATCTAAAACTGAAATCAAATTCCAATGAATGGCAGTTGTGGATTTTTCTATCCTTCCGTCAAGTAGAATTGTTTGAGCGTGTTTCCATTTTTGTGTGCGATGTGATGGTCCGGTTTGGGCTGTGTATCATTCCATCTTGTATCGCATATCATGATTTGAATAATGTAATTTGTATAGAAGCAGTGTATCCATGGTATTACTCAGTCTACGGTTATAAGTTGCATATTAGTAGCAACTTTCGTAAGGTCGAAAAAAGCTGAAATACTTAAACCTTACACTTAGTTATTTCAGGGCCGTTCTTACGATGCTCACGATACGTTATAACTGGAACTTTAACTAACAGATTTTCATACTAAACTTCCGGTTAAAATTCCAGTTAGAGTTTAACTGAAGATCGTAATAATGGCCCTAAGGAAATCAGAAAAATTTGTTATTTTTTTAAATTAATATGATTTTATGAAAATACAATAAATTCTTTTAAAGGATCACCTACTCAAGGCGCTAATTTTTTTGAGAAGTGAATGTATTATGTTCACGATAAATTTCAATTTGTTTGAAAAATTGGCTCACCGTTTGAAATATAGTAGATGACTTTTCATATTACATAATGTTATAAAGGGTTATTCAATAGGTACATAACACTTTTGTATTTTAATGCAAACACACCCTTAAACTTTTTTGCTGGTCTGTCAATGTCAAAACGTTACAAACCAGCAAAAAAGTTTAAGGTTGCGTTTGCATTAAAATATAAAATTGTTATGTAGGTACTTATTGAGTAACACTTTGTTTCGTTTTCCATATTTTATGTTCCATCACTTTAGCAACTTGAAATTCTCAACTATAAAAATAATTGGGCATCGGATACAATTATAATAATATTGAATATCTGTATATACACACGCATATTAAAAAATGCCCTTATACAAAAGTAACGAACATTTTCTAAACACTAGACCAATAACAGAAAGACGTATTGAGAGTCGCTATCAGCGGTGGCAATTACCTTTATACAACGTCGGCAGGACGTCGTTTATGAGTTATACAAACATGTATACAATTCAATATGACAATATGGTGACTTCCAAATTTTTTCCTGGTCGCTCAAGGGTCGTCCGAACGTAGTCAGTCCCATCTATTGCAGGTAATTATGACAGCCAGAAGTCATTACTCCAAGTCAATCCAACCGATAAATGTGGTAATTGCGACTATTTTGTGTTGCTTGGGTTCGTCATCGCACTATTTTGTCCTGCTAAGATTTGAGAAGCGCACAGTGCTAAATAATTTGGAATCGATCTCTTGAATGCAACGCATCTCAAATATACAAAATTGTGCGTCCATTATCCACTTGTTGAGTGAGGATTCAAAGTCAAACGGATTCGCAAATAAATTTGAGATGCACTCGCTTATACTCGTATGCATAAACACCAACCTCCGTCAATCAATCCCCAAAAGACATAAGGAAATTGCAAATAGATTCGTAAATTCTGCAAAAACCTATAAATTTCTGCAAGTAGCGAAACAGAAATAAGTCCAAAGACACGTCTTTCAAAACTATGTCGTTCCGCGACTATAGGCAATATAAGTTCAAAAATATTTCGGCGAAAAATAAACGTTTCGTCCAATTTTGACGATTAAAACCGCATTGCGATGATGATGGATCGAATTAAGGAATAAATAAACATGCGCAATCCACTTGATTGCTGTTTCGAACTTGACATCTATCTCGAATCTCGATCGAGCTATGATGGAAGGAAGGTCTAGCAGATCGTTTGTGGATCAGATGTTTATTTTCTCCAATCTACTTCGCTATTTTAGGCGGAATTATAATTGAAATAGGCACGCTTATTGTTTTAATTAGACGATTTTGTATTTTGTTAAATTCATAAATAATGGCCAAAATTTGCGCACTATCGTTTCGATCATTTTCCAAATTCTGTTGTCTAGACTGGAAATTCTGTGTACACGCGATAAGATCGATCATCGGTTTTAAAAGTTATTAATAGCGTGAGAATGTTAATCGCGTTGCAATTTTAATGAGAGTTTAATTGCAATGTCAAAAAAATTTGGCAATTGGAATGTTAAGTGCTTGAAAGGATTTCGGGAATATGAGGATTATAGCAAAAATATTCTGCTTGAAAATGTCAAAAATGAGATTTTATTTTGAAAGAACATGCATTGCAAGTTTATTTAATTTTATTTCAATTTTAATTTTAATTCGCTAAGAGCACTTAGCTTTAAGAAGCCGAAATCAGCAATAATGGTGTTCATAAAGATGTTGAACCATTCGTTTTTAGACTCTAGATGAAAGCTTCTTCATAAAGAATTGACTGAAACCCCGTATGGAGAAAGTTTTATTATTCCCATAAACACCAGTCTACTAATATCATTCTCCAGTCGGAGTACATGTGCATTGGTCTTTCTTTGCAGATTGATTTGACCACTCCAAATAAATGAACCATTAATTGAAATATACCGCACTAGCGACTAGGAGCAGCCAATCGCATAATACTCTGCAGATAAAGTACTAAATACCGATTTATATTGTAGTTGGGAATGACACTGAAAGATGACTGAGTATATAGTGACCCTCTTTCTTAAAAACTATAGTTTGGTAGCTGCTCGAAGATGAACGACAAATTCTGTACCCGGAACTTAAGGTAGATAACCGATAAACAAGACTTTTGTATAGAAAATTACTAGAGATTAAGCTTCTTATTGTGTCTTTTATTGTATTACACAAAACAAAAAGTGTAACTACGTAGTTTAAGGATTTTTTATGGCAACTACTCAAAGGAATGAAGGAGATATCGGTCGCTATGTACTCGTCCATCGCATTTATTTCTATCTCGAAAATAATTCCTGTGAATGTTCAGGCTCAACGATTTCTGGATATTTGAGTAACTAAGTTTAAAAAAAATTACCTCATAATTGTTCAATGTCTTTTGTATGGAGACTGCTCGAAGAACTTGTTTCTTCATAACTACTAATAGTATTGGTTGTGAGTCGCATAGTAACTTACACCGCATCTCATCACTAAACACGTTCCGGACTTATACCCAAGAAATAATGTAGTTATGCCCAGACTGTAGGCAGGTTTATTTTTCTATTATAATGACAAAATTAACTTCGGATCTGCGACCTGTGCAACCAGCGATGATTTGTAAAGTACCAGCGTTAACTTCAGCAGTAAAAATTTGCTCTCCTTGTAGAAAAGGATTCAAATGTTACCAGGAACGTCAACGGAAATCACTGAAGATGATCTGTTTGACCAGGAAGTGGAACCTTTCGTTGCAGAGAACCAGGAACTTATACAACTGAATACGGATGAGGAGCCCAACGAAGATCAAACGCTAAACGAACAATTCAGCAAGGAAGTCGCATTGCAGTCATTAATTGAATGTCTTCAATAGGTACTTAGGAGAAGAACCTCTCAATAAATGACGATGTACCAGAGAAAACTACATTCGGAAAAAAGCTTGAAAATATGAAAGGAATCATAAAAAAAAAAATTTGCACTAAAAGATGAAAAGGACCAACCACCATCTACTGAGGATGATATGATTCACAGACTGAAGCCTGAATATTCAACCACCAGTGACAAGAATATTAAGGAATTTATTTTATCTTTAAGTCCTGATAAATGGACCAGAAAAGGAACAAATGAAGAATTTCCCACGACATCTTCGTAGCTATACCGTTCGAAAGTCAATACGGATTTCAGATTCTGAGTATATCAACATCTCTCACACTGGAGAAGCCTTACTTCCGATATCATCGAGGCAGTGGGAGACTTCTACAGTAAGGATGACAGAAATCGAGTGAGATTTTATTTCAATCAAAACAGAGGGTAAGAAAGATCTCGTCCAAAAATCTTTGGTTTTGGGGAATTTGAAGGAAGTGTATCAAATTTTCAAATTTGCTTCCCTACGGAATCAAATATTTGGCTGCAAATCAAGATACAGAAATTTGCGACTATCGGTTGTGCCTTGCGCCCTGCTTTTTGAGATATTCCAAAGTCGATATTCTTGAGAAAAAATATTTTCAAGGATAATTTTTATTAAAATTTTTTTTTATATTGCTACAACCTTCCCCTTTAAAATGAGCCCTATTTTATTATTCCATGATGAAAATTAACGAAGATGTGAATTTTCAAAGAGGACTCCGACAGCATTGCAAAATTTTTAGCATACTTTAACTAACAAAAAAAAATTAGATAGAAAAAAATATTTAAATCAAATTTATTTTTCACTAATTTATCGAGTACACAGACTTTTTCGGGATGCATTTGATGCTGGTGTATCTCGTGTTGATTGGCATCATCCCAAATCCGACAACTTTGGTTGTACACTATTACGGTTTAAAATTCGCGTTAGTGGTCTTAATACCGCAATTAAAACCCCTTGCACCAAACCCAGAGATGGGTCGTGGGCCCCAGTGGTTCTTACTTTCGGAACCCGTCCTCCAAGATCTTCCCCGACGGAACCACGAGTTCGGGGAAAATTAATTATAAACTAATTTAAAGGAAAACAAAGACACTATTCACCCGGAGAAGAGGCTGAAACACGTCACAACACGGAAAAATAATACAATTGGCATAAAATAAAAACAAAGAAAATGAAATTTAATACTCTTCAATATGATCTAATCATTGATTGTTACCTGTTCTTTCTACGAATTCTGCTGAGTATAACTTACAAACTAGCCTAGCTAACCTTAACTTAGGGCGCCTCTGGTGCGGTGTCCCACGACGAAAATTCAAATATTTCCTCGTTTTTTTTGCACGACTTTCCTTTGTTCTGTTGACGAAGACCTCGTTTGCCGCACAACTCTCCTTTTGTTCTCTGGCGAAGTCCTCGACCGTATATCGCCGACTTCCGATGCAATCCTTTCGTATACTTTCTTATACTTATACTTTCTTATACTTTTACTCCGACCGTACTTTCTCGTTCACTGACGTTCTCGTACCCAACTCACTTGACTAAAGAGACCGTTTTCGGGTGCTGCACTTCCCTCGAAACCTCGGGTCAGCTTTAGAATCGGTAAATCCCCGTTTTCCTGGGTCAACGACTGCTTACTCCAGGTCGTTTACTTAAATCTAATAACTTTCTCTTCTTCGTTAGCTTTTGCTCCCGATTGATTCGGGGTCCACTTTAGGTTCTCGACCCGACTTTTTAGCATGGACCCAAACCTTGCTGACCTGCCTTATCGACTTTTAATTCTCGCAGTATAAGTCCGCCATGTTTGCACTTAGCGATGTGATTGGTCCTCAGTGATGTGATCTGTTCTAAGTGATGTGATTGGTCCTCAGTGATGCGCTTCGTGATTCGATGTTGCGTGTTAATTTCCAAATGTGGTTCAAGTCTAACCCTAATCTCACTAATTCATACTAATTCATTTTTCCTATTCCGATTCCTAATACCTAACTATAACTAACTAATGTTCCCTAAACCTAATCAATTTATCTTTCCGCCTCTTCTCCGTGTCTGCTGCAAATTATATTAATATTTCTTCACTGCCTTACTTGAGGTGCTACTGTCGACTATGGAGCCGTGCATATGAAGCGTCCTCAGCGCATTGGGTTTCATTACCAAAAAAGGTAACTTTATTCATCATTTGATTCTTTCCTTTTATTTCTATTAACAACGAAACTCACGATTGTTCTCTCTTGCCTTCCAGAAGAATGCTCATTACGAGTTAACCTCGTAATAACACACATCCATTCATCAAAAAATGGACATCGTAGTTAAAAATGACGGAATGCGCGAAACGTTTTTCGAACGAAGCTCTGATTTTGAAAATAAAATTTGATGATTTGCACGCGTTGTTCAACGCTATAACCTTCTTTGGTGATTTGCCATTCACTACTAAACAATTCACAACAAATTCTACGGATATTGCTTTAACAACATGGCCGCTATAAACTAACAAATTTTGAGCGATCCTATTGAAACACTCTATATTAATAATAGTTCGGTCAAAATTTTTACCAAGTCAAACAAATTTTATTGAGTACACTTTATTTTTGTGTTACAGTTGGAGAAGATTACACCACAACTACCTGTATAAAACATTATTATACAAAAATTTCAAATTGCATGATAATACAAGCTTTCGACTCTTGTTCATTAAATTTAAATTTTCTCGTTTCCAAAAGTTAACTCTTAAAAAATAAATTAAAAATTTTATCATCAGAGTCGTTGTCAAAGAAATGTCTTCAGAGCGTTGTAAACACTTTTCAAAATGTACTTGCCAAAATCTTGCGATGTAAATCAGGTATATGTGTAGATACTGCTTATGAAGATATTATAATTATGAAGATATTATAATTGAAAATGGTTTTAGAGAATATCCGAGTTTGGTTTTTTAAATTTTAAAATAAAAATACATATCACTTCCATACTCCACCTCCCCCTTAAAAATTTTTACTTTCAGCAAACTCTATTTATCAACTTTAATACAGAAACCGAATTTAAATTGTCTAGTGCAATTGGTTCGTGAGATATCGTAATCTAAAATTTTTCGACCCCCACCTCCGTACACCCCTGCCCCTTCTCAAAAATTTGTTTCCAATCTACTCTCCTAGTATACCCACAGATGTTCATTGAGTTTTAATTTTGTGACATTAACCCTTTAGGAGATATGGATTTTAGAATGTCTCGATCTCGGCTTTCAAGCGTTTCGGACGCCTTATTACTCCCCCCACTCCCACACCCCTTCACCCATATCAGCAATATGTTTGCAAATGGGTCCACTATTGACGCTCTATATAAATTCCAATTTTCAGCTTCCTAGCCTAAGCGGTTACTGAGATCTAAAAACCAACATTTTTCGTCTAAAACGCTTCCCCCACCTCCCCCCTCACACCCACATCATTCAAAAGGTGGCCACTTGAAGGAGTCTGCTCAGTCTACAAGCTATAAGCTTTTAAACGTTTTGCGTACGGCGGACGGCGTACGGCGACCGGCGACAGAGGACGGTGGACGGCGGACAGAGGAAGGCGGACGGCGTACGGCGGACGGCGCTCAGACGGACTGACATTTTTTTTTGCTTTTTTGGTGTCTATTAGTCGTGGAAACAAAAATAAAGTAATACAGTTAATTATAGGTAATGTACGGGAGAAAATTCAGAAAACCCGTTAAATCACTTACATCTAACTTAAAACTAAATTTAGTGTATCTTACTAACTATGAATTAAATTAAAAAAAAGTAAAGCCCTGCTGTATCGTTTTAACCATTAAAAATCTGTTACGAGAGGGAACATTAACTAAATATTTGCCGAAGCTGGATGTGGTGTGCAGGCTAGAGGATAAAATAATTTACCTTCTACTTAAATTTTTTAATTTTCCGTTGGTCTGAATATTGAAAGTTTGAAAAGTACAATTTCAATGTGGCAGTTGTTGGTCTTTTCAAACTTGCTTAAGTAGTGGGAATAGTACGAGAATATCAGAATACATCCCTTAATGATAATTATAGTGTGGAATAATGGCCTTGCCACAGTTTTGAGTTTGCTGTGTCTATGCGTACTTTCCGGTAGCGCGTACTTTTAGGGCTGTACATTTTTCCACTGTTCAGTATAAATAATAGTCTGCCTAGACAAGGTCTACATCAAAATGGAGTTGTACAGTGAAATCCTTTTTTGTGCCTTAATCCAGGATCCAAGTGGAATTTGGAAAGAAAGCTCCATCTCAATAAAAATATCTCAACGCATTCCTTCCATGAATAAATCCGTACATAATTTACTCGTGAAATACTCATTCTTGCACTAAATCTTATTTCTATGGAACCACCGTTCGGTATCATTCAATCATTTTCGCCATTACCGAATCGTATCAAATTATTTCGGGATATCTTCAGAAAGGAAAGCAAAAGAAAAATAAGAACCGGTGGTAAATTGCATTCCTTCGAGAACACAATGCCAGCCAAGGAACAGGAGCTATTCTTTCGAGCAAATTGAAATTTTTTCTTTCTAGTGGTATACGGTATTTCGCTTCATTTATTCCTTACACAAAATTATATATCGGTGGCGTCTTTAACTCAACAAAGATTTGCAAGGAACGGAAGAAGAATGTATTCCTGGCCCTGGAAATAATTCGAGCACGAAGGCATCTTACATTTTGGTGACACCGGTAAGAAAATTACATGTCGAGCATACTATTGCTATAGGTGTTGCGTCATCTGGAAAAAAGGCATATGACGACATAAAATTGCCTTCTGGATGGCGGCTACAAACCTGTAACAATCACTTAATCATGTTTCAGTTGTGTATTGAGAGTTGAGAATTTCTCGGGTGATTAATTTAATAAATCTGGTCTACCAGGTGGGGGGTGTCGGTAATGTCTCCATTGGATTCTTCAAAAAAAAAAATGTCTCCGCCATTTTGTCGGATAGTATGTGTGACGGGATCGGTTTTAATATAGAAAGATATGAGAGCGAAAGGTTGAAGGTAATACATCAGGAGAACACACCAAACCTACTCGAAAATTTAATCAGCAAACTTTTTGAAGAGGTATTTTCCATTAAAAATGTACTTGACGTAAATGGATTAGGAAATAGGATGGTTTCAAAATCGAATTAAAGTACTTGATGCGGTAATTACAAGAAGTACAACTTCGAAATATGTTATTAAGACTTCTTCTCTACTTACCTACCACTCTACAAAGTTTATTCTAACATTTGAAAGACAGATGGCGTTGGAAATGCAAGTAGCTCAAGCAAACGAGAGTTTTTGTGTAATTATAGGTAATAATATCGGCCGTGGTTAATTTTATATACACATAAAAAGTCTTAAGATCCGTTTTGGTCTTAAAAAAAAATTGTTTTATGCTGAGATGCGGTGTAGGTTACTATGCGACTGACAAAAAAAAATAACGTTAGCGTTGAATTTCATATATCATAGCGAACAACCAAAAACTCCACCAAATTGGTTGAAATATTGGGTGATCTTCAGTGCCACCTACCTTTAGTATAAGAAGGTGAATGCAAGAATGTTACTTAAATTATAATTCGCGGTAATGAAATTAGTTTCAACATCGCCTATATAGAATAGTCCCAAGCAATGCCACCAGCTGTAAGGGTGTTTCGGATTTAGGCTTGATACACCCTCTGACGAGTCTATGCCCTCCGATGACGACATAGCTCATTCGGACCCAGTCCAACACAGTCTTATAAAAAACTGGCCTATCCGGTGAAGGTTTTCCAACTGTCATGCCCTCTGGGACAGCGATTAATCAACAGTCGGGGATTTCGTGTTGGGGTTTCACACCAGAAACTCCACTGACGCCGGAAAACCACAAAAAACTTTAATAAAAAATAACGTTTCACATTGCCTCGTAGCTATTCCTTAGAATGTTAGTCGCATAGTAACCTACATCGCATCTCAGCAATAAACACATTTCGGACTTCTAACCATAAAATAATAAAGTTGCACCCAGACTGTTGGCCGATTTTTTTTTTAGTTTTAATTATTTTAGTAGCACATCTACATATAGGTACTAAGTTTCAACTTTCTAGCATAAGCCGTTTTCTTTGCCACATTATTTTATTTGCTCTGTACAAGGTCCATTTGAACATTAAAAATTTTTCTGAATTTTTTCTCAAATTCTTTTAATCAAATATTTGATAACATGGCATACAGTGTTATACCAGCTTAAGAAGGTATCAGGAATTAGTACTGTACACAAGCTCAACTTTCTCAAGTAACGCACTTACGTAGTCAATTTAGCAGTACAGTGTATGCCGCTAATTGTAATCGCGGATAATGTTATAAGCCGCATTTTGTTATCAAAACAGTTGGGTTCCATTTCACACAAACAGAATTCATCGCTTATTTTTTTTTTCGTTTATTGTTATCACCCGGTTAATGTTATTGTTTTTGGCTGGTCCCAAAGTGATTACAATAAGCGGCATCCATTGTAGTTCATTCATTCATCTTTTGGAAGCTATCAAAACGACCATTTTCTGATCAACTAGGTTTTCGTCTACCAAAAAATTTATAATTGAACTTGATATAATATGTGTATCCGTTGTAATATTCCACTTTTTATTCCTAAATGTCTTAAGGGCTCACATACCCTCGTGCGCGCCGAAAACCGAGTAAATTTAAAAAATTATTACAAAGGTTATATGGTGAAAAAAAATTTAAATTGTTGCGTTCACATATCTTACTAACTTTTCAACTATAGCAAAAAAATAATTTTTGTTTTTTTTTTAATATTAACACAATTTTTTACGGATATAAATGGACTACTGATGAAAACCATGGCGCCTCCTTGTCGGCATCATAACTTCACCAAAAATAATTCAATTTGCAAAAATAGAAAAGAATCTTGTAAAATAATGTAGTAGTATAGTGTGACGAAGGGAATTTATTTTCTTTCAAAATTAAAGAAGTTACAGTGTTTCAAACTTTAGTAATCAGTTCTTTAAGAAAAATTTGCGTTTAAGACTTTATAAAAATCGGCCAACAGTCTGGGCGCAACTTTATTATTTTATGGGTAGAAGTCCGAAACGTGTTTAATGATGAGATACGGTGTTGGGTACTATGCGACTGATAACCTAAAAAATAACGTTCCAAATAGCATCCTGGTTATTTTTTAGGTTGTCAGTCGCATAGTACCCAACACCGTATCTCATCATTAAACACGTTTCGGACTTCTACCCATAAAATAATAAAGTTGCGCCCAGACTGTTGGCCGATTTTTTTTTATTTATTTGCGTATTTTTTTATCAATAGAATAATTCATAGTAGTAAAAGCGAATTCGATCACATTAAACCTAAGAGATTTTCGGAATCAGTGAAATCTTGAACAATATCCCCAGGGGGTTTAATTGAGAAAAATACTTAAATCGGTTTTTCCCCGACTACGTTTAAAGCTTATAGAAGTAAAAGTGAACTCCAAATCTCAATATACCTTAGGAATATATCAGAATTCGTGAATATGTACACAACCACTTTACACCCCCTTAGGGGTTGGATATCGAAAAATTTTGAAGACCGTTACTAGGCGCTTATATAAATAGCCTGCAGAAGTAAAATTGCTTTGATAGCTCGACAAAAGTTTTAACGAAATTTGTGAAAATGTGGATTCACGGACATTTTTTTTACTCAACCTCTGAACGTCAATAAAAATCTGAACTTTTTTTTTGCTTTAATTACTCTAATAGTACATCTACATATACGTACTAAGTTTCAATTTTCTAGCATAAGCCGTTTCTGAGATATAAAAAACCACCCCTCTCCCCAGTACCTTGATACCCCTACCAAAAATTTTATTTTTCTAGGATGTCTCTATAGTGGCTCTATATAATCCTAAATTTTTAGCTTTCTATTCATCATGGTTTTTGAGAAATAAAAATCAGAATGTTTTCCTTTCTACCCCCTTTCACCATCACCCCAACACCAACACCACCAACATTTTTTTCCCTACTAGAAGTTTACCGACCCCAACTCCTGTAAAATTTTCAAGATCATATCTGATACGGTTTCTGAGATATAAAAATTAAATTTTTTTGAGAAATTGCTATCCCTCCACTTTCGTGCTCCACCTCCCCCCTCAAAAAGTTTTGTTTCAGTAGACTCCTCTTGTGATCCTTTATACAGAAACAAAATTTTATCTTCCTGGTATAATTGGTTCGGAAGATATTGTAATCCAAAGTTTTTCACCACCCACCTCCACACCCCACCACCCCTTTTAAAAATTTTAGCCCTTATCTAATCTGGAAGTATCCCTAAGGACAACAACAAAGTTTCAATCTTCTGACATCAATTGTTCAGGAGATATCGATTTTAGAATGTTTCAATCCCTCCTTTCATGCGTTAAAGAATCATTATTTTCCCCCCCACTCCACACCCCTTAACCAATATCGACCACTTTTTTTGCAATTGAGTCCATTATCATAGTACTATATAAGTTCCAAGTTTCAGCCTCCTAGCATAAGTGGTTCCTGAGATCTAGAAACCAAAATTTTTCGTCTAAAACGCTTCCCTCTCCTCTCCCCTTGTACCCCCACCCCTCAAAAATATACCAGTCGTAGGGGTTCACCCAATCTACCCACCATAAAAATTTCAATTTAATATCTCAACGGGCTTGGGTGCTACGCGCCTTCAAACGATTTTGCGTACGGCGGACGGCGTATGGCGGACGGCGGATGGCGTACGGCGTACGGCGTCTACGGCGGACAGACGGACATTTTTTTTTTTTTGCTTTTTTGGGGTTTACTAGTCCTAAAACGTGTAAATACAAAATTTCAGGGTAGCAAACTTTTTTGAAATTTCAGGTCGATCACAATACTTTATTATTAAAAAATAATAAAGTAAAATTTGCGTTTAAGACTTTATAAAAAATCTGCCAATAGTCTGGGCGAACCTTTATTATTGTTAGGGTCAAAGTTCGGGAGCGGTAAAAGTCGGAGTGTATCATGAGTTGCTTCGAGATTTTTAGATTTCTTATGGAAAATTAATTTTGTTCTTAATATAAAAATATTTAAAATAGAGATTTTTAGCCGATTAAACATTGAAAAAGTCCGTGTAGACTATTCGAATTTCAGTATATTATGTACACTAAAAGCCCATAGAAGTAAAAACGAATTTGTTGCCTTATCAGAATTAAGAGACATGACGAATTGTTAAAACGTATACAAACCCATTACTTCCAGTTGGGGTTTGAATTTCGAAAAAATTGTGAAACAGGTTTTTAGACGATTTCATAAGAAGCAACCTGATATCTCATGAGACAAAACGGATTTTGAAAAATTTCTGAAATCGTAAGCAAACCCTTCACATCTCCTTGGTTCTGGAAATTCGAAAAATCGTGAATTGGTTGGCCGTAATAATTAATTTTACATCTCATCAGAACTAAGGAATGGCAAAAATTGTGAAAACATATACAAACCCTTGGGGGTTGAATATCGAAAAATTGAGAAATGGGTTTGTAGGCGATTATATAAAAAGTCTGTGGAAATGAAAAGCGATCTAATATCTCATCGAACCTAAGAAATATGTCGAAACTTTGAAAAGCATACAACCCCCTTACACCCATTAGGATTGAATATCTAAAATACTGAAATTGATTTTTTGTCTTTTTTATATGGGAAACCTTGGGAAGTAAAAGTGAATTCGATATACCACCAAATATGCAACCTCCTTGCACCCACTTGGGGGTTGAATATCCAAAAATTCTGAAAGGAGTTAATAAATAAATATGAAGACGGCACGAGAAAGTAGGAACCAATTCAATTTCTTATCACTTCTAAAAGAAATGACGGAACTCGTGAAAACGTGTTCAACCCGTTTATACCCTCTTAGGGGCTGAAAAAGGAAAAAACTTAAAAACAAGTTTTAAGCGATTATTACGCAAGCACGTGAAAGTGAAAAGATATTCGATATCTGATAAGACCTGGGGATATAGTAGAATTTGTGAAAAAGTTTACAACCCACTTTGCATCCCCTTAGGGGTCGAATTTTAAAAAATTCTGAAAACACTTTCTAGGTATTTATATGAAAAAACCGTAGAATAAAAATGAATTTAATATTTGGGAAGACCTAATAGATATGACGAAAACCGTGAAAATATATGCATTCCATTTCCACTGATAATTTTTTTTGCCCCCCCCCCTCCGAACGCCAATGGATATTTGAATTTTTTTTTATCTAAATTAGTTTTCTAGTTGATTTACATAAACGTACCGAGTTTCAACTTTGCAGCATAAGCCGTTCTAAAGATAGGAAAAACTCCCCCCACCCCCGTACCATACTACCCCTATAAAAAATTATATTTTTCCAAGATGCTACTAATATAGCTCTATCTAAATATCAAGTTTCAGCTTTATATCATTATAGGTTGTCGAGATATTAAAATCGGAACCTTTTCCTTTTCACCCTCCCCCACCCTCACCCTCTACACCCTTATTTCCAAAATTTTGTTTTCTGCTAGGGGTCTATTAGGTCTACTTCTGGTAAAAATTTTAAGCATCTATCTTACACGGTTCTTGAGATATGAGACGTGATTTTTTAGAAAAATTCTTATCCCCTCCACTTTCATGCTTCACCGCCCCCTTGAAAAATTTTGCCTTCAGCAAACTTCATTTGTCAACCTTTATACACAAACCAAATTTTATTTGTCTAGTGCAATTGGTTCGTGAGATATCGTAATCTAAAGTTTTTCACCCCCCACTCCCGCACGCCACTGCTTCCACTCAAATTTTTGTTTGCGATCTATTCTCCTAGTATACCTACAGATATTTATTAAGTTTCCATTATGTGACATTAACCGTTTAGGAGATATGGATTTTAGAATGTGTCGATCTCACCTTTTTTGCGTTTCGGACGCATTATTTTTCCCCCCACTCCCAAACCCC
This sequence comes from Beris morrisii, assembly GCA_951812415.1. Classification (NCBI taxonomy): domain Eukaryota; kingdom Metazoa; phylum Arthropoda; class Insecta; order Diptera; family Stratiomyidae; genus Beris; species Beris morrisii. The sequence goes on along the minus strand of OX638313.1, from coordinate 34,637,092 downwards.
TTCACCTATATCGGCAATTTTTTTGCAAATGGGTCCACTACTGAAGCTCTATATAAATTCCAAATTTCAGCTTTCTAGCATAAGCGGTTGCTGAGATCTAGAAACCAAAATTTTCCGTCTAAAACACTTCCCCCTCCTTCCCCCTCCTCCCCCCTCACACCCCCACCCCTCCAAATTTGGCCACTTTAAGGGGACTGCCCACTCTACCCACGAAAAAAAATTCAACTAAATAGCTCAAAGGGTTTGGGTGTTACGAGCCTTCAAACAATTTTGCGTACACCGGTAGACGTACGGCGTACGGCGTACGGCGTACGGTGTACGGCGTACGGCGGACAGACGGACTGAAATTTTTTTTTGCTTTTTTCGTGTCTACTCGTTATGAAACGTAAAAAAAAAAATTTTGAGGGTAGCAAATTTTTTTTTTTTAAAAATCGATAACAATACTGTATTATTGAAATAATAAAGTAAAAATTGTTTAACCAAAAAATTAAAAAACCTCTCGTCACATTATCGAGAAAACAATTATCAAAATTTTTAAAAAAAAAGTTGATAAATATTGATAATTGACTGAGTTACACTGTCTAAAAACATAGTTTCGAGAAAAACGCGTTTAAAGTTTCTGGTAGGTACAACGTGAACTTACGGCTAGTCACCTATTCCAGCTTCGTACTGTACACCTTCTTCCCCTTGTCTCTTCCTATAAACTTGGTCCTTTAAACGACCTTGTTTTCCAAGCCACCCAGGTTTTGCGAACAAAAAAAATACGAAACGCAGCTGTCGAGAGGGGCGCGGCAGTTAGCCAGATCACATTTTTATACTCTAGATGAAATCATATACAGGGTGTAACTAGTACTGAGGTTCAAACAAAAATGGGAAATAGAGGAACTTGTCCTGAGTAGAAAATCGTTCTACACATACTCCCGTTTTTGCACCGTTAAGAAGATAGCGCGATTTTAAGGACGAAGGATTTTCATCGCACCTGTGATCACTGTTTGATCTCTAACTTCTGCAGTTCTTAGCGTAACGTAATAATTCTGGGCTCGTTGGAAAGGACACAAATTCTTCTTTCTAATTGATATCAACTGTGTCAATCAGTGTTATACTTTTTGAGAAAAATTCATTTAAATGACACAAAAATAATAAAAAATTAAAAAAAAATACAAAAAAGTCCTGTTTTTCCAAGAAGGACCTGATTAACCACCAAATTTTATTACATTTTCGGAAAGCCCATAAAATTTCACTATGCGGTTGATAACAAAATTTCTTCATAGGTTGAATTGTAAAGGAGCGGGGCTAACAGTTATCAAGCACGTTCCCTGCAAGTAAATCTGGTTTGACACCCGTCATTCGCCGAAGGAGTATGATTAATAATAGTGAGGACGAAATAAAAGAGTTGAAGTATAGTTTATTACGTTTATTTAGTTTATTACGTTTACAAATAATTTTCAACATGTCCGCTGTTGTGGAGCAAGCAGAAGTGGTATCGCCGACGAATGGCATTGGTGGGGTTCACACACAGTAGTTGGGCTCGTAACTGATCGCATGCTTCGGTGATACGGGAAATGAGCTGTTCTCGTGTATGAATTTCCTCTGCGTAGACGATGCTTTTCAAATACCTCCAGACATAAAAGTCCATGGGAGTTAAGTCGGGAGATCGTGGAGGCCATGCAATGGGAGCGCCACGACCAATCCATCGATCCCGAAAATTCGCGTCGAGCCACCGACGGACATTAGCACCATAATGCGCTGGCGCTCCATCGTGCTGGTACCAAAACCTGACCAGTACACGGAGTGGTATATCCTCTATGAGGTCTGGTAAAGTTTCCTCCAAAAATTCGGCATAATTGGTGGAATTGAGAATTGGGAGAAGAAATACCGGACCGATGAAAGTTCTGCCGATGGTGCCAGCCCAAACATGCACACTGAAGCGATGTTGATGGGACGTATTTCGGCTGGTATAGGGGTTTTTACGTGCCCACACATGCATATTGTGGAAATTTTCCGTCCGTCCGTCTGTCCGTCCGTCCGTCCGTCCGTTTGCACGATAACTCAAGAACCCGTTGGCCTAGGAAGTTGAAATTTTGTCAGCACCTGTAAAATGGAAAAAGTAAGGCTAAGTTCGTTAATGGGCGATATCCTTCCACTCCTTCGGGTACCTCCCATACAAGAGTCCTTAAAACACGTATTCAAAATTATTGCTCGAATGCTTCAGGTTAGGAGCTTGAAATTTTAAATACTTAAAGTTTACAATGTTTGAAACGAAATTTGCAGATATGATGCAAATCGAATGAGTCCTTCGTGTATCAGTCTATAAAAGTCCTTCAAAAATGTATACAAGTTACAGAATCCACTATAACTCTAGTACAAGTTAAAGCAGGGATTCAAAATTTTACAGGAATTAGTTTCATATCAAAAGCAAGACTCATTTCATTAATTAGCGCAATCCATCAACTCCTTCGGGTAGCTGTCATACAAAAGTTCTTAAAACACGTGTTCACCAATATTGAACGATATCTTTAGAACGCTTTAAGTTATGACTTTGAAATTTCGTATACGTTGTTTTTATAATAGTCGCAGCTGAAGGTATTAATATGAAAAATATCCCGTAAGTCCTTCATGTAGTTGCCATACAAAAATTTTGTAAAAATGTCCCAACTTAATTTATGGAACTCACTATAACTCAAGAAATCGTTTAACTATCCATCGAGTAGCCACTATACAATAGTTTCTACCTGTAAATAATAGGTCATGCAATAGTTGTATGTACACTCCTCATTCTTTTGATATATTCCCAAATAAAATATAAATCGGAGTTCAGTATTTCATCTAGAGTATCATACGATTGGCTTGCAGCCGATCGTGACTGCGTTATGTTTTACTAAGAATCCCCCCCCCCTTTTCGTATGCCAATGGATATTTGAAATTTGTATTTATCTCAATTATTTTGCTAGTAGATCTTGAAATGATAATGTAAAATGTATTAAAATTTTTATAAATGTTTAACTAGTCTCCAAGGAAACAAAAAAAATTCTTAATTCACCTACTTGCGCAGGTAAGGTTAAAGACACAACCATTATCTCTCTTGTAAAAATAATTTCGGTAATCACATTACATAGGTAAACCTTCCCGCATTCCAGACTTTGAAGTCAATTAAATTTCAAAATTCTAAAAAATAAGTATGATATAATTTTTTAGCAATTAGCCAGTGGTCAAGCTAAGTCCCACTCACTATACTCAATTTCCTTGTTTTTCGTATCTAATCTTCAAATAACCTTCATTTCATATTAAATAAACTGAAAATACACAATATCTTTGTGTACTTTGCAATTAGCCAGTATATTGATTAAATCGTATATTTATTTTTTCTATTCTTATCTCTAAGCTTTTTGATCGAAAATATTGACGTAGATGTAGAAGTTATAAGTATATATCGAATAAATTCCATTAAAATATTTTTGAAGGCTTCACATATCCTTCTAAAAATAACACTAAATAAGTATATAACAATTAAATTTAAGACTTAAAAATATTGGTGAATTATAAAACTAAAAATTTCCATATAAATTATGACTAGGTACTAGTTTTGGTTGCACTTTTTTATTGATTTATTTTCAAACTAAAACATTGTATAAACTTTTCAGTTTACTAGCAGTGATGTCCGCCTCGATGATGCGGTCCGTGATGATGTGGTCCATGATGTGGCCCATGATGTCCATGATGATGCGGACCATGGTGATGATGTCCGTGATGACCAAAGCTTGGTGGACTGTGATGATGTGGACGACTGTGAACTAGTAAGAAAACGATCAGGATCTAATTCTTTAACTCGTTAAGTAGGATACTTACTTGGTCGATGAATAGTTGCGCCCAATATTCCACCAATTATACCTCCTACAATAGGAGCAATTGGAGTCGAGGGTTTAACCACAGGCGGACAATGGCCACCATAATGTCCACTCTCGTGCCCAACATAGTGCAGGAGGGTATCGCCCGCTATCCGTATGTGTGAAACTCGTGTCATCGATATGCGATGATTGAAATCACAGAAGGGATGTCCATTCACTCGAATCGAGAATCGATTGTGTTCGGCTTGAATGTCGATATCGTAAGCTTGTCCTCGAACTATCGGGCATGACCCGTACCGTTCTTCTGATCGCCACGAGTGACATTCGTAAGTATTTCGGACAATTGCGTACTCAGAAGGACGAACACTTAGATGCAGTGCAACGTCGTCTTGCATATACATTCCTCCACCGCACTGCAAATCTATTGTAAATCGATCGGACATATGATGCATGAGTCCTCGGATTTTGATTTTTGTACCGACCTGTAAGCCTCCTGGGATATACGACACGAATGGCACGCACTACAAAAAAGTGAAAAAATTTATGAAATTCAAATTAGGCACTTCTTTTTCTATAAATTCACTTACAGGATTGTGGGCTGGTAAGGAACACATTTTATTCTTTTTTTTTTTGCACTAAACAAATGTTGATCACTCGAAAGACTACAATGAAGTGATTTCTGCAAAACGATTCGCGTTATATGAACATTAATCACAATCTGCCACAGGTACCTTATCGAAATCAATCAATGGGCCTTAACTGATAAAAAAAATTAGTTATCTTCTATAGCGCGAATACATTTCGAATACTATGCCTAATGTAATGTTAACAAAGTTTTGGTAATGGCGTATCGATTAACCGTCGATAATTGTACATAAAATACAAATATTCATATCGGGGCATTTTATTTATCACATCCGGTAATCTCTAGATTACCTGCCTCTAAACTTTAGGGTACATTTTCTTGAGTTTACTGGTGAAATTAGTAAAGGCGGGGTTTCCCCTTGATAATATTTTATATGATTCCAATATTGCGTCAAGCGTTAAACTTTGTCGTCATTTTCAATGGAATAAACTCTCAAGCTCTCACTAAGAGTTTGTCATTTTGTATCTAACAAAGTTGGAGTTTTTCCCACTAGATAAAAACAGAACCTGCTTACTAATGCCGAAGGCTAAACCCGAAGGACTCATTCAGCATAAAGATAAATAGATCCCAACAGGTGGGTCAAAATGTGCTTGTAATGAACTATTTAGATCAATGACATATGGATTAACCACTGATGAAGTAATAAGGGTCCATAGACGACTTTAGATAACAACATTTCTCTATACTCCGCAGGACAACCATGAAAAAACCTGGGGAATTGCAAGTGCAATTAACGAGAAATTGCTATAAATGGATGCGATAGACGCTGTGCCATTACAAGCCAGCCAACCGCGGCGGACGTCGTAAGAGTCTCCGAAAATACTCCTCAACGCTGGCATACGGAGAACCCACCGGAACGAACCACCCGTCCAACCCATCCATTTAGGGTTATGTTAGAGGGCATCAGCAGACGCCATCTTAGACACTGTGTTTTCAGAAAAAAATCTCGTCATGTTCAGCAATATGACGGATTAGTGGATTTCAGTGATCGGCTGACGCAGAAAAAACCTCAAAGCGCTTTGAGCAATTTCTGGATAGTAAGAACATTACCTTCCTTGTGCAACTGAGTGAGCCTTGTGTAGATAGACGCACTCAGAGCCGCCCCGAGTTAAAAATATGGCGATGCGCGGCATGACTCCATCCCGGCGAAGCATAACTAAAAATCGGCCAACAGTCAGGGCGCAACTTTATTATTTTATGGGTAGAAGTCCGAAACGTGCATATCACGTTACAGGTTACTATGCAACTGACAACCTAAAAAATAACGTTCCAATTAGACTCCTGGTTATTCCTTAGGTTGTCCATAGTCACCTACACCGCATCTCAGCATTAAACACGTTTCGGACTTCTACCGATAAAATAAGAAAGTTGCGCCCAGACTGTTGGACGATTATTTTTTAGTTTTAATTACTGTAGTAGCACATCTACATATAGGTACTAAGTTTCAACTTTCTAGCATAAGCCGTTATGCTAGAAAGTTGAAACTCGGTATGTATAGAAAGGTAATTTAGATTAAAAAAATTAAAAATATCCATTGGCGTTTGGAAGGGGGGCCCAAAAAATTATCAAAGAAAATGGAATGCCTATATTTTCACAAATTTCGTCTTATCTTTTAGGTCTTCTTAAATATTGAATTAATTCTTATTTTCCAGACTCCTCACATTAATGCAAAGATTTTTTAAAATTGGACCCCTAAGGGGGTGTAAAGGGGTCGTATATATTTTCACGAATCCAGCCATATCCCTCAGATCTGATTAGATATCGGATATCTTTTCACTTCCACGGGCTTGCGTAAAAATTGGTTATTACGGCATTTGATGTAATGGCCTAAAAACCAATTTCATGATTTTTCGAATTTCAAAAACCAAGGGGGTGTGAAGGATTTGCTTACGTTTTCAAAAATTTTTCAAAATGGCTAGTATCTGATGAGATAGCAAGTTGCTTATGAAATCGGCTAAAAACCTTTTTCACAACTTTTTCGAAATTCAACACCCAAGTGGATGTAATGGTGAATATTTTGTCCGCTTCTCGGACTTATAATCGCCTGAAAATCAGTTTAAGCCGCGCCAACTCCTAAGTCGATGTGATGAGTTTATGAACGTTTTCACGAATTGCACCATATCACTTGAGTTCATACGAATTTGATTTTGTTTTACTTCACTTATTTTCAGTATTTTTCAATCTTCAACCCCCAAATTAGTTGAATAATAATAGAATAATTTTTCAAAGAGAAAATCTCCCTTTCCTTATTCGATTTTCTGTGAGCAAATTGTTCACTTTTGTAAAAGAAAAAGATACAGTATATCGTCCAAGGTAAGACTTAGTTAAAAAGAAACCCAATAGGATTATGGTGTAAACCTCAGAAATTTTCTGTACTTGGGAGCGAAGGTCGTTTTGTAAAGAATTTTATTCGATCATTAGGCAAAGCGGATTGCTTTCTGTGCAGAGCCAGATTTTATTACTTGATTTTTAAATTAAATATCCTTAGAGTGTCCCGAAAAATTTTCCGAAGCAATAAATCATGCCCAGGATTTGAATTTCTAGACTATAGAACTCCGGACTTATCGGAAATTCAGAAAGGACTTTGCGGTTCGGTTATTACGAAAAGGGTACATTTTGGCGAAGCATATTCAGACTCGTCGTCTAAAATACCGTCACCAAGGATTTGGTCTTGTGGCAGAAATTCAATCATATCCAAACCCAAAATAATATCCTTTTGAGATCCTTCTCTAGCTGTACGCATAGAAATTAATCTTAATTAGCAATAAGTATTTTGTCGTTTTCTCATCTAATCCTTTTCTTTCAAATTAATTGGATTTTGATCGGTTTAGAGAGGGTGTTATCCGTTTCGCTTTATTATAAATCATTCAAAATGTAGAAGCTTCGCAGCAATTAATTGACTCCTTAACAATCTTGCACTGGAGTTAAAATAAGAAGTTGGTAGTCGGCTTTGTTCTAATCTTTGACAAATGTCGCTCGTTAAGATCCTTACTAGGAAAGTTTTATCGTCTCAGTTGAGCGATGCTCGTAATGATCAAATCAAACACAGAAGCAAAATCCTTTGCTAGAAGATTGCCGGAATTCTTCCTTTTTTTCGGATGAAAATTAACGGCAACACGTGTTAGAGCCTGCTAAATGGCTGCCTGGGCCGAATATTGGAATTGGACATTTTGTACTCCTCGTATGCGTGGGTCTGAGCCTTTTATGCCTTGACATAATGCTGTAATTACGAAACGAAAATGAATTAGGCGGCTTCATGGCGTCGTCTTTACAAGCGTAAACCCCATGAATATGTTTAGGATAAGTATCCTGCAATTAACACATATACTAATTTATTGCCGAATGCTTCCCAGCTTACCCTTAGAAATGCTAATGCTTATTCTCATATGCTGCTGCGTATATGCATTGAATAGGGAATTAGTTTTCTTTTCTTGCTTTATCTCAAATTGTTCTTTGAGGTTTTAACTTTAATGTTGAAAATGTTAACTTAAAAAACTATATAAAAATTACCGCGCCTCCTTGATCTTCGAAATCAGAGTCGTATCAATTCTTAAGCTAAAATGCATGTCGTACTGTCAAATATTTGACTAAGCAAATTTGACGAACAGTCCTGTCAAATTTTTTCAGTCAAAATAGACTTTGTCTAAAAGAGCAAATAAAACAATTTTACAAATAAAAATTTGACGATTACACTATCTAATTGCCTCGAAAACGTTGTTAGAATTTTTGTTTGCCACATTAGTTGAATTGCTCTCCGTCATTAGTCAAACATTACACTAGCTTGTGCTTAGTCACCTATATTTGTTTGCCAAATAGTAAGACCCTAAAAGGAACAGTCATAGCGGACTTGCAAAGGTTCCATGGAAGCTACTACAATGGTTTTCACCTTGAGAAAGCGGCGATTTAAAAAAAAAATCTGCCAACAGTCTGGGCGTAAATTTATTATTTTATGGGTAGAAGTCCGAAACGTGTTTAATGATGAGATGCGGTGCTGGGTACTATGCGACTGACAACCTAAAAAATAATGTTCAAATAGCCTCCTGGTTATTTCTTAGGTTTCAGTCGCATAGTACCCAACACCGCATCTCAGCATTAAACACGTTTCGGACTTCTACCTATAAAATAATAAAGTTCCGTCCAGACTGTTGGCAGATTTTTACTTTATTATTTTCTAATAATACAGTAAGTATTGTTATCGATTTTTAAAAAAAAAAATTGCTACACTGAAAATTTTTTTTTTTCGCGTTTCATGACTCGTAGACACGAAAAAAGCAAAAAAAAATTTCAGTCCGTCTGTCCGCCGTACACCGTACGCAAAATCGTTTGAAGGCTCGTAGCTCACAAACGGTTCGAGATATTAAATTTAATTTTTTTTTATGAATAGAGTGGGTAGGCCCCTTGAAGTGACCAAATTCTTAGCGGGTGTGAGGGGGAAGAGGGGGAAGCGTTTTAGATGGAACATTTTGGTTTTTAGATCTCAGCAACCGCTTATGCTAGGAGGCTCAAATTTGGAATTTATATAGAACTTTGGTAATGGACCCATTTGCCTAAAAATTGTCAATATTGGTGAAGGGGTGTGGGAGTGGGGGGAAAAATAGTGCGTCCAAAAAGTAAAAAAGCCGAGCAAAAAAGGCAAGCATTCTAAAATTCATATCTCCTAAACGGTTAAAGTTACAAAATTGAAACTTAATGAATATCTGTAGGTATACTAGGAGAATAGATCGCAAACAAATTTTTGAGTGGGGGCAGTGGCGTACAAGGGTGGGGGTAAAAAACTTTAGATTATGATATCTAACGAACCAATTGCACTAGGCAAATCAAATTCGGTTTGTGTATAAAAGTTAACAAATGAAGTTTGATGAAAGTAAAATTTTTTTAGGGGGCGGTGGATCATGAAAGTGGAGGGGATGCGAATTTTTCTGAAAAATCACGTCTCATATCTCAAGAACAGTGTGAGGTAGATGCTTAAAATGTTTACCGTAAGTAGGTCTAATAGACTCCTATCAGAAAAAATTTTGGATGTGAGGGTGTAGTGGGTGAGGGTGGAGGAGGGTGAAAAGGAAAAAGTTCTGATTTTTATATCTCGAAAACCTATAATGATATAAAGCTGAAACTTGGTAATTAGATAGAACTATAGTAGTAGCATCTTGGAAAAATATAATTTTTTATAAGGGTAGTATGGTACGGGGGTGGGGGATGTTTTTCCTATCTATTGAACGGCTTATGCTACAAAGTTGAAACTTGGTACGTATACGTAAATCAACTAGAAAAGTAATTTAGATAAAAAAAAATTTCAAATATCCATCGGCGTTCGGAAGGGGGGGCGAAAAAATGTATCAGTGAAAATGGAATGCATATATTTTCACGATTTTCGTCATATCTATTAGGTCTTTCCAAATATTTAATTCATTTTTATTCTACGGCTTCTTCATATAAATACCTAGAAAATTTTTTCACGATTTTTTGAAATTCGACCCCTAAGGGGGTGTAAAGGGATTGTATACTTATTCACGAATTATGCCATATCCTCCAGGTCTGATCAAATATCGAATATCTTTTCACTTTCACGGGCTTTCGTAATAATCGCCTAAGACTTGCTTTTAAGTTTTTTCCTTTTTCAGCTCCTAAGAGGATATAAAAGGGTTGAACAAGTTTTCACAAATTCCGTCATATCCTTTAGAAGTGATAAGTAATTCAATTGTTTTTACTTTCTCGTGCTGTTTCCATATTTATCTATTACCTCCTTTCAGGATTTTTGCATAACCCCAAGTGGGTGTAAGGAGGTTGCATATGTTTTCACAGATTCCTACATATTGCTTAGATCTGATGACATATCGAATTCATTTTTCTTCCTAAGGAAGAGAACCAAAATGTCTATTTCAGTATTTTCAGATTTTCATTCCTGTTGTATGCTTTTCAAAGGTTTGACATATTTCTTAGGTTTAATGAGATATTAGATCGCTTTTCATTTCCACAGACTTCTTACATAATCGCCTACAAACCCATTTCTCAATTTTTGGATACTCAACCCCCAAGGGTTTGCATATGTTTTCACAAATTTTGCCATCCCTTAGTTCTGATGAGATATAAAATTGGTTATTACGGCATTTGATGTAATGACCTAAAAACATATATCACGATTTTTCGAATTTCAAGAACCAAGGGGGTGTGAAGAGTTTGCTTACTTTTTCACAAATTTTTCAAAATCCCTCGTGTCTCATGAGATGTGAAGTTGGTTCTTATGAAGTCGTTTTCGAAATTCAAAGCCCAAGTGGAAGTAATGAGTTTGTATACGTTTTAACAATTCGTCATATCTCTTAAGTCTGATAAGGCAACAAATTCGTTTTTTCTTCTATGGGCTTTTAGAGTACATAATGTACCGAAATTCGTATAGTCTACAGGGGCTTTTTCAATGTTTAATTGGCTAAAAATCTTTATTTTAAATCTTATTATTTTAAGAACACAATTAACTTTCCAAGAAACTTCATAATCTCGAAACAACTGATGATATGCTCCGACTTTGACCGTTCCCGAACTTTGACCCGAAAAATAATAAAGTTTCGCCCAGACCATTGGCAGATTTTTTATTTACTTACGTATTTTTTTTATCAATAGAATAATTTATAGTAGCGAATTCGATCACATTAAACCTAAGAGATTTTCGGAATCAGTGAAATCTTCAACAATACTTCTAGGGGGTTTAACAGAGAAAAATACGTAAATCGAATTTTCCCCGACTACGTTTAAAGCATATAGAAGTTAAAGTGAATTCCAAATCTCAATATACCTTAGAAATATATTAGAATTCGTGAATATGTACACAACCACTTTACACCTCCTTAGGGGTTGGATATCGAAAAATTTTGAAGATCGTTACTAGGCACTTATATAAATAGCCCGCAGAAGTAAAATTGCTTTGATAGCTCGACATGTCTAAAAGTTTTAACGAAATTTATGAAAATGTGGATTCACGGAAATTTTTTTTACTCAACCTCTGAATGCCAATAAAAATCTGAACTTTTTTTTGCTTTAATTACTCTAATAGCACATCTACATATACGTACTAAATTTCAACTTACTAGCATAAGCCGTTTCTGAGATATAAAAAACCACCCCTCTCCCCCGTACCTTGATACCCCTATCAAAAATTTTATTTTTCTAGGATATCTCCATTCTATTCATTATGGTTTTCGGTTCGGAAGATATTGTAATCCAAAGTTTTCCACCCAACCCACACACCCCACCACCTCCTGTAAAAATTTTAGACCTTGTCCAATCTTGAAGTAACCCGAAAGACAACCATAAAGTTTCAACCTTCTGACACGAATCGTTCAGGAGATATGGTTTTTATAATGTTTCAATCGCGGCTTTCAAGCGTTTTGGACTCATTTTTTTTCTCCCTACTCCCACACCCCTCCTTCTCTATCGACCATTTTTTTGCAAATGGGTCCACTATTATAGTTCTACATAAGTTTCAACTTTCAACATCCTAGCATAAGTGGTTCCTGAGATATAGAAACCAATATTTTTCGTCTAAAACGCTTCCCCCTCATCTCTCATACCACCCTTCCAAAGGGTACCAGTCGTACGGGTTCACCCAATCTACCTACCATAATAATTTTAATTTAATTCCTCAACGGGTTTGGGAGCTACGCGCCTTCAAACGATTTTGCGTACGGCGTTTACGGCAGACAGACGGACATTTTTATTTTTGCTTTTTTGGGGCTTACTAGTCCTAAAACGTGTAAATACAAAATTTTAGGGTAGCAATTTTTTTTTTAAATTTCAGGTCAATCACAATACTTTATTACTAAAAAATAATAAAGTAAAATTTAACAAATTTAAATTTAATAAATAACAATTACTTTATTATTTTTTAATAATAAAGTATTTTTTTGCTTTTTCGCCCTGCAGTCTTGTTCATAAGGGATCGTAGATAAGTCCGGCATTACTAAAAAATTGTTCGCTTGCAACTGAAGTAGGTAGAGCTAACAGATATTTTCTAGCTATGTCTGCCAAATCTTGATATTCTTTACAATTTTTTGGACATTTTAGACACACTGCGGAAACAATGAATGCAAATCTCAACGAGAAATTATCAAAAATTACAAGCACTAAAAACAAAACGTTTCTGCTGCGTTTAGGATGACGAAATGAAACAAATGCACGTGTTTAATAGGTTTAAGTCGCTCGACTGATACAAATTTTATCAATTTATCATGCGTAACCGTGTAACTCCCGATTGCCGAGAGTTAAGTGTATACTATTCGTATTTGCGAATACAATCAATGAATATTCGTATTCGTATTTGTATACGCAAATACAGATTTAAGGTATTCGGAACATCCCTACCTCATAGTTAAATTTTTTTAGGGTGTCTCTCGACTGATAAAATAAAAATTGCATGAAACCTATGAATGCCAATTAACAGCTCTGCAATGTTTGTTTTAGTAAAGGTGCTTTCGGATCGATAGACAAATCACTGAAGCCGAAAAAAAATCATTTCAACGTTTTGTGCTCTGCATCACATAAAACTTTTGAGGTGGGATTAAATGTATAACGCACTATAGCTCCAGCTAGAGCATAAAGACCGTACTGTAAATTATCCCCAAAAGTTTAAACTTTTGCTCATACTCAGCATAGACAGTATGTCTCCATAAAACATTTCCACTTTGGTAGTGTCCTTTTCAGCACACAAGCGGAAAGGGATCATGCCCATATGGTCATGAGTGGATTCCTGTTTTGTTCGTGAAGTCTTCACACAATTTCCATTTCATATGGGATCCATTCATTACAAAGAGGACGGAAGTCATTAGATTGGATTTGCTAGCCAAAGCCTCGGGTTGAATTTATCGACCCTGGCGGACTCGATGCGGTATTGTCTGGTGTCTTAAACACTTCCCAATTGAAGCACAGACATAATATGAAAATTGAAGACAACAGTAGAGGAATAAGAACATTTTTGGTCCTTTTGTAGGTACACTCCTCGCTTATTCATACCGTAGAATTTCATGGTGATTTCATGCAGGTTGTGGATGAAATTAATTAAATTTCGTTCTGAAAGAGTGAGCATGGTTAATGGCTGTGTGTTCATTTAATTGAATCAGAGTGCGAGGACTTCCGAAATTCGGACACAGCCTCACTATGCATAGTAAATTTGTTCAAAACAAATACAGCAACAGAACATTTCGTATAATTTTTTCACCTTGCAAACTTTTTTCCGGAATATATAACGAATTAAAATTTGCATGAGACTTTTGAATCACCAGTAGGACTCCACTCTTGAAATTAATCTTTGTTTGACCTCGATAGTATGTGAGAAACCATTCAGAACTGTTGAGGTCTTATAAGATAATTTTATGATTTTTTTGGGATTTTTCCATTTTGTTCTGTGCATGATTGGGGTATAAGTTAGTACTCTTCCCGCAACGATCTTTAATTTCATTTTCAATTATTTGAAATTGGAATAAGCTACGAAACAGTTTTTTTTTTAATTAGGTGGGATGCAAAAGTAAGTTCCATTCGATTTGCCCACTCTTTCAGCTCCTACTGTAAAAGCTCTTAGAACACGTTTTTGCACTTGAGATTAAATTAGGGTAGAAGTTTGTAACATACAATTATTATTTTCATATATACCAAATCTATCAATAAACTGCGTGCAAATTTATTATTTTTTGAGTAGAAGTCCAGAAGGCGTTTAATGCTAAGATGCGGTGTAGGTTACTATGCGACGGGCAGCCTAAAAAACAACGTTCCAAATAGCCGCCTCGCTATTCTTTAGATTATTAGTCGCCTAGTAACCTACACCGCATCTCAGAATTAAAAGGGTTCCGGACTTCTACCCAAAAAATAATAAATTGGCGCCTAGACTGTTGGATGATTTTTTTTTCAATAATATTAAAAACTTTGAAACCGATTGTATAGAAAGCCTGTTAAAGTAAAAAAAAAATTCTTCATCTCATCAAACCTAAGTGATATGTTGGAATTCGTAAAAACGTACACAATAATTTTACACCCTCTTAGGGGTTGAATATTGCAAAAACCTGAAATTTATTTTGAGATCAATTTATGAGCCGTTCTTGAAAGTGGTATAAGTCCACTTTTTCATACATTGAGATATTTAAGGTTTCACGTTTGAAATAATTTAAAAATATTGGTATAAGTTAATAAAATTAGGGTGATGTTTTAACACTACAAACCTGTTAAATTTTATTATGCAAAATTAAATATTAAAATTGTTAAAGAAAATAAACGATTTTTTTAGCTCCAAATGGACATATACCACTTTCAAAACTAACATATTATAAGAAATAAAAACAAGAGGAAATTTAAGTCCATATTTTTATTGATATTAACTTTATAAAAATTGACTTTTTAATGTTAAAAATAATAATTAAAAATATAACTTTTTTTCGTCTGTTGGACTTATACCACTTTAAAAAAACGGCTCGTATATAAAGCACATAGAAGTAAAAGCATTATCTCATTAGCCTTAAGATATTTGTCGGAATTCATAAAAACTTGAACAATACCTTACACAACCTAAACTTCATGGATATCTATATATCAAATTGTATTAAAAGCCTCAACAAGCGGAAGTCAATTCGATATCGCATTAGACCTAAGAAATATATCGAAATTCGTAAAAATGTGCACAACAACTTTACACCCCCCTTGGGGGTTGGAAATCGAAAAATTTGGAACTTCGTTTATAAATGGCTGTATAAAGAGCCCGCAAAAGTAAAATTAATTTCATTACTCGACATGTCTAAAAGATGTAACGAAATTCGTGAAAATGCGGAAAACCCCTTCTCACCGACATTTTCTTTACTCCACCTATGTACGCCAATGAAAATCTGAAGTTTTTTTTGCTTTAATTACTCTGGTAGCACATCTACATATAGGTATCTACTAAGTTTCAACATTCTAGCATAAGCCGTTTCTAAGATGTAAAAACCCATCATCCATCCCGTACCTTGCTGCCACTATCAACAATTTTATTTTTATAGGATATCTCTATAGTGGCCCTATATAGTCGTAAATTTCTAGCTTTCTATCGTTTGCGGTTTTTGAGAAATAAAAAGGAGAATACTTTTCTTTCCACCCCTCCTACCGTAACCTCACCAGCACCCCAAAATTGTTTTCCCAACTAGAAGTCTGCTGGGCCTTAGGACTCCTGTTATAAACCAGTAAATACAAAATTCCTCGTGTAGACCCTCCTTCTGTGGATGGTACTAGTCTATGAGAATGGAATTTTTTATGGTGAGAAGCTACCTTGGAATCAAATTTGTTTAAGTTTTTGTTGTTTTCCGGCGACAGTGGAGTCTCTGGTGTGAAACCCCAACACGAAATCCCCGAGTGTTGACTAGTCTAGTTTTCACCGATAGTGCAAAATATTTGGGTCCTATTTTGGACAGGAAACTTCACTGGAAACCTAACGTTCAGGAATGGGTAAGGAAAGCAACAGTTGTGTTATACTCGTGCAAAAAGGCCATTGGCAAAAAATGGAGTTTGCAACCCCGAAAAGTTCACTGGCTCAACTTGTACGTCATCAGACCGATACGTATGTATGGTGTTATTGTCTGGTAGACTGCCTTAGACAAAAGTGGTTAACCGCACCACCCTAGGGAAGGTACAGAGATCAGCATGCATATGCATCAGTGGAGCTCAGAGAACAACTCACTCTGCAGCACTAGACATGCTATTCAGTCTGCCACCTCTAGACAGTTTTGGCAAGCAAATGGCAGCCAGTGCAGCCATCCGACTTAAGACCTCTGCACAGTGGACTGGCATATATGCAAGTCACTCAACAATCTTGAATCACTTTATGATTTCGACAAAAATTTCCTAACAACCATCCCAATCTGTCTAGAGTGGGAAAGGGATTCGGTCCGCCCACATATATACGGACGGCTTCAAAACTGAAGGCGGGGTAAGTGGAGCTGTTTGGCATGCTTAACATTAGCAGCTCCTTCTGCCTTCCGGACCACTGTAATGTCTTTCAGGTGGAGCTTATGGCAATCAAGGAAACCTTGTCCTGGCTGAGGTGTAATGTAGTATCTTCTAGGGATATTAGCATTTTCACAAACAGCCAAGCGGCAATAAAATCCTTGGAATCGGCCTCGACAACATGAAAGGTTGCAGCAGAATGTCGATCATCTCTGTAGGAGATGGCTGAACAGTTCCGTATTCTTCTGTGCTGGGTGCCAGGACACAGGGATATTCCAGGGACCTGCATGGCTGACGAACTCGCTCGGCGCGATACCACCCTTCAGATTATGCCGGAAAATCGGAATCTGGGTGTGCCTCTCTCTACATGTAAACTGCTACTGGGATTGGACTCAATTGAGAAAACCAACTTAAGATAGGCAGACGGTATTACATGTCACACTGCGAGACAGATTTGGCCGAAGTAGGATCTAAAACGCTCTAAAAGGCTGACTTTGCTCAAAAGGGCGAATATCAGCACCACAGTCGGTGTCCTGACAGGACACTGTCTAACAGGTTGACATGTTAAAAGACTCGGTTTCTTCTCAAACGACTTCTATAGCTGCCTGGATGAGGAGGAGGAGGAGACAGTCCTTAACCTTCTCATCTTGGAGCTTACTTCTTCAACTGTCTTGGCGACCTTCCCGCAATGGAGGTCTCGAGAATCCAGCGCTTCATTGCAAGCTCTAAATGGTTCGACGAGTAGGACCGGATTCGATGATCCTGCGGTAACACAACGGACCTTTAGGCGTACCTACCTACCTAGGACTCCTGTAAAATTTTTAATATCGGTTCTTGAGATAGAAAAATTAAATTTATTAATAATCAAAACTTTGCATTTAGTGGACTCCACTTATAATCCTATATACAGACACCAAATTTTTATTTTCTTAGTTCGGCGGATATTGTAATCCAAAGTTTTTAGCCCTCACCCCTGTTTAGCCCTTGTGTGTAATCTCCTAGTATCCCTTAAGATAAATTATTATTTTTAATCAATCTCTGTAGGTTGATTCCGAACTGACCATGGCCGCCGTAAGTTTGTACAAGAAGTTTATGTGCTTCAACTGCAGATTTTTTGGAAAAAAAATAATGCAGTAAAATTCCCCGCAAATACTCGTTTTTTGGCACGAAATACGAAATGTTTAACAATATAAAAAAATAATCGGCGGAATGATATATACTGTAATTTCAAGGCTAATGGTGGAGCTTCTCGATGAGGTTGGCTGTAGTATTGCCCAATACAAAAGGGTCTAAGATAACACCATCTGTCGAGAAATAGCTGGAACATGCGCAAGTCCCCAGTAGGAAAACATCCCAACCCCCATACCATACCAATTTAAAATTATATTTTTAGAAGGTGCCACAACTTAGGACTACCTAAGTACCAAATTTCAGCTATCCATCATTAGAAGCTCTTGAGATATAAAATTTTTGTTTTTCTGTTTTTAACATCCTCACCCTGCACCCGCACCAACAAAAATTGTTCAATGCTCGGGGTCTATTACGCCTATTTCTCGTATAAATTCTAAGCTCTTATCTTAAATTGTTCTTGAAATGCGAGACGTAGTTTTTTATATTAAATCTTATCCTCGTTAGGATCTACGACCTACATTTTGATTGAAAGTCTTTTTTTGCTTTATTGGTGTCTACTAGTCAAGAAACGCGACAAAAAGTTTCAGGGTAGCATTTTTTCGATCACAACACTTTATTATATTCAAATAATAAAGTGAAAAGACAATACGTTTAGTGGCTGCGAACCACATCTATTTTAGTATTTGAGAAGATTATTTGGCACGCGCGATGCGATTATACCGTAGCAATTATACCCAATTTTATTAATTGTCCCATTAAATTAAATGGGATATTATTATTTTAGACTATCATGTAATTGGGTACGGCTTATCGTAACTACGATCATATTTTTTTCGATTACATATGCCAAACAAAATATTCATTTATAAAATAGGTTTTTAAGGTACCTGAAAATTTGTAAAAAATGAATGTTTAACCGCATATCATACACATGAAGTATTTTTTTTTTTAAATTGGCGATAGGTCCCATGTAGCTTTCTTTATGTTATGTTATTGAATTTTATTAAAGGAAGAAAAAAACGTGAACCGTAACATACCCGCAAAAGACAAGTTGCTAGTACGTAGAAAATTCGATTGAAATTGTATGATATGGCGCCATTAAAAGAGAAAATACGAAAAATTCGTGGAAAAAATGGCATAAACATTCTTTGAACTTTCACCAGCTCAACGAAATTCAATGCTCATTGTGCGTCATTCGGCTCCCATCAAACTTTCTTTCTTCCTTAAGAAGTCGTGTAAGCATCAAGAAACCTTGAGCGTCATAAAGTGGGTACATTTCGGCTGTCTCTCTAGTTCAAGGATTCGTTTTCAATTTGTTCTTTTTCCGATGATTTTAGTGGAAGGACGATGTAGGTTATTTGGGAAAAACATTTTCCCAAAACGTCTTTGTATGTTCTTCAATTTCATAAAGAATTCGTAATGACGGCAAATAAGTGCCCAAGTGGGACACAGAAACTTCTCTATGTGCCCATCTATGAGATGTGTAATTTAGATTGTGTTAAATCTTGTACACATATTGAAAAATTTATTTTTCATGAGAGACTCGAATGCATTTTCTTTTTGTTTTCCAGAAATTTGTAATCTAAAACGAATGGTACTTTGGAGAATACAAAATCCAAACTTGATGAAAATTTCGGTTTTCGTTAGGTGTGATGTAATCGTATGTAACTGAATTCTGAATCATCTTCATTCTTATAAATAAAATTTAAGATATTGCCCTGTTTGTCTGGATGTTCGTTCCATGTTAGCGTTAAATCGTTCAACTGATGTTTATTAAATTTATTTTATTCGAATATGAATCGTAGGCTGTTTTTATCATCTTTGATTGGCAGTAATATCATTCTACAAAATGTTATATTATATTATATTTAACGCTACCCCACTTCCGCCGCAAGTAACCACTCAAAGAAACTCACCCACTTACCAAAAAAAAATTTCAACTTAATATCACACCAGGTTTGTGCGCTACGCGTCTTCACCTATAAAAAGACACAAAGACTGGAAGAGCGACGAAAAGCCTACAAGGGTACACTTATGGGTCACCTTACGTACCTTTCATTCATATTGCAAATAAAGACAATAAATTAACTAAACGAAAACTTCTTTAATTTTACAACCAGAAACGTTTTAAAATTGGCGCCCAACGTGGGGTTATATTTTGTTATATTATACTATTGGGTGGGTAACTAAGTAATTGCAGATCTCACTGATAGGTGATTTGGATTGAATTTTCAGTTATGTTCACGTGTTTGAAATATAAATCTAATTGATCGAGTGAGTAGTGTTTTTGTGGCGACAGTTTAAAAATGGATAACCAAAACGAACATAATCGACATATTTTACTTTATTATTTTTAATAAGTTACGTGCTGTGTATAGTGAAGAAGTCTTAAAAGAACGTCAGTGTAAAAACTGGGTTTATGGGTTGCTCATGAAATTGAAGAAATTCATTTAACCCCACATATCAACAACAGGACAATGTTCACAAATCAGTAATTGTAAAAAATTTTTTAACAGATATTGGACAAAATGTCTTTCCATGGCCTCCTCAAAGCCCTGATCTTAATGTAATTAAAAACGTTTGACACTAGATGAAGCCGAAAATTCCACAAGAGATTGAAAGGTTTCCTAAAGAAGCGTGGAAAGATATCACAAACGTGTGGAGTAATATACCAGCGACCGTGTTGCAAAACCTGATAGATTCTATGTCTGGACGGCTTAAGGTGGTTATTGCAAAGGCAAAGAGCACAGGGTGGATACACAAAATACTAAGTAAGTACTAAATATGTAATTTTATAGATTTTAGCATTTGAAACTAATTTGAAAAATTTTTTTTAGGAACTTCTCTCCAGTACAGTTTTCTTACAGTATTGTTATCGATTTTTAAAAAAAAAAATTTGTTACCCAATTTTTTTTTACATTTCATGACTAATAGACACGAAAAAAGCAAAAAAAAATGTTCAGTCTGTCTGCCCGCCGTACGCCGTACGTCGACCGCTGTACGCATAATCGTTTGAAGGCTCTTAGCTCCCAAACCCTATGAGCTATTAAATTTAAATTTGTTTTATTAATAGAATGAGTACGCCTCTTGAAGTGACCACATTTTGAAGGGTGGGGGTGTGAGGGGGAAAAGGGGGATGCTTTTAAGACGGAAAATTTTGGTTTCTAGATCTTAGCAACCGCTTACGCTAGGAGGGCGACACTTAAAATCTGTATAGAGCTTTGATAGTGGACCCATTTGCAAAAAAATTGCCGATATGGGTGAAGGGGTGTGGGAGTGGAGAAAAAAAATCCATCCGTAACGCAAGAAAGCCGAGATCGACACATTCTAAAATCCGTATCTCCTAAACGGTTAATGTCACGAAATTAAAACTTAATGAACATCTGTAGGTATACTACGAAAACAGACCGGAAATAAATTTTTGAGTGGGGTCAGTGGCATACGGGGTGCGGGGTGAAAAACTTTTGATTACGATATCTCACGAAACCAATTGCACTAGTCAAATCAAATTCGGTTTCTGTACCTACATATATAGGTTGACAAATAAAGTTTGGTGAAAGTAAAATTTGTTAACGGGGCGGCGGAACATGAAAGTGGAGGGTATAAGAATTTTTTGAAAAAAACACATCTCATATCTCAAGAACAGTGTAAGATAGATGTTTAAATTTTTTACCAGAAGTAGTCCTAATGGACCCCTAGAAGAAAAAAATTTTTGGGAGTAGGGTGTAGAGGGTGAGAAAGGAGAGGGTGATCAGGAAAGTTTCTGATTTTTTTATCTCAAGAACCTATAACGATGTAAAGCTAAAAGTTGGTATTTAGATACAGCAGTAGTAGCATGTTGGACAAATATAATTTTTAAAGGGGTGCTATGGAACGAGGATAGGGGGGTGTTTTTCTTATCTATAGAACGGCTTATGCTACAAAGTTGAAACTCAGTACGTATATGTAAATCCACTAGAAAAGTAATTTTAATAAACAAAAATTTTGAAATATCCATTGGCGTTTGGAAGGGGGGGGCGACAAAAATGATCATTGAAAATGGAATGCATATAGGTATTTTCATGATTTTCGTCATATCTGTTAGGTCTTCCCAAATATTGAATTCATTTTTATTCGACGGCTTTTTCATATAAGTACCTAGAAAGCATTTTCAGGATTTTTTTAAATTCTACCCCTAAGTTGGTGTAAATGGGTTGTATACTTTTTCACGAATTCTGCCATATCCTCCAGGTCTGATCAGATATCAAATATCTTTTCACTTTCACTTTTTCAGCCCCTAAGAGGGTATAAAAGGGTTGAATTTAATTTCAGTATTTTTTGATATTCAATGCTAAGGGGTGTAAGGGAGTTATATGCTTTTCAAAGCTTCGCCATATTTCTTAGGTTTGATGTGATATTAGATCGCTACAAACACATTTCTCTATTTTTCCATCTACAACTCCCAAGAGTTTGCATATGTTTTCACAATTTTGCCATCCCTTAGTTCTGATGAGATATAAAATTGGTTATTACGCCATTTAATGTAATGGCCTAAACACCAATTCCACAGTTTTTCGAATTTCAAAAACCAAGAGGGTGTGAAGGGTTTGCTTTTGTTTTCACCAAATTCAATCCTCAAGTAGATGTAATTCGTCTTAAGTCTGATAAGGCATCAAATTCGCTTTTACCTCTATGTGCTTTTAATGTTCATAATATACCGAAATCTGAATAGTCTACATGGAGTTTTTCAATGTTTAATCAACAAAAAATTTATATTTTAAATATTTTTATTTTAAGAATAAAATTAACTTTCCAAGAAACTCCTTAATCTTGAAACAACTGATGATATACTCCGACTTTGACCACTCCCGAACTTTGACTCGAAAAATAATAAAGTTTCGCCCAGACCATTGGCAGATTTTTTTTAAGCAAATCTACTTGGTACTTACGTTTTTTCTATCGATTTTCATGTGGTAGAAAATGATCAGAGAGAAAAGAATCCATTTTTTCACTCCGTCTAATTTGATTAGGAAATGTAGACTAATATCGGCTAGGATCACTAGATACACAACACTCTCTACCTAGGGTTCGGCAGATACGTCTAATTCGGTCGTTTCTGTACTAGAAATTGTGATTTAACCTCACAAAAATCGTCTGTTTATGTACTAGTTCGCCCGTTTTTGTACTAGGGTCATTCCATCAAGAATCGCCAAAAATTACGAAATTTGTGACCTTAGCATCGCCGATTCTTTTGAAAGATATTGCAAAAATGGTGTCCGAGTCCTCTTTAAAAATTCATATCTCTGGTAATTTTTATCCTACAATAATAAAGTAGGACCTATTTTAAAGATTGTTTGTTTAAAAAATTGCGCAATATAAAAAAAATACGAATAAAAATTATCTTTGAATTTTTTTTTCAAGGATAACGATTTTGTCTTTATCCCTGAATATCTCAAAACACGGTTTTTTTATTTTTTTAATTTTTTATATTTTATAGGTTATACTGTTTTGGAAAACATACCAAAAAATTAACTTGGGATCTGAATGGGATCGGGGTCAAAAAATCTAAGAAAATCAGTGCTTCTCAATTACTTTATAGAACCTGAGGCTGTTTTGGTGTGAGTGCGTGTACAGTAACTGATTTGTTTTGCGCGACACTAAGTTGCCGCGATTACTAACCTTAGATGGTTAGTTGACTCTATCTTTTCCAAAAAAATCAAACGACTCTAATTAGTTCTTTTTCCTTTAATTTCTAATACAAGACTAACTTAAAATTACAATTATTTTATCTTATATAGCCTACGTTATCTATTTACAAGATCTTAATCTAATATTTTCCCAAAACCATAAATAACATTGATTTGGGAAAATCACTAAATGTCTACATTGATATTTTCCCAAAACCATAAAATGTATTTGGGAAAAATGCTTAGGACTAAAAGATAAGAACTTACATGTACAAATTTTCTGTTCTTATCTTGGACCACGTGCACTCTTATCAGACGGATAATTAACATGTGGTCCAATCGCTTATCTAAGTCGTAAATTTTATGATCTAAACTAAATCTACAGAGAGAGCTCAACATACTCCCCCCGTTGAAAGGATATACCTTTTAATGATATGAAAATGACTTAATACTACTAGATTGAGCTATTTCTGTATCTAATGTTACCGTGTGAGATACTGGTACGTTGGCCGATGTTTCAACTGTTGATCCTCTGGATATGCGTGTTTCCTTGTTGCGGCTCTTTTTAGTTCGATGATAATATCCTAATACTAGGATGATGGTGATTATGATGATTGTAGTATTCAAGTAGCTTATTGAATAGTGATGCACATCATGTAGATTCAATTGCGTCCATAGTGAAGATGACTCGATCTCAGGAATATCTTTGAGTCTAATTACTGCAGACTCTGTGAATAATGAATTATTGATGTTAGGAATAGAAGGAGATATATTGACCAATGGCAAAAGATATGTAAAATTTGCTGCAAACTTCCTCGATGATATAAGGGTTTGATCTGGCGTTTGTAATTGGCAACCTGGACGAAGTGTAGCAATTCCTTGTTTAGATATCATTTGTACTTGCGTTTCACTTCCGCATGTTACTTCGATGACTTGTTCGTTGAAGATAGAATAAAGCCATGTGTTTTCTATCCCATTTATTTTAGTCCATCTTGATTCCATTGTTTCTATTTCCAGTACACAATTCTTACTCAGTTCCTTTTGATGCGATAGTAGTTGTAATTCACATATTCTTTGACTGCTAATTTTTGACATAGCACATAACTGTGAACATAGCAATTGGCGTTTCATAACCTTGCATTGTAATAACTCTATAGGACTTAGAGGGTAATATTCTGTTTTTTGAAGGTTTGTTATGATATATCGGAAAGAAGGTATAATACTGATCATGTTATTATTTTTTCTCACAGGGTGAGGATACAATTCATACAGTTTAAAAAGATTTGTTGAGACAATCGGAACTTCTATGCTAAATATAATATGTTTACCAGTAGCGCGTCCTTTTGCTCGTAAAACGGAATATATTTCAAGCAAATCATTATCTGGTAATGTTACTTCGGCAGGTAAATTTTCTTTTATTTTGATAAGCTGACTGCTTAGTTGACTTAATGTCAACATGTCAGGGTGCAAATTACCTTGATGGGTATGCAGAAGAGAATCCATTAACTTGTCTTGAAGCTTCTCGAATTCGTCCATTGCGATAAACGTTGTCCAAATTGCTGGGTAAAACTCCATGTTAAACATTGTGATATTTATCCCGTCTGTGATTGCATTCAACTTGCTGTGAATCATTCGAAACTGGTTTTCAACTGCTGCATTATTTTCCCGTATTATATTGCGAGTAGCATCATAAATGGTTGTCTGATTGTTGACTAAATTGACGATATAATCCTGTCGTTGTTTATACAATTCAATTGTCTCTTCTAAATGTCTAGCATGATCAGCGTCCATCAATCCGAATAAAGCGTTAGAAATACTACCTATAATCTCTAAAGGAGCTCTCTTCTGTCTTCCTAATTGATGATTGCCGAATATAATTTCATGGTTGTTTGTAATACGTCCGTTCTTTTGTTGAAGCTGTTCAATCTTATTGGTACAATGAGTATCCTCCCGAATAGATCTTAACGAATTTAAACAAATAGAATCAAGTTTTCGAAGAAGTTGCTGAAGTTGTGTCTTTTGCATCCAATAATATCTCAGATCGAAGTGTGCGACGATTTGCCAATGATTTTTAACCAGTCGAACCTTAGATTGCTCCTCAAAGAATATCCCAGCACTATTAACAATCGGAGAAATGCTTAGCTGAGAGAGAACACTGGGAACAAGTAACAGCATGGCTAATAAAGCAGTTACATTCGATATTCCTTTATTTCGTTTAGATCGTCGAACTGGTGGTTTAGGTAATGTTTTGTCTGGTGATGAGGTTTGTGATTCGTCTGGGGTTGATTTTGGATCATCTACTCCAAGATTGTCTGGCAAGGGACATATATTATGAATGGCTCGTTGCGTTTCACCGGTAGCCGTTTTTAGATTTGCTATTCTTGCCAAACCGTCTCTTCCTAATATTACGCTTGTAACTCGACCCTTTTTCCAATTAAATGGGCTCGATTTGTTGTCCTTTAATAATACTAAAGCACCAGGCTGAATATTATTGCAGGTTTTAGTCCATTTATAACGTCTTTGCAGCTCGTTCAAGTACTCCGTTGACCAACGATTCCAGAACTCATCTCTACTTTTTTTTACAATTTTCCAATTATCGACTAAACTTAATTTATAATTAAAATTCTTAAAGTAATCTGGGAACGTGGATAACGGTTCTCCAATAAGAAAATGTCCTGGTGTTAGGACTTGATAATCATTAGGATTATTTGATATTGGTGTTAATGGCCGCGAATTTAACACGGCTTCTATTTCTGCCATTACTGTATTAAGTTCTTCAAATGTTAATGACGCATTTTGAATAATTTTTTTATAATGAATCTTTACTGACTTAACCGCTGCTTCCCATAATCCTCCCATATGTGGAGATCTGGCAGGAATGGGAAACCATTCAATTTGACGAGGATTACAGAAATCCTCAATAGCTTCACAATGTTGACGTGACTTAAATTTTTGAAACATTTCTTTCATCTCTAAGGCTGTCCCTGTGAAATTAGTTGCATTGTCTGAATAAATTCGTTTTGGTAATCCTCGTCTAGCTATAAATCTTTTTAAAGCTCCAATAAATGATGCTGTCGTTAAATCTGAAGCAATTTCTAAATGTACAGCCTTTGTTGCAAAGCACACAAATACACATACATACGCCTTGTCAGGACGTTTACCCCTAATCTTGTGATGGATAGTTATGGGTCCTAAATAATCTATCCCTACCGTATAAAATGGTCGAAAAGCTTGCACTCTACCACTGGGTAGATCTGCCATATATTGATGAAGAGCACGCGGCTGCGCAGAAAAACATCTGAAGCAACTATTTACAATTTTCTTAGCGATTAATCGTCCTCTCAATGGCCAAAACCGTTGTCTAACTATGGCTAATAAACCTTGTGGACCAATATGAAGATGGTCTTTATGTATCTGTGTCATTAACAATCTTGTTACATAGTGATCATATGGTAGCAGAACCGGATACTTTACGTCATAATGTACCTTTGCATTGCTGAGTCTTCCCCCTACGCGTATCAGACCATCGTTATCTAACCATGGCGCCAATGTTTTTAATTGTGATGACAGTTTCACCATTCGCCTATTCTTTAAATCTTCAATCTCATCTGTGAAGTGAATTGACTGTATTCGGGTTATAATGAAATTTAAAGAATCAGCGAGCCAAATAACCTTAGGTTTACGTTCATTTTTGTTTTTTAAATGATGGACAAATTTCAATACATTTGCTACAACTGCCTGCAAAAAATGAAAGTTATTTTTATGATCTATTTGATCGAGAAAGTGGTTATCTTCTTTTACGATTAACGCAGTTTTAACCTTCTTTAGTTCAGGAACTTCATCCAAATCTAACTCTGGTTGATCAAATCTAATTGTTTCCTGTTTTCTTAAAAATGAGGGACCATCTAGCCATAAGGAACAATGAATGAATGCATTTGGCATCATACCTCGTGAAATAATGTCTGCAGGATTTTGAAGGGTATTTACATAGCTCCACTCCTTTATCATACTTAAATTGTTAATTGCTTGAACACGGTTCGCTACAAAAGTTTGGAGTAAGGATAAGTCAGTTCTTAACCAGGATAACACAATTGTAGAGTCGGTATAATAAAAGATTCTGTTAATTTTGATTTCTAGAGAAATTAAAACTTGCTTTATTAATTGAACAAGCAGTTTAGCTGCGCACAGTTCAAGCTTTGGTATTGTAATTTTTTTAATTGGTGCAATACGTGATTTTGCACAAATTAATTTAACTTGAATTTCCCCATCTGAATGAATACATCTCGCATACACTACAGCACCGTATGCTTTTTCTGAAGCATCACAAAATCCGTGAAGCTCAATGGTCTTGGCTTTACTATAAATTGCTTGTCGTGGTAATCGAAATACTTTTAACCCATCAAGTTCAGTTTTGAATCTAATCCATTTAGTTTTTATTGTCTCAGGAATTTCCTCATCCCAATCAATTTTTAATTTCCACAGCTCTTGCATACAAATTTTAGCATATACTATAACAGGGTTAATAATTCCTAGCGGATCAAATAAACGCGCCGTTTCTGATAGAATTGTTCTTTTGGAAATATGCCTAGAATTAGTTAAATTCACCTTTATGGAAAATTCATCTGACGATACCAACCACAACATTCCTAATACCTTAATAGTTTCTGGATTTTCACGATTAAATTCTAACTGAGTTTCACAATCTTCGGGAGAAAAACTAGCTAAAAGTGCGGGATGATTGGCGCACCATTTACGAATTGGAAATCCGAATTCCGATAGACAACTAGACATTTGACGTTGAATATTCAATAATTCCTTCAAACAATCGGAACCTGTCATAACGTCATCCATATAGAAATCCCTTTTGATCACTCGAGATACTAATGGATCCATTTCGTTGCCAAGATCCGCACATCGCTGTAAACATTTTACGGCTAAATATGGTGCAACTGAAGTACCGTATGTCACTGTTTTTAACTTATAATACCGTAAGGCTTCTTGTGGATTCCAGCGCCAAACAATTAATTGCCACTGTTGATCGGTTTCATTGATCCATATCTGCCGATACATTTTCTCGATATCACCTGAAAATACAAATGAATGTTTACGAAATCTGAGTAAAATATTAAAGAGATCATCTTGTAGCCGAGGACCTGTAAATAAAGTATTATTCAAAGATATGTTAGTTGTTGTCTTTGCAGATGCATCAAATACTACTCGAAGTTTGGTGGAAGAACTCTCAGGTCTTAATACACAATGGTGAGGCAAGAAATAATGTTGTGATGGAATTTCACTTTCCTTAATTTCCTCCATATGATTCATATTTATATATTTTTGAATAAAATCATGATATTGTTCCTTTAATTTATCTGATTTTTCTAATTTCCTTTCCAACGAGAAGAAACGACGCACCGCTAAAGTCCTTGATTCACCTAAAGTAGATGGATCAACAGAAAATGGTAAGCTTACAACAAATTTACCGTCCTTTGCCCTACTCACATTTTCAATAAAATGCTTTTCACATAAACTCTCTGCTTGACTTAAAATTTGTTTAGATTCTTCCTCGACTTCTTCGCGTTCAAAAAATTCACGCAGATTTTTTTCTAAAGCTAAATCGCTTTTTGTTATTATCCCACAATGATAATTTTGTTTTGGAATAGATATTGCACCACTAACGGTCCAACCGAATATTGTCTTTTGAAGACTTATTTTATTATCTCCAACCTTAAGTTGTTTAGGGAGTATGATTTCGTTATATAATTCTATTCCTAAGAGTAAGTCAACTTTATCCGGCAAATTGAACTCCGGATCAGCTAATTTAATATTTTTGGGAATATCAGAAAATTTAACTTCTTGACTCGGTTGATTTGAAGATGAAATTGTTGGTAATACAAATGCTTCTAAAGTAGTTTCAAACTTCATGTCGTTTGACGCTACTTTTATATTCACTTGCTTGTTTGGACTTGCTATTTTACCCGCAATCCCTTCAACCGACAAGCTACATTCCTTGGAAGTAAGATTCAAATTCTTAGTCATTCTTGAAGTTATAAAATTTAATTGAGAACCTTTATCTAATAACGCACGACAAATAATCCAACCTCCATCTCCTTTCTGGACCTTTACTCTTGCTGTCTCAAGTAAAACATATTTCCTACCCGTCTTAACTGGATCTTGTACTGAAAATGAAGACTTCCCCTCTACTACTTTCTCGTTTTGAACCTTAGCTGAATCGGGTTTAGCTTTAATCGATGCTTGATTACCTCTATCATCATGCAAAAGTGTATTATGCTTCCTATTGCATTTCTTGCAAGTACCATTACTATTGCAATCTAACACATTATGCCCTGGATTTAAACAATTAAAACAACATTTATGTTCTACAATCTTTTGCCTTCTTTCTATTGTAGATAATTTTTTAAAACGTTCGCAAACGGATAGGTGATGTTTCTCTTTACATCCCATTAAACAACTCTTCTGAAAGGTAAGGAAGGAAGAACCTTTCGGCTTCGTCAATGCGGAACCTTTATTTTGCGTTAAGTTTTTCCCTACGATTTCTAAAGCACTAAATTGTTGTTCTATAAATTCTAAGATACTAGTAATTCCTGTAATTTCTCTAGGATTTTTTAATCCTTGCTCGTATCTTTGCCGAGATTCGTGATCTAACTTCCTTAATACTATGAAATGCAAAAATGCATCTTTCCATTCAGCATCAGAAAGATTCATAGTATCGATTGCTCTTGAAGCTGATGTGACAGTTTCTTGAAGAGATTTGTATGCACTTACCGTACCTTGGGATAAGGTAGGAGCATCTAAAATTTGTGAAAACAACGCAGATAGTTGTAATCTTTGATTGGAGTAGCGTTTTTCCAACAATTCCCAAGCAATTGTGTAATTACTTTCCGAAAGGGTTATATGTTGAATAATTCTTTCAGCTGCACCTTGCACATGTGCTTTCAAATGTGCTAACTTTTGAATAGATGTTAGGTTTGTTTTATCTACTAACACAAGAAACAAGTCTCTGAAAGTAACCCATTCCTTTATATCTCCATTAAACTTCGGTAGCGACACAGGAGGTAGTGCACAATTGTTAACCAATACTTCACTTTTAACTTTCTTATCACTTGCTTTATTTCCTAACGATATATATTTCTCGTTAAGTAATTCGTATTCGGACGTATCAAGAAAAGGGTTTAGAGAGATTTCTTCTTCTACAAGATTCTCGATACCTTTAAATTTTTCATCGATAATTTCGTTCCGAATACTCATACTCTGAATTGCTTTAAGCAGACTTCGTATTTTCCACATTAAAACAGGTTTCAGAGTTTTCACTTCACTTGATGATTCACCCTCATTTAATGACAATTCCTGAACTGTATCAATCGTCTTTAAATGCTCTTTTATTCGCGCAACAAAGTCAGAATAAAAACTTTTGGTTTTTTGAAAACCGTCCGCGAAATAGTTATGCGCAGACACCTTGTGTCTGTCTTCACACACTAATAACGCCCTGTCGTTCTGTTCGAACTCCTCCCATAGCTTGTCGATTTCACTTAACACATTTGTTAAAAAAGATCTATCTACCTTACCGGATTTGATTTCGGCTTGAAATCGAGAGTTTTTTCTTTCAAACTCTTCCTTGATGGAAAATTGCCGGTCTATTATTGTTTCCGCCATGATACACTTTGACTTATAAGCTAGTCAAACGCTTCACTACTGAAAACTGCACTTAAAACCTTGACGTATTCTGCTCGTCAAACGCTTGAATCTTGATCACAAAAGAACTAATTGGACTCGATCTGTCTTAAACTGTGATCGAAAACTAGAATCACGTCGGGGTCACCAAAATGATTTGTTTTGCGCGACACTAAGTTGCCGCGATTACTAACCTTAGATGGTTAGTTGACTCTATCTTTTCCAAAAAAATCAAACGACTCTAATTAGTTCTTTTTCCTTTAATTTCTAATACAAGACTAACTTAAAATTACAATTATTTTATCTTATATAGCCTACGTTATCTATTTACAAGATCTTAATCTAATATTTTCCCAAAACCATAAATAACATTGATTTGGGAAAATCACTAAATGTCTACATTGATATTTTCCCAAAACCATAAAATGTATTTGGGAAAAATGCTTAGGACTAAAAGATAAGAACTTACATGTACAAATTTTCTGTTCTTATCTTGGACCACGTGCACTCTTATCAGACGGATAATTAACATGTGGTCCAATCGCTTATCTAAGTCGTAAATTTTATGATCTAAACTAAATCTACAGAGAGAGCTCAACAGTAACCCTAATATCGGCTACACAAGGGTCTATTAAAATTTTCGGTATTTTTTGAATGAAAAAAAAAATGTTTGTATATATTTTTTACATCGTTATCCGAATATTTAACAGACTTATTAGGCCATGTCGCAGGTATACAGAAAACACATAGGTACTGAAGCTCAATTTCATTTCAATTTTAATTTTCCAATAATTGCAATTAATTTTTCAGACAGGACTCCCATAATCCTCTAAATGATGAAATTTTCGGCAAGGAATGTACATGAACCATACGTAGCTTAAATGCAATGCATCCGTAGATATTTGTGAAACTCATTATAGGCTGCTAATGATAGTAGCCGGAAGTAATTTGCGAAGTCCCTGAAGTACAATACCTAATTTCTAAATACCCACAGGAGATTGGATGAGGTACTCGTATAAACGACGCAGTTTTAATGGCTGCTAACGAAAACAACATATGCCCAAGCCCGCTATAACGTAAATAAATCTTTCATAATTACATGTAGCGACCATATTAAGTTTGTTTTGCAATATGTTCACTTTGGATGCCATTTAAGTTGGATACGTGTCGTTCCAGTTGATATTTATTCATTCTCGAATTTTCAAAGAATATTAAGCATACTGTTCAGATAAAGAAAGGTTTTCTGGATCAAGCTGAATTAGGACCCGGGAGTCCGCTGATAGTGAGCTTACTTGAAGGAGACGGAAAATCTTCCCTTTTTCAATACTGCAACTGGAACTTATAGTGGCCTCCAGACAAATTTTTAAATGACTTTTCTATGAAGGCTACATGAGTGACTAACACGAATTTCACCTACAACCATTGAGAAATTGGCGTATACATACTAAACTGAAAACTACTTACTTAAAGCGTTCTCAAGTTATTAGCCAATATTCGTAAAGATGTTTTCCAAGGACATTTGTTTGTCAGCTACTAAAAGTAGTCGAATTATAGGTTTCTTCCTTTGTCGAATTTACTAATTATTCAAAATAAATCGAATTAAAACAAATTCGGCTTCTTACCTGAAACATAAAAAATTTAGCACAATTTGGCCGAATCTTTATCAGTCTCAGATGACATAGAACAATTTGGTTGATCTTTGTAAACCCAAAAGATAAGTGAACACGATAACTTCCATATGTTATGTGTAACATGTTTAGAAATTGCAGAGCAATTAATGACACCGTCGTTCGCGTTTTAACAATTCTTCAGCCAACTATAGTATCGCCTAAAATTAGCAATAATTTTTTGGTGAATATTTTCACAGTACATTTTTAAACTGAAAATACAAGTTTTCCGGGTTCAATACTGTTAAATATTTATTTTTGTGTGACGTTTCGGACTCGACTGAGTCCTTTATCAAACTGATAAAGGTTTGGTTTCTTCTAGCATAAGCCGTTATATAGTTAGGAAAAACTCCCCACCTCTCAAAAGGTGGCCACTTGAAGGAGTCGACTCAGTCTACCAATAAAGAAAAATTCAACTTAATAGCTCAAAAGGTTTTGCGTACGGCTGATGGCATACAGAAAACTTTTTTTGCTTCTTTGGTCTCTATTAGTCATGAAACGTGGAAAAAAAAATATTCAGAGCAGTACATTTTTTTTAAAAAAATCGATAAGAATACTTTATTATTAAAATAATAAAGTAAAATGTAATCACAATAAGAAAACTTAGATTAGAGGCTTTCAAGGTCCGACTTGAACTGAATCGCCATTGGAAACATACCGCAGTCACGACAGGCTGAAAGCCAACCGTATGATGCTCTGGAAGAAATACTGAACTCCGATTTATTGAAGTTGGGGTTAAAGTAGAATAAGGAGTGCGTTTGTAGTTTGTACTTTATTAAGGACTCCCGTTTGGTGGCTCCATAAAAGTAGAAGATACGGTCTTCAGTGTTCAATTTCCTACCTGGAACTAAGTAAGTAATATTGAGTAATATTGAAAACTATAGACCCATTTCCGTAATATCAAATGTAGCAAGGATTTTTGAACGAGTAGCCTAATCGATCATTGTATATAAAGTTGAAAATCGGTCTCTACTTTATAAACACCAGTATGGATTTCGTTCAGGACATAGTACGCATGACGCGATTGCTCACCTTAGCAAGAAAATTGCCATATCTATGGACGAAGGTAAGAAACAATGCGCTATATTTTTTGATCTAGCGAAGGCGTTTGATTCCATACCGCATAAAAATATCCTGTATAAATTAAACAAAATAAATATGAGCAAATGTTGGATTGATTGGATTGCTAGTTATCTAAAGAATCGAAAGCAAATGGTTAAGCTAAATCAGGTCCGTAGTACTGAATTGACTTTTGAATATGGAATACCCCAAGGTACTGTACTTAGCCCATTATTGTTCCTTCTATATATAAATGATTTATATGAGATGATATAAAATGGTGAAATTATTTCCTTTGCGGATGATACTGTTCTCTTTTTAGAAAGAAATGATTGATGGATTATAGTTTACTACGGATGAAAAACTGGTTAGACCGCAGCGGCGGATCCAGAAATTTTCAAAGGGAGGGGCGGTTCATACATACATATGTATACATACTATACATATATTATATTACAGTGAATTGTTTTGTTTGGAAATATTTTATAGCTTTATTTGAGATTTACAGTTTTTATACTCTAGATGAAATCTGAGATTATTTATAAGTTTAATCCAGCCCAAAAGTTTGTAACGTTTTAATAATAATTCTACAACAACACGAAAAATAGGTACCCACTTCATAAATTTTCACTCTATATCATAAATCTAATAATTATTATTATACCTACTCACAATTTTAAAGTATATTTACTAACCGTTATAGAACAAAATATAAAACAAAACACTTGTAATATCAAATTTCGAGTTTATGTACTACGGCCGCGGTCCGAATTAAGCTCATGGTGCTTACATCACTAACAGTGCTTACGTTCGGTCCGAATTGTTGGTATGCTTATGTCGCTTTCAATTCGGACCGATTGTGTGTGCACAGTGTACTCGCCACAGTGCCTTTCCTCGAAACTGTGAGCAGTGCATTCGCCAAAAAATTACCCCTCCATGCAAATTGTATGCGTTGTGAGCGCAATTCGGACCGAGTGTAAGCGCGCTAAAAGCGCAGAAAGCGTAATTCGAACCGCTGCCAAATTACGCCATGATGAAAGAATATACATTTTATAGTGAAAATAAACTTAGATAAAATATATAAATATATTCAATATATAAATATATTCAATATATAAATATATTCAATATAAACATAACACAACAAAAAAGCCAAACTAAAAACAAGGGCCATATCTGCCAACGCTGGTTACCAGTAGTTATTTCCTAATTTACGAAACATCGCATGAGCCTCTTGAGTATAGTAGGAAACTGCGAATAACAATATTATTTGTAATTAAACTTACTAATTACTGCATACTGCAGTTACGATCGGCTGCAAGCCAATCGTTGATAGACTAGATGAAATACTGAACTCCAATTTATACTTTAGTTGGAGCTAAAACAAGTGCGCATGTAGTTTGTCCTGTATTAAGGACTGTCATTTGGTTGCTACTCAAAACTAAAAGACAATATCACCAGTGTTCAATTTCATATTTGGAACACCGAAAGTAAAATTTTTCTTTTTCAAAGACTTTCACATGAGAGGTGCAGGAAGGATTCACTCGATTTCTAGCATATTTATTCTTTTACCTGGAATAATTTAAACATTAACATGTACAAAATTTTCAATTCCTTGCTTATCGGCCAATATTCTTGAACACGCGTTTTAAGGAGTAAATAAATTTTTCTGACAATGAACTCGAACTTCATTATTCCTCAAAACTGATTTGTACAAATTACCGAACTTAGCCTTACAAATACGACGAAACATTCAGATTCAAAATTTCAAGATCCTAGGCCAAAGCGTTCTGGAGTTATCGCGCGCACGGACCGATGGACGGAAGGGCAGCAAGCGGATTTGGGGTTTTTGGCCACAAATAAACAAAAAAATCTGCCAACAGTCTGGGCGCAACTTTATTATTTTTTGGGTAGAAGTTCGGAACGAGTTTAATTCTGAGATGCAGTGTAGGTTACTATGTGACTGAAACCCCAAAAAAAAGTTCGGGATGCGGTTAAAATGGGGTCGCGCTAGAATACTTACGCCGCTGCCTCATATAACATATGAATTACATAATTGGGTCATACACCGGGATGAGAGCTAGTCCTAGTATAATATCAGTTGTTACGCCATTACAAGGTTTTTCGTGATTTGGTTTCGGGCCATTACATGAAATCGGAAATGCGTTTGAAGACGATTATATAAAAAGTCTGTGGAAGTGCAAACCAATCTAATATCTCATCAATCCTGAAAAATATGTCGAAAGCCTTACGTCCTATTGGAGTTGAATAACAAACATCCTGAAATCAACTTTTTGACGATTATGTAGGAAGCCTTAGGAAGTAAAAATGAGTTCGATATCTCATTAGAACTAGAAATATGTAAGAATTTGTGAAAACATATGCAACCCCCTTGCACACACTTTGAGGTTGAAGATCCAAAAATCCTGAAATGAGTTTTTAGATATATATAAAGAAAGCCCGAGGAAGTGAAAACCAATCCGATGTCTTATCACTAATATATGACGGAATTCGTGAAAACGTGTTCAACCCGTTTTCACACTCTTAGGGGTTGAAAAAGAAAAAACCTTAAAAACAAGTTCTAGGTGATTACTAAAAAAGCCCGTGGAAGTGAAAAGTTATTCGATATCTAATCAGACCTGAGGGATACGGCTGAATTCGTGAAAATGTATAATCCCCTTTACACCACCTTGGGAGTCCAATTTTAAAAAATCCTGAAAACACTTTCTAGGTATTTATATGAAGTACCAGTGGAAAAAAAATTAATTCAATATTTCGAAAGACCTAATAGATATGACGAAAATCGTGAAAATATATGCATTCCATTTTCACTGATCATTTTTTTTGCCCCACTTCTTAACGGCAATGGATATTTGATTTTTTTTTTAATCAAAATTACTTTTCTAGTTGATTTACATATACGTACCGAATTTCAATTTTCTAGCATAAGCCGTTCTATAGTTAGTAAAAACACCAACCACTCCCGTACCATACTATCCCTATAAAAAATTATATTTTTCCAACATGCTACTACTACAGTTCTATCAAAATACCAAGTTTCAGCTTTATATTGTTATAGGTTCTTGAGATATAAAAATCGGAACTTTTTCCTTTTCACCCTCCCCCACCCTTACCCTCTACACCCTCATCCATGAAAAATTTTTTTCTGATGGAAGTCTATTAGGCCTACCTATGGTAAAAATTTTAAGCATCTATCTTACACCGTTCTTGAGATATGAGACGTGCTTTCTTAAAAAAATTCTTAACCCCTCCACTTCCATGCTCCACCGCCCCCTTAAAAAATTTTACTTTCAGCAAACCTTATTTTTCAACATTTATACAGAAACCAAATTTTATTTCTCTAGTACAATGCGTTCGTGAGATATCGTAATCTAAAGTTTTTCAACCCCCACCCCCGTACGTCACTGCCCCCTCCCAAAAATGTATTTCCGATCTATTTTCCTAGTATACACACAGATGTTCATTAAGTTCTAATTTCGTGACATTAACCGATTAGGAGATATGGATTTTAGAATGTCTCGATCTCGGCTTTCGAGCATTTCGGACGCATTATTATTCCCCCACTCCCACACCCCTTTACCCATATTATAATTTTTTTTTTGCAAATGGGTCCACTATTGATGTTCTATATAAATTCCAAGTTTCAGCCTCCTAGCCTATGCGGTTACTGAGATCTAGAAACCAAAATTTTTCGTACAAAACGCTTCCCGCACCTCCCCCCTCACATCCCCACCACTCAAAAGGTGGCCACTTGAAGGGGTCTGCTCAGTCTACCAACAAAAAAAAATTCAACTTAATAGCTCAAAGAGTTTGAGAACTATAAGCTTTCAAACGTTTAGCGTACGGCGGACGGCATACGGCGTACGGCGCACAGACGGACTGAAATTTTTTTTTGCTTTTTTGGTGTCTATTAGTCATGAAACGTGGAAAAAAAATTTTTCAGGGTAGCAAACTTTTTTTTTTTAAAAATCGATAACAATACTTTATTATTAAAATAATAAAGTAAAATAATATATAAATTTTTTTCTTTCGAGGCTCGGTTCTATGTGGTACAAACTTTTGGGCTGGGTTAAACTTATAATATACTCAGATTTCATCTAAAGTATACAAATTTGCGGAAATATGGAAATATTTTTTAGAAAGGGGGGGGCGGCCGCCCCCACCGCACCCCCCCCTGGATCCGCCAATGTTAGACCGTAACTCTATGAAACTAAACATAGAAAAGAGCTCGTATATAGCTTGTGCACATTCCAACCGTGACCTTCCTGCTACGATGACTCTTATTGTTCACTCGCAGACATGTTCGTCAAATTGTAATTGTGTACAATTAAGAAAGGCATCTCACGCGAAATATCCTGGAGTAGCATTCGATGAATTTCTTAAATGGGACTAAGAAACAGACTGAGAAAACTGATACCAATATGTTTTGCAGTTAGATCATTTTTAACAAGAAAAGATACAAGGACATTCTACTTTGCACTTATTCATTCAATATAACAATACGGAATCATAGCATGAGGAGGAGCTATAAAGACTGCTTTGAATCCAATCTTAGTATGTTAAAAACAGCTGCTAAAAATCTTACTAAGGAAACCCAAAACTTTCCCAAGCCAGAATTTATTCTCATTAAAAGACGTTCTGTGTGTTGATAGCACATTTGATATCATCTCAGCAATTCAAATTTTTAAAGAATATAAAAATGGATAAATTCCGAGGAATTCAAATAAAACTCGCAAAGGTGCATCGATTGAACTATTATATGTTTACCATTAAGGAAAATGAATTTGAGACAAAATCATTATACTTATGCAGGAATAAAAATATTTAACAATTTACCGGAATTCATTAAGAACTGTAGTACATGGTTCGTCTTTAGTTTTTATATTTTGTATTGAATATTGGATAGTAGCCAGAATTTTTGATATTGAAGTGTTTACTATTGTTATCTTGCATTGCATTTAGTTTTTGAATTAACTTTAATTTACGTATCATTATTTTCCTTTATTATTAATTTGAAATCTTAAATAATCACCACACATATAATAAAACAATCGATATGGAGATCATATACATGTTATCCTGGAATTATCTCTCTGAACTCCACACCGCTATCACAAGGTTTTTCCTTATAAGGGGAGTAATGCCTCCTAATTATATTAAGAGAAATTGTACACATATTTTGCATTAATTTAATAAAAAAAAAATCATCAGAGGTAAAAATATTCCTTTAAAATTTAGTGAAGTCTTCCTCGCTCAATGATGTCTCGAGTGTTAGTGGGCTTCGAAATATGAATCCACATATTTTCCAAGAATTATTGTATGGGAACTACACGAAGGACTCAAATCATTTTCTTCATACCAATTCCTTTATATGCAGCCATTGAAATATCAAACTGGGAAAAAATGTAAAATTTCTAGCTTAAAGCGTGCAGAAGTTATAGGCCAATATTTTTGAACTCGTGTTTTACTGATTTTACTTTATTATTTTTTAATAATAAAGTATTGTGATCGACCTGAAATTTCAAAAAAGTTTGCTACCCTGAAATTTTGTATTTACACGTTTTAGGACTAGTAAACCTCAAAAAAGCAAAAAAAAAAAAAATGTCCGTCTGTACGCCGTACGCCGTCCGCCGTCCGCCGTCCGCCGTCCGCCGTACGCCGTACGCAAAATCGTTTGAAGGCGCGTAGCTCCCAAGCCCGTTGAAATATTAAATTGAAATTTTTATGGTGGGTAGATTGGGTGAACCCCTACAACTGGTATATTTTTGAGGGGTGGGGTTACAAGGGGAGAGGAGAGGGGAGCGTTTTAGACGAAAAATTTTGGTTTCCAGATCTCAGAAACCACTTATGCTAGGAGGCTGAAATTTGGAACTTATGTAGTACTATGATAGTGGACTCATTTGCAAAAAAATTATCGATAAGGGTTGAGGGGTGTGGAAGTGGGGGGGAAAACAATGAGTCAAAAACGCTAGAAAGCCGGGATTGAAACATTCTAAAATCCATATATCCTGAACCATTGATGTCAGAAGATTGAAACTTTGAGGTTGCCCTTAGGGATACTTGAAGATTGGACAAGGGCTAAAATTTTTGAGGGGGGTGGTGGGGTGTAGGGGCGGGGGGTGAAAAACTTTGGATTACAATATCTTTCGAACCAATTACACCAGGAAGATAAAATTTAGTTTCCGTATATGGGATCACAAGAGGAGTCTACCAAAACTAAATTTTTTGAGGGGGGAGGTGGAGCACGAAAGTGGGGGGATAGCAATTTCTCAAAAAATGTCATTTTTATATCTCAGAAACCGTATCAGATATGATCTTGAAAATTTTACAGGAGTTGGGGTCGGTAGACCTCTAGTAGGGAAAAAAAATTTAGTGGTGGGGATGTAGGGGGTGATGGTGAAAAGGGGTAGAAAGAAAAAAATTCTGATTTTTATTTCTCAAAAACCGTAATGAGTGGAAAACTAAAAATTTAGGATTATATAGAGCAACTCTAGAGACATCCCAGAAAAATAAAATTTTTCATAGGGGTAGCAAGGTACGGGGGTGAGGGGTGGTTTTTTATATCTCAGAAACGGCTTATGCTAGAAAGTTGAAACTTGGTACGTATATGTAGATGTGCTATTAGAGTAACTAAAGCAAAAAAAAAGTTCAGATTTTTATTGGCGTTCAGAGGTTGAGTAAAAAAAATGTCCGTGAATCCACATTTTCACCAATTTCGTTAAAACTTTTAGACATGTCAAACTATCAAAGCAATTTTACTTCTGCGGGCTATTCATATAAGCGCCTAGTAATGTTCTTAAAATTTTTTAGATATCCAACCCCTAAGGGGGTGTAAAGTGGTTGTGTACATATTCACGAATTCTAATATATTTCTAAGGTATATTGGGATTTGGAATTCACTTTTACTTCTATAAGCTTTAAACGATTTAAGTATTTATCTCAATTAAACCACGATTTAAGTATTTATCTCAATTAAACCCCCTGGGGGTATTGTTCAAGATATCACTGATTCCGAAAATCTCTTAGGTTTAATGTGATCGAATTCGCTTTTACTACTATGAATTATTCTATTGATAAAAAAATACGCAAATAAATAAAAAAAAATCGGCCAACAGTCTGGGCGCAACTTTATTATTTTATGGGTAGAAGTCCGAAACGTGTTTAATGATGAGATATGGTGTTGGGTACTATGCGACTGACAACCTAAAAAATAACCAGGAGGCTATTTGGAACGTTATTGTTTAGGTTATCAGTCGCATAGTACCCAACACCGTATCTCATCATTAAACACGTTTCGGACTTCTACCCATAAAATAATAAAGTTGCGCCCAGACTGTTGGCCGATTTTTTTGTATGTTCGCTACCTGAAGGAGTAAAGGGATTTCGCTGACTAATAAACTCGAACTTCATTTCCACTCAAAACTAATTTGTACTAAATGTAGACTTGGTGGCTACACAATTTGTTGAGTTATAGTGAGCTCTGTAAATTGAGTTAGGATATTTTTAGAGGATTTTTGTATGGAAGCTACTCGAAGGACTTATGGGATTTTGTTTTTCATATTGACACCTTTAGATGTAACTATTATAAAATCAACGTATACCCAGTTTCAAAGTCGTGGCATAGACAGTTCAATATTGGATGGCATGTGTTTTAAGGACATTTGTATGACAGCTACCCGATGGAGTTGACGGATATTACTAGTGAATGAACTCAGTCTTGCTCTTGACATAAAACTAATTCCTGTAAAAAATCTGCCAACAGTCTGTGCGCAACTTTATTATTTTATGGGTAGATGTCCGAAACGTGTTTAATGATGAAATACGGTGTAGGTTACTATGCGACTGACAACCTAAAAAATAACGTTCCAAAGAGCCTCCTGGTTATTTCTTAGGTTGTCAGTCGCATAGTAACCTACACCGCATTTCGTCATTAAACACGTTTCGGACATCTACCCATAAAATAATAAAGTTGCGCCCAGACTGTTGGCAGATTTTTCTTATTTATTTACGTATTTTTTTATCTATAGAATAATTCATAGTAGTAAAAACGAATTCGATCACATTAAACCTAAGAGATTTTCGGAATCAGTGAAAACTTGAACAATACC
The DNA here is from genome assembly GCA_951812415.1 of Beris morrisii. Taxonomy (NCBI): domain Eukaryota; kingdom Metazoa; phylum Arthropoda; class Insecta; order Diptera; family Stratiomyidae; genus Beris; species Beris morrisii. The sequence continues at coordinate 34,595,311 of OX638313.1, read as the reverse complement.
CCCAGGGGGTTTAATTGAGAAAAATACTTAAATCGTTTAAAGCTTATAGAAGTAAAAGTGAATTCCAAATCCCAATATACCTTAGAAATATATTAGAATTCGTGAATATGTACACAACCACTTTACACCTCCTTAGGGGTTGGATATCGAAAAATTTTGAAGATCGTTACTAAATAGCCCGCAGAAGTAAAATTGCTTTGATAGCTCGACATGTCTAAAAGTTTTAACGAAGTTTATGAAAATGTGGATTCACGGAAATTTTTTTTACTCAACCTCTGAACGCCAATAAAAATTTGAACTTTTGTTTTGCTTTAATTACTCTAATAGTACATCTATATATACGTACTAAGTTTCAACTTTCTAGCATAAGTCGTTTCTGAGATATAAAAAAACAACACCTCTCCTTCGTACCTTGATACCCCTATCAAAAATTTTATTTTTCTAGTATGTCTCCATAGTGGCTCTATGGAATCCTAATTTTTTAGCTTTCTATTTATTATGGTTTTTGATCAGAACCATCACCCCCCAACACCCACACCACAAAAAATTTTTTCCCTACTAGAAGTTTACCGACCCCAACTCTTGTAAAATTTTCAAGATCATATCTGATACGGTTTCTGAGATATAAAAATTATATTTTTTGAAAAATTGCTGTCCCCCCACTTTCGTGCTCCACCTACCTCCTCAAAAAATTTAGTTTCGGTAGACTCCTCTTGTGATCCCATATACAGAAACTAAATTTTATCATCCTGGTGTAATTGGTTCGGAAGATATTGTAATCCAAAGTTTTTCACACCCCACCCCCACACCCCACCACCCCTCTTAAAAATTGTAGCCCTTGTCTAATCTTGAAGTATCCCTAAGGACAACAACAAAGTTTCAATCTTCTGACATCAATTGTTCAGGAGATATCGATTTTAGAATGTTTCAATCCCGTCTTTCATGCGTTTCAGACTCATTGTTTCCCCCCACTTCCACACCCCTTCACCAATATCGACCATTTTTTTGCAATTGAGTCCACTGTCATAGTACTACATAAGTTCCAAGTTTCAGCCTCCTAGCATAAGTGGTTCCTGAGATCTAGAAACCAAAATTTTTCGTCTAAAACGCTCCCCTCTCCGCTCCCCTTGTACCTCCACCCCTCGAAAATATACCAGTCGTAGGGGTTCACCCAATCTACCCACCATAAAAATTTCAGTTTAATATCTCAAAGGGTTTGTGAGCTACGCACCTTCAAACGGTTTTGCGTACGGCGTACGGCGTCTACGGCGGACAGACGGACATTTTTTTTTTTTTGCTTTTTTGGGGTCTACTAGTCCTAAAACGTGAAAATACAAAATTTCAGGGTAGCAAATTTTTTTGAAATTTCAGGTCGATAACAATACTTTATTATTAAAAAATAATAAAGTAAAATTGATTTCCTGATTTAACGCGTTCTTGAGTTATATTGGAATTTTTAACTTTCTTAAATTTCGGAAGGACTTTTGTGGGCTACTACAGGAAGGAGTCATTCGATTTGTATTATACTCAGACTTGCTTCAAACATTAGAAAGTTTGTGGGAGGTGCCCGAAGGAGTGGAAGGATATCACCCATTAACGCTTAGCCTTACTTTTTCTATTTTACAGGTTGTGACAAAATTTCATCTTTCTAGGTGAACGTGTTCTTGAGTTATCGTGCAAATGTACGGCCAGACAGACGGATGGATCCACGGACGGACAGCAAACTAAACTAATATATAAATTTTGTTTATCTGAGGCTCGGTTCTATGCGTTACTTATAATACTCTATGATTTCACCTCGAGTATAAATACTAAATACTAATTTCTGCGAACCTTTAAGGTATTAAGGAACTTTTGTGTTGGGATTCATTATGGATTCGTTTAAAGGATTTAATTTTTTAAACACACAACATTTTCAATTCACACCAACTTTTTGAATTTATTAAATTTTTTATCATCTTCAAACTCTTTGGTTTTTTAACAATGATGATGAGGTGGACCATGATGAGGTGGGCCATGATGAGATGGCCCATGATGAGGTGGGCCATGATGATGAGGTGGCCCATGATGAGGTGGGCCATGCTGAGGAGGCGTTGGACAACCACCGCCTTCCTTTCCAACGTAGTGAAGGGTAGTGTCGCCTTCGATACGTATGTGTGACACTCGTGACATGGGAATTCGATGATTGAAATCGCAGTAATGACGTCCATTAACTCGTATCGAATAGTTGCTAGGATTAGCGTGGATATCAATTTCGTAGGCTTGTCCCCGCCCAATTGGACATTGACCAAAGCGTTCTTCCGTGTTCCACGATCCGCACTGGAAGGTATTCCTCACTATCGTGGATTCGTTAGGACGCACGCTTAGATGTAGGGCGATATCACTTTGGTGATTCTCACCACTGCATTGGAGATTAATCGTGAATCGGTCTGCATGGTGAGGCATGAGTCCTTTAATTTTCATCGATGATCCATTATGTATCCCTGCCGGGATAAACGCCATAAATGGAACTCTCTATTGAAACAAAAAGGCTTTATTAGTTTTTTTTTCGTTAGTGTTTTTAAGAACTGCAGCAAAGAAATTAAAAAAGAAGCGGAAACCACTTTTTATTGCCATAATTTCGAATATTTAAAAATTAACTTGTTCATCAAAATTAAATATACATACCGGACTGTGAGCAGGTAACGAGCACATTTTGATTATTTAATCCTATCGATCCGCCGGAAGACTGAACTGAAATGTTGAAAATTTTTTCGATTTACGCTTTATGAACCCTAATCACACTCGGTGCAATTTTCTTATCAAATCACCTCCTAATTGATAAAATCGTGACTAACTATGAACAAGTGCTTATACTTTGTTAATGTATTAGTGCTATAATTTAGTTGTACTATTGTAAGATAATTACATTATTAAGTGAGTATACAATAAAATAAAAAATAGAGAACAAACAATCGACTATTTGATTATTATGTTTCAGGTACACAACATACTCATGAAGTCACAAAGTATGAATAGTTGTAGGCGACAAAAAGAAATATCTGTAAATTACAGCTGATATGTGAAATATTTAATCACCGGATGATGGCCGTAAACATTATGGGTACTTGGTACTTGGCCCGCGAAAATATTCGTTAGTCATAGTCTAAATCTGGTTGAAAATGCTTAAAAAAATCACAGAGCGGAAAGGGAAAATGGGGTTCCCCTTACAAAGAAGTACTTAAGTCATTTAGGCCTAACTCCCGTATTTCTTGAACGGTTTACGTTCAAGTGACATACAAATTAAGTCATGAATTTTGTGCATTACTTTCCAGAAGCCGTGTATTTTTCCGGTTTTCGGATTCCAGGGAGGAAATGCAATACGTCGGATTGGCTGGGCACAACAAGAGTAATGCAATTTTCATGTATGGTTTTCTGAATGAGAGAATCGAGGTTATAATCCACGCATGTCCTTATTTATTCTAGAAGCAATTGTTGTGGGTACGTATGAAGATGACTCTGATTAATGCCGACACTATATGATAAGTTTAATTCAATCCGAAAGGTTCTTAACACATAGAATCGATTGTCAAAAAAAATAATATTAACATTTTCCGGGTAAATTACATCCGAAAAGACCTGTCCGTCCGTTCAGAATATATTGACCAGGGGTGTTAAAATGTCGTCTTTACTAGTCGTAAAGAACTTGGAAGGCTCCTTCAGTTAGCTCCGATACAAATGTCCTTAAAAACATAAAATCTTGAATACATTAAAATTCTGAGGGTAAGGTGAATTTGTAATACAAAAACGGTAAAATTAGGTCGGATTCGACCTTATATCAAAAAGTAAGTAAACAACAAATAAATCTTTTAAAATGTTTATTTTAAAATTACATAAAAAATGTGCAGTGGATTCCTTGTTCATGGCGCACTTACTATATGTAATATCGAATTGTTTATTGCAGCAATATCAAAAATTTAAAAAAAAATTCTCTAGATTCTGGTTTTGTTTTTTTATTCATGTCGCTTATCTAAATGCTGCACTTCTAACTTGTAAAGATTGTGTAATCTAAGGCTTACAATTAGCGTCATTTATATTTCCGGTGACACTCGTGGAAGAACTTAGCAATACTTTTTTCCTACACTTGGATGTGTTATAAGTAGACATCGAATTTTTAGGCTCGATAAAACAACGTTTTAGGCGCCTAAAATAGGCTCTAAAAATATTAAACTAGGCTTTTACGACTATGGAAAATAAGGTTTTAGGCAGCTAAAATAGGCCGTGAAAATATGCAATTATGTATTTAGTTCTAAAGAAACTTATGTTTTACGCACCTAAAGTAGGCCACAAAAGAGTTAACTTAGACATATTGTACCAAAAAAGAGTTTTAAAAAATATTGCCATTTTACTTTATTATTTCAATAATACAGTATTGTTATCGATTTTTAAAAAAAAAAAGTTTGCTGCAATCAAAATTTTTTTTTTCACATTTCATGACGAGTAGACACGAAAAAAGCAAAAAAAAATTTCAGTCCGTCTGTCCGCCGTACGCCGTACGTCTACCGGTGTACGCAAAATTATTTGAAGGCTCGTAGCACCCAAACCCTACAAGTGACCAAATTTGGTGGGGTGTGAGTGTGAGGGGGGAGGAGGGGGAAGTGTTTTAGACGGAAAATTTTGGTTTCTATATCTCAGCAACCGCTTATGCTAGGAGGCTGAAATTTGGAATTTATACAGAGCTTCGGTGGTGGACCCATTTGCAAAAAAATTGCCGATATAGGTGAAGGGGTTTTTGAGTGGGGGAAAAATTATGCGTCCGAAACGCAAAAAAGGTGAGATCGACACATTCTAAAATCCATATCTCCTAAACGGTTAATGTCACAAAGTTGAAACTTAATGGATATCTGTAGGTATACTAGGAGAATAGATCGGAAACAAAAATTTGAGTGGGGCAGTTTCGTACGGGGGTGGGGGGTAAAAAACTTTAGATTACGATATCTCATGAACCAATTGCACTAGACAAATAAAATTTGGTTTGTGTATAAAGGTTGACAAATGAAGTTTGCTGAAAGCCAAATTTTCCAAGAGGGCGGTGAAGCATGAAAGTGGAATTTTTCTAAAAAATCACGTCTCATATCTCAAGAACAGTGTAAGATAGACGCTTAAAATTTTAACCAAAAGTAGGCCTAATAGACTCCTGGTAGAAAACAAAATTTAGGAAGTGTGGGTGTAGAGGGTGAGGGTGGGGGAGGGTGAAAAGGAAAAAGTTCCGATTTTAATATCTCGAGCTATATTAGTAGCATCTTGGAAAAATATAATTTTTATAGGGGTAGTATGGTACAGGGGTGGGGGGTGTTTTTCCTATCTATAGAACGGCTTATGCTACAAAGTTGAAACTCGGTACGTTTATGTAAATCAACTAGAAAACTAATTTAAATAAAAAAAAACTTCAAATTTCTATTGGCGTTCAGAGGGGGGGCAAAATAAATGATCAGTGAAAATGGAATGCATATATTTTCACGGTTTTCGTCATATCTATTAGGTCTTCCCAAATATTGAATTCATTTTTATTCTACGGTTTCTTCATATAAATACCTAGAAAGCGTTTTCAGGATTTTTTAAAATTCCACCCCTAAGGGGGTGCGAAGGGGGTTGTAAACTTTTTCACGAATTCTACTGTATCCCCACGTCTTACCAGATATCGAATATCGTAATAATCGCCTAAAACTTGTTTTTAAGTTTTTTCCTAAGAGGGTATAAACGGGTTGAACACGTTTTCACGAGTTCCGTCATTTCTTTTAGAAGCGATAAGAAATTGAATTGGTTCCTACTTTCTCGTGATGTCTTCATATTTATTTATTAACTCCTTTCAGGATTTTTGGATATTCAACCCTCAAGTGGGTGTAAGGAGGTTGCATATCTGATGATATATAGAATTCATTTTTACTTCCTAAGGTTTCCTATATAAAAAAGCCAAAAAGTCAATTTCAGTATTTTAGATATTCAATCCTAATGGGTGTAAGGGGGTTGTATGCTTTTCAAAGTTTCGACATATTTCTTAGGTTCGATGAGATATTAGATCGCTTTTCATTTCCACAGACTTTTTATATAATCGCCTACAAACCCATTTCTCAATTTTTCGATATTCAACCCCCAAGGGTTTGTATATGTTTTCACAATTTTTGCCATTCCTTAGTTCTGATGAGATATAAAATTGATTATTACGGCCAACCAATTCATGATTTTTCGAATTTCCAGAACCAAGGAGGTGTGAAGGGTTTGCTTACGTTTTCACAAATTTTTCAAAATCCGTCTTGTCTCATGAGATATCAAGTTGCTTCTTATGAAATCGTCTAAAAACCTGTTTCACAATTTTTTCGAAATTCAAACCCCAAGTGGAAGTAATGGGTTTGTATACGTTTTAAGAATTCGTCATATTTCTTAATTATGATAAGGCATCAAATCCGTTTTCGCTTCTATGGGCTTTTAGTGTACATAATATACTGAAATTCGAATAGTCTACACGGACTTTTTCATTGTTTAATCGAATAAAAATCTCTAGTTTAAATATTTTTATATTAAGAACAAAAATAATTTTTCAAGAAATCTAATAATCTCGAAGAAACTCATGATACACTCCGACTTTGACCGCTCCCGAACTTTGACCCGAAAAATAATAAAGTTTCGCTCAGACCATTGGCAGATTTTTTGTTTTTGATATTTATTCATTATTAGCTGCACAGTAAATAATAAATTTTTTTTCGAAATTTTCAACTGTTAGGCGGTGTCTTTTATCAGTTAAAATCATTTTAAATGCTGAAAATGATCTTTCTACTGACACTGATGTTATTGGAGCATATTTAAATTTTACGCATCTTCCATTTGCATTTCGTCGGGAATCTCCCCATTTTTCCCCAACAATAACTTCACAACATTTCTCAACTTTGAAAAACCCTGATTTTTTTTAATCACACTCTCCCATTTTTGTCGTACCTTCTCTCCGACTGCTCCGATTGCACTTCTGATCTTTTCTTCTGCATCTTGAACCAATGATTCCTGCTCATACAAAGATTTTCTTTTGGGCTCTAGATTAGCTATGGTCGCAGGCAAGAACGCAAAGTTGGCCTTAAGGGGGTCGTCTAGTGTGAAGGCAGTTTTTTAATGCTTTTTTAGGGAATTTTTTTTTGACAAGCCATTAAAATAAAATAACTTATAAATTGTATATCATTTTCATTAACATTTAAACAAACTTTGTGAATTTTTTGAAGTCATTATATAGAATATAGTCGGAGATACACCGCCCAACAGGAACTCATATATAAAAAAAGGTGCTCCACTGCTGCCATGATTCCGGCCGTTCTGCTTATGTGAAATCAAAAAACCAAACGCAATTTTAATCGTGAGACTTAAGGCTCTACATGGACCTAAAATAAAGTTAGAATTCCAAAAAATAATTTTTTTTTTACGCTTTACAAAAAAAATTTAATTTTTTTTTTGATAAAAAAAAACTAACGAAGCAATCTTAATTATTTTAGTTCAACTTGTAGTTATATATGTATTAAAGATGCTGTATAAATTTGAGCAGAATCTATCAAATAGTTTTTGAGATATCATGGCAGCAGTTTGAAAAAATCGTGTTTTGAGAAAAACGCGTTTGAAAGTTGTTGCATATAATTCATAATAAGAAAATGGTCTCACCATCAATCTGCTATGCCTGGACCATAGAGTACACCTCCCTCTTCTTCAAAAAAGTCATGCAAGGCCGTTATCTCTTCTCTGTTTGAGTCTAGTACACAAAAAAGCTAGATAAGCAGTTGGGCTCGAGAATATTCGATGCGAAAGCCAGCGCTGCGCCGCCTCGCGCGCCCCGCATAGCTCCTCCGGTTTACGGCTGTAACTTTTCAACGGCTTCAAGTTTCGAAAAATTCTTTTACCCACGTCTTCTATACATGTTTTAGATGTGGTATATGAAAAAAAAAAAAAATTGATTTTTTTGATCAACCCCCCTAATTTATACAAGATCTCGCTTGATTTTTGAAGTCTTCAGTAGCTCCTTTGCAGATGAAATACTTGCAATACCATCATCAGCAGGTAGTGCTTCAATGACGGGAGTAATGTCCTTCAAGTCTGTGGTCACAGTGAATAACTTGGTAAGTCGAAAAATGGCCAAAATGGGATAAGTGTACTATGGTCATCTTCCAAGCCTTCTACATACTGTGAGGAAGTTAGCAACTCACAACCCTAATGGTTTTTGAGTTATAAGGGTGGCGGTTTCTTGGTATGTGGTAAAATTGTGTTTGTTATCTGCTAAGTCGACTTACCATAATTTTTTCCGAGTCATCATTCACGGGAAAAACCAGATAAGTCGAATTACCTAGTTTTTCGCTGTGTATCTGTGTTGTCAACTGCATTTATCCATTTATTCATCGTGCCAGATTATTCCAAGTGAAGTGTATTGTTTCTATGCATGGCTATGCTAAAAAGGCGGTCATTTCATTATAAAAAAAACAGGATACCGAAAATCAAAAATTTTTATGGAAACCAGTGCAGTGGTTGCAATACCGTCAAATACCGGGAAATGTAGTTTTTTAACATACCCTTAAAAAAAATTAACCATTCAAAATGATAAATTTTAGAAAAAAGGGAAAACATTGTAATTTTGATCGCCTTCCCCTGGTTTCACTCGGACCAAGGGACCTCATCAGTTTAGAAAAGAAAAAACACATTCTCTATAGATTTGTTTCAAATCGAACAGGATGAGATTGACGATTAATCTCAAGGGGTAATTTTAATCTTAGGTAATAATAATTACCTAAGTTCCTTTTGGAACTTCATTTTAGGGATTCATTTGTATTCATTGTTTATGAATTTTTCCATTCATTTTTCTATTTGTAGCTTATATTTTTGTACCAATTGTAGTGGATATTATGCTTACGTTGTTTTTTGCTATTGTTTCGTAATAAAAGTTTTCTTAACTTTAACGTTTTGTTTTAATGGTATTTTTGTTAACTAAATGAAAGTACACCTAATTGACAAAATAAATGAGAAATAACAGCAAAGAAACTTAATTTTATTAATATAACAAGTATGGGGAATAATCAGGTAAGTATGGTGAAAAAGTTGGGATGATCTGGTGCAAAATCAGGTAACTAAACGTAAATCCTAAAAATAATTTCAGCAAATTAATAATTTTTAAACCACTAGATTGCGAACGTTATTTGATCACATTGATGTCAACAAAAATAATTTTTTCAAAAAACTGGATTTACAGGAATAGTTCAATAGTAACAAAGTGCTGCCCTGAAAAGTTTCGTTTTTCGACTTACCAAGTTATTCACTGTGACCACAGAAGTGTTCGGCATAATACAGCACTGCCTCTATCCAGGTGCCCCATCGGGTTGTAATTGGTTGAGAAGGTAGTGGAGTTTGTGGAAGTTTTGCTTTGAATAAAGCAATCCGAGATGGAGCTTTGCAGAAAGTTTTTTTTATGTTGGAAATCAGAGCATACACTTCCGGAAATTCATTTCGGATCGTTTCTGAGATTCGGTGAAAAGCGTGTGCTAAACAGGTTACATGGACCAGTCGAGGATAAAAAGTTTTCAAAAGAGCGTACGCTGAGATCATATAGGAAGCCGCTTATGTACAAAGTAGACAAATTTTGCTTTCATCAATGCCTTCCGATGACGAAACAGCTCCTTCGGACCTAGACCAACACAATCTTATAAAACTGGCGTATCCAGTGAAGGTTTTCCAACTGTCATGTCCTCAAAGACAGCGATTAATCAACAGTCGGGGATTTCGTGTTGGGGTTTCACACCAGAAACCCTACTGACGCCGGAAAACAACTAACATTTAATCAAATTTGCTTCTATGGTAGCTTACTATGAAAAAATTCCATTCTTAGTGTTCTTTGATATTCGGAGTCCAAATATAACTTTCGAAGGGTTGATTCTGATGGAATTGGGTTTTTGCAGTATTTCTCCAAAAAATTACAAAGAATTTGGTTTTGTAGTGCATTCCACGGAATATTAGCTGAAACTAACGCCCTGGTGAGGTCCAAGAGGTTGAGTCAACAAGGACTGTCTAAGCAGGTTCTTTTGTCCAGATTTTGCTTTGTGTAGCACACTATTTACATGCTGTTTTACATGCGACTTTTTCCCCTGAGAAACTAAGGCGGTAGTTAAAAGAAAGAACGATGATACCCTGCTAATTATTTAAAGTGAAAAATACCAAGGATATAATTTACTTCCTTTGAACATAGTGCAATATCAGAAAATTAAGTAAATAGCATTCAACTAAACATGGCGTACCATAATCAATGGACCAATTGCAATTCGAAACAGAAAGTTTTGCATTTTTTGTTGCGCTCATTCACTCACATTTTTTATCCCTGTTAATTTCTGCAAATGAAAGTATCAGCATCAAAAGGCGTCAAGAATACAAACAGTAACCCCAAGGAACACCGATGCTCCAGCGACTCTAAAAGTTAGATCTTAAATGACGAAATAAAACACTGCATCAAACTACCCCCAAAGTACCATGATTTCCCTTGAAAATTAAAAATGTATACAGAAGCACCCGAACCGCACAAGGAATAGCGAAACCAAGTCCAACTCTTCTGACCGTGGTACCCCCCGTACTGAAGCAAGTATTTACTTGATAAATGCTTACTTGTTTGTTGCACAAACTATTGTTGTTGCTAAAAACTACCCTCTATCTTGCTGTGGCTTAGGACCAAAAGCAGAGTAACTTTGACTTGACTTCCTAAGTGGCCTAGCTCCTATCGGTACTGTTCGACGAGCTTAGAGGCGGTGGTAGCCGCATCTAAGGTCTTGATTGCGGCTTGGCTGTCCGAAAGGATTACAACATTTCGCTTTGGCGTAGCGTCTTGCTGCAAAATCCGACCGGCCTCCCGGGTTCCCAGTAACTTCGCCTGGAAAACGCTGACAAGAAGGTTTACGTGCCACAACCTGTATTCCACCAATTCGAAGAAGAGTACATACTATAAACCAAATTTCGCTTAACCATTTTGCAATTCATGTTCCATATAAAATTTTTGTTTATATCCGGCTCGACGGACCAAACAATTTTTGACTATTTTCTGAAAATATAATAGAATTATCTCAATGCAAGCTAAAGCTCAAATTACTATGCATCATTCCTAAAGTGAAGTATATTCGTTATGAAAAGATGCCCAAGGCTACTAATATTTTTGAGTTCTCCTGTGTTTCCTGAATATTCATCATCTTTTTAGTCATTGCATTGGCCATACCTATAGACTGTTGTAAGGGGTGCCCTTAGTGTGTACGCTAATCATCAACAATAGTTTTAAACAAAAAAGACACTTCCAAATTGAAATTAAAATTACACAACTTACGAGAATGTTATCTTACTCTAATAAGGTTTCTCTGGTTTCATTTTCCAAGGATAATATCTGAATAAGTGACTCCATTACCCATTCGTGCAATGGTAGCGAGTTGGGACGCGCTTCTATCGCTTGTACTTACGAGGACTACTTACTTGCTATTTCCTAAATTTATGCTTCAGATTTCAGCCAGTGAATGCATTGGTTTCTTCTGCCACACCCGACCAAAAATAAAACAAAAAACTAAAAATACAAAAATTAAAAAATAAATATTTTTTCTTCAAATTCTTCTTATATCTTGAGCACGAATTTCGGGTTGAACCTTAAGCATTCTTCATTCCTTAGCATCATAACTTACTTTGTTCCATTTTCGAATTCCGTTCCTGCTTTTAAGTATCAAATTAAAATTGTCCATTACACAAAATAATAGAGAATAGAAACAAATTTTATTTATTTTTTTGAAAACATTGACAGGATTTTAATTATTTATTTACTAATCTTTTTTTTGTCTTAGAACATTAATTTGTTGTCTTCTTGGAAGATTTTGTTTACACAGCTTAAAAGTATTGTAGGAAATATGAACCGAAATCACTTTCAGTTCGTTTTTTTTAAATTTTTTTTTTACATTGGTGGTAACTCTAATAGAGATTTGTGTTTACTTGCTAGCATCAGATTAGGTCAACAAAAATTTAGTTTATTTTTTCTAGAAATATGAAAGAGAACAATTTATTCTCCTACTACGTTAACATTGTTATTTTCATTCATTTTTTTTGCTTTGTTACTTATAGTTTTGATACAATTAAGATTTCTAAAAATAGTTGACATTAAGAAAATTTATTTGTTTGTATTTTTGTTAGTTTTTTAAATTTTCAATTTGTTGTCTTTAATTATTATTTACATCACAATCAATTAAATTTGTTGTGTTTAATAATTACAAAAATATTAATATTTATATTTTTATGTTTCTATCAGTTGTGGCAATCATTTTCAAATTTCTGAAGTTGACAGGAACAACATTTTGGGCTCGAGAATATTTTTCCTGTCAAAATTTTATAATTTGGATTTTTAAGTGATTTATTTAAAAAAAAGAAAAACTGATCTAAGTGTTTATACTGTGTTTAGAAATTGTATGCAATTCCAAACACACGTCGTGGAAATAATTTATTTCGAAACATTGTTCAAAGAAAATGCAGTATTCGGAAATTTATTTTTAAATTATAAACAAGGCGAGATAATTAAGAATTGTGTGTAGGTACAAATAATGCAATGCGGATGTATTCGAATGAAATTGAAATTTATTATTGAGCAAGTACTTAATATCGTTGATGATTTTTTTTATAGTGTGATCAAGACCAAAAAGGATTAGGCTGTGATCCACCAAATCTAGTGGGAAACATTTTCTGTAGTATTCGGGTTGTTTTGGGGTAGTCGCGAATAATTTAAGAGATGCCTAATTAACTACAGCAAAAGGCTTGAAGAATGCATCATACCAGCGCACATGCCACTGGTTCAAAAATATTTTTATATATTTCCAGTATTTTGAAATTTTGAAAAAAAACTGCATAAGTCGACACAACAAAAATTCAAGAACTGAGCGTAAGAAAAACATTTTGAAGATCAAAAAAATTCTTTTAATTTTAATCATACTATCGATTAAAACTTTCAAAGATATGGAAATGAGTGGCTTACAGTTTACCTCCTTTAACAAATATCTCAGACCATTAGTAACATGTCTGACACACCAATAGGGTTTCTTATTTGCTTCCGGAGTAAGAAACATTTGGTTTGTTCTTTTTGCCAAGTGTAGTGTTCACTTTTCTCAATACTAAACTTCTCGAGTTCTGCACTTAGTGTAGGAGTACACTAATTTTTGACCAGGCAAAAAGAATACGTTAGTGTAGAAACATGACAGATAAAATTGCAAACTTTTTTATTTACTTGATTCTTTCAATATTCCTGCAAGCGTTCAAACAAATCAATAATTAATATTAAATGAATAAAGTAGATTTTACCTTCAAACAGTCATCAAGTTTAACAGATGGTAGTGCAAACTTTCTTACACCTGGTTTCGAGCGTGTGTAAAAAAGTGTACACTTTCTACACTTTTCTATCTACTCTTGGCAACACGAATTGCGGACTCTGTCGTCACACCTCCAACCACTTTGTGCACATAATGAATAATGAAGACAATAAGAACAAACCTATTAAAACAGGTAGCACTAGCCACAAATTATGCCTCAGACAGATAAATTCACACGTTATGAGCTAAGCTAGTATTACACTGTATGCCATGCTGTCAAATATTTGACTAAAAAAATTTGATCAAAAGTTCAGTCAAATTTTTTCTGTCAAAAAAGAGCAAAACGAAATTAATGTGGCAAATAAAGGCTTGACGATTGGAGTATATGCGTACATTTTGCAACCAGAATGGTCATATATATGTAGGACATTGTGGCGTACAGTGTAATCGAAGCTTTGACGAAAACGAATCTCAAGAGTTGATTGAATTACAACTTTTTGAACTATCTAACTCACGGTCTAAACATGCCGACAGCTGTTCGATAGCGACATTTCGTCAGTGGCAAGTCAAAAAGACGGTGAGTTGAACAGAAAATTAAAAGGTTTTCGTTTGAATTCATGTGAAAAATAAGTAAAAACCAAACATTTATTTTACAATTTTAGTTCTTAGCACTAAACTCGCTACCCTGAAAGAACGCACTACCCTACAAATACTGCTGTATCTGTATCTGCTGTAACTATATCGATCTAGTAGTTCGAACAATGTGTGCATGAAGAACGGCTCAATAGTTTAGTCGGGCAGATAAGAGTGTGCGCAGCTCGAACAATTAAAAAGTTGTCCAACTGAATAGTCCGCAGTAGGCGCTAGCCCTTACAGCGGCGTTCAGCAAAACTGACACCTGCTAGATGATTCAATGAAGTGATTCTTTTCTTAATATTTAAAATTTTTGAAGTCTGTAAAACGAGATTCGATGCCATGCGATAACTGTGTGTTTAAAGCATAGATGCAATCTGTACAGTATTATAAACCTAATACAAGCCGACAACCCGAAAAACATGTCGTTAATCATATAGCGGCCATGTTGTTAAAACAACATCCGTTGAATTTATTGTGAATTGTTCAGTAGTGTATGGCAAATCACCATGGAAGGTTATAGCGTTGAACAACGTGTGCTAATCATGAAATTTTACTTTCGAAATCAGAGCTCCGTTTGACAATCGTTCTGCGCTTTGCGTGATTTTTAACAACGAGGCCCATTTCTTGACGAATGGATGTATAAAAAACCAAAATTGTCAGATTTGGGACGATACCAATCCACATAAGATACACCAGCACCAAATGCATCCAGGTAAAGTCACAGTTTGGTGCGGATTTTGGTCTGGCGAAATCATCGGTCCGTACTTCTTCCAAAACGAAACTGCAGTTGCTTATCATAACCGTCAAACGATCAATGATAAGCTTCTTGTGGCCTAAGCTGGATAATATGGATACCGACGACATGTGGTTCCAACAGGACAGCGCATGTCACGATGGACCTTCTGCACGAGCGATTTGCGGGCACCGTTATCTCGCGCAACGGCGACTTGAACTGGCCACCGTAATCGTGCAATTTAATGCCTTTAAACTCATTCCTTTGGGGCTATAACGAACGCCATCCAGCAAATTCAGCCAGATTTCTGCGACAAAGTCGTCGAAAATTGGAGCTCTCGAGTACGTGCCACCAAGCAAAGTCGGGGCGGACATTTGACCGACGTTTTATTCCATATTTTATACTATAAAATATTCTTTCAAATAAAAAAAAAAATTGGGTGGATATCTCACACACAACTTGTTTTATTTACATTTAAAAATTGAACGTCCTTGTTGAAAGCATTGTACACTACATACATATGGAATTTACCGCCAATCTGGCAATGCTAAACGTTGTGATCTTACGAATTTAACCCCCAAGTTACAACGACAACGCAGTCCGTCGCAGACTAGCCGTTAAAAAGTTGAGCCAAGTGTAATTCCATTATGGTAGTTAGAACAAACGTAGAAGAAAGCAGCCTAATGTAGCCATCAAGAAATGTTCGTCAATTCTCAACTGTGTTTATCACATCGAATCGATACTTTATATGACCAGAATTAATTAATATTAACTAAAATTTTTAGTTTATTCGCTGTTTCGTTGGTACGAATACGTACACTACAAACTGACGTAGACACTAAACCGGTATCGGGCTTGAAGTTTTGTTGGCTGCGTCAAACTGCGCCTTGCTGCCTCATACTACGATGTATCTGAGTCCAGCATAAGTGATTTTCCCAGTTGTCAAATTTAAACTAATTGTTTTCTTAAATATACCAATTTTGCACGTATCTGAAATTAATCAGAGCGTATGGAATGATCCTCGCGGCTCTAGAGCTACAGACACTTTCAAGTAATGGCTTACATTATGAAACATTATAATCGTAAAATTAAGTTCTGAAAAGCGACGGAATGAATACCGTCAAACGAAATTCGAACTTGGGCGAGTCAATATTTATTTTCAGTTAGAAAAAGTCTTAATTTCCGAATCCATTTTTTTACCATCTTTTATGTCGGTAAATTAGTTTTATCAATACTAGACAGTAATTGCATAAGCTTTAAACTGCACGTTCTCAATCAATTCTGTTTTTCAGTATCGCAGCAATTTCGTAAGAAATCAGTTGGTACTGCAACAGAACGTAATATATCTTCGAACACGTCGTTTTGGAGTTAATGACAATTTTATGATATATGCATAATAGTAAACAAAAAAAAAATCAACAAAATTGAGTAAAACCTTTCAATTCCTGATATTTTTCTGTGCAGCGCTCGATGGCCTTAGTGGTGGTGTATTATCTTGAAAAGATGTAGAATTATTTATTGGCACATGCTATAAATTTGTACTTCTTTTTACATAGAGAATAACATTAAATGGCAATGAAAAATAACCAACATAAAAAATTTGTTATTATTTATTTAAGATTTCACCGTTACCGTATGAATCTGCGCAGTACTGAATACTGAATCAGTACCTTTGTTCAGTTCCGCATGAATTAAGATTAACAGAATTTAGTTTGTGCTCTAACAAGAGAAGGAGTAAAGGTATCTGCTGGAATACCGTTGAAGTGCCGAGGTATTTAAGACTAGATTTTCAGAAATTCAAATTTTTGGGAAATTATTCGGTGTTGTCCACAGTTCTCATTATTTTAAAGAACAAAAATTTTTTTTGCGAAAAATTTAAAATTTTTTTGTTAATTTTTCATAAAAAATTTATTTTTTGTGATTCCATAATTCTCAAGAGGAACTTGAGTGACATTTTTTTGGGAGGCTAATCTGTTTAGCCATGCCTCATGACATGTGACAAAAAAAGTTGTAATTTTCATAAGCAGAATTATCACCTTTTAATGCTTTAAACAAAAATAATAGTATCTACATATACTCGAAGATTGATGGGATCGCTTTAGATCCAGTAGTTTGTACTAAGGTGCACAGTCACACCACTTCCTAAACTTAGCCTGAATTAATGTAACCAAACGCTATTCAATGATTAAATCAATCAATTTAATATAATTTTCGACTGTTGCAAAATAACTTTACTAGAACAATTTCAAGCCACGCCGATTTTTAAGTACACTACACACACGCAATGACATACGGAAATAATATCTAAAATTCAATTTTATTTTTTTGCCACAAGGACATGATTGGTCATTTAAGTTAAAGTTTTACTATAAGATGTATTCTTACAATAATTTTAATATATTTACACTGAATTTATCTCGCATTATTCATTGTAATATTCATTTTATTCTTGAAATGCGATTGTAGCTACAGTTATTAACATAATTATTATTAAATAGAACTGAATCATATAGTTACATATTAATAGTTTAAAATCTTTAAATTAATAATTCATATACATTTTATTTTCAATTATTTACATGAGATACATTTACATTATTTTAGCATTTTATGTACATTTTAATAACTTTCATTTCAGTTTTTGTGTTTTTCTTTTTTATTTTTAATTTATTTTTGGTATTACAAAGAAATAGCACCATGGGGAGAATTAATTTAGTTACAGTATAATTTAATACTTACTCGTCTAATATATATTCTTAGTATTTTATTATTAATATTATGATAGGTCAGTACTATTTTTTTTTAGTTTGTTTTGTCTGCTTTGTATTTATGTTCAAAATTTGATTTTAATATTATTTTCAATGATTGCTTATACACATTTTTTCTTTGATGTTCCATCGGGGACATGACGATATAAAAATAGAAGTGTCCAAAGTGCGGTTTGACGAGTGAGGTGATTTTGCTGAAGTATGACCGTGTGAATGATAATTTCTAATGATATCCAATTATCCTGGTATAGGGGTTTGACTGGAGTTTTGTTTGTTTTCCGAATTTGGAATTTGAGGTTAATTTCAAAATGGCAGCCATATTCAGCGCAGCGGATAATTGCATGGGTTTTTGGCCAGTTCTATTTTATATTAGGATGTCTCCGATTTTACTTAATTTAACAAAAATACAGTTTTATTCTTACTTCTAATTGTGTTTTTTTTTAGTGTTTATTATTGTAGTAGTGTATGTCAGTGTAGTGATAAGCTGTTCGATGAATTTGTTTGAATGTTTTTTTATTTCTTGTTTTTTTTTTAATTAAAACTTATGACTCATCTCGAGCTCATCACTTTTACTTTCATGCTAACGACGCACACAACGCGTTCGCCTTCGTATGCTGTTGCGTCGTCCGCACAATATCCGCTTGAACGCATGCCGAAATTCAGGACTAAAAATCGTATAAATAATTGGATTTAGCGTTGAATTGAAGTAGCCAAGCCATAAGCTGAGGCTCATGGCAAGTGGTGATATATCGCATTGACAGGTCGGCAATAAAATTGCTAAAATAAAAAATGGCAGCCAACAGCATACGAACGCCCCGGTTATGATGGCGAGCGTTTTCGCAGCTTTACGTTCGCGTTTCGAATCGACTGACGTTTGCGTTTTTTTACGTGTGAATGTTGGACGCGTGCCAGGCGTCGATGTGCCATACGTTGAAATATCGGCAGTTGGTGGATCGTTTTCAATACGATCGACGCCATTACCGTAGCTGCCCTTCTCCGGACTTGTATGTGCTGACGAGATGTTTGTGAAAGCGGTTGTGGTTTCGCTGATTGTCGGTAGTGGACGTCCGATGACCGTAACAACAGCCGCTGCAATACCGCCCGATCCTCCAGCTGCCGTTGCGATCAATCCGCCAGATGTCGGCTGTGTTGCAGTTACCTTCCATCGGAAACCAATGGCCGTTAGTGCCAAACAGGAAGACTTTGCCAAGGGTTCAGGATGGGTCTGAGCAGCCTAAGGGTACGTATACTATATACGCACTTTTTACAGGGCATTGGGGGTTTTGTGAATCGGGAAAAAGTACGGGAGGGAGTGATATTTGTAGGACGAATCATATTTAACGAATTGTAGTAGAAGCTGTGCGTTTTATATCTTGTTTTCGACTAGAATTCGTTTGATATGATTACAAAAAAAAATCTTTAAGAAAACACAAACACACACTATATAAAACGAAACACGCAGAATCCAATAAGCTTTAAAGAAAAACGCATCTCACACAATAAATAGCAAAAGCAAATTAGAAACTCTACAAAAGCCAGTCGAACAAGCATATGAAAACTATTCAAAACCGAAAGGAAGAAAGTTCCTAAACCTTTCTATACTATTGGTCCAATTTCCTCTAGATCGGGGTTTGATCTCAGCTATACTAAGGTAATTCTTAAATTTATAAAAAAAAAGAAATCTGCCAATAGTCTGGGCGCTACTTTATTATTTTTTGGCTAGAAGTCCGGAACACGTTTTATTGTGATGCAGTGGAGGTTAATATGCAACTCACAACCTGTAAAAATAATGTTTCAAGTAGCCGCCTGGTTATTCTTTAGGTTGTCTGTCGCATAGTACTCTACACCGCATATTATATTCATATATCTGAACTCCTTAGAAGTTAAAGCAAATTCGATATCTCATTATACCCAAGAAATATGTCGGAATTCGTGAAAACGCACGCAACCTCCTTTGGGGTTGAATATCGAAAAATTTGGGAAAATTGTTTCTAGGGTCTTATATAAAGAGCACGCAGAAGGTATTTAACCTTTATTTTTATTCGATACTTCAACAGACCTAAAAAATATTACGAAATTCGTGAAATTGTAGGAAAGTGATTTTCACAGAAAATTTTCGGACCACCTCCGTACGACAATGTAACCTTAAAGTTTTTTGTTGATTGCATTAGTGTCAACACAATATTCTCTATCTACAGTTTGGTGGGTTTGTCTAATTCGGTCGTTTCTGTACTAGAAATTGTAATTTAACCTCCAACTAAATTACCAGGTTTTGTACTAGCTCGCCTGTTTATTCAACTTAATAATTATAATACTTAACATTGGTATCAAATTACGTTTTTGAAGTGGGTTGTGAAGATTCGGAAAAAAATTTTCGGTTCCCTTCCACAACTCTAGTACTTCTTTTTCTTTGGTATGCAGGCGTATGTGCGCGAAATTGTGGTTTTCAATGGAAAACTTGAGTATTTCTTTCATTTCTTTAATGAAATTTTTACAATTTTTCGTCGAAAAGACAATCAGTTCGAACGTTTATCGAAAACTCATAAACATCAATACCCACCTTCGTACCTTACTTCACCTATCAAAAATTTAATTATTCTATAATGCTTCTTTGGAGGATCTATTTGGCCATTAATTTTTAGCTTCTATCCTTAGAAGTTCTCAAGAAATAAAACTCAGAATATTTTTGCTTTCCATCCTCTCGCACCTTTTGCCATCCTCTCCCACCCTCTCCCACTTTCACTCCTTACGCCTCCACCAAGATATTTATGATCCGCTAGAGGTCTTCTAGGCCTATCGTCTGTAAAAAATTTCGAAACCATATCTAGCACGGCTACAAAAACTGATTTTTTGAAAAATTGCTATCCCTTCCTTCCTAGAATGTCTGGATCCTAGCTTTCGAACGTTTCGAATTTATGAAAAACATGAGGAAGTAAGATTCAATTCAGTATCTCATCAGTACTGAATTTAGGCAATTTTATAGAAAACCCGGTGAAGAAAAATGAAATTGGTAGGTATCTTGTCAAACCATAGATATGACGAAATTCGTGGAAATATAAGCTTTTTTGTTCAATCTAAGTTCTTTCCGGGTGATTCGAGTATAATGGGCCATGTTGGCTTGAATGCTAAAGATGCGGTGCTTTGCTGCGTGTCTTCCTCCACACCAAACAACAACAACAAGTTCTTTCTTGTTACTGAAATTACTTATATAGTTTATCTCCAGATACGTTCCAAGTTTAAATTTTCTTGTACAAGCCGTTCCTAATACTCTGCACCCCCGTAACATCCTACCTCTATACCTCTATTAACAATTATATTTTTAGAACGTGCCACTATAAAATACAGCTCAAAGTAAAAAAAAGTTTTAGCTTTCCATTATTAGCGGCTCTCTAAATATAGAAACAAAATATTTTGCTTGCCTCACCTATTATACTCTTACCCTTAATATATATTTTTTACTAGGAGTCCGACTCGGTCAGCGTTGCTAGATAATGGCGATGTTTTGTTTATTTTGTCAGTGTGGTCTGGATGTGCTTTAAATTCTCTTCCTATGAGTAGCAACGCTACATTGGGCTTTACTTCTGTATAAATTCCAAGATCCTATCTTAAACAGGTCTTAAGATATGAGGCGGCATTTTTTTTTTAAAATACATATACACCACGGAAGTGATTCCACTGCCGTCCTCAAAAATTTCGTAATTTGCTCGCAAAATATCGTTATACAAAGACGTCTACCCACACGCCCTCGCGTCAGTACTTGCCATTAAGATCGAATTTTTATTATATTCCCCTTCTACTCTACAAATAGTCACCAACTTTAAACTTTAAGAAGTAAAAAAATCAGGAGATATGAATTATAGAATGTTTTCATCCCAGCTTTCAATAACTGTGTACATTTTTCCTATTTTTGGAATACTTTTGAGTTATATTAACCCTTCCCCTCAGACCGGCACCATTAAGAAGTTCATACCTAACAGAGTTGAATTTGGTCTACTTACTGCTAAAATTTAATGATGATATCCTTACTGGTTCTCGAGTTATCACTATATACGGCGCACGGTGGACAGACGGACAAAACGTGAACAAAAGCGTGCACAAGAATAGTCTAACGAAAGTGCAGAGAGCGGTTTGCTTAGGCATCACAGGCGCTTTGTAATCAACGCCTACAGCTGCAATGTAGATTATGCTGCTTCTGCAGTCAATAGATATTCAAATCACGAATTCTGGTGCCAAGAGCGCCCAGAGACTAAAAGAGTCTTGTGGCTGATGGAAATCTGCGGATTATGAGCATAGTAGAATTCTCTGATTATTTCCAGATTGTGGGATTAAGAAACTCACCGATTATATAACTCCGTGTCTAAGCTTCGATACAGGATTCCATACCCTTTTTTTTCCCACGAGGGGAGACTGGGATAATCAAAAAGTGATAAGGGAATCTGAAGTTGCTGTATTCACGGATGGATCAAAAATGGATACTGGAAAGAGGGTAGGGATTTTCTCAGCCGACATGAATATTCAAGTATCCTTTCGTCTGCCGAATTACTGCAGTATTTTTCATGCCGAGGTTTTTGCCGTAAGCAGTGCAGTGGATATACTAAATCCCGCAACAAATCTTCCCGAAGAGTCGTGCATAAAGATTTATATAGGCAGCCAAGCAGCAATGAATGCTCTAAGCTCCCACCTAGTCAAATCTAAGCTAGTGAGAGAGTGTAGGGAGTGTCTGAAAACATTAGGCGCAACTCATAAGGTTTTCCTGTACTGGGTTCCGGGACACAAAGGGATACCAGGAAATGAGGCATCCGATGAGCTGGCCAAAACTGGATCTGAAATGGCTGCTATACATGCAAACCAAGCGGTAAAGATACCCCTTACTTACGTCAAGAGTAATCTTGACAGGAAGGCAATGGAGCTGACCAATGGTAGATGCTTTAACCTAACCTCCAGGCAGCTATGTCCAGTAATACATCCTAGAAGGACTGCTGATCTTCTGAAAAGAAGTCGTATAGAGACTCGTACATTACGGCAGTCATAACGGGACACTGTCTCTTTGGCATACATTTACAACGCCTAGGAGTTCAATATAATGACTTCTGCAGAAGCTGCAGAAGTGGAAAAGAAGAAGAGAGCGTTAGGCATCTACTTTGTGAGTGTCACCAGCTGTAGGTTCAGAGCCATGGGCAGCTACTTCTTCTCCAGACTCGGGGATATGGCTGGAGCACGAATCGAAGAACTAGCCAAGTTCATTCGCATCTGTAACTTGTTCGACTAGCTTTCCCCTGTAGCAATGCTACGATAACTCCATATATGGGACTTCATTAAGGTGTCACAGGTGTGTTATCACAATGGACCAACCGAATGGTCTCAGTGAGTCGATCCATAGTTTGGATGGCTGCCACTATAACCTAACCTTACCTAACCATGGAGTCTAAGGCCAAAATAATCTATTTCTAAGGGTATAATTTTTTGGATATTTTTGGTCGATCAAATTACTTTATTATTATAATACTAAAGTTAAACTTAAAATCATGTAAGTTACATTTCTCCGAATAAAAAATTCTGTGAAATTTAATTTAATAATGCACCTTATCCACGTTATTCACCTTATTTTAGCTGTTATAATTTTATTAATATATTTCAATTATAATGCAATTTTACAGTGAGTAAAAAACCATTCATTTTTAACAAATAAATGCCTTTAATAAGTAAATATCAAAAAATGTTTTGGAATTCATTTTTAATTGATCAATTCAGTAACTATTTGTTGGTAATTCAAGAAATTAGGGGTAATACAACAATTGAAAGGTCTTAATAACCCTTCACTAAAAAAAAAAGAATTACGCAAGAGATGAAATATGTAAATTATTAAAGTGGTTGAGCTAGCACGATAAACTT
This sequence comes from Beris morrisii, assembly GCA_951812415.1. Lineage (NCBI taxonomy): Eukaryota > Metazoa > Arthropoda > Insecta > Diptera > Stratiomyidae > Beris > Beris morrisii. The sequence continues at coordinate 34,571,918 of OX638313.1, read as the reverse complement.
ATTTTCGAATTAAAGGTGACTAAACGGGTTTTAATAATATTTACCAAACAAAAATATTTAGTGAACAATCCTATTTGTTTAGACAAATGACCAATAAACGAAAGCTTTTCATAAACCTACAACAGCGAAAAATTTCTTGAAATCCGTTAACAGTTCGGAAGTTATATATTGATATAAAATGAACAAAAAAGAAATGATTAAAAAGACAAATGTCGAAAATGTTATCAGTGTTTTACTCTGTCTTACGTGACCTACAACATATATCCCCACCCCCTCTAACTTTATAACAATTAGCGATTCAACACCTGGCCGGACCCAATAGTTTTAATAGCTCCTTATATTTGCTTGTTTGATTTAATTGCCAATTAGTTTATTATAGTTTCAATCAATCAATATCTATAGCTCGCCTATTAATTAAACTTAATTTTCATAGCAAATTTAAATCAATGAAATTTTCAAATGATTTTAAATTAGTCAATTCATAATTATAGCTATCTTTCTTTGAATATGATGAATTGAAATAAAAATTGAGCTCGTAAAAAACGAATTATTAAAAAATTAATCTTTCACGTAATTCCTAATAAATATCTTCAGATTTATAACGACTGAAATAGCTAAAATGTCTCAGATCAGTTTATATCGACTCTAAAAATGAATAGCTTCCGTAAAATGTTGTACAAGAAACATTTAAAAATTGTTTTGAAAAATTTATATACAGTGCAATAAAGTTTCGAAATAATTATGTGATAAAAACTATCAAAAATTTTCAATTATTCTACAAATTAGCGAATGTTATGCTCCATCCATCTCCAATGTGCTATCGTCTCTATTTTCGGCCAAATGGCTTTCTAAGTTGGTATTTAATGAACAATTTTAGTTATTTTGGGCTGAGAAATCTGGAAACTAAGTGATGTCTTTTATGCGTAGTAGCCAATCGTGAAGGCTAATTTATTATGACGAAAATTTAATTAGTTTGATATTTCTTGTATGATGACCGGGCGTAAGAAAAGTTTTTCGTCTTTCCGATAAGGTGATGATGTCTAGGAAATTCATCTTCGTCACAATAGGTGAGTAAGTTAGTGTCATGATCTTGTGATCCTTGTCCGATAGCGTAAAATCTGAATTTCACCCCGAACAGGGCATTCCTTTGATTAGATGACTGATTTTATAACTTTCTTCTAGGCTTTTCGCCAACAATTCAATAATTTTTTTTTTCATCGAATTAAAACATGAAGCCAATCAGAAGGTACTCGTATATTATGTGTGTGACACATGAAGCGAAAGTATATTCCAGTATCTCTGCTGTACATACCATTAGTTTAGCACAGAACGATTCAAATCCTTCATTTGATGAAAACAAATCCACTATGCACATCAATAAATTATTACGATCGTATCAAGTTAGCCAGAAATGAAGAAATGTTAATGAAAATAATGAGGGCTATACCACATCTATTATTGTATAAATTTACATGTACCCTGGCAACCTGCTCAACGCAATGACAATAAGAAAGCCACGCCTCCCACTAACCAACGGGAAAACGCAATGACATCATTCCAGTAAGAAGACCACACCTTCTAATATTCAAAAAGGAGGTTCTGTACATTTCTCGATAACTCTCCTTCTTCTCGCTCTTCCTTGCATATTCTCCAGGCCTCATGAATATTCCACAAATACCACTGAATACTGATGTGAATACGTCAAATCTGACATTGTCGTCGTAAAGTTTGACATTTTTAGTGGTGAACGTACTCAGAACGTGTTGTCATACGAGTGCTATTTGTGTGGTTTACAGATACTTGAAATATTCATCTTGGTCGAAAAATGGAATTAAATTTTCGTGCGATGATTTTCTATGACTTTCGACGTGGATTAAACCAACAGCAGTATGCCAATCAACTCGCTTCGACTTTTGGTGATGAAGCACCATCTCGAGCCACCGTGTTTCACTGGTTTTCTGAATTCAATCGTGGTCGCACTTCGCTACAGGACCAATTTCATGAAGGTCGTCCAAAATCGGCAGTTGTGCCAGAAAACATTGATGCTGTGCGTGAACTGATATTGCTAGATCGTCATGTGACATACCGTGAGATTGAGGCATTGCTGGGTATTAGTTCCACTAGCATACATTCAATATAGCATGAACATTTGGCTGTCAAAAAGATTTGTTCGCGTTGGAATTTGGCAATCGCTCAAAAAAAAGCTCGTGTCGATTGGTGCAAAGAAATGTTGACAAAATTCAAAAGTGTGTTGATTTTCATAGAGAATATTTTGAAAAACTATAAAGCCATTTTTGATTATAAATATTTGTTTTTATTTGTTTATCTCAAAACTTAAGTAGCAACCTACATATATTAGCAGACACTTTAGTATAGCGAGACGAAACACAACATTGTTATACTATACAGAGAACGACGATCAGCTCGAATTATTTGTAAAGGTGATCTTAGGTTAGGTTAGGTTGAGAAGGGTGGACTGAAGCATTGTGCCACAGTCCATCACGAGAGATCACTGCGGATCCATTGTGATCCTGTCGTGTAAACCGGGCTCAAGACTACTGATTCCAAATATTGGTAAAAAGCGATCTTAATTGGAGCGCAACGATCGAGCGTGACCGAGTTGTAAATAAAATCGGGCTGCGTTGCCAGTAGTACGTTAATTAGTGCGATTATTCAATGCGAATTATAAATTATTGTTTCTATTCATTTTACACGAATTGTGTTTTACTTGAAATCCCGGCGAACCTCTAGCTCGCAACAATATTTTGTTCATTCGATCATAAGATGGAAATTGTGCTCGTATCTAAATGCTAACTTATAGTCAATTTTTTTCCATCCTGATACAAATGTGTAAATGTTATGTTTATATTAAGAAAGAAATTTATAAAAGAAATATATTGGGTCTGGGAAAAAGTTCGTGGCGTTTTTCCCAATAGATGGCGTCAATTGCAAATAACTCAAAAAACGCAGGTCGCAGCGACACCGTATAGCGACACCGTGTGCTGTGTACGGTGAAGGTACTTTATTAAAATCTGCTGCGCGGAAATGGTTCGCTCGCTTTCGTTCTGGTAATTTTGATGTGAAAGATAAGTCACGCTCTGGTCGTCCAATCACTAAAAAAAGCTGATGAAATTCTTGAAAAAGTCAACCAAGATAAGCATATCAGCAGTATCGATATTGCTATGGAGCTAGGCATTGACCACAAAACTGTTTTGAACAATTTATACAAAACTGGCAACAAAAAGAAGCTCGATGTATGGGTTCCTCATGCGTTGAGCGCGAAAAACATGATAGACCGAATTAACATCTGCGATGCGCTGCTGAAACGCCATGAAATCGAACCATATCTGAAACGTGTCTTAACCGGTGATGAAAAATGGATCACGTACGATAATCGGAAGCGTCAAAGATCGTGGATAAGGGATGGTGAGCCGTTACAAGCGTTCGCGAAGCGATGCTGTGCGTATGGTGGGACTGGGGAGGATTCGTTCACCATGAGCTACTTCCAACTGGTCAGACGATTGATTCTCAAGTCTACTGTGAACAACTAGGGAGATTACGCCAGGCAATTGAAAGAAAACGGCCCGAATTGAATAATAAGAAAGGTGTTGTCTTCCATCATGACAACGCCCGATCACAAACTTCTTTGATGATCCGTCAAAAATTGAGAGAGCTTGGTTGGGAAGTTTTAATGAATCCACCGTATAGTCCAGACATATCACCCTCTGATTATTACTTGTTCCGATCACTGCAGAATTCTCTGAATGGAATAAAGCTGCTTTCAAAAGAAGCCTGTGAAAACCACTTGATTCAGTTTTTCAACCAGAAACCACAGAAGTTCTTCTTCGATGGCATCATGGCTCTACCCGAATAATGGCGAAACATTATCGATAATAGTGGAGCATATTTGGTTTAAATAAATTCATTTTCACACTATATGAAAACCAGTTGAATTTTATTAAAAAAAACACCACGAACTTTTTCCCAGACCCAATATTTAGAAACCTGTCCAGTAGATAAAAATTGAACTTGCATGCTTTGATCAGAAATTGTTGTGCTATAAATGCCGCCATTGTTCCATTTAAATGTATCCTCAGCAGGTGAAAGTATCGTAGAATGTATAAATTAGAATCAGGGCACTAGTAGCATCTCAATTTGTTTGTTTGAATAGCCTCCCATTCTGTTGTCGTGTTCTTAATTTTTCTAAAGAATCTACACGGAAAAAAATTTACAATGCATATTTTTCACTTCAACATGGGATTGCATCTAATGGTGAAAAACGTCATGTTTATGGCAAATTATTCCTTTTTGAACAGGTAATAATAACATAGTATATGGGAAAATAACAATTGGTTCTTAAAATATTATTTAAATCCTATATATACAGGATTTTTCCCTTACTATATTGTAATTTGCGAAATATTCCCAGGGTAGTATTATCAATAGGATATTTTCCCTGACCTTATAGCTAATAGTTTGTTTTATTATAATGAGAAGTTTCCTATATGTCAGGGAATATTCGCTATTTGATGTAAGTGCAAATTTATTTTCATTGGCTTACAGTGGAATAAAATATTGAATAACTCAAAAATTGAAATCTTTGTTCTTAGTAATTCAAATTTAAAACCAAATTAATATCATATTGTGTACATTAGGTGTATTTTTGCGGATTTATCCAGATTAGAGTAGTGATTAAAATTTACATTGGAAAGATCAAGAATATTGCTGTTTTTGTTATTTTTATTGCTTTTCCCTGTAGATAGTAGGAATCAGAAAAACAGCAATGTTGTTGTTATTTTGTATATAAATTTTCTAACCTACTCTGTTCTATATAAGTGCGCAAAAAACACACCTATTATATGCAAAAGACACATGGAAAAGTTTTGGTTAAATACTAATCAAAATTTCGGTATAATTTATTAGTAATAGTACCACCACTAAATCGAATTTTGTGTGTTTTCAGAAACTGGGATCGGAGTTTTATAGGAAAGAATATACTGACAGTAAGTCCATCAATCAGCTAAACCGATCAATTCTTTTATAATACGTTTTTGTTTGTTACTGTAATTCTCCGGAAAATTAAACGACATACAATGTTCAATGTAAAAATTGTATTCTACACTATGTTAAATTCCTATGGAGATAGGAAAATTTGCCACGTACATATGGATATTTTAGTTATGTATTTCAAATGACGCTGGACGCGTTCAGCACAGTTTCAGTTTGTGTAGTTCACCAGTGCGCAGTGCATCACTAAAACGCGTGTGAAAAAAGTTTAAATAACATAAAGAAGAATAATATAAACGTGGTAAGGGATTTAAATATAAACTCCAGAAAATCCGTGAATTGAATAAGATAAACAAAGTGCATACTATTGTATTGTTGACATTAAAAATGGAGGAAAATTTCATCCTTGAGATTTTAGTACAATGGGTACTTGCCCAATTAATTTCCGCATTTGCCGGTAAGTCAATGCAACAAGAAAATATCTGCCAATAGTCTGGGAACAACTTTATTATTTCTTGGGGCAAAATTCCGGAACGCGTTGCTTGAATGTGGTCACAAATTAATAGGATACTTCACGGAGACTCTTAAGGAGAAGCAAAAAAACCTATGTCATACCAACCAAACTCTTCGGCCAATTGTAATTTTAGTGGGTGATACATTCGGTAATTATCTATTTATCTAAGATGCCCATTTTAACTATTTATAACAAAATTTTAATTTTTTTCAGCTGATATAACATATGCCTACGTTCTTGTTGATGAAACTGTCTACCATTTTGATAGTCCACTTAAAGCAGTGGATGAATGTTTTATTTAATTGAATAATTATTTTTATAATAAAAGAACGAGTTTATTTTAAATTATGTCAATATGTGTTCGTTATTTTATTACGTAAGCAGTTATTATTTATCGAAAAAATTGCAGGTAGTTTTAAATTATACAATTTGTTGTCATCGAAGAAGAGCTCCCTTTTAAAATGTTCTAAAATGCTATTTTTTAGTGCATTTTTTTTTTGCTTTATAAAATAGGGAAATCTACAAGAATTTAAAGAAATTGCGTCAATTAATAAAGGTTTTTTTACTATTTATTATCGCATTTTATCCAGTGCAAAAACGGTATTTAGCACTATCACATTGTGATTAACCCTTTGATCAGCATAGGATAAAATCCATTTTTAAAGGAATATTAGCACTACGAATCAGGGAAAATACTATTATAACATTGGAATTTGTCCACTCTTTTCCATGATTTTTCTCCTACATAAAATACAGTAATTTTCCCCATTAAATGTTATAAACCCAAATCTTGCGATGTAAATAGGAAGAATCATATAAAAAAACAGAAAATTACCAATAATTTTTTTCCGTGTATTATTGGGGATAGTACGAAACACATTGGAGACCGAGCGTTACAAAACAGCATAAGAAGAGTATTACGAAATTTCTAAAATGTCCACAACAACGGAATTTAGAATGCACACTGAACTCAAAATAACCAAAAATAAAATGACTAAAAGTACAATATTTTCTATGTACTTACAAATGCTCTTGGCATTAAACGAACTATGGATTTACCCTGCATGTGTAATAGAAATGCCTTTATGTAGTTACGGATATATTTCAATTTTTTTTTAATATTAATTTTATTAACTAAAAATCGCTAATTTTTGCTTTCACTTTAAATTTTTAATTAAATAAAACCCAAAGGCATTTACACACTTTTCGAAAGATAAAATGCAGAAATTCAAGAAAGGAACCAAAAACACGTCTACAAAACTGAGTACTAAACGAATAATGCTATAATTGCGATATTTAGGTTTTACAGCAAGGACATGTATAAACGACTTATCAGCAAGGCTCCACTCACACCAATTTTTTTACATCCATACACAATACAAACGAAATAGAAATTTTATTGTTATTGAAATTTCTTATTATTGTAATTACCTGCTGTCGTCTTCGAATTCGTTTTCGAGCTGTTTGAAATATCCGCCAATAGAGGACGAGAATAACGAGTAAGGGAAGATAAAAACTAGACGCTGTTGCAAATATTTGATATCCTACATCCTGCGATACGATACACTGGCGATCAATGGACACTCGGTCATCCCATTTCGGATCCTTCCAGCCCAAGAGCGGAGCTATCGAGACGAGAAAAGATAAGGCCCAGATAACGAGTATCATTACGCCAATACGACGTGCCGTCCTCTGATGGATATAGTCGATATTTGTGACAGCCCAATATCTGTAAGATGGAAAAAAAAAGATATTTGTAGAGATATGGCGTATTAGGATATAAATGATGTGTCTACTGTGTGTTGTAAGACGTTGTCATGGGGTGCTTATTGCTTTATTATCCTACTTGGATCGAACTGAAGTTTCATCCCAATGAGTTCGAAACGCTTTATTTGCTAAGGCTTGTGTTGTTTACCCTACCGCACTTTCCAGATTTTCAGATGGTAGAGCTAAGAAACTAAGGGGGAGTAATTTTATGATGGGTGGAATAATCCCAATCGATAAACGACGCTATTCATAACGCTTTAAAGCGAGTATGACCTATTGGTCAAAATAAAACGTTCCTGTATTCAAGATTTTCCCAACCAAAAGTTTCTACTTCGGTATCAATGGTGCGACAGCCCATTCATTCATAGGCATCCCCAAATTTGAAAACTAGCTTGCGATATTTGTGTCGATATATAATAGTTCACTACACCTTCAATGTTTTTTTGCTAGTTTACTTCAACATGCTTAAATCGTTTCCCTGACAAATGCTGTCAGATAGTATAATCGTCGAATTTTTGCTTGCCAAATTATTTTTGACGGTAAAAATTTGACAGAAGTTTTCGCCAAACTTTTTTAGTCAAATATTTGACAGCATGGCATACATTGTAATACTAGCTTAACACAACTATAAAGTTGTGTCCAGACTTTTTTTAAAATTTTTGTGTTAGTTTGAAGAGATATACCCTTTTCATTGCACACTTTTCAATGGTTAAGCAATTATCATTTTGAATATGAGTAGTTAAAAAAAGTAAGAGTAAGTTCAAAGTGGGATGTTGGAACCCTCTAGATTAACTAGGTCTAGAACTCTGATATCATTCACACAGCAAATGTAAAACGAGAATAGTAGTGTTGTAATATATTGATCGATCAGTCATTGCGCAAATACATTTATTTCTGAACTTGAGAATGAAATAGGTGCAATGCGAGGCGAATACATTTTAATTTTGATATCAAAGATTTGACAGGTGCTAATAATAGTGAATAGGGTAAACTAACCGGTCTCGGGCCCCCCAGCCTATTTCGGGCCACCCTGTTGCTTTTCGCTTTATACTAAGCTTCATTTAAATAAAAAACAATTCAATTGCTAATATGAGGTGCTTAAAGGCCGGTTTACATGTCGGTTGCAAGTAATTTTTACTGAGATTATGAGTGAGAAGGAAAATCCCTAATGAGAAACTGATCAGGAGTGAAACGAACAGAGATATATCCAGTAAAAAATATTGACGATATTTCTGTCAATGTGTGCGTGCCAACATTTTTTTGTAGTGGTTGCTTCTACTCCATTGAAAATTCGATAAGCTAGCTCCCATACAATCTCAGTAAAAATTATTTACAACCGACATGTAAACCGGCCTTAAGATGTTCTGAATGCATTCTATGTCGCTTTGTATACTCTAAGTAACCCGTGCAATCATTCTGGAATATTTGAAGATGACACATCAAATTTTCGTATTTCATTAGGTACTTTGCTAAGCGCGAGTTAGTTTTAACGCATAGTTTTGTAGTTTTGTTAACGGTTTTAAAAAATTAATTAATTAAATACTATCCTTAATTGTTTCTTTAATAAAAAAAATAGCATTATAGTACCCTACGCTTAATTTCAATAACATTGCAATTATTTGCTATTATACAGGAGCCCGAAACTGGGCACGGTATCTTTTTTCATTAAAATCTATTTTTCTTAATTTTTTTTTACTATTAGTTAAAATTATGATATCAAAATAGAAAAAGTTCATTACGACGAATATAAAATAATAATTTTTGTACATAATGGGTACACAGTAAGATAAAAGTAAGTCTTGGAACTAAAAAAATCTCTTAAGGGGGCCCGAAACCGGGTAGTTTACCCTACATAGATATAATAAATCAACATGGTTTTACATCTTTAATAAATGGCGCGACTCGAGAAAATCGAATACAACTCGAACTAGACGGTATCATATTTTGGTTTTCTGAATAATTAAAAAGGTCCCTTGTCCTACCAACTCTTAGATTATAGAATAAAACATGTGAAATCTATTACTCACCTATCTAATGCTATTGCAACTAAGTGTAGAATAGATGCTGTGCAACATAGAACATCGCTCGATGTCCACATATCGCACAATTCTGGTCCCAGTTTCCACTCGTTTGAAACCTCATAAACAGCACTCAGTGGCATTACTAAACATGCGACTAACAAATCGGCTACAGCTAACGATAGTATTAAATAATTAGCAACGCTTTGCAGATTACGTTCAAGTAGAATGGCTGCTATCACAAATACGTTTCCTGAAAATAAAATAAAATAAAAATTGATTATACAATTTTTTTAAATTTATGGAAGCACACATAGACAAAAAAGCATTACCCGGAACAGTAATGTCTACGGAATCGAATCCGTACAATATACTAGCAGCTCGTACACATTACTCTTTCGATGACAGAACTAATTACTTTAATCCGCATAGGCCCTAGGGCGTAATCGCTTACAAAACACACTACAAGAAAAGCCTTATTTCGTTGAAGAGTAGTAAATAGTTACAAAGCATATTACATGTAAGGCCTTGTTTCATTAGATAGTGATAGCAACATACAAATTGCATTAAAAGTAATAGTGAGTGGTAAATACTTTAAATGTATGAACAGTAAGGTCTTGTAATAGTCAGATCAGTAATGTATACGGAATTGATTTTGTACTAGCAACTTGTACCCATTACTCTTTCGATAACAGATCTAATTACTTTAACCCGCATAGGCCCTAGGGTGTAAACGCTTAAAAGCACAGGACAAGAAAATACTTATACCGTTGTAAATACTTATAAATTATTGTGTTCGTCTCCAATTTAAACTATCCCTTACTTTGTTGAGATGCAAATAACAACAATATGAAAAATCGAAATTCTTTTAACAGTAGAAAAACCATTTATTCAATATATAATAAAATAAATTAAAACAAGCAAACAATGCATCAGAATTCATTCAATAAACAAAATAAAAAATTAACAAAAATAAAATTTATTAAGATAAGAAAATACTCTATCTAAACTAATTGTTTACTTTGTTTTATAAATAACACTTATTGGAATTTATTACAAATGACCAGCACTTCACAACATTTGAAACACTCATAACGAACTGAATTTAATTATGGGCCCTTTTATATAAAATTAAAACGAAACGTTAATGATTGCATCATCCCTTTACTTATCCGCTTCTAAGACATTACTTTCGTAAATTGTTAATAAAGCCAAGAGCATTTGGCAAAACTGTAATACCCCAATTACATGTTGGGCCAACGTAGGCCAGCGCGAAGTCGGACAAGTGCAGGCCAACACCACCGTGCACAAGTGCTGCCATCCACACGTTGGCCATGATTGGCCATGGTTTGCTGTCAGATGTTCAGTGTGAACTGTCAATCGTGTGGTGTTCGACGTGAATTTCGTGTGATGGACGCAAACGAGGAAATAATTGCTGCAGCAGCAGTTAATTTAATGGCTTCCTGCAACAATTACATCAACATATACGGACGTCTGTCGTTCTTGAGTTCCAAACGATGACTGAGCGGCTAGCCAACATGTGTACGCCATTGGCCAAGCGTTCACAAATCCCTTTGATTTGTGACGAAAAACCGACACAGCGGCGAAGTAGCACCAGCGCCGACAAGTGGTAGCCAACGCACACAAGTGGAATGTCCACATGTTCCCAGTCGGAACAGTAATGTCTAGGGTTACTGTATACGCACTCACACCAAAACAGCCTCTAAGAGGGGTTTGGCAGATGCGTACCAAGGTGGAAAACCAGTAAATTTAAATATTTTTCATGATTATGGGATTTCGCTTTATAAACATTCGAAATGATTAACTTTTCGCTGCAAAATTGTAAATTTCCATAAAAGAAATGAAAGAAATACGGAAATTTTCAATTGAAAACCTCAATTTCGCGCACACACACTTCCATACTAAAGAAAACCAAGTACTAGAATTGTGGAAGGGAACCGACAGCTTTTTTCCGACTCTTCACATATTCGCACTAACACACTTCAAAAACGCAATTTGATAGCAATGTTCATTAGTACAAAAACAGGCGAACTAGTACATAAACAGGCGATTTTTGTGAGGTTAAATTACAATTTCTAGTACAGAAACGACCGAATTAGACGTATCTGCCAAACCCTAGGTAGAGAGTGTTGTGTGTATATCTAGTGACCCTAGTAATGTCTACGGAATCGAATCCGTACAATATACTAGCAGCTCGTACACATTACTCTTTCGATGCCAGAACTAATTACTTTAACCCGCATAGGCCCTAGGGCGTAATCGCTTACAAAGCACATTACAAGAAAAGCCTTATTTCGTTGAAGAGTAGTAAATAGTTACAAAGCATATTACATGTAAGGCCTTGTTTCATTAGAGAGTGATAGCAACATACAAATAGCATGAAAAGTAAGGCATTATATCAATAGTGAGTGGTAAATACTTTAAATGTATGAAAAGTAAGGTCTTGTAATAGTCAGATCAGTAATGTGTACTGAATTGATTCCGTACTAGCAACTTGTACCCATTACTCTTTCGATAACAGATCTAATTACTTTAACCCGCATAGGCCCTAGGGTGTAAACGCTTAAAAGCACAGGACAAGAAAATACTTATACCGTTGTAAATACTTATAAAGTATTGTGTTCGTCTCCAATTTAAACTATCCTTTACTTTGTTGAGTTGCAAATAACAACAATATGAAAAATCGAAATTGTTTCAACAGTAAAAACCATTTATTCAATATAAAATAAATTAAAACACGTAAATATTACATAAGAATTCATTCAATAAACAAAATAAAAAATTAACAAAAATAAGATTCATAAATATAAGAAAAAACTCTTAGTTTTAAACTAATTGTTTACTTCGTTTTATATAAATAACACTTATTGGAATTTATTACAAATGAACAGCACTTCGCAACATTTGAAACACTCGGAACGAACTGAATTTAAATATGGGCCCTTTGATATAAAATTAAAACGAAACGTTAATGATTGCATCATCCCTTTACTTATCCGCTTCTAAAACTTACTTTCGTAAATTGTTACTAAAGCCAAGAGCATTTGGCAAAACTGTAAGGTTTCGGATTGTACCACCTCATAACTTACTCGCTTCTAAACCATTACTTTCGTAAGTAGATACTAAAGCCTATACCGTTGGACAAAACTGTAACGTCTCGGATTACTTCCTCTTATTACTTACTAACTTCTAAACCATTACTTCCGTAAATAGTAACTGAAGCCAAGAATGTTGGCCATAATTGTACAGAGAGAGCATTCGAGAATGTTTTACAGCAATTACACTCTGCATTACTTTGGTAAGGCCTTACAAACTCATCCCTTACTCATTGATTACAAATTCATCTCTTACGAAAAGTCCAACTGGGTACTATCAACAGCTGCTACATATCAAGACAAATTCAAATATTAGTCAATGTTAAGGTCGAATTGCATTCGACGCGCGTGATTCTAGCGAAGTCACAAACGCGTCGCTCGCGCCATAACGCGACACCAGTTATAGTAAAGATGGATTTATAGTGAACGCGATGCGAAGCGATGCCAGCTGATGCATGTTAGTGCTCAAATCGCGTCGCTTCGATAGATTTGTGAATATCGTTGCGAGCTTAACGCGATTTTGACACGTCCGTTGGTAGAATTTCGGATTTTTTACACCAATAAAAGGCAAACGACTAATAAATATCAGAAAATAGTGCGTAAAGTGGTTGTGTACATTTTGAGTTGTGTACATTTTCACGAATTCCGATATATTTCTTAGGTCCACTGAGATATCAAATTCACTTTCACTTCTAAAGGACTTTAAATATAATCGGAACCAAAGACGATTTAAGCATTTTTCGATATTAAACCCACGGGGGATAAAATGCCGGTTTTCCACCAAACAGACAAAACAAAAACTCAGCAAAAGCTCGTATCGAAAAAAACAAATCTTTGACTTTTCATCAGTTTTTTACAAACTCGAGCTTTTTTCGACTGTTTCTGTTCTGTTTTTCGTGTCCCGACCAGAAGCGGTAACTTCAAAAGGTTTCGGTGTGTTTTCTTACTGAGACCGCTTCGTGGAGATACTGAAAACAAAACTGCGATAGAGCACTGTCGGTTTAGTTGAAACAGTGTTTTAGATTTGTTCGAGATCGAGTTTTTGTTTTCCATGCTTTCAAAAACATGAACAAAACAAAAACTTAACTTGTCTGCTTGGTGGAAAACCGGCATAAGGTATTGTTTAAATTTTCACGAATTCCGACAAATCTTTTAGGTTAGATGAGTTCGGATTGATTTTAACTTCAATGGGCTTTACATAAATTGATATAAAAATCAATTTCAGGTTTTTGCGATATTCAAACCCTAAACTCCGTCATATCATTTATTTCTGAAAAGATATAGAATTGTTTTTCATCAGTCTGGGAGCAATTTTATTAATTTTTTCGAAGAAGACCGAAACGCGTTTAATGCTGTGATGCGGTGTAGCTTACTATGCGACTGACAACCTAAAGAATAACCAGGAGGATAATTGGAACGTTATTTTTGGCAAATTTTTTTATATTTATTATTAATATTATATTTCAAACGAAAAACAAAAATTAATCTGATAAAAAAACAGAAGAAGGTTAGTAAACAGAACCAATTTATATTGTTACATGTAAACCTGGCAACCGCGCAACTCGATCGATTACGAATAAGGGAAACAGTAACAACCGAATACCTAGTTGCAAAATAACCCAATCAGAAGCCTAGTAAATAAGAGAGCGAAACAACACGACTATATTTCCCCTCTAATCGAATGCGCTTGAATGTATTAGAACAGCCTAGAAGATCACATGGAATGCTCTCAAGCTTTCCAGAGTATTCTACACACACCACCGAACGAAGATTCAAGAACAGTCTCGACCACAGACAAGTGGTATAAAAACAGATAAAGCTTTCAGCGAGGGACATAGTAATTTTTATTACGTCGACTGTGACAGCCAGCGTGTATACGCGACCGTGTTGGTAGAGAGCGAAAGTGATCGAGTCAAGCGATATAAATAAACGGGCAGTGCTGCCATACAGTGCGAATTATTGTGCGAATAGAATTTAAAGTGCGATTAAATAAATTATCACTTATTTTTATTTTAACCGAATTGTGTTTCACTTGAAATCCCGGCGAACCCCTAGCTCGCAACAATATCAATAATGTATCTCGAAAAAGGAGAGAAAATTATTGAAAAAAGATGGAAACTAAACAAATTTGGTTTCTTTGCTCTCCTGGAAATTTTTTTCAAGATATGTACCTTTTTCTTAAAAATAATAACAAATATCAAGATATTTTTTTTCGCTTAAAGATGGCAATACTATCTACAAACTGAATGACGGAATTTTAAAAATTTTGATTCTAAATATTTTTTTAGGTTAACTAAACATGAAAAACGTTCAAACTTTCAAAGCTTATAGGTAAATCAATAAGTTTTTATTATTTCTGAAATTCCTTCATCTGTAGCCTTAAATTTACTAAAATAAGAAGTCTACAAAGTTTGATTAAAATCGGTTGCGGAGAAAAGGAACACCATTTTTTGTATGGAAAATCTGCAAGTGACATTTATAGCTTCCATACAAAAATTTCCTTAAATCATCTGACCAATGGAAACTATCAACTGTAAATTTCTTTGCACTTTTTTCATATCTATCCAAAGTTCACGATAAAATCACTCCACTTCTGGAAGACAACTCAACGAATAAATGATGTTAAAAATAAAAATATATATTATAACATCTGAGTTCTTGTAGATATTTCGCCTAAAGTTAGTAACAATTTCCATTACTCAATTATTAGGTGATTGAGTGCTTAGTGCTTTAATATTTTCGATAGAACTTCTTTGGCATTCATTACATACATACTACTCGCATATGCATCTTTGCAAGTTGGCTTCCTTACGTAATACGTATCGTGTTCTCATAATGAACATTAAATTTCGGATTTCATGTGCAAGAAATCTATTTGAACCTGCATTCTACCTATGCGGTGTGAGAGTCATTATTGCAACAAGCTCTTAAGGTTATTGAGGAAATTTACCCTTTGGAATATTGGCCAGCCCGTATTATATTTGTGTATGAAGCACCTAGGTAGTTAATTAGAACTATGTTCAGGATGAGATTAAAATCCATCTGGATGGTGATGGTAATTTCAAGTTGTATTTAATCCCTTAACATAAATAAGGGACCTGTGATTACAATTTAATCCCAACTAGTTTAGGGGCTTTGTATTGTACATGATGAATTCACTTACATACATTATCGTGGAATTTAATTATTGACCGGAAACTACTTCGAATTATTGCATAGAATAAACACCGTGTAATTTCCTCCTTTAGTTAAATGATTAAGGCTTATACCCAACTTGTAAGGGCCGGTTTCACAGTGACATTTTAATCCTAAATACTCTGGCTTAAATGTCAAATAATTATGTATGTAAGGAAACTCGACCACGATTAGGTTAATTGCTTCATTAGGGCAACAGGTTTATTTTAATGTTTAAACAATTTTTGCTAGAAAAGTCACTGTGCATTAAAAACTTCTTAGTGGCAGAAATAGAGTTTTGCATTTACAGGTAGCTAATTCAAAATCAACCAAACAAACATCACGGTAATTGGTCTATTTCACGACATTATCTTTAGGGTTTGGGTCTTAGGTGTCACACTGCTTATTCTTGTTCATCAATAACTTTTGTTCGCAATAACTTTTAACGGCTCACTCTACTTGAATTGCAAAAAAAAGAGCCGCACATTAAAATCTAAAGCATCAAATGTCGTCAGTCATTGCCAGTTCGCGAATTTTTAATGCGTCGAAACCTATAAAGTTTTGATTAAACGTAGTTTACGCCTTTAAAGCAGTCAAATCCGATATAAAATGTGGTCTAAAGTAAAGTAATTGTGTTATACCTTAAACACACGACCACCTAAATTGGTAATTCAATAATTTCCAATTAGATTGAAATTGGCAATTAAAAAGTTGTTAAATAAGTTATGCCATTTGATAGTTTCGAAATGAAAAATTTATGAAATGTTTTCTTGCCTTATTTCCAGTAAAAGGAGTTTATCGTTTGCCCTCCAAGAGATTCGTTTTCTTGTGCTCATACCGTTTTGACAGCATAATTTAAAACAATTGACATATTTGTTTGGTATGTCTTCTTCTTTACGGTACGTGTTAAAACATGTCGTGATATGTGAACTCCAGTAAGTTTTACACAATTCAGGTCTTAATGTTCAATTCAAATTTAACATTTAGATGACACCAATATGATCAATGTTTGGACATTTAAAAACCATTATGAAAAATTTTCACAGGAGATACAGTACCTAAGTGGGCAATTATGACAAATGGACATTAAGAATGCGCCGTGTGGCCAGTGGCGGTAATCGTGGTGGGGCCATGCCCCTCCCCCAGAAAATTCGTCAACCAACGTTGAGTTATGTTATCTCATCTTCTTTGAAGAAAAATTATATGAGACTAATAGATACACTTAATAAAGTATATTGTCTCCACTATGTAAGTAAATCTGATTTCCCCTAATGTCTTTCTTTAATCTTTCTTTTGTCTCCTAATCGAGAAAATTACTATTAGTTTCAAATATTTCAATAGAGCAGTAATAAAATTTCGAATATAAATAAATATAATCAATTTGATTTAACAAAACAAATACTTCCGAATCCGATTAGGAGGTATGTAAGTGCCCAATATTGACTTTAAGGTATTTAAGATTTGGATTACAAATAAATGCTGAAAGTTTTAAATACAATACGATCCAATTTGAACGCCAGCACTGATTTGGCACAGGTCACACCATTATTTTTTCAAAGCTTAGTCACCGGAGTATATTTCAAATTTATTCATATGTATGGGTAATCCAGTAGATCTTAATGGTTTTGTCGAAATCACTAGATTTCTGCAAATCCAGTTCGAAATCTTGCGTTTTAATTCAAATTTAAGAGTATTTTCAGTAACTATAATATTACTACTACATGTATTAATAACTGATTAACACCCAAAGATTTAACACTCGATTTGACAAAATCTCGAGATTTCCGTAAGATTAAATAAAATTCCCATAAAAAAAGGTATTTCAAGACCTAATCAAATCATCCTGAATAGTAGAGTAGGAATTTTTTTTCGGGATCTCGTGAAATTTTTTAACGACCTTGAGGCACGTGTTTTTCTTATCTGACCGGGATGAAATTTAAAACATATATTTTTTACACTAATTAGAACCATTAGAGGGGGTACCGCGAAAGAAATCTTTGGGCAAAAAATCCACCATACAAATAATAGCCACCCTAGTGAACAGACCTGAAATTATCTATCATTCATCACAATTACCTGTACAAAATATTATAATATTTAAAATTGCTTGATAGTAATCAAAGCTTCAAAAAGTAAAATCTTACAAAATAAATTAAAAACTTTAACATCATGCTCGTAGTCAAAGAAATGTTTCAGAGTGTTGTAAGCGCTTTTCGAGATTTCAAAATCTACTTGTCAAAATCTTGCGATGAAAATCAGCTATAAGATAAAGCTGGTGAATATTCAAGTGTTGCTTTTTCAATTTTTGAATAGGGAAAGTAGGGAGGTTATGGTAGCAGGCAAAAAACAGCTGATTTACATCGAAGGATTTCAAACAGGATTTGATGAAATCTCGAGATTTTGATGAAACTATAAAAACCGACTTGATTTCTCATACATGTGAGAGATTTTGAACTATTTTTGGGCTTCTAAATTTTGTTGAAATTAAAATCTAATTCTACTAGAAGCAAACCCTGAAAATTATCTTTTCCAATCTTTGGAATCAATTCATTTTATTTTTTAGTTCCTGCTCATACTTTTAAATTTCCATTGCTTAAAAACTTACAATCATACAATGCAGATTATAATTTTTGACACCATATAGTCAGCTGATAAATTAAAAAAAATTCAAAGAAATGTCTTCAAAGCGATGTTAATGCTTTTCGACATTCTGAAATCTAGTTGCGTAAATCTGGCAATGTAAATTATTTATTAGATACGGAAAAGAAAAGGTTGATATTTTCAAGCAGTAACAACCGCAGCGACCATTTGTACAATTTCCATGCTCGCTGCATTAGCGGCTAAACACCACACCTACTCTCTCTACAGTACCTACTGAACGTCAGTAGCCCCCTTCTAGGAAAAGCTATATGACCGCCACTGCGTGTGGCTAGGATATTAGAATCGCTCCGGATTTAACGATTATTTGCAACGCAGTTAGCAGCCGAATTCGGACTGCTTGCGTTTAAGGACTCCAACAATACACAATCTAATTCTAGTAGATTTGCTCCATCGGTTTTGAGCTTTTCCCCCTTATGTGAATAGTTGGCCATATTCATATTGCTTCGCGGTTTGAAAGGAACTGGAATGAATTACCGGCAGCAAAGGATTCAGATTGAAACTATTTCTTCTCAGTTCAGAAGAAGAAGAAGTCTCTTTTTGAGAATTCAGGAAGGATATCCACACTAGTAAATACGATGTTCGATAAGATGTATCAACTTATCTTCCGCCTGCGATTGTGGACAGAGATTGTTATTGTACGTTAACCGTAAACGGTATTTTAACATTTATAAATAAACAATTAAAATTCCTATTATTTTTCTCATATGATTTACGTCGCATTATTTAAAACGAATTCTCGATATTTCGACAAAACGCTTTCAAAAAGTGCTAGATTTCCTATTTGAGACATTTTGGAATCTTCTTGAAAGGCTAGATTTTGTGAACATCCAGCTCTAAATCAACTAAAACCGGTCCAGACAACCCTGAAGTATCTGTTTCCAGGTATATTTCAAATAACATTTTTAAATAATTTAAAGTATTGATTCCTGCTCATACTATTCAATTTTCTATTGCTTAAAGATAAATTAAAATTTTTGATACCACAGTCAGCTGATAAATCGAGAAAGGTCAAAGAGTTGTCTTCATAGCGATGTGAATGCTTTTTAGAGATTTTTAAATCTAGTTACCGAAAGCTAGCGATGTAAATCAACTATAAACATACCGACCATCACATAACAGATGGCGCTGAACCCAAAAAATAGGTGTTTTATTTCACCCAAACTAATCCAGAGATTGATCTTCAATGACACCATAGAGTTTATGGAAACCAAACTAAAATTCGTTAATAAAAAAAAGCATATCACAACCATGATAGAAAGTAGCAACTAGGATTTAAATAAGTGTAGTTTGGGTCATTAGCTTCAAACCACAATGCATTCTCGAATTATTGCAAATTTTACACAGTGAAATTAGTGAAGCCTAAAATTTCCAGTCCGTACCTTGCAGGTTCATTTGTATCTATCTGATGGAGGATTAAGTACACCTACCCACGTGTTTTAAGAAATGTCGAATGTATGCTACTCGGTACTTTTCATCACTGGCGAGCTCCATCTTAATTTTTACTCGAAACTGGCTAAACTTCCAACTTCCTAAATGAATTACTTCTTTAGCAGCGATTCAAATTCGAAAACGAAACCACAAATATTGTAACGACTTTTGTAAGGAGGCTAATTGAAGAACTCGCTTGAAAAAAAATTGTTTTTCGATACCCGTTGATGTATGCCAACTTCCATGGGTTTACCTTGACGAGCTTTTTAGTTATTTTTTAAAGAGTCGTAAAGTCTTGTGTTACTTTATTATTTTAATAATAAAGTATTGTTATAGATTTTTAAAAAAAAAAATATGATACACTGAAAATTTTTTTTTACACGTTTCATGACTAATAAACACCAAAAAAGCAAAACAAAATTTCAGTCCGTCTGTGCATCGCCCGCCGACCGCCGACTGCCGTCCGCCATACGCAAAATCGTTTGAGGACTTATAGCTTCCAAACCCTATGAGCTATTAAACTGAAATTTATTTTCCGAATAGACTGGGTAGGCTCCTTGAAATTACCACCTTTTGAGTGATGGGGGTGTGAGGGAGGAGGTGTGGGAAGCGTTTTTGACGGAAAATTTTGGTTTCTAGATCTCAGCAACCGCTTATGTTAGGTAGTTGAAGCTTAGAATTTATATTGAGCTTCGATAGTGAACCCATTTACAAAAAAATTTTTGATATAGGGGAGTGGGAGGAATAATAATGTGTCCGAAACGCTCGAAAGACGAGATCGAGATATTGCAAAATCCATATCTTCTAAACGGTTAATGTCACGAAATTAAAACTTAACGAACGTCTGTAGGTATACTAGGAGAATAGATCGAAAAAAAATTTTTGAGTGAGAGCAGTGGCGTACGGAGCTGGGGGGTGAAAAACTTTAGATTACGATGTCTCACAAACCAATTGCACTAGAAAAATAAAATTCGGTTTCTGTATAAAGGTGGACAAATAAAATTTGCTGAAAGCAAAATTTTTTAAGGGGGCGGTAGAGTATGGAAGTGAAGGTGATAAGAATTTTTCTAAAAAATCACGTCTCATATCTCAAAAATAGTGTAATAGAGATGCTTAGAATTTTTACCAGAAGTAGGCCTAATAGACCCCTATAAAAAAAAAATTGTGGGTGAGGGTGCAGAGGCTGAGGGGTGGAGAGAGTGAAAAATCTCGAGAACCTATAATGATATAAAGCTGAATCTTTAAATATCAATTGCCGTTCGAAAGGGAGGCAAAAAAAAATTATCATTGAAAATGGAATGCATATGTTTTCACGATTTTCGTCATATCTATTAGGTTTTCGCAAATATCGAATTTATTTTTATTCTACGAATTCTTCATATAAATACCTAAAAAGTGTTTTCAGAATTTTTTTAAATTCGACCCCCTAGGTGGTGTAATGATGTTGTATACATTTTCACGAATTCAGCCGTATCCCTCAGGTCTGATTAGATATCGTACAACTTTTCACTTCCTCGTGCTTGTTTGATAATCACCTAAATCCTCGTATTCAAGTTTTTTCCTTTTTCAACTCCTAAGAGGGTATAAACAGGTTGAACACGTTTTCACGAATTCCGTCATATCTCTTATGACTGATAAGACATCGGATTGGTATTCACTACCTCGGGCTTTCTTTACATATATCTAAAAACTCATTTCAGGATTTTTTGATATTCAACCCGAAAGTGGGTGCAAGAAGGTTGCATATGTTTTCGCATTTCCGATTTCATGAAATAGCCCAAAACCAAATCACGAAAAACCTCCTAATCACGAAACAACTGATATTATACTATGACTTTGACCGCGTCTCGGAGTATGACCCAATTACGTAATTCATATGTTATATGTTTCAGTCACATAGTAACCTAAACCGCATCTCAAAATTAAACTCGTTCCGAACTTCTACCCAAAAAATAATAAAGTTGCGCCCAGACTGTTGGTAGATTTTTTTTAATAAAAACTACCCGACTCGAAGGAGTGAGATCAATTCACTCATTAAATAACTTATTTTTAAAAATTAATATACCAAATTTCAACTTCCTAGATTAAAGAGTTGTTGGATTGAATCCCTATCTACCTATCGGAACAACTATACCAATTGCGGCTAAAGTTAAGACCCAGTGGGTCATGGGTCCGTTTCACTACATTGTTTTTATGGTTTGAGCCTTAAGTATCATATGCTTATCCTTCTACATCATTAGATAGAAAACGGTATCAACACTAAATTATTTTAAAAACTAATTAAAATTTTAATAATTTAACTAACAATGAATGTTAGCTGCCAACCTAAAAAATAAAAATTTATGAAGACAATCGTATAACAGCCTTGTCAAATTTCACCTTTAACTAAACTCCAATCTTAACTTTAAAAGGAATAGAAAAAAAGTTATTGTTGGCAGATTTAAATAATTGGAATATTACCGAAAACAGACTCCCCCAGGCAAGGTTTTTCTCAGAATTTTTCGTTGGTATAATTTTATATATTGTTGTTTCCCATTGCCTAGTGCTATAATTATAACTTAGCTGGTTAAATCAGAAGTCTAATCTTTAAATCATTTTTGTTCTGTTAACATAAATTGAGTTATTATAAATAAATACTGTTTGAGATGAGTTGAGTTGAGAACAAACGCTACTTCATAAATAAAGTAAATTGAACAGAGCAATCTGCAACAGTTTGGATGCATCTTTATTGTTATTTAGGTCTTCATAAGACTCCTCCGAAAGTTTTTAAATTTAACTTTTATAGAAATAAGTTTTCCCAATTTTTAGTTGTGTAATATTAACAAACAGATTTTTATGGGTTCGTATAATGACAAAGTATTTAAATATGAAAGCGAGTTCAATATCTCGTCGAACCACTTTAAGGTTTGAGTATCGAAAATTTTTGAAATTATTTTAATTTTTAGCCGGTTGTATCCAAGGATTGTATTCTCGAGGCAGTACAAACCAAATCCATATTCCATCAGGCCTAAGAAATTTGACAAAATTCGTAAAACGTACACCCCCTTTACACCCCCTTTACACCCCCTTAAGAGTAAAATAAGAAAAAATATTGAAATCTATTTTGGACGTCGTTATTTTTATAAGAATGTCCAAGACTTATCTTCTAGCGGCTGTAATACTTTCAGGTTGCCATTTAAATGTACTTCAGGCTTTAAAATATTTTAAAAATTTAAGTAGCATCAACCCCACAAAAAAATGTGCCTGCATTTTCGAATTAAAAATTAAAAGGACTCTGGTTTCGAGACGTGTGCAGTCCATTAAATTTATTTATTTTTAATGAGCTATTTTTTTTAAATAAACATGTTTATACAGTTCAAACTAAGAAGGAAGCCTGCTACCTGTTTTGAAAGGTAATTTATTGTGGAACCGCTTTACACGTACGGTGGAAGTAATAGTTGGCGCAAACATGCCAATAAAATGGGTCTCATTATTTCCACATTTAACCAAGATAAAATATCAACGTTAAGAACACTTTAACTGCTAATCGAACAAATTGCAAAATCGTGCTTCCAGCATCCGATGGTTACGATGTAGCCCAGAATTATGGTAACACCAGTTGCGAACAATCCGTATTTAATGGCCTTAACTACATCGTAACAGGATCCATTCAAAAAGTTTGTTCAACAGAAAAAAGCAAGTCACTTGTAATATGATTTGGAACCTTTCGAAACGATAGCGTCAACGACGTGTCTATTCTTAAATTCGATATTTTTCACTTCGTAAATTTTTCACTATCGTTGTAAAACTAATAACAAGGGATGAATTATTTATAAAGGGAGGAAAAGAAACCATCGATGCTGAAAACTTTACATGACAGAAATATTCACATCCCAATGTGTCGGCAGGATAGCCATCTCAATAATTTACAAGGATCAATCGATACAACGGAAATTACTTGGCCATTTCAAATGAAATATTTCGTTTGACTTGAAAGGACTGCAATCACCAATTGGGCTCCAAAACTTAATTAATGCGGCACGCCGGACAGGATAGGAGATAGCTTTTGGAGTAGGTATTTATAACTTGCAGTCGAAAGCATTTCATGTGTGAGCGAGTCTCTTTTTAATCAGTGACAACGGGAATAAGCCGACCATTGTTGATTTCTTTCAAAACTTAAATGAATTTTACTTTATTATTTTTACTTTATTATTTTAATAATACAGTATTGTTTTCGATTTGTAAAAAAAAAAAATTTGCTACCCTCAAAATTTTTTTTTCACGTTTCATGACTAGTAGACACGAAAAAAGCAAAAAACAATTTCAGTCCGTCTGTCCGCCGTACGCCGTACGTCGACCGGTGTACAAAAAATTGTTTGAAGGCTCGTAGCACCCAAACCCTTTGAGCTATTTAGTTGAATTTTTTTTTGTAGATAGACTGGGTAGGCCCCTTGAAGTGAACAAATTGTGAGGGGTGGGGGTGTAAGGGGGGAGATGGGGGAAGCGTTTTAGACGAAAAATTTTGGTTTCTAGATCTCAGCAACCACTTATGATAGGAAACTGAAATTTGGAACATATATAGAACTTTGATAGTGGACCCATTTGCAAAAAAATTGCCGCTATAGGTGAAGGGGGGAAATAATGCATCCGAAACGCAAAAAGACGAGATCGACACATTCTAAAATACATATCTCCTAAACGGTTAATATCGCGAAATTGAAACTTAATGAATAGCTGTAGGTATACTAGGAGAATAGATCGAAAACAAATTTTTGAGTGGGTGCAGTGGCGTACGGGAGTGGGGGGGTGAAAAACTTTAGATTACGATATCTCACGAACCAATTGCACTAGACATATAAAATTTGGTTTGTGTATAAAGGTTGACAAATGAAGTTTGATGAAAGTAAAATTTTTAAAGTGAGCTGTGGGGCATGAAAGTGGAGGGGATAAGAATTTTTCAAAAAAATCACGTCTCATATCTCAAGAACGGTATAAGATAGATACTTAAAATTTTTACCAGAAGTAGGCCTAATAGACCGCTAGCAGAAAACAAAATTTTGGAAGTATGGGTGTAGAGGGTGGGGGAGGGTGAAAAGGAAAAAGTTGTTATTTTTATATCTCGACAACCTATAATGATATAAAGGTGAAACTTGGTATTTGGATAGAGCTATAGTAGTAGCATGTTGGAAAAATATAATTTTTTATAGGGGTAGTATGGTACGGGGGGGGGGGGTGTTTTTCCTATCGATAGAACGGCTTATGCTACAAAGTTGAAACTCGATACGTTTATGTAAATCAACTAGAAAAGTTATTTAGATTAAAAAAATTTTCAAATATCCATTGGCGTTTGGAGGGGGGGCAAAAAAAAATGATTAGTGAAAATGGAATGCATATAGGTTCACGATTTTCGGCATATCTATAAGGTTTTCCCAAATATTGAATTCATTTTTATTGTACGACTTCTTCATATAAATACTTAGAAAGTGTTTTCAGGATTTTTTAAAATTCGACCCCTAAGGGGGTGCAAAGGGGGTTGTAAACTTTTTTAAGAATTCTACTATATCCCCAGGTCTTATCAGATATCGAATATCTTTTCACTTTCACGTGCTTGCGTAATAATCGCCTAAAACCGATTTTCAAGTTTTTTCCTTTTTCAGCCCCTAAGAGGGTATAAACGGGTTGAACACGTTTTCACGAATTCCGCCATTACTTTTAGAAGTGATAAGAAATTGAATTGGTTCCTACGTTCTCGTGCTGTCTTCATATTTATTTATTAACTCCTTTCAGGATTTTCGGATATTCAACCTCCAAGTGGGTGGAAGGAGTTTGCATATCTGATGATATATCGACTTAATTTTTACTTCCTAAGGTTTCCTATATGAAAAAGCCAAAATGTCAATTTCAGTATTTTAGATATTCAATCCTAATGGGTGTAAGGGGGTTTGTATGCTTTACAAAGCTTCGACATATTTCCAAGGTTCGATGAGATATTAGATCGCTTTTCACTTCCACAGACTTTTTATATAATCGCCTACAAACCCATTTCTCAATTTTTCGATATTCAACTCCCAAGGGGAGCTTTATATGTTTTCACAATTTTTGCCATCCCTTAGTTCTGATGAGATATAAAATTCATTATTGCGGCCAACCAATTCACGATTTTTCGAATTTCAAAAACCAAGGGGGTGTGAAGGGTTTGCTTACGTTTTCACTAATTTTTCAAAAGCCCTCGTGTCCCATGAGATATCAAGTTGCTTGTTATGAAACCGTCTAAAAACCTGTTTCACAATTTTTTCGAAATTCAAACCCCAAGTGGAAGTAATGGGTTTGTATACGTTTTAACAATTCGTCATATCTCTTAAGTCTGATAAGGCAACAAATTCGTTTTTACTTCTATGGGCTTTTAGTGTACATAATATACCCAAATTCGAATAGTCTACACGAGCTTTTCCAATGTTTAATCGGCTAAAAATCTCTATTTTAAATATTTTTATTTTAAGCACAAAATTAATTTTCCAAGAAATCTAATAATCTCGAAGCAACTCATGATATACTCCGACTTTGACCGCTCCAGAGCTTTGGCCCGAAAAATAATAAAGTTTCGCCCAGACCATTGGCAGATTTTTAATAATAAAGTATAATATTTGGTGTACAGAGGTGGGATGATATACAGGGTGCGCCATCGGTATGTAAATGTTTAATAGCTTTTGTAAACATAGACGAATTTCCAAATTTTTTTTTTTGTTTTGAAGGTTGGTTCAATACATTTTGTCTGGATCACTTTTTGAATATGATGTCGACCAAATGACCGCCGTCATTTGCGTTTATTAAATTGGCTCTTTTTGCGGCATTCTCCATGACGCAAATATCGCGATAGAAAACCGCCTTCCGACAACACAATTTGTCGATTGGCCAAGAAATTTTTTGATCACGGTACAGTGGCTAGTCGTATTGTTGTTTGTAAACCTCGCCCAAGACGTTCTAATGAGGTTATTGATGCAGTGAGAGAGAGTGTTGCCGAGAGTCCAAATGTGTCGCATCGTCGCCGAACGCAGCAGTTAAACGTCAGTGGATCCACCATGAGGCGTATTTTGAAGGATGATCTTATTTATTTCCGTACAGGGTGCAATTGTGTCTAAGAATAACGCCCATCGACAAGACGCGTCGCTTGGATTACGCTAATAACATCCTGAGACTGGTTGAATCAATAAAAGACGACATTGACTGGCCACCAAAATCACAAGATCTGACCGCTCCGGACTTCTTTCTGTGGAGTTTTTTTTTAAAAGTAAAGTGTACGCCAGTAAACCGAAGAGCAAGAGTAATAGTCGTGCAGAAATGGCCGCTATAACGCCGGAGATGCTGAAAAAATTCATGGAGAATGTCGCAAAAAGAGCCAATTTAATATTCGGAAATGACGGCGGTCATTTGGTCGACATCATATTCAAACAGTGATCCAGACAAATTGTATTGAACCAACCTTCAAAATAAAAAAAAAATTGGAAATTCGTCTATGTTTACAAAAGTTATTCAACATTTACATACCGAAGCTACAGATGGCGCACCCTGTATTTTCACGAATTTTGTCATATCTCTTAGGTCTTCTGAAATATCTAATCAATTTTACCTCTACAGATTCTTCAGATAAATGCTTAGAAAGTGTTTCCAGATTTTTTTTTAATTCAACCCCTAAGGGAGTGTAAAGAAGTTTTTCACGAATTTTGGTATTTCCCTTAGGTCTGATTAGATATCGAATTGGTTTTTATGTTTGCTTTTTTTATATTATAGTCTAAAAACCATTTTCCGACAGGGCCGCATTTCCCATAGGACTAAAAGGCTCTATAGCGCAGGGCCCCCAAAATTAAAGGGACCTCCAACAAATTTCACTGGGGCCCGAAATTTTCATATATTCAATACAATAGAATTAAATCCTGTTGAGTTGCCGCTGGGCGAGATTTGTATTTCCTGCTGGGCGTTGCAAGTGCGTTCAGAAGTCAGCACTTCGCTGACATTTGAGCGCACCCGCAACTGCCGCCAATCTAACACCGGACGCGGGAGGACCGTTAGGTGATAGAAGCCGGCGTGGGTTTTTGAGATTATGACAACTCTTAGTAATTTGGCGTGTGATAGCACCCAAAATCAGATAACCAAAAATGAAGCCAATGGCATTCTGAATAAAACGAAAGAATTCGATACTGGTGTCATGGTTATTTTTTGGAACAACATTTTAGAACGCTTCCATGCAACTAGCGAATAGCTTCATAGCGCTGATATTGATTTACTGACTGTATGTCAACTATATAGGTGTTTGTCAGGTTTTCTGAATAAATATCGACATTGTTTCAATAATATAGAGGCCGAAGCAAAGCAACTTGCGGATGATCATCAATATAGAGAATATAATAGAAGAACAAGAAAAAGAGCATGTTTTTTTGATGAAGACGATGCAATAGAAACGGAATTTTCTGCACGTGAAAAATTTCCCGTAGAAACCTTTCTGCCGATAATCGACTGTCTGTATCAGGAATTAGAAAAGAGATGCGCAGCGTACAACAGTATTGAAAATTTATTTGGATTTTTAACGAATTATCAATTGCAGAAATTCAAGATAAATGTAAAGCTCTTATAAGTGCATATCCCAATGATTTGAAGATTGGTTTCGTTTATGAATTCTTACAATTTTCTGAAATTGTTAAAAACGAAAATATTGCAAAAACTAAGCTTGCACGTATGAGCGAATTACTTGAGGACGGTAGTTCAATTCTTCGCACGTTTCCAAACGTAAGGATTTCGTTCCGAATGTATTTAACTATAACTGCAACAAATTGTGAATGGCCAGGTACGTATTTTATATTGTCATAGTTATAATAGAATCCTTGGAAAAAAATTAATTACTGAAAATAGTGGGATCCTCTAAAAAATAATGAAGTATGTGAAATAAATGAGAGTCTGGCAAAGTTTTTGCAGTTATGGTATTGGCACGCAATGGAAGAAAGCTGATATCTTCGGTGAACAAAATTTTTTTTAGGCATTATGTGATACAAACACAAAAAAATTTTATCAAATATTTTTGCGATTAGGAAAAAAATTAAAAAAAAACCATAAGCCTTAATTGTTAGGAGCCCTCAAAAATGAAATAGCCCCGGGCCCCTTCATAGGTAAATCCGGCCCTGAATCTCGAAGAAGGGTTTACACGTTTCCATGAATTCTCTTAGGTTTGATAATGTATGGTAGCAAGTTGAGCCCTAGAACGTAGATGTACTTCAGGAGTAATGAAGAAATTAAAGCAAAAAAGCGTTCGGAAGTGGTGTAAAAACATATACATGAAAATGTTTTTTTTACATATTTTCACGAATTTCGTTATATCTTTTAGGCGTTATCAAATTAATTTTACTTCAGCAGGCTCTTTATATAAGGGCCTAGATTACTTTTCCCAACCCCTACTGGGATGTAAAGTGATTCTGAACATTATCACGAACTCAGATATATTTTTAAGACTATTTTCGCGATTTTGCGACCCTTTTTCTAACACTAATTTTCCACCCCCAAGAGGGTGTAAAATGCTTGTGTACATTTTTACGAATTCCGACATATTCCTTCAGTATGATGAAATATCGAATTGTTTTTTACTTTAACGGGCTTTTCACATAAACGCCTAAAAATTGGTTTCGGAATTTTAATATATTCAACCCCTAAGAGGCTATGTCGATATTTACTCCCCTATGTTTTTATTGAAATTGAAAAAAATACGTAAATAAATAAAATAAAATCTGTCAACAGTCAGTCATCTTCCTAGATAAACGCTCATTCGAGTTTCTTGTTTTCTGATACATGTGAGAAAAACATATAAACAATAAACTTTTAGTTTTTTATCTTTTCTTGTTCTAGGGTTTGCTGATTCTGAATAAGACTTATAATATCCTACAGATTTTCTTTGGAATGTGTCGTGTTCGTCGGAACTGTTGCTACCCCATTCACCAGACGTATGGGGGATAGGATCTAACGAATTTCAACGATTCATTACACGCTTTAGCGCCACCATTCCAAACAATAGACCGATTAAACCAATCAAGAAATTTTCCACCGATTTGCCAATTCGAAACATCAGAGACACCACACGGAATTATTGATTTTTCCGGAGAAAAACCACACGAGGGTGAACTTTTTTCAAGGTTATTTATGGACCTACATAAACTGTAAATTTCTACATCATAAGGTTCATATGAGCATCATGTGTGTAAAATTATCGTACTCGTACGCCAACGTTAGCAAATGTGTCAACATGGTTCTCAATTCGTCATAAAATTGGTTTTATATACACATGAGAAAACCTTTCGACCTTCTGACATAATAATATACACGGTGGGTGGCACAAAATAATCTAAGCAATTTACATTTTTTTTAAGACTTTTTTTTTGATGAAAATGTAATCAATTAATTGGTGCCCTAATACTTCTTTTTCCCGTAGGAATTATGTTAACCAACTAATCTAAAAGTAATAGATTCAAATTCCGGGGACATTAAATTGTTGCCTTAGTGGCCTGAAAATTATCCTTAATGTAAGTGATTTTAGATGAAGCATTAATGAAACATTTAAATGCACCAAAAGTTTATTTATTATCAGGGTGAATCGTATTTAAATCAACTAAATAATTACATCGTCAGTGAATTGTTTTATTGATTTATTTAAAATACGAGTGTTGTCACATCCAGAAATTTCATTCACCGATTAAGCAACTTCTGAAACGGTTGAAAGGATAACTAACTTTAATAGTAAAATTATTATTGTCAAATTTCTTTGCGCACTCTTGTGATTTTACTTTACTATTTTTTAATAATAAAGTATTGTGATCGACCTGAAATTTCAAAAAAATTTGCTACCCTGAAATTTTGTATTTACACGTTTTAGGACTAGTAAACCAAAAAAAAAAAATGTCCGCCTGTCCGCCGTAGACGCCGTACGCCGTATGCTGTACGCAAAATCGTTTGAAGGCGCGTAGCTCCCAAACCCGTTGATATATTAAATTGAAATTTTTATGGTGGGTAGATTGGGTGAACCCCTACGACTGGTATATTTTCGATGGTTGGGGGTACAAGGGGAGAGGAGAGGGGAGCGTTTTAGACGAAAAATTTTGGTTTCTAGATCTCAGGAACCACTTATGCCAGGAAACTGAAACTTGGAACTTATGTAGTACTATGATAGTGGACCCATTTGCAAAAAAATTGTCGATAGTGGTAGAGGCGTGTGCGAGTGCGGAAAAACAATGCGTCCATAACTCTTTAAAGCTGGGATTGAAACATTCTAAAATCGATATCTCCTGAACAATTGATGTCAGAAGATTGAAACTTTGTTGTTGTCCTTAGGGATACTTCAAAATTAGACAAGGGCTAAAATTTTTAAGAGGGGTGGTGAGGTGTAGAGGTGGGGTGTGAAAAAATTTGGATTACAATATCTTCCGAACCAATTACACCAGGAAGATAAAATTTAGTTTCTGTGTATGGGATCACAAGAGGAGTCTACCGAAATTTTTTGAGGGGGAAGGTGGAGTACGAAAGGGAGGGGGACAGCAATTTTTCAAAAAATATAATTTTTATATCTCAGAAACCGTATCAGATATGATCTTGAAAATTTTACAGGAGTTGGGGTCGGTAAACTTCTAGTAGGGAAAAAAATGTTGGTGGTGTGGGTGTTAGGGTGATGGTGGAAGGGGGTAGAAAGGAAAACATTCTGATTTTTATTTCTCGAAAACCATAATGAATAGAAAGCTAAAAATTTAGGATTATATAGAGCCACTATGGAGACACTCTAGAAAATTTTTAATAGGGGTATCAAGGTACGGGGTGAAAGGTGGTTTTTTATATCTCAGAAACGGCTTATGCTAGAAAGTTGAAACTTAGTGCGTAATTAAAGCAAAACAAAAGTTCAGATTTTTATTGGCGTTCAGAGGTTGAGTAAATAAAATGTCCGTGAATCCACATTTTCACAAAATTCGTTAAAACTTTTAGACATGTCGAGCTATCAAAGCAATTTTACTTCTGCGGGCTATTTATATAAGCGCCTAGTAACGATCTTCAAAATTTTTTTATATCCAACCCCTCATTCACAATTCTGATATATTTCTAAGGTATATTGAGATTTGGAATTCACTTTTACTTCTATAAGTTTTAAACGTAGTCGGGGAAAAACCGATTTAAGTATTTTTCTCAATTAAACCCCCTGGGGGTATTGTTCAAGTTTTCACTGATTCCGAAAATCTCTTAGGTTTAATGTGATCGAATTCGCTTTTACTACTATGAATTATTCTATTGATAAAAAAATACGTAAGTAAATAAAAAAAATCTGCCAACAGTCTGGGCGCAACTTTATTATTTTATGGGTAGAAGTCCGAAACGTGTTTAATGATGAGATGCGCCCAGACTGTTGGCAGATTTTGGTTTAAACTTTATCGCGATTCTTCGATTTCTCTTGCAATTCAATTCAATTGTTTTAGGTGGTTATAACATTGGAAGAACATGTCTTACTCAGTCTTTTTGCATTCGTCGTTAGTTTGACATATTATATTTTTTTCGGTAACATGAGTTTTTGTAGACCGAGAGTATTTGTGCAAGTGATTTTTGAAAAAACAAATGAAACAAACCTCGTCGAGCTAAAAAGTTTTGAAACTATTGCATGTACCTACTGCACTTTCTACGAATTAGTTAAGGAGAAGCTTCAACAGACTCTAGTAGCTCCACGCTCGGAACAAAGGAATATCTATTTTTCTTTAACGATACAACCTTGATATGTAAAATAGTTAAATATATATTACCGAGTTAAAACTATATGTTTCTTTCAGAAATTTTTTGACTTTCAATTAAGGTATTTGGAAAAATCTAATTCATTTATGACCAATTGGACCAAGTATGCCAATGAAGAGAAGAGTTTTTATTTACCGCGACGAAACTGGGATATAAGATGCGCAATATGAAGGTACTCTACTCACTACTTGCATTAGCTGACATAATTTTAATAAATATATCTCTTATTTCTTTCACAGAATGGAATGTATCGTTTAAACCTTTTTTATATCTGCTAAATCTATTGCCTGTTACTGCGTTGGGAAGGAACTTAAAGCTAAGAAGATGTTGTTTTTTAAATACTACATATTAAGAATATATTTGTAATTTAATTATTAAATAAAAGAAAAAATTAAAATTTCATTATTAATTGTTATTTCTTGAGGCAAATAGAAATACAACAAAGGTAAGCTGTATTAATATTAATAATAATTAAATGTATTGAATTGAAATCATGTTTTGCATTCAACTATAATACACATTACAATTAAAATCCCAATAAATATAGGAGTAAACTTTAATTGAATTTAGTTTAAAACTTAAACTTCTTTTGATTACATTCTAATGGTATGACCTTATAATGTAATACTATTTTTTTGTTAATAATTCAATATTTAGAGTATTGAATTGCAATACTATAAAAGATTGAAATATGTTTTTAATACATTGGGAGTTTAAAATTTAATAATTTTTTGGTGTGGACATATATCCAATACAAAAAATATTGGAATCTAGTCCAACATTTTTAACTGTCCTGTCCTGTCATTTTTAACCGAAAACATGTACTGCGACCCTCGCGGAAATCGAAGTAAACTTTGGAAGAAAGAAATGCTGCAGAAACTCAATTTTGTGCTTGCTTTTGTGCAACGACTGCATTAGCTAATAAATTCGCTTTTCATTACTGCTATACAAACTAATTGGTTTCAAACAATTTAGAAAGCATAAATTTGCTAATGAAACACAGCTGAATATCTACTTGTCAAAACAAATCACATCCGAAGAAGATAATGATGACTGTTTGGTGGTCTGTAGCTGGAGTTATTCACCATTCCTTTTTTCAGCATGGTGAAACGATTAATGCAGAGAAGTATTGTACCCAACTCGATGAAATGCATCAGAAATTGCGTGTTCAATGACCTAGATTGGTCAAAAGAAATGTAGTTATAGTGCTTCATGACAACGCACCAACGGTCCAAAAATTAAACGAGTTGCATTATGAGACTCTTCCTCATCCACCATACTCACCAGACCTTTCGCCAACCGACTACCACTTTTTTAAACATTTGGATCATTTTTCGGCGAACAAACAATTCAATAATGAAGCAGCCTTCAAAAATGGCTTCGACGAATTTTTTCGCTTTACAAAGTCGGACTTTTACGAAATTGGCATAAATGTACTTGTATCTCGTTGGAAGAAGTGTATGGCATGTGCTGGTACCTATTTTGATAAATAAAATTAAGTTTTATAAAAGTTGCAGTTGTTTGAAATTGCACTACCAAAAACGACATTTCATCTGCAAATAAGTAAAAAGAGTCTATGGTTAAGTAGTAGTAGGTGAACGAAGGGCCCGTTAGCTTCGAGTAGATGCCATAAAAAAGTCCTTAAGTTCGTGTTTACGAATATTACCCTATTAGCCGGCTTCACTAAGCTTCAAGCAATAAATTCAAAATTCAATTGGTAAATTGCTGTATAATCTCGAAATCCTGGTAGTTTTTCGAGTGCTGCTATGAAAAATTGAAAAAAAGTCCTCAAAAAATTTGTTTGGGAACCAACTACAAGTACCAGGTACAAATTTAAAATGAAAGCCCTTACCTTCGCCATTCATACTTTTTTTTAGTCCCCAGTTATTCCAGAGGTATTGAAAAATAGAACATTTGTGCCATTTGAAATTTATTCGTATTTTTCTCCTCGTTTTGCCCTATTCCGAAGCTTTGCTTTAGCAGAACAATGTTTAGCTTTTCAATAGCATTTGAGATTCAAAGGAACTAAGTGGCTAACGTTTCGCTTAAATTGAGTTAAATGTACACACACACAAAAAAAATCTGCCAATGGTCTGGGCGAAACTTTATTATTTTTCGGGTCAAAGTTCGGGAGCAGTCAAAGTCGGAGTGTATCATGAGTTGCTTCGAGATTATTAGAATTCTTGGAAAATTAATTTTGTTCTTAAGTTAAAAATATTAAAAATAGAGATTTTTAGCCGATTAAACATTGGAAAAGCCCGTGTGGACTATTCGAATTTCGGTATATTATGTACACTAAAAGCCCATAGAAGTAAAAACGAATTTGTTGCCTTATCACAATTAAGAGATATGGCGAATTGTTAAAACGTATACAAACCCATTACTTCCACTTGGGTTTGAATTTCGAAAAAATTGTGAAACAGGTTTTTAGACGATTTTATAAGAATCAACTTGATATCTCATGAGACACGAGGGATTTTGGAAAATTTGTGAAAACGTAAGCAAACTCTTCACACCCCCTTGGTTCTGGAAATTCGAAAAATTGTGAATTGGTTGGCCGTAATAATGAATTTTATATCTCATTAGAACTAAGGGATGGCAAAAATTGTGAAAACATATACAAACCCTTGGGGGTTGAATATCGAAAAATTGAGAAATGGGTTTGTAGGCGATTATATAAAAAGTATGTGGAAATGAAAAGCGATCTAATATCTCATCGAACCTAAGAAATATGTCGAAGCTTTAAAAAGCATACAACCCCCTTACACCCATTAGGATTGAATATCTAAAACACTGAAATTGATTTTTTGGCTTTTTTATATAGGAAACCTTAGGAGGTAAAAATGAATTCGATATATCAACAGATATGCAACCTCGATACACCGACTTGGGGGTTGAATATCCAAAAATCCTGAAAGGAGTTAATAAATAAATATGAAGACAGCACGAGAAAGTAGGAACCAATTCAATTTCTTATCACTTCTAAAAGAAATGACGGAGTTCGTGAAAACGTGTTCAACCCGTTTATACCCTCTTCGGAGCTGAAAAAGTAAAAAACTTAAAAACAGATTTTAGGCGATTATTACGCAAGCACGTGAAAGTAAAAAGATATTCGATATCTGATAAGACCTGGGGATATAGTAGAATTTGTAAGAAAGTTTACAACCCTCTTTGCACCCCCTTAGGGGTCGATTCTCAAAAAATCCTGAAAACGCTTTTTAGGTATTTATATGAAGAAGTCATACAATAAAAATGAATTCAATATTTGGAAAGACTTAATAGATATGACGAAAACCGTGAAAATATATGCATTCTATTTTCACTGATCATTTTTTTTGACCCCCGTTCGAACGCCAATAGATATTTAACATTTTTTTTAATCTAAATTAGTTTTCTAGTTGATTTACATACACATACCGAGTTTAAACTTTGTAGCATAAGCCGTTCTATAGATAGGAAAAACTCCCCCCCCCCCCCCCTTCCATACTATCCCTATAAAAAATTATATTTTTCCAACATGCTACTAATATAGCTCTATCTAAATACCAAGTTTCAGTTTTATATCATTATCGGTTCTTGAGATACAAAAATCGGAACTTTTTCCTTTTCACCCTCCCCCACCCTCCCCCACCCTCGCCCTCTTCACCCACACTTCCAAAATTTTGTTTTCTGCTACGGTTTTCTGAGACCTACTTCTGGTAAAAATTTTAAGCATCTATCTTATACCGTTCTTGAGATATGAGACGTAATTTTTTAGAAAAATTCTTATCCCCTCCACTGTCATGCTCCATCGCCCCATTAAAAAATTTTACTTTTAGCAGACTTCATTTATCAACCTTTATACACATAGCAAATTTTATATGTCTAGTGCAATCGGTTCGTGAGATATCGTAATCTAAAGTTTTTTACCACCCACCGCCGTACGCCACTGCCCCCACTCAAAAATTTATTTCTAGTATACCTATAGATATCCATTAAGTTTCAATTTTGCGACATTAACCGTTTATGAGATATAGATTTTAGAATGTCTCGATCTCGCCTTTTTTGCGTTTCGGACGCATTATTTTTCCCCTCACTCCCAAACCCCTTCACCTATATCGGCAATTTTTTTGCAAATGGGTCCACTATCAAAGCTCTATATAAATTCCAAATATCAGCTTCCTAGCATAAGCGGTTGCTGAGATCTAGAAACTAAAATTTTCCGTCTAAAACGCTTCCCCCTCCTCCCACCTCACACCCCCACCCCTCCAAATTTGGTCACTTCAAGAGGCCTACTCAGTCTATTCATAAAAAATATTTCAATTTAATAGCTCCAAGAGTTTGGGAATAATAATAATAAAGTAAAATATTCCAGCATACGATGGGAATCAAACCACGTTCTTGGGCAAGACAGGCCCAGTTTCTTACCATTATACCATAGAGACAAGGACATAGCGAACTTTGTTCGAGATATGAGATTAAGAGTATAAAAAAGGGTGTGATTTGCATTCAGCTTATTAACCAATAGAATTTTCTCTAACTTGACCAATTTGCAACTTTAGCCACCCTTGCTCTTATTAGTTGAAGTTATCAGTTATGTCTGCTGTACAATGAAAAGAAAAATATAGTCCTTTTGCGTTCATTCTAATCCCCTCTCATCTACATTAATCCAACTAAAACTGAAAGTATAAAACGCAATATTGAATTAAGCCTTTTCATAGCGAACACTACCCTGATCTAATTTTCTTCGCAAGGTCTCGATTCTCGTTTAGTGCTCACTAATCCGCTTAACAAGCAGAGAAGACTCAGTTAGAGTGCTTTATGACGGTTCACGCTGTGACGAAGATTCTGAATAAAAATATTATTTAGAGATATTCGAGGCGGACGTACTGTGCCCCTGCCTTAGATGAGTTTTCAATCGGGCCTTGATTATTCGCCATTTAATGCGTTCGTGCAGAACCGAATTCCATTAATCCGCTAAACATGGCTGAACTTTACCATTAAGCTTAGCTGAATTTATTACGTTGTCGTCAGCGATACAATGAAACATGAAAACTCCCTAGGATTTCATCTATAAGTTCTATGGGTACTTGAAATTTTAGTAGGGAAAATCATTGAGTTGGATGTTCCAACTACGAATATATGACACTCCATTTATACACTGTCTGTCCTCAAAAAGCTGTGGCTGTGAATCTCTCTAAGCCCTGGAAGAACAGAAACATTTTAAGGGATACGTTATCGATTTGTGTAGCCTTGCGACCTAGTTATAAAGTTTCCTTTTTCTGTGTCTTTTCCGACCCACAGTCATTATTCCTGCATTATCCGTGAAACTATGTTCAAAGAGTAACAAAACAACGAACGAAGTTATGCTCCTGGCTACTGGGATGCTGTACTGTTTCAGCATTGAATTTCTGCACGCTCCCATCATTTACGAGGCACCACCACGGTAGGCAGACTGACAATATATCGGATATCTGGGCGAACGAGAACGGGATGAAAATATTCCCGAGGCATTACCGGTTATTTCAGCTGTAACCTTCGCATGATTATAAATCATGTTCCTGTTGAAAATAATCAGAAAAATATCTGCATGTACAGATTTTATAACCAAATTGATATTGAAACCTTTAGATTGCACTTTACATAATTGAGCTGCGGGGGTTATACCGATTTTAAATGGTTGCTTTATTTTCTTTGTAATTAACTTGATGATATAGAAATGAGATTGTACCATAATAATGTTTCAATTTTGCAGGACAGTCTTAATACTTTTTATACTCTAGATGAAATCAAATAGAGTATTATAAGTTTAATCCAGCCCAAAAGTTTGTAATGCATAGAACCAGGCCTCGGACGAAAAAAAGTCATATATTATTTTTTGTTTATTTGTGGCCAAAAACCTCAAATCCGCCTGACGCCCGTCCGTCCGTCCGTCCGTCTGTCCGTGAACACGATAACTCAAGAACGCCTTCACCTAGGATCTTGAAATTTTGAATCTGGATGTTTGGTTGAATTTGTAAGGCTAAGTTCGTTAACGGGCAAAATCGTCCTACTCCTTCGGGTAGCTGCCATACAAAATGTCCTTAAAACACGTGTTCCAGAATATTGGTCGATAACTTCAGAAGGGTTTAAGCTACGACATTGAAATTTTCTATGTGTTATTTTTCCAATAGTTGGAGCTAAATATATGATAATGAAGAAAATCCTGTTAGTCCTTCGTGTAGCTGCCATACAAATATCCTGTCAAAATGTATTCACTTAATTTACAAAACTCACTATAACTCAAGTAATCTTTTAGCTACGAATTCGGAATTTTTTACAAGTTAGTTTTGAGTGAAAAGAAAGTTTGACTTTACTAGTCAGCAAAATCCTTTTACTCCTTCTGGTAGCTGCCATACAAAATGTCCTTAAAACACGTCTTCAAGATAACTTCAGAAGGGTTTAAGCTACGTCTTTCAAATTTTGTATGTGTTATTTTTCTAATAGTTGGAGCTAAATGTATGAATATGAAGAAAATCCTATTAGTCCTTCGTGTAGCTGCCATACAAATATCCTGTAAAACGTCTTCACTTAATTCACGGCACTTACTATAACTCAAGTATTCGTTTAGCTATGAATTGGAAATTTTGTACAAATTAGTTTTGAGTAAAAACGAAGTTTAAGTTTACTAATCAGCGAAATCCTTTTACTCCTTCTGGTAGCTGCCATACAAAATGTCCTTAAGACACGTGTTCAACCATATTTTTCGATAACTTTTGAACGCTTCAAGCTACGAATTTGAAATTTTGTACACGTTCATTTTTAAATGGTTCCAAGGAAAAGGATAAATATGTAAGAAATCGAGTGAGTCCTTCCTGCACCTTCCATGTGAAAGTCCTTCAAAAAGGACATTTTTTTTCGATAACTTAGCCAGTTCAAGATATGAAATTAAACACTGAATATTGTCTTTTAGTTTTGAGTAGCAATCTAATGGCAGTCCTTAATAAAGGACATACAACATGCACACACGTAATTATACTTTATCCCCAACTACAATATAAATCGGAGTTCAGTATTTATCTAGAGTATTATACGATTGGCTTACAGCCGATCGTGACTGCAGTATGTTTTTAAATATAGTTAAACAAATATTATTTGTCCGTCTGACCGCCGCAACGAGGGACCAAATAGCCTAAAAATCTGCCAACAGTCTGGGCAATACTTTTTTTTTCATATTCCAAAATGCCGTCAATGTCAAAATGTAATCAGATCTAAAAAGGTGTGTTGGAATTTCTTGAAATATATGCAACCCTTGGGGTTGAATACTCTAACTGCGCCATAGGCGGTCGCAAGCCCAGGTTGAGATAAGGAGGAGCGAGTGAACACATCCTGAATGGCCAGTACCACCAGTGCATATCAGGAAGTAGGTCTGGAACCGGTGTAGTTGGACTCGCGGCATAGCTATGAGAACTCGAACATACAATCGGCTGAAAGTTGTTCACATGGCTATGTGCTATAGACCCGGCCCTCCAGGTTGGAGGTTGGGCGATGGACTAACATTTCATCCCCGGAAAAAAAATTATTGTTCCGAAAGCAGGACTACAGCCTCGGATAAGATTGGATCAACGGCAACGACTCTGGCAACGCATTAAGGACTATTAGATGGCTTCTTAGATGCACAAATTGGACGACGCGGGCGCTGAACCGAGATGACTTCAGACAATGTATCCTGCAGGTCCTGGCTTGATTTGGGCTGTCGCGCCATTGATGATGAATTGGGGTTGAATATCAAAAAATCGTGAAATGAGTTTGCAAGTAATTATATAAAAAGTTCGTCGAGAACTCAATCCCCTTACACACTCTTGGGGTTGAATATTCAAAAAATCTGAAACGATCACTTTTAGGCGATTATAGCCATAGGACGTGAAAATCAATTCGATATCAGATCTAAGTTCTACGTTGGAATTCGAGAAATCGTATGCAACACCTATACACCCTCTTGAGGGTTAAATATCCAAAAATCCTAAAACTAGATTGTGGGCGTTAGAAGTAAAATCAAATTTAATATCTCACCAAACCTAAGAGATGTGTGGAAAATTGTGAAAACGTGTGCAACGCCCAAAATATCCAAAAATTCTGAAATCGGTTCTTAGATGATTATAAAGAAAACCAGGGAAAGTAAAACCAATTCGGTGTCTTATCACTCTCTGACGGAATTCCCGAAAACGTGTTCAACCCTTTTATACCCCCTAGGGGGTTGGAAAGAAAAAATGTTGAAAAAAGGTTTAGGCGATTATTAAATAAGCTCGTGGAAGTAAAGAGTTATTCGATATCTAATCAGACCTGAAGGATATGACTTAATTCGTAAAAATATATTCAACCTCTATACACTCCCTTAGGGGTCGAATTTCAAAAAATTCTGAAAACACATTCTAGGCGTTTATATGAGAATAAAAATTATTTAAATATTTCCGAAGACCAAAGAGATATGACGAAATTCGAAAAAATATCTGCAATCATTTTCACTATATTTGAAATGAATTGGAAAGTAGATCTGTATATACCATACTAACGGAGTTTCAACTTTCTATCATAAACTGTTCTATAAATAGGAAAAAGACCACACACCCCCGTACCATACTACCCCTATAAAAAATTCTAATATATTTATGCAACATTCCACTATTATAGCTGTATCTAAGAACCAAGTTTCAGCTTTCCACCGTTATAGGTTCTCGAAATATAAAAATTTTAACTTGTTCTTGTTCACGCTCCCTCACCCTCTATACCACCACGCCCAGAGTAAATTCTTATGCTTTGAGTCTATTAGGTCTGCTTCTCGTAAAAGTGCTAAGCATCTATCTTAAACTGCTCTTGAGATATGTGACGTGATTTTTTACAAAAGTTCTTATCCCCCAATTCCATGCTCTACCGTCCCCTTATAAAATTTTATATTCAGCTAACTTCATTTGTCAATCTTTATAAACAAATATTATTATTTTATTTTTCTAGTGCAATTGGTGCGGAGATATCGTGATCTAAAGTTATTCACCCCCATCCCGCATACACCCCGTGGTGTATTTGCCTAGTATATTTACAGATAGTCATAAAGTTTCAATTTCGAAATAAAAATAATTTCAGAATTTTCAATTTCAACCACTAACGGGGTGCAAAAGAATTGTATGTGCTTTCACGAATTCCGACATATCTATGTGTATGTTTTCACAAATTTCACTATATCTCCTAGGTTTGACGAGATATCCAATTAGTTTTTGCTTCTGCGTGATCTTAATATGACC
Source organism: Beris morrisii (assembly GCA_951812415.1). Classification (NCBI taxonomy): domain Eukaryota; kingdom Metazoa; phylum Arthropoda; class Insecta; order Diptera; family Stratiomyidae; genus Beris; species Beris morrisii. Next base: position 34,530,199 of record OX638313.1, on the reverse strand, counting down.
CAGTAGTCAATTCAGATATCAAGGATCTATTCAAATGGTTTGCTCGTTTATTTTTACATCTTGAAGTCACGTAGGTGTTCTTCTATTATAGTGATTTAGAAGGGACTCAGCTAGCTCTAGCTTTCATGATCTCTATCATGGTATAATGCAAAACTCAGCTACATTTTGGCAATTTTTATTTTTGTTTACATGGTAATCCCCTAAAAATTTATTTCGTCATATTTGCGGAAGAAAAGTTATAAGTTTCTCTTTTTCAATTTAATAAAAAAAAAGTGTTAAGTTTACGCTCTAGTTGACTTCGTCAGCTGTTTCCAAAAAAGTCCAGCTAATCCAAGACACCAACTAAAAGGTAATTAGAACAGGAATCCTAACGTCGTAAGCTGTACATCGTAAATCTGTAAATGGGTCGAACAAGTTTTAACGAATTCCGCCACATTTGTAAGGTCTGATCGAACTCACTCAAGAACACATTTTCCAAATTTTAAGACATTGACTAAGAACCCCAAGGCAGACATGATCTTCAAATATCGTCTGAAACCAGTCCAATCGTATGCAGATGCTTTTTAAGCTTACAGTATCCTGTAACTAGCACGATCAAGCTCCGAATCTGATTCCGGCTTAATTTAAGCAAATCGGAGGTACGTTTCTTGGAGTGACCTTCCAAGAACAGTTTGGACTGTCTGCACCCCACCATCCCTCTCCAGTGGAGGTCAGCTTAGATGTTAATCCACTCCAACAGTCTTTCTTTTGCAGCAGCTGTTGACATCCACAGAAGGGCGCTGGTTCTGTGAATTTTAAGTCAGCTCCATTTTTCTGTAACTGGTCCGCAGACTCATTGCCTAAAATATCACTATGTCCGGGAACCCATACCAGTATGTATGTATTTGAGATCTCAATTTTCTTAAGTTTTTGTAAGCAATTTTAAGCAAAATTAAGAGGGATCTAAATCAAAATGCTTGTAGAGGAAGTAATGCTGCTCTGCTGTCAGAGAGAATGTAGATCTTGTGACTCTTGCATCCTCTTGCAATGTTTTCTCTGATGCATAGTTCAATTGCATGAAATTCTGCTTGGAAGATCGTATGTGACTTGTTGAGGCTGGCATAAATGTAGACCATTGGTCTGTGTCCATATACGCCAGCTCCAACTCCCTCATTTGTCTTGGAGCCATCTGTATACCAGACAAGTGCTCCGTTAACAAATTTAGGCATATGTGTTTCCCAGTCCTTTCGGGGTGGGAACACTACTTTGAATGGTATTTCAAAGTTGTATCGTGGTATGACATTATCCGAAAGCGGAATGCCGAGAATAGGGTCGCTCTCAAGCTCTCTCACAAGGTCTGTGGAGGCTATTTTCTTTGCTTCCGTATTCTCAGAAGTTAGAAGTCGGTACGTCATGAGCCTGGCTTCTTTTTGAATATACAGGTGTACAGGTGAAATATTTAAAATCACCTCAAGTGCTGCAGTAGAGGTGGTTCGCATTGCCCCAGAGATAGTTGTACAGGCCAAGCTCTGCAGTTTGCTTAGCTGGGTCTGTGCAGTTATCTGTAAGGTTTTGCGTCACCATACAGATGACGCGTAAGTGATCACTAGTCAGACTATTGCCGTATACATCCAGTGAGCAATATTGAATTTTAAACCACAAGTTTTACCAAGAAGGCTTCTGCACGTCCAAAGAGAGATCCTAGCTTTCTCAGTAGTGCGTTTAATGTGCTCATTCCAATTCATCTTAGCATCTAAGGTTACCCCCAAATATTTAACCTAACTGAAAAATTCGAACCTTTCACCGGAACGTATTGGGTATTTGAATTTGCTCCGGTTCTTCCTATTCGTGAAAGCAACGATAGTCGCCTTTTTGATGATTTGGACTAATTCCATCATTCATTTTCATATTCATGCTGAAGTTAGCTTGTCTACTTGTTCCCCAAATGTGGAAAGGGGTAATTGATATATGATGTATTCTAATTAAAGGGCACGGATGCTAGTGGCACTCTTTATACGAAGTACCATAGATTCATTACTGCGAATTATGACTAGTAAAATAGAGTAAATCACATTCCCATCGCCATGATGTATTCTAAATAAAAGGTACGGATGCTACTGACACCCTTTATTAATGTTTGTTTGATATATAAGGTGTTTCAATAGGAACGCTCGAAATTTGTTAGGTTATAGCGGCCATGTTTTTAAAGCAACATCCGTCGAATTTGTTGTGAATTGTTCAGTAGTGCATGGCAAATCAGCATGGAAGGTTATAGCGTTGAACAACGTGTGCAAATCATCAACTTTTATTTTCAAAATCAGAGCTCCGTTCGAAAAACGTTCTGCGCATTGGGTGATTTTTAACGACGAGGCCCATTTCTTGATGAATGGATGGGTGAACAACCAAAATTTTTGGATTTGGGACGATACCAATCCACACGAGATACACCAGCACCAAATTTATTCCGAGAAAGTCACCGTTTGGTGCGGATATTGGTCTGGCGAAATCATCGGGTCCGTACTTCTTTCAAAACGAAACTGGCATTGCCATAACCGTCAAACGATCGATGATGTTGCCTAAACTGGATGATATGGATACCGACGATATGTGCTTCCAAGAGGACGGCGCTACGTGTAACACAGCGCATGTCACGATGGACATTCTGCACGAGCGATTTGAGGGCATCGTTATCTCGCGCGGCGACGACGTGAACTGGCCACCGTGATCGTGCGATGTAACACCTTTAGGCTTATTCCTTTGGGCTATCTTAAATCGCACGTCTATACGTATAAACCGCAAACAATTGATGCCCTCAAAATCAACATAACGAACGCCATTCAGCAAATTAAGCCAGATTTATTTCGTCGAAAACTGAACCTCTCCAATACGTTCCACCAAGCAAAGCTGGGGCGGACATTTGAACGACGCTATATTACATACTTAATGCCATAAAATATTCCTTCGAATAAAAAGAGAATTGGGTGGATATCTCACAACCAATTTGTTTTATTTACATTTAAAAATTGAACGTCCTTATTGAAAGACCCTATATTAGAACTGAGAAATTCGTTTGAATGCTTTAATACTTCGGTCCGAAAAAAAAGACCTCATCATAGAAATATTTAATTTGTTAAATGCTATACGCAATTACTGAAATGCTTATCCAACTATAAAATAAGAAAAGTATGAAAAACTTACCGATGACAGTCGCCAAAATGATGACACCCAGAACGATAGCGGTACTGAAAATGACAAGTAGATGGAGTGCCGATTCGAAATCCGTATAACCCGTGACAATGTCCTCCGTACAATTTGACGTTCCATTTCGTCCTAAAGCGACTGCTGTTATCGTAGATGACCGATTGTTGTAGAAACAACAACCATTCAGTGAGCTGCAATTCCAAAGCAGGTCGAGCAGAAATTCATCGCTGACAACACTATTCACGCCCGATATGTCCGAAACAAGGACGTCCGAGAAATTCACGGACGACACTGGAATGGAAAAGTTTGACAGGATCTCCGAACTCGATCCGTAAAAACTGTCGTAGTCTACAATTGTGGAGAATGCTGACGACAATGGTAAAGATGTTGTCGCGTTCTCCTCTTGTTGTTCGAATTGATTTTGCGTTGTTGACAGTACTAGTGAGGTTGTTGTTGCGGTTAATGTTGATGTTGACGCAGATGTCAATGATGATGATGACAGCGACGATGGAAATATTGACGTTATTGAGGGTAATTGATTCGAAACGGTACTATAAAGAGTATCGGTTCCAGATAGTGTTGTTGATGCCGTTGATGTTTTTATTGTAGCTTGTGTCTTGAGCGTCTTAGCAATTAGTGAATCTGGTATTGTTGCTGTTGTTGTGCCATTGTTTAATGAACTATTATAAAATTTTGATGTAGCATTTATTGGTAAAGTTGTTGTTCTTGTAAATTTTTTGATTTTTTCCAATAGTTGTGTAGCTGCGGTAGGTACGGCGGTTGTTGTTATCGAAGAACTTGCTTGGTCGTTCCACAGCCATGACCACCACGACCACAAAAGTTTATCCATCTCTTAAACATTTAATAGGCAATTCGTTCATTTTCACTTAGACTTTTTAAATTAGTTCTACTCAATTTTATTTCACGTTTACTTCGCATTATATTTTTAATTATATTTTTTATTTATAAATTTTTAACTTATTCAAGCTTAGTGGAAGCTGGAAAATAAGATTTTCAATTAATTTTGCAATGAATTTCTTTAAAGCAATGGATTTCCTTTTGAGAATTATTAATTTAAATTTTTCACTGAGTTAGCAGAAGGTATACGAGTTGTAGTGCTTTCATTTCTGTTATTTCAAGTGACTGAATCATGTGAATTTTGCTAACTATAAAACGTTAAATTTGAATATTAGTTAAGTATCAAAAGTTCCTTTTCAATTTTACTTTATTATTTTTTAGTAAATTTTAGTGATCGACCTGAAATTTCAAAAAAATTTGCTACCCTGAAATTTTTTATTTTCACGTTTTAGGACTAGTAAACCCCAAAAAAAACAAAAAAAAATGTTCGTCTATCCGACGTACGCAAAACCGTTTGAAGGTGCCTAGCTCACAAACCTCTTGAGATATTAAGTTTAAATTTGTATGGTAAGTACAATGGGTGAACCCCTATGAGTGGTATCTTTTGGAGGGGTGGCGGTATGAGGGGGGAGGAGGGGTAGCGTTTTAGATAAAAAAATTGGTTTCTAGATCTGAAGAACCGCTTATGCTAGGAGGCTGAAAGTTGGAACTTATGTAGTACTATGATAGCGGACCCATTTGCAAAAAAATGGTCGATAGTGGTGGAGGGATGTGCGAAACAATGCGTCCAAAACGCTTGAAAGCTGGGATTAAAATATTCTAAAATCCATATCTCCTGAACGATTGATGTCAGATGGCTCAAACTTTGTCGTTATCTTAGTGAGATATTAGAGATATTTGTAGATTAGAAAAGAGTTAAAACTTTTAATTGGTTGGTGAGGTATGGGGGTGGGGGTGAACAACTTTGAATTACAATATCTTCCGACTCAATTGTGCCAGGAAGATAAAATTTGATTTCTATATATAGAATTGCGAGGGGAGTCTACTGAATGAAAAATTTTTAAGGGAGTTAAGACCAGTAGACCTTTAGTGGAGAAAAAATTTTGATGGTGTGGGTGTAGGAAGTTAAGGTGGTAGGGGTTGGAAATGAAAAAAATCAGATTATAATTTCTCGAAAGCCGGAAAGGATAGAAAGCTAAAAATTTAAAACTGTATAGAGCTACTATAGAGACATCGTAGAAAAATTTTTGATAGGGGTAGCAAGGTACGAGGGTGGGGGGTTGTTTTCATATTTCAGAAACAGCTTATGCCAGAAAGTTGTGCTACTAGAGTAATTAAAACTAAAAAAACATCGGCCAACAGTCTGGGCGCACCTTTATTATTTTATGGGTAGAAGTCCGAATAGAATAACCAGAGGGCTATTTGGAACGTTATGTTTTAGGTTGTTAGTCCCATAGTAACTTACACCGCAACTCAGCATTAAACACGTTTCGGACTTCTACCCATAAAATAATAAAGTTGCGCCCAGACTGTTGACCGACTTTTAAAATGCGTCTTAACATGATTCCGCTAAAGTTAGTTTTTTGGTTGTTGCAGTATTTTATTATACCAGGGAGTAAATTATTGCACTGGATGAATAATGAACAATGATGGAATCCATTTATAACAGCATTAATTCATAGAAAAGGACCTTTATTTTATTAAATTGTTAACATAAAAAATAAATCAGCCAATTGTCTGGGCGAAACTTAATTATTTTTCGGGTCAAAGTCGGAGTATATCATCAGTTGTTTTGAAATTATGAGGTTTCTTGAAAAGTTAGTTTTGTTCTTAAAAAAAAAATATTTAAAATAGAGATTTTTAGCAGATTAAACATTGGAAAAGCCCGTGTAGTGTTCGAATTTCGGTATATTATTTAAATTAAAAACCCATTGAAGAAACGAATTTTTTGTCTTATCAGAATTAAGAGATAAGACGAATTGGGGTTTGAATTTCGAAAAAATTGTGAAACAGGTTTTTAGACGATTTCATTAGAAGCAACTTAATATCTCTTGAGACACGAGAGATTTGAAAAATTTGTGAAAACGTAAGAAAACCCTTCACACCCTCTTAGTTCTTGAAATTCCAAAAAACTTAAAATTAGTTTTTAGGTCATTACATCAAATGCCGTAATAACCAATTTTATATCTCATCAGAACTAAGGGATGGCAAAAATTGTGAAAACATATGCAAACCCATAGGATTTGAATATCCAAAAATCGAGAAATGGGTTTGTAGGAGATTATATAAAAAGTCTGTGGATGTGAAAAGCGATCTAATATCTCATCAAACCTAAGAAATATGTCGAAGCTTTGAAAAGCATAAAACCCCCTTACACCACTTAGGCTTGAATATCTAAAAATACTGAAATTTTCTTTTTGGCGCTTTATGAAAAATTCGTAGAATAAAAATGAATTCAATATTTGGAAAGACCAAATAGATATGACGAAAATCGTGAAAATATATGCATTCTATTTTCACTGATAATTTTGTTTGCCCCCCTTCCGAACGCCAATTGATTTCTATACTCTAGATGAAATCATATAGAGTATTATAGGTTTAATCCAGCACAAAAGTTTGTAACGCATAGAACCAAGCCTCGGACGAAAAAAGTTGTATATTAATTTTTGTTTATTTGTGGCCAAAAACCTCAAATCCGCTTGACGTCCGTCCGTCCGTCCGTCTGTCCGTGAACACGATAACTCAAGAACGCCTTCACCTAGGATATTGAATTCTGGGTGTTTGGTTGAATTTGTAAGGCTAAGTTCGTTAATGGGCAAAATCGTCTTACTCCTTCGGGTAGCTGCCATACAAAATGTCCTTAAAACACGTGTTTAAGAATATTAGTCGATAACTTAAGATGGGTTTAAGCTACGTCTTTGAAATTTTGTATGTGTTATTTTTCCAATAGTTGGAGCTAAATGTATGATTATGAAGAATATCCTATTAGTCCTTCGTGTAGCTGCCATACAAATATCCTGTCAAAATGTCTTCACTTAATTTACGAAACTCACTATAACTCAAGTAATATTTAAGCTACGAGTTCGGAATTTTGTACAAATTAGTTTTGAGTGAAAAGGAAGTTCGAGTTTACAATTCAGCGAAATCCTTTTACTCCTTCTGGTACCTTCCATACAAAAAATCCTTAAGACACGTGTTCAACAATATTTTCCGATAACTTTTGAACGCTTCAAGCTTCGAATTTGAAATTTTGTACACATTGTTTTTTGAATGGTTCCAAGGAAAAAGATAAATATGTAAGAAATCGAGTGAGTTCTTCAGGCACCTTCCATGTGAAAGTCCTTCATAAAAGAAAATTTTTTTCGGTGGCTCACCCAATTACAGATATGAAATTAAACACTGAATATTGTCTTTTAGGTTTGAGTAGCAATCAAATGGGAGTCTTTAATAAAGGACATACAACATGCACACACGTAATTCTACTTTATCGCCAACTACAATATAAGTCGGAGTTCAGTATTCATCTAGAGTATTATACGATTGGCTTGCAGCCGATCGTGACTGCAGTATGTTTTAATTTTTTTTTATTCAGTATTACTTTTTTAGTTAATCTACATACACATACCGAATTTCAACTTTCTAGCATAAACCGTTCTATAGTTAAGAAAAACACTACCCACCCCCGTACCATACTACCCCTTAAAAAAATTATTTTTCCAACATGCCACTACTTTAGTTTTATCTAAATACCAAGTTTCAGCTTAATATCTTTACAGGTTCTTGAGATATACAAATCGGAACTTTTTCCTTTTCACCCTCACCCACCCTCACTCTCTATACCTTCACCACCAATTTTTTTTTCCTGTTAGGGGTCTATTAGGCCTCAGCATCCATCTTACACTGTTTCGATAAAAGTTTTCCTTGAATTTAAATAATCTATATAATATAAAAGAGGATGTGCGTATGCTCCCTATGAACTCCTAAACCGCTCAACCGATTTTGATCAAAAGTTCAGGGAACATGTAGAATAGTCCCGTGATGGTTCCTGTGAAGTTTGGTACCGATCAAATCAAAAACAATTGTTTTTTTTTAACATTTTTCCAATTTTTTTTGCGATTTTAGCTCTAATTGTTTGTTTGTCCCGTATGACTTCCTAAACCATTCATCTGATTGCGATGAAACTTTGTTGACATATTTAGCGCACGTCCGCGAAGGTTTCTGCGTTAACGAAATCATTTAACAGTTGGTGGTACGCGAGTTATTTCAACATTTGAGTGTATTTCATATAGTTTAGCGGCAGTTCGTTCGATTTCGGTGTATTAGTTATGCGTTCCTATTACTAAATGGTAAAGTTGGACGTGGATAGTGTATAGAGGATGGTGGATGGAGGATGGTGGATGGTGGATGGTGGTTGGTGGATAGGTGGAGGATGGGGGGGGGTGGAGGATGGGGAGGGTGTATGGAGGATGGTGAATAGAGGATGGAAGATGAAGTTTGGTGGATGGAGGATGGTGGATAAAGGATGGTGCGTAGAGGATGGAGGATGGTGGATGGAGGATGGTGGATAGAGGATGGAGGATGGAAGATGGAGGATGGTGTATGGAAGATGGTGGATAGAGGATGGAGGATGGAGGATGGTGGATAGAGGATGGAGGATGGTGGATGGAGGATGGGGGATGGTGAATGGAGTAACGGGAGAAATGGGAGCAACGGCGCAACGGGAGTAAAGGGAGAAATGGGAGCAACGATAGTAAGAGGAGTATTGGGAGAAACAGGACCAATGGATCAACGGGAGAAACGGGAGCAACGGGAGTAACAGGAGCGATGGAACAACGTGAGTGAAGCGTAGCCGTGGTACGCGGCTAGTTAATGTAATAAACAAAGAACTAATTTTAGTAAAAATTCAAGTTGTAACTACAGATGCAGAGATGTAAGATCTGATCACTGAAATTGTAGATCATTGTACGAACTATTTTTAAAAATTGCAATAAATTTATGTGTTGTTATGTCACACTATTCTTGAGATAAGAGACGTGATTTTTTTTTAAAAATTCCTATCCCCTCCACGTCCATGCTCCACCACCCCCTTGACAAATTTTACTTTCAGCAAACTTTATTTGTCAACTTTTATTCAGAAACCGAATTTTGTTTTTCTAATGTATTTGGTTCATGGACGCATTATTATTCTCCCCACTCCCACACCACTTCACCCATATAACCAATTAATTTATTTTTTTTTATTTTTTTATATAATTATATATATATAAATATACAAAAAGTATTAAAAGCGCTAGTAACTAGAACCTTCGGCTTCCTCACCATTTTGCAAATGAATCCACTATCGATGCTCTATATAAATTTCAAGTTTCAGTTGCCTATCATAAGCGGTTGCTGAGATCTAGAAACCAACATTTTCCGTCTAAAACGCTTCTCTAACCCTCCCTGACGCCCCAACCCCTCAAAAAGTGGTCACTTCAAGGGGCCTACCCAGTCTATTCAGAAGAAGAATTTCAATTTAATATCTCATAGGGTTTGGGTGCTATAAGCCCTCAAACGAGTACGGCGGACGGCGCACAGACGGACTGACCATTTTTTTTGCTTTTTTGGTGTTTAAACGTGTAAAAAAATTTTTCAGAGTAGCAATTTTTTTTTTTAAAATCGATAACAATACTTTATTATTAAAATAATAAAGTAAAAATTAAACAGTTTTATGAAAAAAAATTTGTTAATATTTTAAGACGGAGATATGAAGGCAGAAAAACAATAAGTTACACATTAAAATCGTGTGATTTTATACAATTAACGACTTCAAGGTCTTATCTATCCGTTACGTAGACAAAAAGTGTTTGGAAGTAGAAAATAAATTATTTAACTTCAATACTGCAAAACTGACTTTGAAATTAGAGCAAAGTTAAGTTGAATAGACCAATGGCCATCGTACATTAAATAAGAGGATACAATAACAAATAAAACGTAAACGTAAAATGCAAGTTTTCTAATGCCCTACATTCTATTGTCCAGGTAGTAAACAAAAGAAGAAAACAAATTCCTTAAGCACCTTATCCTCTATCCATTGAAAGCTAGTAAAAACCCTGCAGGGATTCCATAAACTACGAGGTGCATACGCTATACGCAAAGCTATCCTTTTAAATCCAGGACAAAAGTTACGCCCGGATGCAGTAAGAGCGAAAGTTTTTTTTTTTTAAAAAAAATGTATTGCAATTTAATGCAGCCTAACGACAGTCTACTTCTAACTTATAGTTTTTAAGGAGACATTCAGTGATGTTATAGCGCACGTCCTTAACATACTTAATATATTTATGCGCTTCACAAAACGTTGAAAATGATGTTTCTTGAATAGTATTGTAATTTATGTATATGTGTTTCATAATTCACAGAAAGAACGCATATATTTCACCATAATGTTCACATATCCGTAAATTTTTTATGAGCCTAGAATCAAAATGTATGAGCCTACTAAATTTCAAATGATAAAAATGGTATTCATTTAAATTAACCTGTGGAAATCTACGTACAGAACACGTTTGTCGTAAAAGGATCTTTTGAAAAATTCATATTAGGCTGCATATGAAAATGCGGTTATAGCATCGACTTGAACATTCACTAACAAAGTTAACGTAGTTAACCACATTGTAAATTTAGTGTTAAGTTTTCTATTATACTCTCCTATGGAAAGAAATTTTATTAACATTCATTGAAATTTATGGCGAGTGTTTGCTGTATTCTGTGGACATGGGAATGTGAAAATATGAAAATATAAACGCTGTATTTGTGCAGCAGATAAGGGATAGTGATTTAGAATATTTGCTGGATGATTGCAGACTACCCCTATTTTATCTTCAAAGTGCTGACACTCTACGTGGGATTACGTCGGCTACGGCAATTGCTCAAAAAAAAAATGACAACAAAATATGAACAATGCATTTTGTAACTTTATGGTTTTATTTATTACGCGAGGGTGTTTCCATAATTAAGTCGGTTGGATGTGAAGAAGGACAATCCGAGTTTTTTATCGTACTTTGTTTTATAATACCGACAAAGTTCAAAGTTTCTCCAGGTTCCCAATTTCGAGAAGTGTACTTTTTTAAGGCTCTCGAAATATTTACTGACCGCCTCGATGGATTCTTCAATGCACACAAAAGTTTTGGAAAGCCACTAAAGTTTCAGGAATAGATATCGGTCCCAAGGAGTAGAATTTGGTGAATAAGCTAGAGGCGTTCTAAGCAAATTTCGATCAGTTTCCGCTAGTTTGAGGTAATGGGTTATTCGTTTCGCATTGCAAAAGACTAACGCGATCCACAAACTTACAACTAGCGCTACCGATAGCTTCAATATCTTCTCATAAATAAATCAGTCCAATGCATAATTTGCACACCAAGTTTGGCGGTTGATAAGTCCGCGGCCTGATGTACTTATCGACGACTTATTATTTCACTTACGTTAGTACTATTTGTGACACCCCTTGGTAGTATAAATTTAACCCTATTTCGATAATAAGGTCAGTACCAAATTAGCTGTTGAAGGACAAACATGATCATGTCAGCCGATTCGTCGCATTCCACCAATTTTGAACACCGCGCCGTGATAAAAAAGGAAATACACCGAAAGAAATTTTTGAAGAGATGTCATCAGTTCTTAAGGAATCGGCGCCTTCGTATACCATGGTCAAAAAATGGGCTCGCTTATTTGGACAAGGACGAGACAGCTGTGAAGATGGTCCCCGCCCGGAGCGTCCTGTAACGCTAGTGACCGAGGAAAATGTCAAAAAAGTTGAGAAATTAGTACTGGCCGATAGAAGAATAAAATTGTGGCAGGTAGCAGAAGAGTTGCAGATTAGTAAAGAACGGGTTGTAGAAATTATGCACAAATATTTGAATATGAGAAAAATTAGTGCGCGTTGGATACCAAAAATGCTGACGGCGTTCAACAGTTTCGAAGCAGGCACTGAAGGACACGGGCTTCACGGAAATTTACCACCCACCCTACAGTCCAGACCTGGCTCCCAGCGGCTATTTCCTTTTTTCCAATTTAAAAAAGGAGCTACGAGGTGGTAGATTTGCCGATGACAATGAAATGAAAGCGGCTGTAGAAAACCATTTTGAGGGCAAAGAAAAAGAATATTTTTTGGGCGGTTATACGCCAGATATGAAAAATGTATTTTACTCGAGGGAGACTATGTTGAAAAATAAAAATTAAATACACTAACTTTTCTTTCATGTAATGTCTTAGGCCGCGGACTTATCAACCGCGCTCCGTATTTAAGAAAAAGGGGTTTTGTTGTGCCAGGATCACGAAATTATTCCATGATTCTATCCACATCTACATATTGTTACATGCTACACTGGCAACCCACACACTTATCAATGACATGAAAACAACCTACAACCTTATTCCAGTAAGAAAAGTTTAGAAAACTCTCCACACTTCTACACCGCACTTCTCAAATAATCCACATACACAACCGAACCAGAAATGTCTCGACTCAACACATGCAGTATACAAGCGCGCAGAGTTTGTACACGGGAGCAGTTTTTCTACTGTGAGAAAAAGACGACGGGTAATTTTCCTTTATGAATTTAAACTTGGCGACAGCGCAACAGAGGCAACCGATAACATTAAAAGGGCATTTGGAGCTCATACGGTAAACAAACGAACCACACAGCGATGGTTCGAAAAATTTCGATCAGGAAATTTGACCCTTGAAAGTGAGCCACGTGGTCAGCCAGGATCTTCGATCGACAAGGACGAGTTGAATTTTTTAGTGGAATCTGACTCACGCCAAACTGTAAGAGACATTGCAGAGAAATCGGACGTACACTATACGACAGTTCTCTGGGCACTTGCAACACCTTGGAAATATTGATAAAAAAATACGTAAATAAATAAAAAAAAATCTGCCAACAGTCTGGGCGCAACTTTATTATTTTATGGGTAGAAGTCCGAAACGTGTTTAATGATGAGATGCTGTGTAGGTTTCTATGCGACTAACAACCGAAATAATATCGTTCCAAATAGCCTCCTGGTTATTTCTTCCACAAAAATCAAAACGGCTTAACTCTATAAGAAAAAAAAACTTAGGCCGGAATTTTTACATTGGAAAAAACTTTAAATGAAACTTCATTTATGTTGTAATTTTTTTATTTTATTTAATTTTTACACCACCTTAGGTTGGATATCAAAAAAATTTGAAGAACGTTACTAGGCGCTTATATAAATAGCCCGCAGAAGTAAAATTGCTTTGATAGTTTGACTTGTCTAAAAGTGTTAACGAAATTCGTGAAAATGTGGATTCACGGACATTTTTTTTACTCAACCTCTGAACACCAATAAAAATCTGAACTTTTTTTTTGCTTTAGTTACTCTAATAGCACATCTACATATACGTACTAAGTTTCAACTTTCTAGCATAAGCCGTTTCTGAGATATAAAAAAACACCCCTCACCCCCGTACCTTGCTACCCCTATGAAAAATTTTATTTTTCTAGGTTGTCTCTATAGTGGCTCTATATAATCCTAAATTTTTAGCTTTCCACTCATTACGTTTTTCGAGAAATAAAAATCAGAATTTTTTTCCTTTATATCCCTTTTCACCATCACCCCCTACACCCCCACCACTAAATTTTTTCCCCTACTAGATGTCTACCGATCCCAACTTCTGTAAAATTGTCAAGATCATATCTGATACGGTTTCTGAGATATAAAAATGACATTTTTTGAGAAATTGCTATCCCCCCACTTTCGTGCCCCACCTCCCCCCTCAAAAAATTTACTTTCATTATAATCCGCTTGTGATCCCATATACAGAAACAAAATTTTATCTTCCTGGTGCAATTGGTTCGGAAGATATTGTAATCCAAAATTTTTCACCCCCCAACCCAACACCCCACCACCCCCTTTAAAAATGTTAGCCCTTGTCTAATCTGCAAGTATCCCTAAGGGCAACCACAAAGTTTCAATCTTCTGACATCAATCGTTCAGGAGATATGGATTTTAGAATGTTTCAATCAAGGCTTTCCAGCGTTTTGGACTCATTGTTTCCCCCCCCCCCCACTTCCACACCCCTCAACCCTTATCGATAATTTTTTTGCAAATGAGTCCACTATCATAGTACTACATAAGTTCCAAGTTTCAGCCTCCTAGCATAAGTGGTTCCTGAGATCTGGAAACCAAAATTTTTCGGCTAAAACGCTCCCCCCTCATTCCCCTTTACACACCCACCCCCTTAAAAGGGGGTAGGGGTTCACCCAATCTACCCACCATAACAATTTGAACCTAATATCTACCAACGGGTTTGGGAGTTACTACGCGCCTTCAAACGACGGTGTACGGTGTACGGCGTACGGCGTATACGGCGGACAGACGGACATTTTTTTGCTTTTTTGGTGTTTACTAGTCCTAAAACGTGTAAATACAAAATTTTAGGGTAGCAATGAAGCATGAACTTATTGAGCAAAACATGACGCGTCGACTGGAAATTTGCAGTTCCCTGCTCTCCCGGAACAGAAACAATCCGTTTTTGAGCAGAATAGTGAAATGTGATGAAAAGTGGATACTGTACGATAATCGTCGCCGATCTTGACAATGGCTGGATGCCGATGAGACCCCAAAACACATGCCGAAACCCGTCCTTCATCCGAAGAAGATAATGGTGACTGTTTGGTGGTCTGCAGCTGGAGTTATTCACTATTCTTTTTGAAGCGTGGTGAAAATATTAATGCAGGGAAGTAGTGTGCTCAACTCAATGAAATGCATCAGAAATTGCGTGTTCAACGGCCTAGATTGGTCAACAGAGATGGAGTTATACTGCTTCATGACAACACACGGCCTCATGTTTCAAGAAAAACGATCTAAAAATTAAACGAGTTGCAGTATGAGTCTCTTCCTCATCCACCATACTTACCAGACCATTCGCAAAGCGACTACCACTTTTTTAAACAGTTGGATCATTTTTTGGCCAACAAACAATTCGATAAAGAAGCAGCCATCAAAATTGCCTTCGAGGACTTTCTTCGCTCTAGAAAGTCGGACTTCTACATACTAAACTGTCATAAATGCACTTGTATCTCATTGGGAGAAGTGTACTGCATGTGCTATTTTGATTAATAAAATTAAGTTTTATAAAAGTTACAGTTGTTTGAAATTGCACTACCGAAAACGACATTTCATCTGCAACAACCTAATACAATTAGAATAGCTTAAGTTGTAAATTGAAAACTAGACTTACGTATCTGGCTGTTCTAGTAAAATATTTTTCAAATAAATATATCTTAAGGCGACGCTAGTAGCATACGACGATAAAATATACAGTATTGTTCCTGGTTCAAATAAATACATTGATTCTTTCAACCTTTTCAATAAAGTTTTTTTACCAGTTCCAGAATTCACTGCTTTCACTGCAGCCACAGTTGGGCCTATTATGACGTCCCCCGGTTTGACTATGACTCCTCTTCAATCCCTGCGCTTTCAATGAAGCCTAGTATTTTGCGAAGAGGAATGGTCAGGAATTCCAAATGGGTAGCGTTGTGCAAGCAACAAACATGATTGAAACTCAATTGCATCTACTCTAATCATTTACATAGAAATCGATTAATTTATTTTCTCGAGATCTAAACCGGAAGCAAACATGCAACAGTTCAAACAATTGGATGTCATTTCACATTTAACCCACCCACTTCTTCAGTAATTAGCAATGAACATCTTGAGGTAAGTCCAGTAGTTTGTAAACGTTCAAATGTTATACAGGTACAGTCATAGTGTAAATCCTGTTGTCGAAAAACAAGCATTGATTGTGGTTTTCCATTTATGAAAAGGACGTAAACACCCTCAACCTTTGTAGAAAATCGGAGAAAATGACACAGAACAATGTGAATCCCCCTTTTAAGCTTTTTCGTTCACCTGTCTATGACCCTTGTCATGTTTGTCTGCCCTTACTGTGATTTTCCCTTCAAGCGGACAAAATAACCCTATTTACATATAAACCACATGTGATCATTTGTGCCGGTATCTCCTGTATGTTACATTCGACAGATGAATTATTCACATGGCGTTGTAAGTACAACCACTTTTTCTACTCCGGTAGACATAAAATGGGAGCGAATATCCTTTTATCCAGGTTGCGATAAAAACGACAACTTACGGACTTTTTATGTTTTCTATAAAATTTTCGCAGGTGTACATTGATAACCGGTAGAGGAAGAAAATACCAGGCAGACATGATGTGTATTATACGGAAAGGAATAGGGAAGAAAAGTGCTTCGCAAAGTGCTCTCTTTACACTTGTTAAATCTTTTCGTAATTTTCCCTGACGCTGCATAAAAATCCGTTGAAAGGGAACGATTAGGAAGTGACAAACTACTGTATGATTTCTATCTGTTCGAGCAGAATAATGGATAAGGTGTATACATTCAATAAATTGTGAGGAGTATACGAGTAGCCTTCTTTTTTTTTAAAAAAAAAAATACATACCATACCCTAACAGTTTTGTATGGGAAGAGTTTTTCAAAGGTAACTTTTAGTATTAGGAACTTAGACCTTCGGCAGAGATAAGATATGTTACCTTGTTTGTATCAACGACCTACCCAAACCACTTCTTCGTTGGACTAAACAGCCTTGCACCGCAGTGTACATGTACCAATTGAAAATTATGACTGAATACTTCACTCCAGGAGGACAAATTGCGTAAGATGAGTTTTCTTATAACACTTAAGTTTAGGAATATTGGCGCAACTTTATTATTTTTTGGGACAAAGTTCGGCAACTGGTTTATGTTTATTCCACAAAGTTGTCGATGCTACTGACATCCTTAACGCGGTCAAAGTTGAAATGAAACAGTAGTTTTTCCAAGATATAGAGATCATTGGGTAAGTTAATTTTGTCATTTGTAAGTTCCAACATTCATCAGTTCTTTATATAAAAATTTAAATAAATAAATGCCCGTGGTAGTAAAAACCTAATCAATATATGATCATACCTGTGCAGAAATTCTTAGAGGACGAATATCGAAAAATATTGAACTAGATTTTTAGGTGATTATACAACAAGCCCGTGTAACTAAAAATCCGTTCGGTAACTCATCAGACGTAATAGATATTGTAGAATTCATGAAAATTTATCGAGCCCTATAACGCTCCTCTAAAGGTTGAATAAAGGAAAAACTTGATATTGTTTTTATAGATTTAATAAAAACTCCGTCAAGGTTCACAGGAACTCGATATCTCATCAGATGTAAGAGATATAGCCGAATTCGCAAAACGTACTCAAACCCTATACACCCCCCTTATAGGTTGAATATCAAAATTCTTGTAAACAAGTACATATTAATGGCAATTTAAAAAATCTGCCAATGGTCTGGGCGAAACTTTATTATTTTCGGGTCAAAGTTGGGGAGCGGTCAAAGTCGGAGTATATCAGCAGTTGTTTCGAAATTATGAGGTTTCTTGGAAAGTTTATTTATTTATTTATTTCAGTTTCATCAAGACCTGATTACTTAAAAGTTCATTACAGTTTTAAAACAAATAAAAGCGATCATTAAATATAACAATTACCTAAAATATTTAAAAAAAATTTTTGATTATTTTATTTAAAGCTGACTTCAGTTGTGTCGCGCTCAAGTCAAAATCAATAGCATGATAAAAACGGTTAACAGGACACGAAATGGATGTGATCGGTTCAATTTGCCCATAATTAGTTCGATGATATGAAATATTTAGTAGTGTATAGTCTCTCAAAGTGCGACCCGGAATATGGAAAGAAATTTCTTGTAACAACATAGGGGCATCAATTCCTGCAGTGATAATGTTAAATGCGAAAACAGTCCCGAGAACTTTCCTTCTGTTATCAAGCAATTCAAGACAGAGAAGATTAAGACGTTCACAATAGGGAGGAAGATTTTGAGAGTCAAGCCAGGGTAACCCCTTAAGTGCAAACCTCAAAAATCTTTTCTGCACAGATTCAATTCTGCTCTTGTGGACCTCATAATATGGAGTCCATACCTGGCACGCATATTCCAGAATTGATCGAACAAAAGCACAATATAACGCCTTTGTGACGTAAGGATCATTGAGATCCTTACACCATCTTCGCACAAAGCCCCAGATGGAGTTCGCTTTATTCACAATATAATTAATATGATCGTCGAAAGTAAAAGATGAATTAAAGTAAACGCCCAGATCACGTACCTTGTCTGATTTTTGTAATGAGTTTCCTTCAACGGTGTAATTATGGGCATTTCTTACGCGAAAAAGAAATAGTTGTACATTTATTAACATTTAGAGATCATTTAACGTACACCATTATGATAAATGGCTAAGGTCCTCTTGCAAGAGAATGCAGTCGTCCATATCCGTAATATTGCGTAAAAGCTTTGCATCATCAGCATAAAGAAGAATTCTAGAATTTAAAATCATTGAACTCAAGTCATTAATAAATAATATAAATAATAAAGGACCTAAGTGGCTGCCTTGTGGAACTCCCGATGTGTTAGAAATTTCCGAGGATAATACCCCACGAAATAACACTCTTTGAAATCGGTTGCATAAATAAGATGTTATCCAATTAATAAACATAATTGGAAAACCCAAATGCTTAAGTTTGCATATCAGAATGTTATGATTGATCTTATCAAACGCCTTAGTTTTGTTCTTAAAAAAAAAATTATATTTAAAATAGAGATTTTTAGCCGATTAAACATTGGAAAAGACCGTGTATGGTAGACTATTCAAATTTCGATATATTATGTACACTAAAAGCCCATAGAAGTAAAAACAAAATTGCTGCCTTATCAGAATTAAGATATATGACGAATTGTTAAAACGTATACAAAGCCATTACTCCCACTTGGGGTTTGAATTTCGAAAAAATTGAGGAACAGGTTTTTAGACGATTTCATAAGAAGCAACTTAATATCTCATGAGACACGAGGGATTTTGAAAAATTTTGTGAAAACGTAAGCAAATCCTTTACACCACCTTGGTTCTTGAAATTCGAAAAAACGTGAAATTGATTTTTAGGTCATTACATCAAATGCCGTAATAACCACTTTTATATCTCATCAGAACTAAGGGATGGCAAAAATTGTGAAAACATATGCAAACCCTTGGGGGTTGAATATCCAAAAATTGAGAAATGTGTTTGTAGACGATTATATGAAAAGTCTGTGGTAGTGAAAAGCGGTCTAATATCTAACCTAAGAAATAAGTCGAAGCTTTGAAAAGCATACAACCTCCTTACACCCCTTAGGATTGAATATCTAAAAAATACTGAAATTGACTTTTTGGCGCTTATATAGGAAACTTTAGGAAGTAAAAACTAATTCGATATATCATTAGATATGCAACTTCCTTACACCCACTTGGGGCTGAATATCTAAAAATCCTGAAAGGAGTTAATAAATAAATATGAAGACAACACGAGAAAGTAAAAACCAATTCAATTTCTTATCACTACTAAAAAATATGACGGAATTCGTCAAAATGTGTTCAACCCGTTTATACCCTCTTAGGTGTCGAAAAAGGGGGAAAAACTTGAAAACTTCAGTTTTAGGAGATTATTACGCAAGCCCTTGAAAGTGAAAAGATATTCGATATCTGATTAGACCTGAGGAATAAGACAGAATTCGTGAAAAAATATACAACCCCCTTTCCACCCCCTTAAGGGTCGAATTTCAAAAAAATCCTGAAAGCACTTTCTAGGTATTTATATGAAGAATCCGTAGAATAAAAATTAATTCAATATTTGGAAAGACCTAATAGATATGACGAAAATCTTGAAAATATATGCATTCCATTTTCACTGATAATTTTTTGGCCCCCCTTTCGAATGTCAATGGATATTTGAAATTTTTTTTATCCAAATTACATATACATATACATCTCAATTTTCAACTTTGTAGCAAAAGCCGTTCTATAGATAGGAAAAACACCCCCCACCCCCGTACCATACTACCCCCATAAAAAAAATGTATTTTTCTAACATGCTATTACTATAGCTCCATCTAAATACCAAGTTTCATCTTTATATCGTTATAGGTTCTCGAGATATAAAAATCAGAACTTATTCCTTTTCACCCTCCCCCGCACTCACCCTCAATTTTTTTTTCTGCTAGGGGCTATTAGGCCTACTTCTGGTACAAATTTTAAGCTTTTATCTTACACTCTTCTTGATATATGAGACGTGATTTTTAAGAACTTTCACTTTCATGCTCCACCACCCCCTTAAAAATGTTACTTTCAACGAACTTCATTTGTAAACTTTTATACAGAAACCGAATTTTATTTGTCTAGTGCAATTGGTT
This sequence comes from Beris morrisii, assembly GCA_951812415.1. Lineage (NCBI taxonomy): Eukaryota > Metazoa > Arthropoda > Insecta > Diptera > Stratiomyidae > Beris > Beris morrisii. The sequence goes on along the minus strand of OX638313.1, from coordinate 34,509,849 downwards.
CGTGAGATGTTGTAATCTAAAGTTTGTCACCCCATGCGCCACTGCCCCCATTCAAAAAATTGTATCCGATCTATTCTCCTAGTAGACCTGCAGATATTCATTAAGTTTCAATTTTGTAACTTTAACCGTTTAGGAGATATGGATTTTAGAATGAGTCGATATCGGCTTTTGTGCGTTTCGGACGCATTATTTTTCCCCCCACTCCCACACTCCTTCACCCGTATTGACAATTTTTATGCAAAAGGGTCCATCAAAGCTCTATATATATTCCAAGTTTCAGCCTCCTAGCATAAGCGGTTGCTGAGATCTAGAAACCAAAATTTTCCGTCTAAAACGCATCCTATGATTTATTCCTGTGGCACGTGTGATTTTTAATTACTACGAATACTTTTGTACCAGTACTGTATCAGAACTGTATGGATATTTGAAGCTATAAGCTGTTGAAGAAAAGTGTAGTACACAATTCGCAATCATAGTAAAGTTTGGGATTCACTACTGAGGGGTTCAAATGTTGAGGGCATAATTAAGATAAGAATAAGAACGACAGTGAGTAAATATTTAGTTAGCGATGAAAAATACGAAAGAGTATATGCAAAGAGAACTATGCGAATGTAAAGAAATCCATATCAATTGAACACATTTATTTCAATTTCAGTTTCCCTTTCAGTACTGAAAATAAGTACCGATAACAGAAATTGTTATTCATCGTACATACAACGAAAATCAACAACGTATTGGAACTGATATCCAGAATGAATGACGGAGCTATGAAAGAATTGCTATTTTATGAATTTTTTGGAACCCATAATAGAACTTTCCGATAGGATTCTGCATGTTTTCGAAACCCAGCAGCAGATGAGTTCTGCCAGATTTCCGTATGAAATACGAAATGTTATGCGTGATATGTTAGAATTCGTGAAAAGTATGCAGTCCCATTACACCCCATTACAGTGTATCATGCTACCAGGGTTGCCAGATAGTTGGCTGCAGAACCCGCCGAATGAGCTGTATGAAATAGCCCAAAACCCGCACGAAGACTTGTAGCCCTAATACCGCGCTCAACTTTGCAATTCTAAAGACCTACTTAAACGTGTTGAACACAGTTGCGCTTTGAACGACGAACTGTGCTCCAGAATTCTTACCTAACAAACACTGTAATATATATTAAATATTGGGTGAAAACACAAATTCGTATTTATCACCATTTTAAAAATCTTTTTTGAAAACTTATTTATAAATATACTTTCGCGTAGATCGTCGTTTCACTCTCGCAGTAGAAAAACTTATCCCCCGGCTCTGAGGCGTTTATATACTGCATGTGTTGAATCGAGAAATTTTCAGCATATTCGGTTGTTCATGTGGGACGCAAAAGAAGTACCTATTACATTCGAGAAGTGTCTAGAATATGCGAGAAGTAGAGCTCTCTACAATATTGCAAGGTTGTTGTTGCTCTCTGCAAACTTTAATATCAATAATAAGTGAGTTGTTCGGATTGCCAGAGTATACATGTAACAATAACTTTGAACTGGGACTGACATTTTTGCAACACCTGCTTGAAACCTACCAATCCAGCAAAAATTATAATTAATAAATTATAAAGCAACTCTATGACAGCCATCAAAATTGGTAAATATATTGTCTCTTGTATGTTATATTTCTATGAGTGTCCATAACTTGAAAGAAAGTGGGTAATTTGTAGAAAGTCTACAAATAATGAACCGATTCTAAATTTATTTTAGTTTGCAAATACCAGATAGATGTCGTGTGAAATATTTTATTTTTATAACTCAAGAGTCGAAAATTTTGTGGTAAGAGGATTTGTGATATGACGTAGTCTGCAAACGTTGTATTTGAGGCGTTAACACTAGCGGATTTAACCCAAGATACGACTGAAATTCAGTTTTCTATTTTTTTTATTTTTATTTTTTCCTCGTAAATCGGGTCTGTTGTAAACTAGCAAAATAACTCAATTTGCATTGACCGAATAGCCCAAGAAGCTATAAGTAGCTTTTTGAAATTTGAACCCGCGAATTAAACATTTAAATAACCCAAATCGCGGGAAATAGCCAAATATGGCAACCTTACATGCTACCCTGGCAACCCGCATAAGCCGATCAGTTTCCAGTGTGAAAAATAACAACCTTCCATTACCTAAGTGGAAAGCGAAGGAAACATCCGATTGGCCACCTTGCAATAACCAATGAGAAAGGCGTGGACAATTTTGTAAATTCTTCTCGAACACTTTTTCCCTTCTCGGATTGTTCTTAACACTTTCCGAGCACTTCACATACACCACCAAACATTCGGGAAAGCTCTCGAATCCACACATGCAGTATTTAAGCACGGCAAAGTTTGCAAACACACACAGCAGTCTATTCAGAACTTACTAAAGATAAAAGTGTTTTTTTTTTTTTTTTAATATCTACCAGCTTTAACTGTTATTACACATGTACAATAAAAAACCAATTACTATAATTTTAATGGATTAGAAGAAAGCGATATTCACGCAAGCGAAGCCGCGGTCAAAAGCCATTAATAAAATAAACTCTCTCTCCGAAGGTACAATGAAAATGAAAATGAATAGCAAACGGACAATAAAGAAAACTGCTGTCTAATGAAAACAAATAATAGAACATGACATTTTCTGTAATGTGTTTTAATAACTTTTAGTGTGGAGCCATTCTGCTTTATTCTGAATATTAACCAGCACTAAAGGTTCGTGTTCACTAGCTGTACTACAAACGTATCTACTATCTACAAAATTTCATGCACGACATTGTTTAGATTGTCGTTCTTTCTCTGGCGATAATTTAATGTTGTCCGGGAAAATTCTATGTTTTCCTTAGAGATTATAAGATGAAAAAGGTTGAAATTGGATTTTCCAAGTTCTCATTTTGTGCTGATACATACTGCGTCTAGAATTTCGCATTATATCCATACATAAAACATAACCATTTTACTCGTATGAAACGATGACCGCTCCCAACTTCACAATTAGTTGATGTTCCCAGGCTTTGTTTAACTACAGACGGCACTGAAATTTATCATGGGAATATGAAAACTTTCATCAACTACGTTCTGTAATAAATGTATCTAAAAATACGCTGTGGCCAGACGGTAATAAAGAAGAATTTATTCAGTGCCTCGAATGGCAGTAGATTGGACACACCTTGACCATGGTAAACAAAACATTCAGATTGAAATTGTTCGACGATCGATGATAGCATTTGGCATATAAATTGAAGTAAGTTTTGTCTAAAATCAGCGGATGCACTAAAAAATAAAAATTTGTGATTTATAAAATCTTCAAAGAAATTTCTGAACAACAATTTGAAACTCTAGTAACAATGCAAACAATTTTCCAATACAAAAACAATCGTACTTCAGACAAGAATATACTTTTCTTCAAAAAAAAAAAACACGGATAAGCTAAAGATCCTGTACAGAAATTGTTGGTGAACTAATCTCTAATTCCCATTGTAAAGTTAAAGCCGTGCAATAAAGGACGAAGAAACTGCTTTCTTGTTGATAACAAAAGCAAGGTAACATACCAAAAGTACGGGAAACAAGAAAAGTTTTCATTTATATCTAACGATGTTTCTGCTGCATTTGGAAAAATAAGATAGGCCCATTTTAAATCGGTAATACCTCTATAATTCCTTGTCTACCTGAGATATAAAAAAAATGTTATTAGGAAGGAAATAGCTGAATGAAAGCTGCTAGGGGAATTCCACAAATTTAAGTGCTTAGTACCTCTCATCAGAAAAGAGGATTGGCAGTTTCTTATTACGATATTGAAACAATTATTGCTTTTGTTGTGATTTTATTTTTAATACAGACATAAAAAATCTACCAACAGTCTGGCCGAAAATTTATTATTTTTTGGGTAATAGTACTGGACGCGCTTAACGATGATATACGGTGTCGGTTACTATTTGTTCCAAACGTTATCAAACGCATAGTAACATACATCGCATCTCAGCATTAAACGCGTTCTGGACTTCTACCCAAAAAATAATAAAGTGGCGCCCAGACTGTTGGCAGATTTTTTATTCAATTCAATTTCAATAAAAATAAATCTGCCAACAGTCTGGGCGCAACTTTATTATTTTTTGGGTAGAAGTCCGAAACGTGTTTAATACTGAGATGCGGTGTAGGTCACTATGCGACTGATAACCTGAAAAATAGCGTTCCAAATAGCCTTCTGTTTATTCTTTAGGTTATCAGTCGCATGGTGACCTACACCGCATTGCTCCAGCTCTCTACATCAATCAAATTTTGAACTTTTTTTTCGCTTTAATTACTCCTGTAGTACTTCTACATATACATACTAAGTTTCAACTTTCTAGCATACGCTGTTTCTGAGATATGAAAAACCACCCTCCACCCCGTAACTTGCTACTCCTATTTTATTTTTCTAGGATACTTCTGCAGTAGTCGTCAAATTTTAGCTTTCTATGCTTTGCTATTTTCGAGAAATAAAAGTCAGAGTTATTTTCGTTCCATCCCCTCCCACCGTCAACCCCTTCGCCAGCACCAACAAAATTTTTTTTCCTGCTAGAAGTCTACTGGGCATAACTTCTGTAAAATTTCTAAGACCATATCTGGTACGGTTCTTGAGATATAAAAATTAAATTTTTTGAAAAATGGTTATCCCCCCACTTTTGTACTCCACCTCCCCCCTCTCAAAATTCTTACATTCTGTAGACTCCACTTGTGATCTTATATACAGAAACCAAATTTCATCTTCCTGGTACAATTGGTCCGGAAGATATTATAATCTAAAGTTTTTCACCCCACACCCCTACACTCCACTTCCACTCTTAAAAATGTTAGCCCTTGTCTACTCTCCTAGTATCCCTTAAGATAACTACAAAGTTTCACCTTTCTGAGATCAACGGTTCAGGAGATATGGATTTTAGAATGCTTCAATCCCAGCTTTCAAACGTTTCGGACACATTGTTTTTCCCCCCCCACTCCCACACTCCACAACCCTTATCGCAAATTTTTTTGCAAATACGAGTAGGTCCACTATCATAGTACTGCATAAGTTCCAAGTTTCAGCCTCCTACCACAAGCAGTTCCTGAGATCTGGAAACCAAAAATTTTCGTCTAAACCGCCTCCCCTCCTCCCCTTACACCCCACCCTCCAAAAAGATACCAATCGTAGGGGTTCGCCCAATCTACCCACCATAAAATTTTTAATTTAATATCTCAACGGATTTGTGAGCTATGCGCCTTCAAACCGTTTTGCGTACGGCGTACGGCGTACAGCGTCTACGGCGCCGGCGGACAGATGGACATTTCTGTTTTAAATTTTTTGGGGTCTGCTAGTCCTAAAACGTGAAAATACAACATTTCAGGGTAACAAATTTTTTCGAAATTTCAGGTCGATAACAATACTTTATTAGGTGCGTTTTAATGCTCTCTAGAGTAGGATAGGATAGCATAGAAAATTTATATACAAAATAACAACAACATTGCTGTTTTTACGATTCTTTATTACTTTTTTCCATAGATAGTAGGCTAGAATATAGATTTTAACCGGAATAGTTCCCCCAGTGAGCTCACTGGGGGAACTATGCGCGATAAATTCTCTAATGTAGCCTACTATCTATGGAAAAAAGTTATAAAGAATCGTAAAAACAGCAATGTTGTTGTTATTTTGTATATACATTTTTTATGCTATCCTATCCTACTCTGGAGAGCATTAAAACGCACCTATTATTAAAAAATAATAAAGTAATATAGGGGTTAAGATATCGACAAAGCCCCGAAGTGGTTGAATATCAAATAATTCCGAAACCGATTTTTAGGCGATTATATAGAAAGCCCGTTAAAGTAGAAAATAATTCGATATTTTCTCATACTTAAGGCTGGTTTACATGGCGGTTGCAAACAATTTTTACTGAGATTGTGAGGGAGCTAGCTTATCGAATTTTCAATGGAGTAGAAGCAACCACTGCAAAAAATGTTGGCACAAATGCATTCACAGAAATATCGTCAATATTTTTTGCTGGATATAATATCTGTTCATCACAATCTCAGTAAATGTTGTTTGCAATCGTCATGTAAACTGGCCTTTAAGGTATATGACGGAATTCGTGAAAACGTACACAATCACCTTACACCCCCTTAGGAGTGGAATATCGCAAAATCAAAAAAATTATTTTAGATCATTAAATATGGTATGGTATAGTACATGGGGTGATGATGCCATCATCCTCCTTCACTTAGACGTTAGTGCTTGTCCGTTGTGCTCCCCGTTTGAGTGTGATTACTCATGGAACCTAAAACCATTTAGTGGATTTTATAAGACTTGCTATGGTACATAGCTTCCCCATGTCGATATCATTAAGCTCATCGAGGAAATAAGCGCCGAGGTTGCGTCTTCTCATTCCTGATAGGTCCGGACACTCGCATAGGGCGTGCAAGATTGACTCTTCCACTTCTGTTTCACCGCAGCTACGACAGAGATCATTTGTCTCTGCACCTAGTCGTCTATCGTGTCTACCAATCAGGCTGTGCCGTGTGAGCACTCCGATTAGTGTGCTAGCATCTTTCCTGCTCAGGCTCAGGACATACTTACTTTTCCCATGATCATATTCAATCATTAAATATAAAACCCATAGAATTCTAAAATTGAGCGAATGACTCATGAATTCTAAAAGATTTGTCGGAATTCATTAAAATTTGAACAATGCTTTTCACCCCTTAGGAGGTTGAATATGGATAAATGCTTAAATCGGATTATTTTCTGATTGCATTTAAAGCCTTTAGAAGTGAAAGCGGATTCGATATCTCATTAGACCTAAGAAATATATCGGAATTCGTGAAAATGTGCACAACTACTTTACATCCCCTTAGAGGCAAGGGCGTGCCGAGCGGAGGGGGTCATAGAAGTCATGACTCCCCCCCTGCTCACAAACCAAATAAAAACGAACAAACGTCGCCCAAGAGAAGAGAAAATTTTACAATTTTTTCGTTTTTCCAGATTTATCTATTTCTGCATGTATACATAGGCGGGTAACGTGAATCATCCGTTGTAGGGGTAAGAGGCTTGTGCCTTAGGTGGACAGCATTAAGGACCTTTTCCAAGCTTCGTCATCATGAAACACGAGAGCTAGGTTTTCTCTTCCTAGCTACTCGAAATATCGAAATGTTGTCTTTATATCATCTGCTACTGATGCTGTCAACACCTATGCTTGGGATATTGGAAATTATGTGGACCAGTCGGGCATGTCAGATTTTACGAAATGTCTCTAAAAATAATGTATTTCCTTATTGCGTGATAAGGAAAAAAGGGAAATCCACCAAAAAGTTTGCGCAGAGATCACAATTGGACAAGTTTCACTGGTTAGTTCTTTCTCATAAGGATCAAAGACAATATTGCAAATATTGAGTCCTTATTGCTTTTGGAGAGGGTGGAGGTAATCAATCCAATTCCAGTATCAAACGTTTAGTACGAAAGCCATTGAAAATGTTCGACGATCTTTGGGCGAAAAACACATCAGCCAATGCAACTTACATCAGCCCTAGAACACAAAATAGGAAGAGATTCAAGAGGTGGTACTGAATAGAGTGAAAGAAGCTGAAATCTATTCAATCATTTTAGATTAAACCACCGATCTATCGCATACTGAACAATTGAGCCTGTCGTTCCGTTACTACTTTTGTGGTGTGATACGAGAAGATTTTGTGATGTTTGCTGATGTTTACGATTCAATTCTCCCTGAAGACGTGGATTCTCATGTCGTTGAAGATCTTCTAAAAAAGTACTCGGTTGACATAGTGAAGTGCGTTGGCATAGGCACAGATAGCAGGGCACTTGCAGTTTCAGGGAAACCTACCGCAAATAGCCTTGGAAAAGATCTCGCTTTGGAAGGATTTCAAAACATCTTCCGATCCATACAGTTTGCTCCAGGCTATTGAAACCTGTGAGTTTTCGATATCCATGGTCAGTCTCGCAGATGTTCTTGGAAAGTAGTTATACACCTATCATCTATTATGTATATAGTATGAAATAAAATATGCATCCAACGTTCGTCCTTCATTCTATTATTTCAGGAACCACATCCTCGCTCAGGAAGTACCTCCAAAAGCCATCACTTGAATTAAAGAAAGCTTCGGAATCGATAGCGGACACAATATCTACCTTAGAAAAAAGGCGTTATGAAAATTTTAAGGTTTTCAAAACAATTTTTGCTGAAGTTCAAGATTTGTGACCCACCCCAAAACATAACTCTGCGTACGTCCCTGCTTAGAGGTTGGCCCTGATTTTAACTTTCGAAAGTTTCGATGTTTTTTTCACTCCCAAACTTCTACACCTACATTGACAATTTTTTACTTTATTATTTTTTAATAATAAAGTATTGTGATCGACCAGAAATTTCAAAAAAATTTGCTACCCCTTAAATTTTGTATTTTCACGTCTTAGAACTAGTAAACCCTTAAAAAGCAACAAAACAAAATGTCCGTCTGTCCACCGTAGACGCCGTCCTCAAAACCGTTTGAAGGTGCGTAGCTCTCAAACCCCTTGAGATATTAAGGAATAACCAGGAGGCCATTTGGAACGTTCAACGCAGCTATCACTAAAATGTCCTGGATTCCAGGACATGTCGGAAAAGCCGGAAACGAAAAAGCGGACCAGCTGGCAAGGACAACAATTTCCACCTACGAGGAAGAAGCTATTCCTTCATACATCAGCTTCCTGAGAGAAGGAACCTCGACGCACAGCGAACGCTATACTTTGCCAACCACACCACGTTTCTGACAAAGCATTGGCCTAAAACTTATCCACCAGCATACAGCCCCGAACAAGAGAGGAAGGACTCCGTTATTCCGGCCAGGCTCAGATTGGGACACACCCGAATGACTCATGAATTCATCATAACCAGAACGCCACAACCGGGTTGCCTGCTATGCCAGGTACCGCTCACCGTAGAACACGTCTTCACCAGCTGCGTGAAAACCACCCGCTTCTTGCCAAACTCCATCCCTACCCTTAATACCCTTCTCGATCTCTCCAATATCGACCTACTATTCCAACTCCTAGAGCATCTAAACATTAAGCACCTCATTTAACCTCCTTAGAATCCCCTCCAATAAATTAAGTTGAATTCTAACATCTTTTTTTTTGCTTGTACTTAATGCTTATACTTAAATTTTTACTTTGCTTGATAGATTTAAGTATGAATTATAATTGTTTATTTTTATTTCTTTGCTTTAATTACCTTTGTTGTTAAATTTATAACATCTTTATTTTTGCTTTTTCTTAATGCTTATACTTAAATTTTTACTTTGCTTGATAGATTTAAGTATGAAGTATAATTGTTTATTCTTGTCCCTTTGCTTTTATTACTTTTGCTCTAGATATAAGTTTGAATTATGTTTAATCTTTATTACCTTGCTTTTCATTCTTTACTAGATAAATGCTCTATACCTACTTAATTTTAAACTAACACATGTCTTATCAGGTTTAAGTTAGAATTCATTTTCCTCATTCATGCTTTTTTCTTTTATCACATTTTCTTATTTTGTTTTTCATTATTTTATTATCATTTTGCAACTTTATACTTTTCTTAACTTTCTAATCATACGTTGCGCTACAAATTACTTGAATTAATTACACAATCAAGATTGAATGTACAATATTGTAAACAACGTGCCATATGCCCAATGGGCTTGGTCGAAAACTTGATAGGCCCGCATTTTTAGTCGGGTTCCATCCGAGATAAATAAATATTTGGAACGTTATTTTTTAGGTTGTCAGTCGCATAGTAACCTACACCTCATCTCAGCAATAAACACGTTTCGGACTTATACCCATAAAATAATAAAGTTGCGCCTAGACTGTTGGCAGTTTTTTTCGCAAATGACTCCACTATGAGAGCTCTATATAAATTCCAACTTCCTACCTTGAGGGGTTTCTGTTATATAGAAATCAAATTTTTTCCTCTAAAACTCCTCTTAACACTAACAACGCCTAAAATTTTACCTTTTGAAATTTAACCTCTTGAACTTAATAGCTCGAAGAGTTTGCAAGCTAAGCTTTGCAAACGCATTGTATACGGCGGAAAGACAGGCAAACTTTGTTTGCCTTTATGGCACTGAAACGTGAAAAAAGCAAAGCTGAGCAACTTTTATTAAAATTGTTTTTTCGATCACAATACTTAAAATATCATACAGTGAAAACAGCAAAAATTTCATAAAAAAACGTCTCTCGAACCTAGGCATAAGTTGGCTGTTTTACTTAGCTTTTCGATCCCTACAACATATTGTTGCGAGCTAGGGGTTCGCAAGGATTTCAAGTAAAATAAATCGCATTCAATAATCACAAATTTAACAACGCTTTCGATTGCATGTACTACCCGATCGCAGTTAACAATGAAAATCGCTTTACAAACACTTTTGCGTAGAACTGATCGTCATCTCGCTTTCTCAGTATAAAAACTGAACCCGTGTACAAGCTCGACGGTGCTTATATCGGTACTGCATGTGTTGAGGCGACAGATTTCCAGCATATTCGGTTATGTGTGTGTGGCATGTTCTGGAAGTAAGTAGAACTTGCGAGAAAGGGAAGACAATTCGAGAAGTCTGTAGGGATTTCTCCGCATTCCAGTTGGATTTTGGGAGGTTGTTGTTTTTCCACTGTGAAGTGATGTCGTTCATAAATCAACTGTGCAGGCTGCCAGGGTACGAGTGTGACATTATTTCCCGCTCCGAAATTTATAACAATACACCCTGTATATACTGTACATCTTTCATGGAGAAACTAACAACATCTGAAAGGTACACATTACATCGAAGATCTTACTCCTTCTAAGTTTTTAGTCTCAAAACGTGTAAGAATAAGTTTGGAGGCAATTAACCCATAAAATGAAGATGGGTTGTTCGATAGCGACGAGATTTACTTTCCTTAAAAATTTCCTCATCGTAATAAATAATTACTGCGACGTAATTAACTCAATTCAGTTGTTTATCGGTGTCGATATTATTATCGATAACTAGAATCACGCCTGAAGTGGCACTTACTTAGCTGGCTCACGATATCAACATCCTCATGATTTCGTGTCTTTCAGCAATTTCTCTTAGCGGAAATACATAAAAACTCTTAAACTACAAAAGATCAACTAACCCCAATTGCATGAGTTTTGTTAATAACACAAGTTTTTAGATATCTTAATGACACACCGGCTCGACTTATTACATTTGCATGTTTCATATCATTTTTAACTTAAGATGTTAAACTAGCTGAGGCCCAACTTATACATTTCTTCCCTTCTACTCTTTCCAGACAAATTAAAATGTTTTGCTATAAATTACGCAAAATACAAGAACAAAAAAAAAAGTTTACACTTTTCTTTCCATTATTTTACGAGTGAAAAGTTTCGTTATAAGTCGTATATTTTGCGATTATATTGCTCGAAGGGTTGCTTCAAACCTACCCTATTACAAAATCTGTATACATAGCGGGTATATGCATAAGTAGAAATGTTTAGCGTTGCGAGGAAAATTAATTAATGCGCTACCCTGAAAATTTTTAATGCGATGATGGTGGAAAACATGGCACCCTGATTTTAACGAATTTAATAAATTAACGGGCAAATGGTAAGATTGGTTATTGAGTTGAATGGGAAAGGGTCAGTTGTGGAAAAGTTCCAATTTCCTTTGGCGTTCTAGAACTTGGAGATTAAGAGAAACGAACTACTCCAATGATTTATTGATAATAGACATGACAGTCGTTCCAAGAGGTTTTTCGTAAAAGAGAATTAAATTTTTAAATGGATCGGTCACGAAAACCCGAATACTTGAATTGAGATGCGGAAAGAATGGGTACAACAGAAGACATTACACCTTTAAGACAAACACCAAAGTTCACAACTTGAAAGAAAGCCAATCAGTCGAAAACCAATCATTTGAATCGATTAATTGAGTTTAATGGGAATAGTTTATTTAATAGTTTTATTTAAGTGATGGCATTCCCATCTTCTAATGTTTAAGGATACTCTAATACATTCAATATGTGTGTATTTTTCAACTTATATTGCTTTTGATTACCTCAGGTTGGAAAAAAACCCATTGAGATAATCTCAGGATACTGTGAATGGCACGGTTTGTAGGACTGCACCTTACTTGACATTTCTTCACTGACATTTTACTAAAGCCGACTGTATTTTGCCTAACTAAACGGAATTTTACAACTGTGCTTTGGTCTTCACATAGGGACATTCCATCAAGAATCGCCAAAAATGACGAAATGTTGTACCTTACCATCGCCGATTCTTTTGAAAATTTATGTACTTGATGAATTTGTGAAAAAAAAAATAAATATAATTTTTCGTTTCTATATTTTTATTTTTTGGTTTGACCCCGATCCCTTTGAGATCCCAAGTTAATTTTTTGATATGTTTTGAAAAACAGTAAAACCTACAAAATTTAAAAAAAAACGTATTTTGAGATATTCAAGGATAAAGAAAAAAATCGTTATCCTTGAAAAAAAAATTTCAAGGATACTTTTTATTCGTATTTTTTTTATATTGCGACAACCTTCCTCTTTAAAATAAACCCTATGTTATTATTATAGGATAAAAATTACCACAGATATGAATTTTCAAAGATGACTCGGACACCATTTTTGCGAAAACTTTAACATAATATACCAGGTGTATAAGCTTAAAACGATCGTTGACACATAAATGGCGTTAGTGACCATGTTAAGCAACCTAGGAACGGGATTTTTTTTTATTTAAGGATTGGTTAGTTGTTAACATTAATCAGTGCACCTCGTCACAAATTTCATTCAACAACATACGTTTGTCCTGTGATGATCATGTCCAGTTTTTTTCCAAAAAAAGAGCATGTGCGGGAAGCTCTGCTTTTTTGCTTCCATTTGAAGAAAACGGCTGCTGAATCGCATCAAATGCTTGTGAAGGCCTGTAGTATGTTTTAGCGGAATCAACGTGCAGGGCTTGGTTTCGTCGATTCAAAAACGGCGATTTTGACCTGAGCGACAAATCGGCCCAGGAAGGTTGAGGACGACCAATTGCAGGCTCTTTTGGACGAGGACGATACCCAATCGCAAAAAACGCTTGCCGAGCAATTGGATGTTACTCAAGCAGCCATTTCCATGCGTGTACGTCATGGGAAAGGTTCAAAAGATCGGAAAATGGGTGCCACATGAATTGAACGACAGGCAGATGGAGCGACGCCAAAACACATGCGAAATGCTGCTCGCCAGACACAGAAGAAAGTCGTTTCTGCATCGGATTGTGACTGGCGATGAAAAGTGGATTTATTTCGATAATCCAAAGCGCAGAAAATCGTGGGTTGATCCCGGTCAAACATCAACATCTACCGCTAGACCAAATCGATTCGGGCGGAAGACAATGTTGTGCGTTTGGTGGGATCAGCAGGGTATCGGCTACTATGAGCTCTTAAAACCTGGTGAAACTGTCGATGCCCTCCGCTACCACCAACAATTGATGAAATTGCACCGTGCTCTGCGTGAAAAAAACGCCGGAATATCAACAAAGACATGACAAGCTGATTTTCCTTCACGACAACGCACCATCGCACACGTCAAAAATGGTCAGCAACCATTTGGACACACTCAACTGGGTGGTGCTACCCCTCCCGCTAATTTACTAGACCTGGCTCCTTCTGACTACCACTTGTTTTCGTCGATGGGCCACGCGCTTGCTGAGCAGCACTTCGGTTCTTACGAAGACGTCCGAAAATGGCTTCATGAGTGGTTTGCTTCGAAAGAGAAGGATTTTTTTTGGCGTGGTATCCACAAATTGCCGGATAGATTGGAGAAGGGATTCGAATAAATTTGTTTTTGTTTTCTTTGAAAAAAACATGTGTTTTTCTGACTAAAAAACAAAAAACAATTAGATAGAAACAAAAAATTTATATTATATTCTTTTTCACTAATTCTTCGAGTACATAAATTTTCAAAAGAATCAGCGATGGTAAGGTACCAACTTTGGCGATTCACAACACAAATTTGCTTTTTAAGATTCGTTTACCAGGATTTGTCGTAAACAGATGTTAATTTCCATACCGTTGAATTTGTAGTTCAAACTTGTTTGATTCAACAGCTTCATCTATCAATCTGCCCTTTATGTCCATATTGACGTTACGTAGACAAAGCAAATAATAGTTTAAAAAAGCTTAGCTAAGCCGTCCAAATAATCACCTTCTTACTTCATGCCAGTTCGAATGGGCAAATCACAAAGTTACAGCAGAAAAACCTAATTTCTACCACCGCCAAGTTCAAAAAATCTTACTAAAATGTACTCTCGCATCAAGTTCATCAGCTGTCGTAAAGCTAGGTAAGCCATGAAGCCAAGACACAAACCAAATATAGACAAGACTTTCCTTTATCTGACGATAGAAACTGTTGTAACTAGACGTAGAATCTACTGAAACAGATCCTAACCCAATAAAAAATCCCTAAAGAAATATTGTTATGCGTCCTTGGCCAGACTGTTGCTTATACAGGGTGGCGCAAAAGAAACGAAGGGGTTTGAATGGTCTACAACTTCATTATTTTAATATGGTTTCCTTTTATTTTTCAGATACTTGTAAACAAGACTTGGGAAATTTAAAATGGAAAGTTACACTAATGAACAACGAACGAAAATAATTGAATTTTATTTTGAAAACCGACGATCAATTGTTTTAACGCAACGAGCATATCGCCGTTTTTTTAGGGTAAGAACTGGCCTGTCAGAGGCAACGATAAATCGACTGATTGCACGTTTTCGTCAACAAGGCGCTGTGTCTGACCTTCCTCGAACTGGAAGACCACAAACTGATCTAAATGAACAAAATATAAAACTAGTACTGCAAAACTCAATGACCACATACCCCCCTCCTAGACCAGGACAAACCTTTGCTGACCGATTATCCATAAGCCAAATATTTGAGTGATTCTTAAACAAATTTCAAGTGGATTCCATGAATGTTTGAGTCTATCTATAGATATGTTTTGGTCTTTATCTTTAACTTTAATTTTAAAAATTTTTTCATGACGATCAATAACTGGATATGGACCTTCAAAAGGGGTTTGAAAAGCTAAATTTAAAGGACTACGCTTAACGAAGACATGACTGCAACTTTTGAGTTCTTTGAACACGAAAGGTTTTTGATGAAAAATTTTAGTTGAATTACATAGTCTGACATTGTTAATTAAATTTCTGATATTTAGAATATATTCATACTGTGAAATTACTTGTGTTCTTTATTTTCAAAGAAATTAAAAGGCAGCCTCAAATTTTGCCCGTATAATAATTCCGCAGGAGATGCTTCCAAATTTTCACGCACTATTGACCGCAATCCCAGTAAAATAAAGGTTAACTCAAATGACCAGCTTGAAATAGATTTCCATAATAAGGCTTCTTTTAGGATTCTATGCCAACGTTCGAGCATTCCGTTGGCTTTAGGGTTATATGCTGTAGTCCTATTTCGCTTAAAACCTAACATTTTTCCAAGCTCGGCAAAAAGGTTTGATTCAAATTGTCTTTCCTGATCCGGGGTATTCCAAAACGTGGAAAAAATTCCCTAATAAGCACGGATGCTACTGTTTTAGCTGAACTGTCGACTATGGGAAAAGCTTCTGGTCATTTTGTGAATCTATCAATAATAGTAAAACAAAAATGATAATCATTTGATGAAGGAACGGGACGTATTATATTGTTTCGTGCAAGCCTGGCAACCGCGCAATTCGATCAATTACGAATAAGGGAAACATCAACAACCGAATACCTAGCTACAAAGTAACCCAATCTGAAACCTAGTTGAAGTATGTAAGGGGAGAGGAGCAACACGACTATATCCCCCCTTCTTATCGAATGTGCTCGAATGTACTAGAACAGCGTAGAGGATCAAATGGAAAGATCTCAAGCTCACTAGAACCCTCTACACACACCACCGAACGAAGATTCAAGAACAGTCTCGACTGCAGAGAACTGGTATAAAAGCAGATAAAGCTTTCAGCAAGGGACATAGTAATTTTTATTACGTCGACTGTGACAGCCAGCGTGTATATGCGATCGTATTGGTGGAAAGTGATCGATTGCGTGTGATCGAATCAAGCGATATAGATAAGCGGGCGGTATTGCCATATAGTCCGAATAATTGTGCGAACAGAATTAAAGTGCGAATTAAAAAATTGTTACTTATTTTGATTTTAAAAGAATTGTGTTTTACTTGAAATCCCGGCGAACCCCTAGCTCACAACAATATCTAAATGAATTACCTCGAATTTTTCGGAAACGTCATTAAATGATCCGATAGGACTTTTAACTAATCTGGAAATTTTTGCTTTTTGACAAAAGTTACACTGCTTGGACCAAGCACGAACATCCTTATTCATTGAAGGCCAAATAAATTTCCTATTCATAAGTTTTGTAGTAGCTTTAATCCCTGGATGTGATAAACTGTGTACAGAATGTATGAACGAAGAACCGATAAAGAATCATCACACCAGAGGTGAAACTTGGAATTTGGCAATGAAATTGGCACCATATGTAAACTTGACAAACTTTTAACTTTTTTAAGCTACTCGTCGTTTATTTGTGCAGAGGCTATTTCTTCAAAATCAATTGAAGATTCTAGATTTAATTCATTGATGCGTGATAAAGCATCTGCTATTTCATTGTCGATCCCTGAAATATGTTGAATATCAGTTGTAAACTGACCTATAAAATCTAAGTGTCTCAATTGACGAGGTGAAGCCTTATTTGCATTCTAGTGGAAAGCATAAACTAAGGGTTTATGGTCAGTAAATAATGTGGAGTTTCGACCTTCTAACATAAAACGAAAATGCTTAATTGCTGCAAAAGCAGCCAACAATTCCCTATCGTATGCGCTATAATTTATTTGAGTTGATGTTAATTTACGACTGAAAAACGCTAAAGGTTGCCAATTATTATTAATGAGCTGATTTAAAGCTGCTTCTAAAGCAAAATCGGATGCATCTACTGCTAATGCTAATGATGCAGTTTTTGAAGGGTACGCCAAAATCGTAGCTTCCGTTAATAGCTGTTTACAGCGTTCAAAAGCCATTAATGAATTCATATCTCAGATAATAAAAGTTTTGTCACGTTTCTTTTTACTGCCTGCTGTAAGATTATCTAATAAAGATTGAGCACAAGCTGCATGGGGAAGAAATCGTCTGTAAAAATTGATCATACCCAAAAACCTTTTTATTTCCAGAATATTTGCAGGCCGAGGAAAAGATTTTATAACATCCACACGAGAAGCTATAGGTCGAATGCCACGCGAATCCAATATATGACCCAAAAAATTTACACTGGATTGCAGAAAGTTGCATTTATTCTTGTTAATAACCAATCCGTTTTGAGCTAAACGACTCAAAACTTCTTCCACGCGTTTCAAATGTTGTGTTTCAGATTTGGATGCGATTAAAATATCATCAATATAAACAAAACAGAAGTCAAAATCTTTTAAAATTTAATGGATAAACCTTTGGAACGTCTGAGCTGCATTTCTTAACCCAAAAGTCATTTTCACAAATTCAAAAGAACCGAAAGGTGTTGTTATAGCAGTTTTACTTTATTATTTCAATAATACAGTATTGTTATCGATTTTTAAAAAAAAAAATTTGGTACCCTTAAAATTTGTTTTTTTACGTTTCATGACAAGTAGACACGAAAAAAGCAAAAAAAAATTTCAGTCCGTCTGTACGCCGTACGTCTGTACGTCTGTACGCCGTACGCCGTACGCCGTACGTCGACCGATGTACGCAAAATCGTTTGAAGGCTCGTAGCTTCCAAAACCTTTGAGATATTAAATTGAAATTTTTTCTATGAATAGAATGGGTAGGCCCCTTGAAGTGGCCAAATTTGGAGGGGTGGGGGTGTGAGGGAGGAGGAGGGGGAAATGTTTTAGACGGAAAATTTTGGTTTCTAGATCTCAGCAACCGCTTATGCTAGGAGGCTGAAATTTAGAACTTATATAGAGCTTTAATAGTGGACCCATTTGCAAAAAAATTGCCAATATAGGTTAAGGGGTTTGGGAGTGGGAGGAAAAATAATGCGTCCAAAACGCAAAAAAGGTGAGATCGGCACTTTCTAAAATCTATATCTCCTAAACGGTCAATGCCACAAAATTGAAACTTAATGAATATCTGTAGCTATACTAGGAGAATAGATCGAAAGCAAAAATTTGAGTGGGAGCAGTGGCGTACGGAGGTGGAAGGTGAAAAACTTTACATTACGATATCTCACGAACCAATTGCACTAGACAAATGAAATTTGGTTTTTGTATAAAGGTTGACAAATGAAGTTTGCTGAAAGCAAAATTTTTCAAGGGAGCGGTGGAGCATAAGAGTGGAGGGGTTAAGAATTTTTCTAAAAAATCACATCTCATATCTCAAGAACAGTGTAAGATAGATGCTTAAAATTTTTACCAGAAGTAGGCCTAATAGACCCCTAGCAGAAAACAAAATTTTGGAAGTGTGGGTGTAGAGAGTGGGGGTGGGGGAGGGTGAAAAGGAAAAAGTTCCGATTTTAATATCTCGACAACCTATAATGACATAAAACTCAAACTTGGCATTTAGATAGAGCTATATTAGTAGCATCTCGGAAAAATATAATTTTTTATAGGGGTAGTAAGGTACGGGGGTGGGGGGTGTTTTTCCTATCTATAGAAAGGCTTATGCTACAAAGTTGAAACTCGGTACATTTATGTAAATCAACTAGAAAACTAATTTAGATACAAAAAATTTCAAATAGCCATTGGCGTTCGGAGGGGGGTTGCAAAAAAAATTATCAGTGAAAATGGAATGCATATATTTTCACTGTTTTCGTCATATCTATTAGGTCTTTCCAAATATTTAATTCATTTTTATTCTACGGCTTCTTCATGTAAATACCTGGAAAGCGTTTTCAGGAGTAGATATTCAATCCTAATGGGTGTAATGGGGTTTTATGATTTTCAAAGTTTTGACATATTTCTTAGGTTCGATGAGATATCAGATCGCTTTTCATTTCCACAGACTTTTCATATAATCGCCTACAAACCTATTTCTCAATTTTTCGATATTCAACCCCCAAGAGTTTGTATATGTTTTCACAATTTTTGCCATTCCTTAGTTCTGATGAGATAAAAAATTGATTATTACGGACAACCAATTCATGATTTTTCGAATTTCCAGAACCAAGGAGGTGTGAAGAGTTTGCTTACGTTTTCACAAATTTTTCAAAATCCCTCGAGTCTCATTATATATCAAGTTGCTTCTTATGAAATCGTCTAAAAACCTGTTTCACAATTTTTTCGAAACTGAAACCCCAAGTGGATGTAATGGGTTTGTATACGTTTTAACAATTCGCCATATCTCTTAATTCTGATAAGGCATCAAATTCATTTTTGCTTCTATGGGCTTTTAGTGTACACAATATACCTACTGAAATTCGAATAGTCTACACGAGCTTTTCCAATGTTTAATCGGTTAAAAATCTCTATTTTAAATATTTTTATATTAAGAACAAAAATAATTTTCCAAGAAATCTAATAATCTCGAAGCAGCTCATGATACACCCCGACTTTGACCGCTCCCGAACTTTGACCCGAAAAATAATAAAGTTTCGCCCAGACCATTGGCAGATTTTTTGGTATGTCTTCTTCGTTTAATTGAATTTGATTATATGTTCTCTCTAAATCAAGAGTAGAAAATATACACCAGTCTTGTAAATTTTGACTGAAGTCCTGAAAATGTGGTAAAAAAAAAATCAATTGATTCCAAAATAAAGGAGTTATAGACTATTCAAACCCCTTCGTTTCTTTTGCGACACCCTGTATTAAAATTTCAGATAATTCCTCGAAAAAGATGGACCTGTAGATAATATCGATTTTTTTCTGCGTTCATACGCTGAGAAAGTATTTAGCTAGTAAGGAAAGTAGAACAAAATATGCCGCTTTCATGATACATAAAAGCAAGTCGTATGATACCAACACCAGATAAAATACTGAAATCATATGCACGAGTGTATTGTAGTTGAGGACAAAAAAAAATGGAATGTTCGTTTTAATAACAGTTCAAGATTTTAATGTGTTTGAATTCTGTATTTGGAACTTTAAGGATATCGCCATATTCAGAAAATAATTTATTATTCCTATTATTGGTTTATAATGGTTTGATCATGTGCTTTAAAGATTTTTCTTTTTAAGCTGCCACATGGAGGAGATTAATAAATTTATTATTGGCTTATCTATGGTAAATTTAAGTATTCAAAAGAGTGCCTTGATTGTACCTACTGTTTTTATACCCATACTTTCATATGCTACATCATTTTCAAAGCTTATTTCACATGATTTCGATCAGTTAATTGATTTGGAAATCACAACCGAAGTCCGAAATTACGTCAAAAAAAATTGATTTAATTTCAATCATGAAGAAAATCACATATTAATGTGAATACTCGTGTCAGCTAGAGATTGTAAGCTCCATCCACACATTTTTGACGCTGTCATTTTCGGTTATTGTTAGTTTTAAAAGTGTAGGCAACGTCAATGTGAAAAATTAGTTCATATTACGTACGGTATTCAGAAAAGTGCACGTAAGGAGGAATGATACTTCAATTTTCTTTTTCTGTACTAAAAATTCTTACTGCTAAACTTTTCATACACTCAACACTCTATTGTAGCTGTCAAATGAAATCTACATAATAAACAGTGTGAACAATTTAACGTGATTTCGAAATCACTTGCTTTTGAGTCCATGTGATTGTACTATTCACTGTTTCGGTACTATGTTAATCGTTCAATAAGTGTAAGACTTTTATATACCGTCAGTTTATTACTAATCCTCTCTGTCGTACCCCCTCTCTTTACCACCTTTCTTTTTATAAAAGTGCCAAAAGTGCCCACGCTACAGCCACTCTTACCTTACGGTTGTTTCGAAACAAGGAGGTTTTTTGAGAACTTAATTTTGTGACCAGAATAGCTCCTTGTAAGACAAAACTTTCAACATTCATCAGTGGTTCTTTATACCTACATTAAAAAAAAAAAACTGCAAAAAAAATATCGAAAAATCCTGAAACGATTTTTAGGCGATTGTACAAATAAAAAGTCCATGTAAACATGTCGTGAAAATGCATGTAACATTTTGACACTCGCTTTAAGGTTGATTTAAAAACATACTGCAGTCACGATCGGCTGCAAGCCAATCGTATAATACTCTAGACGAATACTGTACTCCGATTTATATTGTAGTTGGGGATAAAGTAGAATTACGTGTGTGCATGTTGCATGTCCTTTATTAAGGACTGCCATTAGATTTCTACTCAAAACTGAAAGACAATATTCAGTGTTTAATTTCATATCTTGAACTGGGTAAGTTATCGAAAAAAATGTCCTTTTCGAAGGACTTTCACATGGGAGGTGCAGGAAGGACTCACTCGATTTCTTACATATTTATCCTTTTCCTTGGAACGTGTACAAAATTTCAAATTCGTAGCTTGAAGCGTTCAAAAGTTATTGAAAAATATTGTTGAACACGTGTCTTAGGGACATTTTGTATGGCAGCTACCAGAAGGAGTAAAAGGATTTTGCTTATTAGTAAACTCGAGCTTTGTTTTTACTCAATAATAATTTGTACAAAATTTCCAATTCATAGCTAAAAGATTACTTGAGTTATAGTAAGTTCCGTAAATTAAGTGAAGACGTTTTGACAGGATATTTGTATGGCAGCTACACGAAGGACTAATAGGATTCTCTTCATAATCATATGTTTAGCTCCAACTATTATATTATTTCAAAGTCGTAGCTTAAACCCTTCTGAAGTTATCGGCCAATATTCTTAAACACGTGTTTTAAGGACATTTTGTATGGCAGCTACCAGAAGGAGTAAAAGGATTTCGCTAACTAGTAAAGTCGAACTTTCTTTTCACTCAAAACTTATTTGTAAAAAATTCCGAATTCGTAGCTAAAAGATTACTTGAGTTATAGTGAGTTTCGTAAATTAAGTGAATACATTTTGACAGGATATTTGTATGGCAGCTACACTAAGGACTAATAGGATTTTCTTCATAATCATACATTTAGCTCCAACTATTGAAAAAGTAACACATATAAAATTTCAAAGTCGTAGCTTTAGGCGTTCCGAAGTTATTGGTCAATATTCTTGAACACGCGTTTTAAGGACATTTTGTATGGCAGCTACCCGAAGGAGTAGGACGATTTTGCCCGTTAACGAACTCAGCCTTACAAATTCAACCAAACATCCAGATTCAAAATTTCAAGATCCTAGGTGAAGGCGTTCTTGAGTTATCGTGTTCACGGACAGACGGACGGACGGACGGACGGACAGACGGACGGACGGACGGACGGACGGACGGACGGACGGACGTCAAGCGGATTTGAGGTTTTTGGCCACAAATAAACAAAAAATAATATATAACTTTTCTTCGTCCGAGGCTTGGTTCTATGCGTTACAAACTTTTGGGCTGGATTAAACTTATAATACTCTATATGATTTCATCTAGAGTATAAAAAATTCACCAAATTAGTTTTTAGGCGATTACATAAAAAGCCCGTAGAAGTAACAACCAATTTGCTACAACATCAGACCTTAGAAATATTGTGAAAATTTGTGAAAACGTACGCAACACCTTCACATCAACTCAGAGGTTGAATTTTAGGAAATGGTGAAATCAGTTCTTAGGTGATTACATAAAAACCAATTTTATATTTCATCAGACCTATAAGATACCGAAAATTGTGATATCGTATGTCATCGCACTTACACCCACTTGGGTTTGAATATTCAAAAAACCTGAAATTAATTTTTAGGCCATAATATAGGTAATCCGTAGAAGTAAAACCCAATTTAATAGCTGACCTAAGAGATATAACGGAATTCGTGTATTCGAATACCTTCTCGGTGGTTTAAAAGTAAAAAAATCTGAACACGTTTCTTTGGCGATTAATCCTGAAATTAATTTTTAGGCCATAATATAGGTAGTCCGTAGAAGTAAAACCCAATTTAATAGCTGACCTAAGAGATATAGCGGAATTCGTGAGAATACCTTCTCGGTGGTTCAAAAGTAAAAAAATCTGAACACGTTTCTTTGGCGCATAAATAAAATTTTCGTGAAAGTAAAAACGTTTTTGATATCTAATCAAATCCAAGGGATATTGCGGAATTCATAACAATATTTACAATTGCTTTACATCCCCATAGGCATTTTTTTAAAGAGCCCCAACAAGTAGAATTAATTAATTAGTTTTTTTCTTCTTATGATAACCATTTTGTAATTTGTAATGTAGAGAACAAATAACTTAATATCTTAACAACTACATTGAAATAAGCGAAATAAATTCAAGAAAAAATGTAATTATTTTAATATTTCAGAAGATCTAGAGACATGACGAATTCATAAAAATAAAGGGTAAACCATTTTCAGCTTTAGGATTTGTTTTTTAAATAAAACACCCAGTTTTGCGAATTTATTCGTGTTCTTTATTTTTAATGAATATTTGGGGGATACCATTAAACATGGAAAACAATATCGTTCAAATGTCCTCCTCTGGATCTTTTGCAGAACCCCGGTAATTTTCGATGACTTTTTCAGACATTTCGGGCTCTACCTCGGCCATAACTTCACGAATGTTGGTTTTCAATTGTTCCAGAGTTTGAGGATTATTGGCATAAACACGTTCTTTTGCGTAGCCCCAAAGAAACAAATCAATAGGCGTTAAATCGCACGATCTCGGGGGCCCCTTTACATCACCACAAAGAGAAATTACATGGTCTGGAAATTTCTGACGCAACAGTTCAATTGTTGGACGTGTTCTGTGGGCCGGTGCACCATCTTGTTGAAAACACATGTCTTCCAAATGAAAATCTTTAATTCGATCCCAGAACCAATCACGCAACATGCTTTGATAGCGCTCACTTTTAACTGTTTGTGTTCGTCCTTGATCGTCTTCGAAGAAGAAAGGACCAATGACTCCTACTGCTCACAATGCACAACAAACAATCACTTTTTGTGAATGCAATGGCCTTTCATGAATCAAATATGGATTTTGCTTTCCCCAAATGCAGCAATTTTGCTTATTCCCATAGCCAAAAAGGTGAAAATGCGCTTCATCTCTGTCAGAAAAATCAGCATCCAATTGCTGTTGTTCCAGCACCGAATCTGCGTATGCTCTGCGCACACGATGGTGCGTTGAGCGGTCGTAAATCGGTCCATATTCGTAAATGGTCAACTCCTAACTAACTATCTGTTATTTTAGATAACCATGAAATTGTCCCGGATGAAAGTTGCAAGGCTGTAAAATCCTAAAGCTCGAAATGGATGACCCATTATATGCACTGACATTTTTTTCTCCACTTCCATACGCCAATAAAATGTGAATTATTATTTTACTGTAAATGCTCTTGTACTACATCTACATACATATATTCACCAAGTTTCAAGTTTCTTACATACGCCGTTCCAGAGATAGAAAGGGCACCTATGTAGATAAGTTCTGAGGAGGTTCAACTTCCTATCGTATCGGTTCCTGAGATATTAAAGCCAAAATTTTTCATCTAAAACCCTCCCCACACCACCTTCAAAAAGGGCCCACACAAAGGGGTCAACCTAGTCTATCCAATAAATTTTTTAACGGAATAGCTTAAAGGGTTTGGGAGCTACGAGTCTTTAAATGATTTCAACATTTTTGGGTAGCAAAATTTGTTTTTTAAAACGATCACAATAATTTATAATATTCAAAGTTGATCGATTTGATGGACTGAAAATATCTTTGACTAAGATGCGGCTAGAAAAACTTAAGGAAAGACTAGCTTTTAGGGATGTCGTTAGATCTGTTAGTTTATGAGTGTACGTGGTATATCCAAAAATAGATAAATTTTACTTATTTAGGACAATCCGTTTATTACCCATCAAAGAAAAAACCGCGGCTGGACTGAATTCATCTCTTTCAATAAACCTACTAGTGGATTATGAAAAATGTATATTTCACTCATTTTACGGAAAATTTAATCTACTACGCAACTTTGAAATCTACTACGCTTTCTGCTTCTAAAATTTCCGAAAAGGGAACAACGCTGGCTTCCTCATGTAAGAATGTCCAGTCAGAGCACCCACTAGGATTCGGCTCTGATGCCTGCTTAATATCAGATCTTGAGTCTAACTGTAGTATAAAATTATAAAATCTACTTAGCTACTAAATGTACACTTAATCTAAATTATTCTGCCATCAACTCCTTTACCCAAGACTCGTTAGCTGCCAAACGTTTGCCCGCTTATTCTTAAACTTTTGTACATATTTCATTCGTAGTTTGGGTGTTATGTTGTCTGTGGTAATTAGAATAAAGCCAAATATACCTACTAGTATTACAAATAAAAACATGCCCCGATTAATTCAAGTCAAAAATTCATTGACTTTCTCTTGTAATTTCGTGAATTATACATTCGATTTAACTACGTACGATAATGAAAAATTCAGGTTATTTTTAATGAACTTACTGGACCGTACTTAATGCTTTCGATTAAAACCATATTACTCTATTCATTTATACATAAATGCAAGGTAGGTATAGTAATTGATCAGGTAGAAAAGCAGTACAGTGCTAATAGGTATTTTATAGTCGAGCAGAAAAAAGGACAAAAGCAGATTTCCTTTCGTTGAATTCTGTTTGTGACTAAATACAAACAGATAAAACAATCATTTGAAGAATGTAGCGAAAGAACGACGACGAACAAAAGCAATGCTTTCCACGTACAGAGTATGGTACGGTACGTAATTATTAAATGTGATACTAGACGATACCTTTATAGAATTAACAAAAACAGCAACCGAAATTCTCTTTGATCTTAAAAGCAAAATCTCTTCTTTCACCTTTAAAGTAGAAGCACCAGATGAACTTTATCTTCCATACCTTCAACTTCTCTGAAACTCATCAACCTGTCTTGTAGCAAACGTTCAGATCCTTCGAAATTTCACGGCACAGGTATTGTGAAGGATTCGACCGAAAGCACTACAACACGAAGAGTATTCTATTGCCCGGTAATCCCAGTCCAGCTTTTATTATCCTCATACAGCTAGGCACTTCAGATCTACTCCAAAAAAAAGCCAAAAAAAACAGCAACTTCGAAATGAAGTGAACAACAACAGTACTGAAAATGAAAACACAATTAGGGCACTCTCATCACTTGAAAGGACTTGTTGAAAACAAGACGAACAATAAGACATTGCAAGGTTGTTAAAAACATTGGTAAATGAGCACTAAATCGGTCGGCCACATTACAAACAAACCTCCACTCACTTCTTGATTTTCCCTGATTTTTGCATTTTATTTATTTATTTTTATTTTTGTTTTTATTATTATTATTTTTAATATTTTCCGGCATTGATTTTCATTACCATCGGTAATTATTTCGATATTATTCCAATTTTTTTAATTGGTTCTTCGAAAGGACAACGACAATAAGCACTAGAGTCCCATTTATTCGGTTGCGGTATCGATTTCACCGGTAGCAGATAAGACGGAAAAAAACCAATTCGAAACACAAAAGAAATTAAGCGTACGTCCGATCACAGGTAGGTAAACTGTTTTCCCCCAAAAGACTGTTTGGCTGAATTCAAAACGTAGAAGAAATTCTTATGTGAAAATTTTTTTCCGAAAACGTTCCCGACTCGAGCTACCGTCCTCGACACTTTCCCAATGGAAACTGAACTTGAAAGTCGATTTTCACGAGACACCGAGCATCCAATATTAGCTTTTTCTGAACATCTGAACAATATTTAAGCTGTAGCAACAACTATACTATAGCTAGCTGTTCCTAGCCATAGGATGGAGCTTTTCCTCGCTTATAACGAAGGAATCTAGAAGCTATTATACATGCTAGCCGGTAAGCGAAATATTTCCCGAGTTTTCCTTGTTCATAGTGGAGTTCCTACAGGAATTTTATTCACTAGGATAACAATAGGTGACGGAAATATTGAACCAGCTATATTTGGGCTCCAGTGTTTGGTAGTACAAAAGGAATCCGTACCAGAATACTATTTTGGGCTCATTATCACTAAAAAGGCTGGGGTTCTATCTTAAGGAATTGCTAAAAAGGTAAAACTTAGTTAGAAATGATTTCCTGTAAGGAGAGACCCATCTGAAGGCAACATTCGTTTGATATAGCCCTTAACCATAGTGGCTTGTGGGAAGAAGTTTGGTCCGGAAAACGTAAACTTTGTAAGTCGAGTCATCCAAATAGCAGAACTAGAAGTACTCGTATATCTGCAGTATGTGTAATTTTTTGCGGTGCGATATCATCTTAACAATTTCACTTTATTAAAGAAAAAGAATTTCTCAAGTGACGAAATGGTTTTAGTTAAATGTTCGTAACTTCTGAAATACCTGATATAGCGTTATAAAATTTCTCCCAATGATGGCCACCAAAATAGGCGTTAATACTACTGAGAAAAATGTGTCACCAAGGAACCATAATTGATCGTAGACCAGCATTGAAATGTCTTAAGCTTGTATCACACTCTATGCCACCATGTCAAATATTTGACTACTTTGTCTGGCAAATGTAGTCAACTGGTATAGTCGTCAAATTTTTTTTTCTATTTTGACAGAATAAATTTGACTGAGCTTTCTGCCAAATTTTTTTAGTCAAATATCTGACAGCATGACATGCAGTGTAATACTAGCTTTATTTATTTATTAGTATATACGGACCATGTCCTTTATGGACAGTCTAGGCGAAATTTTATTATTTTCGAATCAAAGTTTGGGACGCGGTTAAAATAGAGTCGCGCTAGAATGCTTACGCCACTCCCATATAAAGGGTTATTCAATAGGTACATAACAATTTTGTATTTTAATACAAACGCTCCCTTAAACTTTTTTGTTTGTCTGTCAATGTCAAAACGTCAGTTAAGGTTTACATTTTTATCATGGTGGAGTTCACGAACGAGCAACGTTTGGAAATTATCTCAATTATTCTGTATTTTATTTAAATATAAAATGTTTTGTCCCTATTGAAGGGTTGGTATGTTCCTATTGAAGGGTTATTCAATGATCAATGAAAGACTAGCAAAAAAGTTTAAGGGTGCATTTGTATTAAAATGCAAAATTGTTATGTATCTAACCCTTTATAACACAAGAATAACGTAATTGAGTCATTCCCCGTTACACGGTCGAGATTAGGAGGTTTTTTGAAAAAGTAATTTCATCCCTACACAGTAAAAAAATCCATTGAATTTTACATCTTTTGGATAGTAGGCAAATATGCCTCACCTTTACAAGTTAATTTACATTGGGATGTAATAGTCCATTTGAATGTAATTTTCAATTTTCGGTCAGTAAATTTCAATTTGCAATCAGTAAATTTAAAGGCTCACGTACCCCTGCACGCGCTGAAAACCGAGTAAATTTGAAAAATTATAATAAAGGTTAAATGGTGAAAAAAAAATTTAATTGTTGAGTTTATATAACTTATTAACTATTCAACTATAAAAAAAATATTAACATTGTTTTTTACGGGTATAAATGGACTACTTATGAAAACCATGGCGCGTCCTGGTCGGCATCATAACTTCACCAAAAATAATTCAATTTGCAAAAATAAAAAAGAGTCTTGTAAAATAATGTAGTAGTTATAGTCTGACGGAGGGAATTTTTTTTTTTTTTTTCAAAAATAAATAAGTTACAGTATTTCAAACTTTAGTAATCCGTTTTTTAAAAAAAATTTGCGTTTAATAATTTATAAAAAAATGTCCAAGCAAAAAATTAAAAAAACCTCTAGTCAAACTATAGAGAAAATAGTTATCAAAATTCAAAAAAAAAAAAGTTTGAAAAATATTGAAAATTGACAGAGTTATCGTGCCGACCCTGACTAAAAACATAGTTTCGAGAAAAATGCGTTTAAAGTTTTTGATAGGTATAACGTGAACTTACGGCTAGTCTCCCATTTCAGCTTCTTACTGTACACCTCCTTCCTCCTGTAGCTTCGTGTTTTTCACAGATGGTCCTATAAATGACCTTCTTTTCTATGAAACCGAGCTTTTGCGAAAAATAAATGTGAAACGCTGCTGTTGAGAGTGGCGCGGCAATTAGCCAGGAAGCCGCTCCAAACCGATATCTGGTCACATTTATTGCTATAACTTTGTAATGGAGTGGAATTTTTTAAATTTTTATTATAATTCTTTATTATAATTCTTAAAAGTATAAAAAATAGAAATCTGTTAAAAAAATCAATTTTTTTAAAATTTCAGGGTATATGAGCCCTTAAACTTTGAAAGAAGCAAATTCACTGGATATTCTCTTGAATTTACAATCTAATAAAAGTGTATAATTAGCACTATTTAAGGTACACTTATTTCTACTTACTACTACTAATATTATTTCTTACTTACTTACTCTTAATAAAACACTTGGCTGTAGGTAAGAATCGAACCCGCGATTAATTCTGTTTGCTGCGTAGGTTTGGCGCGCGTAGCCAAATGTTGCGTAATTTTGGGAGACTTTTCATGTAAATTGTACGAATCAGTTGAAAAGTACATGAATAATTTTGTAAAAGTGCTTGACATGAGTACTTTTACTTGAAAAAATTAAATATACTGGAAATTTCAACTAAAAATTGGATTGAAAGTTCAATTTTTTTAAACTTAGAATAGAATTAAAAATTTCTAAAATATGGATTTTTAGCCGACTAATCACATAATAAGCCCATCTTCGGACGACACAAAGTTCGGTATATTGTTTACACTAAAAGCCCATAGATGTAACCAATTTGTTGCCTCATCAGACTTAAGAGATATGACGAATTGTGAAAACGTTCAATCCTATGACATCCATTTGTGGGTTGGTGAAATAGATTATTAATCGATTGCATGAAAAGCAATTTGCAATTTTATCTCATCAGACATTAGACATTTTGAAAAATTTGTGAGAACGTTAGCAACCCCCTCAAACCATCTTGGAATTGGATTCCAAAAAAATTGTGAAATTCGTTTTTAGACCATTACCTGAAATGCCCGCTATAGTAATATCCAATTGGATATCTCATGAAAACTAAGGGATGGCAACAAATTAGAAAATTTGTGCAATCTATTCAAACCTCTTGGTGGTTGAATGCCGAAAAATCATGAAATGGGTTTGAGAACCAGTCTGATATCTCTACAAACCTAAGAAATATGTCAAAAATTGTGAAAATAAACAATCCCTTTACACCTCCTTAGGGTTGAATATCTAAAAATGCTGAAATTAACTTTTAGTAGAAGTATTAGAAAGTAAGAATCAGTTCGATATTTCGTCAGATCTAGGAAATATGTACGAATTCATACAAAAATATGCAACCCCTTCACATCACCTAGGGGGTTGGAATCAGAAAATCTAATCCATTTTTTTTTATTAATGCAACATCTACAACAATTCTACAAACATTTCCCATAATTACAAGATTTAGCACTACTCCCCCTTTTAAGGGATGACCTTGCGTTAGGGGTGAGGAGTACCTATCCATGCTCATTCGCATATAATATTATAAAGGTATACTAAGCAATAATCCTTCATATATAATAAAATCTGCCAACAGTCTGGGCGCAACTTTATTATTTTTCGGGTAGAAGTTCGGAACGCGTTTAAGATTGATGCGGTGTAGGTTACTATGTGACTGAAAACCTAAAAAAATGGGTAGAATGGGGTCGCGCTAGAATACTTACGCCGTTGCCACATATAAAATATGAATTACATAATTGGGTCATACTCCGGGACGCAGTTTAAGTAGTAATATAATACTACGTAGTTATTACGTGATTAGGAGGTTTTTCGTCATTTGGTTTTGGGCCATTACATGAAATCGGAAATGCGTTTGTAGGCGATTATATAAATAGTATGTGGAAGTGAAAACCAATCTAATATCTCATCAATCCTAAGAATATCTTGAATATCTAAAAATCCTGAAATTAACTTTTGGACGATTATATAGGAAGCCATATCAAGTAAAAATGAATTCAATATCTCATTAGAACTAAGAAATATGTGGGAATTTGTGAAAATATATGCAACCCCCTTGAACCCACTTTGGGGTTGAATATCCAAAAATCCTGAAATGAGTTTTTAGATATATATAAAGAAAGCCCGAGGAAGTGAAAACCAATCCGATGTCTTATCACTCCTAAGAGATATGACGGAATTTGTGAAAACGTGTTCAACCCGTTTATACCCTCTTAGGGGTTGAAAAAGGAAAACATTTGAAAACAAGTTTTAGGTGATTATTTAACAAGTCCGTGGAAGTAAAAAGTTATTCGATATCTAATCAGACCTGAGGGATATAGCTGAGTTCGTGAAAATGTATACAACCCCTTTACACCATCGTGGGGGTCGAATTTCAAAAAATCTTGAAAACACTTTCTAAGTATTTATATGAAAAATCCGTAGCATAAACATGGATTCAACAATTGGAAAGACCTAGTAGATATGATGAAAATCGTGAAAATATATGCATTCCATTTTCACTGATCATTTTTTTCGCTCCCCCTCTGTATGCCAATGTATATTTGAATTTTTTTTCAATCTAAATGACTTTTCTAGTTGACTTACATATACATACCAAGTTTATACTTTCTAGCATAAGCCGTTCTATATTTAGGAAAAACACCCCCCACCTCCGTACCATACTACCCCTATAAAATAGTATATTTTTTTAACATGCTACTACTATAGTTCTATCCAAATATCAAGTTTCAGCTTTATATCATTATAGGTTCTCGAGATATAAAAATCAAAACTTTTTCCTTTTCACCATCCCCCACCCTCACCCCCTAGCCATTCACCTCTAAAATTCTTTTCCGTGCTAGGGGTTTATTTGGCCTACTTCCGGTAAAAATTCTAAGCACCTATCATACACTGTTCTTGAGATATGAGATGTGATTTTTTAGAAAAATTCTTATCCCCTCAACTTCCATACTCCACCGCCCCCTTAAAAATTTTACTTTCAGCAAACTTTATTTGTCAACCTTAATACAGAAACCAAATTTTATTTTTCTAGTGTAATTGGTTCGTGAGATATCGTAATCTAAAGTTTTTCACCCCCCACCTCCGTACGCCACTTTCCCCACTAAAAAATTTGTTTCCGATCTATTCTCCTAGTATGCCCACAGATGTTCATCAAGTTTTATTTTCGTGACATTAACCAAATAGGAGATATGGATTTTAGAATGTCTCGATCTCGGCTTTTGAGCGTTTCGGACGCATTATTATTCCCCCCACTCCCACACCCCTTCACCCATATCCTTCCTTTTTTTGTAAATGGGTCCACTATTGATGCTCTATATAAATTCAAAGTTTCAGCCTCCTAGCCTAAGCGGTTACTGAGATCTTGAAACCAAAATTGTTCGTCCAAAACGCTTCCCCCACCTCCCCCCTCACACCCCCACCACTCAAAAGATGGGCACTTGAAGGGGTCTTCTCAGTCTATCAACAAAAAAAAATTCAACTTAATAGCTCAAAGGGTTTGAGAGCTGTAAGCTTTCAAACGTTTAGCGTATGGCGGACGGCGTACGGCGGACGGCGGACGGCGCACAGACGGACTGAAATTTTTTTTTGCTTTTTTGGTGTCTATTAGTCATGAAACGTGGAAAAAAAATTTTTCAGGGTAGCAAATTTTTTTTTTTTAAAAATCGAAAACAATACTTTATTATTAAAATAATAAAGTAATAATGTAATACTCAATACAAAACCTTATTCATATATAATAGTAAGTAAATAATAATATAAAGATATTATAAGCAATAATTCTTCATAAATAATAATAATATAAGAAAAGATATGATGGGAAAAGCAAAAACTCAAAACAAACTCATTCATATATTGTAATAATATAAGATTATTATATTATATCTTAGAAAGCAAAACTAATAATAATTATAACACAAGTGAGAAATATAAGCAGAATAAGTAGTAGCAGTAGTATAATTATAGAAATATAATAATCCGATAATCATGCATATAAGATAATAATGTAATCTTAAATTCAAGACCTTATTCATATTCAATGATATAATAATATAATATTATACAAATATAACACGCCATAATCATTTATATAATACAGTAATATATAAGTATAAGTATGAGTTTATAAAAATAAGAGTATACCATAATAAGCAATAATCATTCATATAATACTGATACTAAAGTAATACTCAATCAATTCATTATTTGTAAATAATAATACAATATAATGAAAATATAACATGCAATAATCATTCATATATAATAGTAATATAAAATAGACATATAATAAGATAAGCAAAAACCCAGAACATTTCAACATATATTACTCATTTTATCTGTTATATTCGGTCCAAAAAAGAAAATTTACAACAAATTAAGAATTAAAAAATATTTAAGAAAATGTTAGATCAAAACTAATTACCCTCCAATACATCTTTATATCTTAGCATTTCCCAATGTAGTAAAGTCTTTTGATTTGATATTTAAAGCTGTGAAGTGTTTCTAATCCACGTTGGCAATTAATTAAAAAACTTTACCCCAGCGTATGTGTAATGGTTTAAACCCGCACTCGTATTTCGTTTAGGTAGTAACAAAATACCTGATAAGCCTCCTCTGGTACAATTTTTGTTAACAACAATTTCACCTCTCTTGTATTCTTTGTATGTCTGTATATCCATTACATAAAAGCTCTGCAGGAATTAAATCCAATTTGATATCTCGTCAAACCTTAGAGATATGGCGAAAATTTGAAACGTATGCAACCCCTTTACACCCCTTTTGGGTGTTGAATATCCAAAATTTCTGAAAGAGGTTTTGAGATATACGACTATATAAAGAAAAGCCCGAGTAAGTAAAACCAATTCGGTGTCTTATCTCTCCTGAGAGATATATGATGGAATTTGTGAAAACGTGTTAAACCCTCTTAATGATTGAAAATTGAAAACTCTTGAAAACGGGTTTCATAATATAAAACAAACCCGAGGAAATGAGAAGTTATTCGATTTCTAATCAGACTTAAGAGATATTGCAAAATTCGTGAGAATGTATGCAAGGGGTAGAATTTCAAAAAGTCCTGAAAACGTCTTCTAGGCATTTATGTGAGGAATCTTCAGAATAAAAATTATTTCTAAATTTCAGAAGATATGACGAAATTCCTGAAAATATCTGCATGCCGTTTTCATGAAGCGCTCACGTCCAGGGCTTTCTTGATGTTGTAATTTGTACATAATTTCCTCCAACTGAGACAGATATTTTGTGCGCACACAAAAATTAAGTGTGCACAATAAAAATTTGTTGTCTTGGTAGTCGTTGACGTGCGCGGAAATATCTTTAAAAATTTTGACCGCGAACTATACTAATAATAACAGAATTAATGATATATGTAAGCAATACAGGACCTACTGATTAGGTTCTCTACAATTAAATAAATACTCACAATTGTACTATTTGCTTTCCAAATTCGAATGCCAAAGTTGTCAAAAACGCCGGATATCAGCAATGTCAATGTCTCGTCAAACTATTCCTAATAACCTTCTTTTTAATGAAGTGATTATAAGTTTTACGAGCTCTGCAACGTATGTTCCGTCCCTTACTCAAAACTAGAACACGTCGTAAAATACATAGCTCCGATTTTGAAGAACTAGGATCACTTGCATTCAGTGGCGTACCCAAACTTCAACTATTGGGAGAGGTGTCGGTAGAACGGATTTTGAACACGGACTAAACTTCTATAGTACACGTCTGTAGGAGGCGGGGTCGAGGACCGGTGTTATATTTGCTCAGAAAAATATTTTTTTTAAGACAGTTAAAGCCAAGGGATATCGGGATTACCCACTCACTTAACTCTTGAAGCAAAGTATCTTTTTATGCATTCTTTGCTACACATTTCAAGGAATGGTTATTTAAATGCCCAGAACTACAAATGACGTAGTTAGTAGTGAGGGTGATTATGGTACGTTACATCAAGCATGTAGCCGCGTTTCTGCCTTATTTTTAGGTCTTTCACGTCTAGGATATACATACAGAACTGTCATTCGAAAACTTTCAACACCAACTGTTCCTCACATGTAGACATGCGTGCAAATACCTAAAAAAACCGTGAAATTTTGTCAATATTGATAGAGTTGGGGTGGAAGTAGACTAGGTCAAGTTAAGAGGTCAGAACATTCAGAAGGTATCAGCCAAGGAAAATCTACTAAAAGGTCAAGAATAAATAACCTTGCAGAATTTCTGTAAGCAAGCACAAGAAGCCACGTGAATTCATCCAATTAATTACTCCAGGATTTCGATATGCAGAATGTATCCAACAGCGGCAACCGAGCAAATTGGTATCCAAACATCATGAGTATGGAAAATTGGCAGAAATGCATCTCTGCATGGAAAATGCAAATAATGCTATCTTTAACCCGTATAGGAAGTCGATCGCAGATACCCAGTTGTTGATTAGCTGGTTGATATGTAAGCCCACCCAAAAAGGATATCCCGGCGAACTCTTATCGGCCAAATTGAACATTAGCTGGATTGGCTTTTAGTACACTCATTTCTAAAAGGCCCAGCAATTATTTTCTAGCCCAAGCTATTTTAGTATAATTTAGTATAATAGAGTGTACCCTAGTGCACATCTCATTTCAAGCGGTGCTAACTTTATTTGCACATTATTATTATCACTTGCTGGTTGTACCCCATAAGTTGGTACCCTACCCTACGTACAACGTGGTTATCTTTCGTGTCTCGAGTGCAGATATTTTTAGAATCTAAATGGCTTTACATTACCTACATGTTCTCTAGGTATAGTGAAGACTATGTTGAAAGTTCTTGAGTGCACTACTCGCATCCTTTTCTTTAGGACTATACCAGCAATGGGCAAAAAACTTTTCGTATGCTTGAGAGAGAACAAAAATTTAACGGCTGCTCTTTTAATTTCATTTTTTTTTAATAATAAAGTAGAATTAGTGAACATTCTGAAACTTAAAAAAAGGGCCCTGAAATTTTGTATTTCGAGACAATTGCTAACTTTCGAATGAGAAACACGAAAAAAGCGAAAAATGCAGCTCTTAGTCTATACAAAAACATCGCATTCATCAACATTGTTGATGATAAATCATGTTCCAATAAAACGTCAAATTACAGGAATAGTAACTATTGTACTTTCCGTTCTGTGAAAAGTGAAGTGATAGTTTTCACCTGCATCGATGATTAGTAAACGAAACGAATTCCATTGTACTATCAACAATTGCGATGATCAATCGTGAAAACTTACGTAACTCCTTTACATAGCTTGGGGATAAATTAAAAAAATCTAAAAATCAGTTTGTAGCAGATTATTTGAAAAGTCAGTGGAAATGAATGTCATTTAGATACCTAATCAAATCTAAGAGATATAGTGAACATTATAGAAGCTTATGGAACCACTTTACACCCTCAAGGGTTGACTATCAAAAAATTCCCCAAAAGTGTTTTTAGGCGATTATATAGAAAGCACGAGAAAGTAGAAATATATTCGAAACATTTTCGGACATAAGAGATATGACGAAAATCGTTGAAACGTGTACACAACCTTTTCACAAAATACGTAAAAAATCCTTACAACCGTTTTCATGTCAAGCTAGACCTAAGAGATATGGGGAAATTCGTGAAAATGTATACAACCCCTCTGAATTTACTTTGATGAATAGTGCTGTAAGTTTTAAAATTTCCTTTTTGAAATAAAAACACTCGGTGTTGTAGAGTTAAAAAAATTTGCTTATGTTTAATTTCTTTTAAAAATATAATAAATACTATTTACATTTAAACGACCAAAAAAATTCAAAAATAATATAAAAAGGATTTCTAAAATTCGAAGGCAGCGCATTCGGAATGCCAAAGAATTCGTCGGAATTGCAAGTGGTTTCGATGGAACAATTCAAGTAATTTGGCCTTCTTGAAAGGTTACAACAATTTTTACTGAATATTTAATGATGAAAGCGTTAGGTGCTACCTTGATTCTCGGTTGAGTATCCTACTCGCAGCGCAAATTTGGCCTACAAATGTGAACTTCAACAGAAAAGTTATCAAAGTTATCAAGCCAAAATTGCGCGTTGCTGAAATAGCCCGATTACGCTTTTGTTTCCGTTGTCCTGGACCAATTTTGCCGAGGTGAATATTGGATGGACAGTACATCGAAAGTATTCATATATTTTTTACAATTACGTATGTTTGAAAAGTCCAACACCCTCTACACCCTCTAAGGTGTTGAATTTAAAGAAAAACCGAAAAGCGTTTCGAGGCATA
Source organism: Beris morrisii (assembly GCA_951812415.1). Lineage (NCBI taxonomy): Eukaryota > Metazoa > Arthropoda > Insecta > Diptera > Stratiomyidae > Beris > Beris morrisii. The sequence continues at coordinate 34,472,579 of OX638313.1, read as the reverse complement.
AATTTTAAGAATCTTTAGTAAAACAAATTAATTCAATATTTTAGAAGGCCTAAGAGATATGGCGAAATTCGTGAAAATATGTCAACCTCATTTTAACTGACTTTTTATTTGCCGCTCCTCCGTAAGCAAATGGATATCTGAATTTGTTTACCTCAATTACTTGTTGATTACATCTATTACATATTACATCTATTACATATATTATTTTCTTTAAAAGGAAGTCTTTCATTCCACATATATACCCAAATAGTTTCTACTCTCTACCATAAGCCTTCCAAAAATAGATTTAAAACAACCCATCTCGCGTTTCATACTAATTACATTAACAATTAAATTTTAAAATGTGCCACTGCTATAGTTTTACATTAATTCCAATTTAGCAGTTCTCGAGATATAAAATACTTTATTATTAAAAAATAATAAAGTAAAATTGGGACTATTTTCCTTGTCACCCTCCCTCAGCGTCATTCCTTACACCCTGAACTGGAAAATTTTTTTAACTGATGTTTCAAATTCAAAAAATCTGTTCTTGAAATATTAGACGGAGTTTCTTAATAAATTTTTATCCTCCCTATTACATGCTTTACCGACCCCATTCCCTGAATATTTCCATCAATACAATTTGTCCGGTACTTGGTTGGCAACTTTTTAAGGGGTGGTTCCTTAATATATTTTATGAAAGTAAATGTTTTTCAGGATGGTAAATTTTGAATATCCGCTGAGATACAGGGTGGTAAAAAAAGTCTTTCCGAGATGTGCCCTCACTCACGTAAACTGTTACAACTTTCCCTGTCACCCTTAAGCAGCCCCATTACTTACACCCTGAACTTTTAATGGTTTTTTCTTGATATATTTTAAAAAATAAGTGTTTTTCAGAATTAGTGAATTTTGAATATCCGCTGAGATAAAGGGTGGTCAAAAAAGTCTTTCCGAGATGTGCCCTCACTCACGTAAACTGTTACATCTTCAAAACTAATAATCACAATTCAACTTGTTTTAGTTGCCAACCAAATTCCGGACAACCTGTTACAAAAAAAAATTTTTTTGTTTTGTGAGATATCGTAATCTAACGTTTTTTACCACTGCACGACACTGGCAACCCTCAACACTTTACAGGAGAGAAACATCAACAATTTTGAAAAATTAAAAAAGGCTACTAATCAACCAAAGAAGGAAGCTGGTGGAGGTATGGGACCGAATCGCTCGATAATTTAGTTGTTGGCATTAACTGATCGTTTAGTTTCGTCGAAACTAAATAGTTGAATATACAAGACAAATCCCCTTCGATCGATGTATGACTAAACTATCGCAAATAGCTCTATATGAACGGCAGCTTATCTACTCAGTAAAAAAATTTTAGCACTTTTATGCCGCATTTACACTGTGACGACTTTTGGAAAAATCACCCAATACGAGCGAGAGGCATATGGTGTTTGCACATAATATGCAGAATGATGTAGAACGTGTAGGCATTATAGAACAGTTGCTATAATTTTACTATAGTCAACAAGGGGAAATTAAACAGCCGACTTTGGTAGTTTCTTTTTTCAAATAAATATATAAAAATTGTACAATTATTATTCATTTCAAATTAAATATGTGCTTACTGCAACCATTTCCTTACACTGGAGTACGCACCATATAACTGCCAAATAACAACAAACAATTTACCGCCACAAACGTAAAAAGTCGGTGAATCAGCCATAAAAATACTATCTTCGAGTATATTTGCTATAAAGTCGGTCATGTTCAGCCGACTTTTATGGTAAAGGGGAACACATAAACCCAACTAAATTTGACACATCGGCCGATGTTTTTCTATCTCTGTTCTTTTCTAGCCCGTGAACATTTCCCATAGTATTGTCCTTAACTAACACTTTCCCGACATATCGCCGCAGTGTAAATTGGCCTTTAGAGTAGGCAATTTAGTGCCAACTCTGAAACCAGTAAAATTACAGTACTATTGTCAAATTTATTTATACACTCTTGTGATTTTTACTACTTACGCTGAAACACATCACTATTAATGCAATTCACACATAAGTGTGGAAATCAATCGCTAAAAATGTGTAAATTTACTGCTGGTGTGGAAAGGCAAAACTTTACAATGCGTAAAATTACAGACGGTGTGGAAAAACTGATATGTACTACAAAAATGTGACGTGTTTATATTTGCTTATTATTGTTATTCATTTATTGATAATATAAATGAATAAGCTTCAAGCAGATGAAATTCCAGACGTATTTTTAAGGGCAAAGACACAACAATCGACAATTGAAAAAATTCAATGAGATCAATCAACACATGATAATTGGGATAAAACCAGGATATAGGTCAAAAAGGGTAGAAAGTATAAAACACTATACATGTTAATTATATAAATTTAATTTATTTGTTTTAAACCCACAAACTTCACACACTATAAACATTATTTTCTTTTTAAATGTTAAATCACGACTTACACAAAACCACGAAACAAGTGAATTAAACAACGAAGCGGTCAAGTTAATAATTACTACGCATGAAGTATCAAATTTAAATGCAAAATGCGTAATTTTATACACAATGACAAATTTTACACATTATAAATGGGAAATTTTATTCGGTGTTGTAATTTTTCTTTCCAGCCAGTAAATTCATGACGAAAAGGTGTAAAAATACAAACTTTTAAAAATTAGTCGCCTTTTTGTTAAATTTAATAAAAATTTGTAAATTTACGACATCAATTTGGAATATTTTACTGCTTTAAAGACAGTTATTTTCACTGTGTAGATGCCAAAACGCACTAAAATAAAAATTTCAAAAAACCGACTTTCTCTCTGCATTTTATCGTGTCTTCTGTGTAATATGTAAATAGATCCATCTGGTTTGATGCAGATTACAGCATTAACACTCTACCAGCGGTGGTGATAGGTTGATACGTGTACCAATTGACTGTAACTATCCGCCGATGGTTTGAGTATTGTGCGCATGGACATCGACTAAATAGTTTAGTCGGGCAAATAAGAGTGTGCGCGGCTCGATGTGGCTAAACAGTTGGCAAACTATTTTGTGGGTGAGGGTGTAGAGGGTGAGAGTGGGGGAGGGAGAAAAGAGAAAGGTTCTGATTTTTATATCTACAGAACCTATAATGATATAAAGCTGAGACCTGGTACATAGATAGAGCTATAATAGTAGCATGTTGGAAAAATATAATTTTTTATAGGTACAAGGGTGTGGGGTGTTTTTCCTATCTATAGAACGGCTTATGCTATAAAGTTGAAACTCGGTATGTGTATGTAAATTTACTAGAAACGTAATTTAGATAAAAAAAAACTTTTCAAATATCTATTGGCGTTTGGAAGGGGGCGAAAAAAATTATCAGTGAAAATGGAATGCATATATGTATTTTCAGATTTTTCGTCATATCTATTAGATCTTTCCAAATACTGAATTCATTTTTATTCTACGGCCTCTTCATATAAATACCTAGAAAGCTTTTTCAGGATTTTTTGAAATTCGATCTATAAGGGGTGTAAAGGGGTTGTATTCTTTTTCACGAATTCTGTCATATCCCACAGGTCTGATCTGATATCGAATATCTTTTCACTTTCACGGGCTTGCGTAATAATCGCCTAAAAATTGTTTTAAGTTTTTTTCCTTTTTAAGAGGGTATAAAAGGGTTGAACACGTTTTCACGAATTCCGTCATTTCTTTTAGAAGTGATAAGAAATTGAATTGGTTTGCTCGTGCTGTCTTCATATTTATTTATTAACTCCTTCCAAGATTTTTGGATATTCAACCCCCAAGTGGGTATAAGGAGGTTTCATATATTTCCACAGATTGTTACATATTGCTTAAATCTGATAATATATCGTATTCATTTTTACTTCCTAAGGTTTCACATATAAGCGCCAAAAAGTCAATTTCAGTACTTTTAGATATTTATTCCTAAGGGGTGTAAGGGGGTTGTATAAGCTTCGACATATTTCTTAGATATTAGATCGCTCTTCACTTCCACAGACTTTTTATATAATCGCCTTAAAACCCCTTTTCTTAATTTTTGGTTATTCAACCCCCAAAGGTTTGCATATGTACAGTAGAACCTGCAAAAGTGACCACCTTCATAATGTGACCATTTGCCTATAGTGACCAAATTTCCTCTTCTCACAGTCCGATATTCGCATTTTCTACATAAATTAGCTCGTATATAGTGACCATCTGCTTATTGTGACCATTGACCACTTTTTATTGCACAATTGCCCTTTATGCGCTTTCGATTCATATCTTGTAATGTGACGATCAAATCGAACAAAAAATTGTTCACTTGTTCGACATTGTTTAGAAAAAACGATGAAAATTCAAAGAAAACTTGCGTAAACAATATCAAGAAATGAAAGATTGAGTATCTGAGCCGATCAGAATATCAATCAGATTTCCAATGTAAAAGACGAGCGACTGATTTTAGTGAAATTAATAAATTAACGTTAGCTTGGTTCACGAAAATGCGCGGTATCAATCCACCAATTTCCGGACCAATGTTGCAAGAAGTCGCCTTGAAATTCGCTGCGGAATTAAATTTTCCCGAATTCAAAGCGTCGTCCGGCTGGCTTGATAGTTTCAAAAAACGTAACTGTATTTCACAAAAAGTTCTCATTCGTGATGCGAATGAGGTGAGTTTAGATGTTGTTAACCATTTTCGCGATAAATTTTCGGGATTTGTTAGTGGTTTCAGTCGCGAAAATATCTGTAACGCTGATGAATGTGGCCTATTCTTCAAGACAATGCCGAATCAAACTTTGGCTATCAAAGAGCACCTCACGCAGCTAGTGCAACAAGAGAAAAACTAAAACCACTGGTCATAGGAAAGTCCCAAAAGCCCAGGTGTTTTAAAAACGTACAATTGAGAAATCTTTCTGTGCAGTGGAAAGCTAATAACAAGGCATGGATGACTTCAGAGTAATTTACAGAGTGGCTGGAGGATGTAAACAGAAAATTCAAAATGCAAAAAAAATTGATTTTAATGATCATCGATAATTGCCCTACCCATCCAGTAATTGAACACTCATAGAATGTTGAAGTTTGGCTACCGCCAAATACCACTTCGGTATTGCAACCCTTAGATCAAGGGATAATTAAAAATTTTAAAGCATTTCACCAAAAGGCACTTCTATCTAACCTAATTTCAAAATGCGAAACGGACTCCTTGGAATCCATTTCTACAGCTGCATCAAAATTGAATGTATTGGAAGCCATTTTGTGGATAGGAGATGCGTGGAAGAAAGATTCAGACGAAACCATTATAAACTGTTTCTAAAAGGCTGGATTTTCGATTGAAAACGAAATTATTGGAAACGAAGAACACGAAATCATTGAAGACGAAATCGAGTTACCGCAAATTGGAGGTTTCGATATGCATAGCTATTTAAAATGTGACATAGAAACAACTGTTTGACAAAGCTTCTCCCCAGCCGAAGTCTTCATAAGTGTTTTGTAAGAGAATAGTCCAAGTATGGATAACGTAGAACCGGATGTGGAAATCAGTGACTACAGCGATAGTGATTTAGTTCCACTGGAGCAAATGAGAGCACTAACTGCAACTGAGGTATTAAATATGGTCGATAAAATAGTGACCAATTTCGCAAAAACTAAACTTTCAGCAATGTTCATACCAATTACCGAAGCGAAAACTATTCTTACCGAATAAATATTATAACAAAAATTAATCAGTATTTCAAAAAATAATATGCATATAAAAATTAATATTTGTTAACAATAACCGAATTCCCAACTTTTTTTAATTTTTATAGTAATTATGTATACATATATGTAAGTATGTAAAAAAATATTTGCTACGTTAACGTCATGAATTATTATTATTTTTTTGTTTTATGTTGTGTTTTTGTTTATTTTTTATATAATAAAACTATATAAATTTGATTAATTAATTTTTTTAAGCTGTGTATTGTGACCACTATGTAAAGTGACCAATTTTGCGTGGTCCCGACAGTGGTCACTTTAAACAGGTTCTACTGTATATGTTTTCACAAATTTTTCTATCCCTTAATTGGTTATTACGGCATTTGATGTGATGACCTAAAAACCAGTTTCACGCTTTTTCGAACTTCAAGAACCAAGAGGGTTTAAAAGGTTTGCTTATGTTTTCACAAATTTTTCAAAATCCCTCGTGTCTCATTAGATATCAAGTTGCTTCTTATGAAATCGTCTAAAAACCCGTTTCACATTTTTTTTCGAAATTCAAACCCCAAGTGGAAGTAATGGCTTTGTATACGTTTTAACAATTCGTCATATCTCTTAAGTCCAATAAGGTAACAAATTCGTGTTTACTTCTATGGGCTTTTAGTGTACATAATATACCGAAATTCGAATAGTCCACACGGGCTTTTTCAATGTTTAATCGGCTAAAAATCTCTATTTTAATTATTTTTTTTTTAAGAACAAAATTAACTTTCAAAGAAACGCCATAATCTTAAAATTATAAAGTTTCGCCCAGACCATCGGCAGATTTTTTATATCATATTTTGTCTATGGTTTCCAGTATGCGCTAGCCCTTAGTATTAAGAGTCAAAAATATTTCGCTAATTAAAAAGTTCAAGCCTCCGATTAGAACTAACATCCTGGTCAACAACCAATAAACTGGTTCAAGCCTCCGATTAGAATTAAAACCCTGGTCAACAACCAATAAACTGGTTTAAGTATGAAGTGATCTTCAACGGATGTCGCCAAATTTTAAAATAAAAGAACAATTTAGTAAAGAAAATTATACTTTGTTATAATTCGCGAATATGAATATCATTTCAACAACTCACAGATGGAAGAATTCCCAGCAATACCACTCCATGTAAGGGTGTTTCAGATAATTGCATCATACACGCTCTGATGGATCAATGCAACCTAATGACAAAACAGACAACACAGTTTTCGATCGGGCCTTTACTGCAAAGATAAGTATCGCAAAATAATTGTAAAATTTGATTAAAAAAAAATATGAGAAATTGTGATCTAATTTAAATGCAGCTTCTTTAGGGTATAGTATTTCTACCATCATCCATTCCACCTGCATTTTGGCCGAAGTCCCAAATGCCATCGAACGTTGCTATGTGCCAAGATTATTGGCGATTTTTTTACTTTGTTTATAATGTCCACCTGTTTTCATGTTATTGGCAATGCCCTTGATTGGTACAGCAATTTATTTGCTTTATAAATACGCATATCAATAAATGATGTGATATTTGACACCCCATAAATTGTGTTCTATTTTTTCCAAAAAACAAAACCAAATAAAATATTTAATGTTCGTACTTTCTTTCCATTATTTATGTGTCTTACGTCTGATACTATTTCTAATTTAACTGTTTATTTTTTTCTTATTTTATGGGATTACTGCAGATATATTCTGCATAAACATAAAATTCAATTTGATTAAAATTACAACTTAACAAATTAACAATTAAGATGTCAATCAAAGTGCGCTTATAATATTATTCTGATTTTCTTTTTGTGTAATTTTTTGAAATTTATGAAGAACAATATTGAGTGTTTCTGTCTTTGAAAAAATAAATTAGCTATCTAAACAGATGGTTCTTATAGTAGATTCATTTTTAGATACAGAACTATGAAAGTGGATCTTTTAATAGAACTTTGTTCGAAGGGGATTTATTGGAAGTTGTACAAATTGTGGCAATGTTTATGACCGTTGGGATGAAAGAAAGGTAGGAGCACCATTTGGACGGAATATCTTGGGAATGAATGTAAATCCCTAAAAAAACAATTTCCACTTAAAATCGATTTTCTGTTTATGCAAAAGGGTATGAATTTCTATTGTTCTTTTCTCATTTTTTTTTTTTTTGGTGTATTACATAAATGGTTAAATTTTATTTTATTTAATTCCACTGTTCAAGTCGATGTCTCAATTATTTGGTAAAGTTCATTCGATTCTACTCTGAATTGGCAAACTTTTTCTCTACTTCACTAATATTGCGACCTTTGGATTATACCCGTGCCAGATGTTGACCTTTATAATTTATCCTTTATTAGGGCAACATTTGCCATTTTGCAAGTTGACACTGTGATGGTTTAATATTCATTGAATTATTGATTGCTTTCAGGTAAATTTTAGGCCAAAACATGAAACACTATTTCACGTAAGATACAAGATATATTTAGAAAACCCCTTGAACTTCCAGCTTGTGATTTTAGTCATTTGGCTAAGTACTGCCTTTCTTCTAATTAAGTTTTTGTGTTCGAAGTTTTCCTCCTGTTGTTCCACCTAATAAAAATTAATAATGTAAATTATATACATACAAAGGTTGGAATTTCTAATCAGTGAGATTATAAATTATCTGATAGTGAATTAACGACACTGTTTTTTTCATCAAAATTAAAATGGATAACTATAAGGAGTAGCACTATCACAGAATACACGTCTCTTATAACAATAGAATGATATAATTACACATAGTCGCATTATGTGACATTCTTCATCACACATATGACTAGTTTTTAAGCTACCTGATGGACGGTAATCCAAAAAAATATATATATCTAATTAGTGATAAAGGGCTATTCAATAGGTACATAAGAATTTTGTATTTTAATACAAACGCACCCTTAAGCTTTTTTGCTGGTCTGTCAATGTCAAAACGTTAGTCAAGGTTTACATTTTTATCATAGTGCAGTTCACGAACGAGCAACGTTTGTAAATTATCTTAATTATTCTGTGTTTTATTTAAATACAAAATTGTTATGTCCCTAGGGATATTATGTGCAGAGATTGAACAAGTTTTACTTTATTATTTTAATAATAAAGTAGTGTTAAGGATTTTTTAAAAAAAAATGTGCTACCCTGAAAAAGTTTTTACACGTTTCATGACTAGTACGCCGTACGCCGCGCCGTACGCAAAATCGTTTGAGGGCTCGTAGCTCTAAAATCCATTAAGCTATTAACTTGAATTTTTTTTGGTGGGTAGACTGGGTGTACTTCTTTAAGTGGCCACATTTCAAGGGGTTGAGTTGTGAGGGGGAGGGGGTAGGGGGAGCGTTTTAGATGCAACATTTTTATTTCTAGATCTCAGTAACCGCTTACGAGGCTGAAACTTGGAATTTATATAGAGATTTGATAGTGGACTTATTTGCAAAAAAAATGTTCGATAGGGATGAAGAGATATGGGGGTGGAGTGAAAAACAATGCCTCCGAAACGCTCGAAGGCCGAGATTGATACATTCTAAAATCTGTATCTCCGAAACGGTTAATGTCACGAAATTGAAACTAAATGACTGACTGAAAATTAGACCGGACACAATATTTTGAGGGAAGTCAGTTGCGTGTGGGATGATAAACTTTAAATTACGATATCTCACAAACCAATTGCGCCAGAAAAATTAAATATTTTTTTTCCCACTAACACTATGGCATTTTAGAACCAGCGAATTTGATTTATGTATACAAGTCGATAAGTGAAATTTGTTAGAAATAAAATTTTTCAAGCGGGGGTGGAGCATGAAAGTTGAAAGGATCAGAGTTTTTCTAATAAATAACGTCTCATTTCTCAAGAACAGTAGATATGATTTTTTAAAAGACCCATAGCAGCAAAAAATGTTTGGAGGTGTGGGTGTAAGGGGTGAAGGTGGGGGAGGTAGGTTAAAAAATAGTTCTGATTATTATATCTCAAGAATACATAATGATGGATGGCTAAAACTTGGAATTTAGATAGAGCTATAGTAGTAGCACGTTAGAAGCATATAGTCTTTTATAGGGTATATATGGTACAGGGGAGGGTTTTTTGTTTTCCCTATCTTTAGAATGGCTTATGCTAGAAAGTTGAAACTTGGTGAGTATATGTAGATCTGTTTTGAAAGTGATTTAGATAAAAAAAAATATCAAATATCCATTGGCGTATGGAATAGAGTCCAAAGAAATAATCAGTGAAAATTAAATGTATATATTTTCACAAATTGCGTCATATCTCTTAGGTTATATTATTAAAGTCATATTTATTCCACGGATTTTTTATATAAATGCCTGGAAAGCGTTTTGAGTATTTTTTCAAATTCAACCCCAAAAATAAATATTATACATGCTCCGGCTGGGTCAATTTTCAATATCCACAAAGGTATAGCGTGATAGAGAAAAGTCTTTCCGAAAAGTATCCTTACTCATGTAAATTGTTATATGATCAAAACGAATAATAACAATTCAATATGTTACAACTTGTTGAGTGGTTTTTTGTATCTCGGAAACGGTTTGCACCAGAAAGTTGAAACTTTAAAGGTATATGTAGAAGTAATTGAAGTCATTTATTAAAAGATTTTCAGTGGCGTACAAAGGTAAAGTAAAAAAAGTCAGTGAAAAATGATTTTTCGACATTTTCACAAATATTTTTATATCTCATAGACATATCGAGTTATCAAATTAATTTTACTTCTGCGGGCTCTTTATATAAGTGCCTCAAAAATTCGTTTCAAATTTTTCGATATCCAACCGCCAGGAGGGAAATGAAGTGTTTGTGTACATTTTCAGGAATTAGGTCGAATGAGATATCGAATTTGCTTCTAAAGGCTTTAAATATAATCAAGAAAAACACAATTTTATAATTTTTCGATTTTCAAGTCCCTAGGTTTGGAAAGCACTGTTCGAGTTTTCCCAAATTAATTTCGTAAAATTTTTTAAGTGTAATGAGATCAAATTCCGTTTTACTATTAAAGGCTAAAAATCTTATTTCTGGATTTTTCGCTATTCAACCCTTAAGAGGGTGTAAATGTACGTTTTTATGAATTCCGACATATTACTTAGGTCTGATGAGATATCGAAATGTTTTTTTTTTACATTAACGGGCTATTCTACGTGATCACGTAAAAATCTGTTTCAAAATTTTTGATATTCAACCCCCAAAGCGCTATATCGATATTCAAATTATCACACATACCACAATTCTACACTCTAAAAACAAAATGTAAATACCTACTACGTATTAGAAGCAAAAATAAGTGCAAAGCGACTCGTCTATTGCATGAGATATCTCGATTACAACAGATCAATGAACGAACGCATCGCGAAACTTACTAGCCAATTCCGGAGTAATTGCGCTAAGAGCGAGATTCCACATATTTTATCACTAACAAATAATCTGTAAGTTATGTCCACATAATTAAATAACGTTATACTAAATTCAATAGAATTTGTATTTAGATTTAAGTATTAGTTTTAGTTAGGATTACATTAGGTTTAATTGTAAAATTAAAGTTCAAAGGGTTTTTGAAAAAAGTTCTCTGCAAACATACTAGCATAAAGAATTAGAACTAAGCTGTAAAGATAATTTAATCTAAACCCTTCACTGTTATGAAAATGTAAAAGCAAACTTGTATATAATCATGAAATATAATTATCTATCTATCTAAGTGCAAAAATACAGAATTTATGAAATTGTATGTATTGACGTATAACCGATTTTTAAGAGTACAAATAGGCGAAATTACACAATAAAGTGAACAATTACGTCTCTTTTTTCTCTATAAAAAGAGTAAATTTAGGCATCATGATTATATTAGACCATTAATAATGTGAATTCACGCTTTGTGTAATTTTACTTTAAATACTGTGTAATATTACGCCAGAATAAGCAACTAAGTTCCCTGGAATTTATTTCATCATTTCGTTCCACTTTACGTCGCACATAGCGCTATTTTGCCAATCTAGGCGAACAAAAGTGAATTTATAAGGACTCAAAGCAGGTATTTTATTATTTAAGTTAAATAAACATAGCACTTAAGTCAACCCCTCCCAACCTTTTATCGGATACCGTGGGTTTAGTCTGAACTTGATCGTACCGACAAGTGAAAGTATTTTTCTTGACTTCCTAAGTATAACCGTTGTACTTAAAAAGTATACATTTTATATTCGTGCTACTCTTCAAAAATACAGTAATGCATCTTGAACAGCCACATAAGAACACATACTTTTAAAGTAGAGCTATTGTTTTTTTGTAAATGTAATAGTCATATTTTGGCTGTTTGAAAAAAGACTTTACAATTTTTAAACAACATTTTAGCGAATTGAAACTTTTTTGTTGTTCTTCAGGGTCCGTCCGTGTTATTACTTTTATTGTGATTAGAAGATGGAAGTCTGTACGATATAACCTTTATCAAATTAGCTTATCCGCGCTTTCTCGACTTACGGGTCAACAAACATGGTAGTGAAAAAAACGCAGATATTAGATCAAAAATTTAGATGGTGTTAACATGGTATTTCTTCCGTTTCACGGTTATCCGGTGAGTCAGGAGCAAGAGTAGTGACCCATAGATCACTGAACGATAAAATTCAAGAGCAGAACTTACCCAGTTTTAAAGAAAAGTTAAAATATTTGGAAAGTTATCTTTTGACTTGCGAAGACTCCTTTTATGACCAAATAAACGACTTGAAGCAAAAGTTTTCGTATATATAATCTGAATTCAAACAGATGTAACGACTCGATTTTATAGCCGGGGTAAAACTTAGCGGGTGCCAGGGCTCGTTACAAAATATTTGTTATTTGACTTCACTGTTTTATTAAATCTTGATGTTACTTCCTGACTTCATTACTTCTATTTCTAATATTTAAATTTGATTTAAATTGGTTTTCTCCGCCGCCGCATTTTCGTTGTAGCTCGCCTTTGCTCGCTGTAATTCCGCTTTGCTAGCCTGACTCCGCTTGCCTTGCTCGACCCTTCTTCGCTCGTCATCTCTCCCTGTCTTTATCTTCGCCTCTGCTCGTTGCGGTTTGGCTTATCGTAGCCCGTACTGGCTCGACATTCTGGCACGATTCTGCTTGCTTTACTCTTCCTTGTCTTCGTCTCGGCGCGTTGCCTCTGCTTTGTTCGTCTTTGCTCTGCCCTATCTTCGTCTCGGCGCATTGCCTCTGCTCTGCCCTGTCTTCCTCTCAACTCGACGCTTGGCTCTGATCGTCGTTGCTTTGCTCGTCATGGTTCGCTCTGCTCGATATGGTTTGCTCGTCATGGCTTACTCGTTGTGGCTTGCTCGTTGTGGCTTCCTCGTCGTGACTTGCTCTGCTCGTTGCTCGCCGCGGCTTGCTTGCGTGGCTCGCTCTACTCGTCGGGGCTTAGGTTAGGTGGGTAGCTATTGACAGAGATAGCTAACACATAGGCTCCTAGATGGGTCCGTTGTGATCCCACTGCACCACGGCACGGCGCCTACGGTTGATGGCTGTTTTTGGCTAATTTTCAAGAACATACTGAGCCCAATTGGCCGCGGTATTGTTCTATCAAATATTTTTCCGTGTTTCTTGGTGCGAAGGAGAGGAGAGTTGGAAGGAATTGTGGAGAAGAAATGGGATACCGAACTTGTTCAGTTTTTTAGGAATGGGAAGGAATATCAGGAATCGGGCCGGGTATGGCAGTGTACTAGCAGGTGTTAATGATCATAATTTTTCAGTACTATTGGCTATGATACGATCTACCAGAACAGCAAAGTTGCCTATAGCAAATCAACTACTGTCTGGCAGCTCTTATGGTATTTGCGAAGCTGATAAGAATGTACACCGAATCGTGGCAGCCAATTTGAAAAATGCAGTTTTAAGAAAAACGAAAATAAAGATCGGTGGTGGCCTGGGCGAGCTCCGAACAGCTGCCCCATTATACGGCTATTACTTTAAAACGACTTCGAATTCGGAGAAATCCTTTTACTTTTTACATACATATTTTAGGGATGATTTAGAAGTAATTTAGACAAAACGTCCCGGCACATAGTACGACCACCTTAATAATACGTATATTTACAAGTAGATCTACTACTAAAGTAATTTCAGTACGTAGGTTGCTACTTAAGCTTTGAGATATGGCAACACTGATGTGAATACGTCAATTTGCTCAAGTTTAAATCCTTTACAAGTGACCCTATTAAACATGTTCACGATTTATATTAATATTCTGAAACCAATAGCAACTGAACAATTCATATAAATAAATTATACATTGAGTGGGAATTGAACCCCGGTAGCAATGTTTTCAAGACCTAGTACCACTGGACTACACCCGGACTTTCGTCGGAGCTTGCTCTGCTCTGCTCGTCATGGCTCATATTTGCCTTGGCTCACTCTTCTCGTCGTGGCCTGCTTTGGTCGTTGTGGCTTGCTCAGCTCTGCTTGGCGCGTCACTATTTGGCTCGTCGATGCTCTGCTTGGCTAGTCGCCGCTTGGCTCGTCGCTGCTTGCCCTGCTCCGCAGATTGGCTTGCTCGCTCTGCTCGGCTCGTCGCTGCTTGGCTTACTCCGCTCTGCTTGGCTCGTCGCTGCTTGGCTTTGCTCCGCTACTTGGCTTCCTCCGCTCTGCTTGGCTCGTCTCTGCTTCCGAGGTGGCTACGCTTTGGTTAGAAGCGGTGTCCTACTTACGTACAATTCCAACTTACATAAATCGGATTCATAAAACCTCATACCTTCACGTAAAGTGGAGACTGGTCAGTGACGGCCAGTGACCCAGCTCATCGACGTTCCAAGGAAAGTCGAGCTCAGCAATTTTTAAGTTAGTAGGATCAATAAAACCACAACCTTCGTCACAAAAGACTCGCTGCCCACTGGCTCGTCGTTTTATGATTCGTGGTCGGTGTCTGCACATGTCTGTATATACCCTCGGTAAACTATGTATGAGATTTGACGGTGTGTTTAACCGACCACTTAATGCTGCCTATGGCTTTGCTGTGGCTCCTGCTGGCATACAGGCTTTTTGCTGTGCTCTTGCACAATTATTCCTGCTTCCTTCTAGGTTTTGTTAATCCATGTTCTATGTTTCTATGTTCTATGTTTCATATTTCTATGTTATTCGTTTTTAATTCATTTTAGTCTTAATTCTATATTTATTCCATGTTCTGTGTCAAGTTTTGTGAGCGCAAATTTGTGCGCAAATTTGCGTCCTCACAAAAGATTAATTCAATTATACAATTTATTTAGACTGATAAAATGGAAAAAAATTATTTTGACCGGCTAGATAGGCAAAATACCCCTATGTGCGTCGTCAGGTTTTTTGGGTGTTAGGAACTAGATCAGCCAAACGTTTTTTATGCAATGACTGCATCACGGATGTGTAGTGATTACGCATATGTTTTTTTATTACAACTTATTTGTGTAATTTTCACTCTAATTACACAAGCAATTTTAATTTTACCATTAGTATCGGTGGCAAACAGTTGCCAACTATAAAGAAGGTAAATTTACTCCGATATTTCTTAGAGTGTAGCCCTATTTAAAGTCTTAGTTTCAATCTCTTAGCACAAGCCGTTCGAAGATATGAAAATAAAAATTGTTTAACTAAAACTCTTTCACGTCGTGTGTCCCCTCAATGGATCTACTGACTGTAAAAAATGTTATCTGGTGCGTTTTTGCACAGCAGACAAAGGTAAACTAGATGTAGTCAGGGACGTCATTTGTGAGGGGGCAGGAGAGGCATTTGCCCCCCCCCCCTGAATTATATATTTTTATAGATTATATATAACATATTGTTGCGAGCTAGGGGTTCGCCGGGATTTCAAGTAAAACACAATTCGGTTAAAATAAAAATAAGTGATAATTTATTGATCCGTACTTTTAATTCACAGAATTATATTCGCACAATAATTCGCACTGTATGGCAGCACTGCCCGCTTATTTATATCGCTTGATTCGATCACACGCAATCGATCGCTTTCGCTCTTTACCAACACGGTCGCGTATACACGCTGGCTGTCACAGTCGACGTAATAAAAATTACTATGTCTCTCGCTGAAAGCTTTATCTGCTTTTATACCACTTGACTGTGGTCGAGACTGTTCTTGAATCTTCGTTCGATGGTGTGTGTAGAATATTCTGGAAAGCATGAGAGCATTCCATGTGATCTTCTAGGCTGTTCTAATACATTCGATCGCATTCCATTAGAGGGGAAATATAGTCGTGTTGTTTCTCCTTATATACGTTTCTGATTGGGTTATTTTGCAACTAGGTATTCGGTTGCTACTGTTTCCCTTATTCGTAATCGATCGAGTTGCGCGGTTGCGCGGTTGCCAGGTTTACATGTAACAATATGTATATTTATACATAAAATTATATACAAACATAACATCTGGCCCCCCCTAGAAAAAACTGAAATGACGTCTCTGGATGTAGTGCATAATAAAATTATATTAAAGTTATTTATTTAAACTATAGTTGAAAATAACAATTTAAAAACGTAAAATACATTATCGTATATGAAAATTTGATTAAAACTTTGCTTTGATCTATTAAAAAACGGAAAGAATATTAATTAAACCCAACCGGAAGGCACAAGTATATTGCTGGGTGACCAGAGGATAGCTGGATATTTTCATGACTAACTGAATATTCATTTAAAACTTTTCCATTCTGTTTTAAATAGGCGAACAAATATCGTCAATATCCAAACAAATCCCACAGGATGTTTATCGTGACTCGAAAAAGTGTCCGTAGAAATCCGATTATTTTTAGATACGTGATTTTAGATACGTATCTGTATAGCAAAAAAAAAGAGCTGTTAAATCCCACGCACTTTAAAAGATCAAATCTGTCAAAGTCTTAAACCGGCAGCAATCTCAATTGTTTATTTTCCTCTTTTCGAAAAGGACGGAAAATCCAAGAAAAATATTTTCGCCTCGGATTGAAAATGATTCAGATGGGGAGCAATGTCCCAAAATTATTCAAGGGCTCTCTTTTCTTTCGATAATTCTTTTCTTTTTTTTTTAAGAAAATCAATTTGACATTTCGTAAACAAACGACAAAATTCCAGGAAATTATTTGAATGTGGTGATACCCGTGACATTTACTGCGTGACGTCTCCACATCGGAAATTGAATGTAGAGCATACCATTTTTTTCGTTTAAGGTATTAAATTGCAAATTGTTTGAAACGGGAAGGGGGAGAGGGAGCGTTGTGATATCAATTTGCAATCACGTTTTCTTTTCAGTATATTTCCATTAGTATTTGGATAGGTGATACGAGGGGACTATTAAGGATACTTATACCCTTGTGGATAGATGCCAAAAGGTCAGACAGCGCATAAACTTTATCGACGGCTGGCACCAAAGGTGCCGGTCATTGAGATAAATAAAATTTTCCGGTATTCAGTGTTTATGGTCGTCCTGAATGTGATGCCCGTTCCAGGAAAATTTATTCAGTGCACCATGTTAACGGGCCAAATCCCATTTGGTGTCATGAGTTATTGAGGAATGGTGGACTGGTCGAGAACGGATATAAAACTGACCACATAAAGTTCGAATCCTCTTTTAGGCCTCAGGCGAGCTTATTTCATTTTATTGCCAGCGATAAGCGGAAAATCGAATTCTCTATAAAAAAAAAACTGCGGCTTTACTATTAAGGATTCGGAATAGATAATGTGAGCAATTAATGGCATCGGTTGAGTCGCCTGTATTTTATGACAGTAGTGCGTGTTCGGCCTCACTGGTACTAGTAACCAAGTGTTCCACAGTTTATCAACCCAGTCCAGTGGGGGTGGATTTGAACACAACTGAGACATATGTACATGATGCTGAAACTTCCTTTAACCTAGTTTTCCATGTTTTGATAATGTCCTTCATGCATTGAGCGAATTGGCCATTGACAGTGCTGAAATTATGATGCTCTAACTGGAGCCCGTGTATACTGCAGACAATAGTGGGTCAAATATGAAAGTTTAATGTAGAGTGAGATCCTTGGTGTAGCGTGTTCACAGCTCTGGCTTTTTGTTGCATCAAGGCAATCGATGAAATATGCAAAATACTCCGAAAGGAAAATTAACGTCAGGAATATAGGTTTGATATCAATTCGTTTGCCTATCGAAGGATTTATACTTATTCAAGTTCATGACAACCGGCCAATAACAGCATTATTTGTAATTTTACAATATTTAATGTAATAAAATTATCCCCATATCATAGATAAATTTACGTAATTCATTTATAAACGCTATTACCATTAATTAAGTTTTTTACATGAAATGTTTTGTAAAATTACAAAGAGATAGAAATTACAATAACTCGTACGGAAAAATCATTTTAAATCATGGATAAATAAAATGATTTCATCTAAAACATAATCAATCAGTGGAATTTTACACGTCGGCATGCTCTAAATAAATGGAGATGATGCAATCGTCGTAAACATCGCGATTCATTTCACTTTATTATTTCAATATTACAGTATTGTGATCGATTTAAAAAAAAAAATGTACTACCTTAAACATTTCGTTTCATGCCTAGTAGACACAAAAAAATAAAAAAATAAATTTCAGTCCGTCTGTCCGCCGTACGCCGTACGCCGTACGTCGACCGCTGTACGCAAAATCGTTTAAAGGCTCGTAGCTCCCAAACCCTTTCAAATATTAAATTGAAATTTTTTTTATGAATAGACTGGGTAGGCCCCTTGAAGTGACCAAATTCTGAGAGGTGGGGGTGTGAAAGGGGAGGAGGGAGGTGCGTTTTAGACGGAAAATTTTGGTTTCTAGATCTCAGCAACGGCTTACGCTAGGAAGTTGAAACTTACAATTTATATAGAGCTTCGATGGTGGACCCATTTGCAAAAAAAATGCCGATATGGGTGAAGGGGTGAAGAGCTGTGGGAGTGGGGGGGAAAATGATGCGTCCGAAACTCGAGAAAGCCGAGATCGACACATTCTAAAATCCGTATCTCTTAAACGGTTAATGTCACGAAATTAAAACTTAATAAACATCTGTAGGTATGCTTGGAAAATAGATCCGAAACAAATTTTCGAGTGTGGTCAGTGGCGTATGGGGGTAGGGGGGTGAAAAACTTTAGATTACGATATCACACGAACCAATTGCACTAGACAAATAAAGTTCGATTTGTGTATAAAAGTTGACAAATAAAGTTTGCTGAAAGTAAAAATTTGTAAGTGGGCAATGGAGCATGGAAGTCTAGGGTATACGAATATTTCTAAAACATACTGCAGTCACGATCGGCTGTAAGCCAATCGTATAATACTCTAGATGAATACTGAACTCCGAGATATATTGTAGTTGGGGATAAAGTAGAATTACGTGTGTGGATGTTGTGTGACCTTTATTAAATACTCCCATTAAATTGCTACTCAAAACTAAAAGACAATATTCAGTGTTTAATTTCATATCTTGAACTGGGTAAGTCATCGAAAAAAAAGTCCTTTTTGAAGGACTTTTACATGGGAGGTGCAGGAAGGACTCACTCGATTTCTTACATATTTATCCATTTTCTTGGTACCATTCAAAAATGAACGTGTACAAAATTTCAAATTCGTAGCTTGAAGCGTTCAAAAGTTATTGAAAGATATTCTTGAACACGTGTCTTAAGGAGATTTTGTATGGCAGCTACCAGAAGGAGTAAAAGGATTTCGTTGATTAGTAAACCCGAACTTAGTTTTTACTCAAAACTAATTTGTACAAAATTTCCAATTCATAGCTAAAAGATTACTTGAGTTATAGTAAGTTCCGTAAATTAAGTGTAGACGTTTTGACAGGATATTTGTATGGCAGCTACACGAAGGACTAATAGGATTTTCTTCATAATCATAAATTTAGCTCCAACTATTGGAAAAATAACACATACAAAATTTCAATGTCGTACCTTAAACCCTTCTGAAGTTATCGACCAATAGTCTTGAACACGTGTTTTAAGGACATTTTGTATGGCAGCCACCCGAAGGAGTAGGACGATTTCGCCCGTTAACGAACTTAGCCTTACAAATTCAACCAAACATCCAGATTCAAAATTTCATGATCCTAGGTGAAGGCGTTCTTGAGTTATCGTGCTAACGGACAGACAGACGGACGGACGGACGGACGGACGGACGGACGGACGGACGGACGGACGGACGTCAGGCGGATTTGAGGTTTTTGGCCACAAATAAACAAAAAATAATATATAACTTTTTTTCGTCCGAGGCTTGGTTCTATGCGTTACAAACTTTTCGGCTGGATTAAACTTATAATACTCTATATGATTTCATCTAGAGTATAAAAATCACGTGTTATATAGATGCTTAAAATTTTTGCCAGAAGGAGGCCCAATGGAAATTAGTTCGGCTAACGAGACTCAGAATGACGAACACTGAATTCCAACTGAGAATGCAAAACGATTCCACAATCAGCTTTCGAACGGAATGTGGTTTAAAACAGGGAGATGGTCTAGTCCCCATTCTTTTCAACCTAGAGTATGTCATCCTTAAGACCCAGTCGACACCAATGGCACACTACGATTCAAGTTCACCCAACTAGTAGCATACGCCGACGATATGAACATCCTCGCAAGATCCTTCCCTAGTGCTAAGGAGGTATTTGGTATTCTTGACTCCGCCGCAAAAGAAGTCGGGTTACGCATAAACGAAAGTAAAACAAATATATTGACGCAAACAAGAAAGAGAACGCCAATCAGACAGAATGTAACAATTGCGGAGTATAATTTGGAGAGTGTGGACAACGTAATATATCTTGGGGCTAATCTAGCAAAAGACGGCAACAGAAAGGACGAAATCAAACGACGGATCATGCTAGCAAATAAAACGTATTATTCGGTATTTCCAATAATGAAATCCAAGAAAGTGCACAGGAACAATAAGCTTCGAATATATAAAGCTATTATACGACCTGTGCTCTGTTATGGCAGCGAAACGTGGACATCAACGCGAACTTCCGAAAAAGCAGTTAACACATTCGAAAGAAAGGTTCTCCGAAAATTTTTGGACCCGTAAAGGACGGAACGGACTGGCGAATAAGATACAACCATGAGCTGTATCAACTCTTCAAGGAGCCAGAAGCCTCAACGTTCATCAAACTACGTAAACTGCAGTGGGCTGGCCATGTAGAGCGGATGGAAGACAGAAGAATCCCCAAGCGTGCTCTTAAATGCAAACCGAGTGGTAATAGGCCAATAGGCAAACCACGCAAGCGATGGGAAGACTCGGTTGATGAAGACAACAAAGCCATCTTAAAAATTAGCAGCTGGAGGACGCGGTCTCTGGATCGAGACGATTGGATGCGACGACTTCAGGAGGCCAGGGCCCGACTTGGGCTGTCGCGAAATTAATGGTGATGATGAGGCCTAATGGACTCCTAGCAGAAAAAAAAATGTTGGTGGTGTGGGTGTAGAGGGTGAGAGTGGGGGAGGGTGAACAAGAAAAAGTTCTGATTTTTATATCTCAAAAACCTATAATGATATAAAGCTAAAAGTTGATATTTACATAGAGCTATAGTAGTGGCATGTTGGAAAAATATAAATTTTTATAGTGGTAGTATGGTACGGGATGTGGGGTGTTTTTCCTATATATAGAACAGCTTATGCTACAAAGTTGAAACTCGGTACGTCTATGTAAATCCACTAGAAAAGTAATTTAGATTAAAAAAATTTTAAATATCTATTGGCGTTTCGAAGGGGGTCGAAAAAAATTATCAGTGAACATAACGCAGTCACGATCGGCTGTAAGCCAATCGTATGATACTCTAGATGAAATACTGAACTCCGATTTATATTGCAGTTGGGGATAAAGTAGAATTATGTGTATACATGTTGTATGTCCTTTATTAAGGACTACCATTAGATTGCTACTCAAAACTAAAAGACAATATTCAGTGTTTAATTTCATATCTTGAACTGGGTGAGTCACCGAAAAAATTTTCCTTTTTGAAGGACTTTCGCATGGAAGGTGCAGGAAGGACTCACTCGATTTCTTACATATTTATCCTTTTCCTTGGAACCATTCAAAAATTAATGTGTACAAAATTTCAAATTCGTAGTTTGGAGCGTTCAAAAGTTATCGAAAAATATTGTTGAACACGTGTCTTAAGGATTTTTTGTATGGAAGGTACCAGAAGGACTAAAAGGATTTCTCTGACTAGTAAACTCGAACTTCGTTTTCACTAAAAACCAATTTGTACAAAATTTCGAATTCATATCTAAACGTTATAGTGAGTTCCGAAAATTAAATAGATATTTTGACAAGATATTTGTATGGCAGCTACACGAAGGACTAATAGGATTTTCTTCATAATCATACATTTAGCTTGAACTATTGGACAATTAACACATACAAAATTTCAAAGTCGTAGCTTAAACCCTTCTGAAGTTATCGACCAATATTCCAGAACACGTGTTTTAAGGACATTTTGTATGGCAGCTACCCGAAGGAGTAAGACGATTTTGCCCGTTAACGAACTTAGCCTTACAAATTCAACCAAATATCCAGATTCAAAATTTTAAGATCCTAGGTGAAGGTGTTCTTGAGTTATCGTGTTCACGGACAGACGGACGGACGGACGGACGGACGTCAAGCGGATTTGAGGTTTTTGGCCACAAATAAACAAAAAATAACATATAACTTTGTCTCGTCCGAGGCTTGGTTCTATGCGTTACAAACTTTTGGGCTGGATTAAACTTATAATACTCTATATGATTTCATCTAGAGTATAAAAATCTGCCAACAGTCTGGGCGCAACTTTATTATTTTATGGGTAGAAGTCCGAAACGTGTTTAATGATGAGATACGGTGTTGGGTACTATGCGACTGACAACCTAAAAAATAACGTTCCAAATAGCGTCCTGGTTAGTTCTTAGGTTGTCAGTCGCATAGTAACCAACACCGCATCTTAACATTAAACACGTATCGGACTTTTTACCTATAAAATAATAAAGTTGCGCCCAGACTGTTACCAGATTTTTTTTATTTACTTACGTATTTTTTTATCCATGGAATAATTATGTATAGTAGTAAAAGCGAATACGATCACATTAAACCTAAAAGATTTTCGGAATCAGTGAAATCTTGAACAATACCCCCAGGGGGTCTAATAGAGAAAAATACTTAAATCGGGTTTTTCCCCGACTACGTTTAAAGCTTATGGAAGCTTTAAAAGTGAATTCCAAATCTCAATATACTTTAGAAATGTATTAGAATTCGTGAATATGTACACAACCACTTTACACCCGCTTAGGGGTTGGATATCGAAAAATTTTGGAGAACGTTACTAGGCGCTTATATAAATAGCTTGCAGAAGTAAAATGGCTTTATAGCTCGACATGTCTAAAAGTTTTAACGAAATTCGTTAAAATGTGGATTCACGGAAATTTTTTTTACTCAACCTCTGAACGCCAATAAAAATCTGAACTTTTTTTTCGCTTTAATTACTCTAATTGCACATCTAGATACTAAGTTTCAACTTTCTAGCATAATCCGTTTCTGAGATATAAAAAACCACCCCTTACCACCGTACCTTGATACCCCTATAGCAAATTTTATTTTTCTAAGATGTCTCTATAGTGGCTCTATATAATCCTAAATTTTTAGCTTTCTATTCATTATGGTTTTCGAGAAATAAAAATCGGAATGTTTTCCTTTTTACCATCTTTCACCATCACTCCCAACACACACACCCACAAAATTTTTAAA
The DNA here is from genome assembly GCA_951812415.1 of Beris morrisii. Lineage (NCBI taxonomy): Eukaryota > Metazoa > Arthropoda > Insecta > Diptera > Stratiomyidae > Beris > Beris morrisii. Next base: position 34,449,176 of record OX638313.1, on the reverse strand, counting down.
TATACATATAAAAATTACATTTTTTGAGAAATTGCTGTACCCCCACTTTCGTGCTCCACCTCCCCCCTCAAAAACTTTACTTACAGTAGACTTCACTTGTGATCCCATATACAGAAACTAAATTTTATCTTCCTGGTGTAATTGGTTCAGAACACATTGTAATCCAAAGTTTTTAACGTTAATTTCATGTTAATATCTCAACGGATTTAGGAGCTACGCGCCTTCAAACGATTTTGCGTACAGCGTACGGCGGACGGCGTCTACGGCGGACAGACGGACATTTTTTTTTGCTTTTTTGGGATTTACTAGTCCTAAAACGTGAAAATAAAAAATTTCAGGGTAGCAAATTTTTTTGGAAATTTCAGGTCGATCACAATACTTTATTATTAAAAAATAATAAAGTAATAGGAGTTATTTATTTTAATATTACATAGTGGTCTATCGTGACCGCGTTATGTTTAAATTTAAGAATATATAAAATTTAATGCTAAATACTCCAAAATGAGATAAAATTAAGGGATCGCAAGTAGGTAAGAAAAATTTTCACTGAAATAATACAGGAAAAGAAAAAAGGTAAAACAAAACTCTTATTTCCAAATTTCTAGATACGATCAACCAAATAAATCGATCGAAGGAAAACTTTCAAATATTCATGGAAGCTGCTTTGATGCATCGATTTGGGACTATCTTGGCGCGTCAACAAACTACAAATAGATCTCGATTTTTGATACTTAAGCTTCTCAGTTACGCGTTCGATTTCTTTTCCTCATGATTTTTTTCCACGAAGGCTATGAAAATCATTTCTCATTGAATTATAAAATGACTTTCAAGACGAACACTTTCTTTTAATTGCTTTATTGTCATTTTATGTAAATACCAGTTTGTGATATCCCGTCAAAATAAATTAAGCACTTGTAAAACCGACTCAGTTGCGGCGAAAACCTTGGTCGGTGGGTTCAATCTCGTGTACAGGCTAAGTCTGAAACAATTAATCAAAATCCGTTCAGATTAATTGAATTCCGTTATTTTTCAACGCGATAATCTAATAGATTCTGTCCCTTGTCAATCACATAACCACGTCCATTTGGGCAAATTTCATTTCCACTCGAAAGGTAAGCCTCTGGGAGCTAATTTCAGTCCATTAATGTTATTAATCGCGGTGTTTAATGAAAGTAGATAGAGTCGGTATTTTTTTTATTCCTTCCGCTAGATAACCCTTGTAGCGCCACCTTCACTAAATTCCATATCGGGGGGTGCGTGGACTATAGACGCTGGGTCGGTCTAATCTGCCGATTAGACACTCAACAGACCAACACTGATTAATCCCAGCCTGTCACTTTTAATACGTATCAATCCACCTCATGTGTGAAGCACGGCCTTTCAGCACGCATATCTGAAATAATTTTGTTGTTGCTGGCTTATGTGAAGGTCCCGATAAAAAGATAAGCGAAACATTGAGGGTCCTACATATCTCTAATGTAATACATCCCCTAAAGTTGGATGGGGAGGGCTAGATAAAAGGAGCAGAAGCAACAACGACATGGCAATGACAGTATGGTTAGCGTTATTATCCACTCATATTCATATCACTTGAGAGCTTTCATTGTATATCGCTGTAGACACAACAGGTGTCAAGTACTATCACTATCACACCTTGTCGCCCCGGATATGTGCAATTGACTGAAAGGAAACTTGTTAGACTCAAAACGCTGACAATGAACGACAGGTGTGTTTCCAGGTTAAAATAGGATTAACGTTCCGCAGCCATTGTCATTGCCGTGCGAACGATACACTCGTTGTTATCCTTGTTTATTGAAGGACGATGGTGAGAAGTTCATCGTTTTTATTTTCGTTGGGCTTATTTCGGCTTATTTGATATGGAACATTTGTATTTGCCTTTCATACAATATAATACTTATGAAAATTGTAAAATTAGGTTATCATCTTTGGAAGAAACAAAATATATTTCTAGTAACGTCCCTGACTTTGACGAGCCTACCTTGTGTAACGACTTGTTTTATAGCCGGGGTATGTTCATCGGTTGCCAGGATTCGTTACAAACATTTATTTGTTCTTGACTTCACTTTATTTTCTATTTGGTTAAAACAGATTCAAATTCAAGTTATAATCTCCTAGCGTTCTGCTCGTCTGCGATGTCAGGTTTTGCTCGCCTTGTTCATCGTTACGCGCTCGTCTTAGCTCACTGTATTACGTCTCTGCCCGTCACGTATTCTGCCCGTCGTTTGCTCGCCTCCGCCCGTCACGTATTCTGCCCGTCGTTCACTCGCCTCTGCTCGTCTGCTGTACTCGCCTTGACTTGGTCCTGCTCAGCGTGATTCGACTCTGTGGTTCAGTGGGTACGATTCTGGTCGCTTTGCCTTGACTTTCTCTGCTCTGCTCTCTCCCTGACTTCGTCTCTCTGTATGGCCTTGGCACTCCCTGTCTTCGTCATTCCCTGTCTTAATCCTTCCCTGTATTCGTCTCTCTGTGTGGCCTTGGCACTCCCTGTTTTCGTCCTTCCCTGTCTTCATCCTTCCCTGTCTTCGTCTCTCTGTGTGGCTTCTGCTTTGATCGTCTTGGCTCTGCTGTGTCTGGTTGTCATAGTTTGGCGGAGTTCGTCGTGGCTTGTCGTAGCTGATTTAGATCGACTCCTAGCACGACTCTGCTTGCCTTACTTGACCCTGTCACTGATCGTTATCTCGTGGTATGCTCTGTTCTTGGCTCTGCTCGTCGTGGTTCGCTGTGCTCGTAGCGTCTTCGCTCTGCTCTGTTTCAGCTCTGCTCTGGGCTATTCTCTGCTCTGCTGGGTTCGTCTCTGCTTAGCTTGGTTCTGCTGGGCTATTCTCTGCTCTGGTCTGCTCTGCTAGGTTAGTCTCTGCACTGCTTGGCTTTTCGCTGCTTGGCTCTGCTGCATGGCTTGCTCCGTTACATAGCTTGTCACTGCTTGGCTCGTCGCTGCTTGGCTTGCTCCGTTGCTTGGCTTGTTGCTGGTGGCTAGGCTAGTCCTACTGACTATGATTGGAATTGACTATACTAAGCAGACCTGTAGAAAGCCACAGCCTTAGCATACAGTCTCAAGATACTTGAAGCGGATTTGTAGAAAGCGTTCAGCGTTCTTGTAGGATGATACCGGTCAGTGACGGCCGTTGGTGCAGTCTTCAGTTTTCACTCCGGCGGAATTGTAGAAATCCACAACCTTCTCTACTGGCTGATCGCTGCCCACTGCCTGCCTTCTGCACGTTCGCTGGTGACTATATATTTGCGAGAACATTTACCATCTGCGAATTATTACGTTCGTGCTCGGTATGGAAGAACTTCTTTCCTTCGTGTCATAGTTCGTGATAGATGCCTGCGCTTCTTTGAATATAGTCGCGATTGATTTTGTGTATACTTTGGTCAATGGGTTTATCCGGTCATACATCGCCGCCTGTGGCATTGTTGTGGCTCCTGCCAGCAGTACAGGCTTTTCATTTTGTTATGCCAATGTGCACCTTTTCAGGTTTTATGTTTCCTTTGTCATATAATTCGTTTTTCCGTTTTATATGTTATTTTAGTTCGTTCTATGTTTTATATGTTATATGTTTGTGTGGACGGAAACTTATCCCAGAATTTCCGCCCTTACACTTGTCTTCATTGAACAATATTCTTTTTCAATAATAAAGAATTATGATCGTCCTGAAATTTCAAAAAACCCTACTTCAAATTCAAATTTTGAATTTTTTTATTTCAGGCCTAAGTAGGCCCCTAAAAGCCGTAGTCCGTCTGTCCGCCGTATATGTCATACGCGAAGACTCTTAGTTTACAAACCCTTAGAGCTATTAAATTCAATTTTGTTTTTGGTATGTAGATTAGCTAGACTGCTTTAAGTGGTCTTATTTTGGTTGGATGCGGACTTCAGTGGGGAATTGCAGATTCCTGATTTAAAATGAAATTAAAATTTATTTATACTGATAGTCTCATCGAGTCCATTTAAACCCATGTCTACTGTATATCGAAATATACAAGACTATTCCAAAATTAAATTTACAAGCTACAGTATAGTGTTAAACTTGATTAACTTATATCATTTCGGGGTTAAAAACCCAAAAAATATTTAGATAGATTTTAAAAGTTAGATACAACTCTTCAGTACTATTCGAGAGCCCTTCTTAGTTCTCAGCAAAAACGACAACAGGCTTTTGACTTTGAATTTTACCTATTCAGGAAGCGGTTTAAAAAAAACAAATTGTTTTTTCAAATTATTTATTTCTATCGACACAGATTTGATTATAAATCGAATGCAATTGTTAAACGTCAATACCATGTCAACTCTAAATATCACTGACAGGCAACTCTATCCGTTCTTACATGTCAGAGAGGAGTTTACTCCCATAACTTTACGCGAGTTCATTTTCAAACACATGGTTCTGGAGTATTAAGCCACAGTTTTAATGGCTCCGATCCGCTCCGATCTGAAAAACGGACAGTGTTGAGTTTCTCTATCCAACACACATCTAAAGGGAATTTCGAAACGACTAGTCACAATCAACGAAACGAATAGCCAAAATACAAAACGGAGGAGTAAAGGAGTAAACTTTCAACTTCTATCTGTTCCGACGCTAAGAGGTGAATTATTTAATTTCACCACCTCTTTCAACGAACTGAAAATCAAAATTACACCTCAATAGTGTCACTTTGACGGATGTCGGAACGGAATCCTCCGAGGTTGCCGGATCAGACCGAAACCATTGTAACTGGAATTGGCCCATTCTATTGGTTCCATTTTGCACTTCTTGCGTTACTTTCACTTTTTCAATTCGAAATATCCACTCCACATCTTACCTTTACAGAACAAACATTTATAAGTTGCGGTCGCACAAATTCATAAACAAAGCACAAAATCTTCAATGGACTTAATAGAAACTGTCAAGTCTACATATCAGACATATAAATAAGCGGCACCAATGCAGGCTTCCGACGTGTCAACCGCTATCATCAGGATGATTCTACGTATGGTAACTGCCCTCTTCACTTTATACACCCTTAAAATTAATGTTTTTAGCTATAAAATTATTCCAAGCATGACACATGCCTTATCGACTATCGTTTAAGCCGTGGCATTTTCTGAAGTAAAATCCTAAGTTTCTCATTTCGTGAGAACTGATGAGGAAGTTCCTTATCAGTTCTCGAAACTCATATGGATAACTACCACCCCGAGCCTGCTAAGGGTCGACAGGAAAAGTAAGTAATGGCAGAAGTATCGCAGCGTTTATATAAGATCCGATAGTATCTTCGAGCCTACGGTTGAAGCTACTTAATTTTCTTTAACACGTTCCTGTGAAGTAATCGCTTTCGGCACGTGTTTTTCCCTACGGTCGCACACACACATAAACACAAAGAATTTTCAACTTTTCACGGGAAAACCTTCAGGTTCACTTTTTTTTTCATTTCGGCTTTTCGTGGCCATCTTTTCGAACGGAAGTCAGGTGAAATGTACATTGTCCTTTCGAAGATCGTGACGCGAAGGTACCGTTCGGTACGTCGAAGCAATTGCGGTAAATCGGTAAAAATCATTAGGGTGGTTTCCTTGGAGCCGATGGGAAAAAATTCATGGGTTTCGTTCACTTTGGTGGTGGATTCGCAGGAAGCCGCCGGCATGAAATTGTTGCTATTACCAGGAGTGATTATTTTTTTTTTTTACCCCAACTAAAACGTAAATATCATCGGCTGTAGTCCTTTTTCGGGAGTGACCGACTATAAAAAGACGTGATGACGGGTATGTATCTGTGAAAACACTTAGTTTGTGTTCTGGTCGTGTACGTAAATGTTTAATTTTACAGAAAAGTCATTAATTTTGTAAAGCACATAAACGTCGACCCGTGTCAAATTAGTTCTTTCCTTCCGTGCATGCTAAAATTTTAAGGCTTGCTATTGTTATTATTGTTAGATGGTAGAAGAATATTAAATTCTTTTTTTAACGATTCCACGCAGGCTTTGTTTATGATACCGAGGATTAGTTCTCCGACATTTTGGATTGTTGACAGAAAGCTTTGGAATATTGCTAAACATTGTGCGTTGTGCGAAGAGTGACGTTTATTATATTAACGTAATATACGCTTGGCTCTTTGGAGCTCTTTACACCTTTCGTGACATCTTCTATGCTGCTACAATCCACCCATTCCAGTTTCTAAAAACCGCTCTCCACATTCGTATATTTGTAACCCACAGCTAGGTCTTTTTCTTACCTTGATCATAGTCATGTCAAACCTTTATTTGATGTCGTTTATATTAAAATATGGCATACAACATGTCATACAATATGTCATACACCTTATTACAATCATTTTGTAGGAGCTCATTTGATAATTTGCTTGAAGACAAAAGATCAAAATAAATTTTTATTTTGTCTAACTCACTACTACTGTCGTTTGAAATACTGAAATCAATTTATTTGAAATTCGTAATTCTCCATGCGTTTTTGTTCCATAGTATTGAAAAATATTGTAATTTTTGTCAGAATACGGACAAATATTATGAAACGGAGGTCTATTTGTTTGCTGCTGTGATTTTTCAATATCAACTAATCTTCTGAGCTTCTTCATCCTAAATGGGATGGGAGAAAAATGAACGTCTCATGTGAACAAAGTAGAAGTCGAAAAATAATTTCAAAACATTCGGAAAAGTGAAGAAAACGCAAACAATGATTTCCATTCTGAAACCAGGTTTTTCACTGTAAACTCAATCAAACAAACGTTCTTTTTATACTCTAGATAAAATGATATAGAGTATTATAAGTTTAAGGGCTCATATACCCCCGAAATTTTCAAAAAAAATTGTTTTTTTTCAGATTTTTATTTTTTATACTTTTAAAAATTAAAAAAATTAGAATTTAGAAAATTCCACTCCATTACAAAGTTATAGCAATAAATATGACCAGACATCGGTTTGGAGCGGCTTCCTGGCTAATTGCCGCGCCACTCTCAACAGCAGCGTTTAGCATTAATTTTTTCGCAAAAGCTGGGTTTCATAGAAAACAAGGTCATTTATAGACCCATCTGTGGAAAACACGAAGATACAGGAGTAAGGAGGTGTACAGTACGAAGCTTGAAGGGAGACTAGCCGTAAGTTCACGTTGTACCTACCAAAAACTTTAAACGCATTTTTCTCGAAACCATATTTTTAGACAGGGTCGGCACGATAACTCAGTCAATTTTCAATATTGTTAAAATTTTTTAAATTTTGATAACTATTTTCTCCATAGTTTCACGGTTTTTTTTTAATTTTTTGCTTGGAAATTTTTTTGAAAATTATTAAACGCAATTTTTTTTTAAAAAACTGATTATTAAAGTTTGAAATAATGTAACTCATTTATTTTTGGAAAAAAAAAATTCCCTCCGTCAGACTATTTTACAAGATTCTTTTTTATTTTTGCAAATTGAATTATTTTTTGTGAAGTTATGATGCCGACCAGGAGGCGCCATGGTTTGCATAAGTAGTCCATTTATACCCGTAAAAAACAATATTAATTATTAAAAAAAAAAATTTATTTTTTTGTTACAGTTGAATAGTTAATAAGATCTGTGAACTCAAAAATTAATTTTCTTTTCACCATATAACCTTCATAATAATATTTCAAATTTACTCGGTTTTCAGCGCGTGCAGGGGTATGTGAGCCCTGAATCCAGCCCAAAAGTTTGTAACGCATAGAACCAAGCCTCGGACGAAAAAAAGTTATACATTATTTTTTGTTTATTTGTGGCCAAAAACCTCAAATCCGCTTGACGTCCGTCCGTCCGTCCGTCCGTCTGTTCGTTAGCACAATAGCTCAAGAACGGCTTCACCTAGGATCTTGAAATTTTGAATCTAGATGTTTGGTTGAATTTGTAAGGCTAAGTTCGTTAACGGGCAAAATCGTCCTACTCCTTCGGGTAGCTGCTATACAAAATGTCCTTAAAACACGTGGTCAAAAATATTGGCCGATAACTTCAGAAGGGTTTAAGCTACGTCTTTGAAATTTTGTATGTGTTGATTTTCCAATAGTTGGAGCTAAATGTATGATTATGAAAAAATCCTATTAGTCCTTCGTGTAGCTGCCATACAAATATGTCTTCACTTAATTTACGGAACTCACTATAACTCAAGTAATCGTTTAGCTATGAATTTTGTACAAATTAGTTTTGAGTGAAAACGAAGTTCGAGTTTACTAGTCAGCAAAATCCTTTTACTCCTTCTGGTACCTTCCATACAAAAAATCCTTAAGATACGTGTTCAACAATATTTTCCGATAACTTTTGAACGCTCCAAGCAACGAATTTGAAATTTTGTACACATTAATTTTTGAATGATTCCAAGGAAAAGGATAAATATGTAAGAAATCGAGTGAGTCCTCCCTGCACCTTCCATGTGAAAGTCCTTCAAAAAAGAAAATTTTTTTCGATGATTTACCCAGTTCAAGATATGAAATTAAACACTGAATATTGTCTTTTAAGCTTGAGTAGCAATCAAATGGGAGTCCTTAATAAAGGACATACAACATGCACACACGTAATTCTACTTTATCCACAACTACAATATAAATCGGAGTTCAGTATTTCATCTAGAGTATCATAGGATTGGCTTGTAGCCGATCGTGACTGCTGTATGTTTTTATATACACGATATTCCACATTCCAACTAACAAACTCTTCAGTGCAAAACACTTTTAACTTGTAAAAACTTCTCATAACACTCAAGAAATACTTCCACATTGTGAAAACTTCTCAGAAAACTCTGATAATACACTTCGGTGTCCTCATAGCACAGGACTGATTATTGTATTGTTTAGTATAATTTTATTAACGAATATTATGGCTACACAGTAGAAAAATTTTGTGGAGATAACTGTCCTTAAGGGGGAACATCCGAGTGGAAAGCAGAAAAAATAGGTGAATTTTAGAAATTATTATCTCAAAAACTATTTGCTCGATTTTATCCAGGTTGGTTTTATTCGGAAGTATATATGTTGAGGTACGCTAATCATTTTTTTTATAAATATATATCAACCAGGGGCGCTGCTGTCATGGTCGGCGTAAAGAATGTCCGTCGCTCGCACGGTCTGAGGTTCCCAAGATTACATGCAGTCGATTGATCCAAAACAAAAATTTCAAAAAGATTCTGAAAATGTAAAGTATGATGCCCTTCGCTAGGTAGGGTTTTTTGAAAAAAAAAAAAATCACGAAATGGCGGCCGATTGAATTTTATATTCAGTTTTTAACCTCAATTATCGACCTTTCTGGCTTGATAAAAAAAAAGTAAATAAGTAAAAAAAAATCCTACGTAGCGAAGTAGAAAACCTATCCAAAAATATTGTGTGAAATGTTGGAAGCAATCGGTCAAGCCGTTTTCCGGAAATTTTGGGGACCGTCTTTGAAAAGTATGTTTCGAGATAATCGCGTTTGAATGACGCTCTATATAGAGAATTCAAGAAGGACCCATTCCGGTTAATTGCCCATAACTTTCACAATTATTGGAATTTCAATATGAAATTTACAGAAAATATTCTTAAGGCTACAAACTTTAAGATGAGCAAAAAATAAATTTTGAAAAAAAAAATCTTCTACTCGGATGTTCCCCCTTAAAGCAGTAAAATATAAATTTACTGACTGGAAAGTAATATTGCAACACCGCATGAAATTTACCACATTTAATGTGTAAAATTGATAATTGTGTATAAAATTACGCATTTTGCATGTAATTAGGATATGTATTGACTTGACTGTTTCGTTGTTTAATTCACTTGTTTCGTAGTTTTGTGTAAGTCGTGATTTAAAATTTAAAAAGAAAATAATGTGGTTTATGGCTTCAAAACAAATCAATTAAATTTATATGATAAACATGTAAACTGTTTTAAACTTTGTACCCTTTTTGACTTATAGGGGAGAGTGGGGCAAAGTGGGCTAGCAAGGTAAAGTGACCCCCTTTAAAATTTCTAGTTTGAAATAACGCCATCTCTTAGCAAAATAAATTATACGATAAAGCTTCATAAATTGACCATAATGCACTATAAAGAAAATCCACTTTAATTACAGTTTCTTGAATTTTTCCCCTATTACGATTCAGTGTATCAGTGTTTAATAATTGCATTAAAAAGAATTGTTAGCGAGTGAAAATTGTTTAGAACAGTATCCTTGAGATCGGTGTACGGATTGTGAAACTGGAAAAGTAAGCTTTGGTGATTTTTTAAAAAATATTTAAATTTTAGCAGATGCTTCCTGTTTAGCGTTCATTCGGGACAAAGTGAGCCCCGGGCACATTTTATCCCATACCAATATAATTTTATTTGATATTTAAAAATAATAATTTTAACATGGCTAGAACATATAACAAAAGATCAATGCAACAACCGTAGACTGAAGTTGCGATGAAAACTGTTCTGTTGCTGATAAAAATTGACCTAAAGAAAGCCAGTAAATATTTTGGTGTTCCCAGAGCTACTCTTCAAAGCAGAGTACGCTCTCAACACACTTCATTTCGTTTAAATATATTAAAATAATACTGTTTGTCTTAATTGATCGCTCCAGTTTTGGCTGAAATTACTATACCCCTTGGAAGGGCTCACTTTACCCCGGTAGTGGGGCAAAGTGGGCATTTTGAAGTATGTATGTATGGAAAGGAGTAGATATCTTTTTTATCAGCAGTAATAATTTAACTTCACGAATATATGACTAAGCAGACATCTTAAGCTATCGATTTTGCGAGAAAAGGATTTTATAACTATTACCCATTTCACAGAATATCGGTACAGACCTTAGGGGGCTTACTTTGCCCCACTTTCCCCTACCCTGGTTTTTTTCTCAATTATCATATGTTGATTGATCTCATTGAATTTTTCCAATTGTCGATTGTTGTGTCTTTGCCCTTCAAAATACGTCTGGGATTTCATCTGCCGATCATTCGCTTAAAGTTTATTCATTTATATTATCAATAAATTAATAACAATAATAATCAAACATAAACATGGCACATTTTTGTGGTACATATGTAACACGTATTAGTTTTTCCACACCGCTTGTAATTTTACGTATTATATAATTTTGCCTTTCTACACCAGCAGTAAATTTAGGTACACAGTTTTAGCGATTAATTTCCACACTTATGTGTGAATTGCCGCATTAATAGTGATGTGTTTCAGAGTAAGTGTAAAAATCACAGGAGTGCGTAAATAAATTTGACAATAGTAATTTTACTGCTTTCAGAGTAGGCACTAAATTGCCTACTCTGAGAGTAGTAACAATTTTTTACTGTGTATTTAAACGTTAATCCTATAATAAAATTTTCTTTATACCTACTCTTGTTTTTTGTGCACAAAAATAATATTCACTTTGAGTAATTTTTACAATAAAGGGCCATTATTATACGATCTTCGGTTAAACTCTAACTGGAACTTCAACGTCTTAGGGCTACTAAATACCAATAAACAACTAAAAAATCTGCCAACAGTCTGGGCGTAACTTTATTATTTTATGGGTTAAAGTCCAAAACGTGTTAAATGCTGAGATGCGGTGTAGGTTCTTATGCAACTGAAAACCGAAAAAATAACGTTTCAAATAGCCTTCTGGTTATTCTTTACATTGTCAGTCGCATAGTAACCTAGACCACATCTCAGCCGTAAACATGTTTCGAACTTCAACCCATAACTTATTATTTACATATATGCACACGTAATTCTACTTTATCCCCAACTACAATATAAATCGGAGTTCAGTATTACAGTAACATACGATTGGCTTGCAGCCGATCGTGACTGCAGTATGTTCTTATTTATTTACGTATTTTTTTAACAATAAAAGATTCCATGGAAGTAAAAGCGAATTCGATCACATCAAACCTAAGAGGTTTTCGGAATCAGTGGAAACTTGAACAATACCTTACACCCCCAGGGGGTTTATTATTGAAAAATACTTAAATCAGTTTTTTCCACGACTATGTTTAAAGCTTTTAGAAGTGAAAGTGAATTCCAAATCTCAAGATACCTAAGAAATATATCGGAATTCGTGAATATGTACACAACCACTTTACACCATGCTAAGGGTTAGATATCGACAAATTTGGAATACTGTTTCTAGGCGCTTATATAAAAAGCCCGCAGAAGTAGAATTGATTTGATAGCTCAACATGTCTAAAAGTTTTAACGAAATTCGTGAAAATGTGGATCCACGGACATTTTTTTTACTTAACCTCTGAACCCCAATAAAAATCTGAAATTTTTTTTGCTTTAATTACTCTAGTAGTGCATCTACATATACGTACTAAGTTTGAAGTTTCTAACATAAACCGTTTCTAAGATATAAACACCACCCCTCCCCCGTACTTTGCTACCCCTATCAAATATTTTATTTATGGGATGTCTCTACACTCTATAGTAGCCCTATAAAGAGTGTCCGGTACTCCGTGCGCCATCTTGTAAGGGGTTATATTTATATAATTGATAATACGAATTCGCTACTAATTCTTTGGGCTTCAAATATAATTTATAAAATATAAAAAAGGTCAATATTGTAGCCCCAACGGATGCTATAATTTTTCATGAAATCCTTGAAATCTTGGAGTGAAAGTATTGTATTTCGCTCATTAACAAACTTGACCTTACTTTTAACTCAAAACTAATTTCTGTAACATTTTCATTGCCTGCCTCAACGATTTTTCCAGTTATAATAGTGTGTTAATATGAATGCACAAATTTTTCAAGGAACTTTGTATGGCAGCTACAAAAACGGACACATTTAATTTTCTTCATGGATTTTCTTTCTGCAATCATTGACTTATTAAATTATGCAAAATTTTAAATTCCTGGTTTGAAAAGTTCTAAAGTTATCGGCGAATAATAGTGAATGCATGTTATAAGAACTTTTGTATAGGAGATATCCTAAAGGAGTGGAAGAACATTGCCGGCTAATGAGCTCGACCTTAATTTTAGCTCAAAAGTAAATTGTACAAAACTTCGAGTTCACGAATAAACGATATAGTGGATTTCGTAAATTAAGCACTCATCGGACTTTTAATATACATATTCATATCATAACTTTATCTGAAACTGTTGGAAAATCAGTGAGTAGAAGATTTCAAAGTCGTAGTTAAAGCGATCTGAAATTATCGGTCAATACTGGTGAACACGTGTTTTAAGGAGTTTTCTGTGGCAGCTTCCCAAAGGATGAGGTCGATTTTTTCCTGTTAAAAAACTTAGCCTTAAAAGGCTAAGTTCAACGAAGCGTCTAGATTTTAAATTCCAAATTTTCCTTGAAGTAATGAATAAGAGAGAAATTATGAAAGTGGTATAGTTGAAGTAAAATAAGTTGCAATTCGGTACATGACACACCGAGACAATTTAAAAATCTGCCAATGGTTTGGTCGAAACTTTATTATTTTTCGGAGCGGTCAAAGTCAAAGTATATCATGAGTTGTTTCGAGATTATTAGATTTCCTAGAAAATTAATTTCGTTCTTAAAATAAAAATTTTTAAAATAGAGATTTTTAGCCGATTAAACATTGAAAAAGACCGTGTAGACTATTCAAATTTCGGTATGTTATGTAGACTATAAGGGCCCATAGAAGTAAAAACGAATTTGTTGCCTTATCAGACTTAAGACTCAAGAATATCCAAAAATCCTGAAAGGAGTTAATAAATAAATATGAAGACAGCACGAGAAAGTAAAAACCAATTTAATTTCTTATCACTTCTGAATGATATGACGAAATTCGTAAAAACGTGTTCAACCCTTTTATACCCTCTTCGGGGTTGAAAAAGGAAAAAACTTAAAGGCAAAATTTAGGCGATTATTACGCAAGACCATGAAAGTTAAAATATATTCGATATCGATCACACCTGCGGATAAGGCAGAATTCGTGAAAAAGGATAAAACCCCTTTACTCCATTTTAGGGGTCAAATTTCAAAAAATCCTGAAAACGCTTTTTAGGTATTTATATGATGAAGCCGTAGAATAAAAATGAATTCAATATTTGGGAAGACCTACTAGATATGACAAAAATCGTGAAAATATATGCATTTCCTTTTTACTAATAATTTTTGTCGCCACCCTTCCGAACGACAATAGATATTTGAAATTTTTTTTATCTAAATTACTTTTCTAGTTGATTTACATACACATAAGGTAAATGTCCCAATACGCGACCATGTCCCGCCGTGCGACCAGTTTCAATGAATTATGAGTAAAATAAATAGATTCTCAAAATTATTCGTCCAAGTAGAATATTCATAATGATCCGTGAACAATGCTCTTGATGCGCATATTTCACGGTTCAATTAAGTTGACACCTGAATTTAAAAAAAAATTTCAATTTCATAATACGCGCATTCACCCGTCATTTTGTTCCATTTCACCTGTAGACGGCACTTCGTTACTAGATTTGACAGTTCGACCGTTCAATGTTTATTCAGTGCCAAAGTGACTTGGATCGATATCAACAATTTAATTCTGCCAATATCTATAACTCGGACAAGTAGCTGGTCACCGTACGTGTTTTAATTAAACCAAAGGTATCAATATCCATTTTATTTACTGTGGTCGCTGAGTGGGACAAACATTAGTGTATGTACATTTGTGCGTCCGGATGAATCAAAATCCTCAACAAAAATAAATCATCGATGTTTTGGAGATTAAAATTACGGCTAATGGTGTAACATATGTCCTTTTTGAGAACCCAATTATCAGTTTTCATGACATAGCCTCAATTACCAGATTGCGACTGGTCGCGAATCGGGACAAACGAGTGGTCGCAAATCGAGACAACGGGTCAATCATGTGGTCGCAACGACGAACTCGTACATCGATTAACGTTTTTTCGAATATCTTCTAAAATAATGATCATGTGTTGTGAAAAACAATTGTATTTGCAGAATAATATATCGACTTTGACTAAAACAACGATCGTGAAAATCAAATTAGTATAGAAATGGATATTTCGTTATTGAATATGAAAGCAATGCTTACATGGTCGCGTATTGGTACATTTACCTTACCGAGTTTCAACTTACTAGCATTTCTAGTTGATTTACATATACATACCGAGTTTCAACTTACTAGCATGAGCCGTTCTATAGATAAGGAAAACACCCCCCACCCCGTACCACACTACTCCCATAAAAAATTATATTTTTCCAAGATGCTGCTACTACATGTCTATCCAAATACCAAGTTTCAGTTTTATATCATTATAGGTTCTCGAGATATAAAAATCGAGACTTTTTCTTTTTCATCATCTTCAACCCTCACTCTCTACACCCCCACCCCAAACTTTTTTTTTCTGATAGGGGTCTATTAGGCCTACTTCTGGTAAAAATTCTAGGTACACGTGATTTTTTAGAAAAATTCTTATCCGCTCCACTTCCATTTGTCAACCTTAATACAGAAACCGAATTTTATTTTTCTAGTGCAATTGGTTCGTGAGATATAGTAATCTAAAGTTTTTCACTCCCCACCCCCGCACGCCACGGACACTCAAAAATTTGTTTCTGATCTATTTTCCTAGTACAACTACATATGTTCATTAAGTTTTAATTTCGTGACTTTAACAGTTTAGGATATATGGATTTTAGAATGTCTTAATCTAGGCTTTCGAATGTCTCGGACGCATTATTTTTCCCCCACTCCTTCACCCATATCGGCAAATGAGTGCACTATTGAAGCTCTATATAAATTCCAAGTTTCAGCTTCGTAGCATACGGGGTTGCTGAGATCTAGAAACCAACATTTTCTCCTTGTCTAAAATGCTTCCCCCACCTCCCCCTCACACCCCCCCCCCCTCAGAATTTGGTCACTTCAGGGGGCCTACCCACTCTACCCACGAACAAAAAATAAACTAAATAGCTCTAAGGGTTTGGGTGCTACGAGCTTTCAAACAATTTTGCGTACACCGGTAGACGTACGGCGTACGGCGGACAGACGGACTGAATATTTCTTTGCTTTTTTCGTGTCTACTAGTCATGAAACGTGAAAAAAAATTTTTAAGGTATCAATTTTTTTTTAGATCGGTCACAATACTGTATTATAGAAATAATAAAGTAAAAAAGCAAAAGAATTGCTAAAAATGCCTTGTCCTATTGCCACTACTATAGCCAATCGGATATGTCCTTTACGCAGATTTTAAAATTACTTAAGAGAAAAAGTGTGTAGATTTTTTTTTTGTATGTATTCTTGTAGGCAAATTGACTTTTAGAGAATTTGTTTTAAAAAAAAAAACAGCGACATCTGTTGCTAAGCACAAACTACAATTTTTCCTTAAGCATTTCTTTTCACTAGAATACTGGTCAAGAACCGGAATAGAAAAATGTTCCTTCAGCATTTTTTGACTAAATTTTTTTACATATTTCTTTAAATTGGAACAGAAATAACGTAGCTCTAGCATACCGGCCTTAATTTCAAAAATTTCATAAGCAGATTTCTTGGATCTAGCATAACTACCCTGAATCGGTAATTCAGTTTTTACAACGTCTTCTTTTCAACCAATGTCGGACGCTCGGAATCAGCCCAAGCAGATTTTCTCTATCGCTACTTTCATGATTTCTCCTGTACGCGTGTACTGCTGTAGGTATTTATGAAATACGAATTGCAAATGGAAAAATGTTGAACAGCGTTTTGTGTAACAATTGGCATCAATAGCGACGAGTTTCACAATATGATATAAGTGCACTATACTACTAAACAACAGATGCAGTGACATTTTTGCAACAATTAGGTCATACAGAAACTAAAGAAAGTTCATTGTATCGGCCTTACAATAAATCATGGCGTAAGATGAAAACACTATTACATGAAATGAAATACCAACTCAGAACATAACATTCTGTAGCTTCTGTACCACTCTGTACAGATACTGTGCGTTATTTAGTTTGCTCGTCTTCTTGCATGTTCTTGTGACATGAGATGAATAGATGGATAGGTTGTAACAGATTGCTTCTTTCTATGCTACTTTTGCGGTTCCATTGTCTAGTACGGCATAGTTACAAGATGAATAGATACTCGCAAAAGGAAGGCTCAGTTTTAAAGCCTTCCATCAACTTCACATTCCTTTCAACTAACGATAATCTCAAATAGTTTCGTAGTTGTTACGTTAAGGCAACGTACTCAACATGTCTACATGCTAAACAAAGGCATATTTAAGAAGGATTCTTCAAGGAAACTAAAACCTAATTTGATGTAAAAGCTCTGTAGGGTCCATACGTCTAATACAATCTCTGAAGATCTAGGCTACTGCCTGTCTAGAGTATGCTATTTTGTTGAAACATGAAACACATGAGCACAGTAATTAGTTCCGGAAGTGAAAGCACTATAAAAAGGATCTCAGTTGTAAAACAAAGTCCTTCGTAGGATACTTATATAATTCTTAATGTGCCCTTAACCCCAAATAGGTTGCTCCACATGTGCGAATTACTGAGCATCAACATCACCTTGGCATAATTACGTAAATGATGTGAAAGAAACAGAGAAATAAGAATACCATCTTACGTTTACGTAACGTCTTACGTTAGTCCTCCAATTAGCGTGCACGAAAAGCATTGTTACTCGAATTCTGGCTGGGAGAATCCTTAACGTTGCCACATTCTTGGGGGATGGACAATTTTGGGCACCCAACAAACACGTTTTGCGCTAACCGAATTCAAGTCCTGCTGATGTCGTTTTGTAATTAAGGATACGGTTATGTAATAACAAAAAACGAGCGATAGTTAGGCATGTGTGAAAATGAAAAGTGAAATACTTTTGTTTTAAAGGACATAACGTAGCGCGACATTGAGTTGAAATGGCTGTGGGCCGAAGTGATTTCTTACAGAAAGGTGTAATTTAGAGACGACATTGTTTCTGAATAATGACGAAAATGACGTCAACAAAACAATTTCAATGCTATTAGCCTTATGGGGTATACAAAAATAGATCCTTAGTCGCAGTACTTAGAAGAATGTCTCCAGCCCCTTGATGAAATTAAATACAATGTTCTAAATCAGTAGAGAAAATTTCCATTTATATTATAGCTATAGGATAGGATTTTAGTATTAAAGTAGATACGTTAGGTTCAGAGTTACATCATAGAATACATAGGTCACTTTGGAACAATTTTAGTTCCATTGAGTATTCTGCACAATTACTGGTACCAATTGTGGTTCTTTTTATACTCTAGATGAAATCTCGAGAGTAGTTATACAGGGTGTTTGGTACTCCGTGCACGACCTTGTAAGGGGTTATTCCTTGATATATTTGGAGAAAAAAATTGTTCCACAGGGTGGGTCAATTTTCAATAACAGTGGAGATACAGGGTGGTTAAGAAAAGTGTTTTTGACCGGTACCCTTACTCACTTAAAACGTTATGTCTTGAAAACGAATAATCACAAGGCAACGTGTTATAACTCGTTTTTTAGGCAATCGAATTATCTTTCATTTAATGAGATATTTACTCGAAAACACCAATTTTTGCTACGTGAACCCTTAAAATTCAGTGATCAATGTAGTTTTTCTCAGAAAACCCCATTATAAACATGTCATTTTAATTTTATTTTTTTATGTGCCGTACTATTAGTACTACAAAAGCTGCATACATATGTATGAGTTACAATTAACATTTTGGAAGTAATAGGTAAAAATACATATCGCATAAAAATTAAATATTCCAAAAGTCAGTGCATGTGCATGTTGATCTACACTACTTGTTTGAACTAAAAGAATTTAATAATGGTTTTTATGTTTTATTTAAAAAAATTTTGTTATAATAAATGTTCAAAATGGCCACCTTCATTTTGAATGCACGCTAAAGCTCGTTTGGCGAGTGTTCTCTTGGTATTCATATTCCTCAACTGCTGCCTTACTTCTATTGCTGCCGCATCGATCCTGATATTTAGATCTTCCAATGTTTCTACTGGCGTTGCGTAGACTAGGTCCTTCATCCGTCCCCATACAAAGAAATCCATAATAGTAAGATCAGGAGATCTTGCAGGCCAGTGTATCGGTCCATTTCTACCGATCCAGCGATTGCTATAATTGGAATTTAACCAATCTGTGATCTGTCGGCCGTAATGAGCTGGAGCACCATCGTGTTGGTAAAACATGGAAGCCAATCGTACCAGTGGAATATCATCCAACAAGTCCTGTAGATCATTTGATAAAAACTGTAAGTAATTGGAGCTATTTAGAGTACGCGGAAGCCTAATAGGTCCAAGTAAATCGTCACCAATCACGCCTGCCCATAAATTGACGCTGAATCTGTGCTGAAATGATGCCGCTCTTCTTGTGTGTGGATTGCTCTCAGCCCACGTATGTAGGTTGTAGAAGTTTGTGATACCGTCTCTGGTAAATTGGGACTCATCCGTCCACAGAATATTGTTGAAAAAATTGTCGTCATCTATTTGTCGTTCAAGGAGCCAATTGCAAAACTCCATCCGTTTGCGGAAATCAATGGGTAGCAGCTCCTGTACTGGTGTGTGATGGTAGGCATGGAAGCGTTCTACTTTTAAAATACTCCAAACCTTCCAAGTAGATATGTTAAACTGCAATGCCAAGCGTCGGATACTGATCGATGGATCATTTTGCACTGCTTGCAGTATTCTTTCATCAATCTGAACAGCGATTATAGGCGCAGGATTTGCATTTACTCTCCTTGTTCTAACGCTGCCAGTTTCCCTAATTCTCCTGTAAACGTCCTGAAATACTCTCCTGTCAGGTGTCCGTCGATGGGGATGTCTCTGATGGTAAAGCCTTCGCGCGGCTTGTCCATTTTCGCGACACTCTCCATAAATTAACACAATGTCAGCATATTCTTCATTGGAGTACTCAGACATTTCGAAATTATTTTTTTTATTCTACTGACACCTTCTTCTTTTAGCAACGTAACTAAAACTGATAAAAATATGAAGGTAGTTTTGCTTTTATAGGCTTTTTATTTTGTAAGGCACCCTATTAAAAAAGGCATAGTACCGCACCCAGTATTACCTACCACATCCAGGTAAAAGCATCAATTATGTTGAAACTCAGTTACATTTCATTGTTTTCCTACATATTTTAAATAGTAATAAATGGGCAATAAAAATACTTCAGTACTACCGACAAATTAAACGAGGTCCACTTTATGGCACTGACTTTTGAAATATTTAATTTTTATGCGATATGTATTTTTACCTATTACTTCCAAAATGTTAATCGTAACTCATACATATGTATGCAGCTTTTGTAGGTAATAATACGGCTCATAAAAAAATAAAATTAAAATGACATGTTTATAATGGGGTTTTCTGAGAAAAACTACATTGATCACTGAATTTTAAGGGTTCACGTAGCAAAAATTGGTGTTTTCGAGTAAATATCTCAAGATTGGGTGCAGTTACAATTTAGACTGTTACATCAAATGAAAGGTAATTCGATTGCCTAAAAAACGAGTTATAACACTTTGCCTTATGATTATTCCTTTTTAAGATATAACGTTTTAAGTGAGTAAGGGTACCGGTCAAAAACACTTTTCTTAACCACCCTGTATCTCCACTGTTATTGAAAATTGACCCACCCTGTGGAACAATTTTTTTCTCCAAATATATCAAGGAATAACCCCTTACAAGGTCGTGCACGGAGTACCAAACACCCTGTATATAGTTTAATCCAGCCCAAAAGTTTGTAACGCATAGAACCGAGCCTCGGACGAATTTTGTTGTTTATTTGTGGCCAAAAACTTCAAATCCGCTTGACGTCCGTCCGTCCACCTGTCTGTCCATTAGTACGATAACTCAAGAACGCCTTGACCTAGGATCTTGAAATTTTGAATCTGGTTTGGTTGAATTTGTAAGGCTAAGTTCGGGCATAATCGTCCTACCCCTTCGAATAGCTGCCATAAAAAATATCCTTAAAACACATGTTCAAGAATATCGGAAGATAACTTCAGAAGGGTTTAAGCTACGTCCTTGAAATTTTGTATGTGTTAATTTTCCAATAGGTGGAGCTAAATGTAGGATTATGAAGAAAATCCTATTAGTCCTTAGTGTAGCTGCCATACAAATATCCTGTCAAAACGTCTTCACTTAATTTACGCAACTTACTATAACTCAAGTAATCTTTTAGCTATTAATTGGAAATTTTGTACAAATTAGTTTTGAGTAAAAACGAAGTTCGAGTTTACTAATCAGCGAAATCCGTTTACTCCTTCTGGTAGCTGCCATACAAAATGTCCTTAAGACACGTGCTCAACAATATTTTTCGGTAACTTTTGAACGCTTCAAGCTACGAATTTGAAATTTTGTACACGTTCATTTTTAAATGGTTCTAAGGAAAAGGATAAATATGTAAGAAATCGAGTGAGTCCTTCCTGCACCTCCCATGTGAAAGTCCTTCAAAGAGGACATTTTTTTCGATGACTTACCCAGTTCAAGATATGAAATTAAACACTGAATATTGTCTTTTAGTTTTGAGTAGCAATCTAAAGGCAGTCCTTATTAAAGGACATACAACATGCACACACGTAATTCTACTTTATCCCCAACTGCAATATAAATCGGAGTTCAGTATTCATCTAGAGCATTATACGATTGGCTTGCAGCCGATCGTGACTGCAGTATGTTTCAAAAATAAATAAGTTACAGTATTTCAAACTTTAGTAATCAGTTTGTTAAAAAAACGAAGGAGTAGGACGATTTTGCCAGTTAACGAACTTAGCCTTACAAATTCAACGAAACAACCAGATTCAAAATTTCAAGATCCGAGGTGAAGGCGTTCTTGAGTTATCGTGTTCACGGACAGACGGACGAACGGACATCTAAACGCTGCTGTTGAGAGTGGGGCGGCAATTAGCCAGGAAGCCGCTCCAAACCGATGTCTGGTCACCTTTATTGCTATAACTTTGTAATAGAGTGGAATTTTCTAAATTCTAAATTTTACTTTATTTTTTTTTAATAATAAAGTAATGTGATCGACCTGAAATTTCAAAAAAATTTGCCACCCTGAAATTTTGTATTTACACGTTTTAGGACTAGTAAGCACCAAAAAAGCAAAAAAAAAATTGCCGTCTGTCCGCCGTACGCAAAATCGTTTGAAGGCGCATAGCTCCCAAACCCGTTGAGGTATTAAGTTGAAATTTGTATGGTGGGTAGATCGGGTAAACTCTTACGACTGGTATTTTTTGCAGGGGTGGGGGTGTAAGGGGGGATGAGGGGGGTCGTTTTAGACGAAACATTTTGGTTTCCAGATCTCAGGAACCACTTATGCTAGGAGGCTGAAACTTGGAACTTATGTAGTACTATGATAGTGGACTCATTTGCATTATCGATAAGGGTTGAGGGGTGTGGAAGTGGAGGAGGAAACAATGAGTCCAAAACGCTAGAAAGCCGGGATTGAAACATTCTAAAATCCATATCTCCTGAACGATTGATGTCAGAAGATTGAAACTTTGTGGTTGTCCTTAGGGATACCTGAAGATTAGACAAGGGCTAACATTTTTAAGGGGGTGGTGGGGTGTGTGGTTGGGGGGTGTAAAACTTTGGATTACAATATCTTCCGAACCAATTACACCAGGAAGATAAAATTTAGTTTCTGTATATGGGATCATAAGAGGAGTCTACTGAAATTAAATTTTTTGAGGGAGGAGGTGGGGGACGAAAGTGGGGGATAGCAATTTCTCAAAAAATGTCATTCTTATTTCTCAGAAGCCGTATCAGATATGATCTTGAAAATTTTACAGAAGTTGGGATCGGTAGACCTCTGTAGGAAAAAAAGTGGTGAGGGTGTAGGGGGATAGAAAGGAAAACAATTCTGATTTTTATTTCTCAAAAACCGTAATGAATGGAAAGCTAAAAATTTAGGATTATATAGAGCCACTATAGAGACATCCTAGAAAAAAATTTTCATAGGGGCAGCAAGGTACGGGGCGAGAGGTAGTTTTTTATATCTCAAAAACGGCTTATGCTACAAAGTTGAAACTTGGTACGTATATATAGATGTGCTATTTGAGTAATTAAAGCAAAAAAAAAGTTCAGATTTTTATTGGCGTTCAAAGGTTGAGTAAAAAACATAACGCAGTCACGATCGGCTGCAAGCCAATCGTATGATACTCTAGATGAAATACTGAACTCCGATTTATATTTTAGTTGAGAATATATCAAAGGAATGAGGAGTGCACATACGATTATTGCATGACCTTTTATTTAGGTAGAAACTATTGGATAGTGGCTACTCGATGGATGGTTAAACGATTTCTTGAGTTACAGTGAGTTCCATAAATTAAGTTGGGACATTTTTACAGAATTTTTGTATGGCAACTACATGAAGGACTTACGGGATATTTTTCATATTAATACCTTCAGCTGCGACTATTATAAAATCAACGTATACAAAATTTCAAAGTCGTAACTTAAAGCGTTCTAAAGTTATCGTTCAATATTGGTGAACACGTGTTTTTAGAACTTTCGTATGACAGCTACCCGAAGGAGTCGATGGATTGCACTAATTAATGAACGCGGTCTAGCTTTTGATATAAAACTAATTCCTGTAAAATTTTGAATCCCTGCTTTAACTCGTACTAGAGTTATAGTGGATTCTGTAACTTGTATACATTTTTGATGGACTTTTGTAGGCTGCTACACGAAGGACTCATTCGATTTGCATCATATTCGGAACTTTCGTTTCAAACATTGTAAACTTTGAGTATTCAAAATTTCAAGCTCCTAACTTGAAGCATTCGAGAAATAATTGTGAATACGTGTTTTAAGGACTCTTGTATGGGAGGTACCCGAAGGAGTGGAAGGATATCGCCCATTAACGAACTTAGCCTTACTTTTTCCATTTTACAGGTGCTGACCAAATTTCAACTTCCTAGGCTAACGCGTTCTTGAGTTATCGTGCAAACGGACGGACGGACGGACGGACAGCAAACGGATTTGGGGTTTTTGGCCACAACTAAACACAAAATAATATATACCTTTTTTTCGTCGGAGGCTCGGTTCTATGCGTTACAAACTTTTCGGGCTGGATTAAACTTATAATACTCTATATGATTTCATCTAGAGCTACACCACATCTCAGCATTAAACACGTTTCGGACTTCTACCCATAAAATAATAAAGTTGCGCCCAGACTGAAAATTTCTGGGGTATATGAGCCCTTAATGAGTTTGAAATTATCGAAAGTGGAAATAGTATTTTAGCATAACATTTTTGAAGTGCAAATAGTATTCTAGCGTACAGTTTGAGTTCGCTAGCTTTTTCAGTTCTTGTAGGCAATTCCACCCTAAATGGGATCTGAAGCAAAATGCTTGATGAGCACGTGCTTTCAGAGAGATTTTAGATCTTGTGATTCTTGTATCCTCTTCTGATGTTTTCCCTGATGAATAGTTCGATTGAATGAATTTCTGCTTGGAAGATCGTAGTTGATATGTCGAGGCTGCCATATATGTATGTAGGAACATCTTTACACATTAAACATTAACTAGGTTCTAGGAACATCATAAACCATCACTATTATATTATACCTAACGTAAAATTATGTCTACGGTAAAATTGCCGTTTGAATTTTGTTCGCAACCTTTTTGAAAATAACTCTGAAAATCACTTGTTAAGTCGAGCTCGTCGATCACGGTCATCGAAAAGGTCCGAATTGTGTTGATTTCTTTGCAAATAAAACCCGCTATATATGAAGTTAAATCGTTTTAGTACTTATTTCGGACGAACCCTTCCCTACATGTATGTCGACCAAAGTCTGTATCCATATACCTCTAATCCAACTCCTTCATTTGCCTTGGAGCCATCTGTATATCAGATAAGTGCTCCTTTTGCAAATTCAGCTTGTGAGTTTCTCAGTTCGAAAACTACTTTGAATGGAATTTCCTAGTTGTACCTTGGTATAATATTATCTGAAAATGAAATGCCGAGAAGAGGGTAGCTCTGAAATTTTCTCACAATGCCTGTAAAGGCTGTTCTTTCTTCCGCATCCTCAGAAGTTAGAAGTTGGTACGTCACGAGCCTAGCTTCTTTTTGTACACACAAGTGTATGTTAAAGGTGAAAGATTTAAAATCACCTCAAATGCTGCAGTAGGAGTGGTTCGCTTTGCCCTAGTGATATTTGCACAGGCCAATTTTTGCAGTTTGCTTAGTCAGGTCTGTACAACAGTATGAAATTAGATTGCATTTTCGGCGTATCGTCAAATTTCTTTAGATATTTTTTCCAAGAAATCAGTCACTTGGACCCACTATTCGACGCCTTAAGTACACCATACAAATGCCACGTAAAACATAGTCGGTCTCACTCCATACTTTGGATTTACTCCTAAATAATTATCCGAAGCGTAAAAAGTAATGTAAAACTTTTAGCTAGATTACATTTACCAAGCCATCCACATTAATATTGAAAACAATGTCAGATTCTTTACAGGATATTAAGGACCATAAATATCAAAAGAATGTCACTAAAGTGAATTTCTTTTTCGCAAAATCACCTTTCTCGCGCCTTTCTTCTTTCCTTTTTTTAAAAACAAATTGTTGCGCCCTACTTGATACCTCTGGCTTTTTCACCAACCCAAATAAATATAAATTTCTCCAGAAGACTGATGGTAATGGAATTCCGAGTACAACAAAGGGAGGTAGATAAATAGAGATGAGCAGAGGTGAATTTTTTCATACTTTTAGAGCCAATTTTCATAATAGTCACGAAACGAAACGTAGCTACTTCCTTTTCCACCATACACCATCCATAAATCATCCAACATTGAGTTGGACCATCTGAGAACCTGTTGACAGTTTCGCTACTAAAAATTGTTGGCACAGAGAATTCGCATGGCCATGATATGCCCTAGCTCCACCCAGCTCCACCCAGCTCCACCCATCCCACAACCCCCGTCATAGACTGATAAATTGATCCAAAGTTTTGCGATATATTTTTTAAGTTGTCAGTAGCTTTGTAGGGAAGTTAACTTCACCACCGTACTATAAAAGGACATTTATAAATTATACTTTGAGTTGAATCCCATCAAATATGGAGGACAGGTGTGACAGTTAGATGATGTATAATACATAATATATGTGTAAAAACAACATGCAGCTCCGAAAGCTGGGAAAAGCTACGCAGTTTTCTAACTCCTTAATTAGACCCATGAGTGATTTCAGATTTTGACAAACATTGTTTTTAAGCAGGTTGCTTGATAAGTAGGTGATGTTGATAGTAGATATGTGACAGGCTTACGCATAATAGACCAAGCAGACCAATAAAGCGAAAGTTCCGAGCTATTTCTGATATAGGGAAACGTGAGACAGAAGTTTCCGGTGGATTTCTTTCGGAAAATTTAGAGATAATTCCACGAGGAAAAGCAATAAAAATTTCATGGAATTATCAGGCAGAATTCCAAAAGAACTTACCGACATCCGGACATATCGTGGAAAACTCTGTGCAAATTCTAAAATCCTTGTACATTTAAAAATTATACTGAAATGAAAAGTAATTCGCTGTCTTGTCCGGTCTGACCCAAAAAATTATCAGTAGGATCAGTAGAATTTTCGCACAATCGGTTATCATTGCAGAAAATTCTACAGACTCTATGTTTCTTTACACCAAACCTGATAAAAATGATCAAAGTTAAATTGTAGTAAGCTTTCGGAAGGAGAAAAAGCTTTGGGAAATGCTCCGGATATTTCTTAAAGATTTCGGTAAGAAAAATCCCACGGAACAGCGTCAACCTCGCCATATGAAAATCTGTCGGAAATCGCATTGGTTGCTAGCCCGGAATTCCGACTATAAAACGAACTTTCCATCGGAATTCTGTGTTTTTGGACTGCAGGGGAGATCCCTATTCCTCGCTTAGAATAAACAGTCCCTAAAATATATGTTACACTTGTTGCTGTTGTTTGGTATGGGGGAAAACACGCAGCAAAGCAGCGCATCCTGAGCATTCAGGCCTACAAGGCCCATTATACTCGAACCTCCCAGTCTCTACCCGAACTTCTTCGTCCTTCTCACGAATTTCAAGAGCTCAGGTAGAGAGCGAGAACAGAGTTCTTCCATCCTCATAACATCAACGCCGTATACGGCAATCTAGCAAAAGAGTAAGCTGGACACTCAAGAAGGAAATGTACCGTTGTGTCGTCGCTCTTGTCTGACCAGGTGTAGGCCACACGAGTTATGCCCTGTGAGGACACCAACCATACTATCACATTCCTTTCTGCTTAATTTGAGAAGAAAAGCAGCGGTTCGTCCACTTGGTCCCTCAACAAGGTTTCTAGTTTGCCGCATTCCCGGAAGCAGCCGCCATTTCTCAATGTGTAATTTACCTACCCACTCAGCAATGGCAGCCCTAACAGAGGCAACCGGCACACCAAAAACTGGTTCTGGTCAAACCATGGCTGACTCCGATCCAGCCTTTGCTAATGCATCAGCTATTTCATTGCCATTTACTACACCCTGGTGGCCTGGAACCCATATGAGCTTTAAGTTGTTGAATCTGCCAACAGAATTCAACCGTTCTTTACACTCACGTACCATCTTCGAAAAGACGATTAGATTATTTAGGGATTGTAGAGCGGCCTGACTGTTGCTGCAAATGCAGATCATCCTGCCTCTCCATCTTCCCTCTATAATCCATTCTACTGCCTTAAGGATCGCATAAAACACAGCTTGAAATACCGAAGAATGTTTTTCTAGGGTGAAAGAGTACCTGAGATCTTCAGTCTGCAGCTCCCGACCCGTCTTCAGTCATTAAGCCATCCATATAGAATATATCAGTGAATCCGCTAAGCAGTGCGGACTGGTTTTCCCACTCCTCCCTACTCCGGATCTCCACCTGATATTTCCTTTTGAGCACACAGGTCGAAGTCATAGCATCCGAACGCATATCGAAGATGGATTTCCCAGACAATCTTCGAGCCATTTCTCCATGACCCGTGCAATGCTCTTTTCTCCACAGGCGTAATCTCATTAGTCTGTGTGCAGCTCTCACTGCTTCTGCCTGAACAACAATGTCAAGCGGTGGCAGATTGTTCTTCCAAAAGCTCTCTGGCACTGCCAGAATGTAACTAGCGCACTGTTCGCCTTTGTATCTACATGTTCCCTCCAGAGAAGCTTGCTATCCAAGATAACTCCTAGATACTTAACTTTCTCCGAGAGCTGAATAGTTTCACCCTTCAGCATTGGTAACACTAAACCTTCAGTGTTTCTTTTCCTAGGTTTTGCTAGGACTCACAGAAAGTTCGTGTCTTTCGCACCAGCCATCGATAACCCATAGGACTCTCTGCATTTTGTCCCTGAGCGATAGCCCGACAGCTAGTACAGTCATATGTTACACTTATTGCAGGACTACTAACAATCACATAAGAAAAGCAACCGATTTTTGCAATACTGCGGTGAATGTTACAAGATGACAACTTTCAGAAACATATTGAAACGCACCGTTATAATCAATACATTTTCAATCTCAAAAAAAAATCCATGCCGTAACTTGTATACGTGATAACACCACATAATTAAGTTCAAGACTACAAGGAGTCCACGCTATAGAAAGCCGCAAGTAGCTTTGAAAGAGAACACCACAATAACATTGCTGCTATAACGTAAAATCACGCAGTTCCGTGTCAATCGTTATAATTGGAAGTCGTGCATGCATACCGCATAAAGAGTTGGTGGATAAAAATTTCAACGCATAAGGAAACATCCTGATTCTGCTCCTTTCTACCATGTCTAGCTCATAACTTGCACCGACCAGAGATCTGCAGATATCTATAAGAAGGAAATTGATGGTCTGGAGGAGGTTTGGCCTGGGCTCGAGGTTGTGGCAAGAGATAAAATCCAAAGACGGACGCAAAAACGCACCAGGATTCCAAGCAAGTCCACCGATGCGTCAGTTATCCTAGATAACATACAGATCTGCAACCCCGATCACTAACTGGAGGTTTGCAAAGATGGAAGTGCCAAAAGAGGCCATGAAGTTCGTAACAATGACTAACAAGGAATTTGTGGCTCCTCTTGCTAGACCAATGGGAGTAATCAATTTTGGCATTGGTCAGATTACACTCAAGGTATACAAGACAGATGTGGAAGATTTCTTACCATACGCGTTGGACACCGAGCCGAAGAAAATGGAGACAGATACTGTTCCCCAAGTCGACCATATTGTTAACTTCAAACTTGCTGAACCAATTTTACTGAAATCACAAACTCTAGTAGATAACAATATTTTCAAACCACATTCTTTTCTCGTTATCTAGTCCGACTATTGAAATCCAGAGTCTCAACCAAGAACAAGGTTCTAAACGTAGGCAGTTAGTAAGCACCCTCTTTTCAATCGAGTCACTCTGAACACCAATAACTCAATAAATCAATTCAATATAAAGACCTACAATATTTATAAAAGGCCGAACAAGATCGAGAAGATGACCAAGCCGATGCAATACTCGATGAGCGAAGTTTCCCCTAAGCAATATAGCCTTTTCCTCCACAATATTTTACATAATTCATTCACTTTTTGCATCAGTTACGAGAAAATAGCAAGAACTACATCGAGCAGTTCTTTTGTCTAATGAAATATCGAACCACTTCAATGGTCTTTTTATATATAATCATCTAGGAAATTGTTCACGATTTTTCTATATTTAGCCCTTAGACGAAGTTAAATTTTCACGAATTCCGACATATCCTTTAGTTGTGATTAGATATCGATTTTTTTTACATCCACTTCAACTTTTTCTATAATTGAATAAAAATTGATTTCATAATTTTTCTATATTCTACTCTTGAGCGACAGTAAAGAGATTAAATACATTTTAACGAATTTCGTCATATCTCTTAGGTCTGATACCGAATTTATCTTTACATCGAAATAACTTAGGGGATCACAGGAGGACAAAGGTTGGAGATAAAATGGTGCGATAGGGGGATTTAGTGGGGAAACGGAAGAGAAGTTCCTTAGTACATTTACCATGAAAATATCGATTGTAAATACTGAGTACTCCAACATTTCGGCGTATATTTTTGAATACAATTGAGCAACGATAAATGAGATCTTGGAGCTCCAACCCGAAATAAAAGTCATTATCCCATGTACTATCATCTGTAAAACTGTGAACTTGACTGAAAATTGACAACAGAAGGTCGTTAGAAATAGAACGAAAGGTATTATAGAACTGACCTCTGGAGTACCCCGGAATCAATTGGAAAGATGGAAAAGGTGATTCCGTCAAATAAAGCTCATACAAATCGTTTGAAAAGAAAACTCGCAAACCATAAGAAAACCTGAGTTAAACGCAAGGGGTTTAAGTTTTACTAAGAGACATTGATGAAAACTCGGTCAACAAATTTATGAACGTAAAAGTTCCACCGTTCTGTTAAGTAAGACAAAAGGTCACATGTAGAACGGTCAGACCGGAATCCATAACGACGATGGAGAAACAAAATAAGAAAGTTTAGCACTGTTCAAAATACTATTGCAGGATTTCTTGATGCGATCTTATTTTCAGCAGCCGGACTATCCGTAAATAATTGAAATGTTTTCCTTTTGTATTTTATTGCATCGAGACACTCTTTTTTGATTAAAAGTGCGAGTTCCAATCAAAAGCACAACATTTGAATAGCCCTCTTGAAGTGCCAAGCTAATTTCAATCAAACTAACGAATTTCCCCATATCTCTTAGTTCTGATTAGATATTGATTTGATTTTTTCTTCCAAGGGTTTTATGTTTAAAAATTAATTTCAATTTTTCTGAATTCAACCCTTAAGGATGTATAAAAGGGTTGAATTGGTTTTCACGAATTCCGCTATATCTCTTAGGTCTGCCAAGATATCGAGTTCGTTTTTACTTCTACAAATTTTCATATACGATGGTTCCACGGTAAGTACCTGTGTTCGGGAAAAAACCCAACTGCAAACGAGTGAGCAGGTGGTAGTCATGAACAGTCATAGTAGTCAGAGCATAATCCATGTCAATTGCTTGCATTTTATCTTTTATTTCCTCATACTTCTTTCCATCCAAAAAATGGAACCGAATTACTGACCGATATTGTTCCTTTTCCATTTCTAAATTCAAACGTGTTCTCTTTAAACGGTTGAACCAAACTATTGGATGAATCTGTCAGAGGAGTCGTTCAAGGCATGGTGCTGAATGATAGTATGCAGGTTTCGAGTCAGTGGTGCCATTAGTCGTTAAACAAAGATCTTATCATGAACCCCTCGTGATCACCTAAAAATCGGTTTGAAGATTTTTGTGTTGTTCAACCCCTAAGGTGTGTGACGATTTACTGTATCATTTAAGCTAGGAGTTCAACAGAATTTCAGGTAAAATACAATTCAATTAAAATTAATAAAAATAACAACGTTTTACTTATTTGCATTCAAATATCGCACTATAGGCAACGATTCCCGATTTTATGCACCACTCGATCGATGCTGTCAATCAAAATCACTTTACAAATACACTTTATCGTTGAACAGACCGTCGTCCCGCTTTCACAGTAGAAAACCTGATTTCGTGTACAAGCTCTGTAACGCTTATATACTACATGTGTAGAGACGAGAGATTTCCATCATATTCGGATTTGTGCATGGAATGTTCGGGAAGTGTGAAGAACATGCGAAAAGAGGTAGAGTATTCGAGGAGTGTGTAGAGTTTTCTTCGCTATTGTATATGGCAGGTTGTAGTTGTCTTTGGAGACTTCAATTGATAAATGAGTTTTTTCGGTTGCTACGGCACATGTAACATTATTTATTACTGAAACATCCTCAAGTTTTTAAGGGAACTGTGTCTCTTTATAATATTATTGTAGTCGAAAAACGAGTTTCAAGTCTTCAGAACAGACTGAGCCAGATTATTTAGGACGTATTCGAATACTTTGCTTCGTCTACGTCTATATTGACGTCACATCATAGCATTGCTATTATAACAGTTTAGAAAAAGCTTAGCTAAATCGTCGTCGTAAATTCAATAGAAAAATTTGCATTTTTTTACGTTGCTAAAGGCCGGTATCCATTTGTTGCATTTCTGCGTATCGTATCACCATTGCGTATCCTTCACTGAACAGATACAGTGTGGATACTACACGATTTTTCTTGTATCAAGAGTGCGTTGCATTTCAAAATTCACGATACGCGATAACAAGTTTCTTTGAATCACATTTTGATACAGAACGAGGATCCGTTTGTCGTGTCCACTGATACGCAATGAGAATACGATACGCAGAAATGCAACAAATGGATATCGGCCTTAAGATTGACTGATAGCTCAGCTGTCGTAAAAGTAGTCAAGACACGAACCGAAAAGGAATTGAGACACAGCTTTGCTATGTCGGACGCCATAAACTGTTATAACTAGACGTAGACGAAGCAAAGTATTCGAATATGACCTTAATATTTACCTAGATATAAAATATATTCGTATTCGAAGCAAAATCAAAGGATACTTCGTTGTGAAAATGAGTGGAAAACCTCACTGTTTAGAATTTTATGCACATAATCTGTTAATGCCTAGCTTAGTGACGTAACTACTACACAATTTACTGAAGAAATATTTGGGCGTGTCATACAAACCTCCATACAGCCGGTAGTAATTGCCGAGATTTTGTCCTATATTTGGAACAATCATAGATCTTCTTTCGGTCAATTCTAATGGTCATTGTCGAGCTTCTGTTTTTACAAGAGTTGGTAAATATTTCATTTGGAGCAAAAGGAAAATAGGAATTTTATCAAATAGCCTAGCCAATAAATCAAATACTGTACACATATCCAAATTTCCGTAATGAAGTCGTTTGATGGACATATCCGGATATAAAAGTCCTACCCGGGGTCAAGCAAAGCGAATAGCCAACATAGCGTTTTCCTACTTCAATGACATCTTTTCTTCCCTAGAGAAGTCGGAAATCTCCAAATAATCATCCTGATCTTTCGCTTAGTCAAATTACATCCAGTTAACCGTAATTGCCAACATTTGCGACTTATGGGATGCAATTACCTCCCCGAAAACCTTTTGCCTACTCCAGACTAACCCTCATTGAAGATAACCAAAGAAAATTCCGTTTTTCTATAGGTCACGTTGATAGCACTCGTTCCTCAATTCATCAAGCTGCCAACATCTCAACTAAAAGGCTCATAGAGGATTCCTTGCCAACTCCTTTTGTCCATTTCATGATTTGAATTTGGAGAGTTGCCCGCTTCTTATTCGTTTCTCGACAAGACTGTAATCTATGCAAATGACCTGTTAAGATAAGAGCTTCTTTCTGAAGCTCATCGTAAGAAAAGCCAAAAAAAAGTGAGTCAAAACGGTTCTGGTTAAACATCCATTTCTATTAGGTTAAGCCTGTAGGATTTCAAGTCCCTTTAGCAAAAAGAAGGGACACACTTTTCGCAGTAATGTCTTCGTCGAGTGAATTTCGTAAGGCCGAAGAGAGCAGTTCCATACACTTTCATATGTAATATATTACCCACATTTTATACGTGCGGAAAAGCTGGTGCTTTGAGAAATAACAGGGCGGCAAATAACCCTACACTATTACAGGTTGGCATAATCTTGATTCTACATATCACCAGATGAATGTGTAGCAATTTTTACCGACACCTTAAATATAATAAAAATACATTTCTTCCCTTATTTTTACATCCTGTTGTGTTACGTGACTTAAACGCTCCAAAT
The DNA here is from genome assembly GCA_951812415.1 of Beris morrisii. Classification (NCBI taxonomy): domain Eukaryota; kingdom Metazoa; phylum Arthropoda; class Insecta; order Diptera; family Stratiomyidae; genus Beris; species Beris morrisii. The sequence continues at coordinate 34,415,587 of OX638313.1, read as the reverse complement.
GTGAACCCGTAAATTGCTATCCTGGCGAATGAAAAACGGAACACTTTGAGGAAAACCATAAATTTGTTCCTACTGATATGCCTAACTGCTAAATTGGATTTGTGGAAATATCCATTTATTTATTTTTTGTTATATTGTTATGTGGATTTTAGAAGCGATGAAATTTTTCGTAAGACGTTTTTTAAGAAGAGTTTCGGAGAATCAGATGAAATGGTAGATTACTGGCATTACTAAGTATGTAAGTAAGTGTAAGTGATGTCGGGAAGAGATCTAACAGAATTCCATTACTTTAAGCAAGTTGTTGTCGTTTGTTTGTTTTAAAAATACTGTCCGCAATGTGTAAGAAAACATAATCCCAAAATTGTTCACAGCTACGGGAGATATCAACTTCAAAGCACCTTCTTCAAACAGCTGAAACAGCACAATAGCTGAAAATATTACACGACAATATAATTCACAGAAATAAATCCACTATATACTTAATTTCTTGTGGTACCCCAAATGGAACACAATTGAAGCGTGGTTCTAACAAGGATCTTTCTTGAGTTGCGGTCCAGATTATTGTGCAATTGACAACATAAGAACAAGGAGTTTCTAGTAGTCTCAACAACACGAACCACTACACGCGACGTTTCAAATATAGCCCTCGACACCAACAGTTCCAAAATAAGGAATAAAGGAAGTCTGAAGAACGGCAGGCAGACATTCTCTTGTTATAGTCTCTCCTGTCGAGATTAAGGACTTATTGGCTGCATCATATTAGCTTCCGGTCCTTGTGGTGATTGTCAACACGTGTAAGTTGCTACCATACAAGTCTGTTATGCAACTAGTGATTGTCAGTAATAGCATGTTTCGTTGCGGATATTTCCCAACTTTGTGGAAAACATCAGAGGTAATTATGATCCCTTAAGCGGGACAGGACGACATCTTGACACAAAACTCTCGTCCAATTAGCCTCTTATCTGCTTTTGTAAGTGCAGTTGGAGAAAAGGTACACAGTAAAAAAAAAATCTGCCAACAGTCTGGGCGCAACTTTATTATTTTATGGGTAGAAGTTCGAAACGTGTTTAATGATGAGATGCGGTGTAGGTGACTATGAGACTGACAACCTAAAAAATAACGTTCCAAATAGACTCTTGTTATTTCTTAGGTTGTCAGTCGCATAGTACCCAACACCGTATCTCATCATTAAACACGTTTCGGACTTCTACCCATAAAATAATAAAGTTGCGCCCAGACTGTTGGCAGATTTTTTTTATTTACTTACGTATTTTTTTTATCAATAGAATAATTCATAGTAGTAAAAGCGAATTCGATCACATTAAACCTAAGAGATTTTCGGAATCAGTGAAATCTTGAACAATACCCCAGGGGTTTAATAGAGAAAAATACTTAAATCGTTTTTCCCCGACTACGTTTAAAGCTTATAGAAGTAAAAGTGAATTCCAAATCTCAATATACTGTTGCGAGCTAGGGGTTCGCCGGGATTTCAAGTAAAACATAATTCGGTTAAAATAAAAATAAGTTATTATTTATTAATCGCACTTTAAATTCTATTCGCACTATAATTCGCACTATATGGCAATACCGCCCGCTTATACCATATATCGCTTGACTCGTTCACTTTCGTTCTCTCTCAACACGGTCGCGTGTACCCGCTGGCTGTCACAGTCGACGTAATCAGAATTACTATTTCTTCGCTGAACGCTTCATCTGCTTATATATTAGCCGGTTGCAGTCTAGGTTGTACTTGAATGATCGTTCAGTTGTGGAATCTTCTCGAAAGCTTTAGAGCTTTCGATTTCGATCTTCGTTCAGTGGTGTGTGCAGAGGATTCTAGTATATTGGAGAGCATTCGATAAGAAGAGAGATACAACCGTGCTGTTTCGCCTTATTTCTAATTGGGTTATTTTGCAACTAGGTATTCGGTTGTTGTTGTTTTCATTATGTGTAACGATCGAGTTGTACGATTGCGCGGTTGCCAGGCTTACACGTAACAATACCTTAGGAATATATCAGAATTCGTGAATTTGTACACAACCACTTTACACCCCCTTAGGGGTTGGATATCGAAAAATTTTGAAGATCGTTACTAGGCGCTTATATAAATAGCCCGCAGAAGTAAAATTGCTTTGATAGCTCGACATGTCTAAAAGTTTTAACGAAATTCGTGAAAATGTGGATTCACGGACATTTTATTTTCTCAACCTCTGAACTCCAACAAAAATCTGAACTTTTCTTTGCTTTAATTACTCCTGTAGTACTTTTACATGTACGTACCAAGTTTCAACTTTCTAGCATAAGCCGTTTCTGAGATATAAAAAACCACCTCTCACCCCCGTACCTTGCTACCACTATGAATTTTTTTCCTTTCTATCCCTTTTCACCATCACCCCACCACTAAATTTTTTTTTATTTTTTCTACCGATTCCAACTCCTGTAAAATTTTCAAGATCATATCTGATACGGTTTCTGAAATATAAAAATTACATTTTTTGAGGAATTGCTATCCCCCATTTTCGTGCCCCACCTTCCCTCTCAAACAATTTACGTCCAGCAGACTCCTCTTGTGATCCCATATACAGAAACTAAATTTTATCTTCCTTGTGTAATTGGTTCGGACACCCCTCAACCCTTATCAATAATTTTTTTGCAAATGAGTCCACTATCATAGTACTACATAAGTTCCAAGTTTCAGTCTCCTAGCATAAGCGGTTCCTGAGATCTAGAAACCACCTTTCGCCTAAAACGCTTCCCCCTCATCCCCCCTTACACCCCCACCTCCGCAAAAGTTGGAGTTGTAGGAGTTTACCCAATCTACCCACCGTAAAAATTTCAACTTAATACCTCAACGGGTTTGGGAGCTACGCGCCCTCAAACGATCTTGCGTACGGCGTACGGCGTCTACGACGGACATTTTTTTTTTTGCTTTTTTGGCGTTTACTAGTCCTAAAACGTGTAAATACAAAATTTCAGGGTAGCAAATTTTTTTGAAATTTCAGGTCGATCACAATACTTTATTATTAAAAAATAATAAAGTAAAATTCATTGAATTTTACATCTTTTGGATAGTAGGCAAATACGCCACACCTTTTCAAGTAAATTTACATTGGGATGGAATAGTCAATAGGTTTGTTCTTTTTGGCTATACTTTCTACACTTTCACCTATTAGGTTTGTTCTTTTTTCATTCACTTTCTACACTTTTCTGTACTCGCTCAAGAGTTAATGCAGAAAAGTGTAGAAGGTGTAGCCAAAAAGAACAAACCTAATTTGAATGTAATTTTCAATTTTCGGTTAGTAAATTTCAATTTGCAATCAGTAAATTTCAATACGCAATCAGTAAATTTAAACTTCAAAAGCGGCAAATTCACTGGATATTCTCTTGAATTTACAATCAAAAAAAAGTATAATTAGCACTCTTTAAAATACATTTATTTCTACTTCTAATATTATTTCTTACTTACTTACTTAATCTTAATAAAACACTTGACTTTAGGTAAAAATTGAACCCGCGATTAATTCTGGTTTTGCTTCATAGGTTAGGCACGCGTAGCCACTGCGCCACCGAAGACGTTTCATTTTCGTTTCAGTAGAAAACAAAATCGAGCGAAGAATGGTTTCATATATTATATGTTTCTCGTCGTAAAATTCAAATAGATAAGTAGAATTACACGAAAAAGAACGTAATTTTCAATTATTCATATATAAATATAAATAATTTTACATGAAATATTGCGTAATTTTGTGATCCTTTTTATGTAAATTACAATTTATACATGGTTCAGTTGAAAAGTGCAAGAATAATTTCGTGTAAAAGTGCTGGAAATAAGTACTTTTACTTGCAAAAATTTAACTTACTGGAAATTTCAAGTAAAAATTGGATTGAAAATAAAATTTTTTTAAAACAGTGTAGTTCCATTTCGCCTTTAGGAACATAGATACGATAATTGGGTACTACCAGACGAGCAATTCAGGGTCAGATCCGAGAACTCGAAGACCTCACAGCTGGAGGGAGTTGTTGAACACATCACAGATGTGATTACTGTGACACTTTGTACAGGCTTTCGATGTGGCAGAATGGTCTTGTGTATAAACACCAACTCGAACTGTGAACTCATAGATCATTAGTTTCTTCTGAAGATCGTTCAGAGTTAGGTTAGGTTAGGTTAGGTTAGGTTACAGTGGCGGCCAAAGCCTCACATAGACCCACGAGGGTCCATAGTGATACCACTAAAAAACAGGAGACCTATGTACCTATGATAGCCGCGCTTGCGTTTCGATCTGTACTGAGAGCTCCTCGTTTAATTCAAAGGTCCCTGTTACCGTAGCAAAGTTTTGTAAACTCTGCATGCTGTTAAACGAGACTTCTTTAAGATTTGTGAAGGTCGGTGCACCAAGAGCCTTCACCCGTCTCCTAGCAAGAGCTGGGCAGTTGCACAGAAGGTGTTCTAGCGTTTCCCGTTCCCCGGGTAGTTTGCAGTTCCTGCAGAGATCATTAGTAATTAGCCCCATTCTGTACGCATGCGCCCCAATCAAACAATGGCCGGTAATAATTCCAACTAAAGTTGCGCATTGCGCCCTTTGTAGTGCTAACAGGAGTTTAGTTTTTTTCTCATTTTGCGTGTTCCACATTTGTTTCATGGTTCTGGAGGTTGATGTAGCCTGCCACCTGGCCTCGGACAGGCTTACCATCTTCTGCTCTAGGGAGTTGTGAACGACGTTAAAAGGCGGTGGTACCGAAACCGCGGTTTCCTGCCCAAGGTTCGCTCCTCTTTTAGCGAGATCATCCGCAAGTTCGTTTCCTAAAATACCACTGTGCCCTGGAACCCAGCAGAGTTCCACTTTCCTATTTGAGCACAGTTTCTGTAAAGCGCGCCGACAGTTAAGTACTGCCTTGGATTTGATAAAGCAGGATTTCAGAGCCATTAAGGCTGCTTGGCTATCCGTATGGATAAAAACTGCCTTATCCCTTTTTTGCTATTTGTGAGCTATCTCCGTAGCCTTCTGAATCGCCATTACCTCCGCTTGGAAAATACTGCAATTATTCGGCAATCTGTAGCAAAAGTTTGCTGGAAGATCAAGTGAGTGCACGGCTGCGCCCACTCCGTCCTCCATCTTAGAACCGTCAGTATAGATGTTAATCGACCCCGCAGTGTCACCGGTTCTTACCTCCCAGTACTCTCTGCTTGGTACGTTTATGGCGAACTTCCTGTCAAACCAGAGCTTAGGATCTGTATAGTCCGTAGTCCCTGTTGTAGGTAGGCTGATGTTACTGTGCCCGTATGTACAGATCGTTCAGAGTTAAGAGCCGTACAAAATGAACGCATCGCAGTCGGATTGGAATGTCAAAATGTCGCAATGAGATGCAATGAAACGGTGTGAACCGCAAGTAAACGCTGCATGAACACAATGACCGGATTGAGTTTGCAGTTCTATCAGTGTCAATAATCAAAGCTAAATTGATATGGACGCGAAAATTGATGAACTATTTTTAATGCTCATCTAAATCTCTTTTATTTTCTTCTTAAAATTATACAGTTCGTTTTAGGTTATGATAATGTCATATTTGACATTTCGATGCGTTCACTTGCGATCATTTTAAATATTACGAACTTACTTGCGACTCCCTGTGACTCAGATTCAGACTCAGAAAAATTATTGAGACTATAAAAATAAGTGATACATAGAAGTTACAAGAAAAGGCTTGACAGCGATCCAAATGTCAAGCAGCACTGACAATATAAAAATGCCGACCTTTTAGCCAAAACATGAAAGAAGTGTAAGCTAGTGTAATGAGATCACCAATTGCTCATTTGGTATTTGACGTTAACAAGACTAAGACTAATATGAACAAAAAATTATTGTTTACTTAAACTATTACTAAAAGTAATTTTACACGATTATCAAGTGAGGAGCTGGGAAGGTACTCGCACCCCGCATCGTATACCTGGTAAGCCAGGACGACAAGAAGAAGTGCGGGTTCCATGCCAGCCTTACAAGCGAGTTCTAGCCTAATTTAATGGATTCAATGCGAATCTAGAGGTCGAAGTTGCGGTGGACCTTGGAAGTCCAGTGTGAGCGAATGTAGAGGAAAGCTGCGTGCTAGCCTTATATTGTGACAAATGCTTTGATCTGAGGTAAGCCCAGGGCGTCCAGCAGGATGCTAGGCAAAATCCGAACGAGTAGTGGCGCACCCGCAAACAGATTCAACCCCGATTACCAAAAAGGGTATGTTATGTGTGGCTCCAGGACCTCATCCTCTGTAAGTGTTCGGGGAGGGATCAGAGTAGTAAGTCGGCTTGGGATGAACTAGGGCATTGTTCTGAGGTGGTGTGTATTCGGACAAGACATTAACGGGCGAAATGTAGTAGGAATTTCCTGGCCAGGGGGGTTCAGGAAAGAGAGAACGTACAATGAGAAGAGGGTGTGAGCGCCACTTACTCACTCTATCCTTGCTAGTCTGAAACACATAGTGTAGTATCGGGGTTATTTTGCTCTCTTCATAGAGTACTCTATTTTTGTAGAATTTCCTGTTCGGTCTTCTATATTTAGAAAGGCATTTACGGAGAATTTTCCTCTCGAAGATGTTAATTTCCTCTGCGGGGGAGATGCCAACCCAGACGGGGAAACAATATGAAATGACCGGGCGGATGAGAGTTTTGTATATAAGGAGCTTGGTATTCGGGTATACACGAGGAGGGATCCCACCATGGCCGCCGCTGCCTTAGCTTTCAGGAGAATCGCCCTAACATGCGGGTTAAATAGAGCCTATGATGAAGGTTGACACCTAAGTATTTAATGCTCTCTTTTAAGGGGATTTGCAAACCGTTCACGGCGATGGACACGTTTCTACTTTCCGGAACGGCGCCTCTGTGGCCTTTGCCGCTGGCGTTCCTAAAGCAGATGGTCTCAGATTTGGTGGGGTTGATTTTGAGTGCCCAATCTTCCAGGAACGTGGCGATTCTATTGACAGATTCTTGCAGTAAGGATTGTGCCTGAGAGGAACTCCCTGCGACTCATTGCATTCATTCTGTGAATGAATGAACTTTTACCAGAAGTAGGCTAAATAGACCCCTAGCAGAAAAAAAAATGTTGGGGGTGAGTGTGTAGAGAGTGAGGGTGGGGAGGGTGAAAATAAAAAAGTTCCGATTTTTATATCTCGAGAACCTATAATGACATAAATCTGAAACTTGGTATTTGGATAGAACTATAGTAGTAGCATGTTGAAAAAATATAATTTTTTATAGGGATAGTATGGTACGGGGGTGGGCGGTGTTTTTCCTAACTATAGAACGGCCTATGCAAGAAAGTTGAAACTCGGATTCTACAATCAAACTCATGCATTTGAAACTGCTTTTTCCCCTCCGTTATTTTGACACTCCATTCCGACTGCGATGCGCTCATTCTGTACGGCTCTTTAGGGTGAACGGATAAAGATTTTCCTTAAAATCTATTAAGGCTGGTGTGCCGTAGGATCGATATTGACATCCCTATTCTTTTCTGTTTTTATAGTAGACGCTACAAAACTGTGGTCGTCTTAACCGCTTTCTACACTGATGACACGACCTAGTGTCCATCCTGGATCTCAGCAAAGATCACCAAGTTGTTACAGCCTCAAGCAGCTGACAACATGGAACTGTGATTTAAACGCTACTGTCGATTCAACATAAAGATAAAGAAGAGTGCAGCTATTTTCTTTACGAAAAAGACTAACCGCACGTTGTTCCTCGTCAAACTGAATAGAGAGCACTCACATCCTGAATTTCGTGGAAAAAGCGAACAATAAAGGAAAGTTGCTTACCCCTACGAGCAATGAGAGAAGGAAACTCTTCCCAGCAATAAAGATTTACTCTACAAAAGTATAGTTCGTTCGATTCTCTGTTGCGCTTGACCAGTTTAAGGACATATTTCGAAGTCCCATCTAAACATGCTTCAGGGAGGAATTGCATAGTATAGCGATGAGTAGAACTACGATAGTGGACCCATTTGCAGAAAAATGGTCGATAGGATTTGAGGGGTGTGGGAATGGGTGGAGCAGAACAACGCGTCCCAAACGCTCGGAAGCTGGGATTGAAACATTAATTTTTATTTCTCAAAAACCGCCAAAAATAGAAAGCAAAAAATTTATGACTAAAATTTTGATAGTTGTAGCAAGGTGGGGGATGGTTTTTCATATCTCTAAGAAAAGGCGTATGCTAGAAAGTTGAAACTTAGTACGTAGATATATCTATGTATGTATACTGCTGTAGTAATTACATCAAGGCAAAGTTCAGATTTTTATTGGCGTGCAGAGGTATAGTAACAGAAATGTTCGTGAAAAAGATTTTTCCGCATTTACACGAAACTTTTATATATTTTAAGCATATCGTGTTATCAAATTAATTTTACTTCTGCGTGTACTTTATATGTATAAGTGCCTAAGAGCATTTTTCCAAATTTTTAGATATTCAATCCCTAAGGAGGTGTAAAATGGTTGTGTACTTGTTCACGATTTCCGATATATTTCTTAGATGTAATGCGATATTGAATTCATTTTCACTTAAGCCTTGATTTATAATAAGGGGGAAAACCCGATTTAAGCATCTTTCGATGTTAAACCCCCTGGGGTGTAAGGTATTGTTCAAGATTTCACGAATTCGAAATTCGCTTTTACTTCTATGGGCATCGTATATAACGATCTAAAATCCAATTTCATGATTTTGCGATATTCAACCCTTAACAGTTTTTACGAATTCCGACATATCACTTAGGTCTAATAAATAGTAACTAATCGCCTAAAATTCGGTTTCCGAATATTGTTATATACAACCCCTAAAGGCTTACGTCGTACGAACTTATTGAAATTTAAAAAAAAAATACGTTAAAAAAAAAAAACTGCCATCAGTCTGGGCGCAACTTCATTACTTTTTGGGTAGAACGCGTTTAATGCGGTGTAGGTTATATTCTAAGGTTAATATTGGCTTCTTCTGAACTTGGATTCTGTTTATTTCAGGAAATTGATGATTTTGATATCGTAAATGGAACAGAACATGTTGACATAATTGTGGAAATGGAGGAAAGTGAAAATACATCAAATACTCTTCGTACTCTACAATTACGAATTCGTCCAGTCCTGACTGTAGGTGGACCACAAGTTTTAATGGAGGTAAATTCAATAATTATCACCGGCACCTTCATACAAAATAGCGTTCATTTTGAAATTAGTAAAATTCAATCAATTAAGACCAATATCAAACTTTATTTTCCAGATCGAGAAAATCGGTGCAAATTCACAAGTTTTCTTTATGATTGTTTTATGATTTGCAAGAAATTAAAAGAATAAAATGTTGTTTTTGAACAAAATTAATTTTTTTTTTATTTTAAATATTGCTATGAATTTAGGTTTGGATATATTTTTCTAATTTTGTTGTTGCGACAGATTGTAGATTCGTGACGGGGGTTGTTCAGACTCCCACCAAGCCAAGCAACATCTCACGAATTCTGTTGCATTCGTTTTCTACAAGAAAGTTGTCATCGTGGTCTGCGAAGATCAAATCCTCTTCCTCCGTGTTGTATCCGTCGTGAGATATTGGCCTAATATTTACTTTCATATGTACAAGAGGAACTGGACCACGAAAAGAGGATGCAGAGGATGCAGCAGGAACAGCTTCCCCTGCAGATGCAGAAAGACTGGCTTGTCCCCTGTATGTCGAAAGACCGGCTTCTCCCCTGGATGTCGAAGTATCGGCTTCTCCCCTGGATGTCGAAGGATCGGCTTCTCTCGGGGGTGTCGAAGAACCGGCTTCTCCCCTGGATGTCAAAGGACCGGCTTCTCTCCTGGCTGTCGAAGGACTGGCTTCTCGCCTGGATGTCGCAGGACCGGCTTCTCTCGGGGGTGTAGAAGGAAGGGCTACACCCCCAGATGTAGAAGGAACAGCTCCTAGTTCAGACGCTGCAGACCGCTCATATCTGGAATAAAACGAATTTTGTTAATTAAGTATTTCATTGAACGAATACGTGAAGGACGTCCTTCACAATAACTTACTGGCTCCGAATAACAGATTCCCCTTCGTTTGATGCTTGTGTGTTGTTCATTTTTTAAAAAATTGGTTTTCTACGTTTGGAATAAAATTTGACTGTTGGTAATTTCGGAGCTTGTAACTTGGCGTTATTTCACTTCGAGATGCGAGATGATTACGAGAAACCTGTTCGAAACCAGAAGACATGATGTTATTGGCCAAATAAGAACAAAATTAAAAACTTCTTTACTAAACTGACACGAATTTTGCCTTGCAACTAATTGTACAATTACCTAAATGAGACGGATTTATCATAATATAAACAGTATAGCTCTTTTTAAGATTACTTTACAAATAAATGTTTTGTTAATAAAAATAAAGTTTATGTAGTATCCGGAAAAGGCCTAATTCGAACTTAAATATGGACAAACACAGAACTATACACAGTAAAAATTTTTTTGAAAATTACTATCCTTAAAGCAGTAAAATATTCCGCATTTATGTAGTAAATTTACGAACTTGAGAGTAATTCTTAAAACTGCACACTAATGTGTAAGAATACTCAGTTTTAAGAATTACTTTCAAAATCGTAAATGTGTAAAAATACGCAGTTTTAAGAATTACTCTCAAAATCGTAAATTTACTACATCAATGCGGAATATTTTACTGCTATAAAGATAGCAATTTTCACAAAATTTTTACTGTTTGTGTTTGTCCATTTTTAAGTTCGAATTAGGCATTTTCCGGATACTACACTACATAAACTTTATTTTTATTAACAACAAATTTATTCGTAAAGTAATTAAATATTCATAAATTTACTGGCTGGGTAGTAATATTGCAACACCGCATGCAATTTTCCACATTTAATGTGTAAAATTGATCATTCTGCATAAAATTACGCATTTGCATGTAATTTTGATATTCTATGCGTAGTAATTTGTCATTTTTTTTATACTTTCTACCCTTTTTGACCTACACAGTGCAACAAATAATTTCCGAGACTCGAACCATATCTGAGTAACTGGTAGGACCATCTATGTGTACAGACCGGCGTTTGAAAGCTGTGACACTCCTCTTCCCGGTAATACAAATTTTATTTAAATGGGTTGATAGATAGCAAATTTATGACAGTTCTCCCAAAAAAACTTTTTTGTCGATGTTGAAAAGTTCCATCAAAAATCAAAACTATCCTCACTACATTCTTCGCTAGCAAATGAATTGTCCACAGGGAATTCATTTCAACTGACCAAACAATTACTGGCGCATTTTATCTCGAAGTTTTGAAACGTGTGATGGCCAGAATCCGTCGTATTCGACCCGAATATCGTGATACAGAGAACTGGATAATGCACCGAGTCACGGCTCACTCATTGTTCGTCAATTTTTGGCTCAGAATCAAGTCTGTGTGTCATAAATCATTGGCCCATGCGATTTCTCCCTATTCCCAAAATTTAAATTAAAGTTGAAAGGATGTCTTTTTAATGACTTTTCGACCATCAAAACAGCTACAACACAAGCACACTAGGTAGTTCCACAAAATAAACTAGAACACGCATTTGAATCACTGTTGAACCGCTGTAACAAGTGTATTGAAACTGGATGAGAAAATTTTGAATAAAAAAAATGAAAAATATCCAAATTTTTTCTTTTAATGATGTTTTCCATGATTCCAGTCTCGAAACTTATTTGTCGCACTGTGTATATCCATTTTTTTCCCAAATATCATGTGTTGAATAATCTCATTGTATTTTTCAAAGTGTCGATTGCTGTGTCCTTTGCCAATCAAAATACGTCTGGAAATTAATCTGCCGATCATTCGCTTGAAACTTATTTATTTATATAATCAATAAATTAATAATAATAATAAGCAAACATAAACATATCACATTTTTGTAGTACATATTAGTTTTTCCGCACCGTGTGTTATTTTACGCACATCAGCAGTAAATTTACACATTTTTAGCGATTGATTTCCACACTTATGTGTGAATTTCCGCATTAACAGTAAAAATCACAAGAGTGCGTAAAGAAATTTGACAATAGTAATTTCGCTGCTCTCAGAGTAGGCACTAAATTACTTACTCTGAGAGTAGTAAAGATTTTTTACTGTGTAAAACATGGAAATGCAAAGACATTTAGTCTAAGAATTAAATTTTTACAGTAAAAAAATTTACTACTCTCAGAGTATGCAATTTAGTGCGTACTCTGAAAGCAATAAAAATTATTATTGTCAAATTACATTGCGTACTCTTTTGATTTTAACTACTTACGCTGAAACACACCACTATTAATGCCAAAAATCACACATAAGTGTGGAAATCAATCACCAAAAATGTGTAAATTTATTACTGGCGTGGAAAGACAAAATTTTACAATGTGTAAAATTACAAATGGTGTTGAAAAACTAATATGTACTACAAAAATGTGGCATCTTTATGTATGCTTTTTATTATTATTAATTTATTTGCACACTAAACATTATTTTTTATTTCAAGTTTAAATCACGACTTACACAAAAACACGAAACAAGTGAATTAAACAACGAAGCACAAAAAAATACTACGCATAGAGTACATGCAAAATTCGTAATTTTTTACACTTGGCACATTCAAAGTTGAAAATTTCATGCGATATTACAATTTCACTTCCCAGCCAGTAAATTCTTGACGTAAATGTGTAAAAATACAGAGTTTTAAGAATTACCCGTAATCTTGTTAAATGTAATGAAAGTTTGTAAATTTACTACATTAATTCGGAATATTTTACTACTTTAAAGACAGTTATTTTCACAAAGTTTTTCACTGTGTATTTAAAAATATCTAGGCTTACCGGCAGTTATTCAATTAAAAAATGTTGAGCAGGAAATTTATGGCAGACAGAGTTTTTTTTCGGCTGTCCTATTTGGTCAACGGATAAGATGATTTTAAAAGCAAGTAAGTTTAATGGGTCGCGTTGCTGAAGCGGAATGAAATACTATCGAATTTCGAACAGTGTAAAAGGCTAAATGTTTTCCGTACACGAATACGGTCATAAAAATTATCTGCGAAACTGAACAACTACCTGTACTTGTTTGTAGGTACCTGGTTTATGTTAATTTTCATAAAATAGCTATTCTTACGGGTAGAGGCCTTAAGTTTTCAAAAGGGTATTTTATGACGATTGAAACTGAAAAATTGCAGTTATAGGCTCAAAATCAAAAGAATCGTTTGAGTACCTGCCACACGAAAAATTTTCAAAATTTATGATCAGCTAATTGCTTGGATTCGTTCATTTGGTACGTAGTCCACTAAATTTTAAGACAGAAAAAATGAGCTTGTACCTTGAGTAATTTTCAAATGTTCTTTCGAATTAAGGTAAACATCCACTAGGGCGGCCGGGACGGGCCGCATCCCAAAAATCTGCCTGCCATACATTGTTATGGAAGTGTCCACTGAACGAGACTCACGACGGAACGAAGTACGTAGAAAACAAATGGTTGCCGCACCGTTGCGATGCGGCCCGCCTCTAGTGGATGCTTACCTTTATGGAGGATTTACACTCAACGATTGAGGCGCGCCTCTATCTCCACCATGAAATCAACCAATCAGACGGTTTGTGCAGTCTAACATTTTCTTCAACTTTTTCTCCGACACACGCTTCCATATGTGTGCACACATGCAACCCCAGCAGCGAAAAAAGGCATTACAGAATCAATAATGTAATTACTTCTCGGTAATGGGAATTGCTTACAATCAAGCTTACACCCCATGTTAAGAATGCCTTACATTTACACAGCGATGTCATAGGCAGTAGGCGAATGATTACCTTCTGCATTACATATAAATAATTCTAGAACACATTCCTTAGAAGTTGTTATAGATTAAATTACTGAAATACGATATAGAACTAGTTACAATGAAGTTATTACGGAATGGGTAGATGTAATTCGTTGTGTCAGCATTTACTATGCACATATTTCTGAAGGAATTTCTGCCACTAATCTGTTCCGGAACCACTTCAAAGTAAGTTATTTCTTCCGGAACAAATTAATGGTACAAATTCGGCACGTTTTTAGTCACAAGCGACATTGCAATGATTACTTACTAAGAAGGATACACTCAACAGAAAAATAAAAAGCATAAATTTTAAATAATAAACAAATTATATTTTTAATGAGACTTCTTTTTCTTTTCTTAATTTTTAAGTAACAAAAAAAAATCATATTCCTTTTTATAAAATAAAAAATAAAGCTTTTTCATAAAATTAAACATAAATTTTTTAATTTTAATATTTTCACGAAAACTTCACTTTTCTCACCATTTGCTAAACGAACCAACACGCTTTAAATCCACAGATAACTGAAAATCAGAAAAAAAACAATTGAATGTAAAATACAACTTCTGTCTCTGTTTATCGACACCATTGAACGATTAACACATTACCGATTGCATTACATTTTTCCAATTTGGAAATAGATTGGTAATGCATACTCATTTGCGGTTTTTCTGATTCATGAACTGGTGCTGAATCCAACATATATGTTATATATGTATATGATTGCTCGGTAACTAGTTAGAGAATGACTTATATCGGTAATTCCTTGCTCATGCTGGGGTGGCACTACACACTTATACTCTAACACTCTACGCACTACACAATTCGCAGGTCATCGTATTTCTGTCGTTTCGCACTTACCTTCTACACTTATCTGGCAATGGCAATGGCAACGGCATTATTGCCATACACAAATTGACAGTGTAGACCAAACGCATATGGCAATATTGCTCTCAGCATTGTCATGGCAATTTTGAGGATAATATTGCCAGAAAACGAATCGTTTGACAGAAGTTAGCGTCGCTTGTGAACAGGTAGACTTACGTTTTTTTGGTTTGACCGCAAAATGAGTGAAAATAAGTGGACTAAAGAAAAAACTATTGAATTAATCAATAGTGTTCGAAGCTATGATTGCTTTGCTTCACAACTTGACACTTCGAATTCACTCGCTCAAATGAAAATTGCCTGGCAATCAAATGCCCACTCATTGCGATTTGCCATTTAACTCAATGGCAATATTGTCATTGTCATTGCCAGATAAATTGTCAGTGTATACGCAGGTTTATAGGCAAGTTGCGCCGCAGAGGTATGTTGAGTGTAAATTGCGTTCAACACAGCAAAGAATACAGCCGACGAAAACCAAGTTACAATGGCCTGATGGCAGGCGCGAACGCAGGGGGTTAAAACCGCCCTCCCTCCCCCCCCCCCCCCCGAAATGATATCTTATAAGAACTCACAACTAAATGTAACCAATACGCGACGCGTAAATTTGTCTATAAACCCCCCCCCCCACCCCGAAATAATTTTCTGCGTTCGCGCCTGCCTGATGGGGTAGAGGCTCGTCTCAAGGATGGGTGTAAATGCACCATTAAGCGTCAACTACCGAACGCACAATAACGCGAAAATAAGCCACGGTAATTCTGTTATGACACTGGTCATTTTAGGCGCTTTAAAGCGGCTAGAAAAACCAAATGGAGAGAGATAGAAAATTTAACATACATTTTAGACATTGGTGTGAGAGAGACAGTCCGAACAGCTAAAATATCAGTGACTGTCAAAAAAAGCGGCAACATAGCGCCGGCGAACAGTGTTTCGCAACATTCTAGCAGTTCAAGTCAAGAAACAACCACTGGGAGCTTCATTTTCAGCCGCTACACCCTTTTTTTGACAGTTCGGTACGTATAAATTATGGAAAGTGTCATGTTATGTTATGAAACGCGCTAGAACCAGTTATTAATTTCGTTTACTAGATGTCGCTAGCGTCGGAAAGAGAGGTATCTCTTTCTTTTAATGTTGTTCGCCTTGTCGCACGATTGGTTATGCCTGCGCTTTTTTTAAGCTTGAAAAATAACCAGTGTCATAACAGCATAAGAACTTCAAATCTGGAATCTTGTTGTTTAATATTAAAGATAAAAATTGTCACACTGCTTCAGAAGTTACCATACAGAAGCCCTTAAGATACGTGTGCGTTCATTATTATTGAAGGATAAATAAGTGAATATTAAACTGCGTTTATCTAATACAGTTCGCTACTATTTTTTCTAAGAGCATTGAATTCAAATCTCAGATCACGGATCACACGGCTTTCGACAAATACAGCCCAAAATTAAGCCACCGATTAGGGCATCATGCAAAGTAGCACCTCATCAAAATCAAAATATGGAACTATAACAGCGGTAACACTAGCACTGAACGATACGCCTCATAGTTATCTTGAATCGAATACAATTAATTAACTTAAATAAATGAGTTTGATCACGGTTTGTCCGAATCTCATTTACTCTTCTTGTTATACGGCCAGCTTTTCTTCTCACATTTCTTTTGATTAGCTCTTACATTGTATTGAAGTTGCTATCAAATAGAACAGTCTGCCAACAGTCTGGGCGTAACTTTATTTTTCTTCTCGATTGCTTCATGCATTTTTGAATACAAGCGGCTCAACTTAATGTTGCTAGCTAGAGGTTCCACGGATTTCATTGATCGCTATTATCGATGAAAATCACTTTAAAAATACACTTTCGCGTAGAACTGATCTTCGTTTCACTCTCGCAATAGAAAACTTATGCCCTGCCTCTACGTCGCTTATATACTGCATGTGTTGAGTCAAGAGACTTACATCATATTCGGTTGTTTGTGTCGAACGTGCAAGAGGTAACTGTTATATGCGAGAAATGTCTAGAACATGCGAGAAGTATATAGAGCTCTTTACGATATTGCAAGGTTGTTGTTTTTTTCTGGAAACTTTAACATCAATTAATTTTAACAACACGTGTCTGCAACCTACCAATTCAGCAAAAATAAATAAAGGAACTCTGCGACAGTCATCAATATTGGTAAATCTATTGTCTCTTGTATGTTATATGTATATCTATGGGCGTCCAAAACTTGAAAGAAAGTGGTTAATTTGTAGAAAATCTAAAAAATGAATCCATTCTAAATTAATTTTAGTTTGCTAATTCCAGAAAGATATCATGTGAACTTTTATTTTTCATTAGAAACAACCGAGAATTTGGTGGCAAGATTATTTGTGATGTGACGTAGTTGGCAAACGTTGTATTTGAGCCGGTAACACTAGTAAATTTAACCCATGAGACGACTGAAATTCAGTTTTCTAATTTTTTATTTTTTATCGCAAATCGGTTCTGTTCTAAACCAGCAGAATAGCACAATTTCCGTTGGCCGGGTCCAAAAAGCTATAAGTAGCTTTTTACATTTGTACCCGCAAATCCAATAATTAAATAGCCCAAATTGCGGAATATAGCCCAATCTGCCAAACCTGAAGTATGAAAATTACAGGATTTCAAGTCGCATGTCAACTGCACCTTTCTTTATTAGGTGTCTGTTAAAAAAAAATTATAACTTGGTTCGGGACGCCAGGGTACATGTAACAATATATCGATAATATTCGCATACTTACTAACATAAAATCAATATCGTTAAACTACAACCAGACAAGCTGGCTCACAGTTCACTAAATAATAAACTGGTGTCTTCTGCTTTCTATATCGTTATAATGCGGTGTTCTTATATTTGGGACAATTTCTGACCTTAATGGGACCGTGCTCGAGCATATAGAAAATGGTGAAGTTTAGTTTGCTTTGGAAACATTTCAAATTGCTCTTATCGCGTCCTACCGAAAGTATAATACGGTGGGTTGTATCTGAAGCTATTTTAGAAATTCAAGTCTCTCCACTTTATGGGATTTGAATTTGGAGCAAAAAACACGTACGACCCACGAAGTAAATTACTTCAAGAAATGCCGATTAATATCGCACCAAAAACAAACAAGAAAATGATTATCATGCACATAAAACCGTTGATTAATTCAATCAAAGTTAAACTAATCTAAAATGAACTTTAATTATCAAATTTCATTCAAATTAAATCCCATTAAATGAACTTTTGTCGAAGCGAGTTGAAATAGGGCAAGAAGCTTGCGATGGTACGTAACTCTATGCCTTAAAACCGCTTTATACGCGACTCTCCAAATGGATTAGGGACCAATCGTCCCGCAGGTTAATTACAAATCAACCTGGCACCTTGATAACAGTCTTATCGCTTTTAATTGCCTATCTACGAGTATTACAGTAGGTATGACGATAATTTAGACTATATGGATAAGACGATTGCGACTAGGACTACATACTACATGATAATTTCTTGGAATGGCAGCTCGTTATCATTAATCTTGAAAGTGGAATCTTCCCATTTTCAGTAATCACCTTTTAAAATTTTAATGATTCGCATCCCTGGTTCCTGCTCGTAAAGGTGATTCCCATTAAGGAGTATGGGGATATGGTAGTCGACAAATAGACTAGGTGTTAGGTATATGCGATATGTATTCTAATCACATCCATTTGCTCGGAGCCTCGAACACAGGCATATGTAAATATTTTAGCAAGAATTCACCAGGGTGTGGATATACTTCGAGTCATTATTGGCGGCTATTTTTGACACGGGATAATGTTCATGTTTTGTAGTAGCGACAAGAAATGTCGGTGTGGTTTCTTTAATAGTCGCACTAATTATAATTTAGCCTTTTCGCTATAAGCCAATCTTGTGTTCTGGCTTTTGTCTTTGTGACGGCTGCTTCCGTTCCGAAACGTGTACGATAAAGGTAAGTCTAAATTACATGTCGAGAAGATTTGTATGACAAGGGGTATTTTAATAATAGTCCATTATTCGTGGCCCCAAAAATTTATCGAGGTCACTGCTTATGATTTAGGTGGTTTGTTTGGTTCATGTCGACAGTTGACATAGAAACTTCTGAAAACGGATTTTAGCAAGCTTTTAGGACCCTTTCCGTACAGGACATATGGCGGAAATATGAAAACTTAATACAGTTCATATTTCGCAAGGATTGGCTCAGCAGGATATGACGTATCTAATGTTTCAGAGAAGGAGCTTAGCTGGAACCTGAAAATATATTCGTATATTTTTGCACATGATGAAGACATTGCTCACGTAGGACATCGGTACTCCACCGTTTTTCCATCGGAACCATTTTCCGTTCCAAATATTGTTGAAACTTGCAGATCTCCAACGGAATTTCCAGTGCTTCCTAAATTCTTCTAAACTTAATTCATTCAGTACTGAACACTGATACCGCTTCAGTATTACGAATGCAGTACTACATGGTTGCTATGGTGAAATTTTATTATAATAAAAAATGTGTTTACTTAATAAGTTTTTCTGTAACAGTTTTTTCTAATCTTGCTTATTTTTCTTTTCCGTTTATTGAATTTTCTCAATATATGTATAAGGTGCCGTATGCCATATAGATTTCCTTCAAATATAAAATTAAGTCGACAACTGACGTCATTGTCTGCAATAGATATAGAAACAGTACTAATTCCAAGAAATCAGAAATGTGTAAAAGACTCGAAAATTGTCAAGGACTCTTAAGCTACACTCAATCCAGTAACACATAAGTTTTTTTTCTTTCTTTTACTTTTCATTAAAGACTAAGCTAGTCATATAGGATAAAATATTCACGAACTCGAAAACGTCACGAATTCCAATGTTCATTCAAATCTGACGCAGTATTGCTCGAGTCACTTTTTGCAGTTCTGCTTCGGTACTGGAAACCGAATTGTTTCTATTGGTAAAACAGGCTCTTCATTTTCAACAATAGTATTAAACTATAATTATAATATAATATAATATATTATTCGTTTTTTTTTATATTTTGCTACCTTGATACAATTTCCAAGAGTTTTTCCACATTTTCAGGAGTTTAATTTTATTATTTATCGTGGTGTAAAAAAAAATTAACTATTTTCCATATTTCCCATGAACTTTCGTCCTATTTGAAATCTAAAAATCTGCCAACAGTCTGGGCGCAACTTTATTATTTTATAAGTAGAAGTCCGAAACGTGTTTAATGCTGAGATGCGGTGTAGGTTACTATGAGACTGACAACCTAAGGAATAACCAGGAGGCTATTTGAAACGTTATTTTTGAGGTTGTCAGTCTCATAGTAACCTACACCGCATCTCAACATTAAATACGTTTCGGACTTCTACTCATAAAATAATAAAGTTGCGCCCAGACTGTTGGCAGATTTTCTTTAGGTTATCAGTCGCATAGTGACCTACACCGTATTGCTCCAGCTCTGTACATCAATACAATTTTGAACTTTTTTTTGCTTTAATTACTCCTGTAGTACTTCTACATATACATACTAAGTTTCAACTTTCTAGCATACGCTGTTTCTGAGATATAAAAAACCACCCCCTACCCCAGTACCTTGATACCACTATCAAAACTTTTCTAGGATACCTATTCAGTGACTCTATATACTCGTCAGTTTTTAGCTTTCTATGCTTTGCGGTTTTCGAGAAATAAAAATCAGAATTCTTTTCTTTCTATCCCTTCCCACCGTCACCCCCTTCGCCAGCACCACCAAATTTGTTTTTCCTGCTAGAAGTCTTCTGGGCCTAACTCCTGTAAAACTTCTAAGATCATATCTGGTACGGTTCTTGAGATATAAAAATTAAATTTTTTTAAATATGGTTATCCCCCCACTTTCGTACTCCACCTCCCCTCTCAACATTTTTACATTCAGTAGACTCCACTTGTGATCTTATATACAGAAACCAATTTCATCTTCCTGGTACAATTGGTTCGGAAGATATTATAATCTAAAGTTTTTCACCCCCCCCCCTACAATTCACTTCCCCTCTTAAAAATTTTAGCTCTTGTCAACTCTCCTAGTATCCCTTAAGATAACTACAAGGTTTCACCCTTCTGAGATCAACGGTTCAGAAGATATGGATTTTAGAATGCTTCAATCCCAGCTTTCGAACGTTTCGGACACATTGTTTTTCACCCCACTCCCACACCCCTCAACCCTTATCACCAATTTTTTTGCAAATATGTCCACTATCATAGTACTACATAAGTTCCAAATTTCAGCCTCCTACCAGAAGCAGTTCCTGAGATCTAGAAACCAAAATTTTTCGTCTAAAATGCGCTCCCCTCCTCTCCCTTACACCATCACACATCAAAAGGATACCAATCGTAGGGGTTCACCCAATCTACCCACCATAAAAATTTCAATTTAATATCTCAACGGGTTTGTGAGCTATGCGCCTTCAAACGGTTTTGCGTACGGCGTACGGCGTCAACGACGGACAGACGGAAATTTTTTTTTTGCTTTTTCGGGGTCTACTAGTCCTAAAACGTAAAAATACAAAACTTCAGGGTAGCAAATTTTTTTGAAATTTCATGTCGATAACAATACTTGCCCTGCAGGTCACTATGTCAAATATTTGACTATTCTGGCTGGCAAGGGTAATATTTTATGTTTGTGCTATTTTAACAGAAAAAATTCGACTGAAGTTTTTGTCAAATTTCTTTAGTCAAATATTTGACAGAATGACATACATTTTAATACTAATTGGTTTAACTACTGACAAATTAAAAATAAAAGTTAATTAACTAGGATGATATTTGGTAAGTTATTTTACTTTATTATTTCAATAATACAGTATTGTTATCGATTTTCAAAAAAAAAAAATTTGCTACCCTCAAAATTTTTTTTTTTACGTTTCATAACGAGTAGACACGAAAAAAGCAAAAAAAAATTTCAGTCCGTCTGTCCGCCGTACGCCGTACGCCGTACGCCGTACGTCTAACGGTGTACGCAAAATTGTTTGAAGGCTCGTAACACCCAAACCCTTTGAGCTATTTAGTTGAATTTTTTTTCGTGGGTAGAGTGGGCAGTCCCCTTAAAGTGGCCAAATTTGGAGAGGTGGGGGTGTGAGGGGGGAGGAGGGGGAAGTGTTTTAGACGGAAAATTTTGGTTTCTAGATCTCAGCAACCGCTTATGCTAGAAAGCTGAAATTTGGAATTTATATAGAACTTCAGTAGTGGACCCATTTGCAAAAAAATTGCCGATATAGGTGAAGGGGTTTGGGAGTGGGGGGAAAAATAATGCGTCCGAAACGCAAAAAAGGTGAGATCGACACTTTCTAAAATCCATATCTCCTAAACGGTTAATGTCACATAATGGAAACTTAATAAATATCTGTAGGTATACTAGGAGAATAGATCGGAAACAAAAATTTGAGTGGAAGCAGTGGCGTGCGGGGGTGGGGGGTGAAAAACTTTAGATTACGATATCTCACGAACCAATTGCACTAGACAAATAAAATTTGGTTTGTGTATAAAGGTTAACAAATGAAGTTTGCTGAAGGCAAAATTTTTTAAGGGGGCGGTGGAGCATGAAAGTGGAGGGGATAAGCATTTTTCTAAAAAATCACGTCTCATATCTCAAGAACCGTGTAAGATAGATGCTTAAAATTTTTACCAGAAGTAGACCTAATAGACCCCTAGCAGAAAACAAAATTTTGGAAATAAGGGTGTAGAGGGTGAGGGTGGGGGAGGGTGGAAAGGAAAAGGTTCCGATTTTAATATCTCGACAACCTATAATGATATAAAGCTGAAACTTGATATTTAGATAGAGCTATATTAGTAGCATCTTGGAAAAATATAATTTTTTATAGGGGTAGTATGGTACGGGGGTGGGGGGAGTTTTTCCTATATTTAGAACGGCTTATGCTGCAAAGTTGAAACTCGGTACGTTTATGTAAATCAACTAGAAAACTAATTTAGATAAAAAAAAATTCAAATATCCATTGGCGTTCGGAGGGAAGGCAAAAAAAATTATCAGTGGAAATGGAATGCATATATTTTCACGATTTTCGTCATATCTATTAGGTCTTCCCAAATATTAAATTCATTTTTATTCTACGGTTTCTTCATATAAATACCTAGAAAGTGTTTTCAGGATTTTTTAAAATTCGACCCCTAAGGGGATGCAAAGTGGGTTGTAAACTTTTTCACAAATTCTACTATATCCCCAGGTCTTATCAGATATCGAATATCTTTTCACTTTCACGTGCTTGCGAAATAATCGCTTAAAACTTGTTTTTAAGTTTTTTCCTTTTTCAGCCCCTAAGAGGGTATAAAAGGGTTGAACACGTTTTCATGAGTTCCGTCATTTCTTTTAGAAGTGATAAGAAATTGAATTGGTTCCTACTTTCTCGTGCCGTCTTCATATTTATTTATTAACTCCTTTCAGAATTTTTGGATATTCAACCCCCAAGTGGGTGCAAGGAGGTTGCATATTTGGTGATATATCGAATTCACTTTTACTTCCCAAGGTTTCCTATATAAAAAAGACAAAAAATCAATTTCAGTATTTTAGATATTCAATCCTAATGGGTGTAAGGGGGTTGTATGCTTTTCAAAGTTTCGACATATTTCTTAGGTTCGATGAGATATTAGATCGCTTTTCATTTCCACAGACTTTTTATATAATCGCCTACAAACCCATTTCTCAATTTTTCGATATTCAACCCCCAAGGGTTTGTATATGTTTTCACAATTTTTGCCATTCCTTAGTTCTGATGAGATGTAAAATTAATTATTACGGCCAACCAATTCACGATTTTTCGAATTTCCAGAACAAAGGAGATGTGAAGGGTTTGCTTACGATTTCAGAAATTTTTCAAAATCCGTCTTGTCTCATGAGATATCAGGTTGCTTCTTATGAAATCGTCTAAAAACCTGTTTCACAATTTTTTCGAAATTCAAACCCCAACTGGAAGTAATGGGTTTGTATACGTTTTAACAATTCGTCATGTCTCTTAATTCTGATAAGGCAACAAATTCGTTTTTACTTCTATGGGCTTTTAGTGTACATAATATACTGAAATTCGAATAGTCTACACGGACTTTTTCAATGTTTAATCGGCTAAAAATCTCTATTTTAAATATTTTTATATTAAGAACAAAATTAATTTTCCATAAGAAATCTAAAAATCTCGAAGCAACTCTTGTTACACTCCGACTTTTACCGCTCCCGAACTTTGACCCTAAAAATAATAAAGTTTCGCCCAGACTATTGGCAGATTTTTTTTATTTATCATAGCAACATCAAACACCATGTTTTGGAATTTTTAATGAAACCCATGAATTTACGTGGTACTGAGAACCAATGTCAAAAGCAACTAGCTGCCGGGTAAAATTCTCTGAATTTTGTACACTAAGGAAATAGCCTAAATATCTACCTTTGAATAGTCAGCAGGCATAAATCTTAACAAAAGTTCATTCTGGTCGTTGATTCTTTGGTATTCTCTTTGCCTCAATACCCTTGATAACTCCAAATGAAAAGAATTGAGAACGCCTTGTCCTTGTTTCCGGAAGGTACGACTGATCCACCATCACCTTTCCCTTTAGATCTCAATAACTAACTTACATTATCCATTCGTCCTCGTTTATCGAAAAACGGAGATAATGTCTAGCCAGAAAGTGTACACGAAGTTCAAAAATAAATTATGCACCGGTTGGGGGTGTATTAGGGTGTCCAAAGTTATTTCCGAGGCGTCTACGTCTTCAACTAAATTATATTCCATTATGTAGTTGAAAAGTGTCACAAACGGTTCGTGTTGTGATTCAATAACAAAATCACTACGGTCGTTCGCTTTAAAATGCAAACCTCCTCAAAATTCAATTATTTTCAGAAAACATCTTCAATTCATGTTATCTGGCTTGTACCTTCCTACCACCTAGCAACCCCCATTCGTTCAGAAATTTCCCGTCTACGAATCATGTCAATGTCAAACATTTATACAACCCCTTTGGACGATTTATACACTCATTTGAAATTCAGATTAAAGGATTCTATAATCTTCGAGACATTAGAAAGGCAGCTCCGATTAAAATGGATTATACTTGGTCAGTTTGATCAATCTTCGTTCGTGTTTCACTATGCGACATAATTTATTTAATGTTATTGATGAAATTCATGAATTGATGAAAGCGAACTATGCACAAAAATGCACCGAAGAGAGAATATAAATTAAGGGTTGTTCTTGTTCGGTACTTCCAAAAATATGCTGGATTAAAATAAAACCCTTCAGCATGGCTGTAGACTGCATATTAATTCAAATTGCAAATTATACCACAGCCCGCTTCGACTATTGATTTCTCTTTATTATTTCAATAATAAATTAGAATAATAAAGTAGATACTGTGAGATACTGTGAGCGCCACACCCATGTGTAATATATTTCATTTAAAAATAACAATTTATTTGTTTTCTTTTAACCAATTTAACAATTTTGTTGCTTATCCAAATTAAATACCCATGGTAGTTGTGAAACCCCTATTGGTGTGCACCTATGGTAGCTGAGAAACCTCATGGGTGTACTATACATTGCAGACTCATGGTATTTGGAGAACTATCGCGAATGTACACCCATGGAAGTTAAGGACAAGAATAAATTTTCCCCACTTTACCTGCTTCCTGAACCTTAACTCGAAAAAAATAAAGTTCTGCCTTTATTTATTTATCTTTTTATTTATTTATCTTTTTCTACACCGGCTTCATATCCACAACAAAAAAAAATGCCCGACAGACGGGGCGCTACTTTATTATTTTTTTGGTCTGGAACGCGTTTATTGCTGAGATGCAGTGTTGGTTACTATACGACTGAAAACCTAAAAAAAGTCCCGGCTGTTAGAATGGGGTCGCGCTAGAATTCTTACACCGCTGCCACATATAACTCATGAATTACATAATTGGGTCATACTCCGGGACGCAGTCTAACACCCTAGGCAGACGACGCATTCGAATGATCATTCCAAGTCGAATGATAATTTCGCATCACGTCTGTCTTAATTAAATTATCGAATTAGTTATTCATTCCATCATTCCAATTACAATTGCGAAATGGTAATTCCGAGATAAATTGATAATTCGTTCAAGCGCTCGCAACCCCATCTAGCGTCAAACCCTATGAAACTATCATGAAACTAGTGAAACAAGTGGAAAATCAGGCAGTTCCTTTCAGTGAAGTACTTCACTCCGAGTCACTCACTTTAAGGAACGAGTTCCGTGAAGTGCTTTCATGGAACTCTTCGTTCCATCGTTCCTTCGTTTTCGTTCCTTCGTTCCATCGTTCCATCGTTCAGTAGTCAGTAGACACTCCAATTGAAGTGTTCACTCACTCGATGGAACTATTCGTTCCTTCGTTCCGTAGTCACTATAGTCACTTCAATTGAAGTGTTCAGTGTTCACGCACTCAATGGAACTCTTCGTTCCTTCGTTCCGCACTTCAATTGAAGTATTCTCTCACTCTATCTCTTCTAACAGCCGTTTTAGTAGCCACCGGTGGGCTGGTGTGTGTGAGTTTTCTTCTCTAAAGAGCCGCTCACTTTAATCACACACTAGTCAGACAGAAGTTCGTAGGGGTGGTGTGTGTGGATTTACTCCAGCCGGTCTATAGTCAGGCAGTATAGTTGCGTGCTTGTGGGTTGGGAAATAGCAGGCGGCTGTAATTACCGTATATCTCCACAGAAACTTAGTGAAGTTATTTTACCTCATAAACATCAACATTTCGAGAGAGAGAACCAAACCGATAAGGACCCTTCACCTATCATCTTGTTTCCGCTTTGCCCTTGCAATTATTAAAAAAACACGAACACATTGAAATATTTCTGGTTTTCTCTTTAAAGTATGCCATAGAGCATCTCCACACATGCTCAATTTTAACCGAATTTGTGTTTTTTATGTAAACAAACCGCAAACCCACTCTGTCAAAAGAGCTATGACGCAGTTTCGTTTTTTCTTCATTTCTCTCGGCCGATTTCATTTCCTTATATTCTTATTCGTAGAGAAATATGAAGAAGAACGGTGTATACATGAATATTTACATTTACTATTTCTTTTTTCTTATGATGGAAAATAGAATGTGTGGTATTCTTCGCATCGCGCCGCGTATGCCATACATAATAACATTGAAGACAACAGCACTGTTTATAATCAGTGATGCCAATTAAGTGCTTTCAGTGTTAAATTTGGTGTTCAAAATTTCGTCTCAGCGGACAAAAATTAGTTTTACTACATGCGTGTTATTTGATTATTCCTGCGATTGATATATATCGTTTTTAATTTTTTTGTCACGTGTCACATGGAACTGCAGTTCACCAAAATGAGTAAGTTACTTCACTCACTCACTTCAATGAAGTGCTCTTTTGGAACGTTCACTCGTGAACGACCCATCTCTACTTGAAATGAGTACTTTAACTTGAAAAAATGAAATATACTGGAAATTTCAAGTAAAAATTGGATTGAAAATTCAATATTTTTAAAACAGTGTAGTTCTCGAAGTTGCATTCTTAACTACCAATTCCAATACTCTTTCGATGGTTGGTCGATAGACTAACAAACTATCCCCGGAATAAAAAACCATCAATAGAACAAACTCAAATCGGATGAAGGGAAACAATAATATGAATATATTCGAGGGGACTAAGCCCGCTGGTTGGATTTTAGCACCTTCTTCTACCTTATTACTTTCTATTTTTGCTGAATATATTTCCTTTTTTATTCGAAAGAAAGAGCTCACCTAAGCGATTTGTTTCCAGAACAACTCGTTCATCTCACAACCACCTATCGTCCTAATCAAAAGACATAAAATTTAGAGAGAAAAAAAAACACATTCAGATACTTCGTTTTTCCAAAGGTTGGAGAAGAAAGAACACGGGTAGCCCATAAAAAAGTAAGCGGCAAGCAATAAAAAAAAATTGCAAAAGGATATCGTAAAAACGGAAATTTTAATTATATTATAACTAAAGTTCTATAGCTAAAAAGCGGATTAAAAGCATTTCAATGTCGAGAAACTTTTCACATTAAAGTTAGAAAATTGCGATAAGATTAAAGAAAAAGTAGTTCAGTTCCTTTCAGTTCAGTTTCTTTGGAAGTTGCGCTTGGTCGTGGTTTACAAAAAAGCAATTAAGTTTAATTAAGGATAGTATGTCAATTAGTTGGCTTGTTGCAAACAGGGTCTTTCTACAAATTTCATAAGTTTGATAATCCGATACTTAAGATGAAACGCGAGTATGTACTGAACTATGATTTGAATTGTATGACGTAAGAATTGGGAGGGCTCTATATCTTCATAGGGTTCTAAATATGTAGCTATTCATAGCTTAACGAATTCTCAATTTATTGCTAAAAAATAACAATAATTAATACCAGGATGCTTGCAATGCGCGCATGGTAACAATACTGGGCAGTTCTTGATTTTATCTATTTTTATTCGTCATCATCATCAATGGCGCGACAGCCCAAGTCGGGCGCTGACCTCCTGCTATTCTTATTCGGGTACTATCTAATTGTGAAAAGCTATAGTGCTGAAAGTTTCAAAGTACTGCATTTATGGGTTCTTTGGTAATCGAACAATTGTACACATTTTAAGGACTTGCCTTTAGTAGATACTCCAAATACCGGAGCGATTTTATTAATTAATGCACCGCACTCCCCAATTTAGCCAACATTTAACGGTTAGTTTGGGGCAAAAACACAAATTTTTTACGGTCATATGTATGGTAGCCACTGGAAGAAGTAGTTCATAAATTTGATGAAACTTTCGATAATCTAGACCTTGATATTAAACAGATTACAGAGATTGTTCCGAAACTTTACTCGTTTAATTAATGGATGTTTCATCAATACGGTATCTACCGTGGGCACAGATTAGACCAGGTTCCGAAAATAAATTCGTCTACCGTTCTGTGGCAGGATTTTCTTTTTAGTGTTATCCCGATGGAAAATAACTTGGAGCCATTGATGTGCAATTGCAATGAGTACCCTACCCTTTCTTTATGTTGAGCAATACTGAATTAAACAAAATAAATAGTACGGTACGTATCTAACTTATTCAGTACAGAATGTAAATTAATTAAACTGAAAAGTTCAATCATTCACCTGAGCACTAAGTTTTCAAGGTATTTTCCTATAGAAGCTAGTTGTATCTCCATCCTTAATTGATTTTCTTAATTTTTCGTAATTACTTTTCACTAAAAAAAAGAGTTCTCTGAATGAAGAAAAAGGTATGTCGTTATTTGCGAAACCATTTCAATAATTACAGTAAAATTCCTTGGGGATTGAAAAATAGGAAATTTCAATTAATTTTTCCTGAAAGAGAGCACGAAAAGGAGAAAAAAACTTAGAAAATTGATTTTAGCCCCTTAAAACGTATCAGGTTATCTTTTAAGTTATATATGAAGACGAGGTTTACAACCGGGAATTTCACTGGTATTATCTCGGGTAAATTGATTGATAGATTGATTCAATTATTTAGCAGTGATCGACGACTAAGACTTATGCCTCGTTTCCGTTAATCTATTTATCGGGACGATAAGGATGAGTTATGTGAAAACTTCAAAGGCAGAATGACAATTATGCAATGCTTTGTTATACTGATTTTTATTTCTAGAATTTTCTTGGTTGTATCTTTAGTTTTTTTAGTACGTATGTGCTAGTCTTTTATGGAAGAAGTCGTGTGTTCGAATGTCACTCATGACATTGTTCTTACACTTTTCTTTAACTCAATTTTCCTTACTTTGCAAAAAATATTCCATTTTCAACTACCTTTTCGTATCCCTTTTCCTCTTACAGGAATCAGACGATAGACTAACAACCTATCCCCGGAAAAATGAACAATGTTTAGAAGGTTCCAGAGACAACTATGATCGGATGAAGGGACTATCATAATGTCACAAATTCGATGGAGAAACATAAATGAAGAAGCTAAGACTCGATTTGGGCTGTCGCGCAATAAAAAAAAGAAGCGGAGTTGCTTTATTTTAGTAGGATAGCTACATACATTGCATATATGAAACAAATTTCAACTTCCCAGCAGGAGCCATTCTTTAGACTTATATTATGCTGTAGTTATAGGGGTCGCGGTTGGAGTCCAAGGCTGATACGGTGTCTAAAGCAATTAACTATCAAAATGATGTTTTCTTTCCGGTAGAAAACACTCCCCTTCACCGCTCCATACTACCCCTCTCCATGGTTTTATTTCTCGAACAACTTCATTTAAGAACCAAGTTTCAACTTTCTTTTAGTGATTTTTCAAATTTAAAAACCAGACCGTATTAGACACGTCATCCTTAATTACTCTCATGAAAAGAGAACCTGCTCCCACAAGAGTACAACCTTTTGTTTTCTACCACTAGAATTTCTTGAGATTAAAAATTTCTTTCGCAGGTGTCCCATTCCAATCCATCAATATATTATGATAAGCACCGCATTAATTTCAAACTCATTATTGAATGGTTTTAGAGATATTAATTGCGGTTTTCGAAATAGTTTATTAAAGCCTCCTTTCAATGAGCCACCTTGCTCTATTCAAAAAAAGCGAATATGATATATCATTAGACCTAATAGATTTATCGGAATTCGTGAAAACTTTCAGAACCCCATACCACTCCCTATGGGGTTGAATATCGATTTTTTTAGCGTTTACTTTTAAGTCCCTTGAAGTAAATGCGAATTCAATATTTCATTAGATCAAAGAAATATGTTTGTATTCGTGAAGATATACCCTACTATTTTACACCCCCTTGCCTTTTGTATAGATGAGAGGCCAACATCAATCATGTATTCAATGACAACAACCTACACAGCAGTGGCGGTCATAGGGGGGGGGGCCATGGCCCCCCCCCCTAACAAATTCGTAACCCGTGATTACTTTATCCCGTCTGCTTTAAAGAAAAATTATATGAGACTATAAGATTAATAGATACACTTAATAAAGTATAATGCACTTAATAAAGTATAATGCAATTAAATCGGACTCCACCTTATGTCTTTCTTTAATCCTTATTTTGTCTTTGTCTCCTGATTAAAAAGAAGACTGTGTCTAATTAAAAATATTTCAATCGAAAAGTAATAAAATTTCGAATATAAATATATATGTAATCAATCGTTGGGTTGTGATGTATTCTGTTAAGGGGTTATACCACTCTAGAGTTTTCGAAAAATCGTATTTTTTTTTTTTTTAAATTGTTCGTTAGGACCTCAAAAAGGCTGTCCCAAAAGTTTATGGCCGAAAAAAGTCTCTAAGGATACGGTTTTCGAATTTTAGTACAAGACCGCCTGCAAAATTATTCATGATTTTCTACTACTCAAAACTTCAAACGCGTTTATCTCAAAACTACATTTTTCAAGCTGGCCGGAAACATAACTCGGACAATTTTCAACCGATTCACTTGAAATTTTGAATATATCTTTAAAACTATATTGTCCATGGAAGTACGTAGGATTTTTTTTTATATTGCATAGTTCATTTGTTATTAACAATTTTCTGACGATTTTTTAGGCAAATTTCACACTTTTCACTTTAGAAGTGCGCCATTTGGCTAAAAATCAAAATATCGAAAAAATCCTACGTACTTCTCTGGATGTTGTTATATGTAATCGAAATAAATTTATTAGCTTATCATAATTCAAAAATTACAGGCACTAGGTGTCCGGCCATGGACCCTGGAAAAAAGAAAGACGTCACCGCAAAAACGCTGCACAGCCGCCATTTTGAATTTAATTGCTTAAAAAAAATTCCTGTACATAGTCAATAACATGTATTATAAATATCCATTTTCGTAATCTCGATTTATTTTGTAGTTGCTCTGAAAAAAAATCCCGAAAAAGACCTATTTTTTCAGCCTCTAGAGTGGCATAACCCCTTAAGGAAGTAGCTTTTACTGTTTGAAACTAATTTTGAAAAATTTGGATTTGGATTATGCTTGGACAATCGTCATTATGGGCGTCCTAATCCTATATTGAAACGTAAGTTGTGGTAAATGCAGCGAAACACAATATCATTGCTGTCCAGGTCGTTTTGAGTGGATTTTGAACTATGTTTTCAAAAATCGTAGTGACCAGAGCAGATATAAAACTTATTCAAATTTATCGGTAATCCAGTAATCTTAATAGTTTTGTCGAAATCACGAGAGAAATCAGCTATAAGAACTTAATTATGAATATTTACAGTAACTAACGTAAATACGTTTTTAGTTTTATGGCGATAATATATGGGGAATACGTGCCTCAAGAACCTTAAAGAAACCAAAATTATATAAGATTCCGGAAACTCCCAAAATATCGACATAGGGCCTAGTATAGTATCATTCTGTGGGTGATTGGAACTCTAAATATTTATAGGTGGTGTACCATCGAAAAGGCCATCTAGTGCCTAACTTCAGCAATTGAAGTTTTTCTTAAAAAATAAATTTTTGAGCATAACTTTGGAACGGTAAACGATACGAAGTCTTTTAGAGTGCTCAATGTTATGAAGAAAAGGAGTCCTTCAGCAAGGACGAAAAAGATGATGTTTTACACTTAATCACTAATCCGTCAAAGTTTTTGATTTCGTACTTGATGAAGGACTTTCTGAACCGTTTTCTCTTTCAATAATATAATATTGAGCATTAGAAATCAGATCATTTTGCCGACGATACTAACTTCGTATTATTAACCATTATAAAAATACGGTCAAAACCGATTGAATATGAAAAACTTTCCGATGGTACATAACCTATATATTTAAAACTACAACCATCCATAGAATAATATTATTTGGCCGTTTTGTCAATACATCGGGACCCATTTTTCGGAATCTCAATGTTTTTTTTCTGATCGGGGTGAAACTTAAAACATATATTTTTTACACTAATTAGAATCATTATAAGAGGTACCGCGAAAAAAATCTTTGGGAAAAAAATCCTCAATACAAATAATAGTCACTGAACAGCCCTCAAATTATCTGTCACCACAACTACCTGTATAAAATATTACAAAATTTCAAATTGCATGATAATGCAAGCTTTCGACTCTTGTTCATTCAATTTAAATTTCCTCGTTTCCAAAGGTTAACTCTTACAAAATAAATTAAAAATGTTATCATCAGAGTCGTTGTCAAACAAATGTCTTCAGAGCGTTGTAAACGCTTTTGGAGATTTCAAAATCTACTTGCCAAAATCTTGCGATGTAAATCAGGTATAAGATACTGCTTATGAAGTTATTATAATTGAAAATAGTTTTAGAGAATTTCCGAGTTTGGTTTTTTAAATTTTTGAATTAAGAGAGTAGGTTAGGTTAGGTTATGGTGGCAATCATCTTAACTATAGATCGACTCAATAAGCAGACTCAGTGAATATGTATATATACCTAATAAATAACATTGACATAAAATATTTCTTTCGTAGATTTTAAGTATTGTAGGATAACTTAATAATTGGGGTGGTCACTTCTTCGTCGGGCCTGAAGTCTTTAGATTATGAGATATAGGGTTCGGATTTTAATGTTCAATATTGAGTTTCATCAAATATGTATGATAGTAGAACCAATAAGAATTAAATACACTACTTTTCTAGTGGTCTCAAAAAACAGCTAATTTACATCCAAAGATTTCAAACTGGATTTGGCGAAATCTCGAAATTTTCTCATACATGTAAGAGATCTTGAAGTCTGTTTGGGCTTCTAAATTTTTCCGAAATCGAGATCGAGATCGACTTCTACTGAAATCGAAAATTATGTTCACCAAGCTTTGAAATCAATTAATTTTATTTTCTAGCTCCTACCCGTGCTATTCAATTTCCCATTGCTTAAGGACTTACAATCATACAACACAGTTTCAAATTTTTGATATCATACAATCAGTTGATAAATTGAGCGATGTTAAAGAAATCCCTTCAGAGCAATGTTAATACTTTTTAATATTCTGAAATTCCTTCATCCACGCTGCATTAACGGGTAGCTACCAGTGTGACCACAAGTGCTACGAAGGTAGCAAAATGCTACTATTGACAATTTTTTGCTACTATGTTACTACATGTCTAAATTTGCTACCCTGGTAAAATTAGCCGTTATAAAACTAGTGTACGCCAAAAATATGATACTTTGACTATCAAATGAATCGTCCAGTTGCAAAACCAGCCATATTTGTTTCAGAAACTTGTGGAAAAATGGCAAAAACTGATTATGCAGCTTCTAGGCAAAATATCCTTATCCTTTTTTTTTAAAAAAAAATCGCAAAAAATATGCTTTGTTGGCTTGCAAAAGCTTTGATATTATCCTTATTAAATTAATAAGATTTTATACCTAGTTTTAAATGTAGATATGGCTGGTTTTGCACCCGAAATGCAAATATGACTGGTTTCGCAACTCTAGCGGTATTGCTTTGCAATGTTTCTCTTCCATTCTTTCGGTTAACGTTTTCTTTTCCTGAACTTTGTAGTTTCTTGAATTCCTTGTTGTTCCTCGACCTCATGATCTATTCCTTGTTGTTCCTCGAGCTGATGTTCTATTTCTTGTTGTTCATTGACCTGATTATCACTAAAAACTGTTCATCTGTCTCTAAAATAATAAATGCAACATTTTCCTCCTCAATTTTCACAACGTTAAAACACAAATGAAACACGGAAAAAACTCAAATCAATGATTGTGCATGGTTATATCAACTATCAGCTGTTCGATTTTATAAGACTCAGGGATACTACCATTACCAAACTATAACAAAAAAGTCTCTTAAAATAGTTGAAAATAGTCTAAAACAGTGTTGTATCAAGAAAAATAAGAAAATATATGTCTGGTTTTGCACCGAAACTTGTGACGTCATCATTGTGTTAAGTAAAAATATGGCTGGTTTTGCAACTGATAATATAGGTCAGCTTTTGAAACCAAACTCAAAGAAATATGGCTGGTTTTGCACCTTACTGTGTTTTTCAAACCTAATTTTTAAAGGTTTAGGACTGGTTTTTAAGCTCAATTTAGTTTTGAAATTGTAGCCTGAGACGAGACGAATCCAGGGATACCGAAACCTTAGGATTTAAAAAATAGACGTATGGCTGGTTTGGCAACTGGACGACTCAAATGTAAAATTCATGCACGCCACTGGTCTTGCATTCGAAATCGCGTACCATCGATAGCTGTCTAATATTATTGTACTGAGAAATATTGTATAGTGGTAGCGCATACCGCATACATAATCGCAATCGAATTAAGCATCTTTTTCGAATCTATCACTCGTTCGAGCGAGGGGCAAAATGTGAATTTTGTGTGAATTTTGATTTTCCTAAATAAATGTTCACACTTTAAAATATTATTTTTTCTTTAAACATTTTAAATTTGTAGTGGATTTACAGTGTTATGAGTAACAGATAAGCATGTAATGACGTAACTAGTTCCATTTAATTAAAAGAAGTACAGTAGATGCAGCTTATAGTAATCACGGATAATGTTATAAGCCGCATTTTGTTATCAAAACAAGTTAGTTCCATTTTCCACAAACGAAATTCATCGCTTATAGGAAAAAAAATTCGCTTTATGTTATCATTCGGGCCAGATTTTCATACAACATTACAAGTTTTGTGACTGTATTCTTAATCGCTCCTCTTTTTTCTTCATGTGAATGTGATCAAAAAGGCAATATAAAGACAATCTCAAAATTAAAGATGATTGCTCTTGGTTTTACATTTATGTAAACACAAGACGATACATATCATAGATTACTATGAGAAATTTCAGTCTTTTCGTAGCTTCTGAAAGCTATTGATGTTGATCTCGTTCAACAGAATGAGCTCAACTTTGAATAAGTTTTCGAGACAGTTTAATAGAAGTGGCGCGCTGAGCTGACAGATATGACCGAAGCTGGATCTAAAACGCTGAACAAGGCTGAATTTGCTAAAAAGGGAGAGAATCAGCACCACAGTAAGTGTCCTGACCAGACACTGTCTTATAATCCGGCATGCTAAAAGACGGCGATTCTTTTCAAACGACTTTCTGTAGAAGCTGCCTGGATGAGGAGGAAGAGGAAACAGTATTTCATATTCTCTGTAACTTTGTGAAACATTGAAGCTAGAGTTGTAAATAACACTTAATGAATAAAAAAAATAATATTAGCAATCTATATTCAAGCGTAGGAAAACAAATGAGAAAAATTTTCCCCTTCGTCTATTGTTATCATCCGTTTAATGTTATTGTTTATGGCCGGTCCCAAAGTGATTACAATAAGCGGCCTCCACTGTATTAGAAAATATTTTTGCTACCCAAGCTAAGGTTTGCTACCCAAATTTGCTACCCTGAGAAATATCAAAACGGTCACACTGGTAGCTACCTCACCTATTTTCTCTACAGTATCTACTGAACTTCAATGGCCCCCCCTTGAACAAGCAATATGACCGCCACTGCTATACAGTGAGTTCCTACACTCACCACGTTTAGTATCGAATGTACTCTAGATCTTGCGATACCATACAGTATAAATGCGCAAAAACTAGATCAGTTTCTGATGAAACGACATACGAGTTAACTTCATTCATCAAGCAAACGTGTATATCTGGGAGTGGGAATAAAGAGTTCTAGCTTTCAGTAAATCAAAAGTTTGACTAATTTTTCTCATTTTGTAAGACAATTTTGGAGATTGTTGTTGAAATTGAAATGAACTTCCGCTCTCCTGGGCTAAATTTTTTTTTTTTAAATCTGTTTGCGGATTTTAATTTAATTTTAATTTTAATTTAAGTGGTCACTTGTAAAAATCTCAGCCTATGTGCTCATACCCATTGGGGAGTACGTTCGTACCCCCACGTACACCCCCAATGAACTTCCGCTCTCCTGGGCCCAAATTTTTTTTTTGTAAATCTGTTTGCGGATTTGAATTTAATTTTAATTTTAATTTAAGTGGTCACTTGTAAAAATCTCAGCCTATGTGCTCATACCCATTGGGGAGTACGTTCGTACCCCCACGTACACCCCCAATGAACTTCCGCTCTCCTGGGCCCAAATTTTTTTTTTTGTAAATCTGTTTGCGGATTAGAATTTAATTTTAATTTTAATTTAAGTGGTCACTTGTAAAAATCTCAGCATATGTGCTCATAACCATAACATCATAGCTCATAACATTTACTTATCGAATTGATTTTCACTTCCGCGGGCTCTTTATATAAATGGCTTAAATTTAAGTTCGTGGTTTTTCGATATTCAACACCATAGAAGTGAAATGGAGTTGAATATGTACGTTTCCATGAATTTGACAATATTTCTTATTATTGATAAGACATTTTTGCTTTTTTCTTCAAATTCTGCTATACCAGTGACACATTTAAAAAATAAAATACCCGAATGGGGTAGCACGGTACGAGTTTGTCGCAAGTTTTTTCTTCCTAAGGATTCTCCGCTTTTAGGTCTTAAATATAATTATATTCTACTCGACATCTTTATGATATGCAAATTGCGTCACACGGTAAATGCATTTTTCTGCAGAAAATACAATAATAAAATCCGATAATTACTTTGCAGTTCTCATGAGGTTTACTTTCCATTTGCCAAATTAAACATTTCTTACCTTTTACCATATGTTCAGTGTTGACTTTTAATCTCAAGTCTATATGTGTTCCAGATCCACAAACCCATGCAATCGCACTACTGACACACACACCTTTTCGCATAGCTAATGAGACTTTTCACGGTGAACATATTCAAACTCTACCTGGGCTCATCCTTTCCGCTGGAAATTTGTATTTAAGGTGTGCTGTGTAAAAATACCTTTTGAACGTTCTCGTGTTTATATTAAGCAGACTGGACCTTGATTAAAAAAGAAATGTAAATATTTACAGGAAGTCCTCATAAAGGTGTTTATTACCGTCCTGTAGCGATTCCCTCCATGCAGGCAGTAGTACTAAAACGAGCCCAGAAATGTCTTCGAGTTAAAGCTATAAATAAAACTTTTATCAAATTTTAAATAGGAGACGGCATGTCCTTAAAGTTTTATCGGAGGTAAAGGGACTGCCTATCTATGGTGCTGTTGTCAAACCTAGCTGAGGGCATTAAAAAGAAAGAAGGGTGTACTTCATCTTTCAAGGCTCATATGTACATCGGTTGATTTAGTGATAGTGGAAAATTACATACTATTATATGCAAGCCTGGCAACCACGGAACTCGGTCGGTTTCCCGTAATGGAAACAGCCACAACCGAATACCTAGCTGCAAAGTAACCCAATTATAAACCTAGTTGAAGTATATAAGGAGGTAGATAAGGATAAGGATTGTGAAGCAACTCGATTGTACCTCCCTTCTAATCGAATCTTCTCGCAAGTACCAGAACAGTGTAGAAGATCAAAATCGAAAGCTCTAAAGCTTTCGAGAACCGTCCGCACACATCACTGAGCGAACATTCAAGAACAGGCTAGGCCAATGTTTCCCAACGTGCGGCTCACGATCCACAGCGGGGCAATTTGATTGCTAAGGGGGGCAATTCGAAAATGGACTCGTCCAGAGTTTAAAAGCAACCGCCAATTGCGATACTGGTGATTTTAAAAATATGCATACCGAATTAAAGGAAAAAATGCCATTTACTTTTGCTATATTACATACACACTCACTTACCTGTGCGATACTCAATTTGCTCTTGTATTTGGTACTTCTTGAATGGAAGACGTAGACGATGACGAAGTAAACTATTCGTATACGTCCTCAGTGTTTACTGATTCATTATATTCCTTTTAATTCAAAATGCGTCTAAATTTCAAATTTTCAATAGTAGGTACCCCAGTACCTTTCCGGCCTGATTAGGATGTAGAAAAACTAAATCAGGTTTTCTCTAGGAAAACCTTAAAAAACAATTACAGGTATGAAATAAGAAATAAAGCAGAAAGTTGTTTAGAGATGTCCAAAAATATCAGGTGTCTTAAAAATAATGTTTTGGTAAATAATATTCAGTCTTCATTCTATCGCAGAACGGAGATGTACTTGGTTGTCTTTTAAAAATTGTACCATGGCTCAAATTTTCTCGTCGTGTATCTTAACACATATATATGTTACAGGGGGGAATAATAATTTTTGAAAGGCTTAGGTGGGGCATGGCACAAAAAAGGTTGGGAAATACTGGTCTAGACAATAGCCAACTATTATAAAAGTATGCGAAGCTTTCAGCGAGGGACATAATAATTTTTATTACGTATTTTTTTTAAGTCAACTAGTACGCGAACGTATTAGCGAAAAGCGAATGATGTTGCGTGTGATCGAGTCAAGCGATATATAAGCGGGCGGTATTGCCGTACAGTGCGAATAATTGTGAATAATAAATTAACACTTATTTTGATTTTAAACGAATTGTGTTTTACTTGAAATCCCGGCGAACCCCTAGGTCGCAACAATAATTTCATCTCAAGTAACTTTACCCAGCAAGAATTTTAGCAGTTAGGTCCGCCGGAGCTCCGCTGTACCATTAACCGTGATAAGCCTCGGGACAATTAGTTTATATTCTTCATATCGTTGTTCATGCGTGTGGTTCTCTACCTCTTTCTTTTAATATTTCCGTCATCTTTACTCCTGGTTAACGATAATCGGTAGTTAACTCGTAAAATACGGAAACCGATACCGAAATTCTTGCGATCAAGAATAATAACTAGAGGATTTCAGAAGTCGGATAGCACGTGCTGCTAGTATTTATTGCATATGTATGTACATACCTTTCAACTATACGCGGTTGCAGGTTGGTATAATTTTTAAAAAATGATAATGAAGCATAGGCTCCATGGCTCCAATTTGAATGTCGCAGTCGTTCAAAATTCAAAAAAAACTTATAAAGCTCGAGGACTACTAAACTTACTAGAATTCAACTGAATACACGAACGAATAGTATACGTTTACACAATTTTTCACCACATTTTAATGCACAGGATGAAAAACATCGACCGAAAATAGAAAATAAACTTGTCAAAAGGTGTGTACTTTTTTCAATTTTGCGGCCGTTTTATGCACTTCAAGTAGATTGTGGACTTAAAATATTCCCAGTTGGATGCGTCAGCGAGACATGTTGGCTTGTCTGCTAGACTGTTCGAGACGCCTTATGGAAAAAATACACAGTATCCAGACAAATGCTCCCAGAACTATCGCAGACAAATCTGCAAATGTCGGAATAGAAAATTTATTGTTGGTGCAGCGCCATCTGTTAAATACTAGATTGGAGTATGCTTTTTGTGATCATACATCTAAAAATAAAGTAAACAAATAAAATATTTAATGTATGTACTGTTTATTTGATAATTCAAAAACAAACATCACTGAGAACAATAATAATTCAAATATAATTGTTACAAGCGCGAAAACTTACAACCACTAGACATTAATGCAGGAAGACTCACATGTACTGAAAAAGAGGAAACTCAAATGCAACCCGGGCGAAGCAAACTATAATAAAATTGTCACTTACCACCGGCAATTTGTATCCTGTGCGAATTAAAATAATAAAGAAAATGACTTAAGTTAAGTCCAAATTTAGTTTTTAGTGGCGATATTTGAAATATTCAATTTCTTCGCTTATGCGGTCGTTTTCTGTACTTCAAATAGATCGTGGTAGGGGTATGTCCTTATTGCAATCTCTTTCTGTCTAAGAATGAAGAAAGATAAGCAATATAGTACCTAAGGCTCAAACCATAAAGGCAATGTTGCGAAAGAGACTCGGCATCAACTGCGTTAATCTGACATTTAGTCAACAAAATTCAGCAACATGGTGTATTTGCGCAGTGTTTTAAAAATACCATCAGATTGCATCATTGGGTAAGTTCTTTTGAAACACCAATTAAGAGCTTTGGAAGGTTCGACTATGCTGCTATTACATATTTTGTACAATGAGACAAAAACTACCTAGTCCTGCCATAAATATTGATACAAGTGTAAACGCATCTTTTGCAGCTGATAACCGAAATGCAGCCAAATGTTATGTTGCAAGTTTTGACAGTTGATATGTGCTCTACAAACGCGCCAAACCATTTCAGTATAGCTTAAGCCGTCATGATGGAATGCTCCGACAAAGAGAACCGTATAGCTGTGTAAGGACGGAAATTCTTGGATAAATATCCGCCCACACCAACTGCCGAAGAACAGGAACATAGCACACTAAATTACATAGAACATGAATTACATAGAACATAAGAATAGGTAGGTAGGTACGCGTGGCTGCATGTGAGAACACGGACACACTTAGACCTAAAAGGTCCGTTGTGTTACCACAGGATCATCGAATCCGGTCCTACTCGTCGAACCATTTAGAGCTTGCAATGAAGCGTTGGATTCCCGCGACCTCCATTGAGGCAAGGTCACCGAGACAGTTGAAGAAGTAAGCTCCAAGATGAGCTTTCCTTATGGCTGATAGAGCTGGACAGGTACAGAGAAGGTGAAGGACTGTCTCCTCCTCCTCCTCCTCATCCAGGCAGCTTCTACAGAAGTCGTTTGAGAAGAGACCGAATCTTTTAGCATGTCGACCTATAAGACAGTGGATTAAAATTACATAGAACATAAGAATAGCATGGATTAAAATTACATAGAACATAAGAATAACATGACACTGAACGAATTAAAATAACAGAGAACAAAGTAAAATATCAGAGGAGGAATAAGGATAACATACAAAACGGAAAAACGAATTATATGACAAAGGAAACATAAAACCTGAAAAGGTGCACATTGGCATAAGAAAATCAAAAAGCCTGTACAGCCGGTAGGAGCCACAACAATGCCACAGGCGGCGATGTATGACCGGATAAACCCACCGACCACACCGACTGTGGTTTTCTACAAATCGGCTTCAAGTAGCTTGAGACTGCCATAAGGACGCTGAGTCTATGCTAAGGCTGTGGCTTTCTACAAGTCCGCTTAGTATAGTCAAGGCCAATCATAGTCAGTAGGAAACAAAACGCACTGAACAAGCCAAGCAGCGACAAGCCAAGCAACGGAGCAAGCCAAGCAGCGATAAGCCAGGCAACAGAGCAAGCCAAGCAGACGAGCCAAGCAGCGACAAGCCAAGCAACTGAGCAAGCCAAGCAGCGACGAGCAGTGCCAGGCAGAGCTAAGCCAAGCAGAACAGATTTAAGCCAAGCAGAGCAGAGACTAACCTAGCAAAGCAGACCAGAGCAGAGAATAGCCTAGCAAAGCCAAGCAGAGACGAACACAGCAAAGCAGAGAATAGCCCAGAGCAGAGCAGAGCGAAGACGCTACGAGCACAGCGAACCACGACGAGCAGAGTCAAGCACAGAGCACACCACGAGATAACGATCAGTGACAGGGTCAAGTAAGGCAGGCAGAGTCGTGCCAGGAGTCGAGCTAAATCATCTACGACAAGCCGACGAACTCCGCCAAACTTCGTCAACCTGACACAGCAGAGCCAAGATGATCAAAGCAGAAGCCACACAGAGAGACGAAGACAGGGAAGGATAAAGACAGGGAAGGACGAAAACAGGGAGTGCCAAGACCACACAGAGAGACGAAGACAGGGAGAGAGCAGAGTCAAGGCAAAGCGAACAGAATCGTACCCACAGAACCACAGAGTCGAATCACGTTGAGCAGGACCAAGTCAAAGCGAGTACAGCAGACGAGCGGAGGCGAGCGAATATCGGGCAAAGACGGGATACGTGACGGGCAGAGACATAATACAGTGAGCTAAGATGAGCGCATAAAGATTAACTGAGGCGAGCGAGCAGAAGCGAGGTACGTCAAGCTGAGGCGAGCAAAACCTGACAACAAAGACGAGCGGAACGCTAGGAGATTATAACTTGAATTTGAATGTGTTTTAACCAAAAATATAATAACATATAATAAAGTGAAGTCAAGAACAAATAAATGTTTGTAACGAATCCTGGCAACCGATGAACATACCCCGGCTATAAAACAAGTCGTTACAGCTATTATTGCTCTTCATAAGTGTGGAATAGAAAGAGCTCGTATTTTTGATCTATTAAAACCGTTGAGTATCACGCGTGTTTTTGTGTATCGTACTGTTAAGTTGTTTGCTGATACTGGAAATGTAAACGACCGTAAAAGATCCGGCCGGCCTCGTACGCCACAGGCCAACAATACTGTGAGGTCGCGAATCAATCGAAATCATGTCCGCAGACAAAAAATCATGGCGAGAACCATGCATCGTTAGACAAGACTTGGGACTTGCGGCTTTCAAACGACATACAGGACGGCGCCTTACCGTTGAATTAAAGAAAAATCTGAAAAAAATCAACACACCTGTTATCGCTGTACGGTAAAGAGAATTACAAAAAAATCCTGTTTACTGACGAAAAAATCTTTACCGTGGAGGAAACTTTTAATAAGCAGAATGATAGGGTGAATGCACGATCCTCCAAGGAAGACAGTGAACTGGTGCCAAGGATTGAACGAGGTTATTATCCCGCATCAGTGATGGTTTGGTGGAGAGTATCCTATGACGGCGTCACTTCCTTACATTTTTCTGAAAAGGGTGTTAAAACAGCGGCAAAAAACTATCAGTGAGACATTTTAAGGAATGTAGTGGAGCCCCTTGAATCAAACCATGTTCCAAAACATACCATGGATATTCCAACAAGACTCTGCACCTGCTCATAAGGCCAAAACAACTCAACAGTGGCTTGCAAATCATGTACCTGAGTTTATTAGTATTGAATATTGGCCGGCAGCCATCCCAGACCTTAATCCGCTCGACTACAAGTTGTGGTCAGTTTTAGAGGACATGGTCTGTAAAAGACGCCA
The DNA here is from genome assembly GCA_951812415.1 of Beris morrisii. Taxonomy (NCBI): domain Eukaryota; kingdom Metazoa; phylum Arthropoda; class Insecta; order Diptera; family Stratiomyidae; genus Beris; species Beris morrisii. The sequence continues at coordinate 34,372,178 of OX638313.1, read as the reverse complement.
CCACAACCTGGAGTCATTGAAGCAGGCGTTGGTAGCAGCTGTGGACCATTTTCCCATGGATATCGTTCGTTCAGCGATCGACGATTAAGGCAAATGGCGGCCATTTTCAATAATTTTTTTTTAAATTTTGTAGTTTACTATTGACACAATAAAAAACTGAAAAAATTATTCAAATCGAACCAGTAGTTTTATTTTTGTAGCTAAAAAATCTTGCATCAATATTTATGGCAGGACTAGGTAAATCGTAACAAAACAAAACAAAACACTTGACGAAGCCATACATCATCTCGCACCTGTCAACTCTTAGTGACCAATGAATGGAAGGATAAATGCAGCGCCAACAGTTGTGCGATAGCGGAAATTACTTGAGTATATAACGCGGCTTCCCTCTCTCCTCGATTTGCTCAGCATTCTTCGGGATCTTGACAATGACACCTTCTTTACGTTCGGTCTCGGTCCTTCTCGGAGATAGGAATACTCTTCGTATCCTCAATTGTGTACTGACTGGCCATTGCCTGATCGGTCGGCACGCCAGAAGACTGGGTGTTGCAAACGTTGCAGATTTGTGACGCAGTTGTAATGAATCCGATGCCGAGGAAAGTATTTTTCACATGCTTTGCGAATGTCCTGGTCTGGCTTTGAGGCGGAACGTATTTTAAGTACGCGCTTGGTGGTTTACCTAAGATGTGGTCCTACATTCGGCAGGTGTATAATTCCGGGTCCTCTTTACGGAGTTCGTGCGGTAATCCATCTATACACAAGGCCATAAGAATTTCTTCTCTATCTAGGCGGTCGTCCCTAATGAACGAATACTGCGGTTGAGTATTAGTAATATTCTCTACAATATTTGTTCCATTACCACAGTTGTTGGTCACTTGTATTATGGAGAGTTCCGTTCACAGCTCTTACCAGTCGTAAAACATACCTGGCTGGGTGAAATTACTCTAACTATTTTTCAGACTTTAGAATTAAGTTTGCACTGCTCCTATGATCGAAATTAGTTTTTTCCTGGATGCGAGTAGGTGCATGAACGTTAATTTAGCTTAGTGGCTATTTGAAAGGTTTTGCCCAAGTTCTAGTCGGTGTTTTTTTTTCAAAGAACATTTCAAATCTTTTCAATTACAAGCAATTCCGATTCCGACCATGTTATCTGGTAATGTATCCGGATCCGGATGTCAAGTTAAAAGCAATTAAAAACAAATTTTGTTCCGTACAAAAGAGGCAGTGTGAATGTAGAGTATTCTAAAAATAAAAATGTTTAATACCTTTCGAACCTTTTCATAAATCCTTAGATACCGAACACGCGCTCCGGTCCTTTAAACTCATAATCCACCATTTGTGCAGTATCTACCAACTGACCCGTACTGACGATGTGAAGACCAGGTTTTAGGTTTTTCACCCTCAGAAAGCATTGATAGGAAACGAAAATCCCAATGTGACATTTCAATCTGATTCCCTGACATTTGTCTCAATTTTCTAGTTTCCGAGGTGTTTACACAAAATCAGTTTCCACGGATAAACCATCCGTCATTCGTTTGTCTCGTCATCCCGACTTCTTTTCGTCCTTTTTCCTGGCAGAAAACGTGCCCAAATATTTACTGAAGTGAACAAATCACTGAAGCCAATCGCCTTTCGTGAGTAAATATCATGTCCATTCGAACACATCACGGGCCATTCTACTACGAACGAATGTCCTTATTTTTCCTTCTTATTATCGTATTTTTTTTTTCTATCGACCCGGGAAACTAAGACGTTAAACTCCTTCGAAAATTGCTTGTCAAGACAGTCTCTAATAAAATAGATTGATGGAAAGAATTCTTACTGGTGTGGATGTGAAATGGCAAGGACGTCAGAAGTTGCTTAGTGTAGGAACTCGTTCAAAACATAAATCAACAGAAGTTGATGTCGATCTTCGTCATCAAGTTACACAAATATTTAGTAGAAATTTTTTTGCTATTGATTCTGTGTTTCAAGCCTTTTCTGCTGTTTGGCAAAGTATGAGATTGGTATTTTTCGATCCATTGAATCGTAAAGATAAACTTCCTTCCGACTTAGCACTCTCGTACGCCACGTTTAGAAATGGCTTCATTTTTATATTATTAATGATTATGACGCAATGCATGGAAACTTCGACGTGTAGATGGCGCTGTGAAATCATATTTAGTTTAAATTCTGTCAAATAGGTGTCAAAATGCAAATCTGTGACCCGCGAAGTTCCAGTAAACACAGTTACACATGGATTTGATTGCAGTCAGACTTGATGAAAACAATCTGAACTTCCTGTCAGTAAAGAAACGGCAACAAGGAAGCAGACTTTCCAACCGTACCGTTCACAATAGTCTGAGATTATTTCAATATTTTTTTTCACCCTGAGATAATCAAGATCAATACATGGTGGAAAAGCACAAATATTGTCATTATGGTTATTGTAAGGTAGCACATTTCTTGTCATTCTGCATCATTAGTATTGATTGACTCAATACCACGATCGATTTGAAGTGCAGAAAACTGCCCTACGGGAAATAATGTCTGGTCTTCCACCAGAAGGAACGTGGAAGGAATGACACTCGCCTGGCTGTAGAGTTTTTCGGAAGTTTATGTTTACACCCAGGTCTAATTTGTGGCAAACATGACACATACTTCGCAAGGAAGTTTTTTGGAAGCAGTAAAGCAGCTTTGGTATCGGATTCGATCGTTCAACAATGTGTTCTTCTCGTGCCCCGCCCCCAATGCATGACCATGCCGTACGTCGACCGCTGTACACAAAATCGTTTGAAGGCTCGTAGCACCCAAACCCGTTGAGCTATTAAATTGAAAATTTTTTTATGAATAGAATGGGTAGGCCCCTTGAAGTAACCAGGAGTGGGGGTGTGAGGGGGGAGGAGGGAGAAGCGTTTTAGACGGAAAATTTTGGTTTCTAGATCTCAGCAACCGCTTATGCTAGGAAGCTGAAATTTGGAATTTATATAGAGCTTCGATAGTGGACCCATTTGCAAAAACATTGCCGATATAGGTGAAGGGGTTTGGGAGTGGGGGGAAAATAATGCGTCCGAAACGAAAAAAAGGCGAGATAGAGACATTCCAAAATCCATATCTCCTAAACGGTCACAAACTTGAAACTTACTGAATATATGAAGGTATACTAGGAGAATAGATCGGAAACAAATTTTTGAGTGTGGGCAGTGGCTTACGGTGGTGGGGGGTGAAAAACTTTAGATTATGATATATCACGAACCGATTGCACTAGAGAAATAAAATTTGGTTTGTGTATAAAGGTTGACAAATGAAGTTTTGCTGAAAGTAAGATTTTTTAAGGGGGCGGTGGAGCAGGAAAGTGGAGGGATAAGAATTTTTCTAAAAAATCACATCTCATATCTCAAGAACGGTGTAAGATGGATGCTTAAAATTTAAAGAAGTAGGCCTAATAGACTCCTAGCAGAAAACAACATTTTGGAAGTATGGGTGTAGAGGGTGAGGGTGGGGGAGGGTGAAAAGGAAAAAGTTCCGATTTTTATATCTCGAGAACCTATAACGATATAAAGCTGAAACTTGGTATTTAGATAGAGCTATATTAGTAGCATGTTGGAAAAATATAATTTTTTATAGGGGCAGTATGGTACGGGGGTGGGGGGTGTTTTTCCTATCTATAGAACGGCTTATGCTACAAAGTTGAAACTCGGTATGTTTATGTAGATTAACTAGAAAACTAATTTAGATAAAAAAAAAATTTCAAATATTTATTGGCGTTTGGAGGGGGGCCAAATGATCAGTGTAAATGGAATGCATATATTTTTACGGTTTTCGTCATATCTATTAGGTTTTCCCAAATATTGAATTAATTTTTATTGTACTTCTTCTTCATATAAATACCTAGAAAGTGTTTTCAGAATTTTTTAAAATTCAACCCCTAAGGGGGTGCAAAGGGAGTTGTAAACTTTTTCACGAATTCTACTCTATCCCCAGGTCTTATCAGATATCGAATATCTTTTCACTTTCACGTGCTTGCGTAATAATCGCCTAAAACTTGTTTTTAAGTTTTTTCACGTTTTCACGAATTCCGTCATTTCTTTTAGAACTGATAAGAAATTGAATTGGTTCCTACTTTCTCGTGCTGTCTTCATATTTATTTGTTAACTGTTTCACATTTTTTTCTAAATTCAAACCCCAAGTGGAAGTAATGGGTTTGTATACGTTTTAACAATTCGTCATATCTCTTAATTCTGATAAGGCAACAAATTCGTTTTTACTTCTATGGGCTTTCATATATATTTATATACCGAAATTCGAATAGTCTACACGGGCTTTTCCAATGTTTAATCGGCTAAAAATCGCTATTTTAAATACGTAAAGTATAATACATGTAAAAGTATTTTAACAAATAAAACATATTTGAATATACATATATTTATTGAAGTGCTGTTTTTATATTCTCCTAGTGGAAAATCCAGACCCAATTCGTCTGGAGCTACTGCGTCTTTCCTTGCGAGTTAACGCCAATAGTCCCATCCTTGAATTCGCACTGTCAACAAACTAATTACATATTACAGCGTAGACATAAACTTTTCAATTCTATCAAACTTCAGCATGACCTAGAAATATGGATTTTTTTTATTTCCCACATAAAAACCAAAATGCGTTTGCAACTTAAGTACGAAATGTTTTATCCAACTCGGACTTACATGAAGCATTCTTGCTTTCCTGTTAAAGAAAACTGCTGAAATTGTGAATCAAACTAAACTTACAGAATCTCTCCAAAGAATACTCAAGCATCTCATTAACCCAATTTAAGGACGAATAAAATTCGACCCGACCAAACTACCAGTAAGGATATTTCATATTACGTAACACTACATTCAATATGCACTAATCTTAGCAGTCGCTGTAAGAACAGACGCGAATTTTGCTATTCGACATGTGAAGTCTATAAAAATGTTGATAGTGTACAGCATACGGATTCAATTGCAACGTGACTGGTGTCGTACGGAATGAGGGTACAGTAAAATCTTTATGATGTCACGATTGTCTTTGAAATGAGATTAATTTGGGTTGAAGAAAATTTAAACCTTAGAAGAAACTTAGTCAGTCAGGTATACAACACGTTTTTATACTCTAGATGAAATCATATAGAGTATTATAAGTTTAATCCAGCCCAAAAGTTTGTAACGCATAGAACCAAGCCTCGGACGAAAAAAAGTTATATATTATTTTTTGTTTATTTGTGGCCAAAAACCTCAAATCCGCCTGACGTCCGTCCGTCCGTCCGTCCGTCCGTCCGTCCGTCCGTCCGTCCGTCTGTCTGTCCGTTAGCACGATAACTCAAGAACGCCTTCACCTAGGATCTTGAAATTTTGAATTTGGATGTTTGGTTGAATTTGTAAGGCTAAGTTCGTTAACGGGCAAAATCGTCCTACTCCTTCGGGTAGCTGCCATACAAAATGTCCTTATAACACGTGTTCAAGAATATAGGTCGATAACTTCAGAAGGGTTTAAGCTACAACTTTGAAATTTTGTACGTGTTATTTTTCCAATAGTTAAAACTAAATATATGATTATGATGAAAATCCTGTTAGTCCTTCGTGTAGCTGCCATACAAATATCCTGCCAAAATGTATTCACTTAATTTACGAAACTCACTATAACTCAAGTAATCTTTTACCTACGAATTCGGAATTTTGTACAAATTAGTTTCGAGTGAAAAGGAAGTTCGAGTTTAATAGTCAGCAAAATCCTTTTGCTCCTTCTGGTAGCTCCCATACAAAATATCCTTAAAACACGTGTTCAAGAATATAGGTCGATAACTTCAGAAAGGTTTAAGCTACGACTTTGAAATTTTGTACGTGTTATTTTTTCAATAGTTAGAGCTAAATATATGATTATGAAGAAAATCCTGTTAGTCCTTCGTGTAGCTGCCATACAAATATCCTGTCAAAATGTATTCACTTAATTTACGAAACTCACTATAACTCAAGTAATCTTTTAGCTACGAATTCAAAATTTTGTACAAATTAGTTTTGAGTGAAAAGGAAGTTCGACTTTACTAGTCAGCAAAATCCTTTTACTCCTTCTGGTAGCTGCCATACAAAATGTCCTTAAAACACGTGTTTACGAATATTGGCCGATAACTTCAAAAGGGTTTAAGCTACGTCTTTGAAATTTTGTATGTGTTATTTTTCCAATAGTTGCAGCTAAGTGTATGATTATGAAGAAAATCCTATTAGTCCTTCGTGTAGCTGCCATACAAATATCCTGTCAAAACGTCTTCACTTAATTTACGGAACTTACTATAACTCAAGTAATCTTTTAGCTATGAATTGGAAATTTTGTATAAATTAGTTTTGAGTAAAAACGAAGTTCGAGTTTACTAATCAGCGAAATCCTTTTACTCCTTCTGGTAGCTGCCATACAAAATGTCCTTAAGACACGTGTTCAACAATATTTTTCGATAACTTTTGAACGCTTCAAGCTACGAATTTGAAATTTTGTACACGTTCATTTTTGAATGGTTCCAAGGAAAAGGATAAATATGTAAGAAATCGAGTGAGTCCTTCCTGCACCTCCCATGTGAAAGTCCTTCAAAAAGGAAATTTTTTTTCGATGACTTACCCAGTTCAAGATATGAAATTAAACACTGAATATTGTCTTTTAGGTTTGAGTAGCAATCTAATGGCAGTCCTTAATAAAGGACATACAACATGCACACACGTAATTCTACTTTATCCCCAACTACAATATAAATCGGAGTTCAGTATTCATCTAGAGTATTATACGATTGGCTTGCAGCCGATCGTGACTGCAGTATGTTTTTAGTTTTACTTTATTATTTTTACTTTATTATTTTTTAATAATAAAGTATTGTGACCGACCTGAAATTTCAAAAAAGTTTGCTACCCTGAAATTTTGTATTTACACGTTTTAGGACTAGTAAACACCAAAAAAGCAAAAAAAAAAAAATGTCCGTCTGTCCGCCGTAGACGCCGTACGCCGTACGCCGTCCGCCGTACGCCGTACGCAAAATCGTTTGAAGGCGCGTAGCTCCTAAACCCGTTGAGATATTAAATTGAAATTTTTATGGTGGGTAGATTAGATGAACCCCTACAACTGGTATATTTTCGACGGGTGGGGGTGCAAGGGGAGAGGAGAGGGGAGCGTTTTAGACGAAAAATTTTGGTTTCTAGATCTCAGGAACCACTTATGCAAGGAGGCTGAAACTTGGAACTTATATAGTACTATGATAATGGACTCAATTGCAAAAAAATGGTCGATCTTGGTTAAGGGGTGTGGAAGTGGAGGGGGGAAACAATGAGTCCTTAACGCATGAAAGACGGGATTGAAACATTCTAAAATCCATATCTCCTGAACTATTGATGTCAGAAGATTGAAACTTTGTTGTTGTCCTTAGGAATACTTCAAGATTAGACAAGGGCTAACATTTTTAAGAGGGGTTGTGGGGTGTGGGGGTGGGGGGTGAAAAACTTTGGATTACAATATCTTCGGAACCAATTACACCAGGAAAATAAAATTTAGTTTCTGTATATGGGATCACAAGAGGAGTCTACCGAAACTAAATTTTTTGAGGGGGGAGGTGGAGCACGAAAGTGGGGGGACAGCAATTTTTCAAAAAATTTAATTCTTATATCTCAGAAACCGTATCAGATATGATCTTGAAAATTTTACAGGAGTTGGGGTCGGTAAACTTCTAGTTGGGAAAAAAATGTTGGTGGTGTGGGTGTAGGGGGTGATGGTGAAAGGGGGTAGAATGGAAAACATTCTGATTTTTATTTCTCGAAAACCATAATGAATAGAAAACTAAAGATTTTGGATTATATAGAGCCACTATGCAGACATTTTATAAAAATAAAATTTTTGATATGGATATCAAGGTACGGGGGAGAGGGGTGGTTTTTTATATCACAGAAACGGCTTATGCTAGAAAGTTGAAACTTAGTACGTACAGATTTTTATTGGCGTTCAGAGGTTGAGTAAAAAAAATGTCCGTGAATCCAAATTTTCACAAACTTCGTTAAAACTTTTAGACGTGTCGAGCTATCAAAGCAATTTTACTTCTGCGGGCTATTTATATAAGTGCCTAGAACCGTTCTTAAAAATTTTGCGATATCCAACCCCTAAGGGGGTGTAAAGTGGTTGTGTACATACTCCCGAATTCTGATATATTTCTAATGTATATTGAGATTTGGAATTCACTTTTACTTCTATAATCTTTAAACGTAGTCGGGGAAAAACCGATTTAAGTATTTTTCTCAATTAAACCTCCTGGGGGCATTGTTTAAGTTTTCACTGATTCCGAAAATCTCTTAGGTTTAATGTGATCGAATTCGCTTTTACTACTATGAATTATTCTATTGATAAAAAAATATGTAAGTAAATAAAAAAAATCTGCCAACAGTCTGGGCGCAACTTTATTATTTTATGGGTAGAAGTCCAAAACGTGTTTAATGATGAGATGCGGTGTAGGTTACTATGCGACTGACAAACTAAAAAATAACCAGGAGGCTATTTGGAGCGTTGTGGTTCGAGAGGCAGTAAGGCTTCTACAGGCTCAAACCAACTAACATATAATAATGGGCTATTCAATAGGTGCAAAACAATTTCGTATTTTAATACAAACACACCCTTAAACCCAATTGTAATTGTCTATGAAAATAGCTAAAGATTATTCAATATGGACATAACAATTTAGTATTTAAATAAAACACAGAATAATTGATAGATAATAGATAATTTTCAAACGTTGCTCGTTCGTGAACTTCACCATGATAAAAATGTAAACCTTGGCTAACGTTTTGACATTAACAGACCAGCAAAAAAGTCTAATAGTGCGTTTGTATTATAATACCAAATTGTTATGTACCTATTGAATAATCCTTTACTACATACATTAAAAAAAAGTCGCATGTTAATATCTCGAATTTCGTCATATGTTCGTGTAAACGTATAGAACGCCCTTACACTCCCTTGGAGTTGAATATCAAAATATCCTGAAATTAGTAAAAGTAAAAACAAATTTGATACCCCATCAGACCTTAGAGATATGACGAAATTTGTCGAAATATAATATATACACCCCATTTTTAGTGACCATGCTTTTTTGCCACACTTCCGTATATGTATACTTTTAGAACAAGTGCAACGCATTTCATTAATTGGCCTTTGGTGTAAACATTTGTCAACTCATTATACTTACTCGTTGTAACTTAGAAGCTATTGCTATTATACAAGTTTAAATACATTGCAACTGACAACCTAAAAAATAACGTTCCAAATAGCCTCCTGGTTATTCCTTAGGTTGTCAAACGCGTAGTACCCTATACCGCATCTCAGCATTAAACACGTTTCGGACTTCAACCTATAAAATATAATAATAAAGTTGCGCCCAGTTGGCCGATTTTTTTTCAGTTTAAATTATTCTAGTAGCACATCTACATATGGGTTCTAAGTTTCAAGTTTCTAGCATAAGTCGTTTCTGAGATATGAAAAACCACACCCTACGCCCATACTTTGCTACTCCTCTAAAAAATATATTTTTCTGAGATGTCTCTATAGTAGCTTTATGCAGTTTTTAATTTTTAGCTTTCTATTCTCTCCGGCTTTCCAGAAATAAAAATCAGAATTTTTTCATTTCCACCCCCTGCCACCATCACTCCCTACACCCACACCCTCACCTTTCTCCGCTAGAGGTTTACTGGTCCTAACTTCTGAACAATTTTCAAGATTATATCTGATACGGTTCTTCAGTAGACTCCACCCCCATACCTCACCACCCCCCTTAAAAATGTTAACCCTTTTCCAATCTCCTAGTATCTCTTAAGACAACTACAGCCGTCTGACATCAATCGTTCAGGAGATATGGATTTTAGAATGTTTCAATCCCAGCTTTCAAGCGTTTCGGACTCATTGTTTTCCCCCCACTAGCACACCCCTCGCTCCTATCGACCATGTTTTTGCAAATGGGTCCACTATCATAGTAATACATAAATTCCAATTTTCAGCCTCCTAGCATAAGCGGTTCCTGAGTTCTAGAAACCACAATTTTCCATCTAAAACGCTCCCCCCTCCTTCCTCCTCACACCCCCACCCCTCCAAAAGATACCACTCGTGTTTCACCCATTCTACCTACCATTGAACTTAATATCTCAAGGAGTTTGAGAGCTACGCACCTTCGAACGGTTTTGCGTACGGCGGACAGAAGGACATTTTTTTTTTACTTTTTTGGGGTTTGCTAGTCCTGAAACGTGAAAATAAAAAATTTCAGGGTAGCAAATTTTTGAGAAATTTCAGGTCAATTACAATACTATATTATTAAAAAATAATAAAGTAAAAAATCTAAGCTAATCAATCCAAATAGTAAGTTCATTGACTTCGTCAGCCGTCATAAAACTTATCAGGCTAAGCGAAGACACTAACCACTAATTTAATTGAGACAGAAATTGTCAATATCTAATGTCTTAAACAAATGTCTGAAAAAGGAAAACAAACAAAGTCTTAGATGTACAATTTTATTTTTATTTGCTAAATATTCTTAAATTACGATTGGTAGGTACTCCTTTTCGTGGTTAATTAGCGATAGGCAAAAAAATACTGGTTTAGAGCGCAAACCTAATTGATTTATTTACATTAGAAATGCTATATCGCTATGTTATTTGATCACGAATATAATTATCAATAATGGATACGGGACGTTGTAATAAGATCGAGTTTGCTTTGATGAAAGAAAATATTTCCCAGACTTTCATCTATTGTAAAGTAGGGTAAAGTAATATCTTGAATTATTTCAATAACTAGACGAATTCCTGATGAATTGATTTTATATATATTATTAAAAGAAGAAAGAAATTCAAATTAAAACACGTTTTTGGTTACTGCAAATGCCTTACGGGTCTGTAATTGAGACATTTTTCATTTACATAAATGTAAGTAATTGAAGTAAAACTGAGAAAATAAAAATCAGAACGTAACAAACCTATAACCTTACGTAAACTGAAAGAAAAAACGTGATTTTTCTACTGTTGTATTGACCATAATAAAATAATTTTAACTATAATAAAATAGTTATGGTAGACCTGAAATATTTGTCGAAATTCATGAAAACTTGCACAACGTCCTTGCACTCCTCGAGAATTGAATGTCGCAAAATGTTGAAATTTAATTTTTTGGCGATCATATTTAAACTCCTTAGAAGTTAAAGTGAATTCCATATTTCATTAGACCTAAAAAAAATGACGGAATTTGTAAAAACATATACAACCACTATACACCTCCTTGGGGGTTTAATATCAAAAAAATTGGAAACGTCGAGCCTAGGTGCCGAGCCCGCGGAATTAAAATTAAAACGATATCACTGCAGACCTAAAAGATACAACGTAATTCGTGAAAATGTTAAAAAAAACCGATATTTTTTTCCACTACCACAGTATGTCAATGGAAATCCGATTTTTTTTTCTCAAATTACCTCTGTATCTTGCACCTTTACATATACATACCAAGTTCCAACTTTTTACCATAAAGCGTTCCTAAGATACGAACAGGAAGCCCTGCAACTTTATTATTTTTTGGGTCCGGAACGCATTTAATGCTGAGATACTCGTACAATGTAGGTTACTATGCGACTGGGGTCATTCCATCAAGAATCGCCAAAAACTATGAAATTGATGACCTTACCATAGCCGATTCTTTTAAAAATTTATGTACTCGAAGAATTAGTGAAAAAAAATGTAATTTAAATTTTTTGTTTCTATCTCATTTTGTTGTTAGTTATAGTACGAGTATGTTAAAGTTTTCGCAAAAATGGTGTCCGAGTCCTCTTTGAAAATTCATATCTTTGGTAATTTTTATCATAGAATAATAGAATAAAACTTATTTTAAAGGGAGAGGTTGTCGCAATATAAAAAAAATACGAATAAAAATTATCATTGAAACGTTTTTTCAAGGGTAACGATTTTGTCTTTTATCCATGAATATCTCAAGATCAATTTTTTTTTTATTTTTTATTTTTTTTATATTTTGTAGGTTATACTGTTTTACAAAACATATCAAAAAATTAACTTAGAATCTCAATGGGATCGGTGACAAAAAAATCGTAGAACATCAGTGCTTCTCAAATGTTATAGAAAAATTACAATAATTATAACATAATTGAGCAGCACTGATGTTCTTTGAGTTTTTGACCCCGATCCCATTAAGATCCCAAGTTAATTTTTTTGTATGTTTTGTAAAACAGTATAACCTACGAAATGCAACAAAATATTTTGAGATATTCAAGGATAAAGGACAAAATCGTTATCCTTGAAAAAGATTTCAAGGATAATTTTTATTCGTATTTTTGTTATATTGCGACATTTTTTAAACAATAATCTTTAAAATAAGTCCTACTTTATTAACCTAGGATAAAAATTACCAGAGATATGAATTTTCAAAGAGGACTCGAACACCTTTTTTGCGAAATCTTTAACATAGGTACTATAACTAACAAAAAAAATTAGATAGAAACAAAAAAATTGAAATCATATTTTTTTGTTCACTAGTTCTTCAAGTACAAAAATTTTCAAAAGAACTGGCGATGGTAAGGGCTCAACTTTGGCGATTCTTGATGGCATCCTAAAAATAACGTTCCAAATAGCCTTCTTTTTCGGAGAAACCGTTTTCCCGAATAATCACGTATCGCATATCAAATTAAAGGTGAGATCACCAGCTACTCAAAAAATGAAACAGAATGAAAATCGGGTCGAAAATGAGGCAGTGCTGGCCGAAAATGTGGAGCGCTAGAACCAGAAAATTCGATTTCATTTGGTTTGCATTTTTCTTGCGTTTTTCTCGCTTAATTCAAGGAATTTTGAGTTTTCAACATTTTTTTCAGAAAAGTTTGCAAGGGTTTTTTTTCAAGATACCCCCTTAAGCTTTTTTAGTATTTTCTTTAGAAATGTTGGCAAAGGGGTCTCCTTAGGCTTTTTTCCCATTTTTTTCCCCATTTTTTGTGAAAAAATCAATTTGCCGAAAAACTGTTTTCTCGAAAAATCACGTATCGATGCCATTGGACCATTGCGCGCATTTCCCGCATTGCCCGCATCGCTCTCATTGTATAATTCCACCTTTACTGCTAAATTTCAAAGTTGATGAGATTTAAAAAACAAAGTTGAGAACAGCTTGGGTACATCGTCTCATCGCTTCCTTTACTTGATGCCTCAAGCAGGTGCGTACAATAATCAGTGCTTTATCCAGGGTGCTTTGTACAGGGAGTCTTAGATAAAGTGTACAATATTATTAAAATACCAAAGTTTGCTTTTGTAATATAAAATTGAATAGTCGTACCTCGCTTTAGTGATCTGAAAATTATTTGCACCTACTAGTACAGTGCCATACATGATCCAATTTTGAAACCTTCAATCATAAGGACTGTCGTCACTACTGCATTAAAGTCTATCTCTAAGTCATGTTCAGAACCCTTAAGTAAAAGTACATAGGTACTATCTACATATAACCTGAAACTGCATTAAACTAAGATGAACATTTCTATGAATAAATTTATCCCCAATTGTCAGATCAAATGGTTTATGACGAACCGAATCTCCCAAATGTCTTGAGTATTCCAAACCTATATAAATTTCTGTACCATACGTATCCCTCTTGTTGTACTTTAAGCTTCGAATTTAAACATTATTTTTTCTTTCCTTTATTTGGCAATACAGGTCCAACTAGATATATGAAAATTGGAAAAATTACTTTACTTAAGCTCACTGTTTACTTACTTTACTTAAGCTCACTGTTTTCAATTCAATTTTACTTGAATTATCCAGTATATTTAATTTTTTCAAGTTCACAATTAATTAGCGATATTTCAATCACTTTTACACGAAATTACTGTTATGTAAATTATTCATGTACTTTTAAACTGAACCGTAAAATTTACATGAAAAGGGTCATGAAATTACCCAACATTTCATGTAAAATTAACTATATTTAGTTAAGTGGATTCGCTCCATGCTCACACAGAGGATGCTATTCGCGGAGACGGGGAATGGGCAATATGCTACAACGGGGGTCAGTAAGGGCTGTGCTCAAGGCGGGGTCCTTTCGCCATTGTTGTGGAGTATGCTAATCGACTCTCTGCTTCTCGAACTGCAGGATCTGAATATTCACGTACAAGCTTATGCTGATGACGTGGCTGTACTAGCTGTCGGGCTATCGCTCAGGGATGTATGCGACAAAATGCAGCGAGTCCTATGGGTTATCGATGGCTGGTGCGAAAGACACGAACTTTCTGTGAGTCCTAGCAAAACCGCTCTAGTTTTGTTTACTAGGAAAAGAAACACTGAAGGTTTAGTGTTACCAATGCTGAAGGGTGAAACTATTCAGCTCTCGGAGAAAGTTAAGTATCTAGTAGTTATCCTGGATAGCAAGCTTCTCTGGAGGGAACATGTAGATACAAAGGCGAACAGTGCGCTAGTTACATTCTGGCAGGGCCGGAGAGCTTTTGGAAGAACATGGGGTCTTAGGCCTTCAATGGTATATTGGCTATATACAACCATTATAAGACCCATCTTAATCTATGCATCAGTGGTTTGGTGGACTAAGTCCAAATGTGCATACATTAGAGCTAGTCTCGCTAAAGTACGGAGGACAGTCTGCATCGGTATAACAGGTGCCTTGCGTACCACACCGGGTGCGGCACTCGATGCAGTGCTCAATCTGCCACCGCTTGACATTATTGTTCAGGCAGAAGCAATGAGAGCTACACTCAAACTAATGACATTAGGCCTGTGGAGAAAAGAGCATTGCATGGGTCATGGAGAAATGGCTCGAAGATTGTCTGGGAACTCCATCTTCGATATGCCTTTGGATGCAATGACTTCGACCTGTATGCTCAAAAGGAAATATCAGGTGGAGATCCCGAGTAGGGAGGAGTGGGAAAACCAGTTAGCACTGCTTAGCGGATTCACTGATATATTCTATACGGACGGCTCAATGACTGAAGACGGGTCGGGAGCTGGAATGTACTTGCAGACCGACGATCTCAGGTACTCTTTTGCCCTAGAAAAACATTCTTCGGTATTTCAAGCTGAAGTATATGCGATCCTTAAGGCAGTTGAGATAGAGGGAAGATGGTGAGGCAGGATGATCTGCATTTGCAGCGACAGTCAGGCCGCTCTACAATCCCTAGATAATCCAATCGTCTTTTCGAAGATGGTAAGTGAGTGTAAAGAACGGTTGAATTCTGTTGGCAGATTCAATGACTTAAAGCTCATATGGGTTCCAGGCCACCAGGGTGTAAATGGCAATGAAAAAGCTGATGCATTAGCAAAGGCAGGATCGGAGTCAGCCATGGTTGGACCAGAAACAGTTTTCGGTGTGCCGGTTGCCTCTGTTAGTGCTGCCATTGCTGAGTGGGTGAGTAAATCACACATTGAGAGATGGCGGCTTCTTCCGGGAATGCGGCAGACCAGAAACCTTGTTGAGGGACCAAGTGGACGAACCGCTGCTTTTCTTCTCAAATTGAGCAGAAAGGAATGTGGTAGTATGGTTAGTGTCCTCACAGGACATAACTCGTGTGGCCTACACCTGGTCAGATTGAGAATCATTGACGTCCCCATGTGCACTGCTTGCGTCGAGAGCGACGACACAACGGAATATTTCCTTCTTGAGTGTCCAGCTTACTCTTTTGCGAGAATGTACGTATACGGCGTTGATGTTAAGAGGATGGAAGAACTCCGTTCTCGCTCCCTACCTGAGCTCTTGAAATTCGTGAGGAGGACGAAAAAGTTCGGGTAGAGATTGGAGGATTCGAGTATAATGGGCCTGAATGCTCAAGATGCGCTGTTTTGCTGCGTGTTTCCCCTCACACCAAACAACAACAACTATATTTATACTATATGAATTGAAAATTACGTTCTTTTTCGTGTAATTCTAGTTATCTACTTGAATTTTACGACGAAAAACATGTAATGCATGAAACCACGAAGTTAGACGCTTCGTTCAATTTTGTTTTCTACTAAAATGAAAATGAAACACCTTCGATGGCGCAGTGGCTACGCGCGCCAAACCTACGCAGCAAAACCAGAATTTATTGCGAGTTCGATTCCTACCTCCTACCTAAATAAGTAAGAAATAATATTAGAAGTAGAAATAAGTATATCTATCTTAAAGAGTGCTAATTATAAACTTTTTTAGAGTTTAAATTTAAGAGGGTATGCAGTGAATTTCCCGCTTTCGAAGTTGAAATTTACGAATTGTAAATTGAAATTTACTGACCGAAAATTGAAAATTACATTCAAATTGACTATTACATCCCAATGTAAATTTACTTGAAAAGGTGTGGCATATTTGCCTACTATCCAAAAGATGTAAAATTCAATGGAATTTACTTTATTATTTTTTAATAATAAAGTATTGTGATCGACCTGAAATTTCAAAAAAAATTGCTACACTCAAATTTTGTATTTACACGTTTTAGGACTAGTAAACACCAAAAAAGCAAAACAAAAATGTCCGTCTGTCCGCCGTAGACGCCGTACGTCATCCGCCATCTACCGTACGCCGTACGCGGTAAAACTGTTTGAAGGCGCGTAGCTCTCAAACCCCTTGAGATATTAAGCTGAAATTTTTATGGTAGGTAGAATAGATGAACACCAACGAGTATATTTTGGAGGAGTGGGGGTGTGATGGGGGAGCGTTTTAGATGAAAAATTTTGGTTTCTAGATCTCAGGAACCGCTTATGCTGGGAGGCTGAAAGTTGGAACTTATGTAGTACTATAATCGTGGACTCATTTGCAAAAAAATGGTTGATAGGGGTTGAGGGATGTGCGAGTGGGGGGAAAACAATGAGTCCAAAACGCTTGAAATCTGGGATTGAAACATTCTAAAATTCATATCTCCTGAACGATTGATGTCAGATGACTGAAACTTTGTAGTTGTCTTACCAGATACTAGGAGATTAAAAAAGAGTTAAACATTTTAAGGGGGCTGAGGGTGAAAAACTTGAATTGCAATATCTTTCGACTCAATTATCCCAGGAAGATAAAATTTGGTTTCTGTATATAGAATTACTAGTGGAGTCTACTGAATGTAAAATTGGGAGGGAGGACGTGAAGCGCGGAAGTGAGGTGACAATCAATTTTCAAAAAATTAAATCTGTATATCTCAAAAACTGTATCATATATGATGTTGCAAATTTTACAGGAGTTAGAACCGGTAGACCTCTTGCGGAAGAAAAAATTTTAAGGGTATGGGTGCAGGGAGTGATGGTGGAAGGGGATGGAAATTAAAAAATTCTGATTTTATTTTCTCGAAAGCCGCAAAGAATAGAAAGCTAAAAATTTAAAACTGTATAGAGCTACTATAGAGACATAGAGCTACTATAGAGAAAAATAAATGTTTGATAGGGGTAGCAATGTTCGGGGGTGGATTTTCATATCTCAGAAATGGCTTATGCTAGAAAGTTGAAACTTAGTACCTGTATGTAGATATGGTACTAGAGTAATTAAAACTAAAAAAAATCGGCCAACAGTCTGGGAGCAACTTTATTATTTTATGGGTAGAAGTCGAAAACGTTATAATGCTGAGATGCGGTGTAGGGTACTATGCGACTGACAACCTAAGGAGTAATTAGGAGGCTATTTGGAACGGTGTTTTCTAGGTTGTCAGTCGCATAGTACCCTCTACTACTGTAGAGGTAGGAATAAAATCCCTTAACCTTACATTAATTTGAATCAATTATTATTGATTTTTAAAAAAATTCATTCTTATCTTTTGAATTAATATATTTAAAAATATTTGACTTATAAAAATTAAAAACTTAGTATCATAATTATTTATTTATAAATATTTAAGTTCTATTAATTTTTAATTATTTATTATTTATACAATAGGTGTTATATTATTCGTTTCTAAACTTCAACTGAATTTATTTTTATTAATTAATTTTTACACAACTAATCAGCTGCTTTGATTATTCATTCAATGGTATAAAACGACAGTGGCGAAACATTCAACACAGTAACTAATTTATAGTACTCGCCACACTACTCCGCATCTCATCATTAAAAACGTTTCGGACTACTACTCATAAATTAATAAAGTTGCGCCCAGACTGTTGGCCGATTTGTTTTACTGTATACCATACCAATGTTTGTGAAAAATGTGTTTAACGTACAACAAGTGATGAGTGCGCTAATCTTGAATCTAAAAATCACCATACTCCATATTCATAATGTTAATGTTTCGATAAACCATTTGCGCACTGTAACGCGAGAATGCGTTTTTCGAACTAGCTATATTAATTTCATAATACCAGATTCGAAGAAGGATAAAAACCCGTTTGTCCACGATCCAAAATTGAAAGCAAATACTCTAAATGTTTGAATAATAAAATAAAGTGTCAATAAAAATGGAACGTTGCGGCAATTCTCGATACAAAGGCCGTCTGACGAAATTCAATAATTTAATCGATATAAGAAGACTCGTAATATTTCGATCCTATCAACTTTTCGCAAACTGAATTTAAATCAACAACACGTTTTAAGGGCCATTATCGCACGCTGAATATTTTCGAAACGAGTCCTTCGGAATAAAGCAAAGTGTTTTCTTCTCTGCATCTAATGGTACAGAAATTAGATTTATTATGAACGTTGAAAAGGCTCTTAGAGCTGATTAAGCTGTTGGGATCGGGATTTTGAAGGGCTGGAACGAAGGTAGGATTGAGAGTGGAAGCACGCTTTGTCTGGATGACGACAAGAAATCCGGGACCAAATATAACAAGCAAAAGGACGTCTCGGCGTAAATCTTCTCAAGTTCTCGTTTTTTCCCCACATAAATTAGTCAATCCACAGGAGGCGTTACAATACACGCAATAATCACTGGAACCATCCTAACAGGATATTGCTAATCATGTGGCCCATCAATTCTTGCTTCCTGCAAAGGGATTTTGCACAACTTTGGAAAAGGGAAATTTTTGAATTTGCTGCCTTTGGCTGCTCGATAGAATCGGAAATGGAACGATGTAAAGGAGTTCTATTCCACTGAAGGATGAATGAGGGATAAGTTATCGCAGGATGTATAACGTCTTTGGGAAAGTACTCTAAATGCGAAGACGTTCAGATCACATTTGGATTCATGTCGATGGGGGTGATAACTTGTCAGGATATTCGCTTTTCAGATTTTTTTTCATCTTTTATTTTTGGCCAGGCTTTCCCGAACATTCATCCCTTAGGATGGATCTATGTAAATTGAAACGGAATCGAGTGTGTATTGACGTAGTACAGTCGAAATCCTCACCATCATGAACTACGTTTTCGAGAGTTTCTCCCATTTCATTTAACTCGGTTATTTCGTCCTGTTGGATCTGAAAGCCCCCGAACGTGCTGCAAATTTGTAACTTGATTTAGGAGATCTTGACTTGAATTTCGAACTCAGGTCGTGGAAAGATTCATTACGAGGATGTGTTGTGCCTGGTAGCTCCATCATGGCATTCAATTTATTGGGATTGTACAATTTAATTGGATTGAAGTTCGCGTGTATCACTCCGGGAATTTCATGCGGTTTCGGTAGGTAATTGGCAAAATTTACCTGTGATATACGAGGGGATATTGAAATATTTTAACATAAACGTAAAGCAAATATTTGCGAGTTGTTTTCGAAGGTATTGGAATTTATTTATCGGGAAAAAAATTATTGAAATCAATCGAATTAGTGTACATTGATGTTGCTATGCAATCGACGTTTAGCTACGGTCCATACAAATATAATTTGAGTCAGAGAGAACCTACCGTAAAATGGAATATTTGTAATTAATTAAATTGATAATTCTTACAACTGGTGAAACCAACCAAACAGATTTCACTTCATTATTTTAACAGTAAAGTCCTTCAGTCTTTGACACAATTATTAACAGAATGCGAAACACTTTTTACGCATTTACATTTTACTTTATTATTTTTTAATAATAAAGTATTGTGATCGACCCGAAATTTAAAAAAACAAATTGATACCCTGAAATTTTGTATATTTTCAAAAAAATATCCGTCGGTCCGCCGTAGACGCCGTACGCAAAAACTTTTGAATACGCGTTGCTCAGGAACTCGTGGAAATATTAAGTTGATTTTTTTAGTGGGTAGATTAGGTGAACCCCTACAAGCGGTATCTTTAGGGGGATGAGAGTGTGAGCGGGGAGGTGGGGGGAGCGTTTGAGTCGACAAATTTTGGTTTCTAGATCTCAGGAACCGCTTATGCTAGGAGGCTGAAACTTGGAACTTATATCGAACTATGATAGTGGATCGATTTCGGTTGAGGGGTGTGGAAGTGCGAGTGGAAGTGGGAGTGGGGAGGGGAAAAAATGCGTCCAAAACGCTCGGAAGGTGGGATTGAAACATTATAAAATCTATATCTTTTGAACGGTTGATGGTAGAAGATTAAAATTTTGTGATTGTTTTAAGGGATACTAGGAGATTAGACAAGGGCTAAAAATTTAGGAAGGGACTTGGGGTGTCGGGTTGAAGGTTAAAGAGCTTTAGATTACAATATGTTCTGAATCGATTGTACTAGGAAAATAACATTTGGTTTCTGTATATAGGATTACCTACAAGTGGAGTCTATTGAACGTAAAATTTTTGAAAGGGGCGGTAGAGCGCGGATGTGGGGTGATAGACATTTTCCGAAAAATTAAATATTTATATCTCAAGAACAATACCAGATATGATCATAGAAATTTAACAGGAGTAAGGCCTAGTAGACTTCTAGCAGGGAAAAAAAATGGGAGTTCTGGTGAAGAGGGTGATGGTGGGAAAGATTTTTATTTCTCAAAAACTGCACACAGCTAAAAATATACGACTATATAGAGCCGTCATAGCGGCATCCCGAAAAAAAAATTTTTTTATATTTTTTTTTATAGGAGTAGCAAGGTACCTGGTGAAGGTGGTTTTTTATATTAATATATATTATATTAAGTTCGGAACGCGTTTAATTCTGAGATGCGGCGTAGGTTACTATGTGACTGAAAACCTAAAAAAAAGTTCAAGAAGCGGTTAGAATATAGAATGGGATTGCCAAACCAATCTAATATCTCATCAATCCTAAGAAATATGTCGAAAACCTTACGTCCTATTGGAGTTAAATATCTAAAAATCCTGAAATAAACTTCTTAACGATTAAGTAGGAAGCTTTAGGAAGTGAAAATGAATTCGATATATCATCAGAACTAAGAAATATGTAGGAATTTGTGAAAATATATGCAACCCCATTGCACCCACCAAAAAACCTGAAATGGGTTTTTAGATAAATATAAAGAAAGCCCGAGGAAGTGAAAACCAATTCGATGTCTTATTACTCCGAAGAGATATGACGGAATTCGTGAAAACGTGTACAACCGATTTATACCCTCTTACGAACGAACGAACGAACTAGTTCAAAAGAGCGTTCCCATAATTGAAATGAATGAACTAGTTCGCAGTCAATCCTGCTCCTAATTTTTTTTTTATTGGCGTTCGGAACTCTGTGAGAAAATAAACTATACTAGATCTAGTGTCTTTTTTTTTGCTCATCATGTTCTACTAGATCTACTGTCTTCGAACTACGACTACTCATCACTGAACTCCCCTGAAGTAATGAACTATGAACTAAAAACACGAACTAGTTCGCGAGGGATCGCGAATCGGAAATGATCGCTCACTATAGTGAACTAAAATGCGCAAGCCTTCTCTTTGCGGTTGAAAAAGGAAAAATTTTGAAAATGAGTTAATCCTGAAAACACTTTCTAACTATTTATATGAAGAATCCGTGGAATAAAAAAGAATTCAATATTTGTGAAGACCTAAAAGATATGACGAAAATCGTGAAAATGTACGCATTCCATTTTCACTAATAATTTTTTTTGACCCCCTTCCGAACGCCAATAGATCTTTGCATTTTTCTTTAATCAATATTACTTTTCTAGTTGATTTACATATACACACCGCGTTAAAACTTTCTAGCATAAGCCGTTCCATAGCTAGGAAAAACTCCCCCACCCCCGTACCATACTACCTCTATAAAAAATTATATTTTTTAAACATGCTATTACTTTAGCTCTATCTAAATACCAAGTTTCAGTTTTATATCGTCATAGATTCTTGAGATATAAAAATCTGACCTTTTTTCTTTTCACTCTCACCCACCCTCACCCTCTACACCCTCACCCCAGACATTTTTTTTCTGCTAGGGAGCTATTAGGCCTACTTCTCGTAACAATTTGAAGCATCTATCTTACACTCTTCTTGAGATATGAGACGTGATTTTATAGAAAAATTCTTATCCCCTCCACTTCCATGCTCCACCGCCCCCTTAAAAAATTTTACTTTCAGCAAACTTTAATTGTCAACCTTTATTTAGAAACCGAATTTTATATTTCTAGTGTAATCGGTTCGAAAGATATCGTTATCTAAAGTTTTCCACCCCCCCCCCCCCACCACCGTACACCACTGCCACCTCTCAAAAATTTGTTTCCGATCTATCCTCCTAATATACCTACAGATGTTCATTAAGTTTTAATTTCGTGACATTAACCGTTTAGGAGATATGGATTTTACAATGTCCCGATCTCGGCTTTCGAGCGTTTCGCATGCATTATTATTCCCTCCACTCCCACACCACTTTACCTCACCCATATCAGTAATTTTTTTTGCAAATGGGTCCACTATCGAAGATCTATATAAATTTCAAGTTTCAACCTTCTAACATAAGCGGTTGCTGAAATCTAGAAACCAAAAGTTTTCCGACTAAAACGCTTCCTCCACCTCTCCCCTCACACGCCCACCTTTCAAAAGGTGGGAACTTCAAGGGCTTACTCAGTCTATTCAGAAATTAAATAGCTCATAGGGTTTGGGAGCTATAAGCACTCAAACGATTTTGTGTCCGGCGGACGGCGCACCGACGGACTGAACATTTTTTTTTGCTTTTTTGGTGTTTATTAAATTTTCAGGAAAGCAAATTTTGTTTTTTAAAAATCGATAACAATACTTTATTATTTTAATAATAACAATAAGAATAGGCTATGTATAAAGACATAAATGTTGAAAATATTTCGCCTACCTATAGTACTCTACCAGCTTAACCCGCTTATACTCGAACATACACGCAACCATGTACACTTAGCCAAGTAGCTGGGCACAAGCATGGATACGGTAGGATTGGTACGTACGTTGGGTACGGAGGTTAAGAACGTGTACTATGGAAGAGCAATATGACGGAAGAGAATGTATTGGATACTATAACGAGCTTCGAAGTTATACTAAAGAAAAAATACAATTTGATTAAATTAATTAAATAAGAAATTGCTTTCCAATAAAACTGATCGTCGTCTCGCTTCCGTAGTACAAAAACTGATATCTATGTTCGAACTCAACTGCGCTTTTAAACAATGGCCAATGTTTAAGATTAAACATTTCTCAATTTAATAACTTTTTCTACCTCGGCAAAATCAGGCCGTAGGTATTTTAAGTTTCTATTATATAGTCGACGGGACCTCATGGTGCGTTTACACTCACCCTTGAGGCGAGCCTCGTGGCGAGCCTCTACCCCCATCAGGCCATTGCAAACCGGTTTTCGTCGGCTGTGTTCTTTGCTGTGTTGAAAGCAATTTACACTCAACATGCCTCTGCGGCGCAACTTGTCTATAAGTGCGAAACGACAGAAATACGATGAGCTGCGAATTGTTTACTGCCACAGTTCATTGTATGTGTGTACACATATGGAAGCGTGCGTCGGAGAAAAAGTTGAAGAATGTTAGACTTTTGCGACTCCACAAGCCATCTGATTGGGTGATTTTTAGGTGGGGATAGAGACTCGCCTCAAACGCTGAGTGTAAATACACCATTAGTCCCTATTGCAGTTTTGCAATTGTTTTCAGTTTTTTGAGTCACTACCAGTTTAGCCGTTGAAGTGTAATCATCGTTCATAAAATTAAAACAGTAGTCATCACAACAGTGAGTTTTCTTTTCATTTAAAGTGAGACTAGTAGTCATCACAACAGTTAGCCTTTTCTCGTTTAACATATGGGCCTCAAAGTATAATCGAAGGAGCAGAATATTGTGCATAAGGCGCAGTATTTGGACATTATTGCGATCAAGCATTTTGCAGTATATTGTGCATAAGGCACAACATTTGGTCTGCCAGTGCATAAGACGCAATACCTGGATTTCATCGAGCTTTTTGAGCAGAATATTGTACACAAGGTGCGATATTGGATTTCGTTGCGGTCAAGCATTTGGAAGTATATTGCGCATAAGGCGCAACAGTTCAACTTTATCGTGCATAAGGCACTCATCAAACAGCCAATGCGTTGCGAGATTTCTAGTAATTTTAATGTGTGTATAGAACGTACGGGAGGTGTATAGAACATGCGAGAAGTGTGTAGAGCTTTGAACGCTATTTTAATTGATTAATGAAAGGTTGTACTTCTCACTGGAACTATGAACTCTATTAATAACTGATGCAGTGTTACCAGGGTATGTACTCGTATACCAAGAACACATGTTGCGTGCAGATAGGTAGGAAAAATTAACATAGGGCTCAAAAATAGAATGCGACATCGCTTGTATCTTTTTGAATGTTGGACAGTCGTTCAGAAGAGGAGTTTTGGTAAAATTCGAATTGGCCCAGATATCAACTGTTCGTGTTATGCCATTACCCTGGCGATACTGAAATTGCGTCGCAAATAGAAAGTCGAAACCCAAAAGCGTGACAGAAAACTATGCGTCCGACTCTCTGACACAGAATTGCGACGACAATGGAAATCCACCTTAACTGCTACTTTAAGAGTAGGGAACCAACCTTTAATATACTGGAGCTTACAAAATAAAATTCCATTGAAATTATTTTCTCTCCTCAACAACATCTAAAACTTCACCCTTTAGCACATTTTCCTACCCCCATAGAAGTTCAGTGGCAAACACCGAATATTTCATTTATTCCGGTTCACCTAACTCCGAAACATCTTTTCGGATTTTCCGATTTTGGACATTATTAAATAACAGGAAGAGGAAACCTTTTCTACACGCTTTCCATCCGCATACAAGCACTCACTTAATAAAACTGTCGTTCACAAATTGCCAAATGAAAATAATTTTGTTCACGAGAAGACGAAGGTACTCCAAAGGTAAAATTGAGTTTAATCACTGGCTGGAATGATGACAGCCTGTTTTGCTTTTGCGTTTGGTCTCCGTTATCCTTAATTTTCTACCGGTCCGTGTTTCTTTCTTCTGAGAATCCATTTCAAATTTAACAAACGGACTATTTCCGTCGAGACTAAGAGGACAATAATAGCATTTTGAGGTGTTACTTGAGCGAAATAAGAAGTCTTCTCGTCGTCGTCCTGTTTTCAATTCCGCCGGAACTTTCTGTTCCGAGTATTTTAAGGAGTAGCAGAAGTTCGTTTCACTGTAAACGTAAAATTTTCTGTCAATTTATTACGTTGGAAATAAATTGTTAATGGACTCTTGAGTCTGGTTACTAATTTGTAATATAGAGCGAGTCTTTCTTTATAAGAGGAAAAATCAGAAACGAGCAATAAAATTGTTCAAGGCTTCACAGGAAAGCTTAAAAATTACTTTCATTCTTTTACCGTGGATTGGTAATGGCGAAAGGAGTATTAAAAGGATCTTATATTTTCTCTGGAACAAATTTATAGCCGGTCCTTCATTTAAACTCACTCTTTGTCTATATTTTCATTCGGATTGCTCTCATAAACTCGATGACTTAGTTCCCATACTCTCCACTGTAGCAGCGCTTTTAAAAATTGAGCTCATTTTAAATGGAAAGGTTGGCACAATATAAACAAAATGCCAACGAAAATGTCCTTATCATTTGAATATCTCTGGAAGCCAATTTTAATTTTTTTTTAAATTTTAGTTTATAATTTTTTAAACTCACGAAATTGGGATCCGAGACTAGGGGACTCTGGAACCGAGCAAGGGCGACCGGGGACTGGGACTCCTATTTTAGCTCCCTAACGAATTACAATAGGGAGGTCAGAATTGTGAAGAGAAGCTCGTGGAAGAAGTTCTGTGGTGAGATAAATGATCTTCACAGTAGCGCAAAAATTCACCAAATACTAACCGAGTTCTCTAAGCAACACTCAAACAAGATTGGACTCCTAGAGAGGCCCGATGGTACCTTCACTGGGTCAGGAAAAGAGACACTGGAGCTATTAGCCCAAACTCACTTTCCTGGCTTAGTGGAGGTTAACTCTGAGGCTCTTATCCGACCAATACCAAAGAGTTGGAGAATAGCGACGAAGATCTTCACACCAAATAAAATAAGATGGGCAGTAAACTCCTTTGAGCCATATAAGGCACCAGGAGACGATGGTATCCACCCTGTATTTCTACTGAAAGGATTAACCCATCTGATCCCGCTTCTTACAAAGATCTTTAGAGCTAACCATGCCTGGGGCTATATTCCAAAACGATGGGCTATGATTAGGGTGATATACATACCTAAAGTATGAAAAAGACCAAGTGAGAAACCAAAATCATACCGTCCAATCAGTCTATCTTCTTTTCTATTGAAAACAATGGAAACAATCTTGGACAGGCATATTAGAGACGGACCACTAGCGGTGAATCCATTGCACCTTAATCAATTTGCCTATCATCCAGGAAAATCGACTATCCATGAACTTTAAGATCTGGTCACAAAAATAGAAAAATCTATCCAGTGCAAGGAGGTTGCGGTGGGTTGGTTTCTGGATGTGGAGGGAGCCTTTGATAATACCTCTTACTAATACATTTACAATTCCATCCAGGAGCGTGGCATAGATGCCAAGACCTGCAGTTGGATAAGACTCATGCTAGCAAAACGAGTTATAACATCCTCAGTAGCAAATGAAACACTTACAATCACGGCCTCAAAAGGCTGCCCACAAGGAGTGGTGCTAACACCATACCTGTGGTCGATAAATTACTAACCAGACTTAGTACATCTGGTATAGATGTCATAGGTTACGCCGACGACATAACCATCCTAGTACGAGGCAAATTTGAAGACACCATCTCAAACATATTGCAGAGAGAACTAGACATGGTAGCACTCTGGTGCACGGAAACTGGGTTAAGCGTCAACCTAAAAAAGACGACTATCGTTGCTTTCACGAATAGGAAGAACTGGAGCAAACTCAAATGCCCAATACTCTCCGGTGAAAGGATTGAATTTGCCAGTGAGGTCAAATATCTGGGGGTAACCTTAGATGCTAAGACGAACTGGAATGCGCACATTAAACGCATTACTGAGAAAGCTAGGATCTCTCTTTGGACCTGCAGAAGCCTTCTTGGTAAAACTTGGATCACTGGATGTATACGGCAATAGTCAGACCAGTGATCACTTATACGTCATCTGTATGGTGGATAACTGCACATACCCAGCTAAGCAAACTGCAAAGGTTGGCTTGTGCAACTATCTCTGGGGCAATGCGAACCACTCCTACTGCAGCACTTGAGGTGGTTCTAAATCTTTCACCTTTACACCTGTATGTACAAAAAGAAGCCAGGCTCATGACGTACCGACTTCTAACTTCTGAGGATAAGAAAGTGAAGGAAATAGCCTCCACAGACCTTGTGAAAGAGCTTGAGAGCGACCCTATTCTCGGCATTCCGATTTCGGATAATATCATACCAAGATACAACTTTGAAAAACCATTCAAAGTAGTGTTCCCACCCTGAAAGGACTGGGAAACACATATGCCTGATGGCTCCAAGATAAATGAGGAAGTTGGAGCTGGGGTATATGGACACCGACCAAGGGTCGATATATATGACAGCCTCGACAGAATCTTCCAAGCAGAAATTCATGCAATTGAACTATGCATCAGGGAAAACATTAGAAGATTATACAAGAGTCACAAGATCTACATTCTATCTGACAGCATAGCAGCATTACTTGCTCTACAAGCATATTGCTTTAGATCCCACTTAGTGTGTGATTGCTTACAAAAACTTAAGAAACTAGCGAACAGAAATAGAGTCATACTGGTATGGGTTCCTGGACATAGTGATATTGTAGGCAACGATTCTACGGACCAGTTAGCGAAAACCCACCTCCAAAAAAGTTCATCACTATGTTTTTAAATCGATCGTTACGTACCTATATAAGTAATTTAATTTATCACTAATATTGTCCCAGGAGTGTGCCGTGTTGAAAAGTAATTGTAATTCTACCACATGTTCTTAATATTAATAATAATTTTCAAAGTATTGAAAGCATTTTCTTGAAAATAAAATTTTAACAAGAACTTCTGAAAACTTCATGTCTTCACATTTATCTCGATGAACGGCATTTTCTTAATTCAATATTATAAAAGAAAAATCCTTTTAGAAAATAAAATCTGTTAACAAAATTGATAAATTCTCTAAAATCGTATCAACTTGCCGTTGCGAAAAAAATTAATATAAAAGCATTTTTCTGTTGTTGTCCTTCTAGAAAACTTTTTAATATCTGAAACCACTCAGCATTTATTCAGTTTATTTGGACAATTTTTATACGGAGTTATTCACTTTTGGAGTTTTCCTTTTTTTTTCGCTTGTCGATGGCTACGGAAACCTACTCTGTCGTGTACAAGTACTCACAAAAGCACTAGACATTCTAAAAAAAAAGTTTCAAATTCCCCGAAATCCAATATTTTTCCTTCACCTTGATAGACATAATGCCAGATTCTATCATGAACCGTGAAAGGACCGAATTTCAATATGGTGTTAGGATATATAAAAAAAGAAGAATCTTGAATGTTTTTTAGGTATTGTCGCATTATTATAATACGATTTTTGTAAGTCCCAGAAGCTTAAGGTTCACACAATTGGGCCATTCGCCGCAGATGGTGACATATTTGATAAAATACGGACTGTCCTTAATAGCGGTGCCCTGAAAATTTATCAATGTTTCGGATTTTCCATTATTAATTCAGAGATTACAATTTATGGCAATATTTGCTTTTATTGTTGAAATAAGTTACAGGATATTGATAAATTTAAAAGAAAACCCGAAATTTGGGAGTTAAGAAGTTTTTCGTGTTGGAGCGGTCAATGAAGAACAATTGTCCGGATAGAGAAGATGATATTTGCCTAATTTGAAGTGGTCACAACCAATTGAGTATAACTTGTGAAAAACTTTACTGGAAAAAGTAGTTCAATTTGAAGATTTTTTTAATAATAAAGTATTTTAATCGACCTGAAATTTTAAAAAAATTTTCTACCCTGAAATTTTGTATTTACACGTTTTAGGACTAGTAAACACCAAAAAAAAAAAATGTCCGTCTGTCCGCCGTACGCAAGATCGTTTGAAGGCGCGTAGCTCCCAAACCCGTTGAGGTATTAAGTTTAAATTTGTATGGTGGGTAGATTGGGTGAACCCCTACGGATGGTATCTTTTAAGGGGGTGGGGGTGTAAGGGGGACGAGGGGGGAGCGTCTTAGACGAAAAATTTTGGTTTCCAGATCTCAGGAACCACTTATGCTAGGAGGCTGAAGCTTGAAACTTATGTAGTACTATGATAGTGGACTCATTTATCGATAAGGGCTGAAATACAATAATGTGAAATAATGAAATAAAAAATAACCAGGGGGCTATTTGGAACGTTATTTTTTAGGTTGTCAGTCGCATAGTTACAGCATCTCATCATTAAAAACGTTTCGGTCTTCTACCCATAAAATAATAAAGTTGCGCCCAGACTGTTGGCAGATTTTTATGCTATTCATTCGAAGCTAGATCATACTTCAACCGAATTCTGTAACTGCTTGTGAGGAAAATATTCCATTAGTTCCGTTTATTTTTAGAGAGAGGCGCTTCTCTTGAGGCTTCCTTATTTTCCATCAATATTGATTACACATTAGGCGTGTTTTTTGCACCATTTATCCAGAGCTGAGTAGGGTAGAAAATTTAATATAAAACAACAAAAACACTGTTATTTTGGGATTTATATTGTGGTGATATTCGCCAATATTTAATTTAATTTACGGAATTCATTCACGGGAATTAAACACTTGTTACTACTGTAAACGGCAACGTCGATGTTCATTGTCAATATTTTTAATTATCGAAGTCGACGTTGATTTTAAAAGAAATGAAAAAATTTGATAAAATGAATCAGTCTTTGTCAATGAATCAAAATGAAAACGTTCAATTACTAAATATGTAATTATGAATAACTAAATAATATAATAAAAAGTTATGTTTGTTAAATAATAAATTAAATATTATGTTGGATAAAATAATAATCATAAATAATTATTTCAAGTGAAGATAAATAATTTAAAAGCTAATATTCTCATATGTGATCATTCGTAACTAAGTTAATTATAACTTAGTATTTCGATTAGCAGAAATACATCCTTGTGTTATGTGATACTCCATTGGATTATCTAGGAGGTTACATTTATAATAAACCTCTCAACAATATGAGGTTTTCCCAGAGAGATTAGACTAGCTTAACACAATTTTTGAAAGTTTTATTTATCCAGATCAGAGTAAAAAAAATTTTATATCGAAAACATTTACATCATTTTTGTTTTTGTGATTTCTTATTACTTTGTTCCTAGGCAAGAATATATATTTTACTGTTCACTGGGGTAGCATTTTCCGAAAAATTCACTTATCACTTATTTCGAGATTTGGAGGTTTTTCGGAAAGTTAATTTTGTCCTTAGAATAGACGTAAAAATATAGATTTTTAGACGAATTTCTGCATATTATTTACACTATAATCCCAAAGAAGCAAGAACCAACTTAAGTCTGATGAGACTTAAGAAGTACGAGTATAACATATTGAGAAAAAGTACACCCATTACATCAACTTAGTGGTTGAATATCGAAAAATTTTTTGGGCGATTATGTAGAAAGCTCGAGAAAGTAAAAAATAATTCGATATCTCATCAGATCTAAAGGTGCTCTTACACGAGCGATTAAAATTGCTCAATTTGCAGCAATATTCGTCAATTTTGACGTCACGAAAATATGAAGCAACACGCAGCAACAATAGCAACAGGCGATGTGGATCAAATTTTCATCAACTCATTGCTGAATTGTGTGTGATGAGCGATATTAACCAATATCTAGCAATACGGCTTACACGACCAATCCAGCATATGAACAACACGAAAGCTAACTTGACAAACAAATCTAAAACTTAAAATAAAACTTGGAAATATTTGAATTCCAAGACGAAACTTGACAAATAAATGAAAAACGAGGACAATTGCTCGGATTTTTCCAAGTTAGTGGAAATACAGCAACTATAGTGTAAGCAATTCCAGCAATCTGTGAAAACATTGCCACATTGCCGAAATATTGCCCTGTATTGCTCCATTAATCGTTCCAGTAGTTTTGGCAATAGTCGTCGGGCAATCAATTGCTTGAAAAATTGCTCGTGTAAGAGCACCTTAAGAAGTATGTTGGAATTCGTAAAAACATATCTATGCAACTCCTTTACGCCCCCTTGGGAGTTGCATATCAAAAGAAAAATCGGGAAATGAGTTTTTAGGCTACTATATAAAAAGTCCATGGAAGTAAAAACCAATCTGATATCTCATCAAGCCTAAGAAATATGTCGAAACTGTGAATAAATATGCAACCTCCTTACACCCTTTTATCTAAAAAGCCTGAAAAGCTCTTTTTAGCGATTATATAGGAAGCCGTAGGAAGTAAAAATCAATTCGATATCTCATCTGATCTGAGAAATATGTTGGAATTTGAGAAAATTTATACAACCCTATTTACTCCATCTTGAGGGTTGGAGAGCAGAAAATGCCAAAATTAGCTTATAGGCGATTATATAACAACAAGTTAAAGCCAATTTGATATCTCATCCAACCTACCCTGAGAGATATGGCCAAAATTGTAAAAACGTTTGTTACGCCCACTTGCGGGTTGAGTATCCAAAAATCCTGAAAGGAACTTTTAGATAAATATAAAAAGCCCAAAAGAGTAAAAACCATTTCAATGTCTTATCACTGCTAAGAGATTTGACGGAATTCCCTTATATCCTCTTCGGGATTGAAAACGAACAAATGTTGAAAACAGGTTTTATGCGATTATTAAACAAAATCGTGGAAGTAAATAATTATTCGATATCTAATCTGATCTGAGGGATATGGCTGAATTCGTGAAATCGTATTCAACTTCTTTGCACCTCCTTAGGGGTCGTATTTGAAAAAATCCTGAAAACACTTTCAAGGCATTGATTTGAAGAATCCACAGAATAAAAATTAATTTACTATTTCAGGAGACCTAAGAGATATGACAAAAATTCGTGAAAACATATGCATCCCGTTTTCACTGATAATTTTGTTTGTCCCCCTTCCGTAAGCCAATGGGAGATTTGCAATTTTTTTTTTGTAGATTTACATACACTCACCAAGTTTTAACTTTCCAGCATAAGCTGTTCTATAGATAAGAAAAACATCCTCGTACATCACACACCCCCGTACCATACTCCCTATAAAAAACTATGTTTTTCAAC
Source organism: Beris morrisii (assembly GCA_951812415.1). NCBI lineage: Eukaryota > Metazoa > Arthropoda > Insecta > Diptera > Stratiomyidae > Beris > Beris morrisii. The sequence continues at coordinate 34,339,700 of OX638313.1, read as the reverse complement.
ATGCCACTACTATAGATCTATCTAACTACCAAGTTTCAGCTATCCATTATTATGGGTTCTCGAGATAAAAAAATTTAAACCTTTTCTTTTTCACCCTCCTTTAACCTCACAACCTACCATACACCCACACCTCCTAAATTTTTTTTGTGCCGTGGGGTCTATTATATATACTTCGCGTAAAAATAAGCACTATAATAAACTGTTCTTGAAATATAAGACGTTATTTTTTCAGAAAAATTCTTATCTCCTTGAGTCCCATGCGCCACTACCCGCCACTAATTCGTGAAGAAGTATACAACCTCTTTACGCCCTCTTAGGGGTTGAATTTCAAAAAATCCCACAATAGTTTTTAGGTATTTATATGAAGAAGCCCTAGAATAAAAATAAATTGAATATTTAGGTAGACCTAATAGATATGACGAAAATCGTGAAAATATATGCATTCCATTTTCACTGACCATTTTTGTCGCCCTCGTTCCGAACGCCAATGGATATTTGAATTTTTTTTATCTAAATTTCTTTTCTAGTTGATTTACATACACATACCGAGTTTCAACTTTCTAGCATAAGCCGTTATAGAGATAGCAAAAACACCCCCCACCCCCGTACCATACTACACCTATAAAAAATTATATTTTTCCAACATGCTACTACTAAATGTCTATCCAAATACCAAGTTTCGGTTTTATATCATTATAGGTTCTCAAGATATAAAAATCGGAAATTTTTCTCGTTCACCCTACCCCACTCTCACCCTGTACACCCCCACCCCAAACTTTTTTTCCTGATAGGAGTATATTAGGTCTACTTCTGATAAAAATTCTAAGTATCTATCTTATACCTTGGAAACACAGCTCGTATACAAATCATAATATCGTCAATATCATCAGTGTATCACCCAATAATCTGCATATAGTACATCAACGAGCTGATATCTACATAATATCCAATCTGTTTCCTTGTATATAAATTCGATGATTTTAGCTGATATAGCCTTCTTTTAACTGCCATCAGCGCCATCTAAAACTGAAACCAACTGAACCTTTCAACCTTCCATTGAATGACAGTTGTAGATTTTTTTATCCTTCCGTCAGTTAAAATTGTTTGAGCGTGTTTTCATTTTTGTGTGTGATGTGATAGTCCGGTTTCAACATTTCTTTATTATGAATGAAAGTGCTTTTCGCCGGAACATCGTACTGCGACGTTTGGCGCGAAAAGCTAGCAGTCGAAGCCTTTTTTCTTCACTGCTGAAATTTTGGAATGCACTTTTAATTTTAATTTAATTAATCTGGAACAGTTAATTAAAAGTTCCATTAAATTTTGTTGCTGCGTTAAATTCATATTAATTTTAAATTATCACAATATAAGTACAATACTACGATTGATAGACGCTTGAAATCAAAAATTTTGTCTTTTACAGCATAATGTCAAAGTATAACATGTATGGGCTATGTATACAAGCTGAGTATCCATGGTATTACACTGTTCTTGAGATATGAGACGTGATTTTTTAGAAAAATTCTTATCCCCTCCACTTCCATGCTCCACCTCCCTCTTAAAAAATTTTACTTTCATCAAACTTTATTTGTTAACCTTTATACAGAAACCGAATTTTATTTTTCTAGTGCAATTGGTTCGTGAGATATAGTAATCTAAAGTTTTTTTGGAAATGGATCCACTATTGAAGCTCTATATAAATTCCAAGTTTCAGCTTCGTACCATAAAAGCTTCTCCCACCTCGTCCTCACACCCCGCGCCCATCAGAATTTGGTCACTTCAGGGAGCCCTCCCACTCTACCCACGAACAAAATTTCAACTAAATAGCTCAAAGGGTTTGGGTGCTACGAGCCTTCAAACAATTTTGCGTACACCGGTAGATGTACGGCGTACGGCGCACAGTGGGGCATTTGCACGATCTAGCTGGCCAAAATTATTTACATTGTCGATTCGTCTGAAAATAAGGTATTAATTATTAAGTTATTATGAAGTAATAACATTATTGAAACATATTTATTGAAAAAAAATTGTTTTGCATAATAAATATATGTATAATTTTTTTTGGTGAATCTTTTCAGCGTACATTTTTAACTGAAATTACTAGTTTTCCGAGTAAAATACTGTTTATTTTCATAATAAGTATAATTTATTATACATAATTAATTTATTTTTTTTATATCTAAACAATAAAAATTATTCTGAAGATAGCGCTTCCTCGTCTGATGATTCTTCAGGTTCAACCATATCTTCAATTTCATCTGCTGTGCTTTCAGTAGATCCATAGCGTAGGTTGCCTTCGGCTGGTATTTCCATCATTGGTATTGCCAAATCCTTGCTTGGGAATATCAACAATGAGGCCCAATCTTTCTCGAAAATTTTGTTGTATGCTGTGTTTTCGCATATTCACAGCAGTTTTGTCATCTTCAGACTTTATTTGCCACTTCTTTACATCTAATTTATATGACAAGTGCAATAAGGTTTCGGATAACCGTATTCTGGCATGTAATATCGAAAGACAAATTTCAGTGCTGATGGAGTAACTTCTTTTTGTAGAGACAGCTGGTTAAAATCTTTCGAATTCGCACCGCAAATGTAACATCTCATCGAAGATGTTGTATTGGTAGCAGCATTATATACTTTACCGTCAACCATAGTGAATGTTATTAAGTTCTTTACTGTGAGCGTTCTATTTCCTTCAATTATTGACTTTTTAAATTGTCAATTTGATCCTATATGTATTTAATTTCTCTATTAATAATTTCCGTAGATTCTTTTGTAAAAAACCACCCCTCTCTCCCGTACCTTGATACCCCTATCAAAAATTTTCTAGGATATCTCCATAGTGGCTCTATATAATCCTAAATTTTTAGCTTTCTATTCATTATGGTTTTCGAGAAATAAAAATCAGAATGTTTTCCTTTCTACCCCTTTCCACCATCACCCCCAACACCCACACCACCCACTTCCACACCCCTTAACCAATATCGACCATTTTTTTGCAATTGAGTCCATTATCATAGTACTACATAAGTTCAAAGTTTCAGCCTCGTAGCATAAGTGGTTCCTGAGATCTGGAAACCAAAATTTTTCGTTTAAAACGCTCCCCTCTCCTCTCCCCTTGTACCCCTACCCCTCGAAAATATACCAGTCGTAGGGGTTCACCCAATCTACCCACCATAAAAATTTCAATTTAATATCTCAACGGGTTTGGGAGCTACGCGCTTTCAAACGATTTTGCGTACGGCGGACGGCGGACGGCGTACGGCGTCTACGGCGGACAGACGGGCATTTTTTTTTTTTTTTGCTTTTTTGGTGTTTACTAGTCCTAAAACTATTCTATTGGACAGTATCGAGGAGAAGACGGTGTGGGATTCTGCCAAAGAACTTTAATCGCGTTATTTATTTTACAGTTCACTTGTAGCGGCACAATGGAACTTTGGAAAACGTTACTGTCAGAGTCCGAATTATTTTCGAATCTTTGTTTATATAGGGTCTGTTGTGATCCATCGCATCCCCACTTTGCTATCAGCTGCATTGATTGAGCTTCATCTTCGTTCAAGGAACTTGCTACTTAACTGAGGTATTCAATTAATCTTGCACTTGTATGATCCAACAAATCTAGCAGATTAACTTCTGCATAAGTAGCTGATACTTGGTATGATTCTGGCCTAGGGTAACAATCTTTCTTGAGTTTTTGAAACATTTTATAACAAGGGCCGTCAATTCATCCGTGCTCATCTTTTCACGTACTGTTTTCGTTTTCCCTCGTTTTGTTCGATCGCTTGATTCCTTGAAGATTTTAGCTGGTCGTCCTGCCTGAGAAGTGCTCTTGGGTATTTCGAAGGTTCCTTTGAGCCAATTTTCGTTTTTCTTCCTGGATATACCATCCATCCTGCTTGCAGCTACCCATTTACTTTTGAACTTTGCCTTTAAACTCTGCACATTCTTCTTAAATGCACCCAGTAAATTCTTCGCTAAACTCGCACGTCGACATAGGTAATTTTCCAAAAATTCCAACTTTTTGTTAAAGTCGCGGTATCCGCATTCTTCCATCACTTCGTATAAACAATTCCTTGTCAGTAGTGTAACTCCAGATGATCCTACAAGGAACGAGAAAAAAATTGTAACAGAACTAAAATTCTAAGTATGAATATTTCGAATTTCCGTTATCAACATAAACTGTTATAAAATCTGAATATGCAGATATTTGCAGAAAATTTTTGTGACTCCTTAAGAATGAATATTTGACCTTCATATGAGCCGTTTATTTTGAAAGTGGAGCAAGTCCATTTTTTGTTATTGCGAGATATTTAAAGGTTTGCATTTCGTAAAATTTAAAAATATTGGTAAGCAGTAATAGACATATTTTTTGCTTTTTGTGGTATTAGATAATGTAAGTTTATTATACAATAGTGTATATAGTGCTAGCTAAAAAAAATAATGGTTCAATTATACCTTAATGGACTTGCTCCACTTTCAAAATTTATGAATTATTGTAATCGTTAATTTTAAAGGGTCATTCCATGAAGAATCGCCAAAGTTGTGACTTTATCGTCTCCGATTCTTTTGAAAATTTTTGTACTTGAAGAACTAGTGAAAAAAATAATTGAAACTCAATTTTTTTTTTCAATCTAATTTTTTTTGTCAGTTATAGTATGTGAAAGTATGTTAAAGTTTGCTCAAAAAAGGTGTCCGAGTTCTCTTTGAAAATGCATATCTCCGGTAATTTTTATCCTAGAACAATAAAATAAGGCTTATTTTAAGAGGGAAATATAAATAAAATATAGATAAATATAGATAAAATATAGATAAATATAGAATATAGAAAGAATACAAATAAAAATTAGCCTTGAAATTTTTTTTTCACGGATATTTATTTTGTCCTTTATCCTTAAATATCTCAAAATGCGTTTCTTTTTTATTTTTTATATTTTGTATGTTATAATGTTTTCCAAAACATTATCAAAAAATTAAAAAAGGGGATCGGGGTAAAAAAAATCAATTTAAATTATTAGAGAACTAAACTAGCTTTAAATTATTAAGAACCACTGATCTTATTCAATTTTTTTTCTTTGAGATCCCAAGTTAATTTTTTGATATGTTTTGAAAAAACATTATAACCTACAAAATACAAAAAAATAAAAAAAAACGCATTTTGAGATATTAAAGGATAAAAGACAAAATAGTTATCCTTGAAAAAAATTTCAAGGATAATTTTTAATTGCGACAATCTTCCTCTTTAAAATGAGCCCTATTTTATTGTTTTAGAATAAAAATTACCGGAAATATACATTTTCAAAGAGAACTCGGACACCTTTTTTGAGCTAACTTTAGCATACTTTCTCATACGATAACTAACAAAAAAAATTAAGATAGAAACAAAAAATTGGATTTCAATTATTTTTTTCCCTAGTTCTTCAAGTACAAAAATTTTCAAAAGAATCGGAGATGGTAAGATCACAAATTTCGTAATTTTTGGCGATTCTTGATAGAATGACCCTAAACGGATAATATTTTAGTTGGATCATCCTTTTTTAATAATAAAAGCAAAATACTGTTTAATTTTATATAGAATTTATTAGTTTGAGAAAAAGTAAAATAAAACAAAGAAAACAGTTTTCAGTAGAGAATATAACATAACAAAAAACAATTCATTTTTATAAACAATTTCAATGGAATTATTCATACCTACCAAATTCACTTTCAGATGCATCAGAGTTATAATTTCCGTTGAAATCGTTCTGATTTAAATAAATCACAATACGCTATTAATTTTCAAATACGAGAACTGTTATGTGGTTTTGTGGACCGAGCCCAAAACAACACAATGTCGACTTTATTCAGAATTTATTAGAAACTGAACTAGAACTTGCTTGCTGGCTGATAATAGAAGTTGAATACTATACAATTTACAGTATTTTGCAGTCTTGCCAATATTACTAAAATTTGCCGGTGTTGGAAGTAAACATATTTTTATCGAAACAATGAAATTTGTACTTGTTATTATTTTTGAAGTATTGTACAATTATCAATTACCAATGTCAGGAATAGATAGATAGGAACATATTTTTTAGACATGATGTTAAACCAACACATTAGTTTCACAACCACAACCGGAGCTAAATTATGCCATAACATATTCGGTTAAAAATAATTTCAGCTAAAGATGGACTGGCATCACTTTCAAAATAAACATATTTACAATATCGTTAATAGCTAAAACTTCCATCTCCCAAATATTACGGAATTTGGATTTTTTGCCTAAAAATTGTTTACAGATAAAAAGATCATATTAAGTTTTATCTATAGTTATCATTATCTTAATTTTTTTGAAAAATGGACTTTCCCCACTTTCAAAATAAACGGCTCATATTGTCACATAAATTTTGACGGGGTCTTGCGGAGGTATATAACTTAATCAATTTTGAAAATGTGCCTTTTCCAAAAAATAGATATCAAATTTTACCAAAATTTAAAACTATCTAGTTCAAAAACTATATATCCTTGAAAAACCATAAATTGTAAAAATCAAATACATACCTGCTACTTCAATATCCATTATTCAAAATTTCCTAATTTTCCCTTAAAATCACGAAAAAATTATGTGAGCACAGTTAGTTTTAAAGAAAGTTTTTTCTGTAACAACTAATCTTTTACGAATGGCTACTTTGAGCTGAGCCCGCGGCTTTTATAGTAAATTCAGGTAAAAAAAAAATCCTTTCTGAAACTCCCTAATTGGTTAAGACAATTAAGACATAAAATGCTGGTTAACAATTACATGTTTAAAAAACCGAATTTTGGCCAGCTAGATTGGGAAAATGTCCCACTGCGCGGCGGACAGACAGAAATTTGAAATTTTTGTTGCCATTTTTCGTGTCTACTAGTCATGAAACGTGAAAAAAAATTTCAGGGTATCAAATTTTTTTTTTTTAAAAATCGATCACAATACTATATTATTGAAATAATAAAGTAAAAGAATATGTAACTTTCACTAGGTAGGGAGAAACATTTACGAGATATGAAAATTGGAAGATGTATATTAATTTTCGCCTAGAAACTCTCGACTCACATCGTTTTGCCTTCTATCTCCAGCTATACGTACCACACTGCCATGTCAACTATTTGAACAATCGATTTGAAAATTGAATTCATAAAATTTGCATCCCTTCATGGGTTCCAATTTGCAAGTTCCTTGCGTAAGCGACACATAGAATAGATAAATCAAAATATTTCACCTATGACCTTCTGTTTCTTCCTGCTCACACCCCACACTAAAAGTTATAGACTTCAAAGGAGCTTCGAGTTTAGGGTATATTAGGACTTGAGGTCGATCAATGTAACTTATTGCTATTAAGATGAATTGTGCACAAATGCCATTCATACGTACTGCTTTAAAATAACATCCGTCTACTCCGTATTAGAACTCATATGACGTCGACTGTTGCATATTCGCTAACTCAAATACAATAAGAATGTCCTGGATGGTAGATGAAAATCGTTCAGATATTTCTACAGCATTCCCTGCTATGATTGCGCTGCATAACAAGCTCGGATACGCAAATAGAAAATTCCAGGAAATATGCGGCATGATATATCCTGATGGCGATTGCACTCCATATCCTGAATAATGCTGCTGGAAAATCGATGAAACTATGCTTTGAACAACGTATTTTTTTTTTCAAGATAATGGCAATATTGTGTTTGTATCGTCCTTAGGGAGGATATACATATCAGACTTCCTTGGCCAGACTATTGCTATTGAATTTTCGAACAAATTGCATTTCAACCAAGTACAAAGGCGTCTTTATCGTCTCTCCTCTGTTTAATAAACTACGTTGTTGAGAAGCTATAGTGCATCTTGCGGTTTCCTTTATATTAAAAATTGATATAAGATTACTACAAAGTAAAGACGAGTTTGTTCTATAAATTGGATGAAATGAATCTTTAATGTCAAGATTGACGTCAGACAAGTTTGTTTTATTTTCCGAGCGTATTTGCTTAATTGACGCTGAAACTCAAGAAAAATCTTCTACTGAAGCAAAATTCTAGCGAGATTTTAATGATTAAGCCGAAAGTTTAGATAGCAATTCAGCTGGCATTTCTATGAAGAAAACATTTGGATAGTGTATTGCCGTCATGAATTATTGTTTATCTTTCATTTGATCATAATTACTTTATTTTTGTTTAATAATAAAGTATTGTGATCGACCTGAAATTTAAAAAAAATTTGCTACCCTGAAATTTTGTATTTACACGTTTTAGGACTAGTAAAAACCAAAAAAGCAAAAAAAAATAATATGTCCGTCTGTCCGTCTGTCCGTCTGTCCGCCGCAAACGCCGTACGTAAAATCGTTTGAAGGCGCGTAGCTCCCAAGCCCGTTGATATATTAAGTTAAAATTTTAGCTAAGGTAGATTTAGTGAACCCCTACGACTGATATCTTTTGGGAAGGTGGGGGTGTGAGGGTGGATGAGGGGTGAGCGTTTTAGAACAAAAATTTGGGTTTCTATATCTCAGGAAGCACTTATGCTAGGAGGCTGAAACTTGGAAATTATGTAAAACTATAATAGTGGACCCATTTCCAAAAAAATTTTTGACAGAGGTGGAGGGGTGTGGGAGTGGGGTGAAAAACAATGGATCAGAAACGCTTGAAAGCCGGGATTGAAATATTCTAAAATCCATATCTCCTGAACGATTGGTGTCAGAAGGTTGAAACTGTGTGGCTGTCTTATGGGATACTTTGAGGTTATACAAGGGCTAAAGTTTTTAAGGGTGGCAGTCGGGTATGGGGGTGGGGCAGTGACGGTCATAGAGGGGGGAATGGGGGTCATGGCCCCACCCTAACAAATTAATTTGATTATAAAATGGGTTTCGATATCGCTATATAGAATAATCCTCAGCAATACCACCAGCTGTAAGGGTGTTTCGGATTTAGGCATGATACACCCTCTGACGAGTCTATGCCATCCGATGACGAAACAGCTCCTTCGGACCCAGTCCAACACAGTCTTATAAAAAACTGGCCAGTGAAGGTTTTTCAATTGTCATGCTCTCAGGGACAGCGATTAATCAACAGTCGGGGATTGCATGTTGCGGTTTCACACCAGAAACTCCACTGACGCCGGAAAACACAAAAAAATTAAACAAATTTGCTCTTATGGTAGCTTCTCACCAAGCAAAAATTCCACTCTTATCGTAATGCTGTTGCTGTTAATGCTTTTTAATATTCTGAAATTCGGTTGCCTAAATCTGGCGATTTAGATGCGGAAATGAAAAGTTGATATTTTCAAGGCGTACCAACCGTAGCGACCATTGCATTTGCACAATTTCCATTTTCGTTGCATTAGCGGGTAGCTACCGCAATTATTTTCTCTACAGTAGCTACTGAACTTCAGGGTCCCCCCTTGAAAAAACAATATGACCGCCACTGGGGTGGGGTGAACAACTTTGGATTATACACCAGGAAGATTAAATTTGGTTTATGTACATATATGGGATCACAAGTGGAGTCTACTGAATGAAAACTTTTTGAGGGGGGAGGTGAAGCACGAAAATGGAGGGGTAGTAATTTTTTAAAAAATTTAATTTTTATATCTCAAAAACCGTACCAGATATGATCTTGAAAATTTTACAGGAGTTGGAGTCAATAGACTTCTAGTAGTTGGGTTGTGGGTGTTGAGGGTGATGGTGAAAGGAGGTAGAAAGGAAAACATTCTGATTTTTATTTCTCGAAAACCGTAATGAATAGAAAGCTGAAAATTTACGACTATATAGAGCCACCCTAAAAAAATTGTTGATAGGGGTATCAAGATACAGGGGTGAGGAGGGGTGGTTTCTTTTATCTCGGAAACGGCTTATGCTAGAAAGTTGAAACTTAGTACGTATATGTAGATGCACTACTAGAGTAATTGAAGCAAAAAAGTTCAGATTTTTATTGGCGTTCAGAGGTTGAGTAAAAAAATGTCCGTGAATCCACATTTTCACGAATTTCGTTAAAACTTGTAGACATGTCGAGCTATCAAAGCAATTTTACTTCTACGGGCTCTTTATATGGTATAAGCGCCTTGAAACGTTAATTAAGAAATTTTTCGATATCCAACCCCTAACGCGGTGTACAGTTGTTGTGTATATATTCACGAATTCCGATATTTTTTTTTACGAGTATTTATTTAGTCTACGGAATGAATCCTTACAATAATATGATATAATAAATAACGATGTTAAATAATGTTATTACAAAAAAAAATTAAGAATACAAATTTGAGCAACTAGCTTTATTAGTTTCTGTCTCCTGGAAGAGTGACTTTAATGTCACGAGATTAATATTAAATAAATCAATACAATGACTATACTTATTGCCGGTTCTCATCAGTCTTGGCAGTGGACTATTTTGACCATACAGGGTTTGGTGCATTGGCAGAGAGAACGAAGATTGACACCGAGTTCGAACATTAGAAACACGAAAATTAATAGACTCAAGAAGACACGGACAATCTACTACATAATTTATAATTTTAAAAAGAAAAAATCTGCCAATGGTCTGGGCGAAACTTTATTATTTTTCGGGTCAAAGTTCGGGAGCAGTCAAAGTCGGAGTGTATCATGAGTTGCTTCGAGATTATTAGATTTCTTGGAAAATTATTTTTGTTCTTAACATAAAAATATTTAAAATAGAGATTTTTAGTTGATTAAGCATTAAAAAAGTCCGTGTAGACTATTCGAATTTCGGTATATTATGTACACTAAAAGCCCATAGGAGCAAAAACGAATTTTATGCCTTATCAGAATTAAGAGATATGACGAATTGTTAAAACGTATACAAACCCATTACTTAGACTTGTGGTTTGAATTTCGAAAAAATTGTGAAACACGTTTTTAGACGATTTCATAAGAAGCAACTTGATATCTCATGAGACATGACGGATTTTCAAAAATTTGTGAAAACGTAAGCAAACCGTTCACACCTCCTTGGTTCTGGAAAATTGGTTGGCCGTAATAATCAATTTTATATCTCATCAGAACTAAGGAATGGCAAAAATTGTGAAAACATATACAAACCCTTGGGGGTTGAATATCGAAAAATTGAGAAATGGGTTTGTAGGCGATTATATAAAAAGTCTGTAGAAAAGAAAAGCGATCTAATATCTCATCGAACCTAAGAAATATGTCGAAGCTTTGAAAAGCATACAACCCCCTTACACCCATTAGGATTGAATATCTAAAATACTGAAATTGACATTTTGGCTTTTTTATATAGAAACCTTTGGAAGTAAAAATGAATTCGATATATCACCAGATATGCAACATCCTTACACCCACTCGGGGGTTGAATATCCAAAAATTCTGAAAGGAGTTAATAAATAAATATGAAGACAGCACGAGAAAGTAGGAACCAATTTAATTTCTTATCACTTCTAAAAGAAATGACGGAATTCGTGAAAACGTGTTCAACCCGTTTATACCCTCTTAGGGGCTGAAAAAGGAAAAAACTTAAAAACAAGTTTTAGGCGATTATTACGCAAGCACGTGAAACTGAAAAGATATTCGATATCTGATAAGACGTGGGGATATAGTAGAATTCGCGAAAAAGTTTACAACCCCCTTCGCACCCCTTTAGGGGTCGCATTTAAAAAAATGCTGAAAACACTTTCTATGTATTTATATGAAGAAACCGTAGAATAAAATTCTACAATATAGAATTCTATAGAATTCTATAGAATTCAATATTTGGGAAGACCTAATAGATATGACGAAAACCGTAAAAGTATATGCATTCCATTTTCACTGATCATTTATTTTGCCCCCCCCACCCTCTGAACGCCAATGGAAATTTGAAATTTTTTTTTATTTAAATTAGTTTTCTAGTTGATTTACATAAACGTACCGAGTTTCAACTTTGTAGCATAAGCCGTTCTATAGATAGGAAAAAAAACCCCCACCCCTGTACCATACTACGCCTATAAAAAATTATATTTTTCCAAGATGCTACTAATATAGCTCTATTCAAATTCCAAGTTTCAGCTTTATATCATTATAGGTTGTCGAGATATTAAAATCGGAACTTTTTCCTTTTCACTCTCCCCCACCCTCACCCTCTACACCCTGACTTCCTAAATTTTGTTTTTCGCTAGAGGTCTATTAGGCCTACTTTCGGTAAAAATTTTAAGTATCTATCTTACAGTGTTCTTGAGATATGAGACGTGATTTTTTTGAAAAATTCTTATCTCCTCCACTTTCATGCTCCACCGCCCCCTTAAAAAATTTGGCTTTCAGCAAACTTCATTTGTCAATAACGATATCTCATGAACCAATTGTACTAGATAAATAAAATTTGGTTTGTGTGTAAAGATACACAAACCAAATTTTATTTATCTAGTACAATTGGTTCATGAGATATCGTAATCTAAAGTTTTTCACCCCCCACCCACGTACGCCACTGCCCCCACTCAAATTTTTGTTTCCGATCTATTCTCCTAGTATACCTACAAATATTCATTAAGTTTCAATTTCGTGACATTAAGCGTTTAGGAGATATGGATTTTAGAATGTCTGGATCTCACCTTTTTTGCGTTTCGGACGCATTATATTTCCCCCCACTCCCGAGCCCCTTAACCTATATTGGCAATTTTTTTGCAAATGGGTCCACTACCAAAGCTATATATAAATTCCAAATTTCAGCCTCCTAGCATAAGCGGTTGCTGAGATATAGAAACCAAAATTTTCCGTCTAAAACATTTCCCCCTCCTCCCCCCTCACACCCCCACCTCTCCAAATTTGGTCACTTCAGGAGGCCTACCCACTCTACCCACGAAAGAGATAGCTGGTAATCCAGTGGAAAAGATTACCAGTTAAACCCATGGCGTAGAGTTTTTGTAGAAGTAGGACATGGTTTAATTTCTTAGGTCTATTGATATTTGGAATGCACTTTCACTTCTAAATGATTTAAACATAGTCGGGGAAAAAACCGATTTAAGTATTTTTCAATATTAAACCCCCCGGGGGGTGTAAGGTATTGTTCAAGTTTTCACTGATTCCGAAAATCTCTTAGATTTAATGTGATCGAATTCGCTTTTACTTCTATGCAATATTCTATTGATAAAAAAAATACGTAAATAAATAAACAACTTTATTATTTTTTGGGTAGAAGTCCGGAACGTGTTTAATGCTGAGAAGCGATGTAGGTTACTATGCAACTGACAACCTAAAGAATAACCAGGAGGCTATTTGGAACGTTATTTTTTAGGTTTTCAGTTGCATAGTAACCTACATCGCTTCTCAGCATTAAACGCGTTCCGGACTTCTACCCAAAAAATTTTAGACTTTTAGACTTTTATTATCAGAACGGACTTTTTTGAGCTGAATTTATTCGCCTTTTCCATAAATTAAAATATAAAGTGTTCGATTTATCTACCGTGATTTGCGGTAAGTCCAGTAACTCAAAGGTGTTAAGTGATTTCCACTGTTATCAAATCATTCCTGTTACGCCCTGGCACTTGCTATCCCTTGGCTAATACCACGACAACGAATCTATGCGGCTTCACTTAATCCCAATGCCAATAAAAGCCCAAACATAAACGAAGGATCGATTGATAGTAGGCCTTGTGGGCTTTCGTTCGACGCCCATAAAACCCTCAGCCTGAAAGTCAAATTTGAGTTCAATAAATTATTCAGGGACTCTTCTAATTCCTTTCGGATTTATGGTGGTAGCGTTATTTCAAAGAAACATAACTTGAAACCGCCGGCCGAAAGTCAATGGTGCCAGTAATGCTGCTATTTGTGTCCGAAGTCCCAAGGATTTCTGGGTGGCTTTCCTAGCAAAAAGGAAAAATACATAATCCTATAGGCGATTGTGTGAGCTGAACATTGATTAGAATTCGGATAAATAACTTCCCGAATTCAATTCGACTCCTTCGCATTTTCCTGTAGGTAAGGTATCGTATTCCAGAATAAAGGTACGAGGCATCGGGTTTAGGGTACTCATATAATTTGAATCTGCGAAAAGTTTCGGCTCGTGTAGTTCGTAACGTGGTTTTCCTCTTCCGGATCTAGTGTAATTCTTTGCCGGAACACAGACTTTATTGTGAAGGGAGCAGCTTCAATTTAATCTTAGGAAATGCTGACGGATCCGTTTTATTTTTTATTCAGGAGGCAACACGATTTTCAGGATTGTTGCGAATTATTTATGCCGAATTGAATCTGGATATTTACGTTTAATTTCATACGAAGGACGAAAAACAGGGGGCCGGAAAGAATACGACGTAAGCGAAAAATTTAAAGTAAAATCGAGAAAAGGGTGAACTTTATTTAACAATTTGATCTTCCAGTTATACCTACATCTAGCGAATATGTTTGGTATATCTAGTCGTTAGCTGGAGTCCACTTTTTACTCGAAATAAAATAACACAAAAAAGTCAAACAAAATGTCCGTCTGTCCGCCGCAGACGTCGTACGCCGTACGCAAAAGTGTTTGAAAGCCCGTAGCTCACAAACCCGTTGAGATATTAAGTTCAAATTTGGGTGGGTAGATTGGGTGAACCCCTATGTGTGGTATCTTTTGTGAAGGGATGGTGAGGTGGGGGTGGGGGTAGCGTTTTATGTGAAAAATGTTGGTTTCTAGATCTCAGGAACCGTTTACACTAGGAGGCTGAAACTTGGAACTTATGCAGTACTATAATAGTGGACCTATTTGCAAATGGTCGATAGCGGTTGAGGGGCGTGAGATTGGGGGTTAAAACTCTTACGAGGACCCGATTTTTTCGACACCTTTGCGGGAGTGGGGAATGGGTGGGTCCTACTGTTGGGGTGTCTGACCATTGTTTTTTGTTTCTCATTGTAAAAACTACCTCGTGGTAAATTTTCAGCGTTCTTAGAACTCTTCATGACACTTGTATTGATTGTTGCGCACATACCTAGTAACAGAAATCGCGCTCGAATGACATTTATTTTAAAAACAATTTACGTCATCAAATAGATAATGTTATTATCTTTAAAATGAGCCATCATAAAGCCAAATCGAATAAAGTAGAATTTTCTCAATCGTGTACGCAAAATCGAAAAATGATGTTTCGAGAAAAACGCGTTCAAAGTTTTGGAAACATAAAAATACTATATACTCGTACTCATTACCCGACCCCTCCGCTTTATGAGCTATAACTCGTAAACACTGCAGATATCGACTTGAAATTTTTTCAGAGAATATTAAGACTATGTATTTCCAAAAAACCGTTTTTTTTACCCGATAAAGGAGGTTCTACCCTTAAGCAATAAATTTAAGCTTTTCGCAATAATTTAGCAATAAATTAGCAGTAAGTGATGGTGAAGAATTCAACAGATTCCGCCAAAAAGTGTCCGCTAACTTCAGGGACGTAAAAATTTCTGTGTTGAAGTAAATATCTCAAAATCGCGTGCAGTTACAATTTTAACTGTTACATCAAATAAAAGGTGTGTCGATTCCCTAAAAAACAAGCTATAACACTTTGAATTTTGATTATTAGTTTTCAAGATATAACGTTTTAAGTGAGTGAGGGTACAGGTCCGAAACACTTTTCTTGACCACCCTGTATCTCCACGGATATTGAAAATTGACCAACCCTGTAGAACAATTTTTGTCTTAAAATATATCAAGGAAGAATAACGCCTTACAAGGTTGTCCACGGAGGACACCCTGTATATGCTTATAGCCAAAAAACTAAATTCAGAATTTTTTGATAAAAACCCGTAATAAATATCCCCACATCGACGACATCACCAGCGTTGTCGCACGTCATTAATTAAAAGGACCACATTTTCTCGAAAATGGTCTAACATGGAAAATAAAGGACCATAGAATTTATTCAAAAAATATATGGGAATTAAAAAAATTATAGAATCAGAAAATAGAACCATGAGCTAGTCGAACTTCCCAGCAGGCAAAGTTGCGTATACTATACGTCAAAAGTAGTTCGGTTAAAAGTCGTATATAACCGAGGTCTAGTTGCTGGGTTGTTTAAGGGCTCACATACCCCTAACATTTTTAAGAAATGGTTTTTTTTTTGTCTTACAGTTTTTTATTTGTTATACTTTTAAGAATTAAAAAACAAAATTTTGAATTTAGAAAAAAAAAATTTAAGAAAATTCCACTACGTTTCAAAGTTATAGCAATAAATGTGACCTGGCTAACTGCCGCGCCCCTCTCGACAGCTACGTTTCGTATTTCTTTTGTTTGCAAAACCTGGGTTGCTTAGAAAACAAGGTCGTTTATAGGACCAAGTTTATAGGAAGATACAAGGGGAAGAAGGTGTATAGTACGAAGCTGGAATGGGTGACTAGCCGTAAGTTCACGATGTACCTACCAGAAACTTTAAACGCGTTTTTCTCGAAACTATGTTTTTAAACAGTGTCGGCACGATAACTGAGTCAATTTCCAATATTTTTCAACTTTTTTTTTTAAATTTTGATAATTATTTTCTCTACATATAGGGTGACGAGAGGTTTTTTTAATTTTTTGGTTGGACAATTTTTTATAAATTATTAAACGCAATTTTTTTTTAAAAAAAACTGATTACTGAAGTTTGAAATACTGTAACTTCTTACTTTTTGGAAAAAAAAATCCCTCCGTCACCCTATAACTACTACATTGTTTTACAAGATTCTTTTTATTTTTGCAAATTGAATTATTTTTGATGAAGTTATAATGCCGACAAGGAGGCACCATGATTTTCATCAGTAGTCCATTTACTTATACCCGTAAAAAAGAATGCAAATATTAAAAAAAAAAATTATTTTTTTGTTATAGTTGAATAGTTAATAAGATATGTAAACTCAACAATTTAAATTTTTTTCATCATATAAACTTTATAATAATTTTTCGAATTCACGCTGTTTTCAGCGCTCACAGGTGTATGTGAGCCCTTAATAGAACACCATACGAACTAAAATTTTGACAAAAGTCGTATATTAAAAAATGGTCTTTTTCGTAAAAAAAAAAGTACCACCGGACCAATTGAAAAAAAAATTACCAACATTAGACCAAACGGACCAAATATGGCAACGCTGGACATCACCCACTGCCAGGAAATTTGAATTCGGAAAAAAACCGGCAGAAATCAAATGAAGTTTTTAGTTTGAAATAATTCACACCTGCTGCGTGTTCGATTATTTCTTTCCCCTTCCCGTCACCATTACCCTCGCTGTATAAGTTACTTCCTCGAAATTCTATCGGACGCCGGTGGGTTCTTCACAGTTTGAGAATAACGGTTTTTGGATACGCTAAGCCCGCCCATTGGAACATTCTACGCCATCTTTTGAGCTGAGGTTTAGTTATTCGTGATACTATTATGTGTTCGCGCTACATTCAAACTCACAATTCCACACCAATTAGGAAACAGCATTACTGCATCACATCCATCCATCTCGTTTCCTACAACGTAGTTACCGCCCTACGTCATCGCTGCTCATTCCATCGCACGTTCTCTTGCCACCGCCATCCATTGGCCGAATTTCCGATCCGACCAACTCGAACTGTCACTCCAATTGACGGAAGAAACGGAGACGGTTCCCGCCGCCCAGCCACAGCGAAAATATTCTGAGTGTTCGCTTTCTAGATAGAGTGGTTCGTTCGCGTTGTGATTGCTTGTGTTTTTTTTACGTCTAGCTCGCGCGGGTGCCGCCACAGACAGAGTCGAGTGCACAATTCAGCGCGCTAACTGTAATTAGGGACCGTACGGCCTCGACCTGCGGACCAATCGAACGAAATTTTCCACAGGTCATCGAAAACTCCTCCGCGCGTCACGCTGCAACGCAATAATTTCGTTTCGAAAATAGGAAAATCGAAAGCCCCGAAACATTTGAGTGGCTGCTCTTGCAAAGTGCGTTTTTTAGGCGTTCGTTCGGACGCCTTTCCGCGTTGTGATTACGTGTGAAATAATCGTGGAATCTTGCGGTGCGGAAAGAGGCAAGAAGAATCGCATCAGTGTCGGACCGTGTCGACAAAATAATCGGTGGCGGCGGCATTCAAACGGAAAAAAAGTTCAGTGAAAGGAAAATTCGTCGGTGAGGTGTTTTTGCGCGCTTGAAGTTGCCCTGACGTTGGCATCGTCATCGTCTGTGTCGTAAGCGAAGAAAACCCACGCAGGAGGCTCGTTCTCGTCCTGCCGTCATCAGCCCCGGTCTGCGGTGTAACGCGAGCCGCCACAACCACTGCAGCTGGTTTCCTGCCGCCACGATGGACGCCCTAGTCACCCCGTTGAGCTTGTTCCTGGGCTCGATCATTTTCCTCGCCCTGATAAACAAATCGATAGGAGTCCGACGATCCTACGTCGAGCTTCTGTTGCGGATTTTTGAGGTGAGTGTCAAGAAGCCGCCAGAAAAATTCCTTTCGAATTTTCTAATCCGAAATTTTTCGTAGAAAGTGAACAAATTTGTTGCTTGCTAGACGCGCGCGCGCTAGATCTTCGCCGTTCGGCGTTTACGCAATCGATTTAATGGTCTCGTCGCAATCACACACCTGGCCGCCAGGTTCCCATGCTCCGATTCATTCGAAGTCGAGTGCATTACACTTTCCGTCTCGGTCGTGACGAACGAACGCACGGCGACTGTATGGCCTCATGCTTGCGTGTTCGTTGCCCTTGGTGACCTTGCCCTCTTTTGCCTTCGGATTCCGGTCCGAGATAATGAGATGCAATGGCTTGAGTCCACTGTGTCGTCGTTTTGTAATTGGAAACTGCACCGCCCAGCAGCAACTTGGGTTGCACCTTTTTTTTTGCAAAGAAAATCGATTGATTTGTCGTGGATTTTGTTGCGGGGTTACTGGTGATGGGGCAGCGATACGTCTACATGTCAGCAACAACCTTATTTAGGTTGAAATGTGGGAAGGGTGTAGAAGGGCCCGCTACTCAGACGAATACGATGTTCGATATTTCCTGGGAATCAACTGTGCGCTTAATGCGTATTCCAGAAAAATCGAGCAGAAAAATTTATTTCTGCCAGTACAGAAGACATTTCTCCATTACGCTGCGATGTCTGCTGGAAGGCCAAGGCAATCGCCATTTGCTGATTTTTTTTTATTCCTAAATTGCCCCATCTGGACTCTTTCTGCCGATTTAAGAAGAATTCTACAAGAATCCTGATTTTTAGGCGTTTGTATAAAGAGCCCGTAAATGTGAAGAATTCGTGAGTAAGCCCCTTTTCATTTCCTTGAATATCGAAAAACCTTCAAATTGACCTACGATACAAACGACCTCTTTAGAACCAGCGGTTGAATATCTAAAAAAATCCGACCAAGAGAAGCTGCAGAAATAAAAACTAATTCGATATCTCATTGGGCCTAAGAGATATGATGAAATTCGTAAAAGCGTTTACAACCCGTTTACAGCCCTTTTGAATTTGATTTTTAGGCGATTAAACACAAATAAAAAATATTGCGATTAAAATCAAAGGACACGTACATTTTCTCTCATGTAGGTCAAAGGTTTTAATTTACATTTCTATCCTATTTAAATTTCAGCCAATAAGAGTCTTTCGGTGTTACAAAACCTTTGTCAAAAGAAATACGCTGATTGGCCAAAATTCAAATAAGTCAAAGGCTACTAAGAGCATGTAAAGTGTACTTCATAGTTTGTTTCAAAAGATGTTTATCTAAGAGGTCGTAGGGTAAAGTACCCATTCCTGAGCCCCCTTAAGAAAAATTTTTAGTTTGAGTCTTCTGCAACTTTACATATCAAAATATTTTGGTTTCCTGTTTTTTTAGTTCGAAGGACTATTTAAGCAGTTATTAAGCTAAATAAATAGTTTGACGTTTGAAAACAACATTATTTAAAAAATTTAATAATAGTGAGAAAACACCAGTGTGCCCAGTAATGAGCCCTTTTTTTGCAATACTGAGCCATGATCGACCCAATACTGAGCCCCCCCCCCCCCCCCCCCAAACAAGGTGCAAATATATCTAGAATACAATTTTTAACGATAATATATATATTTATTCTCAATATAATACTGAAACGCTTCAGATGTCATCCAACCTGAATCCGTTTTTGTATAGTTAATTCCATTCGGGATCAAGTCGATAATATCTTTTGGAATTCGTTTATACTGATATACAATCATTGGAGGAAAAATGAAGCCCTTAGCTGAAAAAGTGAACATTACAGTAATGCTTTCCTTTGCTCTTCCTTTATCGACTTCATAAACGTTTTTTGATCCCATTCGAGCCAAAACATTACCACCTTTTGGGCATAAAAGAAACCCTGATTCATCCCCATTGAAAACTCTAGATGGGTCTTTGAGGACATCAGTTAACTCTTTTTCTTTAAAATAATTAAAAATTTGATTGAACCATCCTCTGTTATCTCTTTCCGACACGCAAGCGCTTGATTCCGTAACCGCTTCCGGCGTTCTAATTGCGATTTGAGGATGCCTTTTCAGAAAAGATTTATACCATTTCTGTCCAGGATAGTTTTTATGAATAAATTTGATCTAGGGCATGCGTTCAAGAATTCTTTCACAACACCACGGACCTCATGTTTCCTTCTTGGAAAGCCTCTTACGTGGTTCTCAAAAATCCATTCAACAATTTTTGATTCTTCAACGGATGTCAGCACAGTTTTGGAACCCATTTTGCTTTTCACAGATCGTTGATGTATTCTATTTTGGAGCGTTGGCCTTGGAATGTTATACTTTTTTGCTGCTGCATGGATCGAAAGGACATTTCTTATTTCGTGTAGGGCAACATCAATGTCTTCAACGTCGTATTTTCGCTGTGATGCCATTGTTGCGGTAGCACAGGGATCAAATGAAAGGTTCTGGTAATCGAGGTTCTACTGTAATTATATTGGAGTTATCTTTTGCATTCATTTTCATGTATGTAGTTTCACATAAACAAAATATTAATATTTTTATATAATAATTTTTTTTCCTACGATGCGCCGTTCTTTACAAACCTTATACCTTATAATATATAGATTTCATCTAAACTATAAAATATCACAGGACTCATTACTGGAACGCTATATTTTTCCATTAATTCAGTAGTGACCCCCACTATGGCTCATTACTAGAAATTATGAAATTTTTGATCCAGTAATGAGCCCCCCTTTAATTTCGCAAGAAATTCTTTAATTCCAGACCTTTTTATTTTAAATATGTAGGAAATGTATAAATCTATCGGTATAAACTATAGTAAAACCTAAGATCGAAATACGGTACTTACCTGTTGTTTATATTAAAATGAAGTCCTTATAGATTTCCACAAGAATATTTAATTTTTCACTTCACTAAGTCAGTCCGTTCGGCACGAAATATTTCTTTTGACAGAAGGAGAACCACATGGAAAGTGTATGTTGAACTGACCAAAGAGAATAACGGCATTCCACGAAAAAAACAAAATTTAAGCTAAACCAAGCATGTTCTTAGCTATTGGTGAAAATGTTGTATAGAGGGCTCTTTATTAGCTCAGGGCTCAGGAATGGGTACTTTACCCTAGCTCTTTTTGGAAGCTTGCGTTCTTGTTGTTCTGCGATCGAACCACTGATCGTTGGAAAAGTACACATAAAAAGAGAAAAAACACGCAGCACTGGAGGTACGAAGCCTGTATTTACAGAATTTACACAACAAATTAAAAAAAGGATCAAAGAAAAACGCCTCAATTCAAAATTGAATTTCTTGCTTTGTTTTAAATTTCCAAAGTTTACTTCGAATAAAAAGGAAAATGTACACCAGTACCGGAATTCTGTACAGGGCGAGTCACCCAAAATATCGTCCAAAAACCGAAATTGACAGCTTAGCGATTTTGTGCACTGGCGTGTCGCCTATTAATTTCCCGCCTACTTCCATTCTGCCACAAAATTGAGCAACTGGCGAGAAAAAAGCGATTTCGTGAAATCACTGCTCGCCTGTATTCCTTTCGCCTATTTTTCTCGCCTAGTACTAGTGGAGCCGAGTTGTTTGTTTACATTATTTTTGAATGTTATGCAATAAATTGCAATTAAAAAACATATGCAGTAACGATCTTATACCATGGATACACTGCTTGTATACAAATTACATTATTCAAATCATGATATGCGATACAAGATGGCATGATACACAGCCCATACATGTTATACTTGTAGAAACCGGACCATCACATCGCAAACAAAAATTAAAACCGCTTAAAAAATTCTACCTGCCGGAAGGATAAAAAAATCCACAACTGCCATTCATTAGAATTTCAGTTAAAAGAAGGCTATATCAGCTAAAATTATCGAATTTATATACAAGGAAACAGG
Source organism: Beris morrisii (assembly GCA_951812415.1). Classification (NCBI taxonomy): domain Eukaryota; kingdom Metazoa; phylum Arthropoda; class Insecta; order Diptera; family Stratiomyidae; genus Beris; species Beris morrisii. The sequence continues at coordinate 34,317,463 of OX638313.1, read as the reverse complement.
TTGGATAGTATGTAGATATCAGCTTGTTGACGTACTATATGCGTATTATTGGGTGATACACTGGTGATATTGACGATATTATGATTTGTATACGAGCTGTGTATCCAAGGTATTACTTCCCCGAGGTTCAGGTAGCTATTTTGGCGAAATGGCGGCTATTTGCCATGCCCTATCGATCACTTAGACCAATAATCATGTCACAAATAGAGATGGGCAAAGCAGTTCCTTTCAGTGAAGTACTTCACTCCGAGTCACTCACTTAAAGGAACGAGTTCAGTGAAGTACTTCCATTGAACTCTTCGTTCATCGTTTGCTCGCGAACTAGTTCGTTCTTTTAGTTTATAGTTCATTACTTGAGGGGAGTTCAGTGATGAGTAGTCGTAGTCGGAACACGGACAGTAGAGCAAAAAAAAAGGTCAGTATATCTAGAAGATGATGAGCAAAAAAAAAGGTCAGTACATCTAGTACAGTATATTTATTTATTCGGACACACTGTACAGATTTAAGAAACCCAATTATATTGTCTCACACAGTTCCGATATCATATGTTCGTACAGTTCACTCTGTTAGTCTCTATTTGTCTTGAGTAGGTATATCGTTTTCAATTTTTTTGTCACGTGTCCAATGGAACTGTATTTCACCAAAAGGAGTAAGTTACTTCACTCACTCACTTCAATGAAGTGTTCTTTTGGAACAGTTCACTCGTGAACGACCCATCTCTATCACAAAGATATAAACCGACAATCTGGGAGTCCTTTAGGCAATAGGAAACTCATCCAATAAATGCCCTGTAGTCAAAACTCTGCGTAACATGCTCTATGCGACCGAAAATACCTTCCTTGCATGGGTACCAGGCCACGTTCGTATTAGGAGTAATGAAGCTGCGGATACAGCAGCCAAAGCGACACATGCCCTTCCTTTGGTAGTTGAAACTCTGAATCTACATCTCACCATATGGAATCCGTTCATTTCTTTGAGGCGAGAAGCCCAAACAATAGCCTGGAATAGTATTGATTCATTCCTACGATCACATAATACAACCATTTCAAGATTACCATACAACAGCCAGCTGACTAGGGCAGAATGCATATCTATCCTCAGAATAAGACTAGGCAAACCTCTTATCGCTTCTTTGAACAGTAGATTACTCAACATGCAGAGTACAGCTCCCACTCAAACATATTCTGATAGAATATCCAATATCTAAGCTGGTCCAATTGAGACCAACGGAAAATACATCGGCAACACTGCGTGATACCCTGGATCCCACAAACTGAGCAACACTGAATAAGCTTCGTGCGGCCTTTCTAGATCACAGAATGTGGGATAAAATCTAGCTACTAAACATAAGTTAGTTTTTGACCAACACATATAATAAGACGGCATCATATAGCCCAGTAGCTAAGATGCCTTCACACTTGTTACCTGCGAAATATTTTTTCCAGGCAACAATAACAATAATAATAATAATTTTAGGGAAATATGGCTGGAGGAGCCTGTAGAAGTTGGTGTTACATATAGCAAACTCAAATGCAACGGAGATCAAGCTTGCTAATGAAAAAATGTACACGAAAGATGGAATGGTGTGGAACCCAAACAAATTAAAGGATCGATTGCGTTGGATGGAATGTCTGGTGGCTTCTTTCTCCAACGTTAATTTTGGGAGCAGATTTTTGGGTTGGTTTTGGACTAATCCTAGATTTGAGCCACGCTAATTATGATCTGACCGGGGAAAATACGTAATAAAAGTAATCATTGGTTTTGATTTTGCCCAGTTAGGAGATATACCTATGATCCGCATGGATTAGTAGCACGGCGATACACGTAAATGCTAAAGAATCGCAATAACTGCTCAGATAGATCTGGAGAATGTTTGTATTTCGTTTTCAATTTGTTCGCCAGGCCTTTTCTGTTAGTAGTCAGGAAGTTGGCGAAAAAGTCTCCTTTGATTTTTATCGCCCTATTCCACACCTTTGTACATGAGAGAACTAAAAGCGCAAAGTAGTAGAAGATTTTTTTTATTTAATTTATGACATATTTTGCTAATCAGAATAAAGGGTATTAATATTTTGTGTGAAATCCACCTTTCTCTCGAGGCACGCAAGTATCCTAGGTCTGAAAATATCGCGTGCCACGGGAGAAAAAGATCTTTACACGTTCGATCAGCGTCATAAAATTATAGCCTAAAACCTGCTTAATTCTAATTGTACATCATTCGCTTTAATTGGTAGTAAAAAAAATATTAACAAAGTAATTCTTTGTAAGGAAATGCATGAACTTGATTCGTCTTAAACATGCTTAGATCGTTGATTACACGTGCAGAGCAATTAAATTATTTATAAAACGACTGTATGCAAAATTATTCGAATAATTCAATCGTCATTAGCTCTTTAAAACAATTTTGAAATATTGAACATGCCGCTATCTCGAAGTGCGAAATGCTTAATTGTATGTATTTTTCTGTTCAGTTTGCATATGCACAAGTCGTAAACACTTTATCATTCTAATAAAAAACTAAATATGTATTTGCTTTTATTTGATTTTAGCTTAATAAAGTGTTGCTCCGTATCAGGTGATTACAGGTCGCGAACATTTTCGTACAACTTGTGCCTTATCGACTTTATGCAATTAATGGTACTTAGCCTGTTGAAATGGAGAGACGTTAACCTTTGATTTATTGCGCCCGAACACTAATATCTTATCGGGACTTGTGTTTGAATTAATAAAAAATATGTATATATATATTCTGTCTTGTTAACATTATCTCGATGCGACAGTTTATGACTATGGCTATAGGAATTTAAGCTATAGACTTTGTAAAGGCACGAATCTGAAATTACGCAATAAATTTCAATTGGTATACGAAGTATGTTTAAAGTCTATAGTGCATTATAAGTTTAATTCAGCCCCCGACGACTTGCGAGCAGTAAAATGTTTCATCCGTGACCTTGATTGAAATTGTTTGTAGCCAATCATGTGACCTTATTACCAATCTGAAGGAAACTGGTTCTTTCAATCTTTCGAAATCGAGACCGTGCGTTACCAAATCGATTTTTCCGAATTAGATCAAATCCTTTTTCAGAAAACTGAGATAGTTTTTTGTCAAAACGAGAAATCCTTCTAAATTTTTAAATGTTTTGTCCACAAGCAGAAACTGTGGCTAAGGATCATCGACAGTCTGTTCGAAATCGTTCTGGTCCTTAACTGAAGCGGTCACTTTTTGGCAAAGGGCAATTTACTGGCTGCAAGAAATTTTTTTCACACGTTCATTTTTATTTTTGCCGTCCCTTAACTCATGTTATACAGGAAAGTTTTCAAGTGGAAGGCGGCGATTGTTGCCTTGTTCAGCCCATTCATAAGAAAAGATACAGATCGATCTACGAAAAAATACAATTTTTTTATATTATTTTTCAACATAATCTTCATCAAGTCTAATACATTTTTCATAACGGTGCTCTAATGCAGTGATACCATTTTTATAGTGCGATTTGTCAAGCCACTCAAAATATGCATTTACAGCATTGATGACTTCCTCGTTGCTCACAAATCTTTTACCTCCAAGCCAAAAGGTTGAACAAATCACAGCACAGAAGACCCTGCAAAAAATTCAGAGGCGTGCCGTTCTTAGCATTACTGGGGGACTTAAATCATGTCCCACTGCTGCAATGGAAGCCATGATAGACTTGGCCCCATTACACTTAGAGATAAAGAAGGAGGCTCTGAGAGAGGCCATAAGGCTACAGCAGTACAATAAATTCAAGGCAGGCGACCTTGTCGGTCACCTTAAAATTCTACAGGAATTTAATCAGAAGGACCTAACCGACTCAGTAAACGCTAACATGCCAAAGGTATATGATTTTGAGAAACCATATACGGTGACTCTGGGAGATCGTGTATCATGGCAATCTGGTCTACCAGATTTTGGGGAAGGTGCTTTAGTCTGGTACACGGACGGCTCTAAGACCTATAGTGGAACTGGAGCGGGCGTATTTGGACCCAATTGTAAAATATGGACGGCAATGGGACAAACAGCCACTGTGTTTCAGGCTGAGGTACATGCCATAGAGCTGTGCGCAGGTAAACTTCTACTGAATAAACCAAAAGGCGCTACAGTTATTATCCTATCTGATAGCCAAGCGGCACTGCTAGCGCTGAAATCTTATTGTTTCCGTTCTAGGCTTGTATGTACTCTTCTTAAAGAGCTGGCACATCATAATAGTCCTGATGTGGGTGCCAGGACATGAGGGTATTCCGGGTAATGAATCGGCTGACCAGCTAGCTAAGCGGGGAGCCAACTCACCAATGATTGGCCCGGAACCATTCTGTGGAGTAGGTAAAGGCTTCATTAAGGATGGTATTTTTAAGTGGGTAAATCTTCAGGTGGAAGATTATTAGAACTCACTTTCAGGACTTAGACAGTCAAAGAAATTCCTGACTTTCTCAAGTAGGAGAGCGTCGGAATTCCTTTCCTTAAGCAGGTATAGCGCACGGGTCATAATGGGATATTTTTCCGGACATTATTTCCTTAAGATCATCGGTAAAGTATCACTAGATACATGTCGATTCTGTGATATCACATCTGAAACCACGGCACACATTCTGTGTGATTGTGATGCAGTGGCCAGATCAAGAAGACAGATTCTCGGTGGATTTACTTTCACCTATGAAGACCTGTCGAAGACTCCCCTGAGTAAAATCATCTCCTTTCTCAAAGGAATCGATATGGCCTAGGGAGTGGTTAAGAGCCAGGAACAAAAGACCTCTTAGGTCGTAGTTCGAGAAGTAATGAGGCTTCTTTAGGCTCTACCAGTTAAATATTAATAATACTTCCAAGCCATTTTTTGAGGTTAGGAAACAGAAAATAGTCGCTGTGAGCAAAATCGGCTGAATATGGTGGATGGGGGAACAATTCGAACTTCAATTCGTGTATTTTAACCATTACAACGACTGACGAAAGAGCGGGTGCATTGTCATGGTGAAACAAGAATTTTTTTTTCGCCAAATGAGGTCGTTTTTCTTTCAATTCATCACTCAAACGATTCAATAACTCTGCATAGTATTTTTCATTGATGGTTCTACCCTTCTCAAGGTAATCAATGAAGAGAATACCTTTCGAATCCCAAAAAACAGTCGCCATAACCTTAATCGCTGACAAAACTGTTTTTGGCTTCTTTGGGGTTGGTTCACTTGCTCCAGTCCATTGTTTTGACTGTTGTTTACTTTCAGGAGTGTAATGGTGGACCCAAGTCTCATCAACAGTTATAAATCGACGCAAAAATTCGCTTGTATAGTGCCAAATTATCGGTCGAAACAGTCTTCCGGCGCAATTTTTGATCGATAGTTAGCAAGCGCAGAGCTTCTCCATGCACAAATGTTGATACAAAATTTTACACGTTCAGTTGACATCCTAGTAGTCCCAGCTATTTCACTCACTTTCAATCTGCTATCCTCTACCACGATTTTTCAGCAGTTGTCGCCTCAACGGGACGTCCAGAACGTGGTTCGTCATCAGTGCTCGTGCGACCTTTCTTAAAATCAGAAACCCACTGTTTGATCGTTGAATATGATGGAGAAGAGTCCTTCAGTGTTAAATCCATTTCTTCTTTGATTTGAAGTGGTGTTAAGCCTTTCAAATAGAAGTATTTGATGGCCGAACGCTTCTCTAGTTTTTCCATTTCCATGTAAGCAATCGAGACGTCTTCTTCAATAGGCTGTCAAACATATACGAAGTGACCAATCGACCTGAAAGTTATTACGGAAGCTGGTCAGGGACAGTACTGTAGAATACAGGTCAAAAATTAAACCTGCTAGCACCATCTCGGTGTCAAGCCGGAAACTTTTCACCCCACCCTCGTACTTAAGGTCCAAATTTAGTGACTCCAAATTTTCAGTGACTCATCCAGTTGAATATATGAAATTAAACACTGAATATTGTCTTTTAGGTCTGAGTAGCAATCAAATGGGAGTGCTTAATAAATGACATACAACATGCACACACGTAATTCTACTTTATCCCCAACTACAATATAAATCGGAGTTCAGTATTCATCTAGAGTACCTATTATACGATAAGTTTTGTGAAACTCAGTGTATTTCTTCGAAGAAAATATTCAGGCTGTGAAAACTGATAAGATAATTGTGTTTGAGTAGTCCTGTCTCTCTTATTTTATTATATCATGTGTGTATTTAAATTTGAGCTCTTCTTCTTCCAGTAAACAAAAACCAAAACTTTATTTTTAACAAGAAAGATGTTCCTAATCCAAATTTAAATAAAAAAAAGTTGTTGAATCAAAAAAGATAAACGGTATCGATTCAGTAAAATTCTGTTAGTTACACTTTATTGAAGAAAAAGAATTCCTCAAGTTATGAAATGGTTTAAATTAAATGGTGACGTAGTTATGTCAGTGCGATAAACTTACCTTAAAATTGAAGGTGACAAACTGAAATTTTATAATACAAAGAAAAGAGTTTCAACGATTCCGTTTTTAAGCGATAAAGCAAGAGTGTTACTCTTGAATGTAAAAAAAATTAGTATATTTCGACAATAAAAGTTACTAGTATTTTTCCTCCAACGGTGACCAATTTGGCGTGGCAAAACGGTTCTGAAGTCATTGATTCAACTTTCAGGAACAGCAAAAACTTCTTAATAGCAACATATCTTGAAAGCGATAACCCCTTAACCATACACCCTGTATGTTTGAAGCCAACCGATTAAGCGATGAATAAATTTTCAGTTCATACAAACGTTTGTACTGCTGTGACTAGTTATACAACCCAACGGAATTTGGTACGGCGAAAACCTAACTTTGTGTTTTGCTCATTGCATGACTTCTGATACCTATTAAGCTAGTTTAAGTTAGTATTGCTACTGTCAAATGTCAAATATTTGACTTAAAAAAATTTGATCAAAAGATCAGTGAAATTTTTCTGCCCAAATAGGCCTTGTGTATACCAAATAAAATATTGTTGCAAACAAAAATTTCACGATTACACTAACACCTTTGGCAGGGAAAATAGTCAAATATTTGATAGCGTGGCAAACAGTGTAATACTAGCTTTGGCACGAAGTTGGGTTACAGACTCGAAGTGTTGGTGTTTTACGCAGTAAGCGGGCGTTACAAGAATTTCGATTGAAACACAACTTGTCTGCTTCTATTTAAATCATTCAAATATTTTCACATTTGAATCAATATTGTATCTAATTAGCGATCCAAAAACATTGTTTTTTGTATGTCCAGTGTTAGTGCACCGTAAGTGGAAAGTAAAGTCATATAATTATTTTTGACATAGCCAGGTACCTACTTTGTATGATTTAACATATATTTGACTGCGTTGAAAACATAAAGGGCAAACAACCAGAAAACATAAAAAATTTATAGCAATGTAAAAACGAAATTTTACAACAAATAAAAAATCTACAAAGTTATGCAACATCCTCATTTTCTTTTCTTATACAACGTTCATATTACCGAGATAAGTAATTGAAGATCATTAAGTTTTATTCGAATGATGATGAACTGCTGTTCAAATAAATACAAAAACAATATCAATAAAGATTAATATACAAAAAAATTAAAAAATAACTAAAGAGTCACGCGATATTCTGAACAAGAAGTAGCAACAAGGCTAAATCAGTGCTCACACTCAATTTTAATATTTTTATCAATGGATCGTCGTGGGCATCTTGCTTAGTTCCAAGTGCAAATTGGTTTCAATTATTTTGTGCATCATCATTTTTATTGATCGTCCGTCCATGGGAAAATAACAGATTAGGCGTTGTGATTTTAAAGTTAAAAATCTGCCAATGGTCTGGGCGAAACTTTGTTATTGTCGGGTCAAAGTTCGGGAGTGGTCAAAGTCGGAGTACATTATCAGTTGTTTCGAAATTATGAGGTTTCTTGGAAAGTTAGTTTTGTTCCTAAAAAAAAATATTTAAAATAGAGATTTTTAGCCGATTAAACATTGGAAAAGCCCGTGTAGACTATTCGAATTTCGGTATATTATATACACTAAAAGCTCATAGAAGTAAAAAAGAATTTGCTGCCTTATCAGACTTAAGAGATGTGACGAATTGTTAAAACGTATACAAAGCCATTACATTCCACTTCGGGTTTGAATTTCGAAAAAATTGGTAAACTGGTTTTTAGACTATTTCATAAGAAGCAACTTAGGATTGAATAAAACGGGAATTGGCTTTTTGGCGCTTATATTGGAATCCTTCGGAAGTAAAAATGAATTCGATATATCATCAGATATGCAACCTCCTTACACCCACTTGGGGGTTGAATATCCAAAAATCCTGAAGGGAGTTAATAGATGATGAAAACAACACGAGAAAGTAAAAACCAATTTAATTTCTTATCACTTCTAAAAGATATGACGGAATTCGTGAAAACTTTTTCAACCCTTTTATACCTTCTTAAAACTTAAAAACGAATTTTAGGCGATTATTACGCAAGCCCTTGAAATTGAAAAGATATTCGATATCTGATCAGACCTGAGGGATATGGCAGAATTTGTGAAAAAGTATACAACCCCCTTTCCATCCCATTAGGGGTTGGATTTCAAAAAATCATGAAAAGACTTTCTATGTATTTATATGAAGAATCCGTAGAATAAAAATGAATTTAATATTTCAATAGAACTAATAGATATGACGAAAACCGTGAAAATATATGCATTCCATTTTCACTGATAATTTTTTTTGCCCTCCTTCCGAACGCCAATAGATATTTAAATTTTTTTTTAATCTAAATTACTTTTCTAGTTGATTTACATATACATACCGAGTTTCAACTGTGTAGCATAAGCCGTTCTATAGATAGAAAAAACACCCCCCACCCCCGTACCATACTACCCCTATAAAAAATTATATTTTTCCAACATGCTACTACTATAGTTCTATCTAAATAACAAGTTTCAGCTTTATATCATTATAGGTTATCGAGATATAAAAATCGGAGCCTTTTCCTTTTCACCCTCCCCCACTCTCACCCTCAAAATTGTTTTTTTCTGCTAGGATTCTATTAGGCCTACTTCTGGTAAAAATTGTAAGCATCTATCTTACACGGTTCTTGAGATATGTGACGTGATTTTTTAGAAAAATTCGTATCCCCTCCACTTTCATGCTCCACCGCCGCCTTAAAAAATTTTACTTTAAGCAAACTTCATTTGTCAACCTTCATACACAAACCGAATTTTATTTTTCTAGTGCAATTGGTTCGTGATATATCGTAATCTAAAGTTTGGGGGTGAAAAACTTTAGATTACGACGCCACTGTCCCCACTCAAAAATTTGTATCCGATCTATTCTTCTAAAGGGTTTTCCAATAAGGACTTGACAACTTTTTTTCAAAATAAAATGCAAACCATTTGAGATATTTCAAAAACTTTATTATCGGGTTGAAGTACAATCAAAACATTTATGAATGGAACTCGACTTCGTTCATATGGCCACCGCGGGCACGTTTGCAGCGGTCGATTCGTTGGACCCAATTTTCGATGACTCGGCCACACATTTCGGCCGAAATGGCTGCTATTTCGTGTTCAATGTTGGCTCTGAGCTCTTCCAACGTCGTCGGCTTGTTGGCATAGACCAACGACTTGACGTGGCCCCAAAGAAAAAAGTCCAGAGGCGTTAAATCGCACGAACGAGGCGGCCAATCGACTGGTCCATTTCTTGAGATAACACGCTCATCAAACTTACTCTTCAATAAATCGATTGTAACGTGTGCTGTGTGGCTTGTGGCACCGTCCTGTTGAAACCACATGTTGTCCAAGTCCATATCTTCCAATTCGGGCCAAAAATAATCGGTAATCATGGCGCGATAACGATTACCATTCACAGTAACGTGACGATCATTATCGTCGACGAAAAAATATGGCCCTATGACGCCGCCAGCATGCAAACCGCACCAAACAGTTATTTTTTGTGGATGAAGTGGTCTTTCATGAAGCACATGTGGATTTTCACCGGACCAATAACGCATATTTTGCTTATTGACGAACCCACTGAGCCAAAAATGAGCTTCGTCACTGAAGATGATTTTGCGATGAAATTGATCATCTTGGCGCATCTTTTCCAGAGCCCAATCGGAGAACGTACGTCGCTTCAAATGGTCCATCGGCTTCAATTCTTGAGTCAGCTTGATCTTGTATGGGTGTAAACCAAGATCCTTACGCAAAATTCGCCATAACGTGGTCTGGGCGATGCCCAACACTTGAGAACGCCGTGGAATTGACTGATTTGGATCATTTGCTACGGACGTTTCAACGGCAGCGATATTTTCGACACTTCGACCAACCCGTTGTCTCACTGGCACGGCAACATCACACAACGAATATGTAGACTCAAATTTTTGCACTAAACTTGTTACTGCCTGTCTACTAGGGCGAGAATTACGACCGAAAATCGGAGTTAACGCTCTTAAAGTAGCGGTCACCGACTCCGAATTTCTGTAGTAAATTTTTATAATTTGCAGACGTTGTTCCTTCGTGTACTTTACCATGATAAAAATGTTAAGTTTACTGAATAAATTGACAGTGACAGTTCGATGATTAGTGAAAGGGTGCGTTCACAAATTGAATTCAAAGTTGTCAAGTCCCTATTGGAAAACCCTTTAGTATACCTACAGACATTCATTAAGTTTCAATTTTGTGTCGTTAACTGTTTAGGAGATATGGATTTTAGAATGTGTCGAACTCGGCTTTTTTGCGTTTCGGACGCATTATTTTTTCACCCACTCCTACACCCCTTCACCCATATTGACAATTTTTATGCAAATGGGTCCACTATCAAAGCTCTATATAAATTCCTAGTTTCAGCCTCCTAGCATAAGCAGTTGCTGAGATCTATAAACCAAAATTTTCCGTCTAAAACGCTTCCCCCTTCTCTTCCCTCACACCCCCACCCCTCAAAATTTGGCCATTTCGAGGGGCCTACCCAGTCTATTAAAAAAAATGCTATTTAATATCTCAAACCGTTTGGGAAAGCTCGTAGCCTTCAAACGATTTTGCGTACGGCGGACAGACGGACTGAAATTTTTTTTTACTTTTTTCGTGCCTACTAGTCATGAAACGTGAAAAAAAAATGTTTCAGGGTAGCAAATTTTTATTTTAAAAAACGGTCACAATACTGTATTATTAGAAAATAATAAAGTAAAATATGATGACAATGGTATGCCTGGACCCTGAACCTTTCTTTATTACAACGTACTATAATTTTATGCACGCCAGGTTGAGCGCCAATTAACTGCATGTGATTGAAGTTAACCCAAAAAAAGATTTTTAAGCTTCGTCCTCAGAGGTCCTCTCTAAAATCGTTTTCGGATAGAAATGTTTGTGCCTGCAAATCTTGGGAGTGATTTTATATTTACTAGAAGCTATTACACTACAATTAGGCACATCCGAATTATCTTTAATCTCACTGCGTCGCAGTTAAGGTCAGTTTTATTAAATGTGTAATGTTGTACCTTGTACCGTAGCATTTGCCTATTTGTTATTTACATTGTAAGCAATTTTACATTATTATTATTATATTCTAGAATCTAGGTGCAATCATCTTAGAGTATTACGTTTATTTCAAGAACAAACAATTGCTATGCATTAAATAAAGGCTCGGACGCGCCCTAATCCAATGCAGAGCAAATTAGCGACATGAAAACAATAACAAAGCGAGCAGAGTAGCCATATCACTGACTCAAGTGTGAGCAGAGTAGCCACATCACTGACTCAAGTGTATCATTGGATAACCGAATTTAACATAATCGTCACTTTCAAATATCAGCAATATTTTCTTAATAATATTTTACACCTATATATCATCAAAGCTATCTAAATGTAAAAATTATTATTATTATTATTATTGTTGCCTGGAAATAAATTTCGCAGGTAACAAGTCTGAAGGCATCTTAGCTACTGGGCTGTGTAAAAATTAAAACCAGGTACTCTACTCTGCACTAAAGTGCAAAATAATACATCTGGTTATTATAATTTTGTCCATATATGCCAAAAAAGTCCAAATGGGCTGTCTATCCATTCGTATGATTACTCAAGGACGCGTTGAGCTATAAAGCTGAAGCACGTTCAACACAAATCCTTCGGATAGTTCTCATATATGAAAACATGTGGTCGCGTCTATTGATAGTCCTACAAATTTTCATAATTTAACCAAATCGATTTGCTTCTTCAAATTATAATGGTTTGACAACGCTAACGGTTGGCTAGCATGTACTAGCTCTTTGGTAAATGTCTATCTGCTCGTCCAACTCTCCATTTAAACTTCTCCTTAAGAAGGAATTACGGAGAACGTGAACGAGTGAAGCGCTGCGTGTGTGCATCTTAGAAAGTGTAACCAGTTATAACGATATCGCATCGCTCTAATCGCGTCGCTTCGATAGCCTATTTTCTATTTTCGTCGAGCGCGTAACGCGATTTTGACACTTTCGTAGGTTGAGTTTCGAATTTTTTACAACAATAGACGACAAACTACTTATAAATATCGGAACATGAATCGCTATACAAAAAGAAGGGAATACGTTTGCTGGTTGCGAACAAAGTATTTAGGCAGAGAGAATATTTTTTGGCAGTTGTGAGAAGCGATTCAACGCAATGGTTGTAACTGGTGTTGCGACTGGAGAAGACACTACTCTAGCTAGTTTTAAAGTAACTGTACTGCAACGGATTGCTAGTGTTCAACTTATAATTAAAAAAATCAGTTATACTTGTTTTGTGTCAGAGATAATACTGTTAGGGGGGTTCGCCTGGTTTTCAAGTAAAACACAATTCTTTTAAAGTCAATAGAAATAACAAACAAATATTAACGCTTTCCAATTTCATTTACTACTCGATCGCTTTTATCGATGAAAATCGCTTTACCAACACTTTCGCATAGAACTGATAGTCTTCTCACTCTGACAGTAGAAAACTGATCTCATGTACAAGCTGTGCGGCGTTTATATATACTTCATGAGTTGTAACGAGAGATTTTCCACATATTCGGTTGTGTGTGTGGAATGCACGCGAAGAATTTTGCTTATTGACAAAGCCGCTAAGCCAAAAATGAACTTCATCGCTGAAAATGATTTTTCGATAAAGTTGATGATTTTCTTCAAACTTTGGCAGAGTGTAATCGTCAAATTATCAAGAGGCTTCAGTTCTTGAGTTAATTTGATCTTGTAAGGGTTCAGGCGAATATTTTTACCCAAAATTCGCCACAATGTGGACTGAGAGATTCCTAATTCCTGTGAACAGCGTGAAAACGACTGGTTTGGCTCATTTTCAACTGAAGCAGTTACGGCTGCGATATTTCCGGTACTTCGACCGGACTCACTGGCACAGGAACATTCAATAGTGAATATGTTGACTTGAATTTATCTACTATAGCACGCACAGCCTGTCTGGTGGGACGATTCCCAGCCGGAACAGTAATGTCGACGGAATCGAATCCGTACAATATACTAGCAGCTCGTACACATTACTCTTTCGATGACAGAACTAATTACTTTAAACCGCATAGGCCCTAGGGAGTAATCGCTTACAAAGCACATTACAAGAAAAGCCTTATTTCGTTGAAGAGTAGTAAATAGTTACAAAGCATATTACATGTAAGGCATTATATCAATAGTGAGTGGTAAATACTTTAAATGTATGAACGGTAAGGTCTTGTAATAGTCAGATCAGTAATGTGTACGGAATTGATTTTGTACTGCAATTTGTACTCATTACTCTTTCGACAAAAGATCTTTAACCCGCATAAGCCCTAGGCTGTAAATGCTTAAAAGCACAGGACAAGAAAAGACTTATATCGTTGTAAATACATACTTATAAAGTATTGTGTTCGTCTCCAATTTAAACTATCCTTTACTTTGTTGAGTTGCAAATAACAACAATATGAAAAATCTAAATTGTTTAACAGTAAAATTATTCAATATAAAATAAATTAAAACACGCAAACAATACATCAGAATTCATTCAATAAACAAAATAAAAAATTAACAAAAATAAAATTCATAAAGATAAGAAAATACTCTATTATCTAAACTAATTGTTTACTTCGTTTTATAAATAACACTTATTGGAATTTATTACAAATGAACAGCACTTCGCAACATTTGAAACACTCGGAACGAACTGAATTTAATTATGGGCTCTTTGATATAAAATTAAAACGAAACATTAATGATTGCATCATCCCTGTACTTATCCGCTTCTAAGACATTACTTTCGCAAATTGTTACTAAAGCCAAGAGCATTTGGCAAAACTGTAAGGTTTCGTATTGTACCACCTCATAACTTACTCGCTTCTAAACCATTACTTTCGTAAGTAGATACTAAAGCCTATACCGTTGGACAAAACTGTAAAGTCTCGGATGCCCTCCTCTTATTACTTACTAGCTTCTAAACCATTACTTCCGTAAATAGTAACTGAAGCTAAGAACGTAGACCGTAATTGTACAGAGAGAGTATTCGAGAATATTTTACAGCAATTACACTTTGCATTACTCTGGTAAGGCCTTACAAACTCATCCCTTACTCATTGATTACAAATTCATCTCTTACGAAAAGTTCCACTGGGAAAGAACACGCGAGATGAGGAAGAGAGTTCAAGAAGAGTGGAAAGTTTTCTCTGCATTCCAGTTGGATATTGGAAGGTTGTTGTTTTCTCACTGAAAACTAATGTAATGGCTCATGACACAATACGTTTCTACTCATCACAAGGCTTACTATGCTACCACCGATGCCTTATCTAGGCATTGAACTGAAGTTCAAATCCGACCTATTTCTTTTTCCGCAGCATCCTGATCAGGAGAAACGTATCTAACGGACTTTCGTATCAACTCAATGAACTCACGTTTTCATGGAAATTTTTCACACGTTGCCCTACTAAATTGCTACGAAAAAAACAGTAGTTTATTGACGTTGTCCAGTTGATTAAATTACAAATTATTCGATTCCAGTAAACTTGACAGTCTCGAAAACTTTTTTCAGTTACGTAATCAAATTGATTCCACTTCCATATACAAGTTTGCACTTACTTCAAACAAGTATTTAGCGAGTATCTAACGCAATACGATTGCAATTTGTTCTATTTGCTGCCGATTATTCAATTTAAGTTGTTAACATTGGAGCAGCAATTCGATCGATCGTTTGAGTCATGGTTAAAGATTATCAGAGTAGTAACAGCTCGTTCGCATTCAATCGCATTAGCTCTACTGTTTCAAGATTATTTTATTTCATAATATTTACATAGTTCCAATTTTTCAGTGCATGGGCACATACTACACTCGATTTCAACATGCACGATTAATGCTTTTTACACAATATTTTGTTTACATGTAGCTAGTGCTCTAATGTTATACAAAGTCATCAGTAACTTACTTCCTTTGTTAAAAATTTTGCCATAGAAATTTTCATCAATTTGAGAATTGTACAGAATGAAGTTCGTATTCATATTGTCCAAAACAGTGAGGAGTAAATTTCGACAGAAATTACCTTGAAAGCAAAGACAGCACTACCTATCCTACTTAACGTCTATCCTCAAGTGACTCCATAGGCAGGAGCTTAAGACGCTCTTGGTAAAGAGGCATATGCAGTGGATCTTGCCAAGGAAGACCTTTAAGTGCGAATCGCAAGAAGAATCTTCTCGGAACTGACTCGATTCTATTCTTATGAACCTTATAGTGTGGAGCCCATACTGGGCAGTCATATTACAAGATAGAACGGACAAAAGTTCAGTACAACATTGTTGTAATATGCGGATCATACAAATCCTTGCACCATCTTCGCACAAAGCCTCAGACGGAGTTAGACTTACCGACAATATTGTCAAAACGGTTATTAAAAGTAACTTCGGAATTAAAATATACACCTAAATCATTTACTTTGTCAATTTAGTGTAAACCAGTCATAAAAACGTTGTAAGTCACTCTGAAGGACAGAACAATCAGCCGCATTAGTTACATATCGAAAAATCATTGCATCGTCAGCATACATTAAAATTTTAGAGTGGGAGAGAACCGAACTCACGTCGTTAATGAACAGAATAAATAAAAGTGGACCCAAATGGTTTCCCTGAGGTACTCCAGAAGTATTATATATACGAACTGATCCAATTAATAAACATGGCTGGAAAACCCAGTAATTGGAGCTTATAAGTCAGGATCGTATGATTCAATTTATCGAAAGTCTTGCTGAAATCAGTGTAAATGCAGTCAACCTGATTTCCACCTTTAATCGCTATTGGCAAAATTAGCAACTTCCATTAAATGTGTTGTAGAAGACCTGCACTTAATAAAACCATGTTGAGATGGACTTATGATTGATTTGCAATGAAAATTCATTACATTACAAACAATAGCTTTAAAAAGATTCGGAATACAAGAAAGGTTGGCGTCAGGCCGATAATTTTGTACATCCTTCCTCCTTCTGGCTTAATAGTAGAATATTGCGATGAACTAGGCAATACCCCGGAATGAAGAGAAAAATTGAATAAATATCACAAGGGACCTACTAGGAGGAGGAGCTACATCGTTTTAGCACGGTTGGAGGGATGCTATGTGGACCAACAGAAAAATTATCTGCAATATTTGAGATAAACTGCAAAAAACAGTGGCTTCATCTACATACAAATCCTTCATCTCAAATGAAGTAGAAGGAAACTTTGTCAGGTGTTTATAATCCTTAAAACTATAATCATAGTTAGAAGAAGTGAAAACAGCACGGAAATAGTTCCCAAGAAAGTTGCTTATGACTAAAGGGTTATCGCCGACTACATCATCAAAAGACATTGAAGCGAGGTAGCCGTCGGAATTAATTTTTGAATTGACGAAATTCTAGAACCCAGAGGTATAATTATGTCCTATGAAACATGGAATTCTCACCTTCCCAGCTTAATGCATTCTCATGGCTATTTGTTTGTGCACTATCAAAAGCTGTACAATGATTTAGTTGTCAAATAATATTTTGCGTAAATTTTTGCAGCCCTATTTTATGGCCAATATTTTTCCATTTTCACTTCGTAGCTATCTTGTAAGCCTTGTTTACACGGTGATAGTTTTTACGATAGTTGATGTCGTAATAGATGCTATCTTGATAACTTTCATCGTGTATACTTTATGACAGTTGTTTCCACACTATTATTATAGCACTACCGTCATAGTTTGACGAGAGAGTTGATAGCACTATCTCACAATTTACAAAACTATCGCGCCAACTATCGTCATGTGTAACGAACTGTCGCCAGTCACAATTTTAGCGGAGTCACAATTTTAGAAAATCTGTGACATATTCTAAGTCATAATTTTGACGTTACAAAAAAACATCACAAAATTGTAACTAGAGAAATAGGTGATCACAATGGCGAGCCTGGCAAACAAATTTAAAGTTTCGTGAAGTTCAATACTTAATATTGAAAAAATGGAACGTTTGCAAGAAAAGTGATTTAACTTAGAATTAGATGACTGTTTTACATTTTGTGTAATTTATGGGCGTTAAGAAGAGCGAAAGTTGTATAACGCAAGTACTTAATCCGTTTTCGACAATACATTTGGGAGTTACTTCAGCCTTCCACGTTTTGATGTAAGGCACAGAACCTTTATATTATAAACATGCGAATTTACCACTGACACTAACAGCTCATCATCATTTTAAAAGACCTATCGCGAAATTTATATAAAGTACAGGGTGCGCCATCTTTTATATCGGTATGTAAACATTGAATAACTTTGAAAAAAAACTGATTTTTATATGTGAGGTATTTTTATTCAATTTGGTCCTTTAGAATTTTTTTGGATTAGTTTTTGAATACAACATCAATCAAGTGGCTGCCTCTATTGGCCATAGCAAAATGTGCCCTTTTTGCTGCGGTTTCCATTACTTTTTTGAGCATCTCGGGCGGTATAGCGATGATTTCGGCACGAATGTTTGCTTTGAGCTCGTCAATGGTCTGAGGCTTGCTGGCGTACACTTTGCTTTTCAAATAACACCATAAAAAGAAGTCCGGAGGAGTCAAATCTGGAGATTTCGGTGGCCAGTCAATGTCGCCTCTTTTCGACATCAGACGTCCAGCGAATTTTCGTTGCAGAAACTGAATTGTTTCATTTGCAGTGTGGCATGGCGCACCGTATTGTTGAAACCAGTAACTATCCAGACCCTTTTCAAGCATTTACGGGCAGACATAATGAGCTAACATCCACCGATATCGGTTTCCATCGACTGTTTCGTTTTGTCGGAAAAAATGGCCCAATGATGATTTTGGCGCAAACGCCGACCCAAACAGTCACTTTTTGATCATGCAATGGCGTTTCATGGATCTCGTGTGGATTCTCCGTTCCCCAAATGTGGCAATTTTGCTTATTAACGCTGCCAAAGAGTGTGAAATGGGCCTCAAATTCATCAAAATTTGCTTCCAAAAATCAGGTTCAGTGTCAACCATTCGAGCGACTGTTTGGCCGTATTCCAAGCGACGTGGACGGTCTGTCAGCAATATTCTTGTGAATTGACGTTTCCAAAACTTGTCCAATCAAGTCAATCTGTTGAAAAATGTCACCCGTATATAACAGACTATCGGACTGTCGAATATCCACACTGTCGTTAAGTGCTCTCACTATATCATATATAACTATCACCTTGTAAACGGGGCTTAGCTTATATATAGTAGACCTCGGTTACAATGGACTCGACGGAACCGTCAGTATTAGTCCACTGTGAGCGAGTATGCACTTTATCCAAGTTATTTATTTTTAAGCCTAATACCAAATTTCATTTAGTGTCAGGAACTTGCAAATGGCCCATTAAGTGAGTTCTCCTTAGGAAATCAACGAATATACGCTTCAGAGCAAGATATCATGCTAAGCGATGGTCACGTCGCCAGCTCTTATAAACGGTAAGCAATTCTTCAGATAAAATCCAAGACGTTTAGGTGCATCTAAAGCTACTCTTGTCCAGGTCATGCTTTAAACATATGGAAATCTTCGTATTGATCTAAAGTATTGCCATCGAATGCAAAACGAGTCATGTTTACTCTACAGTTGACAGTCTTCAATTTTCGAGCCATTGAATTCAATTCCGTTTTGCCTATTCCACTCCAGAACGGTTAGTCAAATGTACTAAGTCATATGCAAAACTGTGATTTTGATTGAGATCGACATAAGATCATTGAGAAAAGTGAGAAATGGAATCGGTGATAGAACAGAGTCTTGTTACATGGAACACCATAATCTCAAATTTCAATTAGATACGTTAACGTATTCTCGAGCTATCGAACGATGCACAAATTCTACAACGACATTTTTCTGGAAGCTACTCGATGAATATACATTCAAAAAACAACATTTTAGGCTCGCAGTTTGACGCATTCTCCAGTTGTCGAGCAATTGGTGAAATCAGGGCTTCCAAAATTTCGTTGCGACCTTTATTATTATATTAAAAAAAAAATCTATATTCATATTATAATTTCATTCGATGAAATTTTTATAAAAGAAAAGATTAGTCAACCTGTCGAATTTCATTTCGCGCCTTAGTCATAACTAAATGAACCACGTCATTGTTTGATTTTGTTAGAAAGGTGATGTTTGTAAACGAAGAAGTCTTGACCGAAAAAATGTATTGTCGGCAAAAAAACACCAATCAGATGAGTAGATAGTAGTTTAGTTGGTTGTATGAATGAACACTTTTTTAAATTGTATTTGCAATGGATGTAATGCTTTTTTTCGCCCGCTGATTATTTTGCAATATTTTAACCAGTTCAGCGGCACTTAAATTTACAGCTCGCTGTAGTGGGTAAAAATATTGCAAATCGGTGAATGTGATGAAAAGAGAAAAAAAAATGTTCGTACAAATATTTCGTACTGGATGAGTAATATTCGGTTGCTCAACAATTCGGTCAATTTCTTTTTATTGTTTTTTCAGTCGGAAATTTTTTTCCCATATCATTCCTCCCATCACAAAATGTAGAATTCGAAAATTCTAGAAATAATAATGCTTGTGTTTTATATGAAAAGAAACGGTTTAGTTGAAATTGTACTTACATTATTATTTTTTAATAATAAAATGGTGAATAATAGTCAAAGCGAGACGTGCGACTCAACGTGATGGCACAATCGCGTCGCGCGCGCCATATAGCAACACCAGTTATAGCGAGCGCGTTGAATCGTTTCCCACAACTGTCAAATATTGACAATCGAAGCGATGCGCGCGAACCGATATCACTATAACTGGTTACAATCACTAACATACATTCTGTCAGATGTCATCGCATCGCATCGCTTAACGCCCGGGCGTCGCAATATCTATAATTCCACCTGTAGTATGTTGCACCTAAAGTATGTTACGTAAGTTTTCTATGGCAGCTATTATGATCGACTTGCAGTTTGATAACAAAAAATTACCTATTTATTTTGTATTTTCACGTTTTAAATGTAGTAGACCGACACTATAAATAGCAAAAAAAAGTCCAATCGCTCACCGTATACGCCATACGCAGACGTGAGTTTCAAATTTGAACAGTGGAGGAGTGCGTGGTTCCCTATTTTGGAATTACATCTCTTTATATAAAAATGAATGTTTGTCTGTCTGTTTGTCCTGTATAGGCTCCTAAACCACTCATCCAATTGCGATGAAACTTTGGTGATTTGTTGAGGGTACGCCCTCGATGGTCTCTGCGTTAACAAAATTATTTAACAGTTGGTGTTTCGCGAGTTATTTCAACATTTGAGTGTTTATACTCTAGATGAAATCATATAGAGTATTATAAGTTTAATCCAGCCCAAAAGTTTGTAACGCATAGAACCAAGCCTCGGACAAAAAAAAGTTATATATTATTTTTTGTTTATTTGTGGCCAAAAACCTCAAATCCGCCTGACGTCCGTCCGTCCGTCCGTCCGTCCGTCTGTCCGTGAACACGATAACTCAAGAACGCCTTCACCTAGGATCTTGAAATTTTGAATCTGGTTGTTTGGTTGAATTTGTAAGGCTAAGTTCGTTAACGGGCAAAATCGTCCTACTCCTTGGGGTAGCTGCCATACAAAATGTCCTTAAAACACGTGTTCAAGAATATTGGTCGATAACTTCAGAAGGGTTTAAGCTACGACTTTGAAATTTTGTATCTGTTATTTTTCTAATAGTTCGAGTTAAATATATGAATATGAAGAAAATCCTGTTAGTCCTTGGTGTAGCTGCCATACAAATATCCTGTCAAACTGTATTCACTTAATTCACGAAACTCACTATAACTCAAGTAATCTTTTAGCTATGAGTTCGGAATTTTGTACAAGTTAGTTTTGAGTAAAAGGAAAGTTTGAGTTTACAAGTCAGCGAAATCCTTTTACTCCTTCTGGTAGCTGCCATACAAAATATCCTTAAAACACGTGTTCAAGAATATTGGCCGATAACTTCAGAAGGGTTTAAGCTACGTCTCTGAAATTTTGTATGTATTATTTGTCCAATAGTTGCAGCTAAATGTATGAATATGAAGAAAATTCTATTAGTCCTTGGTGTAGCTGCCATACAAATATCCTGTCCAAACGTCTTCACTTAATTTACGAAACTTACTATAACTCAAGTAATCTTTTAGCTATGAATTGGAAATTTTGTAGAAATAAGTTTTGAGTAAAAACGAAGTTCGAGTTTAATAATCAGCGAAATCCTTTTACTCCTTCTGGTAGCTACCATACAAAATGTCCTTAAGACACGTGTTCAACAATATTTTTCGATAACTTTTGAACGCTTCAAGCTACGAATTTGAAATTTTGTACACGTTTATTTTTAAATGATTCCAAGGAAAAGGATAAATATGTAAGAAATCGAGTGAGTCCTTCCTGCACCTCCCTTGTGAAAGTCCTTCAAAAAGGAAATTTTTTTCGATGACTTACCCAATTTAAGATATGAAATTAAACACTGAATATTGTCTTTTAGTTTTGAGTAGCAATCTAATGGTAGTCCTTAATAAAGGACATACAACATGCACACACGTAATTCTACTTTATCCCCAACTACAATATAAATCGGAGTTCAGTATTCATCTAGAGTATTATACGATTGGCTTGCAGCCGATCGTGACTGCAGTATGTTTTTCATATGATTTAGCGGCAGTTCGTTTTCGGTGTATTAGTTATGCCTATTCCTATTACTAAATGGTATAAGAGGGTAGTGGATGGAAAATGGAATATGGAGGATGGAAGCTGGTGGATAGAGAATGGAGGATGGATGATGGAGTTTGGGGGATGGTAGATGGAGGATGGTGGATAGAGGATGGTGGATGGAGGAGGGGAGATGGTGGGTGAAGGATGGAGGATAGAAGATGGAGGATGGTGGATAGAGGATGGAGGATGGTGGATAGAGGATGGAGAATGGATGGTGGTGGATGGAGGATGCACCTCAATGACGGGAAGCAAGACTAGAAACCACTGGCTTTGCAGCGTGAACAACGGGAGAAACAGGAGCAATGGATAAACGGGAGAAACGGTGAGAAGGACGAGATCAACAGGAGCAACGGGAGTGACAGGGGCGATAGAACAACGTGAGCGTAGCCGCGGTACGCTACATCTTCGGAAAATGTTACTTCAGACTGGAGTGGATTGGAATTTATAACACTTGTAGACAGGATACTTGAGGAGAAGAGTGAAAAGGGAGACGGATTTATTTTGAGGAGTGATAAACGCTTTACCGTATGGAACAGTTCATAGCAAACAATTGACATTTCGTTTATTATATGGAAGTATAGCAGACGTACGCAATAAAAATAATGTGTTTAGGTGGTGCCTACAGCGAAAGGAGGTGGAGTTAAAGAAAGATATCACAAGAAACAGACTTCATATTTCAAGAACTCCTAGGACATCAGCTTGAAGTTAACACCTTTCGGATTAATAAACACCATTCGTATTCATTTATCGATATTTAATTTTTATTCTATCTCAGTCAATTTAATAATTTAGGTCATTGAATGCTCAAGTCTTCGTGAAATCTGTCCGTCTCGCTCGTATCGCACAAACCAATTTTGTGGTCGACCTCTTTAAGTTGTGGCTGTTTCGCCTTTTAGGCGAAAAATTTTGGTTTTGGTTCTGGAATTCACAAGTACATCATCGTTATTTCCTATTAACAAATAGTGTCTCAAAATTTGACAAATATTCAGAAATTGTCCAAACATCTTCAAAATTACTGTCGTCGTATATTAGCAGAGGTTATGAAAATGCACTTCTTATTTAGAAGACTAGCTGACTTGGTTCAATAAAAATTACGTCACTTCTTCTCAGGGTTCTGGAATATAGGATAGTAAGTAGTCACTACCCTATGTTCCAGAGCGTTGGCTATCTACGACTTCTGTAATAGTAAGCTAGCTTGCTTAGCCACTACGCTACCAAGGCTTGTAATTTTACACTTCACAATATAGAAGTGTAATCAGGTAAACAAAGTACATCAATCTTCCTAAAATTTTGGGAATTAAAAATTTTAAAAACTTACTCTTATTATAGATTTTAAAAAAAATCAATATGCGACACACCCTAAAAAATCAACTTCCCCTTTCGCTCCTTCGGGGGTTTAATATCAGAAAATTCTAAAATTACTTTTAGGCGTTTGTAGTAGCTTGAAGGAGACAAAACCCATTTTATTAGAAGGTCCGGTCACGACAATTAATCAATTTTCAACAGAAAACCAAAAATCGATAGAAAGACGGTTTGAATCTGTTTTATTCGTTTAAAATGAAAGGTAACCGTGATAAGGTAACAAAAGAGGCTTTTATAATATCAAGAAAAAAATGTTGGCTTACGAGCCCAATTTTTAGATAATTGACTGTGAACAAAAAACATACTGCAGCCATGATCGGTTGCAAGCCAATCGTATGAAACTAGATGAAATACTGAACTCTGATTTATATTGTATTTGGGGTGAAAGAAGAATAAGGAGTACGCATGTACTTTGTCCTATAATAAAGAGGTCTCGTTTGGTTGTTACTCGAAAGTACCATAAAAGACAATACCTCAGTACTCAATTTCATATCTGGAACTAGGTGAGTCACCGAAAGTAAAAATGTTTTTTTCAACGACTTTCGCATAGAAGTGCAGGAAGGACTCACTCATCCTTTTACCTGGAACCATTTAAAAATTAATGTGTACAAAATTTCATATTCGTATCTTGAAGCGTTCAAAGCTATCGGAAAATAATCTTAAACACGTGTCTTAAGGTTAAGGAGTTTCTTATGAAACATCACCACGAATTCCCGACTGGTATTGATCGATGTCTTGACTACTGCCATCAAGGTTATGAGAATTGAAAATCCTTCACTGGAGAAGCCAGTTTAAAACTTTTTTGGACTAAGTCCGAAGGAGGTGTTTCGTTATCGGATGGCATTTTAACTCATCAGAGGGTGTATGCCTAATATTCGAGAAACCCTTACAGCTGATGGTATTGCTGGTGATTTCTTTATATGTGCTTCCCCCCCACCCCAGCAATAATAAACGGGGAAAAAAATTTTAAAACGGCTTATCTGGAAACGGTACGAATATGAACACATGTTTGTACAGGCGTTTTTCTTAATTCTTCGAGCTCTGTGATTGATTTATCCAACAATGGAGTAATGTTAAAAACATCAGTGATAAACAATACTAAAAATTAAATTTGCATTTAACAAAACAATAAAGTTTAATAAATACTTATATTATAAATTCCCTTAATCAGTCGGTTACTGTTGAATGAATTTCGCATTAGAATCTATTCAAATCGTGTAATTAACAGATAAGAATTATACTAATTTTCAATGACATGGTCGTTTTGTTGTTTATTGTAAACATACTGCAGTCACGATCGGCTGCAAGCCAATCGTATAATACTCTAGATGAATACTGAACTCCGATTTATATTGTAGTTGGGGATAAAGTAGAATTACGTGTGTGCATGTTGTATGTCCTTTATTAAGGACTGCCATTAGATTGCTACTCAAAACTAAAAGACAATATTCTGTGTTTAATTTCATATCTTGAACTGGGTAAGTCATCGAAAAAAATTTTCCTTTTTGAAGGACTTTCACATGGGAAGTGCAGGAAGGACTCACTCGATTTCTTACATATTTATCCTTTTCCTTGGAACCATTTAAAAATGAACGTGTACAAAATTTCAAATTCGTAGCTTGAAGCGTTCAAAAGTTATCGAAAAATATTTTTGAACACGTGTCTTAAGGATTTTTGTATGGAAGGTACCAGAAGTAGTAAAAGGATTTAGCTGACTAGTAAACTCGAACTTTGTTTACACTCAAAACTAATTTGTACAAATTTCCGAATTCATAGCTAAAAGATTACTTGAGTTATAGTGAGTTCCGTAAATTAAGTGAATACTTTTTGACAGGATATTTATATGGCAGCTACACGAAGGACTAATAGGATTTTCTTTATAATCATATATTTAGCTCCAACTATTGGAAAAATAACACATACAAAATTTCGAAGACGTAGCTTAAACCCTTCTGAAGTTATCGACCAATATTCTTGAACACGTGTTTTAAGGACATTTTGAATGGCAGCTACCCGAAGGAGTAGGACGATTTTGCCCGTTAACGAACTTAGCCTTACAAATTCAACCAAACACCCAGATTCAAAATTTCAAGATCCTAGGTGAAGGCATTCTTGAGTTATCGTGTTCACGGACAGACGGGCGGACGGACATTAAACGGATTTGAGGTTTTTGACCACAAATAAACAAAAAAAAAATTTTTTTCCTCCGAGGCTTGGTTCTATGCGTTACAAACTTTTGGGCTGGATTAAACTTATAATACTCTATATGATTTCATCTAGAGTATAAGAATAATAGTTTATTGTGTACCTCTTAGTAAACACCGAGAATTGTGTAATACGAGGGCGGATTGATAATGACGTGGAAAAATTGAGAAAACATAATTTTATCGGGAAAAAATTTATTTTATTTTTCAACGTCTCCTTTTAGCTCGATACACATAGTCCAGCGTTTTTCCAATTTTTTGATCCCTTCCAAATAATATGATTTGTCCAACCCTTCAAAGTAGGCGTTGGTTTCACTTATGACGTCAGTATTCGTGGTAAATCTCTTTCCAGCAAGCCATTTTTTCAAGTCTGGAAATAATAAAAAGTCGCAGGGTGCCAAATCTGGAGAATACGGTGGGTGAGGGAGCACTTCGTACCGTAATTCAAACAGTTTTGCCATTGCAACAGCGGACTTGTGAGCCGGAGCGTTGTCGTGATGAAACAACACTTTTTTCTTCGCCAAATGAGGCCGTTTTTCCTTGATTTCAGCATCCAATCGAACCAATAACTCAGAATAATATGCTCCTGTTTTTCCTTTCTCCAAGTAGTCGATGAATATTATTCCATTTGAATCCCAAAAAACTGTCGCCATAACCTTCCCAGCTGATGTAACGGTTGTTGCCTTCTTCGGTGTGTTGAACCGGCTTCCTTTCATTGTGTTGACTGTTGTTTGGTTTCTGGAGTGTAGTGATGAATCCATGTTTCATCAACAGTTACGAATCAATGAAAAAATTCATTTGTATTACGTTGAAAAAGTTGCAAACCGTGCTGTGAAGCTGTCACACGATTGTGTTTTTAGTCGATTGTGAGCAAACGCGGCAGCCATCTGGCGGATAGCTTTCTCACGTCCAAACAATGTTTTAAAATATTCCAAATACGATCAGATGAGATGCTTACTACGTTAGCTATCTCACGCACTTTTACTCGACGATCTTCTATCACGATATCATGGATTTTATCGATCATTTCTGGCGTGGTGACCTCATTTGGACGACCTGGACTTGGTATGGTTTGTGTACTCGTACGACCACACTTGAATTCAGAAAACCATTTGGATCGATGGTGCAGAGTCCCCATAATGCTTATCTAATTTTTATTTGGTTACTTGAGCTGTTTTCCCTTTTAAAAAATTGTGTTTAATCAACACACGAAATTCACTTTTATCCATTTTCAACAATTTTTGTAAGTCGACTTGCTTAGACGGCTGCTTCTCGAAAACTAAACGAGGTATCAGGCTTAAACTTTGCAGGTAATCTATTTAAGGATGGTCCAGGTAAAAAAAAATAACGAATCAATCCGCCCTCGTATTTTAACAGGACATCGCATTGGTTAGACTCTTGTTCGCCGCGAATGCGTTTTCGAATCGAAGGCGAGACAGTGGTATTACCGATGAAATGGTTGACGACCTCGTGAGAAAAGAGCCGCAGAGGATTCGCCATGAAGACAATAATTTGAATGTTCACAGAAACGTTCGATAACTGCAGAATTTTTATATTGAAAATGGTTACGTTCATGTTATTATAATTCACCTAACAATTTATTTATTTTTCCATGAAAATATTCTGCATCGTATTTCATGTTGTGAAAACGTATTCAATTAACTAATACCCACGTTCATACGTACAGATCTGGAAAATCAATTAAATTTTTTGTGAATACAAATTTGGCTGTTGTCGTAATAACCACCTGGTTCGTCATGCTCTCGTAACATTCTGTCAGACATTTCTTCTTGTCACTACTGCATACTAGACGTTGTTGCGCTACCAATCGCTAGTAGCGACCCTTTCGATAATAACGAGAAACTGTAGTAATTTATTTTCATCACAAAAGGTGTCTACCCCCACCACGGTATTTTCTAGACCTGTATATACGACCGTGTTAATACCTGAAATGCTAAATCAAGGTACGTAGATTCTAAATTCTGGGTTAACTCCGTTTCGCATAACAAGTAAAAGTATGAAGTCTGATTTCGAACGACTTATGCTAGAAAGTTGAAGCCACGTGCATAAATATAGCTATAATAGACCTCATTACTTGTTTCCTATACAAAAGTAAGAATGTATTTTTAAATCGCCATTAAATGCAAGGCGTAATTCTGATTTTATCGCACCAAAAGCTATCGAAGTTTCGATGATTGACATAATCAGTATTTAAGATTTTATCAATTGAGTGAGTGCACTGCTGGAATGTGCTACCCATAGGTAGGTATGCATTGCAGTCAGTTCAATATAAATTAGTACAAATAAAAAAAAATTAATTAACTTTTTCCATGCGGGGTTAATCCACGATTCTAGAATGCCCACCAGCAATGCTCAGTTACCATTTCTTCTCTTTTTTGTAATTTTATAATTCCGTGCGTTTCGATAGCAAGTTATAATATCATATACCTAGATTATTAATGTTGTTTACGCGTCAAGATTAGATAAGCAGCTGAGAAATTAACACTTGTTTTTGTTCATTATGTGAAAATGGCAGTTTTATAGTTTCAAACTTGTCTAGCTATATCAATTTTGATATAATTATTAATTATTTTATGGAAAGGAAAGTACAAAATATTTCAAGGTTATCTGATTTATTCCTAGGCGTGACTAGTATTAATAATTTTAAAAAAAATGTAGTATGTGGCATTTTAATTCTTTGTATAATGAAATGCACTCCGAACAAGTCGGTTCAAACAAAACCTAGGCCAATGAATCCTATTGATCATTTGCGACGTATAACTGCAAAATGAAAGAAGCAAAAAGGACATGTATCTGTTTGTTTGTTACCCGAAGCAGAAAAATCTCCCGAACGCTGAGGTCGAACGCGATATTAATATCTCTCTGGTCCTGACATTTTAAGCATTGAAATTGAACGTATCTATCAAAACCCTCTTTCCTAATATGGCTTTGAAATTATTATGTTCAAAGATCAGCCAACCAACCAAAATAGTTGAATTTGAGACGACACCAATCCATACGAGATACACCAGCACCAAATGCATCCCGAGAAAGTCGCTGTTTGGTGCGGACTTGGATCTGGCGAAATCATCGGGGCGTACTTCATCCAAAACGAAACTGATATTGCCATAACCATCAAACGATCGATGATAAGCAATTTCTTGTGGCCTAAACTGGATGATATGGATTCCGACGACATGTGGTTTCAACAGGACGGCGCTACGTGCCACAAAGCGCATGTCACGATGAACATTCTGCACGAGCGATTTGAGTGCCTCGTTATCGCGCGCGGCGGCGACTTGAACTGGCCACCGTGATCGTGCGATTTAACGCCATTAGACTTATTCCTTTGGGGCTATCTTAAATCGTATGTACACTAGTGGTCAAAATAATAAATACACGCCTGCGTTTTTCAGCTTTCAATACCTTGTAAGTTAAGCCAGTCTATTGAAACGATACGTTGAAATGTGTAGAACATATTAGTAGGAAAAAAAGGGTCTTACCTGTTAAGGGTTTTTAATATATTCCAATTTGGATTCATTATCCTAATTATAGAGTGGACAAAATAATAAATACAGTATGAGAAATTGTATTGAAAAATTTAATTCTTTTCAAGAGAAGTTTTCAGTTTTATTTTTTTTATAATTTCAACTTAGTAATTTATTGCGTGACCCTTATTTTTAAGAATTTGTTTGCAACGAGCCGGCATCGAATCCACTAAACGTTCACAACTTTCTTTTGAAATCAGGTGCCACTCTCTTTTTACTGCAGTCCACAATTCGAACTTATTTCTGACTTTATATGACTTGCTTCCACAAGTTTTCAATAGGATTACAGTCCGGTGACTGCGCTGGCCAATCGAGAACCGACATTTTTTTGCGCCGCAACCACTCCTTCACTATTTTTGCAGTGTGCTTCGGATCATTATCGTGTTGAAATGTCCATTGAAGCGGCATGTCTTTCTCTGCAAATGGCAGCATTATGTCCTTTAGTATGTCCAAATAACTTTCTTTGGTCATAATCCCGTCAATCAACTGAATTGGGCCTACACCATACCAAGAAAATGCTGCCCACACCATTATGCTACCTCCCCCATGCTTAACGGTCTTTTTGGTATATTGTGGATCAAATGGTTTGTTGGGAGGACGCCTAACATATTCTTTTCCATCCGATCCGAAGATGTTGAACTTGCACTCGTCACTCCAGAGAATATTTCGCCATTTTCTCGTGCCTTCTTCTCCGCTCCAATCTAAATGGGCCCTTGCAAAATCTAGTGGGTTCCGTATGTTTTTTTACTTAGGTGAGGCACTTTTCTTGGTGATCAGGCTGGTAAGTCTGCGTCCAATAATCTTCTACGAATTGTTCTAGCACTGACTTTAGCATTTGTTTCCCGCAAAATCACGACCGAAGACGCCAAAGGGTTCCTTTTAGAGACGCGCACAATTTTTCGATCCAATGATGGAGTGGTTTTCCGTGGTCGGCTGCGATTTTCTTTATCATTCTTCTCTTTCATGGCATTCTGGACCATTCCCAAAGAGCAGTGAGAAATTTGTGCAATCTGTCGAAGAGAGTAGCCGTCGTCCCTTAGGCGTTGCATTTCGATCCTCTTTTCTGCGGAACAGTGCTTATTTCGGCCCATGTTTGAACTAAATAATTATTACAAAATCAGATAATTTGAACTTGTTAGAAAAGTTTTCACTTAACTTACTCGAAAAAAAAATGAATTTGGAAAAAAAATTAAAAAGTGAGTCGAAAGTACTTATTTAAAAACACTGTATTTATTATTTTGTCCAATGTGAAAGTGGCCCTTTGACTATCAAATTCAAATTGACATTTCCGCATACAACATATGAACAGGCTTGCTACTTAAAACAATGGCTTCCCAATCTAATGGTTCATTGCAGTTGATTATATCACAAATAGATGTTTTACAAGAAACTTAGGGGTGTATTTATTATTTTGACCACCAGTGTATATGCGTATAATCCACAAAAAACTGATGACCTCAAAATCAACATAACGAACGCCATCCAGCAAATTCAGCCAGATTTATGCGACAAAGTCGTCGAAAACTGGACCTCTCAAATACGTGCCACCAAGCAAAGCCGGGGCGGAAATTTGAACGGCGTTACATTCCATACTTAATGCCATAAAATATTCTTTCAAATAAAATAAAAAGTAGGTGGATATCTCACACACAACTTGTTTTATTTACATTTAAAAATTGAACGTCCCTATTGAAAGACCCTATATAATGAAACTTTCTACTGCGAGTAAGAACAACTTCTTATTTAACAAGCACGGATTAAAAGATTTAAATAATATTTCGGATTTTATTTGAATTGAAAACGGAAGACGGTGTCTATTCACAATCTGTGGTTCAAAAAATTATGGGTAACAGAACCAATAAACAGTTTCAAATACACTTGATTAAAAAAAAAAAGAATTCCTCAAGTGATGAAATTGTTTCAGTTAAATGAAGATAACTTCTGAAGTAGTTATGACAGCGCGAAAAACTTACCATAGAATTCTTTAATTCATAATTCGTTTATTTCCCAAAGGATTTTATAATTTTAAGCTTAAACTAGATTGGTAAAATTTGAGTGATCTGACAGAATTTCTCTTTACAGCAACGTAATAGTTAACATTTAGATGATGAAACATATTTTTTAAGTGACTAGAGTTTCAAGGAAAAACGGGATAAAAAAACCTTGGACAAGAAAAGTACAAATTGTGAATTCTTTAATTAAAGTTTACAAAATAACATTTTATTATACCAAGAAAAAAGTTTTAGTCAACGATCCCGTTTTTTATATAAATGGCAATAAATCCAAATTTATACCATGTACCAAAAAAAGTAAACAAGTATTTTCAATCAAACGGTTTGAAAATTCATCAACGAAAATCGCATTCCAATAAGGATTCGCATTCCAATAAGGATTCGCAATCCATAAAGGATTCTTATTTGTGCAATGTACTGCCGACAAATACGTTCAGCTCACACCAGAGGTTTTTGATCACATTGCAATCATGAGATTGACTTGGCTAGGACACCACTAATACTTTTTGATAATTAAAGTAGGCCTTGACTAACTTCAATCTTCTGAAAATTCACTTAATATGCATATGCCATACGCCGAGAATAGCTTATGGCGGCATTCCATTCTGCATAATATTATTATATCCTAAGGCATTTATCTTATACTCGGTGTGACGTATAGAAACAACCCGGTATCAGGCTGGTTCGTTCTCCTTGGATACCGAGTGTTATGTTCTTTACCAGTACAATATTCAATGTTGCTGCCGGAATCCGATCTGAAGATTTATCATGTTTCGTTTCGAAAGATGAGAAATGCCACCTTGTAACTCGAGTTCTGATAGATCTCTCAATGCGAAAAGTCCTTAAATATTTGTTTTCCGATTTGAAACGCGGTGTCGAAGTTTTTTCAAAATAAAATTCCTATCCAAAATCATATTTCCATGTACCATTTATCATCTTCCGAACTCGTTCCGTTTCGAATCGAGTTACAGGATAAGGAACCTGTTTTCGATTTATTGGCACTTATTCTCGATACCGCCAGCGGGAAGGCGAACTACGATTTACCCAAATTTAAATTATTGCAAAGGCGTGAACACGCACCAATTTGACTGTTGAAATCCGCAATAAAATAGTCGCCTTTTTTAAGTTCCATATAAATAAATTCACGTTATAAATTTTTTTTTAATCTAGTACTTCCAAGCCTGCTTCCCAGACAGCTGACAGCTGGTATAAGGAAAGCAAAAATAGAAAATTAAGTTAAACGTAATTCCAAATAATTTAAAAAAATAAAAAGAAATAAGAAAATGAGACACATGATAGAAAAAAAGAAAAAAAACTAAGAAATTATAATTATAGTATAATTTTGCTCTCTTCTAGCAACTACAGTAGTTTGTGTCAAAAAAATTAACGCTATTATCAAAAGTAAATTTAATTTAAATTTAATTCAGATGAAGGACATTTTATAAGGTATCACCAGTGGCGTCCGGAATTTTGCTTTGGGGTTGACAGCAAGCGTGATGAAAGACGTGTAGGTGCAACATTATTTTTTTTTTGCTCAATATCCGGTGGATCGTTAGCATCAGCGTACGACAGAAAGGCTTAAGACACTGTAATAATTTTTTTAAATATTTAATGAACAGCCCGAATAAATTAAAAAAAATTAATTTAATCAGGGTGTTTTTTTAGGTGCATGAGAACTATCAATATCGATAACTGTGGTTTGACAGCTGAGAATGTCAAACTGTGTTGACATTTCTGTTCAGTAAGGTTTGGCAAGTCATCATGAATCGTTTAACGCCAGAACAACGCTTCTAAATTGTGGAAATTTACTTTGAAAAAAATAAATCTGTTCGCGAAGTTCATAGAGCACTTCGTCCATTTTACGGTCAACATAATCGGCCTAGTGAGCAAGCAATTCGTGCAGTTATTGAGCGTTTTCGCACTAATTTTACTCTTCTCGATTCAAAACCATCAACAAGACAAAGAAATGTGCGGTTTACACGGTGGCGGCATCATCAGTCCTTATTTCTTTCGAAATGAGGAAGGAGCTGCCGTTACGGTGAATGGCCAGCGCTATCGAGCCATGCTGACTGAATTTTTGTTTCCAAAAATTAATCAGCTAAACATCGCCGACATTTGGTTCCAACAAGACGGCGAAACTTGCCATACAACGCGCTTAACAATCGATTTATTGCAAAATCAATTTGGTGACAACTTGATTTCCAGAAGTGGTTCTGTTAACTGGCCCCCTCGTTCGTGCGATTTAACGCCTCTGGATTACTTTTTATGGGGCTATATTAAGTCATGCGTTTATACCGACAAACCAGCAACTCTTGAAGCATTGGAAGCCAATATTCAAGCCACTATTGACGCCATACGGCCAGATTTATTGGAAAAAGTAGTCAAAAATCGGACTGATCGATTGGACCATGTAACTCGTAGCCGCGGCGGACATATGACGGAAATCATATTTAAAAAATAAATGCCATGAAATTATCTACCAGAATATAATAAAAAAATTTCATTCCAACAATATTTCTGTCTTGTATTATAATTTTAAGTTCTCATGCACCTAAAAAAACATCCTATATATAATGTTAAGCTTATAGCTCAACGCGTTCTCGAGTTGTCGTGAGTTTGGGCATATTCCAACATTCGTTGTCTAAAAATCTTTGTGTGTAACTACTCTATGGAGTATTTGTTTTGTTCTTATTTTTAAATGGCGAAAAATTAGGTGTGCAAATTTTCAACTCAAATTAGCCTCACAAAATCGGTCATTATTTTTTTTTGGAAGGTGAATGCATAAATATTTCAAGAAGTTTTCTATACACACGAAATCAAAACATCGATTTTCGTCATACTCATACTTTTCCTGCAATTTTTGGAAAATTAACGTGTACTCTAAATTTTAAATTCCTGGCTTGAAGCGTTAGATTTGAATAATTTCTCCAGCTTGTATGCTTTTCTTTACATTGGTGAAACTCGAAAAATTTTAATAATACAGACAAAATTAATGGAGTTCTATTGGTATAATTTTCGCCTGAAGTTTTTACGTACCTATTATTTTGACCAGGCCCGCATGTGTATACAAGTAGTCAAGGGAACGGAGACTACAATTATTCTTCTATGCGATTACATAAATCCAGTGGAGCTTTGACCTCATCGATTATTTATCTTCTAATTTTTAAGGAAACAATCGTCTGAGTTTTTCCATCGAAGCTTCACAACGCTGTAGATTTTTTTTCCGAGGATAGGTTGGTTGTTAGCCTACATTTCAACCTTCCTTGACGATTGTCCTAGATAGCTAGCCAACTAACAAGTAGTACATCAACCGATGTATTCAAGTCGTCTTCCTCAAATTGTAATTAAAGGTTTTACGTTCGAAGTGCGCCATAAATATGGTCATTCCTGATGAAATTTTCCGAGAGATTCGTAGAAAGAAGACTCAAATCGTATCACTAAATAAATTTACAACGTAATAAGGAGCTTCAACTTTCATCCAATTGATAAATTGTTGGATTGCGTGTGATGTTCTCCTGAAATTAAATCACTCTTGTAATGATTTTTGATTTAGTAGCAGTTTAGTTGTTTTAGTATTTATTTTTATTGTTATTGATCTCTCGGGTCGTTTGGGATTTTAGGAAACCACCTTCATAAGTGACAATTTGAAATTACGTGTTGTAGGGATTGATTGTTGTTTCGTCGTGGTATATTTTTAATTCTGTCCCGGGTTTTTAAATTTATTCAAAAAATATGTTTTACTCATACGCTGAACGGAATTCCCAAGATCTAATCTGTAAATTGTTTGTATTACATATGTATATGATCTCGCTTCTGAATCCTTTATCGTTTAATTGAAGTCATCGTATGTGCTTGAAGGTGAGCAAGAAATAATTCAGAGGTAGACCATCGCTATGAAGTATAAACCGGGGGTCAACGTTTTTACCAAACTCACTGAGAGAAACAATTTATCTAATATTTGAAAATTTGTTCATTGATTTATAAGTATCGTAACGGACATTGGATAGTATGCAAGAAAAATTGAGATCTATCGCCATGGAGGAGAGGGAATGCGACAGGCGTTGCTTTAGCAAACTTCACCTCAAGTTTCTTTTACTTGAAAATTTTTTGTAAACGACTTTTCTTAGAAATAGAAGTTCATCTGCAATCTTATCTATATTGACTAACTTATTAAAAAATACTTTCGCAAGTATTTTAATACAGTGTACGCACTTAAATTTCCATTTCTTGCAATCAAATCTTATAAATTCTAATTGAAAATGAGAAGAACACTTTATTACTTCCGACTATTGGTAAAGAAGTACGCAAAACATTGCAATTCACTTATTACGATCTTTTTCTTTGAATACAAATTAAATACAAAATCAATAAAATCAGTAATAAACATTTTCTCGTTTAACAGTATGGCCGACAGAATATCGAAACGGCGAAAAATAAAACTCGTCGAAGACAAACTGACGAAACAGAAGAAAACGATGATAACAACTGTTATAGTCCCGAAGAAGATCGAAATTCCAACGGTCAAGACACAAATTCAACTCAAACGAAAGAAAATTGTCTTCCGAATGGCAATGGTGTCTTATCAGAACATCATTACAATGGCAATACCGTAATTACACGTGATACTCTAATCTTAGTACCGAACGGTGATTGCACAAAAAATAAGGCAACTTCCAAAGAAAATGACGATAGTAGCAAGAATGGTGAAAATGTGAAGGATGGTGAAAATGTACTAACGAAGACTAATGGAAAGGTGAGTTCTTTCGATGAAGAGAGATTTTTCCTGTCGATTTTTTTTTACTAATTTTTTTTTTTTTTTTTAGAATGGTGAAATCAGCTTTAATCTAGCGAAATGTCTAGAATATATTAAGACTGGTGTTGAAGCAATAATTGAAGATGATGTAACGTCCAGATTTGAAGCAGAAGAACTGAAAAACTGGAACCTCCTAACACGAACGAATCGATACTATGAGTTTATATCGTGGCGTTTAACAATAATGTGGATGTCAGGTTTTGTGATACGATACTTGATTTTGATGCCGCTAAGAGTGGTTATTTGCTTCATAGGTGTAAGTATTTTCACAAATGATAAAGACATCAATCAACAAACTATCTACCTCCATTTATCCCAATACATTTTTTTTGTATAATTTTTTTTTACAAATTCTCCTATTTTTTTATATCTTTACTTATATTGATTTTAAATTGCATAATTTATCCAACAACAACAACAACAAAAACACAAATTAGGTTTATTGGACAGTAGCATCAAATGCATTTGTTGCCATCGTACCGTTTCGACGTTTACGGCAACCACTTGCTGATATTGCATTTATGATGACGTTCCGTTTGATAACGCGATCACTATCAGCCGTTATAACGATTCATAATCCCGAGAATAAACCGAAAAATTGTGGATTCTGTGTTGCTAATCATACAACACCGATCGATATTGCCATTCTATCAACCGATTGCACTTTTTCGTTGGTGAGAATTTCTTTTTATCAATATATTTTCCGTTATACGAATTTTAACGTTGAAATTTTTGAATTAATTTTAATTTTGCGTGAAAAATTCGAGAGCATTTTGCGTCAATTAAGGGGAAAAAATATGATATTTTAATGTCAGTTCAATGTTTCAAGTTGTGTTTTGTCCGAAATACATGTTCTCATTTTTATAGTTTATGTCATAACCAAAAATCTCATGTCCATGTATAACAGCATTTTTTTGTTATGAACATTGAGGCGTACTAATATTCTCATATTATTCTAGTGTTGCATAATGTTTTGTTACGTTTATATCGAAAGTTTCGTTGTATTTTGTCTTCTATTCTGTTGATTGTAAAACGGCTTATTAACCATTTTGTTTCTCTTAGATATTCAGAG
Organism: Beris morrisii; assembly: GCA_951812415.1. Taxonomy (NCBI): domain Eukaryota; kingdom Metazoa; phylum Arthropoda; class Insecta; order Diptera; family Stratiomyidae; genus Beris; species Beris morrisii. The sequence continues at coordinate 34,280,313 of OX638313.1, read as the reverse complement.
CAAAAAACTTGACCCGATCCTTTATGGCTAACTGAAATAACAATTATAATTAATAATTTCAAATATTTCGGTATTAATTTCTTTAGCAACTAGGCTTTTATACTATTTAACCAATGTTGCTAACTATATTAATTGCTTCGCTTACAATAAAAATACAGATTTTACTCTCCTAGAAAATAGGATATATAATATGTGAAAACTTGTCCTTGTGGCATTCTACTTACTAGAATACTATTTCAAACTAATCTATTTTTTCATCTCTTATTATTTCCCCCTAATGACCAAAATATAAAATTTTTGGTCTGATGAGCATAGCCATTGTACTTCCGAAAAATCCGAATATTTGTAGTCAAATGACAATTCGTTGAATTAGTTTACTCTTGGAGGAATCTAGAGTAATGTAACGCAAAATGTATGAAGGCTGGAAGCGAGTTTGTTCAATAATGTTCAAAACCTTCAAATGTCGACAGCTCAACTTCCTTTCACTCGCACGATAACTGGATCTACGAATTCTTGATAAGTATATAGAATCTAGGATTCTAAATGGGCGATTTTCTCTACGTATGCATATCAGATTTTATTGGCATTGGTAATTTGCCGCTGAATTTCGTTTTTTTCGTTACCGTCCTGACATATCTGCACTCCTAAGTAATGATAAGAGACTACATTCTCTAAATTATAGTCCTCCATCGTCATGTTTTGTCTGATTGGCATCTTCTTTTTCGTTTGGATCATGAGTTTTGTCTTTTGTTCATTGATGTGAGTTCCTGAGCTGGTGGCTCAAGGTTCATTAACGTTTCCTTAGCGTTGGTTATCGTATTTATTTGGGTGGACTTAATAGCGGAGTTTTTGTTTAATTGGACGGAGACGAGACCATTTCCCTGTTTCAAAACCGTGTCTATTTTGACTTGATTCTGTGGCATTCGTCGTTAGTCTTTTCATCCGGACATATCTTGTGGCGATTCCATAGTCAAGCATTATTTTATATAGTAAATTTCTATCGATGCTATCGTATGCTTGTTTAAGTCTACACAAATTTGTCTAAAGGGGCCCATAGACGAACATTCTTGCGTGTCATTCTTGCATGAAAATTGGTATTTTTCTCAAAAATCTCTCGTGTATGGGGCTGTATGATGGCATTTCGTGCATGCTATCATGCGGCATGATGGAAATCAAATAATTTTGATTTTTGTGGGGGTGGAGCCAACGCGCATGACAACATACATGTGGGTCTATGGCGATCGTCATTCCAATTTTGCAGTTTTCGAATGCGGATGATGGAAGGTGAAAGAAAATATTTTCTTTGATTCTTGTTCCGTATCCTGACGGAAAAGAAACATCTTATTACCAGGTGCGTTGTGTGAATCTTCGTAGGGCTAGCGCAATGATACGATCGCTAAATTACGCACAGTTTTTTGATTTCTTCCTGGAATTTAGCAATCGAAATTTTATTTCTGAATGAATCCTGCGATTTTATGGTTATAGAATTTTTTGAATTTCACGATCGTGTTATTGCACTAGCCCTACGAAGTTTCACGCCAAGCGCCTGCTTATTACTTGTCATAAAACCACGCTATGTCGGTACCTACTCGGGTACGAGTGGATCGACGCAGACAAAAAATTCTTTGATGTCCGGCTTTTAGGATTTTTTGTGTCCCTACTTTTTATTGCCACATCCTTGTATTATCCAAATTCTTTTATTACCTAAATCCTTTTTGTTTTTCATAAATCATAAGAGGAAACTAAATATCAGTTTCTCTTCGACTAACTACCAACAATCTGCCAAATTAAATATTAAGTATAATAATTAAACTTTAACTCGATCTAGAACAAATCTTTTTATCGGAAGGCTGCAAAGATATAAGGATTGTCGTAAAACTCTTGAGTTGTGCTTAGGACAAGCCCCGACAATTCTTGTGCTACAATAATCTGTTTTTTTTGCGCTTTGTCGTAGTACATTTACTATTGTTTATTCTTTATTTAATTGATTTTATTTATATTTTTATTTCTCTTCCTTTTTCTCCCCTTTTTATTCTGAACATCATCGTCCAAAACACTGTCGATTAGAAGAGCACAAGCCACTACGTCGACCATTTCACTTTGAGTTTTGAAGCGAGACTGGTTGGCATGAACGTGTATGGGAAATCAAAATGCATGCATGGCACGCATAAATGACATGCAAGAATGTCCGTCTATGGGCCCCTTAACATCTATATTAAAGTCTCAGCACTTGTTTCACTGCCAATATTTGATCAGTTGCAGATTGGCCCAGATTGGGCCAATCGTCAGGTATCTGTTCTTCGGTCAAAATTTTTGTAATTATTTCATGTTGAAGATTACTGCGAAATGATATACTTTTCTTCAGCAGTTCCACAGGTCTTCCATCTATTCCAGGTGCCTTATTTAGTTTTTGATCAAGGCGGCTTCAACCTCCCTAAGCAATTCTAACGCAACTAATCGTCTGCATACTAGCTTTGTTCTCTTATCATTGTCGTCCTCAACCACCACCCATTTATTATTCTATTCCGCTACAGGTCAAGAAAAACGGACTTCTTGATGACTTTCTTGAAATCAATTTTTTAATTATATTTTGTTGCGAGCTAGGGGTTCGCTGGGAGTTCCAGAAAAGCACAATTCGATTAAATTAATAAAAAAAACACTTTTTTCAAACGCATTCAATTATCACACTATTGGCAACTCTTTCTAATTTCATTTACTACACGACCGCTGTTATAAATGAAAACTAATTTTCATTTCCATCGTCATCTTACGATCGCAGTAGAACAACTTATCCCGTGTATAAGCCCTGCTATGCCTTTATTCTGCATGTGTTGAGTCGAGAGATTTCCAGCATATTCGGTTGTCTGTGTGGAATGTGGAGGAAGTGTGTAGGACATGTGAGAAGTGTGTAAAGCTTTATACGCTATTCTAATTGGATATTTGACATTGAAAAGTGATTCGGGTTAGTACGATCTCGTTTTTTTCATCGAAGCTCTGCAATATTGTTGATTTTTTCCGGGAAAGATTATTAACCCCATTGTGATCGCTCCGGTCTGCAATGAAAACGACTATAAAAGTAAAGTTGGAAATGAAAGCACAGGATCATGTTAGGAGTAGAGTATACTCTAAACCACTCTCTGCTAGCACGCTTTCACTACGTTACCAGAGCTACAACACTTAACAATTGCGATCTCATTAGCTTCCAGCCGTCGCCTCTTTGGCTGGAGTTGGACGATAACGATCCATTTCTCCTCGCTAGGTTGATTCAGACTATCCCTGCATATCATGTTAGTTTTGGATCCTTTTAGTTTATCGTTCCTCTTGTCCAGAAACGTAGAGCTCAACCACAATGAAGACTACCGCGGAAATTTTCTGAGACAAGATAGACAGAATCAGTTAGGGAAATTTTTTAGTATTGAATACAAGACCAATTAGCATTATTCTCTTGATTCGGAAGACAAAGCTAATATCTCGCAATTCGCTAGAATACAAAAACACTAGAAATTAAGGCGGAAGATTGCTTATGATAAATAGAAAGAGATTCGGCGAAAGAACTCGTTTCATCTAATGCGTTTACGTGTATAGATGTGTTTCGACTTTTAAGAAACTTACTTTCGTACACATGTATACAATATTTTCCGATTATTTACTACGTTTACATGGAGGATTAAATCCGGATTCAATCCTCTAAAATCGCATGTAGACGCAGATCGGATTGAAATGAGATCGACTCGATACGAACCAACTCCTCGACCTGGATCAAATCGAAACCGTGTATGTCGTTCGTCATTTCTTTGATTTGCTCATGTTTCGATCTTTCGATCCGGTGTTGTCATAAACGCGATCCAAATTTCGATCTTTGGATTCTCCATGTAAACGTAGTAATTGAGGTAGTTTACACCCAGCGACCTGAATTAATGCAGTGGCCTAAAGAAGGTCCAATCACCAACTGTTTACACCGATAGACTCCTAAAATTGGGCTAGGTCGAACTATTACTACTACGGACTACTACTATGCAGTAGTATTTTATGTCAGAACGCATTCCACACATGTTTTGGAAAATTGCTGTTGCTTTTGCATGTCACTGATGTATTAAAATGCAAAAAAAAACAATCAGGGCGAATCACGCGTTTGCACCCAAAAATCAAGTGACCTTTCAAAGGTCAGGTAACAAATGAACCCGACCTGACGCTAGGTCGAGTCGCCTACGAAATATGTACAGCACGCGCCTCACATAATTTAGGTCGAATTTGAGGTATAGGCCGCGGCCTAAATGCTGGGTGTAAACCAGGTCATTAATTAAAACCATCCACTAAACACTAACTTTAATACGTTACACTTTATTTCACTCAACGATGATTCAAATTCAATTTGATTTAAGCTTTATATTTAATTACATACACTACACTTCATCCCTATTCAGTTGTACTTTCGTACTCACCCCCAAATAATTGTTTAATTTACCCTACCATAAAATTCTTCATAGCAAACCTTGTAGAAATCTATTAATAAAAAAATTCAATAAAAACGAAAGACTATAAAAAAAATTTCATAAAAACAAACCAAAAAATAAGTCTCCCTATACAAGAACAAAAATTACAATCAATAGGTAATATGGCTAACAATTTGTACAGCCCTAGTTGGTAGTATGCTCGATGGAGATGAAAAACGTTCGATGGTCAAGGCGATATCAGGTCATTGTTTCAGCGTCTTATCCAGTGCAATATCGGCCGTTATAACGTATCATAACGTTGAGAATCGACCCAAAAATGGAATATGTGTTGCAAATCATACGAGTCCAATTGATGTCCTCGTCCTGATGTGTGACAATACGTACTCGCTGGTGAGTTTTCTTACAAATTTATATTTAGATTTTATCCTTTTTTCTAGTAGAAATATTGGCTATGTAAATAATAATAAATTTTCGAAATTATTCTTTTGTATTTATTTTTTTTCTTAATTCCTTAAATTTGTTTTAGTTGAGTCCATTTTTAGTAATGGCTGTAGAAATGCTTAACTAATAAGATTAACATATAGCAGTTTCGGTAGTTTTTGTAGATGCTCTCTGTAAAAAGGATCTTGAAATTTCGATTTAGTAAAATTTTTTTTTTGTTATCTTCTTTATAATTTTCTAACACGTTTAGTGGCCTTATTTCATTTTCACCCAATTGATTTGGGTGCAGAAATTGATACTAAAAAAAAGTTAATTATTCCGATATTCTCACTGCATTCTGTATAAAATCTGTTATTTAGCGTTGAAACCTTCAACAAGTGTACTTCCGTGAGTTGTGCTTCCTTTCAATAGCTCTAGAAGGGAATACGGTATGTATATTATTCGTAACGGGAATGGTTATAATTTTTGAGAGATCTAGACACTAATCATACTCATACTAGTTATGGCATTAGTTCGGTTTTATTTCGATGCGAAATCGTGTTTTTTTTAGAAACAACGCTTCAACAATCAATTTCAGTCCATTTGAGGCGTTGTTTATTTTGTGGCCTTAAGAATTTTTTGTATGTTAAATTTGTTGAAAAAAATGTAATAGTATAATAATTGCTTCTTACGGTCTAGTCCACGTGAGACCTATCTTCGTCTAAGATTTTGCCCCTGTCAAGGACTTTTTTGACTAGCGCCCTGGAAGCAGTTTTTTTTTTATTGAACAAATATTCGCTGTCGTATAATGTTTTCTGTGTTGCAACTCCAAATGAACTAAATTTTATTTATGTTCATACAGTTACTCACATAATTATTGAGTCAAGACCAAAAACAATATTTGGAGCAAAATTATGATTGAAACGAGTAGTAAATAAAAAAAAAATTAAGTTTCATTTGTTATTGTCTTTACTTTATATTCACGTAAATAAGTGCTTTTTCAAAATATATATTGGGCAAATATATAAAATAAATGAAAACAATTCAATTAAATAAAATCTAACGTCACTTAATTATTGGGTCAAACGAGTTTTTTTTATTTTTTTAAGTTTAAACCGGTAAATTAATTTTTTCAGGGATCTCCTTTTTTATTCAGGACTGTCTTGCTTCTATTTCGCATTGATCCTACAGGTTTGCGCATAGCAGATTCGGAGATTTTTGGCCATTGATCTTGTAGAACCGTTTTCAACTCCGGTATGCTACTAATTGGGTGTATCCTGCTTCTTCCATCAAGCTGCTCCCAAAGATGCTCAATTGGATTTACATGGAATGATGGTGGTGGGTTTTTTTCACTTTGAGACAATTGTAGAGTAGGAAGTCTCGAACGATATGTGCCGTGTGTTTAGGGCCAATATCTTGATAGAATAGAAATGTTTCTAGAAATCCCATTTACTCTGAAGAAGTTTTAAAATTTTTTTTGAAGATGTGTAGGTATACATTTTTGTTCATAATGCCATCAATAAATACCATATTTTCAACTACTGAGGCCGATATACAGCCCAAACCATTACTGATCCTACGCAATGCTATACAGGCATAAGCGGATTTTCTTTATTTAGTTAAACATTAATTAGGCTTGCGCAACACCTTGGTGCATCCATCTGACCCAAAAGCATTAAAGCTACTCTCGTCTGTAAAATCTCCTGATTCTAAAAGTTTTGATCCTTTATTACACATGGAGTTCAGCAAATTCCATTATCTTATTTTTATTGACGTCGCTAATAATCTTTTTCTTTCGTGCTACTCGACCGTTATAACCATATATTTTTAAACAGCAGCGGATAGTTTATAGAAGAACGTCATTGTTGAAACTATTGCAAAGATCCATGGCTATTTTCAGTGCACTTATCCGAAGATTGGCATAGATTTCTCGTACAATCCAACGTTCTTCGTGGTCTATCGACTTTTTCGAACGTCAAGGATTCGGCTTAAAATCCATGCGGCCATCATTTTCGTAGTGCCGGACAACATTATCGATAAAATCTTGGCAATGGCGACCATTTCCCCTTGACTCTTGTCCTTGGCATCTTGAAAAACCATCAATTGACGTTGATCGACTGATGTGTTTTGGTTTTTTTGCACCATGTTCTATGAAAGCAGCAGTTCATAATATCTAAATATACCTTTTAATATGTTTAAATTACCAATACTATATTTCACCAGCACTTACTGCAAGAAATACAATAGATACGCTATAAAATTAACAAAATAGCTCACTGATCACTGCCCGACCCAATAATTTTGTGGCAACAAAAATGCTATGTTGATCGTCAATTTTTTTTTTATTTTCTGTACAGAATTCGGAATAACAATTTGCTATCGGGACGATAGAAGAACGTATAATATGATTTGAATTTGAAAGATTTTGTGTGCATTATTCTATGAGGTAGTCTAAGGCTTTTAGTGTTTAAGTTGTATAAGTTTTCCCTTGACCCAATAATTAAGTGAGTAACTGTATGTGACCTCGTGTGATCCGAAGAGATTAGAGTTAATATAAATCGCAAAATTGATCTGATTCTGACCCCCATCGAATTTCTCAAAAAAATCCGCGGAATTGAATCTTTTCGATACGTCGTTCATCGGTAGTATCGCCGCGATCGAAAAAGACTATAGTTACTTGAGTTAAGAGAATTGCATGTATTTTAATATCCGAAAGACAACAGTAACTACGAGCGAGCGAGTCGCAAGTCGAACTAACGCAGACCTTTCAATCTCGCCAACAACCCATAGGTTAGGTTAGGTTAGGTTAAGAAGAGTAGACTGAAGCATTGTGCCACAGCCCATCACGAGAGATCACTGTGGATCCATTGTAGTCCGCTCGTATAAACCGGGCTCTAGACTATTGATTCCAAACATTGCTCTTCTTTATGAAGTAGTGCTCCATAAAGGTATCATTGCAAGTTCTGATAGATCGGTCAAGGAGAATTTCCCCAAGAACCGATATCTGGTACGTGCCAGACTTTCACATTCACACACTACATGCTCCAGTGTCGGTTCAACATTCTCGTCACCACAACGACACAGATCAGCCATGGGTATTCCCAGTCTTTCCCCATGTCTCCCAAAAGGAGTCCCATTAAGATTACTATAAGATGTCTACATATCTTCCTGCGACAAAATGAAGCTAGAGTTCCTCCTATCAAGTTGCATCCCGGCAACCCTAGAGATTCACCCAGGCCCCCTCCGTCTGTCTGAGTTTTTCTATATCAATCATTCCCTTTACACGTTCAATGGGACATAGAACCGATTCATCGGCCAACTCTATGCTCATCTCCAACCCCCTTCTGGCGAGCTCGTCTGCCTTTTCATTTCCAGGGAAGTCACTGTGACACTGTGAGGACAACCCATAACTTCAAGGCTATTTAGATCGTATTATTTTAAGGTTTTCAGTCGCATAGTAATCTACAAAGAAACTAAGCTTTAAACGTATTTCGCCCTTCTTACCAAAAAATAGAAGTTACAGCCAGACTGTGATTTTTAAGATAGGTTTCCACTTTCGTGTAGAGTATTTTTTAACATTGCCGACTTAATTGTATTCACTTAAATGTGGTATACGTCATAAATATGAAAAAAAAATGTTTAGTAAGAAATTAAATTAGTAAATCTTGGGCATTTGAATAACATGGACTTTTAGTACTAGTAAACTACACTCAGGTAAATTTAATTTAGTATTTCCTAAAAAATTGTACTTAGAACACTTGGTGTAGTGTCAAATTCAAATTCATATTTATTTCCAATAATGTAAATTTCTCTTAAATGTTAACATTGCTTTAAGTGGTCAGGCTGTCGCCTCTTCAACTATTGGTTACATTAGTTTAGCATGTGCTAGTAAATAAAGTTCTTAGTATTAATTTTTTTATGAAAATGGAAAGCAAGAACCTTATTTGGTGTATGTCGTTTTTATCAGAAATTATCTCGTCTTTCTTCCATTTCAATATTAACGACCCTCAAAACACTTTAAACAAAGACATAAACATATTCAACACACTTCCCCATTTTGTCTTGGATACGGCAACGAACCGATTTCATTGGGCTTTCATTCACTCTGTCACGAAATATCAGTGTTTTGAAGAGATCGGCCAAAACGAAGAAGTCCAGTCATGCTCCTATCCAAGACTTCATTTTGGGGGAGAAATAAATGTAAACATGTCATGAAAAGCAGTGGCTGGAGCGACATTCTTGCAAGCTTCCTTAGATAAGCTCCACCTAGAGTTTCAGCAATGCGGATAGCGCCCATTCTCCCCCTTTCCCTTACTAAGAGGATTTTCTATAAAATTTGCGAACTATTGATGATACATTTGGTTCTTCATTACGACCTAGAATCGCATAAAGCCGCCATGTAGTTGCCGCATATCTCTCTTCGTTTTTGATAAAACATTTTAACGTAACAACCACTTTTACAATTTTCTAACTGCGTGACGCGGATGTTGAATCAAAACCACTACTTTTTCCAGGATTTAAACTCAACTCCAATTTTGGTGGCATTCCAAGATTGCGAAAAGATCTGAAATAAATGTCTTCTTGCGATAAACGACAACCAAAATCAAACATGCCTACACAACAGAGTTGATACTAAAGCTATCGTCCAGCGTACTATCATCGCTAAAACTATAGAAAGTTGGCTACGAAAGATCGCCTTTGGAGACTGGGAAAAGAGATGAAAATAGAAAGGATCGGAATTGAAAAGAAGGAAATTGATGAATCCTTCTAATACGTCGCTTCTATGGTATGGTATGGTGTGTGGGGTGGTGATGTTGTCATCCTCCTTCGCATAAAACCATTTTGTTGATTTAACGAAATTTGCTATGTTACATAGCTTTCCCTTATCGATATCACCAAGATCATCGAGGAAATATGCGCCGAGGCTCCTTCTTCTCGTTCCCGATAGAGCCGGACACTCGCATAGCAGGTAGAAGATTGACTCTTCCACTTCTGGGTCACCGCAGCTACGACAGAGATCATTTGCCTCGGCACCCAGTCGTCTAGCGTGTCTACCGATCAGGCTGTGCCCTGTCAGCACTCCGATTAGTGTGCTAGCATCTTTCCTGCTCAGGCTCAAGATATGCTTGCTTTTTCCGTGATCATATTCAGACCAAAGAGTTCTTGATATTGAGCATGCAGTTAGATTTGACCATCTATTACCTGCCCACTGGAAGCATAGTGAGTCGATAGACTGTTTTATGGATCCGATGGGACTAGTGAGCTTAGGCTGGAGCCTGCTCGGGCGAGTACATCAGATTCCACAGTGGCCTGGCACCCAGCAGAGAGTAATATTGTGTCGTGTGCCGATAGAGTTAAGAAGCCACGACATTGTCTAACTAGTTTGGATCGTGTTTTGAACGAACTAAGGGCCTTGATGGCCGCTTGGCTGTCAATGCAAATAGTGATGTCTTCTGTTGCATTCACCTTTGCTGCAATAATTTTGCATGCCTTCAGTATTGCAAAGATTTCAACTTGAAATACACATGCCTGTAGGACTCGCGAATATCGAGTTCATGTGAGAATACCCATGCGCTTTTGATGTGCATGTCCATTGGCAGCAGGTGGAGGATAGTTTCCAGTGCTGCCGTGGGTGTGGTTCTGAGGACGCTAGTGACCCCCATGCATGCCAAGCGCTGTACTTTTGCCCGCTTGCTTAGATACGAGGACTTTCTGGTCGCTTCCCACCACACTATCGCGCCATAGGTTAAGATTGGTCTTATAATGGCTGTGTACATCCAGTGTACTAGTTTTGGTTGGAGACCCCACCTGTTACCGAACATCTTTCCGCATGCGTAAAATGTGTTGTCCGCTTTTTTAACGCGCTCGCGCCAGATTCAGTTTCCAGCTGAGTTTCTTGTCTAGAACAACCCCGAGATATTTAGCACTGTCCGAAAGATGAAGCTCAACGCTTCCCATCTTTGGTAGCTCAAAATCTGGAATTTTGTATTTCTTCGTGAAGAGGACGAGTATAGTTTTAAAGGGATTAACCCCTAAACCTCTGTTATGGGCCCATAGTCGTAATTTGTTGAGTGCTCTCTCCATCAAATTACTAATTGTTGGTAAGTGTTTCCCTAAGACGAGGATGATCACGTCGTCGGCGTATGCCTTGACTCCGAGGTTCTCAAGTTCAACAAGGACGCTTCTATACGCGTTGAGTTCTTCACGTATCTATTGAGAAAGAAGTCAGTACAACCAAAGGTAGTCAGAAACGAAAATCCCGTCTTGAAAAGAATGAGAATGACATCTTACGTTCCAGCACACTAGTGTGTATTATTAAGAACCTGCTACAAATATGGCTACCTCTAAATTGAAGAGGCGGCAGTTTAAATATGGAAGTCTAGAAAATTAAGCGATACTTGCCGTCGTAGAGAACGATTTAATGAAGAAGAAAAAACTCAATCGTGTGTTGATGTTTTTGATCATGTTGAATTTCCACCGCGCTTCAAAATGCCACCGTCGTATTGCTTTCAACAATCAGATTGACTTTATTGCGTTGGAACCGTTTATTTCAGTTTTATTTCCGTAACAAAATTAATATTTACAATTATCCGCTTGAAAACCATAAATCGAAATATTAATATTTTTCCCAGTCCACATTATTCTGGCCAGTTGGACATTTCTCTGTTCCCTTTGATCCCCTTTAAGCTTAATATCTTCATTTCTGATATCATGTTCTGTGTACATAAATTCGCAATTCCCCTTTTTAATAAGTTTTTTTATTGTTCCGCCCTTTACAACCCCAAAATAGGCATTACCATTACTTTAAATAATTTGTCTCCAGAAACTTGAGCTCGATTTAGGTTGTTTTATTTCGTTTAATGAGACAATAAAGGGGAAATTAAACACTTTACATTTATTGTTAAATTTGTTTGTCAATATATGGTTTATTTGGTCAAATAATTTGTATTTTAAAAAGATCCTCTTATCGGTTTTCAAATAAAATATCACCAGGACTTTAAACTTCACCTATGTACTATATATATTACCTTTTTGTAATGTTATTCATTTCTAGTTTAATTTATCACGAATTTAACAAAATAAATCAAATCTGTATTTAGTTAATTAAAAAAAAGAATTCAATAATATTTCAAATAAACTGTTTAAACAATTTGAAAATTAAAAACGAAGATACAAAAAATATACGGATGAAGTGGCAGGGGTCACAATTTTTGAAGTTAAAAACACAATTTTCGTCGAAGTCGATGAATTCGATTAACTTTCAGTTCACTAATAATGGGCATGTGTAAATATTTAAAATTATCAGTTTGTTGCGGAAATCTAATCTATGACAAAAGCTTATTTCCCCTAGCCGCATGCCTTTCAATTATGCTTTATATGAATAAAATGTAAAGAAATTGTCTGTTAATGGGTTTACCATAATTAAAATAAAATTGTTTTATCGTATTTGTAGTGTGTGCTTAACATTTTATTGCATCGTAAATAATAACATTAAATATTTTTGCATTATTACTAATTATTAAATTTTTTTTTGTCGACGAGCATAGTTGTAATTTTAGTGTGCGTTATTTTGCTTTTGTTGCTTATTCGATGGTTTATCACGTTTCGAAATTGTGTGAACAAGTGAATGAATGAACTAATGTGGCAGTAATCGATTTTTAGATCGGACAAAGGCATGGTGGATTCCTGGGCATTCTACAGAGAGCATTAGGACGTGCTTCGCCACATATTTGGTTCGAAAGAGCCGAAGCCAAGGATCGTCATGCCGTTGCTGAAAGATTACGTCAACATGTTTCCGATCCGCGAAATCCACCGATTTTGATTTTCCCCGAAGGCACTTGTATAAACAATACTTCCGTGATGCAATTCAAGAAAGGCAGCTTCGAGGTTGGCGGCGTCATCTATCCCGTTGCCATTAAGTATTAAGTTCTTGTTGTATGCATGAGCATTTCGTTGAATTTTGTTCTTTCTTTCAGATACGATCCACGATTCGGTGATGCATTCTGGAACAGTTCACGTTATTCAATGATGCAATATCTCTACCTGATGATGACTTCGTGGGCAATTGTCTGTGACGTTTGGTACTTACCGCCCATGTATCGCGATGAAAATGAATCGGCAATTGATTTTGCGAATCGCGTTAAGAGCGTTATAGCGAAACAAGGTGGCCTAGTCGACTTAGATTGGGACGGACAATTGAAACGAATGAAACCAAAGAAGGAATGGAAAGAAAAGCAGCAAATTGATTTTACAAAACGATTAAAAGGGGAGTGAATAACTAAAAATTATTTATATTAGAACAATAAATAATAAATACATAAAAAAAATAAAAACCCCGGGGACTAGGTGATAATGTATGGGAAAAAATTATCACAGATACATTAACATTATCATTAAATAAATCCAACAATGTTAGTTAAGAAACCTTTTGTACATACCTTTTGTCTTTTCGTTTACCTTATTTTCTTTTTACTTTCACCAATAAGTAAACTAAGTCAGTCTAAGTATAATAATTTTTGTTAAAAAAAATCAAAATAATTTTTTGTTTATTTGTTTTCTTTCTTAATGAAAGGAATTTTCAATTTCAAATTTTGTTGATAGGAAATATCCAATTAATCGTTTTTTAGAATATTAAAAAAGCAGCTTTGTAATGAACATAATTGCGTTTTTGTTCCTATACACAGATTGGTTTAAATATGTTTTTAGATAATTTGTTGAGGAATGTTTTTGTTTGTTTTGTATTTATATAAAAATAATATTTTTCATGATATTTTGCTAAAATGAATAATAAAGTCAAATGATTTTTTTGAAAATTTTTGTAATTTCTCTTCGTTGGTTTGTTGTATCTCAACGTTAAGGCTGGTTTACATGACGGTTGCAAACAATTTTTACTGAGATTGTAGGGAGCTAGCTTATCGAATTTTCAATTGAGTAGAAGCAACCACTGCGATGACATTCACGTACACTCCCCACCAGTTTATGGCAAATTATTTTAATTAAGAGCGAGACAACTAACAGAAATTTAATGGAAGTGAAGCAAGCGTTGTAAGAATTTTCTGTGTTCCACAGTTTTTATGGTTTGCAATCGTGTCTACTGTTTATACTCTAGATGAAATTCGAGAGTATTATTTTAGTATATACTCTAGAAAAAGAAAAGGTTGTTTATTTAATAATGAAATTTTTTCATGGTAGGCTACCATAGAAGCAAATTTGAAAAAATTTTGTTTGTTTTCCGGCGTCAGTGGAGTGAAACCCCAACACGAAATCCCCGACTGTAGATTAATCGCTGTCCATGAGGACATGACAGTTGGAAAACCTTCACTGGATAGGTCAGTTTTTTTATAAGATTGTGTTGGACTAGGTCCGAAGGAGCTGTTTCGTTATCGCATAGTCCGTCGTCATAGTCCGTCCGTCCGTTTGCCCGTGCGGACGATAACTCTAGAAGCCTTGAACTAGAATCTTAAAAATTATCAAATTAGTTTTGAGTGAAAATGAAGTTTTCGTTCATTAGTCAGTAAAATTCCTTTACTCCTTCGGGTAGCTTCTATACGAAATGTCCTTAAAACACGTGTTGAATAATATTGGCCGATAACTTCAGAAAGGTTTAAGCTACGACTTCTAAAATTTTTATGTGTCGATTTTCCAATAGTTCGAGCTAAATGTATAATTATGAATAAAATTTCATTAGTCCTTTGTGTAGCTGCCTAGGAACGGGTAAAGAAAGCAACAGTTGCGCTTTACTCGTGCAAAAACGCCATTGGCAAAAAATGGGGTATGCAACCCCGGATAGTTCATTGGCTCTACGTGTCCGTCATCAGACCGATACTTATGTATGGTGTTGTTGTCTAGTGGACGGCCTTAGACAAAGGAGTTAACTGCACCACCCTAGGGAAGGTACAGAGATCAGCATGCATATGCATCAGTGGAGCTCTGAGAACAACTCCCTCTGCAGCACTAGACATGCTATTCAGTTTGCCACCCCTAGACATTTTTGGCAAGCAAATGGCAGCCAATGCAGCCATTCGACTTAGGGCCTCTACACAGTGGACTGGCATATATGCAGGTCACTCAACAATATTGAATCACTTCAATAACATTGCTGAAAACACCGACTACACCCCTCCCAGTTATGATTTTGAGAAAAATTTTCTAACAGTCATCCCAACCCGTCTAGAATGGGAAAGGGATTCGGTACGGATGGAAGAGTCCGCCCACATATATACGGACGGCTCCAAAACTGAAGGCGGGGTAGGTGGAGGTGTTTTCTCTGATATGCTTAACATTAGCAGCTCCTTCCGCCTTCCGGACCACTGTAGTGTCTTTCAGGCGGAGCTTATGGCGATCAAGGAGGCCTTGTCCTGGCTGAGGTGTAATGTAATATCTACTAGGGATATTAGCATTTTCACAGACAGCCAAGCGGCAATAAAATCCTTAGAATCGGCCTCGACAACATCAAAGGTCGCCGCAGAATGTCGATCATCTCTTAAGGAGATGGCTGAACAGTTCAATATTCTCCTGTGCTGGGTGCCAGGACACAGGGATATTCCAGGGAACTGCATGGCTGACGAACTCGCTCGACGCGGTACTACCCTTCAGATTATGCCGGAACACCGGAATCTGGGTGTGCCTCTCTCTACATGTAAACTGCTACTGGGATTGGACTCAATTGAGAAAACCAACTCAAGATGGGCAAACGGTGTTACATGTCACACTGCGAGACAGATCTGGCCGGAGCTGGATCTAAAACGCTCTAAACAGCTGACTTTGCTCAAAAGGGCGAACATCAGCACCACAGTCGGTGTCCTGACCGGACACTGTCTTATAGGTCGACATGCTAAAAGACTCGGTCTCTTCTCAAACGACTTCTGTAGAAGCTGCCTGGATGAGGAGGAGGAGGAGACAGTCCTTCACCTTCTCTGTACCTGTCCAGCTCTTTCAGCCAGAAGGAAAGCTCATCTTGGAGCTTACTTCTTCAACTGTCTCGGTGACCTTGCCTCAATGGAGGTCGCGAGAATCCAACGCTTCATTGCAAGCTCTAAATGGTTCGACGAGTAGGACCGGATTCGATGATCCTGTGGTAACACAACGGACCTTTTAGGTCTAAGTGTGTCCGTGTTCTCACGGGCAGCCACGCGTACCTACCTACCTACCTACCTGTGTAGCTGCCATAAAAAAATTCTGTCCAAATGTCTTCACTCCATTTACGGAACTCACTATAACTCAAGAAAACAGTCAGCCACGAATGCGGAATTTTGTACAAATTAGTTTTGAGTGAAAACAAAGTTCAAGTTTACTACTCAGCGAAATCCTTCTACTCCTTCGGCTAGCTCCCATACAAAAAGTCCTTTAGACACAATATTTTCCGATAGCTTTTGATTGCTTCATGCTAGGAATATGAAATTTTGTACACATTAATTTTTAAATGGTTCCAGGTAATGGGATAAATATGCTAGAAATGGAGTGATTTCTTCCTAGATCTCCCACATAAAAATCCTTGAAAAATTTAAATTTTTTTTCGGTGACTCGTCTATTTCCAGACATGTAATTAAACACTGATGATATTGCCTTTTAGTCTCAAGAAGCAGCGAAATGGAAGTTCTTAATGAAGGACAAACTATTATACTTAAACTTAAACTACTTAAAACTTATCCCCAACTACAATATAAATCGGAGTGAAGCCAATAGTGACTCCAGTATGTTCAAAAATAAATATTGGATTGCGAAGAAGAAATTATTTTTTTGATTTGTATTATCTTTGAAAAATCCGAATCTGGAAAAGAAAAAAAGGTCCTAATCTTTGGTTAAAAAAATGTCGGCCATGGAATGAACGCCAAAGTAACTATAAAATTTAGTATTGCAAGGAGCTACAAATATCGAATTTATGGCGAAGTAGAGATGCCAGAGTAGAAAATTACGAGCAGTCCCAGTAACCATAAAAATATCTCAGTTCGAGAACTTTTTATGGGAACAAAAAATGTTGGCACAAACACATTCACAAAAATATCGTCAACATTTTTTTGCTGGATATAATATCTGTTCGTTTCACTTCTGATCAGTTTCTCATTAGATTTTCCTTTTCCCTCACAATCTCAGTAAAAATTGTTTGCAGTCACCATGTAAACCGGCCTTTAATTTTCAGTTTTTTCAACTGTCGACGAAATAACTTAAGGGAAGGCTTTAAATAGTTGCATGTATTTCGAATTTTTACAGTGTACGCACAAATGATGAGTGGATGTTACGATGTTCACCGACACCGCTATCTTTAACGTTGCAATATTCCTTACATCATACGACCCCCATATTGCAAGTCATTAATAAGACTCGAAATAGAGCAGGAGGGAACTGAGATATAAAATTAAAATTTCTGGTATGGTTAGACAGGATGAACCCCTTTGAGGAATATGTTTGTGATCAAGGTGTGAGAAGAAAGATGCCTACACATGGTTTTGAAAAGTAAAATTTGCTTCTACATCTCGGGACTGCTTACGCTAAAAGTTGAAACTTGGAATTTATATAGAGATATGATAGTGGAGCCATTTGCAATGTGGTTGACTTAGGAAATGGCATACAGGCGTACACATAATTCAATGAAGTAATTTTGCGATGAGTTCGATTGATTTGCGATGAGTTTGTCTTGTGTATATTCAAAGCTAAGCTTGTCCTACGGTTGTTAGATAGATAGATTGGAAATAGGGGTTGGTATGGTTAACCTCTGTCACTGCAGCCACAATTGGGCCTATTGTGACGACACCCGGATTGACTATGATTCCTCTTCAATCCCTGCGCTTTTCATGAAGCTTAGTATTTTGCGAAAAGGAATGGTCAGGAATTCCGATGGGTCCATGAAACTCTGACCGAAGTGACGAAGTCTTTTGTGAGCCAAACCCTCACATTCACAGAGGATATGCTCTGGTGTTTCGTCTTCGTCAATGCATATTCTGCAAATTTTAGTCTCAGAGAGAACAATCCTATTGAGATGCTTCCTCATGTGACAATGTCCAGTCAGAGCTCTTACTAGGGTTCGGGTCTGATATCTGCTTAATTTTAGATAATCAGATGTTCTTTTTTCCGAATGCTTTGGCATAAAAAGCTTTGAGTGTCTGTTGCCCGGTGCCAAGTCCCAGTGAATGGCGTAATCCTCCCTTTCAGGTAGGACATCTTTGAATGGCCTTGTGAAATTAAATTTCGATACCATTGAATCAGAAAGAGGTATCGCTAGTATGGGGTCCTTGTTGAGTTCCGCGGAAAGAGTTGGGCAAGCTGTTTTGCGCTCTGACTCGTCATCCGATCTCAAAAGCTTGTATGTGGTTAACCTAGCTTCTTTCTGTATTTCTAAGTATAGAGGTGCTTGGTCGAGAAGCACTTCTAAGGCAGCTGTGGGAGTGGTGCGCATCGCCCCAGTAATACCCAGGCATGCCAGTCTTTGTAATTTAGTCAGCTTAAGCTGAGTAGTTTTCTGCTTTGTTTTCTTCCACCAGACGCAAGTTATAATGGACCTAGCAACGACGGTATACATCCAGTAGGTTAGTTTTTGCCGAGAAGGCTCCTGCAGGTCCAGAGAGAGATTCTGGCCTTTTCAAGAACTTTGTCCAAATGAGCATTCCAAGTGAGCTTTTCATCCAGGATAATTCTCAGGAATTTTACCTCACTAGCATACTCTATGGATTCTCCAAAAAGAGTAGGCTTAGATAACTTGTCCTTACACCTCCTTTTGGTGAATGCAACAGTTGTGCTTTTCTTTGGGTTGATACCCAATCCTGCTTTAGTACACCAGGTTGCTACCTGGTTTAGGGTATTCTGAACTAGATCTGTCACCGTCTCCTCAAAGTTACCTCTAACAAGGATGGCAAGGTCGGCAGTGCAACCCTGTACCGTGACTCCGGATTTTGTTAGGTCTTAAAGAAGGTCGTCCACTACTAAGCACCAGAGGATGGGTGATATACGTAGTACCCCACCCTGTGGACAGCCTTTCGCAGCTGTGACTGACTGTTGAGTGCGTTCTAGCAAAGCCTTGATCCAACTGCAGGTTTTCGGATCAATACCACGCTTTTGTGCAGCAGAGTAGATACTTTCGTAGGCAGTGTTGTCAAAAGCCCCTTCGTATCTAAGAAGTAACCCACAGCTATTTCCTTGTTCGTGATCGATTTCTCGATTTTCGTGACTAGGTTTTGTAAGGCGTGGGTTGTAGTTTTCCCTGGTTGATATGCATACGGTTGTTGCTATGAATTCAATTTTTACAGAACATAATAATTGCTGTCACAGATATATCTCCATGAATACTTGAACAACAAGCCCATTTAGTTGAATTTCGGGAAAGCTTTGCCCGACTCTGGCAACTCACAGCGAGTGTAGCTCCTATTTACAACAATTTGAGTACATTTAGAAAGATTAATTCGTCACAGGAATTCAAGGCTCCTGTGAAGGGTTATGGACATTAATTTGCTGTAATCAATCTGCGCTTCCACCACAAATGTAGCAAATAATTCGTAGAACTTCGCACTTTCTTTAAAGCATCAGTTAAATCATTAGCCACTTAAACTCACACTCAAATGCAAAATATAAACTTTTTCCTTGTAGATGTGGTTAATGAATGACCGAAAAAAAAACTCTTCTCGGACGACGGCCAAGGTAACGATAAAATTGCCACCATTCTCTCACTGCACTGCGAAAAACAAGATTGGAGAACTGATTACCTTCTTGAACAGCTCCGGATGGATATGATAATCCATTCAAGCCCCAGGTCTCTGTAAAACTATATATCTACTTCATCAGCCCTCAACGACCAGGTTAAACGAGTTGTGGTATCAAAACGGCGCTTCCTGTGCTTATTGGGGCCTGTTTTCGGCAGACAGGCCACCGCGTAAACCAACCTCACTGCAGCCGCACTCATGGAAATAATTCTTTAAAGGAAATGGCAGCATCTTGATCTTATGTTCCAGATGCTGGATTTACATCGCGACTTTACCCCCACAAGCTCATCACAAACCGGGTTTTCGTCCGAAAAGTCGAGCACTGTTGGACTTTAGGTTTTACGGGAATTTAAGAGAATTCTAACTGCATTGAGAAATTGCAGGATTGGCCGTGAACCCAGTTTTGGTCTGGTCTTGGTTTTTTTGAGGGACTTCGGGGTTATTTTTTGTGATGTTCGGAGGTCGTATCGAGATGGTGGGAGATTTTTTTTGAATTGGAGGTAGAAAAAGTTGGATATTTTTTTTTAAGTCTTTTTTTGGATTGGATGCAGAGAAAGTTGTAGATTAGATTTTTTTTTGGAGTCGTGGCTCGCTGATATTTGAAAAAAAAGTAGAGTGGTTTACGGTGCGAATGACGGAACAGGACAACGACAGACTTCTGGCGTGCGTGAATTGCTTCTTTCTTTTTTCTTCCATCTTTCCATGTGTCCTGTTGGGACAAACTAAACCAATGGGGGAGTGAGGTTCCATCAGGGAAGCCTGATGACGTGGTGATCCAGCAGGTAAGTTACGTGTTTTTTTTTTGTCTTCTCCTCGCATTTTTTTTTTGACAGGACATATCCGTTTTAAGTCTTGAAACCACGTTCCGACGTCGGCACATTTAATGTCTTGACGGGAAATTTGTTTAACCCCTCCCTAGCCCTGAGCAGCCGGCAACAAGTGCTGTCTCCCGGAGCTTCTTATTCACCTGGGAACACACAGCGGTTCTGGCTGATTGTTGAAATAGTCTGGCCAGGACCTCTCCACTTTTGTTACATCGTCTTGCTAGCCATACTCAAATGCGGTTACAACATACGCTTAAACGCTGCATAACCGCGAAGAGGACGCCGATAATCAGCGTTGCACAAACAGCAACAACAACCACGACGGCGGTCAGTCGTCGCCGGCATGCAAAACATGTGCATGTAGGACTGACTCGGCTCGTCAGTAGCGACTTATGCCATCGCCGCAAAGACGGCAGATGCGATATATGCTGTTGGCGCAAAGACGACGGTAACAATTAATGGCGCTGCAGCTAGCCCCCCCGCAACTTAACAGGCGTTCGCATCAAGGAAGCACGATAGGTGTTCGGTGTTTTCTCACCTCTGTTGGATTAAATGCCAGTATATCACCCTTTGCACCATTAAACTTACAACAAATTGACGGAGTTTAGAGGTCGACTGGACAGACGCATAATTGGTAGAATCAAATAATCGAAGGAACGCCTTTTTTGATCTATGACCCTATCGGTGCTCCTTCATCAAAAATATCGAATAAAAACAGGAATTCTTATCCTTATACTTGTTTTAATGTTACATAACAAAAATTAACTAATAAACTATGCCCAAAAAATATCCGGTGACTACTTTGCCCGATTCTCCTCTAAATTTCCATCATCGAGCTTTTGTCTTTGAAACAATTCCAGAAGTTTTTCAGTCGCAGTCTTTTCAGCGTCCAGCGACTTGGATAGATCTTCGCTCGGGAATACCACAACGTTGCTTTCCGGACTTTTCAAAGTAAACGGCGTCCAAGGACCCTGAATCGACGGCATATCGGTGTGCCACATTTTACGCAATCGCATCGAACTCGATGGCCCGTTTTGTCCTCGCAGTAACTCAATCCATTTTGCTATTTCTTCTTTGCTATTGTTGCGGCAATTTATCCATTCGCGTTGTCCATTTACTGAAAATTAGATGAATATTTTTAAACTTGGAGGGATCTCATGATCCAGAAAGATTCGACCGCTTACAGTATTCGCCGATAAGAACTGGAGTGCGATGGCGGCGCGGTTTAACGTACACAACAACTCCCGGATTTGTCTTGGCAAAGTCGATGAGATCATTTTCGAGAAAGTCCCTATAATCGCCAGTTTAATATAAGTTTATAAATAAATTGGAAAAATGTCTAACCTCATGCCCCGGCTTGCTCCATTCTCCTTGCAAAATTTCAGAGTAACACGCTTCAACTGACAAATATATCGACTCAGGCCGTTCTGGAGCGGAGCTCGTGGAAATCCCGACTTTAAAAACAAGTGGCTGTTGGACATTTTCTGTACGAAATTTGGTCCTTCGGCTTCTTTCCTCCGACACTAAATCAAAATTCGATTTGATAGATCAAAACATTGACTTTTGAGGTTGGGAATGGAGTGGAACGTAAGTACGGCCGTGGATGGAACAAGCGACGTCGCCACTGTAATCAAATTCGCAATTGCATGCAGCCAACTTCAAACCGATCACTGCGTCGGTTTGACATTTAAAATTTGACACTTGTCGCTCTACACCCTCTACACAGAAACACTTCATTGGGAAAAACATCTTTTTTTTCATATAAAAACGTTAAAAATTACGCTATTTTCAAAATTTTCCGAAACCAAACAACCACTGACCACTAGCTTAATTAGAGTATGAGATTATTTGATTTCGGAAATGCGGACAAAATGAACTGGGACAACATAGAGACGATCACAGAGTTCGATGGCGGTATGTAGCATTTTTTTCTTTGTAATCATTTCGTTTAATTTTGTCGTGTTCTATTAGTTGTTGGTGGTTTTGTTTATCTGAAATTTGTAGCTTTATGTTTTGTTTATCTGTTGGGTTCGTTGTCATTCGTGTAATTATCTTTAATTAAAATATTTCGGAGTTTAATCAGCTACCAAATGTTTTGAAATGTACGTCGAGGTCGGGCCCAAGGATCATAGGGTGGGTTTAAATATTTAGAGTCTATTATAATTCAAGGGCTTGCTTAAACTTTTCGTGTTAGAAATTAAACTTAAGAAATGGCTTCCTTCATTAATCCCCAGCCTAATGTAGAAATTTAATAAATTTGTTGTGAAATCGGCCGTTATTACCGCTTCAAACTGTCTACCATCCACCCACGCAACACCCGAATTTTGTTTACCTGGATGTGATAGTTGATTGGACTACCGAATTATTTCATGCATGCATTCACTTTATGCAACCAACGATAAGGTGGAACGAGTCCTTGAATGGCGTTATCTTTCCGTCCTTGTAGATGGTAGATGGTGAGGACGGTCTAAAAATCCCGATTCACTGCGGCCTCAGTGGGCCTATTGTGATTCATCATTATCATCAATAACGCGACAGCCAAAAACGGGCCCTGGCACCCTGAAGGCGTCGACTCCAGTCGTCTCGATCCAAAGACCGCGTTCTCCAGCTGCTAATTTTTAAGATGACTTTGCTATCTTTATCAACCAAATCTTCCCATCGCTTGCGTGTTTTGCCTACTGGCCTGTTAACACTCGCTTTGCCTTTAAGAGCACGTTTGGGGATTCTTCTATCTTCCATTCGCTCTACATAGCCAAGCTCACTTTACGTAGCTTGATGAACGTTGAAGCTTCTGTCTCTTCGTAGAGTTGATACAACTCATGGTTGTATCTTATTCGCCAGTCCGTTCCTTCCTTCACAGGTCCCAAAATTCTTCGGAGGACCTTTCTTTCGAATGCGATAACTGATTTTTCGGAAGCTCGTATTAATGTCCACGTCTCGCTGCCATAACAGATCACAGGTCGTATATTACTTACTTACGATGGCGCTACAGACCAAATCGGACCATGGCCTCTTGAATGTGCCGCCTTCAGCCTTCTCGGTTCAGCGACCGGGTGCTCCAATTTGTGAATCTCAGCAGTGATTTGCTGTTTGCGTCAATAGAGTCCTCCCAGCGCTTTCCTGGTTTTTCAACTGGTCTTTGTCAATTAACTTTTCCGTTTAATGTGCGTTTGGGGATTCTTCCGTCATCCATCCGCTCCACAGGTCCAGCCCATTGTAACTTTTTGAATTTTATGAGGTTCGATAATTCCGGATTATCAAAGATGGCATACAATTCTCTATTGTATCGTGTTCTCCAGATCGAGTCTTCCCTCTTTTCTTTCAAAGGCGTTAACTACTTTTTCGGACGCCTGAGTCAATGTCCACGTTTCGCTGCCATAGCATAGCACAGGTCTTATAATTGTTTTGTATAGTTTAAGCTTTGTTTTCCTATGCACATTTTTGTTTTTAATTATTGGGAGTACCGAATAATACGTCTTATGTCATTCATTATTCTTCTTTTAATTTCGATGGGTTCGCTTCCATCCTTTGATATATTTGCCACGAGATATACAAAGTTGTCTACGTTTTCTACACCTTTTCAACATGTATTTCAGACTATATAATATTAATTTCAGATTATGTAAATTGTATTTCAGAATAGTGATTGTATTTCAGATTATGTAAATTGTATTTCAGAATAGTGAATTGTATTTCAGATTATGTAAATTGTATTTCAGAATAGTGAATTGTATTTCAGATTTGGTAAAATGTATTTCAGAATAGTGAATTGTTTTTCAGAATACGTAAGTTTGAATTCAGAAAACGTAAATTGTATTTCAGAATACGTAAGTTTAAATTCAGAAAACGTAAATTGTATTTCAGATACCATTGAAGTCGGTACATTACGAGCCCGTTTCAATGAACAACGAAGAAAATAAAGCCAAACGTGCTGTTTATGTTGCAAAATTAAACGAATTTGTACAATCAGGAAAACAAATCATTTGGATCGATGAGACAAATTTTAATTTATTCTTCCGAAGAACGCGAGGACGTGCAAAGGCTGGTTGCATAGCTGTACAACTTCTTCCTGCTTCAAGAGGACCAAATGTGCACCTAATTGCAGCAATCTCCGGGGCAGGTGTGGTGTCAATGGAGAGAAGAAGGGGTTCATTTACTTCGCAGCTGGCAAATGAATGGTTGAAAAACATTCTACACCAGTGGCAAGGAATGGGGAATCAATTACAAGATTTGATTATTGTTTGCGACAATGCCCCATGCCATGCGAGACTGGAGGTGGCCATCAGAGAGGTGAATGAGCATGGTACTGCAAACTTCGCCATATTCTGCAACGCTTAATCCTGTTGAGCATATTTGGTCGAAAATCAAGAGCTATGTGAAAGGACACTTGCAGCTACCGAATGTCGCTGGCCCAGCCATTGGTGAACAACGTTTGGTGTACCTAGAGCAGATCATCGATCAAGCAAAAGAAACAATAGCTGGTGGTGACTGTGCTCGGGCGGCGCAGCATACTACCACTTTTCATGCCAAAGCTTTGGCATTGGATGATATGCAAGTTGGAAATTAAGTCTTATTATTTCAAGTATCAATTTAAATGTTACGTTATATGTGTTCTGAAATTCAATTCATATACTCTGAAATACAATTTACGTTTTCTGAATTCAAACTTACGTATTCTGAAATACAATTCACTATTCTGAAATACATCTTACCAAATCTGAAATACAATTCACTATTCTGAAATACATTTTATGTATTCTGAAATACAATTCACTATTCTGAAATACAATTTACATAATCTGAAATACATGTTGAAAAGGTGTAGGTTAAAGTCTCCTACTGTAATATTTTATCTGATTGGCGTGTTTTTCCTAGTTTGTGTCATGATTTCGTTTTTGTTTTCGTTAATACGTAGTCCAACTTCCCTTGCTACCGAGTCAAGGTTTACAAATATTTCTTTGGCACTCTCCAGGGATCTTGCAAGTATATTCATGTCGTCGGCATATGCTACTTGTTGTGTGGATTTGAAGCATAGTGTTCCCTTGGTGTCAACGGGAAGTTTCCAAACAACATATTCGAGTGTCAAATTGAAAAGTATTGGTGCCAGGCCATCACCTTATTTAAGGCCGTTGTCAGTTCTAAAGCTGGAAGTCAGATCATTTTCTACTCTGACTTTGTGACAGAGAATCGGTCATTGTCATTCTTGTAAGCCGAACCAGTTTCGGTGGAACTCCAAAATCCATCATTATTTTATACAGTACGCGCCTGTCGATACAGTCGTATGCCTGTTTGAAGTCCACAAATATCTGGTGCACATCAATGTTAAATTCCCAGCACTTTTCAAGCACCTGTCTAACTGAGAATATTTGGTCCGTGGTCGATCGCCCAGCTCTAAATCCACCCTGCTATTCACCAATTACTTTGTCAGCAAAGGGCTTAATTCTCTTTTCTAGAATTTTCCTCAAGATCTTATAAGACGTACAGAACAGAGATATTCCTCGATAGTTTTCGCAGCAGAGTTTGTCGCCTTTTTTATAAATTGGATATATGATACTCCTGCGCCAATCGTCAGAAAGTGCTTCTTGCGTCCATATGTCCGAGATCAATCTGTGTAGGAGATGTGCTATGCAGGTGTCGCCGGCTTTCAGAAGTTCAGCTGGAATTTGATGAGTGCCCGGCGCTTTGTTGTTTGAGTGGTTCCTCAGGTCTGTTTTTACTACTCGAAGAGGATCCTTCCTCAGCTGTTACCTCGGTTATGTCTGCTGCTGCTGTTCGTGCGGATGATGGGCTCGCGTTGAGAAGGTGTTCAAAATATTGCGCCCATCTTAGTTTTATCTCTTCCGCATTACTTATAATGTTGCCTTCTGTATCCTTACAGAGGCTCGTCTTCGGTTGGTATCCCTCTTTCATCCTTTTAACTAGAGACTATGCGGCTCTTGTGTTGTGTAATTTAAATTGTTCGTCTATGTTTTTAATTTCGTCATTATTGTACTTCCGTTTTTTTGTCTGCAGATTTTGTTTGCAAATCGTCTAAGATCATTATATTTGTCCTGTTTGGATCGTGTCGGCCGTTCTGTTAATATTTTGTAAGCTTCATTTTTTAGTCATTCATTTTAGGTCGTATATTAGTTTTATATATTCGCAGCTTATTGTTTCTGTGCACTTTCTTGGATTTGTGATTGTCCGCCCTTATTATAACTCACTCAGGACGGTTATATCAATAAATTTTAATATGCTCTTGTCTTGAGTGAGTTAGACATGAGTTCCAATGGTGTTAGGAAATAATATCCAAGAAGTCTGAGTCTTCTGTGTGCAAGTTCTTCGCAATGGCGTAGAACGTGCTCTGCAGTTTCCTCTTCTTCTTCACACAATCTGTAAATATCGTCTGAAACCAGTCCAATCGTATGCAGATGCTTTTTAAGCTTACAGTGTCCTGTAATTAGCGCGATCAAGCGCGGAACCTGATTCCGGCTCAATTTAAGCAATTCGGAGGTTCGTTTCTTGGAGTGACCTTCCAAGAACAGTTTGGGCTGTCTGCACCCCACCGTCCCTATCCAGTGAAGGTCAGCTTGGATGTTAATCCAGTCCAACAGTCTTTCTTTTGTCGCAGCTGTTGACATTTCACAAAAAGGCACTGGTTCTGCTTCTATCACAACGTACAAACTTTTCGAGTTAGAACGTAAAGTAGCTTGGCCAACTCTTTCCAGGGGTTTCGAGAAGATCCTGAGATATGTTTGAACTTCAAATATACCATTCCCCTGTCCACTTTCCACCACGGCAACGGAACGGAACCGGAATATAATATTTTCGCCAACTGTTCTGACAATTTGTAGCGAATTGTCTGGTTCTCGCCCTCCACATTTTTGACCACCACTGGTTAATTTTTAACCTGATTTTTCTTCTGATCAGTTTTTGAAGCTGCTAGTGGTCCCACTTATAATTTGATATGCGACACTTGAATATTCGAGAAAAAGGCTTTTTCGAAAAATCATTTTTTTTTTTGCAAAAAATGTGAAAAGAGGTCCTTGATAATTTTTACTGCATTTTATGCTTCTCCCGCTCCATATTTTCGGCCACCACTGCCTCATTATTGACCCGGTTTTCATTCTGTTAAATTGTTTGAGCTCCTAGTTGTCCCATTTTCAATTTGAAATGCGATACTTGAATATTGGAAAAAACAGTTTTTCAGAAAATTGATTCTTTCACCCTTTGCCAACTTTTCTGACAACTTTAAGCTAATTTTCTAGTTCTCCCGCTACACAATTTCGGCCTCCATTGCCTCATAATTGACCCAATTTTCATTCTGATAAATCTTTTGAGCGGCCGGTGGTCTCACCTTAAATTTGAAATACAACACTTTAATATTCGAGAGAATGGTTTTTCGCAAAAACATGAGAAAAGCAGAAATGCATGTACCTTAAAAATAAAGTACTATGGCAAATCTTACTATAAATCACAGTAATGAATTTTGATTCGGGCACGAACGTATGGAGGAATCCTCGGCAATACCACCAAGCACCAACTGTAAAGTCTCTCTTTCTCTGGAATTAATGTCCTCGTAGATCTTTGGAGTAGGATTGAGAAGATGCTGAAAGAATTGCATCGATCTTCTCTTGGTGTCGTCCGGTTTACGGCTTATAGCTTTGTCTTAGATTTTGGTAACTGCCGTCATTTTATTATTCGTTTTTATATCGACGTTTTTATCTAATTCCATCCTTAATCTTTTACGTCCACCTGGAATTGTTTTCGGAAAGGGCGCAGCGCTGAACCACTGCGCACTCTAGGCATCCAAAGAGGTCCCATAGCGATCATTTGGGAACCTCACAGGTCCTTAATCACCCCCAAAACACCCCAGAACCTTGATAAACTAGACCAGCTTGGCATGCCCTATCAACCTCAGATCATCTAAATTGTCTAAGAAAAGACTGCCCAACAACCACTTCAATTGTCTTCTTGCAACCGCCTGACACTCACACATGTGGGTAAAGCCCCTGTGCGTGGGCACAGGGGCATAGAACCATAACTATACTCTGTTCTGACAAAAAGCACCTTGAGCACTTCTCGACAGCGCTTTACGAGCTGGAATTGAATAATCTAAGTAATAGAGCACAGACAGAATCTGAATCAGAATCAGCTACTAAGAGAAGGAGCCAGCGCTAGTGCTGCATTCCATTTTTTAACCGTCCGTATATATGGAGAGTTCTCTCTTGTTAAATATAAATATCTCCCGTTACCGGCCAGTGGGGTATTTATACGAAAAAGAACTTTAGAACTGACAGGCATCGGTTTTAACAGCAGCTCTTACACTCATTTGGGCAGCATAAGTTAATGTTGTCTCAGGTACCTGTTCCCGTAAATCTTTTGTTTTTCTGCGTTTAATACGTGTCGAATTCCTTTGATGGCCGACCTGTTTTTTCTTTTGACCGCATTGTTATATTGACAGTGCCGGCATGCTATTTCTCGTTGTTTTTTAGAATCTTTCTTCCTTCCTAGACGCAGCTGCCCACTTTCTTTTGAAGTCCGTCCTAAAATGGCTTAATTCATGTTGAAAGACTCTAATTTTGTCTACTGGACAATTTGTGATCTCCAATAAACGATTTTCCACAAAATTCATTTTCTTATCAATTAAACGTTGAGAACATTGCTTGATAAGACTGTAGAGTTATTTTCTAACCATCTCCTATACATTTCCATCTGTTTATGTAAAAAAAATTAGACATTTTTTGAAATTGATAAATTTACTTAATCACGACATATTTAAAATAAAGAGTCATAAAACAAAATGGCGCAATATTTTTTTTTATCAGTTAGCTAATGAACTTGACCATAGATTTTAGATTTAGATTTCATCGGAGGCGGAGGGATTCCTCCAAGCACCGCGATCAGTGGTCTATTGTGCTATACCTCATAGATCTTTCTCCAGTTTCAACCTAGAGGTCCTCACTCAGCTTTATTTCTCTCAGGAATTTATCTAGTTGGTGTAGGTCTATTTTTGCAATGGTACTATGGTCCACAAAGTGTTCTCCGAAACATTTGTGGCGCTGAGTTGCGACTGCCTCACAGCAACACAGAATATGTTCTGAGGTTTCTGCTTGCAGTTGGCAGAACCTGCAAAGGTTATCGGTTATGATTCCTATTCTTTTAAGATGATCTTTCAAGCGCGAGTGACCCGTGAGTATTCCGGTTATTACCCGTACTTTGTTTCTATCAAACTGTAGAAGCTGTTTGCTTCTTTTAGTTAAGTGGTTCGGTATGAATCTTTTGGCCTGTCTAAGTCTGGGCAGTGTGGCCCAGTGTTGGTATTTCTTGTGTTCCTCCCATACCCTTATGCTCCTCTTAATAGAGCAGGTTGAGATTCCACAGAACGGCTCTGGTCCAGTAGGGCGGACCGCTGCTCCGTCTCTTGCAAGATGGTCTGCTATTTCGTTGCCCTCTATGCCCTCATGACCGGGCACCCAGTGCAAGAGGACTCTGTTGTTGGTACTAAGGATACATAATTTTTCTTGGCATTCCCACACCAGTTTTGAGTTTACTGTTTGTGCAGTCAAGGCTTTTATCGCTGCCTGACTATCTCTGAGAATGACTATGTTCTTATTTGAGTAACCCCTTTCGAGGTTTATTTCTATGGACTTGGATATAGCATGGACCTCCGTCTGGAAAACGGTAGGATATTCACCGAGGGATTCCGAAATCCTGGCGCGGGGTCCGCTTATGCCAGCTCCGGTGCCTTCAGTAACTTGACCATAACTTGTAAGCATTATTTTTGCCCGGACTGACCCGGGAATATAACTAAAACACTAATGTTTTGCAAAATAAAAATAAAAATTTGAGTTATTTAACGTGTTTATTCAAACGTCTAAGAGAAGCAAGAAAATTAATTTTAAATAAATACTTTTAGATTAAAAATGCAGTACATGCCTTGAACTTGTAAATCCATCACAATTGACTTTAATTTTCAACTCACGACACAATGACTATGCAAAAGAAAAAATCGTTTTCAGACACCGAAAAAAAAAATATCCAGCGGTCACAACGACTGAGTTTCGACTGGCTTTACCGTCAATAGAATGGCATGAAGTACAAAATATTACTGGCACATGACGATATAACTATTTGACTTCTTAGAAAAAGGGTTCGTCGTCAGTTTAAATTTTTCATTTCGACTTTTGGCCAGATTTTTGATATAAATACCCCACTGTGCGGCGGTCACATTTACCTATATTGTTCTAGATCAATTTTAAACGACCTCAACCACGTTCTTGCTATTTGAACTGCACGGTTTACTATGATAAGTGTGTGTGTGCGGGCTTTAAACGTTTTCTTGATATACATAAATGGTCTTTCATTCCAGACGTTGATGGAGCTATCGATATATCCCTATCGTCATCTCCACAAGGTAGTGGTAACGGCACCCCTACTACACGTTATACAGATCAAAAAAATATCGGCGAACTCACCGCCGGCAAACCAACAACATCCACAAGTTTACTTATCGAAAGCCTTATCCAATTGCTTTGCGTAATTCTCGAAGATGATCGAAAACTTTCGGATCAATCGTACAAGGCGATATGTGAGCAATTGGAAAAAATTAATTTAATCGATAACTCGTATGCCATAGCAGAGTTTGACGAAATGCGCAGTCAGTACCAAATGCAAATCTACAAGATAATCCGTGCTGTGGGCGGTCACGATATTCCACGAACACTGCCAACCGTTACCACTAGTAATACAAAACCGGTAGAGACTTGTTGGTCGCGCTACTATCGTGAATTCGACGAAATGGATTTCATTGCAGGTAAACTATCGAGAACTATGAGGTTACTGTGGTTTTGTCATTTTATTTACTTGAGTTTAATTTTAGGTGGTGGATTCGGAAAGGTATTCAAAGCTCGCCATAAGCTCGATTGCATTGAGTACGCCGTGAAACAAATTAAGATCAATTCAAAAACTATTAAGCTTTGCCACTTAGCCGAAGTGAAAACTATTGCAAGCCTCAATCATCCCAACATCGTACAATACAAGGCGGCATGGCTTGAACCATTCGTTCCGGATCAGCAATCGTTGAGCATGATCCAGTCCGAGCATGATTTAAGCGTTTTCGAAACGAATACGACTCAAAGTCATGCGACTAGTGGCAGTAGTAATAACAGTGATGTACCGGAAAGTAAATTTTCATTGGGAGACGGATCGTACGATTTCATACAGTTCGAACATTCGCAGGAGGGACGTGAAGAGACTGTTTGGAGTAGCGCAACCAGGACATTTAACCAAGCGATTTGCAAGTATGAAAGTAATTCATTGGATGAGAGTTGTAGCGAGAAAACAAAACACCACGCACTACTTTACATACAAATGTCGCTGTGTCAGATGACGCTACGGAAATGGTTAAACGACCGTAACGCCTGCAGCAGCTTAAACGAATACTACCTAGGTTTTTTTCAAAAGCAAACCGATCTTTGTCATCAGGACATTGTCATGGATATTTTCTGTCAAATTCTTGCTGGCCTGCATTATATCCACTCGAGGAATATAATTCATCATGACATTAAGCCTAGCAATATTTTCCTCGAAATGGACACAGATGGACGGCTAATTGTTCAATTAGGTGATTTCGGTTTGGCTTGTCCGCTTCAAAATGAACATCGCGGAATTGCTTTAGGTACACCATTGTACGCCGCACCGGAACAGTTAAGCGGAGAATGTAATTATAAAGTATGTTCCAGTTAAAGCCTAGTGCTAACTAGAAGCGAAAAATTTTAAAGAATTTTGTCGAGAAAATTTGACGGAAAATTTCGTTTTCGCTTCTAGTTAGGACACTAGGCTTTAGTAAGCAATTGAACAACGATTTTATTAAATTTGATTTTTTTTTATTGTAGAGCGACATCTATAGTCTGGGTATTGTACTAATTGAATTGTTAATTCAGTTTGGAACTGATATGGAACGTGTACGAACAATCGAGCAGGCACGAAAAGGAACCCTACCCGCAACGCTAAATAAAAAATGGATAAAACTCTTGCAAAGGTAGGTTTAATTTTTCAATCGCATATTTCACTGCTTGAACTAAATCTGAACTTCGTCATTTTCCAGTTTACTGAACCATGAACGAATGCGGCCGACTACAAAAGATCTCACCGAAGTACTACGAAAAATTAACTTGGAGCAAAATATTCGTGCTTTACGACTATCCGAGGCAGATCATCAGGTCAAAGATGCCCAAATAACAGATTTACTGTTTCAAATTGCTTCTCTCCATGAGGAAACGAAACAGAGCAATCAAGAAAAGAAGGAATCGAATCAAATGATACGCAATCAAGATGACCAAATCGCCGAACTGAAAACTTCACTGTCGGAAAAGGATACGGAAATTTCTCTATTGAAGCTACAGTTGCAACAATATCAGAATAATCTTTCGCATTAAGTTTTTTTTTTATTTTATTTATTTATCGTTTTCATTTCTCTTTCTTTACCAAATTGCTCTCATAAATTTTAGGTTTGTTTCCAGTTATTCAATGGTTTAGAATTTTTTTTGATACATGAATTCTTACTGTTCGCTGTAGCTTTCGTTTTCCATACTTCCGAATACAGTTCTCTTATTTAATAAACGCACTTAATTTATGTGATTTGAAAACTCTTTTGATACAAAATTAGCTGATTAATTTAAAAACAAATGATGCTATGTAACCCCAGTGCATTCCTCCACAGGATGAGATGAAAATTTTGGAAATTAAAATTTCTTAGGGCCGGTTTCACAGTCGAAGTTTAAACCAAAAATTTGGTTTAAACTGAGGAACTTATTCGTTTATTCCTAAGTTTAAACAACATTTTTGGTTTAAACTTCGACTGTAAAACCGGCCCTTAAAAATTAGTTTGCTTCAGTTGTTCGTGGTCGATTCACCACACTTTATTGGCCGGCGTCTTTTAGTTGCGACGGTTATTGTGCCTCGATTTTCGCTATGATTTTCGGGAACTTTATTTTTAATGAATTTAGTTGATTTTGTGGACAAATGACTGTCTTTCGAGTCATTAGAGGTTGTTCCAACTAACAAAATCAACTCATACTCTACTGTGCCGAAAACATTACCAAACGTCGCTTTGCACTTTGGTGTTCCTCATTTAAAATCTACGAAGTTAAGGAACTCCGGCTGATGGTCTAAATAAGCCATTACAAATCGCGTTTTCTTGCTGCGTATATATTAAGCATTGAGATGTTTTCGACCCTATAGACACAAATCTTCTTCAATTCTTGTGTTACTACCAATGGCAGCATAGGGGACCAACAGTGCTTCTTCACAGGACACAACATTGAGCCATATTTATTTATTTACCAAACAAGATATTTACAAATTCAACATTAATTCAGATAATTTAATTTAATTTACGTAAATTAGTATAAAATTATAGGCACTAGTAAAAGGTTGGTTAAACGGGATGTGAAGGAGCTGATAAGATCGAACGCAGTTTCAGTTTGTAGGCTTACTTATTGGTGGTGTGAAATGTACGCTGAAATTGTTAAATGTTCTACAGCATCTGTTAATGGGTTCATTTTGACCGTAATCAGTACGATGGGGATATTCCTTAAGAGGTTTTGAATGTCTCGTCAGCCTGACAGTGTCGTTAAGTCTAATTTTATTTGTAAGTTGGTCAGACTTAATATCACCATTCAAGACATCTAAGGTAGAGCAGGATGTGATCATAGTTCTTCTAGAGCTGAGCGGTAGAAGATTTAACAATTGTAGCCTAACTGTGTAGTGTAGAAGGTCATCAAAGTCTCTAGGGTCATACAAGTCCCTAAGAGCAAAAAGAAGAAATTGCTTTTGGATTGACTCTATTCTATTGCTGTATATTTGGAAAAAGGGATCCCAAATGAGACATGCATATTCCAGAAGAAGGCGAACAAGGGAACTGAATAATGATTTAGTGATCCATACATTTTTGAACTCTTTAGCCCTTCTTTTAATGAAACCTAGAAGTTTGTTGGCCTTTGAGATTATTCTGTTGTAGTGAGATTTAAAGCATTGTTTATTGTCAAGTAGCACGCCGAGGTCTTCAATCGATTTAGACCATTGCCACTTAGGGTATAATTATGGTGGTAAGTGGATTCTTTACGTGAGAAGCTTATCACGTGACATTTACCGACATAAAGCTTTAATTTATTTTGACTGCACCACCCATCTAGTGCCAAGAGCTTGGATTGCAGGAATACAGCATCTGCGGGGGAGCTAATGGAATGACATATTTTCAGATCATCAGCGTATAAAAGATGTGAGACACTTTCTAGTACTTCCGAGAGATCTGAAATGAAGATATTGAATAAAAGAGGTCCCAAGTGACTTCCTTGGGGAACACCAGAGGACACTGCTATTTCTTTGGAAATGAAGCCTTGGAACTTAACACATTGAGTTCTATTACTAAGATATGACTTAAGGCAGTCAAGTAAAGGTCCTGTTATACCGATTTTTTTTAACTTAAAAATTAGAGTATTGTCATCTACTTGGTCGAAGGCTTTGCTAAAGTCAGTGTATACTGCGTCGATTTGGCGCCCATTTTCCAGTGCGGAGAGTGTATCAGATACAAGAATCATTAGGTTAGTCGTGGTTGAGTGCCCTTTTTTAAAACCGTGCTGCTGGTCATTACGAATGGGCTTGATAATACTCGTATTAGTGATTTTATCGCAGATAATTTTTTCAAATAATTTCGGTATGACTGATAGTATTGCTATACCTCTGTAGTTCTCAACGTTTCGCTTGTCACCATTCTTGTGAATGGGCGTGAGATACGACGATTTCCAGGCCGAAGGGAAAATCCCTAACGACAGTGACTTGTTGAAAAGAAAGTGTAGAGGTGTTGAAAGTTGAATGGCATACTTTCATAAGAATAGAATTTGATATGAATAGAATTTAAATTGAATAGAATAACCTAAACCTGTTGCCAGGACTTCTTCACATCTCGAACTTCCTTCTCGATTGTTCATCGCCATTTTTCTTGAACGGTCCAAGATTCTAACGCAGAAACTGTTTGGATCTGGCTTCCTAAATGTATGACAAATTATCGCCTTCATCTCTAAATCGTAATGCTTATCTTGGTGTGTTTAGTTATCCTGCAAAAATTGGCATTGGAGATAATATTTTTGCGGAACATCCGGTATGCTTCTGTACGCAGCCATGTGCATACATATATCTCGTGTTTTATGTACATTTATTTTTAGTCCTGTATTTGAATCCAAGGAGTGGAAATTTGACTCGAGTCCGAACTCCTTTGTGCGACTAGTCATGGTATCAGTATAGTCGATATAGTTCAGACCTTTAAGGAACCCTATCGAAGCCCTTTTTCAACTTTTTAGCGGGCCTTTTAGGAAGAGGCCAGCCGGAAGCCGGTGACAATATGCAGCCTTGTCTTATGCCTCGATTACATGTTTGGCCAACCAAAGCAAATGCATACAAGCGCCAACATGTAGACAGTCCACTTGTGTGCGTTGGCTACTTCGCCGCTGTGTCGGTGGCGTTGGCCTGCATTTGTCCGACTTCGCAGCAGCCTACGTTGGTCCAACATGTAATTGGGGTATTAGACTGGTACTTTCAGCTAATGCGAAGTGAGTCGGCTTCCATTTCAGGACCAACGTCAGTGTATTGCCTGGTGTGTTCTATTCGTCCTTGACCTAATCAGACTTCGCTTACACCCAAAATACTTCTGTTCTAGCCTTCTTTTTTACGTTTACTGACAAATCTAGTTTTACCGCTGCTGCCTGAACGTTTGAGAAGCCATCCATTGTCCCTTTTCGGCAGCCAGAAAGTTTTCTAGGTATTTTTGTTTGTATCCAGCCACTGTTTCTGTTGCAGACATCACCACTTTTATTATAATTTTATTACTATTCTTTTTTATCTTTAATTTTTTTAATATAAATTTTGGCGCCAAATGAAAATCACAAAGATCAATAACCATGGAAGTGTATGGAATGGCTGAGAACGAGTATTTTCGTAATGAAATCTGATTGTGTTAGTTCATGAAAGTATGAATATTGGAAAGCTTTAGCCAATCAGCAACATGAAATTTGACATTCTACACCCAACATGTAATTTGCATCATGCTTGCATCTCACTTCCACTACAAACTGTTGTTCTTCAGTCTCTTTCTTTTGACAATGGAGACCCGACAGTACCTACTTGCATCTCACTCCTACTACAATCCAATTTTCAATCTTTCTCCCTCTCATGAAAAATTACGCTCATGTACACGGTTTTTACGCGTGTGCCACCGCTTGTCAATAGCCTCTCCTCCGAATTAGTAACCTCAAAAAAAAAAGAAAATCGATTTGAGGTTTGAGCAAAGTGGAAAGTGTTGTGATTTCTAGTGATGCACATCTAATTAAAATATATCCAGTTATATCACGTTTAATGTTTCGTAAATTAATAGATATAACATCAAGGAGTAGTGCAAATTGGAAGAATTTCAGAGGTTTGTTCGCCTACTTAAGTACCATACTCCAATCGCTTCAGCTGCGAAGAATCGATACGTCTCAACGTCCCGACATGGGGGTCAATTCTGGTTCTGTGAAATGATATCATGAACAAAATATTTTCATTGACGTTTGCACGCAACTTTTGCATTTTATCATTTCATTTACCTCTGCAACCCGATTCTCGTTCTCATTGTGAAAAAATTTGCTTAGTATTAAGTACTTCAATAAATTTTACAACTTACCTATCGTTCGCTAAATCCACATTTTCCTCCAAAAAAATCTACTAAATAAGCTTTTTGAGCCTCGCTTGCTCTTTTCGCACGTTTAGATTTCCCACTTTCCATTTTTGCACGCTTGACTTTACCGTGATAGCTGTTTTATCAAATGAAAACAGTTTGAAGGTTTTTTTCGTTTTTTCATTGTACTATAATCGGAAACATCGGTTTATCACTGTAAAGTCTTTTCACAGCGGTTTTCACGGAACCAGAATTGACTCCATGGTCTGCTAGATCTGTGAAATCGCTTCAAGAATCTTACTGACCTCTTGGCGAAGCCTCTGATAACTTTCAGTATCGCAGAAAATTTCTCTTAGCTTCTTTCTCAATAAAAAAGGTCACGCCCTAAGATAATGCCTCTACGAAGTCATAAAACGAGCTCTACTTTTGCTCTTACAGAAATGGATTCGAGCGCCTTGTACGACGTGTTGGCCCCAGCTAGTCCTCCCACAAACACCGAATACAGTATATTCTACAGTTTGTTTATGTGGCACTGCTACCGCTTCAAATATAATTTTTTAACTTTTACCACGGATGATCTGATAAGTCCATGGCTATATAAGCTTAGCCAGTAGCCACTGCCCCACCGAGGCCTCAGTAAGAAGATCTAAATAAAAAATAAAATTGTCTTATTCATTGAACTAAGCTTATGAATTCGTTATATTGAATAGAGTCTGCTGTGCTATGAATATCGACTGAATCTAGCCATCTCTCGTCCTTCGCGAGCTTCTTCAGTTCGTTTGTTGCTAACGATAAACGCAGAAGGCAGTAACAGAGCTCTTCCTCACGATATGATCTCAGCTTCCTCTTTGCTTGTTCCAGTCCAGACTCCAGAGTCTGTCTCAGAATTACTCCTAGCATCTGCTCGACTGAGAATATTTGATTTATTTACATTACAATTTACAAGTTTCGACATTATTTTCTACATAAGTGTGTGTTTTTTTTTGTGTAGTTTGTTTCGTTTATTGATTTTCATTAATGATGATAAGCTAAAGGCCATATAATGGACCCTCACGGGTAATTGTTCCTGACCCTGAACCTCTATATGGGGACACGACGTGAATATTTGTTTTTATGAAATGCCGTGGCTGAGGCAGGGTGCGTAGACAGGGCGCTACAAAACCAGAGCGCCCTGACAAGTCGCGAAGTCGCGCAATCCATCGCTTCTCGGTCTCTCATGACCTATTGGGAAAGATATCCCAAATTTTAATACTCTGGGTAAGTTGACGCATCACCCTAGGAAAACATTCTTCGGTATTTCAAGCTGAAGCTTATGCGATCCTTAAGGCAGTAGAATGGATTATAGAGGGAAGATGGAGAGGCAGGATGATCTGCATTTGCAGCGACAGTCAGGCCGCTCTACAATCCTTAGATAATCCAATCGTCT
Organism: Beris morrisii; assembly: GCA_951812415.1. Classification (NCBI taxonomy): domain Eukaryota; kingdom Metazoa; phylum Arthropoda; class Insecta; order Diptera; family Stratiomyidae; genus Beris; species Beris morrisii. The sequence goes on along the minus strand of OX638313.1, from coordinate 34,241,806 downwards.
TTTCGAAGATGTTACGTGAGTGTAGAGCTGAATTCTGTTGGCAGATTCAATGACTTAAAGCTCATATGGGTTTCAGGCCACCAGGATGTAAATGGCAATGAAATAGCTGATGCATTAGCAAAGGCTGGATCGGAGTCAGCCATGGTTGGACCAGAACCAGTTTTCGGTGTGCCGGTTGCCTCTGTTAGGGCTGCCATTGCTGAGTGGGTGAGTAAATCATACATTGAGAGATGGCAGCTTCTTCCGGGAATGCGGCAGACTAGAAAGCTTGTTGAGGGACCAAGTGGGCGAACCGCTGCTTTTCTTTTCAAATTGAACAGAAAGGAATGTGGTAGTATGGTTGGTGTTCTCACAGGGCATAACTCGTGTGGCCTACACCTGGTCAGATTGAGAATCATTGACGACCCCATGTGCACTGCTTGCGACGAGAGCGACGACACAACAGAACATTTCCTTGTTGAGTGTCCAGCTTACTCTTTTGCGAGAATGCACGTATACGGCGTTGATGTTATGAGGATGGAAGAACTCCGTTCTCGCTCCCTACCTGAGCTCTTGAAATACGCGAGGTGGACGAAAAAGTTCGGGTAGAGACTGGGGGATTCGAGTATAATGCGCCATGTTAGCCTGAATGCTCAAGATGCGCTGCTTTGCTGCGTATCTTTCCCCACACCAAACAATAAACAGTCGACACGACTAATTTTTGTTGTTGTTTGACCTTTTCAAGTCAAAATATTCATTCCAAGGCCTCCATTCACAACAAACTGCACATCAATAATGATTGATATTCCTCTGTAATTTTCACCTCAGAGCTAGTCACCTTTTTAGTATATGGAGCAGATAATACTCTCACGCCAATCGTCAAAGGTGTGTCCAAATTTGAGACAACACCAGTTTTGATATTGTTGTCGATTGAATTTCAGAAGTTGGACTAAAATTTCATTGATACCCGTTGCTATGTTGTTTTTCTTCAGGGCCCAAGGCTTAGCAAGGTTTTCGCTTTATTTATTATATCAGCACCATCAATCACCATCCATGTTCAACATCCTTTCATTGTAACAAATATCTTGCGCCTCTTCAACATTTTGCCCCTATATGGTAAGCATCAACGAATAACTTTTTAATCATGATTTTATTCGGAATATAATCTATCCTTAACGATGTCTAAAGCCTTTTAGATCCACCAACGTGAATTGAGTACAGTCCATTTTCGTAATGCTGATGCCGGCGTGACTCGAAATACAGTTCGATAGCTTCCGAGAGGGATCACTACTGTGTTGTTTATTCAGTACACTTTTGAATAGTAGCTCTGCTTTTAGTAGGGAGCATTTTTCTAAAATTTTGGGTCACGAAAGCATTCTATCAACTTTCGGAATGTCCATTTTGACGAAAAAAACGATCAACAGCGTAGAGTTAAGGAAATCACCAAGCATATCGATAGCCAAACAAACTCCAAATTTGATAGGAAATTGCGGAAATTTTTCCGCAAAACAAAATCGGTTCAATGTACTTTTGTTTTGCGAGTAAATCACAAACGGATAAAATTTCCTGATCCTTTCCTGAAGACTGTAAACTTATTTGCAACAAATTCAATTGAATATAAACTGATTTAAACAGGTCTCAAAATATCTTCCAGTCTAAAAATGTCGAATAGTAGAAAAGGTGTTATGAAGAACGCAATTGTCTGGATGGATCTGGAAATGACTGGTCTCGATGTCCGAAAGGACACAATTCTCGAAGCCAGTTGCATTCTTACTGACGCTGATCTAAACATAATAGCAGAAGGACCTGATCTAATCATTCATCAGTCGGATGCCGTACTTAAAAATATGGACGAGTGGTGCATACAAAAACACGGTGAGGTAAACTAATCAGACATTGTTTTAAAAAATCTAAAAATACGCATTTAACTCGAAATTATTTTCATTCTTCAGACTGGACTAACGGAATCGTCACGAAATTCAAAAATCTCGTTGAAAAAAGCCGAAGATCTACTGCTCGAATTTCTGAAAAAACACATTCCAGAAAAGACGTGTCCGCTTGCCGGCAATACGATTTACATGGATCGGCAATTCCTTCAAGAGCATATGCCGCAATTGAACAATTATTTACACTATCGGATAGTTGATGTATCGTCGATTAAGGAACTCTGTAGACGCTGGAGTCCAATCGTATTTTCACATGCACCCAAAAAGAAATTGGTTCATCGTAGTTTAGACGATATCAAAGAGAGTATTGAAGAATTGCAATATTATCGGCAATTTATGTTTTGGAAAAATTATGCCGGTAGCGATTCGGAAGAAACGGAAGATACGGTTGAAAATTAATGAAAATTTAGGAAATTTAACGTTAAGAGAAAATTGTGGATTTTTATTCCGTTTCAGAATAGAGAATTTGAAGAGAACGGTTGCAATAATTTGTGTTTCAATTGGATTTGTTTTAATGAAATCAAATTTTTAGTTGTTGAGCTTTGATGTGTAGCAACTTTTTTTTTATATGCTTAACGCTTCAAGTATTTCTCTTTTTCCTTGGCTTTATTATTGCTACCATATCAAATTAACTTTACGACTCTTCTCTAGTTTATACTTGTTATTGTTATAGCCAGGGAGTGAAAATTTTGATTTGGAAAACCTATCAGTAAGCTGCAAGGGCTGACCACATCTGAATTGGTGACTGACAATTGAGCAGGAGCGACGTACTTTCTTGGGTCCAAGCTAGTTGCGGGACAAAAACCGTAAAGCTCTGGGTACAGAAATTTGTGATATATTTCCCAATAGGTCATGAAAGACCAAAAAGAGTTGCTTTGCCCGGTTAGCGCCCTTTTAATCTATCCCACCTCAACCACAACAGTAATCGAATTTCAACACGATTTGCTCCAATCCAACATCACCTGTCGCCGCGTCGAATCCAAAACCCCATTAAAAAGAAATTGTAAATAATTGCAGCATTAATGGTCGGTCGTTAATTGCATGCAACAACCATGAATGACCGATTAAAATTCGAACCATAACAGTCGCATTCGTTCCCATATTACATATATACAAATATTTTTTAAACAACTAAATTATCGGTGATCGTGTTTCAATCGAATATCATTTACATTTTGGAATTGTGTTTTGTTTTTTAAGGCGATCTTTAGAGCACGTAAATAAGTTATTGTATAATCACCTGCTATTACAATGTCGTTTTCGCCGCGATTCCCCAACCTTATCCAAAATCCTTCCTTTCGTCGACAATGTGCTTCTGCTCAAAAAGGGATGCAATGAAAGAAACATAGTTACAGCATTCAAGAGTTTCGGAAAACAAATATTGATCGCGTTTGCCACACTTATGAGCTCTGCTGTGAGACGAGATAACGTCTGTACAGAAAATCGCACTGATCCATCGAAAACATTGGTTAAAACCAGTGAATTTTTACTATGTTACAGCAATGCGAATTTCCCGTATGACTCTTAACTCGTAAGTTTTATGCGAAACGTGCTATTAATTTGTTTTTATTACGTCCTTCATTATAGGACCGTAATCTCTATACTAATTGGGAATCGGGAGGTAGAAGCGAGAGAGTTGGACAATAGAATAGAAAAGATTTTGAATGAGTCTATCCAAAGGTGAGCAGCGTGTTTTTAGGATTATGGGGTGAAAGCCGCCTGGAGCACATGAGGAAAAATTGTTGTTAACGATTTGAATCACTTTAGCACACTTCAAGATCTTTAATTATAATTTTTGGGCATGCCGTGACGGTGTACCATATTTATGATTGGTTTGTGAATCTTTTTATTCGTGTTCTGCTGTATTGGATCAAGTGTGCTCAAAATTTGGTAAATACTTGATTTTTACACTGAAAAGCATCGAGACAGTTTTTGGTTTTAAATAAACAATTTGTGGTTTGATTTTTTTTTAAATAAGTTATCGTTAAATCGACTCAGTTCGAGAAGAGGCTTGAACTCTTCTCAATCTAAGTAGTCTTAAGGGACACACTATTTGCTCTTGATATGCGAATACTAGTTATTCTTGGAACTGATGTTCATGGGCGTTCATATCCACAGAGATCACAACTAAATGAACTCTGGTATCACATCTTCTCATGCTTTCGGTATGTGATGACAGGGACGAAAAAGATGATGAAGACGACGATTCCGAAAAAGTGATCCCTATAGTTTTAGAAGTGACGATATTGATTTAACTTACTCGTTCAAATCAGAAGGATGTCATGTTTGGGCCCTTCTTTAGAGTTACAGAACTACTTTTCGGTTTTGATGCATTGAATTCGACTCGTTAGAATACTTGAATGGGACGAAACCTATTCAAGGATTTCAACGATTTGTTTCTATTTTGCTTTGCCTAAAATGTGGTAAGAAGTGTTCGGCGCGCTTAGGTAATAGACGTAAAACTGTAAGAGAAGGTATGGCACTGTTATTACTATCTGACCAGGTGTAGGCCACGAGTTATACCCTGTGAGGACACCAACCATACTACCACATTCCTTTCTGCTCAATTTGAGAAGAAAAGCAGCGGTTCGTCCACTTGGTCCCTCAACAAGGTTTCTGGTCTGCCGCATTCCCGGAAGAAACCGCCATATCTCAATATGAGATTTACTCACCCACTCAGCAATGGCAGCCCTAACAGAGGCAACCGGCACACCGAAAACTGGTTCTGGTCCGATCATGGCTGCTCCGATCCAGCCTTTGCTAATGCATCAGCTATTTCATTGCCATTTACACCCTGGTGGCCTGGAACCCATATGAGCTTTAAGTCATTGAATCTGCCAACAGAACTCAACCGTTCGTTACACTCACGTAACATCTTTGAAAAGACGATTGGATTATCTAGGGATTGTAGAGCGGCCTGACTGTCGCTGCAAATGCAATCATCCTGCCTCTACATCTTCCCTCTATAATCCATTCTACTGCCTTAAGGATCGCATAAACTTCAGCTTGAAATACCGAAGAATGTTTTTCAAGAGTGAAAGAGTACCTGAGATCTTCAGTCTGCAGCTCCCGACTGTCCGTATAGAATATATCAGTGAATCCGCTAAGCAGTGCCGACTGGTTTTTCCACTCCTCCTTACTCGGGATCTCCACCTGATATTTCCTTTTGAGCACACAGGTCGAAGTCATAGCATCCGAACGCATATCGAAGATGGAGTTCCCAGACAATCTTCGAGCCATTTCACCATGACCCGTGCAATGCTCTTTTCTCCACAGACCTAATCTCATTAGACTGTGTGTAGCTCTCATTGCATCTGCCTGAACAACAGAATTAAGAAGCATATAAATTTTCTAAGGGAACGGAGATGGCTTTTTCATTGTGGACGATAGGGAGCACAAATTTTCCTCCTTTTATTGATCAAACAAGTGACCAAAATCTTTTTTTTTCGCTTAGGACGTTTGATAATTTTCCGCCTCAGATTTTGGTTGAATGAAGAAAAAGTTAGGCAGCCTCCAGGTGGGTTCATTCAAAGAGCTACTGGAGACGACAAGCCACCCGTTTTCTATAAAGCTCTTTAAAGCCAGAGAAGTGAGACAAAACAGGGTCGTTATGTCAATTTGTTGTTGTTTTGCGTGCAAGTGAATGCGTCGATGTCCGCCTTCAACTCAATCGCTATTATCATCTACAGTATATAAAAGGTGTTTTTTTAGGTGCATGTGAACTTAAAATTATAATACAAGACAGAAATATTGTTGGAATAAAATTTTTTTATTATATTCTGGCAGATAATTTCATGGCATTTATTTTTTAACACGTTGACTGCCGACTACGAGATAACTCGTAGATTGCGTTCTTTTCTAAGACGCCAACTACGAGTTATCTCGTCCTTGTTTACTTGCCATTTTTGTGCAGCTAAACTCGGAATATATCAGTGCTAATATCGATAGATGGCTTCTGGGAACAGAACAAAAAATCAATGCTGGCTTGCATGAACAGAAAATTTATTAAAAAACGAACAAAAAATATAATTATAAAAATTAATTCAAATTCAAGAAATAAAATAATATTTTATTGTTTGTGGAACTTCTTAAAACAATCTTCCACACAAAGGGCTGGCTTCTCTTTACAGGCTGGACAGAAATAACGCGTTTCTCGGCGTTTTTTTGCTTGGGTACATATACGACATGGCTTTGTCGGACGCTGTTTTTTTTCGGTAGGTGGTAATGGAGCTCTTGCAATATAATTTTTTTCGAAACTGGTTGAATCTCTTCTCCAATCAACGCGACGACGAATTCTTCTCTGAACTTTATCAGTTTTATTTCAGTAGTTGGCTTCCGCGAAGAGATTTCTGTTACAGAAGCCAACTACGAAACAATTAATAAGACCTTTTATTAAAAAAAACAAATTTTTTATGCTTTTTGATGATAACTATGCACTAGAATTAGAGTTTTTAATAATATAATGTGATTAAATCAAATTGTCATTTTAGGCCAGATTTCTGAAAATTGCCGTGGCAGTCAACGTGTTAAATATGATTTCCGTCATAAGTCCGCCGCGGCTACGAGTTACATGGTCCATTCGATCAGTCCATTTTTTTGACTACTTTTTCCAATAAATCTGACCGTATGGGGTCAATAGTGGCTTGAATATTGGCTTACAATGCTTCAAGAGTTGCTGGATTGGACGAGGGGGCCAGTTCACAGAACCACTTCTGGAAATCAAGTTGTCACCAAATTGATTGTGCAATAAATCGATTGTTAAGCGCGCTGTATGGCAAGTTGCGCCGTCTTGTTGGAACCAAATGTCGGCGATGTTTAGCTGATTAATTTTTGGAAACAAAAATTCAGTCAGCATGGCTCGATAGCGCTGGCCATTCACCGTAACGGCAGCTCCATCCTCATTTCGAAAGAAATAAGGACCGATGATGCCGCCAGCGTGTAAACCGCACCAAAAAGTCAATTTTAAGGGATGTAATGGTGATTCGTTAACGGCGTGAGGATTGTCTGCGCTCCATATACGGCAATTTTGTTTATTGACGTAGCCATTTAATCAGAAATGAGCTTCATCACTAAACAAAATTCTTCGATAAAAATGCTCATCTTCGGCCAGTTTCAATTGAGCCCAATCAGCAAAAATGCGACGCAAACGATAGTTATTTGGCTTCAATTCTTGCACGAGCTGTATTTTATAGGCACGTAAGCCAAGATCCTTACGTAAAATTTACCACGTAGTCAAAGGACAAAGGCCAACAAGTTTAGAACGGCGATGAATCGAGATTCCGTCCTCTTCTTCAACACTTCGCGCTACAGCAGCAATATTCTCCTCGGTACGCACATTTCTTTGTCTTGTTGATGGTTTTGAATCGAGAAGAGTAAAATTAGTGCGAAAACGATCAATAACTGCACGAATTGCTTGCTCACTAGGCCGATTATGTTGACCGTAAAATGGACGAAGTGCTCTATGAACTTTGCGGACAGATTTATTTTTTCAAAGTAAATTTCCACAATTTGGAAGCGTTGTTATGGCGTTAAACGATTCATGATGACTTGCCAAACCTTACTGAACAGAAATGTCAACACAGTTTGACATTCTCAGCTGTCAAACCACAGTTATCGATATCGATAGTTCTCATGCACCTAAAAAAACACCCTTTATATCTCTATGGGTTCATTTGTGTTTATGCGGGTTCAGCAGCCTCGATAATCGGTTCTCTAGCCTCACATTGCGGTCCTATAGCCTTAGTGTTGGATCTACAGCTTAAATACCACGGAGATAGAATATATTATTATAAATAAATTAATCCTATACATTTTTATAAAATTTGCAACTTGCAGTCAACGGTTTTTCTGGGCAACCAAAACAGAATTTGATCCTAGTTGGTATTTTGGTGTTTGACGGCGAAAAAATGACCCACAAATTCCCAAATAATTTATTTTTGTAATTACTTCAAATTTCATTAGATTTACTTGAATTTAAAATTTTTAGGTCTTTAGTCAATCGAAATTTCCCGCGACGACATCTTGTGCCCACACTTCTAAACATATTCAGCCATACCGTCTCCGTCCATCTCGTTTCTCACAATTCAGCCAGTCAGCACAAATCAAATGTCAAGTCGTCGTCGTCGTGACGCAAGTTGGTGTTGTTTGTGAGTTGCGGACTCTCTACGGTTTAGGAGAAAAAGAAAACACGCGAATTATATTTTCCTGCAAGCTCTCGGTAAACACAAAGTGCAATTTATTTTTACACGCGTGCCTTCATCACGGAAAAAGAACTTGCACGGAGTTGGGAAAGTGGTGCGTGAAACGAACGGTGGACAGAGCAATGGAATCGTGTTCGGCGGTGGAAAAGGAATTGGATCGCGTTACTTCAAAGTTCACAGTTATTCGTGAGCATTCGGACCGCGTAATTTCCGATGTCACAGCGCTTTTCGATGAAATCAAGCAGGAGCTCGACGATGGTTTGTTGCATTTATTATTTAATCTATGAAAAGAAGTCACCTACTCGGTGAACTTCCTTTGTTTTCCACCTTTCATTGTCTGCTGCCGAGACAAGACACATCGAGTCGGATTTTCTTTTTTCCTTCCCCACCCGTCTTCGGTTATCCACTTGTGTATAAAATTGCAAAACAAAATAGAAACTCGGAAAAGAAGGCGCGTAATGGCTTGATTGTTTGTAAGCGTCTCGGCCTAATTAAAATTTAATGAAATTTTCGTGTAAACGAAGGAGCACAGGCGCCTATCTACGCAGTTGTGTGCAACTTTTCCATTTTGCGTGGAAAATGTAAACAAGCAGTCGACCGAACCGTAGAGTTGTGGCCGAAGGCGGGGGACGACTGTGGTATGACGACGTCCGGCCAGCGGCCACTCGGGTTTGGAGAGTTTCGACCCTGGCACTAAAATAGAAATAAACTTTGTAGAAGTGAACGTTCGGACGAAATGTCTTGCCATTAGGCAGCCAATTTACGAAGCTATCATCGCAGTTTTCGTCTCGGCTTTGTTCTACCCTAACGACGAAAATAAGTTTGCTACAAAGTGGACAGAGGATTTTGGCCACCCAAGAAAATCAAAAATAATCTGTTCTATGCGGCCAGCTCGAAAGCTCCTTAATTTAATTCCTTTTATAATTGTTTACATAGTTTTGTTTCTCACATGACTTAGACTTTAATTTTAGTATTAGATGTACAAATATAATAAGTTCCCGGCGTTTTTTGTCAAACTTTGAGCCCTATATTGTGGGAAATTGGTTGGATTATTTTTTTTAAAAATAATGTCCATCGCTAGCCACAACCTTTTTCCATCTTTCTGGCAGCATACGAATTCCGCGTTGAAAAAACTCCACGTCCTTTGAAGCGATCCACGAGTCGACCCAATTTTTGACATCTTCAAAAGAACGGAAGCGCTGCTCAGCCAAGCCATGCGCCATCGATCGGAATAGGTGGTAGCCGGAAGGAGCGATGTCTGGTGAATAGGGCGGGTTTGGTAGGACGTCCTATTTCAGTGTTTCCAGGTAGGTTTTCACAACGTGAGCAACATGTGGCCGAGCGTTGTCGTGTAGCAAAATCACTTTGTCGTGTCTCTGCTCATATTGCGGCCGTTTTTCTTTCAATGCTCGTCTGAAACGTATTAGTTGTCTTTGATAAAGAGGTCCTGTGACGGTTTCACTCGGTTGCAGCGACTCATAATACACCAAGCCGAGCTGGTCCCACCAATGCATAGCATGACTTTAGAACCATGGATATTCGGCTTTGCAATCCATGTTGATGCATGGCCAGGGTATCCCCACGATTTTTGGTGCTTCGGGTTGTCGTAATGTATCCACTTTTCATCCATTACCAGTCACGATACGATGCAAAAATCCTTTCCTGTTCTGCCGTTGGAGCAGCTATTCGCACGTGAAAAAACGCCGTTCGACGTCTTTTGGCTTCAATTCGTACGGGACCAAATTTCCTTGCCTTTGCATCATTCCCAAGGCTTTCAGACGATGTGCAATGGCTTGTTGAGTCACATCCAATGAATCCGCAAGACTTTGTTGTTCTTGGCATGAATCTTCGTCCAGTAGTGCCTCCAATTCTGCGTCATCGAAATTTTTTGGCCGGCCGGAACGTTCCTTGTCTTCCACGCCAAAATCACCCATTTTGAAGCGATGAAACCATTCGCGACACGTTGAATCGCTAATAGAAGACTCGCCATAAGGTTCTCTAATCATCTGACAAGCCTCAGCCGCAGATTTCTTTGAATTAAAACAAAAAGGCAAAACTTCCGGCAAATGGCGCTTATTTGGCTCGAACTCCGACATTTTTAAGGACTCATAAGTAACTGACGCCGATGAAATTTTACAAATGTAATGATGGGAAATTGTTGCAATATGTCTGATCTTGCCATATTACTAGCTTGATCCGCCAGTTTTTCGTATTAGCGCCATCTATACGGGAACTTATTTGTACACCTGATAGTAAGAAAATACTTGTTTTTTCTTCAATTCATCAAACCGAAAAATACCCCTGCCAAAAATCCGAAATTTAGCCGGTTCAGGAACATTTAAAATCTAAACCCTAGCGAACTCGTGGTTTGGAATCGAAAGAGTTTTTCCCGACTTAAATTTTGACTTGAATAATTCAAAATGAAGAAAAGTAAGGTACTGTGATACAAAGCGCCATTTCCGAGTTGTTGGCTAAAAATCGTGCTTGCTGGTCCAGGCTATGGGGCACTACAATAAAATGCCATCAAACACGATAACGTCCAAGTTAACTCTGTTTTCGTTCGGCGCCGCTCGTTGGTTGTCGTATATTTTTGGTTACGTATACTGGACTCGGTACAGTTCTCCACAATCCTTCTATTTTTCAATTTAAGTGTCCGCCACTCACGCCTTTTGGTCCTGGCTGTTCCTCCTCTCCGTTGTCGTTAGTTTCTTTCTTCTGGTGCAGGTTGGATTATGAGAGTAAGATCCATAGAGTTCGTAGGTTTTTTCGAGAAATACTCGAATCTTCAGTCGTAAATGTGTAGTGTATCGCTTAACAATTTTTTCATCCTTTCTTAATGTTACTTCATTTCCTTGTCTCTCTTAACATTTTCTTCGTTTCGGAACCGGCTTTCTAGTTGATCTGCTGTTGTCATGCTTCGTGCGATGATTCTTTCTCCAAGTTGTATCTAAGCCTTTTGACCAACTTTGTCTAGTAATGTACTCAGACTTTGCATTCTAAGGTTCACCCCTTGCTGAAGCCATTACCAGCGAGGAAAAAAATAAAATAAAAATAAGAAATTGAGTTTCTTAAAAATATGTTCTACCACATTGAACTTCCTAGAAACTACTAAGAAGTCAGACAGCCATATTCTGTTTTTCCTTTTTAGTGATAATTTCACTATCCCTGGTTTTAGATGGAATTTTATCGCGAATGTGCCACGTGGCTGGCATTTGCAATCAATCGAGTTCGCTTTTGTGAGTCGAAGTATACTAAGGTTGGAAGCATTGCTAGTGAGTCTTAGTGCACCCTCAGACTAGAGATTTTTGGTTTTCAGTGCCCATAAATTTTACCTCTGTTTCTGTCAGTTGAATAGTTCTGTAGCTGTTTCTAGATCTGGAAGAAATTTCCGTAGATACATCAAAAGACCTAAGAAACTGCGAACTTCTTTATTCTACGGTGCGCCAAATTTTTGGTTAAATCCCACTTTCGGTCATCTTGATTCCACAGCGGCGTGCTTTCACCCTTATCTTAATAACAATATTGTCACTTGTGACAAAGCCTTTTTCTTGTGGTGATCTCAGCCCTCCTTGTAGTACTCTCAGCGCTTTCCTCACAGCCGTCCCGCGATTTATACAATAATGAATGTAACGCAGTAACAAAAGTTACTTACGCCTATTCTTAAAATAAATAGGAATAGAACGGGCTCAAAATATTTCTCGTCGTAAAATTGTGGTGCCCTACAATAAAATGCAAACAAACACGATAACGTAAAGATAAACTTAATTATCACTCTTCTAACTAGAGTCCCAATTAATTCTGTTTTCGTTTGTTGGTTGTATTATTATCACGGGGCTACTACTCGGTATTTACGAGTATATACTGGACTCGGTACAGGTGTCGACGCCGACTTACCCTGGGCTATTTGGTTTATAAGAGACCGAGAAGCGTTGGTTGGCGCGGCTTCGTAAATTATCAGGGTGTTTGATTCCCACCCTTTCTAAACCTTGATATTCCTTAACATATGTCACATCGTGGCCCACATGGAGAGGTAGTTCAGGACATTATTCGCAAGGGTCCATTAAGCTCTTCTAACCGTGGCTACACAACGTTTAAGCGATTAACAAAAATATATTTATATATTGCGTACAAAACGTTTGAAAACTGGTATTGAAACATTCTAAAATTCATATCTCCTGAACGATTGATGTCAGATGGCTGAAACTTTGTAGTTGTCTTAAGAGATACTAGGAGATTAGAAAAGGGTTAACATTTTTAAGGGGGGTGGTGAGGTATGGGGGTGGGGAGTGAAAAACTTTGAATTACAATATATTCCGACTCAATTGTGCCAGGAAGATAAAATTTGGTTACTGTATATAGAACTACCAGTGGAGTCTACTGAATGTAAAAATTTTGAGCGAGGAGGTGAAGCGCGGAAGTGGAGGGACAGTCATTAAATTTTTATATCTCAAGCACCGTATCAGATATGATCTTGAAAATTTTACAGGAGTTAGGACCACTAGATCTCTAGCGGAGAAAAAATTTTGAGGGTGTGGGTTTAGGGAGTGATGGTGGGAGGTGGTGGAAATGAATAAATTCTGATTTTAATTACTCGAAATCGCAAAGGGTAGAAAGCTAAAAATTGAAAACTGTATAGAGATGCTATAGAGACATCCCAAAAAAATAAAATTTTTGAAAGGGGTAGCAAGGTACGGGGGTGGGAGGTGGTTCTTCATATCTCAGAAACTGCTTATGCTAAAAAGTTGAAACTTAGTACCTATATGTAGATGTGCTACTAGAGTAATTGAAACTAAAAAAAATCGACCAACAGTCTCTGGGCGCAACTTTATTCTTTTATGGGTAGAAGTCCGAAACGTGTTTAATGCTGAGGTGTGGTGTAGGTGAATATGGGACTGACAACCTAAGGAATAACCAAGAGGCTTTTTTGAACGGTATTTTTTAGGTTGTCAGTCGCATAGTATCGGACTTCTACCCATAAAATAATAAAGTTGCGCCCAGACTTGTTGGCAGATTTTTTTTATTAACTGTAAAATTCATTCAATACATACTCGGCGATCGATTTTTTAATAATTATTATAACAACATAACAAAAGACTGCGAGAAAATCTCCAGATTTTCTTTTTCCCCAATCAATCTTCCAAACATTCACATCCCATCTTTTACTTTATTATTTCAATAATACAGTATTGTTATTGATTTTAAAAAAAAAAAATTTGCTACCCTCAAAATTTGTTTTTTACGTTTCATAACGAGTTGACACGAAAAAAGCAGTCCGTCTGTCCGCCGTACGTCTACCGGTGCACGCAAAATTGTTTGAAGGCTCGTAGCACCCAAACCCGTTGAGCTATTTAGTTGAATTTTTTTTTCGTGGATAGAGTGGGTAGGCCCCCTCTAGTGACCAAATTTGGAGTGGTGGGGGTGTTAGGGGGGAGGAGGGGGAAGTGTTTTAGACGGAAAATTTTGGTTTCTAGATCTCAGCAACCGCTTATGCTAGGAAGCTGAAATTTGGAAATTATATAGAGCTTCGGTAGTGGACCCATATGCAAAAAAATTGCTGATATAGGTGAAGGGGTTTGGGAGTGGGGGGAAAAATAATGCGTCCGAAACGCAAAAAAGGCGAGATTGACACATTCTAAATTCTATATCTCCTAAACGGTTACTGTCACAAAATTGCAACTTAATGAATATCTGTAGGTATACTAGGAGAATAGATCGCGTACGGGGTGGAGGGTGAAAAACTTTAGATTACGATATCTCACGAACCGATTGCACTAGACAAATAAAATTTGGTTTTTGTATAAAGGTTGACAAATGAAGTTTGCTGAAAGTAAAATTTTTTAAGAGGGCGGTGGATCATGAAAGTGGAGGGGATAAGAATTTTTTTAAAAAATCACGTCTCATATCTCAAGAACGGTGTAAGATATATGCTTAAAATTTTTACCTGAAGTGGGCCTAATAGACCCCTAGCAGAAAACAAAATTTTGGAAGTGAGGGTGTAGAGGGTGAGGATGGGGGAGGGTGAAAAGGAAAAAGTTCCGATTTGTATATCTCGAGAACCTATATTGATATAAAGCTGAAACTTAGTATTTAGATAGATCTATATTAGTAGCATGTTGGAAAAATATAATTTTTTTATAGGGGCAGTATGGTACGGGAGTGGGGGGTGTTTTTCCTATCTATTGAACGGCTTATACTACAAAGTTGAAACTCGGTATGTTTATGTAGATCAACTAGAAAACTAATTTAGATAAAAAAAAATTTCAAATATCTATTGGCATTCGGAGGGGGGGCAAACAAAATTATCAGTGAAAATGGAATGCATATATTTTTACGGTTTTCGTCATATCTATTAGGTTTTCCCAAATATTGAATTCATTTTTATTGTACATCTTCTTCATATAAATACCTAGAAAGTGTTTTCAGGATTTTTTAAAATTCGAACCCTAAGGGGGTGCAAAGGGGGTTGTAAACTTTTTCACGAATTCTACTATATCCCCAGGTCTTATCAGATATCAAATATCTTTTCACTTTCACGTGCTTGCGTAATAATCGCCTAAAACTTGTTTTTAAACTTCTTCCTTTTTCAGCTCCTAAGAGAGTATAAATGATAAGAAGAAAGAAATTTTCCAATGTTTAATCGGCTAAAAATCGCGATTTTAAATATTTTTATTTTAAGAACAAAATTAATTTTCCAAGAAATCTAATAATCTCGAAGCAACTCATGATACACTCCGACTTTGACCGCTCCCGAGCTTTGACCCGAAAAATAATAAAGTTTCGCCCAGACCATTGGCAGATTTTTTTTCTCATGGCCAACTTTGTTTTTAATTACTTTCCTTCCCTTCCCGATGGAATGGTATTTCTCAATACAATTCATACTCACCACACAAAGTGAAAATTGGACAATAAGAAGCGAAAAATTCATAGACCAGCACCTAGGTAAGACATACACTTCAGCAAGATGTGGAAAGTGAAGACAAGATCACTCGTGGTATGAATTTTGTAAGAAATCGTTCCGGTAAAGTGGTACTCTTTATTCCTCATTCTTCGAGGCATGGACAATTATTAAAATAGTAACGGCTTGCATGGAAAATCACAGCCAACTCTTTAAAAACTTTGTTATCCCTTGAATGTCCTTTGGTTCTGCTTCTATCTATCAGAACTTCAAAAATTGATTCTTAATAACATTTTCTTTATGGAGGCATTCATTATTAAAAAAAAAAATTTCGCAATACGGAGTATTTCGTTACAAGGACGTTCCATTAAGGGGAAACATCCGAGTAGAAAATTTTTTTTATCAAAAAATTTTTTTTTTTTGCTCATCGTAAAGTTTGTAGTCTTAAGAACATTGTGTGTAAATTTCATATTGAAATTCCAATAAATGTGAAAGTTATGGGCAATTAACCGGAATGGACCCTTCGCGAATTCTCTATATAGAGCGTCATTCAAACGCGATTATCTCGAAACATACTTTTCAAAGACGGTTCCCAAAATCTTCGGAAAACGGCTTGACCGATTGCTTCCAAAATTTTATACAATATTTTTGGATAGGTTTTCTACTTCGCTACGTAGGTTTTTTTTTTTTTACTTATTTACTTTTTTTTATCAAGCCAGAAAGGTCGATAATTGAGGTTTATTTTGGGAACCGCAGACCGTGCGAGCGACGGACATTCTTTACGCTGACTATGACAGCAGCGCTCCCGGTTGATATATATTTATAAAAAAAATGATTAGCGTACGTCAACATATATACTTTCGAATAAAACCAACCTGAATAAAATCGAGCAAATACTTTTTGAGATAATAATTTCTAAAATTCACCTATTTTTTCTGCTTTCTACTCGAATGTTCCCCCTTAAAGAAGTTGGACTGTTTAGTTACATCAAAACTTTAAACAGGAAAATATTTTTTATCTGGACTTTAGTTGAGAAGAGATTATTTGCTATTGCTTGCAAGCAAAAGCTTTCTTTTTTTCAAGATCGCTGGACATAGCTCAAAACCAGTTGTGAAAGGGATACAGAAAAGAAGTCCCAAATAAGAGATTTTATCGAAGTGTTTCTATCGGTGCGCTAACTAAGAGAAGGAAACCTGAATTGCTGTGTTAATCAAATCTACATGCTGCACGAAATCAAGTAACGAAGCTGCTGATCTGCATCAATGCTTGTGATAATGGGTTATGCGATTTAAAGACAATGGCAGAGATTATTGCAGAGCTATTGAAGATTAGTCTCGGGCAGGCAAAGAAAAGTGTGCAGAATTATCAATATAGATACAATGTTTACTTCATTTGATACGTTCGTTAAATTGAAAATAAAAAATACATGTAATAACAATTAGAAGGAAAAAATAAGTTCAGAGAATGTAAACATTAGTACGGTCCTCGATATAGAAAAGGCCTTCGATTCGGTGTGGCATCAAGGCCTAATATACAAGCTAATTGAACTAAAATGTCCTACATATTTAGTCAAGCTTATATCTTCCTTTCTAACATCGAGATTCTACCAAGTTAAATTAAAGTCATCTCTTTCAAATAAACGCAGTATACCTGCAGGCGTGCCGCAAAGCTCATGTCTCAGTCCTATGCTATATAATTTGTTCACATCTGACCTTCCTAAAATGAATGACTGCGAAATCGCCTCCTTTGCTGATGATACTGCCTCGTACTCTAGCTCAACGGACCCCAGTATAATCATTTACAATCTTCAACTACAACTGGAAGCCTTTTCAGAATTCTTCAAAGATTGGATAATCAAAGTTAGTGTGGATAAAACGCAAGCTATTTTTTTCACGAAAAGAAGAGCTAAGAGATACCTTCCCTACCCCTCTATTAATGTTTTGGGCCAATCGATAAATTGGAGCAATGATATTAAATATCTAGGCGTTTACTTGGATAAGAAGCTCACATACCATCAGCAAATAGCCCAAGCGGCCTCTAAAACAATGAAAAGTATTAGAATAGTATATCCCTTCATAAACAGGAAATCGAAACTGTCCCTGGAAAATAAACTGCTTACATACAAAATGGTGATGCAGTCAATGCTGCTCTATGGCGCTCCTACTTGGAGTTGTTGTGCCAAAACTCACAAAAGAACTCTTCAAATTGTGCAGAACAAATGCTTGAAGATTATACTTAATAAACCGTGGCTCTACTCTACGCGATTACTACACGAAAATGCGCGCATTGCTTTGGTTTACGATACCGTACAGACATTAAAACAACGTTTCTTGCTTCGTTGCACAGCCGCGGAAAATCCATTGATCCTCTCTTCGCTTCAACCATAGCAAGAGCCTTTAAGTTAAGTTTTTATGTAGTAGTTAAGTAGTTTTAAGTTAGATTAGTTATACGCGGGAAGGTTTTGCTCCATTTTCCTTCAGAAAGCCACAATGATTCGTTAGAGACATAAGCGTCCGTGCTATAATTTAATAACAATTGATGTAGAGACGAAAGTCTGAGCACAGAATAATTATAAGTTAGCTTAAGCACAAAATGTTAATACTATGGAAAAAATATATATATCTATCTATCTATCTACCTAAACATTAGTTCGGTTCCGGTCGGCTGCGTTTTCATATTCCGTCCGGAATTAGATGTAAGTTGCACTGCCGGGTGAACATCCCGGAATAAGAACGACCCGTGTGCGCAGCAGTTTAATTTCGGACGGGTCAACAAAGCAATTCCCTGGTCGCATGGCCGTATTCGTTCTTTTCTTAACTTTATAAATGTTAATAAATTTGTAATGTTCAAAAAAAACAGCACGGTAGCTACGTGCCAATGAAATTCCGCGCGTGTCCTGTTCAAAGTAATTTATTTGATTCCCTTACCATTTCTTCTTTCCTTACAATCCACACTAGATTCGACTTCTGTCCTGTCGGCCTAATTGTACCTAAAATTGGTTACATTCACGTGCCGAATATGCTTTCGTCCGTTTCTTGTGGAAACCATAAAATAAGGAGTGCAAAGAACCCTCCGGTCTCTATAGGTCCCCAACATATCCTTGTTCTTTTTTCCGCAGGCAAAAACTTAATATGCTCTCTTTTTATATGTAGACCAACAAGATACCAGAATATCAGAAACACAATCACAAATCTTGAACGAAGCATTCGCTAAAACTAAAGAGAAACTCCAAAGGATAACGACGGAACACAGAGATTTACACGGAACAGTTAGTAAAGTGGGAAAAGTTATCGACAGAAATTTCGTCTCGGATTTTACAGCAACAGCACGATCAGATGCTCTCATTGAAGATCAGAACATGAGATTACTTAATAAACTAATAGCTCAGCATTATATTCGACAAGGCATGAACGATGTTGCTGAATCGCTAATAAATGTAAGTAATTAAGAACAAATTGGACTATAAATGCACTGACATATTTATCAACTGGATCGTTTACAGGAAGCAGAGATTACCAATGAATTTTCACCGAAAGTTCGAGAGCAATCGGAACATTTTGCCGAAGTTTACAATATTTGGGAGTCTATCATAAATCATAATCTTGGACCGGCTTTAGAATGGGCCTCGAAGTACTCCGATTCG
The DNA here is from genome assembly GCA_951812415.1 of Beris morrisii. Taxonomy (NCBI): domain Eukaryota; kingdom Metazoa; phylum Arthropoda; class Insecta; order Diptera; family Stratiomyidae; genus Beris; species Beris morrisii. Next base: position 34,223,143 of record OX638313.1, on the reverse strand, counting down.
CTGGATATAAAAAGCAGTTCGTTAGAATTTAAATTACATCGATTAGCATTTATGCAGGTTTGTATACTGTTCAAAGATTTTGTGTGTTTTTTTTTAAGAAAACAAATTCTAAATTTTATTTCCTTCAACCCTTAAAGATACTTTCGCAAGGAGTTAGTGCCCAAGCGGACGCAATAACCTATGCCCGAACAAATTTTGCAAAGTTTGTAAAACGATACGAAAAAGATATACAAAATTTGATGGGCACGCTAATTTATTTACCAACTGGAATACAAAATTCACCATACAAACACTTAATATCGCCGGAAATGTGGACCGAAGCTTCGTATATATTTCTGAAGGATGCATGCAGTACGTTAGGATTAAGTAAAGATTCGCCGCTATCGGTGGTTGTAAATGCTGGCTGTACAGCTTTGCCGGCACTTTTAAATTTGAAACAAGTGATGCAATCACGCCAAGTATTGGGCATATGGAGCGGACGTGACGAATTGCCGGTAAGTTTTACCGAACTGCGGAAGAAAAAAACGAAATTCAATTCGAAAAAAGATATTAACAAATTTTGCTTCTACAGATTGAAATCGATTTGGATCCTGAACATAGATATCATTCAGTATTTGCTTGTCCAATTTTACGACAGCAAACATCCGAGGACAATCCTCCAATGAAATTATCCTGCGGTCATGTAATATCCCGAGATGCACTGAATAAATTAAGCAATGGCCTATTGTAAGTATAAAAAACGAAAATTTCATATTATTTTTTGTCAATTTAATATTAATATAATAATAAGTGTTGTTCGTTCCAGATTAAAGTGTCCGTACTGCCCGATCGAACAAAGTCCTGATGATGCTAAATATATTTACTTTTAAATTTAGTTTTTAATATGAAATTTTTTTTTTTTATGTTTTTGTCGAATTTTTTTTAATTGAAAATGTTGACGATTTAGTCTAACGATATTTAGGATGGGCGAATTTATGTGACTCATTTTTAGCATATGTTCAGTTTTTCATTTTACGAAGTTTCCGAGTATGAAGTGTTGTTGTACGATATATGAAATGATTTCTGTTTTATTTTCATTAATTTCTTCATTTTTTTTCAAATAGTCCCTACGGGAATAAGTGATAAGAGCCAATATTTTTGGTTTACTTGTATAGTTTTGTTTTTTATTGACGTCACATATGCTTTATATACAAATGCATAATATATATATATATTAAAATATAAACGAATAAAGATTTTCTTCGATATATTAAAAAAAGCTCGTTTTAAAAGATTGTTTTAGTACATAAATGAATTTTATTCACTAATTCACTTTGTTCTTTATTATTTCAATAATACAGTATTGTTATCGATTTTTAAAAAAAAAAAATTTGCTACCCTGAAAATTTTTTTTTCACGTTTCATGACTAGTAGACACGAAAAAGGCTAAAAAAATGTTCAGTCCGTCTGGCCGTACGTCAACCGGTGTATGCAAAATTGTTTGAAGGCTCGTAGCACCCAAACCCTTTGAGCTATTTAGTTGAATTTTTTTCCGTGGGTAGAGTGGATAGGCTCCCTGAAGTGATCAAATTCTGAGGGGGGAGGTGGGGGAAGCGTTTTAGACAGAACATTTTGGTTTCTAGATCTCAGCAACCGTTTATGCTACGAAGCTGAAACTTGGAATTTACACAGAGCTTCAATAGTGGACCCATTTGCAAAAAAATTGCCGATATTGGTGAAGGGGCGAAGGAGTGGGGAAAAAATAATGCGTCCGAGACACTCGAAAGCCGAGATTGAGACATTCTAAAATCCATATCTCCTAAACAGTTAATGTCACGAAATTAAAACTTAATGAACATCTGTAGGTATACTAGGAGAACAGATTGAAACCAAATTTTTGAGAGGGGGCACTGGCGTGCGGGGGTGGGGGTCAAAAGCTTTAGATTACTATATCTCACGAACCAATTGCACTAGAGAAATAAAATTCGGTTTCTGTATTAAGGTTGATAAATAAATTTTGATGAAAGAAAAATTTAAAATATCTTAAGAACAGTGTAAGATAGATTCTTTTACCAGGAGTAGAACTAATAGACTTCTATCAGAAAAAAAAGTTTGAGGGTGGGGGGAGGGTGAAAAAGAAAAAGTTCTGATTTTTATATCTCGAGAACCTAGGTATACTGATATAAAACTGAAACTTGGTATTTGGATAGAAATGTAGTAGTAGCATGTTGGAAAAATATAATTCTTTATAGGGGTAGTATGGTACGGGGGTGGGGGGTGTTTATGCTATCTATAGAACGGCTTATGCTATAAAGTTTAAACTCGGTATGTGTATGTAAGTCAACTAGAAAAGTAATTTAGTTAAAAAAAAATTCAAATATCCATTGGCGTTCGGAAGGGGGCGAAAAAAATTATTAGTGAAAAGGGAATGCATATATTTTTACGATTTTCGTCATATCTATTAGGTCTTCCCAAATATTGAATTCATTTTTATTCTACGGCTTCTTCATATAAAAGTATTACTACTAAAAGTATTTTCAGGATCCTTTGAAATTTGACCCCTAAGAGGGTGTAAAGGGGTTGTATACTTTTTCACGAATTTTTCCTTATCCCCCAGGTCTGATCGATATCGAATATCTTTTCACTTTCATGGGCTTGCGTAATAATCGCCTAAACCTTCTTTTTAAATTTTTTCCTTTTTCAGCCCCTAAAAGGGTTGAGCACGTTTTCACGAATTCCATCATATCTCTTAGGAGTGATAAGAAATTGAATTGGTTTTTACTTTCTCGTTCTGTCTTCATCTGTAAGGACATGACAGCTTGTTTTTGCCTGAAGCAGTAGTCTACTGCCGGCAGTTACTGCTGACCGTGACGGTCGGCAGTACCAGCCAGATTGTACCTTAAGGTTTCCTATATAAGCGCCAAAAAGTGAAGGGGGTTGTATGCTTTGCAAAGCTTCGACATATTTCTTAGGTTTGATGAGATATTAGATCGCTTTTCACTTCCACAGACTTTATATAATCGCCTACAAACCTATTTCTAAATTTTTCGATATTCAACCCCCAAGGGTTTGCATATGTTTTCACAATTTTTGCCATCCCTTAGTTCTGATGAGATATAAGTTTGGTTATTACGGCATTTGATGCAATGACTTAAAAACAAATTTCACGATTTTCCGAATTTCAAGAACCAAGGGGGTGTGAATGGTTTGCTTACGTTTTCACAAATTTTTCATAATCCCTCGTGTCTCATGAGATATCAAGTTGCTTCTTATGAAATCGTCTAAAAACCTGTTTCACAATTTTTTCCAAATTCAAACCCCAAGTGGAAGTAATGGCATTGTATACGTTTTAACAATTCGTCATATCTCTTAAGTCTGATAAGGCAACAAATTCGTTTTTACTTCTATGGGCTTTTAGTGTACATAATATACCGAAAAACAAACAGTCAACGTTCAATGTTTAATCGGCTAAAAATCAATATTTTAAATATTTTTATTTTAAAAACAAAATTAATTTGCCAAGAAATCTAATAATCTCGAAACAAATCATGATATACTCCGACTTTGACCGCTCCCGAAGTTTGACCCGAAAAATAATAAAGTTTCGCCCAGACCATTGGCAGATTTTTTTTTAATGTCTTGATCTTACCAGGACTTGAAATAATCGAATATCTCCGTTTCTGTGTACTTGATCAAACTTAAACGAGTTCGACTACGAAAATCCTTGGTTACTTGCTTATTAATTTATAGGAGTTATCTTTGCAATGATGCAATGCTACCGTACTGAGCTCTCAAATAATTATTTTTTATAGATTTATTTATTTGTTCTGAGATCCATTGAACAAAATGCGCTTATTGTGGAAAACGGCGGATTTTTTATTCTCGTCTTCTATGCAATTTGCGAAATAGCAATTCAATTTCACGACGGCAGATTGCAAAATGAAAAATTCTGTAGAATTAAAGTGAACGCAACGCGCGCTCGTTAAGCGATGCGACGCGATGGCAGCTGATTAGAATGCGTGGCTTAGCTAGTGCAACCAGTTAACGTACAGTCGCATCCAGTGGCGGCTCATGCCTTTCTCAGAAGGTGAGGCTGAATTGAAATATTAAAACACGACTTTGTCGGACTAAAAATATATGAGTAAAGTCGTCGGTTTACTGCGGAAAGTCATTAAGTAACATTTCTAAAACAAAAATATTCCTAGTAACCTGATGACTTTTTCCTCCGTAAAATGGTGAGGCTCAGCCTCACTAGTCTCATGTGGCGAGCCGCCACTGGTCGCATCGCTCTAATCACGTCGCTTTGATAGTGTATTTTCACACTTGTTTCGATTGTATTTCGAATGTTTTACAACAATAGACGGCAAACGGTTAATAAACATCGGAAAAAATGTCTATAGTTTAGTTTTAAGAAGGGGCGAAGCGCTGAGCCACCGCGCAACACTAGGCAACAAAAGAGGGCCAAAAGCAGTCCATTCAGAGCAGGGACGTCATTTATGGGGGGGGGGGGGGGCAGGGGGGGGCATTTGCCCCCCCCCCCCCCCTGAATTATGTATTTTTATAGATTATATATAACATATGTATATTTATATATGAAAATATATACAAACATAACATCTTGCCCCCCCCCTAGAAAAAGCTGAAATGACGTCACTGATTCAGAGCCTCGTAGGTCACTAATCAAACCCAAAACAACCCAGATCCCTGAAGAACTTGACCAGATTGTCATGCCCTATCGACCTCAGATCCTCCATATTGTCAAAGAAAAGACTACCCAGCCTCCTCAGTCGCCTCCTTGCTTGGCATTCACACAAAATGTGGGTAATGTCGTCCTCGTCCCTGTCAGTATTCCGACGAGTAGAAAAAATGCGTATACATTAAAAAAAACGAACAGAATATTTTGCTATTTCAAAATATTATTTCAAAGTTGCGGGGAGTAATTCAGAGCGGTCAATATAACTGATCTGGCGATATAGCGCGTGCGATGCGATTATGTAATCGCACGCATCGTTCTAATTGTAATTCCACCTTAAGGGGGTTATCGCGGTCATCCAAATATAGTGTAGAATATGTGGGCGAAATGATATTCCGATATTGGAAGCCGTTCGGAAGTTACAGGCCGGTATATTCTCTAAACTCCTTTGTTGTTTCGAATATAATGGTCAGTTTAGTTGCGTTTTTCTCAAAACGGTATTTTCCAAATCGGTAGACACTATATCTCGAAATCTATCGAACGAATTCCTTTGAAATTTGGTGAACTTATTCAGTACTCTTGTAGACAGTGTGCAAACTAGAATAATTGTGATTCATTAAGCCGTTTTTTTTGTCGACCTGAAGAAGTCGTAAAAAAACACCAAAATTGACGATAAAAAGTTCAACAAGTTGCCAAAATTTAACTGTTCAATATTTTTTGATAATCCTAGTTCCGAAACTAGTTCAAACTTCACAGATTAAAATGCCGTTTGATTTTTTTATTTGAGATAAGCAGAACGCCCGCAATCGTGTCTACCGAAAACAAGGTTTTTTGAAAATGAGTGACTAAGTTGCCGTATATCTCAGCAATGAGCGACAATTTCGGGCTGAAAAAATTGTAAAGTGTGCTCAAAATGTGCATAAATATGTGGTAAACATTTCACGGTTGTATCTTTATTTACTTCTCCAAAACAAATTTCCCAAAAAAGCGTAAAAAAAAGAGCCTTGACACGTGATGACCCCCTTAAGGACGAACAACTAAAATTATTTAAAGATTACAATTCCTGTTTTTTTTTTTTTAATAAATAAAAAGAAATATTCAAAGGTCCAAGTTGTAACTGATCGTGGTTTCTGATGTAATATAAAAACGATAGTTTAAATCAAAAACGTTTTAATGAAAATTAAGGAAGGAGAGAAAACAAAACGGAATAATATATAAGACACAAAAGTCAATGAAACAGAGATTTCAATTATTGATTCGATATCATTTTTAACACCTCCACTGAATCATTACTTTAAGTTTACTCCTTTGCATCCATTTGTATGTATAATTGCATTGACTGGTTTCGTCAAAAAATCTGCAAGCATATTCGCTGTCCTAATATACTCGAATTTGATATGTCCAGCCGTTACTTGCTCTCGAACGAAATGATGCCTGATGTCAATATGCTTGCTACGCGGATGATGAGCAGTAGTGTTGGCAAGATGAAGCGCACCTTTGTTGTCGCAAAAAATCTTACACTCAAATTGTTCTCCAAACAACTCGTTGTGAAGACCTCGAAGCCAAAGGGCTTCCTGCGTAGCTGACGACATAGCCATGTACTCAGCTTCTGTTGTTGACAGTGCAACTGTAGGCTGCTTCTTAGAGTTCCAAGAAATAGCACCTCCTTGAAAAAGAAATACGTAGCCAGTCACAGAACGACGATCATATGGATCGCTGCCGTAATCCGCATCACAGTATCCATGCAGAATTAATTCATCATCCTGTCCGTTACGCTGAAACGATAACTCTTTATCGATAGTTCCTTTGAGATACCTAAGTATCCGTTTGACCCCAAGCCAATGTGGTTTCCCCGGGTTGCTGTTGAAACGGCTGACGCTGCTCACGGCAAACTGAATGTCTGGTCTTGACACTTGTGATAAAAATAGCAGCGATCCAACAGCTTCCTGATATGGCACCTTTGCCATTTCGTCTCGATCAGTTTGATTTTTAGGGCACATTTCTGTAGACAATTTCTGATTTATATCCGTAGGTGATGATAATGGATTGCAATCGGACATTCCAAAACGATTCAATATGTCTTGTACATATTTACTCTGGTTGATGGAAATCGAAGAACTCTTCCTATTAATTTTCATGCCCAGAACGTATTGTGCCTCCCCGATATCTTTCATCATAAATTTACTTCCAAGATGAATTTTCAAATTATCCTTGAGTGCCGTGTCATTCGAGAAAATAAGCACATCATCGACATAGATGGCCACAATCAAAATACGTTCATCTCGAATGATGGAGTATATACAAGCATCGGATTTCGCACGGGTCAATCCGAACATTTTCAATGCCTCATCCAACTTCTGGTTCCAAATTCGGCTTGCTTGCTTCAGGCCGTACAAGGACTTCTTTAGACGGCACACTCGGCCAGTACCATCGTCGAACATTTCAGGCTGTTTCATATATATCTCATCTGTAAGCTCACCGTGTAAGAAAGCCGTAACTGCATCCATTTGATCAATCATCAAATTATGCTTTGCAGCAATAGCTAGCAGATATCGTATGGATCCATATCGAACGACTGGTGAAAACGTTTCCTCATAGTCGATACCTTTCCGTTGGTTGCAGCCTTTGATTACAAGTCTGGCCTTGAATCGCTCAACATCGCCATTTGAATCGCATTTCGTTTTAAAAACCCACCGATTATTGATTGCCTTCCTTCCAGGCGGTAGACTTGTCAGCGTCCATGTCTCGTTTAAAATTAGTGAGTGAAATTCCTCATCCATCGCATTTTTCCAGTTAACAGCTTGACTGCTATCCAAAGCCTCACAAACAGAATCTGGGTCACTCATGACTAAGAAGGAACTTGGATTTAAACGAGTTGCGGGTCTTTCCGAAGTTAACGAATTTATGACTTGCCGCTCTAGGTAGTTAGACGGATGATAAGATGCATCATTCGGATCATCAATTGATTCATCATTCTCACAATCAGTAAATGAATCGTCATTGTATTCAGCGTTATCTCTCTGTGCGTCCACATCATTGACCGCCGTGGCAGTCGGTTGGACTGTTTCACTAGACGTATTCTCTGTCACATTCGAAGGAGTGGCTAATTTAGCTAATTCCTCGGATCGAATTTCATTCGACGTTCCTTTGGTATATGCGCCATAGCTTTGCTCCCGAAAACTCTCAAATGTGAAATATTTGGACACTTTCCAGTCCAAATTTCTTCAGGCGTCCTATTACTGTGGCCTATAGGAAGACGATTCACTAAATACGTCGCTGTACTAATAGCCTCTGCCCAAAATTTAGCGGATAATTTTGCGTCTATAATCATACATCTGGCCTTCTCGACGAGCGTACGGTTCATTCGTTCAGCCTTCCCGTTTTGCTGTGGCGTGTAAGCGACAGTCATCTGATGTACAATACCGCAATTTTCTAAATATTTTTTGAATTCAGTGCTATTATATTCGCCGCCGTTATCCGATCGAATGATTTTCAGTTTTTTTTCGGTTGCTCGTTCAGCCATCGTTTTGAAAATTTTAAATTTTTCAAATACCTCAGATTTACGCTTTATCGTGTATGTAAACGTCTTGCCACTGTAGTCATCGATAAATGTAACAAAGTAGAGAGCACCACCAAACGAATTCTCATACATTGGTCCACACACATCTGAGTGAACTAGCTGTAGAAAATCATTGCACTTGCTATTACTGCTGACGAATGGTTTCCTTGTATGCTTTCCTTGTACGCATATTTCGCAATGAGTGCGATGAATTTTGGACAATTGCATTCCTTTTATCATGGTACCTCCACTGAGACTGGACAGTTTATCATGACCGACGTGACCGAATCGTCTGTGCCACAAATCTTGTATATTGGTGCCGGTCGCCTTAAATGAACTTTCACTTTTGCACTGTACCAATTTATACATATTGTCTGACAAATTCGCCCGTCCAACAAGAACGCCATCCTTACGAATTTCACAACCATTCGTACTAAAATTCACCGTACAACCGTTCTTTGATAATTGAGAAACTGACAGTAAGTTTGTGCATAGATCGGGCACATAGAGAACATCTTTTACATTAACTGTCATCGACGATAACCTTCCGCGGTCAAGCTCCAATTTCAAATCCCCAACGCAATCAACAGGTAACGAATAATTATTCGCCACTTTTACAGCCTTCGTAGACGTCTCTGCTTTGCTTGTAAACCAGGATTTTTTATTTGTCATGTGCGCACTTGCGCCGGAATCGATAAAAAAGTCGTTGCCATCCATATGATTAGCTGCCAAACAAAGTAGACTAGTTGGCTCACTGCTTTGCTTTCTTTTTGTACAAAATTTTGCAATATGCCCGTAATTATTGCATTCAAAACATTTAACCTTCTTTTTAAACGTTTTGTTTGATGTAACATGTGATTCTTTTTGATCACCGTGACCACTGTTACCTTTATGGCTACGAAAATTGCCATTTTTGGTCCCACTTTGCTTCGTAAAAAGTACGTTTGAATTAACATTTGATATAGTTGAAGCTCCTTCGGCAGACACATGCTGCAGCAATTTTGTCTTCACAAAATCAGAAGAAATGGTAGTGCCACTACTTTCAATGGCCATAATCATCGGCTTATATTCTTCACTAAGTCCAGCCAGAAGAATTGTCGCGATCCATTCGTCGTCCACTTTGAGGCCTGTGCCTGACAATTTATGTGCCGTAGTGATTACCGTGTTGACGAATTGCTCCATTGAACTACAGTTGTTCAAGCGCGTGTTGATAATTGTGCGCAATAAACCCACTCTTCGCATGAGGCCACCGTCATCAAACGCAGCACATACATTTTTCCAAATTTCAGCGGCTGTCTTCGCTGACTGTATATGGCTATAATTAATCGGATCGATCATCAGAATTAATTTCGCCTTAGCTATACGTTCACCGTCACTTTTTTTTGTAACATCTGTTTCCTTTATATCATTTTCGACATATTGCCACAAATCAGCTAATTCTAGCGTTGCCTTGGCCGTAATTTTCCATACATCGAAGTTTTCACGGCCCTTTAGCCGCTCCAAAAATCCAATTTGGGGGAAAACACTTCCATTTGCCATTGTATGCAGCAAATATAGGATGCACGTTTGCACCAAAAAAACGTAAAATTAAGTTTCGTTGCCAGAATTTCTTCACGAAATTACTTCACACAATATTAAAAAAACTATGTTTTCATCGGCCCATAACCTGATGTAATATAAAAACGATAGTTTAAATCAAAAACGTTTTAAAGAAAATTAAGGAAGGAGAGAAAGCAAAACGGAATAATATAAAAGACACAAAAGTCAATGAAACAGAGATTTCAATTATTGATTCGATATCATTTTTAACAGTTTCCCTGTAATTTAGCCACTGGAGTGTTAGTAAACGTCGAGAAGAGCTCGCGGTGGATACAGTTGAATTTCTGGTGTGAGAGGTGTTAGTTGATGAAGCAATCATTATGCTAGTTCCAAGAAAAGTAGTGAGAAAAAAGTGGAAAAGAGCAGTCATACGTAAAACGAAACCGGCAAGTCAGTGAGCTTGATTTGTCATTTCAGCATTGTGATTAACAAATTTTACTTTTTTATCAAAAGTAACTCTTAGATCTTTCATCAAGGAAACTACAGAACGGTTAGTGTTTCCAATAGAGTAGCTAAATTCGACAGAAGTAGCCTTATAAAAAAATTAAAAAAAAAAAAAATTTAACGATGTTAAGGGCTCATATACCCCTGAAATTTTCAAAAAAAAAATTTTTTTTTTTTTACAGATTTTTATTTTTTATACTTTTAAGAATTAAAAAAAAATTAGAATTTAGAAAATTCCACTCCATTACAAAGTTATAGCAATAAATGTCACCACACATCGGTTTGGAGCTGTTTCCTGGCTATTTGCCTCGCCACTCTCAACAGCAGCGTTTAGCATTTATTTTTTTGTAAAAGCTGGGTTTCATAGAAAACAAGGTCATTTATAGGACCATCTGTGAAAAACACGTAGATACAAGAGGAAGAAGGTGTACAGTACGAAGCTGGAATCGGAGACTAGCCGTAAATTGACGTTGTACCTACCAAAAACTTTAAACGCATTTTTCTCGAAACCATGTTTTTAGACAGGGTCGGCACGATAACTCAGTCAATTTTCAATATTTTTCTACTTTTTATTTAAATTTTGATAACTATTTTCTCTATAGTCTGACGAGAGGCTTTTTTAATTTTTTGCTTGGAATTTTTTTTATAAATTATCAAACGCAAATTTTTTTTTAAAAACTGATTACTAAAGTTTGAAATACTGTAACTTATTTATTATATACAAAATTCCCTCCGTCAGACTATAACTACTACATTATTTTACAAGATTCTTTTTTATTTTTGCAAATTGAATTATTTTTGGTGAAGTTATGATGCCGACCAGGAGGCGCCATGGTTTTCATAAGTAGTCCGTTTATACCCGTAAAAAACAATGTTAATATTAAAAAATAAAAAACATTTCTTTTTTATTGTTGAATAGCTAATAAGATATGTGAACTCAACAAATAAATTTTTTTTTCATCACATAACCTTTGTAATAATTTTTCAAATGTACTCGGTTTTCAGCGCGTGCAGGGGTATGTGAGCCCTTAAGGTAATTCTCACTGTTTTAGCACCAGGTTAGCACGTTATTTAGGTCCAACTGAAGGCAAATGTAGTAGTAGTAATAGAGCGAGAGCTGTTCTAATCAGCTTACAGTTCAATTATAAATTGAAGTAGATCATTCATTAATATTAAAAATAACAACGGTCCAAGGATAGAACCTTGAGATGCACCAGATTTTTCAAAAAAATTGTTTGACGTGCAATCTTTTAAAATACCCTCATTCGCCGGTTACAGAGGTGGGAGCTAAACTAATTCAGAAGTGAATGTTCGAAGTCGTTTTTTTGAGTTTTGATATAAGGGTGTTGGAATTGACCGTATCAAAAGCTTTACAAAGTTTGTATAAATCACATGCACCGCCTTATGGACTTCAAGAGATTTAGCGACAAAAGTAGGTTAACTCGTATAGATTGGTGACAGTAGATCTTCCTTTCACAAAGCGATGCTGGCCAAGTGAAATGAAAGGAATGCTGCTATCCCAGACAGTATTATGTGTTAATCTTTCGTACATCTTTCCAAAATTGTGAAGCCTATATATCGACCGATAGTTTTATACATCTTCAGGGTCTCCTTTTTTAAATATTGGGACGATATTTGAAATTTTCAGTTGAAAATTGGTAAACAAAGGTCATTGGCAGTAATTTCAGTCGATGTAGTTCGTACTTCGAGAACTGATGGAGAATGTTGATTCTTTTTACGTCTCTTTACATAAGTACCAATAGAGAGTCCTCGATGGATAATTCGAATGTGACGAGAACCTCACTTATTTGGTCTCCCACAATCTTCCGCTGTACCATGAATTTATCGTAATCGGATTCGAGTTTGGACCGTACGTACCTTTTGTCAAGTATTCTCTTCTTGCGAAGCACCATGATAACCAAGTGAGTGAACCATTTCGAATATTGCTGTATGGATTGTAATAGAATTGGGAGTGTCATTCTCAAACTCGATCCAGTCCACTTGTCTCAAGAAGTTAAGTCTCCCAATTCTGTCATTAAGTAATAGGGGTTCTTGCAGGAAACATTCACTTAAAATTGTATTTGAGTGCTGTGATTTCCCTTGCCCTATTTATTTACCTATCAACCAGAATCCTGTCAATCTCATTAAAACAAAACTGATATTCTCAATTAAATTAAACAAAAATTTATTAGCTGTACTTTCAATTCCATTTGCAATCATTTTTTCTTCTTTTCCTTTTTCGCCAGATCTAATCCCTGTATTTGTCGCGGCGGAATTTTATACGTTTCGGTCAGTAAGTTATGAATAAATCGTACCTGATTGCCTTGAACTTGAAGCTGCTCGAGTTTCTGATGCGGCGATTTTACAATGGATGTACTTGCAGCCGCACCTAACTTACATGCTTTTGCAAATTCCGGTACTATAATTCCGTATGATTCCAAATTACTGATTAATGTGACTTTCTTGTTTCCGGATCGTGTTGCTAATGTCATTTGAATGGGAGGTTTATTGCTAGAGAGTTCATTTTTGCCACGCATCTCGTACGTATGATGCATTCGTGCCAACAATGTTTGATAGACATCCTCGAAAATTGAATGATCCTGACCGCAGATTTCACTCAGAGTTGGATCTAAGCTGATTTGTTTACTGTTGCCGACATATTGCAGTTTATTTTTACTAATGTACTCTTTCAGCATTTTTTTGATTTGACTGCTTTCAATGCCCGCACCCTTTTTATAGTTCAGTTTCGAGAAGAATGAAATTGTTTCGTCCGTTACGGTGTATAGCTCGGTCATTGCAACGTGAAATAGTTGCGATTTTGTGTCGACATCCTTGTCGTCGGACGATGAATTCGGAATAAAATTGACTAGATCGTCATGTTCGAAATCGACCGAAACAATTTTTTCGACACCTTTCGTTTCTTCGCGGACCACTAAAAAACCCCTGTCAACCATTTCGTTGAGGAATTTCGAAAATTTCTTGTAAGATGTTTGCTTAAGATCGATTTGTCTTTCGGCTGCAGGTAGAACGTGCAAACGGTAAAAATTACTGGTTAGTAAGGGCAAGGGTAGATTTTTGCTATCCGTTTTTAAAGCAGTCAAAAAGGCATTTCTTAATACTCTGTCCATGTCAACTGATTCGGATTCAGGCGTTGCTTTGGATTCCATTAAGCCTATCACGTCTCCGTCGCTGCTAATTTCTAGTTCTGCTGATTTCTCAACAATTTCGTCTAGCGGCCGCGTTTCAAGAGCTGTAGTATTTTCAGGTTTTCGTTTCGCACTCGATCCAAGTGCCGGAAAGTCGTCATCTTTTGGTAGCTCAATAACGGCATCAACTTGAGGAATTTGAAGTACTACTGTTGGTTCGATTCCCCACAATTTATCACCGAATACGTGCAATATTTTAACACAAGGTCCATGTCCACCAGACATGAAGAGATCATCACTAGAACGTGCCAGTCGACCAACACCAATCGCTGCTTTACTAGAAGTTAAGTTTACAGCAACTAAATCATCTTTTCGATAATGTCCATATGCTCCCATTCCAGTTCCTTGTCGGATAACTCCTGAAATCATTTAAAAGAAGAAAGAGTAAATAGATTTGTTCTTAATACTTTCAACATTTTTATATATATTAACAAGATATAGTTCCCTAAAATGCTGCGAACAAAAGTCCACTTGGTACTCACATGTCCATAATTTCAAACAATTTGTGATGAAACGAATTAAGGAAATTCGCACCTATGGACTGATAGTATGGAGCGAGACACCTAACTACAACTTAACAAAATTAGAAAGACTGTTAATCGAAAGGATCAAAACTGTATACAACCTACCCGAAGCATAAGATGACAGGAAAATTGAACATACAGGATGTGATAGCTATAGAATGAACTAAACACATTCATGCAAAAACGAGGAGAAAGTCAATAACAAAAGGCCAACAGAACACATAAGAACACTTCGCGCATGAACAAATAGATTAAGGAAGGACAAATTTGATTAACTACACACTACTGGCACGTGGCAACGCATCCCTATTTCATTTACTACTCGATCGCTGCTACCAATCAAAATAGCTTTACAAACACTTTCAAATAGAACTGACCGCCGTCTAACTATCACAGTAGATTGTGGATTGTGAATTATATATGGCGGACGACGGTCTAAAATCCCAATACACTTCTGCCTTTGTGTTTGTCCTCCCTTGTTATAACTCACTCAGGATGGTTATAGCAATAAATATTAACATGTTCTTGAGTGAGATAGACATGAGTTCCAATGGTGTTAGGTAGTAATGTCCACGAAGTCTGTGTTTTCTGTGTGCGGTTCTTCGCAGTGGCATAGAACGTGCTTCCCAGTTTCCTCTCTTCTTTACACAATCTTCAAATATCATCTGAAGTCAGTCCAATCGTCAGGGCCGTCCTAAGATATTCAGAGCCCGTGGGCTACTAAAAATAATACGCCACTCGTCATAAGAAAATACAATTTTCATGGCTAGTGGAAGCGGCAAATACAAAATATAACAGTGTAAATAACGTTCTGGTTAGCAGTTTAATGATCACAGGGTGTATAATTTTAATGAAAACAAAATGAAATTAAATTATGGTATAAATATTAAGGGACCGGGTAAAAATGCTTTATAACGCACAAGCGAAAAAGTGATGTAAGAAATTTTCCTTATTTTAAAATTACTTAATAAACTAAACTTTTATATGTTTAAATATGTGATTGTTCACTCGTCTTCTACGAGTAGAACGCACTGATGCAAAAATGAAACAATATTAATAACAAAACAAACAAACTTTAGGATTTGAAAATATCTTAGTGTTAAACTTTATTTAAAAAAAAAGGAAAATGTCAATGCTTAATATAGGAATGATGTGCGGAGATTAAATACGACCCGAAGTGGTCTCGCGTATAATGAAGACTGAAGAATGTCCGAAAAGATCTCACGTAAGAAACCTCAATCGGAAGGCTAATTTTCCGAACAAAAGGATATGTGTATATACATAATATATACCATATCAATAAATTGTTTTCGAGAAGTTTTTCCAGAGTAATTGGGACCATGGAAAAACCCAAGAGACAATAAAAACGATTTTCGGAAAAACCCGTATTGGCGACACAATGTCGGGGTTGCATCTCTTAACGCATTTGCATCCGTATATACAGTCATAAATATGGTTTATGAGTGCAGGTACGGATGTACGTACCAGATGCCGCTCAAGCAATTTTTCTTAGAGCAAGTAATAAATGAGTAATAAATGAACGGCGCGACGGAACAGTGATCAACCAAAATTTTTGACATTCGGGACTTAAAGCTATAAAAAAAAACGATTTAAAATTTTTGATTTTACTCACGCAGTACAATTCGAACCGCCATGACGGTTCCGTTTGACATTTTTCTTACACATGAACGCGAAAAAGGGTTTTTAAAATCCTGTATCCTCGCAGGTCTGCACAAAAAGTAGTTGGAGTGTAGCGTGCGTTAACCAAACATGAACGCGAAAAGGGAGTTTAAAACCCTTAATCCAGGCAGGGCCGCGCAAAACGTAGTTGGAGTATAGCGCCCATTTGCTGAGCATGACATAATGGCGGCTCGAACTGTACTGGATGAATAAAGTCAAAAATTTTAAATCGATTTTGTTTTATAGTTTTACATCCCGAATGTCAAAAATTTTGGTTGACCAAATACTTAAACATTTCAAGGTTTAGTTTATAAAGTAAAAATAGGGAAAATTTCTTACATCACTTTTTCGCTCGTGCGTTATGCAGTATTTTCCAGAGACCGTGTTGTAGATTGTTTCGTAGCACCTATTTCATTTATAACAGGTTAATTAGATATTGAATAAAAATAACTAATAACTAAATAACTAATAGTAACTAAAAAATACTTTATTATTAAAATAATAAAGTAATATAACATCAATAAAAATCGCCGCCCAAAAGGCTTGCGCTCCGGGGCTATAGCCCATTTAGCTGTGGTTAGGGTGGCCCTGCCAATCGTATCCAGATGCCTTTTAAGCTTACAGTGTCCTGTAGCTAGCGCGGGCAAGCGCCGAACCTGATTCAATTTTTGCAAATCGGAGGTACGTTTCTTGAAGTGACCTTCCTTCCAATCACAGTAGGAAAACTGATCCCGCCTACAAGCTCTGATGAGTGGAATATTCGGGAGTGTGAAGAAGATGCGAGGAGGGGAAGAGTGTTCGAAAAGTGTTGTAGAAGTATGTAGAGGTGAGCAGAGTTTTCTACGCTTTTCTTATTGGTTATTCCGAGGTTGTTGTTTTTCTCTGGAAACTTTGATTTCATTTGTTCGGGTTGCCAGGGTATACATGTAACATTATTTATTTTAGTTTATTCTATTTTATTTTATTTTACTTACAAATTTGCTACCCTTAAAACTTTATTTCACGTTTCATGCCAAAAATGCAAAAAAAAATTCAATCCGTGTGTACGCTGTCCGTCGTACACAAAATCGTTTGAAGGCAGCTACATGAAGGACTCTTGTGATTTTTTTTCATATGTATACCTTTAGCTACAACTATTATTAAATCAACGTATACAAAATTTCAGAGTCGTAGTTTAAAGCGTTCTGAAGTTATCGTTCAATATTGATTGGTAAACACGTGTTTTAAGGACTTGTTGTAGTCATGCCAGGCGTTCAGTCATGAGTCAATCGGTTATTTTTGCTATAACAAACATAATAGCGGCTCGATTATACTAGGGAAATACAATACTGAATCTGGCTTGTGGTGCTGTGACGTCATTTTTACTCAAATTGCAAGTAAAGCAAGACAGGGAGTTCCATCCGCTTTTCTGTAAGTCAATCATTATCATGGCGTAATATGTGCTACGGTCTGAGGGTACCGGGAATAATTGGGTTGCTGTTTTTGCATACGATGTGCGGTGTTGTTTCGACCCATTAACACTAAACCTACCGATACTTCATGTATACCTATTCCTACCACAGCGGGTCAAGTGACCCGTCTTTAAAATGTTATATATATATTATACTATGTATAGTGAAAAATGTAGCACAATTCGGTACATGAATTAAGCAATTTTTCCAAATAACGATTCAAAAATATTTATTTATTAAATTTAAAAATGTGATAATGTTATTTAGAAGAAATTCTGACAAAAAGTTTAAAATGGGTCATTTGACCCGTCGTGGTAGGTTTAGTGTTAATGAGCGTATTGCACGTAAACGAGGTTACACCATTTGTGGGTCTCCAAAAATGCCGTTTGCTTATTAGCAAATATTTATGAACCATAATATTAATAATTGAACGACGGGCCCAATTAAAATTACTTTAGTTAGAGTAAATTTAGTATTTAAGTTATTGTAAGTCAATCATTAGCTCAGTATTTTTTACACAGTCAATCATTTAAAATCAGTCGCATTGCCGACGCATTGCCAGCCGATCTGTTCCCTGATAAATGTAACCTTCAGCAGTTCAAAAACAACGTTCACCGACACTTCAGACTCTTCCCTTCCGTTCCACCGCCCTAAATCCCCTACCACATCATTTTATCACTAATCTATGTCGTTCTAGCTGTGCAATCGCATTAAAGGGTGACCCCCTAAATTATACCGACGGCCGCAAAAAAAAGAAGAAAAAAAGAGTATTCATTCATTTGACAAAACCTTTCACATTTCAGGATAAGAAACAAGACACCAAATCATCCCTGGCTAGCACTCATATTGCTGCATCCCATAGGTGCCATAATACTAACCAGAAATACTTCACATGGGCACACTCATGTGCCGTGAGTAAGAACTTTGCTATTTTTTAGACAGGCGCTGCTCGCTGGATAAGACTACGATCACGCGTTGACCACATCAGACTTTTGTATGACAGCTACCTTTCGGATGTTACTAATTAATGAGCTCAGTCTTGCTCTTGACATAAAACTAATTCCAGGAACATTTTTACTTATCGCTTTAACGTGTTTTGGAGTTATAGTGGCTTTTGTAACTTGCATACATTTGCGAAGGAATTTTTTAGGCTACTCATAGATATATATGTACTGGAGATGGCGAGCAGCTACTGTTTTGAAGCCAGATGATTCCACACAAAGGACCGACAATTAACACTATGCTACTATTAGCATCTTACTCACATTTATATTATACCTCGGTCTTGAACACGAAAAACACCATACACTTGAATACTAGGCTACTATTTGCATTTCACTGCCACCTGGCATCAAACGCTCCATACAAAAACGTTCAATTTGGCTTCAAAGTGCTTCATACAAAAACGGCGTCTTGTCGTCTCTAGTATTTCTCCATGAGGCTGCTACACTCATTGGAAATGTATCATATTCGATATTTTAGCTTCAAACATTGGAAAGTTCATGTGTGCAAAATTTCAAGTTCTTAACTTAGGTTTAGGTTTAGGTTTAAGAAGGGGCGCAGCGCTAAAACCACCGCGCTCACTAGGCGCCAAAACGGGCCCATTGCGATCCCTTCAGGTCCTCGTGGGCTATTCCATCACCTCAGAAACACTCCAATTCCCTGCAGAACCTGACTAGTTTGTCATACCCTAACGACCTCAAATCCTCGATGCTCTCGTCGAAAAGGCTACCCAACCATCTCAAACGCCTCCTAGCGATCCCCGGGCATTCACACAGAATGTGAGTGATGTCCTCCACAGCATACAGATTATGGCAGAACCTACACATGTCCGATTCCGCTATCCCTAGCCGCATAGCGTGCTTCCTTAGCATACAGTGCCCTGTTAGTGCTCCGACGAGCAGTCACAGTTTTCCTTTATCCCAAGCCAATATATTCTCAGTCTTTTGACTATCCAGCTCGGGCCACAGGGATCTAGAAATCCTGCAGCTTGCCAGTCCCGCCCACCTAGAGTTGGCTGTCTTTTTAGAGCGCTCACCAATTTGCGCTTTGATGCCGCATATCGGTGGACAAACATCCTCCTCAACCCTACCATTCGATGCCGATCCCGATCTCGCAAGCTCGTCCGCTCTTTCGTTCCCTAATATATTACTATGCCCTGGCACCCAGCAAATCTGTACTTTGTTCTGACTACAAAGTACCTTTAGCACTTCTCGACAGCGCTTTACTAACTGGGATTTAATGGTGACCGATTCCAGCGCTTTTATGGCCGCCAGGCTGTCAATGTAGAGTGAAATATTCTGATCGCATATCTCCCCCATTAACAGGATGTTTGATGCCTGCAACAGCGCCAGAATTTCCGCTTGGAATACGCTGCACATATCTGGCAGCTTAAACGACTTCCCTACACTCAGCTGCTCAGAGAAGACGCATTCCATTTTCGATCCATCCGTATATACGGAGATTTCCCCTTCACGTAGTACCCTATTGTTCTCCCAGTCCACCCTACTAGGATATACAATTTCGTATGGCGTCACAAAATCCATCCCTGGAATTAAGTAGTCCGTACTTATATCCGCCGGGCTTCCCAGAAATTCGCTGAGAATTGAACTATGCCCTTTAGAGCTCCGATTAAAAAGTGCACAGCTCGATAGCCTAACTGCTGTATTTGCCGCTACCTGTTTCACAAAGATATCCACTGGTAATAGATGCATAAACACCTCCAACGCGGCAGTAGGAGTTGTGCGAAGGGCTACCGTAATCATAACACAGGCAGTCCGTTGCACTCTTCCTAGTTACCTAAGATTTTACTCTTTATCCATGGCTTTCCACCATACCACTGCGCCATAGGTCAGAATAGGTCTCACAACCGCCGTGTACAACCAGTGTACTATATTTGGTTTGAGACCCCCGCTTTTGCCCACGGTCTGCTTGCACGCGAAAAGCGCGTTATTTGCCTTTTTAATGCGCTCCTGAATATTCAATTTCCAGCTGAGCTTCCTATCCAGAATTAGACCCAGGTATTTAGCTTTTTCCGATGGTCTAAGCTCCACGCCTTCGAGCTTCGGCAGCCCAAATGCCGGAATTCTATGCTTCCTTGTAAATAGCACCAATTCAGTTTTAGAAGCATTCACCCCCAGGCCGCATCTTCCAGCCCACTGGCTGAATGTGCGGAGTGCAGATTCCAAAATGCTCGACAGCGTATCCTTAAAACATTCAGCCTGTAATCATGAATACGTGTTTTAAGGAATCTTGTATGGAAGGTAGGATATAGCCACAGAGATATATGTACTGGAAATGATGAGCAGCGACTGTTATCGTGCAAACGGACGGACAAACAGAACTGATTTGAGGTTTTTGGCCACAACTGGACATAAAATAATATATAACTTTTTTTTTGTCCAAGGATCGATTTTATGCGTTCCAAACTTTTCGGGATAATACTCTACGATTTGATCTAGAGTATAATTAGCTGAAGTTGTGTGCACGAGCAGGGTACTGTAAGATTGCTGTTTGTTGTTTTTTCCCTTTTGATTTCAAATCATTAATTTTCGTTTACAGACCAATGAAGACAATAGGAGTATTCTCTAGACCCCGTATCCCAACTAGGATTTTGTTTCCAGTTAGAATTGCTAGATTCGGCCAATTGCTTTTTTATAATGACCGTTAGTGCAGTGAGTTACCTTCTGTCGACAAGCAGACCTGACAAAGGGTGCGGACCTCATCCACAAGGGTCTTCCGTAGATATCAAAATTTTCAAGTTTTCTTAACTATCAATAAAAAAAAATACTGTTGATTACCTGGCAACATTAAGTCGGCTCCGTTCGCCAATTTCGGCAGGACAGCCGGATGTGTTGTGAAAAACGGAACCAACGTCGGAACGAGCCACAATGCATAAACAGTAGGCACGAGTTTCTCGCCATGGTCTTCGAAAAATAGCGGGCGTTTCTCGATCGCATAAACGCTACAATTCACGCCGCCGAAAGTAATCAATTTCACTTGTGTTACTGTCGACTTATTCGGCACCAAAACATTGAGATCCGACTCTGAAGCCTGCGGAAAATTACGCAAAATTGCACTACGGAGCTTCTTACTGTCCGATCCTTTTAGCTGTACGTTACTTTTTAATTTAAATGGCCTGATAAACATGTTGTCACTTTTCTGATTCCGATCACAGCTCAATGTATTCCTTGTGCCAATATTTCCATTAACAGCTTTTGCGAAATTCTCGTTTCTCGCACGTTGTAGGTTACGGTCGCTGTCAAGTCAAGTTGCCGAACTCTCCACGTGAATGTTATCGCTGAATATGCTCGCCGGCAATTTATTATTATTTTTTCTGACTTCAATCGAATTTTAAAATAAATGCTATAGAAATAGAAGAGCTCGATTTTATTGTAAACTTTATTCGACGAATTTGTTAATTAACAATAGATATAAACAAAAATAATATTTTTAATTGAAATAAAGCTCAAGCGCTCGATAATTTTTTGACAATCGTTTCATGAAAGAAGAAGATTGCGTTGAAAAGTCGAAGATCCAAGACAAGTTTGGAAGTTTGAAGTAAGTGCGAGATTCGACTGCAACCGTACGAAATAATTTGTGGATCTAAATATAAAACCGTATAAAAGATGGCAATGAATTTCAGCAGGTAATTTCGATTTAGAAAGATTTGTGCGAAGTTTTACAAGTAAAGAAATGTAAACGAGTTCACTCTGTTGCCCTGTACTCACGGGAAATCGTTATATAAACTTTTGTTTGAAGGAATCTTTCTAAAGCCTAGTTTTCACTCGAGTTTTTTTAAACGCAGTTTAGTCGTAGAATATTTTTATTTCTTCTAGCGGTTGAAATAACTAAGCCGCAGCTAGATACAAATATCACTTACAGACACTTAGCGGCTGAGATAGTAAAACCGTCAGAAGATTGGTTTTGATGAAGTGAAAAAGGTGTAAGACTAAGCTACGTGTAAAAAGACCAGAGTGAAAAGTGGCCTCTACTAGTAGTCCGAAAAGAAATGCATGTGAAAGGTCCTCGACAGCTCCTCGGTTGCGCATATGCACCCATTAAATCCTTTAGGAATTCGAAAGAACACTTTTTGGACGCTGCAGTATGAACTGTTTGCATCCGCTGTTGGGTGAATGCTTCAGGTATCAATCGCCAATTTATTTTTAGATTTTTTCGTTCTCTTTAACATATCGTAATACACTCTAAACCCTGTCGTTGTCCTAGAATTTACTTGGAAAATTATAATCCCGATTATCGGATGATCAACACTAAGGTAAACTGGAAAAGACGAATCAATAACTCTCCATAAACTGGGCTGATTCGATTTCAGAAGATTAGCCCAAATATTAAGAGAAATATCTCTGTTGCATTAAGCAAAATTGAAATCCTTCCCAACTCAAATGAGTTGGAGAAGAATTCCCCATTTGATTACACTTTCTCAGCTTAGAGAACTGGTGGAAATGCTGTCACTCAGCTCAATGATCTGGAAAAATTTTCACCGTATCGACATACTCATGCATGTATGCCGACATTGGGCTCAATGTCCAATCAAATTACCTTAACCCGAAGGTACTCCCCAGTCAGTGCAACTCACTGGTATAAAGGGTCGTACCGAGATATATAGTTTTCTAATATTTTAATATAGAAAAAGAAAAAAAAATTATTAATAAATATAAACAAATATAAGTGAAAAGGAGAGAGGATTCTGAAAAGTTTTAAAAATAAAGACGCATGCAACAACACAATCTACAACCATTCCTTAGAATATTTGATAATCTCGAGAAGCCGCCTGAATAATTATCTGTTTCCAAGTCGTTTATAAATGCAACAATTCTTTGTTAAAGCAAAGCTTCGTATTTTTTTTAAAATCTATAGGCCAAATAACGGAGGCACAAAGTAGCGAAACGAATGGATTAATGCTATCGATCGTAGACGTTCTGGTAAAAATTAAAAATAAATCAGCTTAACTTTGATCGATTAGGTGAGTTGGGGAGCTTTCTGCTAACAAAAATGTGGCGGAGCGCATCAATTAAGCTGACCAGGTCTCCAGAACTTTTTCAGTCCGCTGTATCGCAAGAGGTCATTCTCTATACCATGTTGTGAACGGAGTCCTTGGAGTAGTTATTTCGACTTAAAAAAGTCAAAATAACCGAAGGGAAGGTTGGGGATCGTGAAACAGGGGTCCAATTCCGCCTACGTTCGAATTGATGGCTGAAATGCAAACTGGAGCGACGTGCTTGCTGGCTTCCAGGGTAGCTGGGGCTGGGTGGGGGGAGGGGGGGGCGGGGTACGTTGTTCGCATTTCAGACCATAAAACCCATGGCCTGTACAACAAAAATTTCACGCCGACTTACCAGGTTGATAAAATTGGGATAATTCCCAATCGGTCATGAGAGACCGAGAAAACTCCCTTTAACTCGACTGGCGCTGTTGTTGTGCGCCGTCTAGCTCACCCTACCATAGCCATATCTGTCCTCAAGCAAAATAGTGAAATGTGGCCCTTAAAGAGAGGAATGAGGGGGCGGAAGGTCTTCAAACGAGAAGATCCGTTCTAATGGTCGTCTATTTTACCATTTTTTCAAAGAAAAATCCAAGCCAAAAAGAACAAAACTAATCATACAAAAAAAAAATTGTAAAAGAAAAAAAAATAATATAAAAATGTATACCTCTTATTTTTTGTTTCTACTTCATAGTAGATCATTTAACTTATATTTTGTGTCATATTTTTAATTTATTTTATTTAAATTTAATTTAATTTTTAATTTAACTATAATTTATTTATTTTATTTTTAATTTTATATATTTATTTGTTTTGTTGCATATTTATTTATTTGGTTTTCCTTTTTTTATTTTTTGGTTTTCCTTTTTTTATTTTTTGGTTTTTTTTTGGGTTTTGTGTTTTTTTTAGCAGTAAAAATGGCTAAATAAAAAGCCCATAGGATGGATCTTCTCGTTTGAAGACCTTCCGCCCCCTCATTCCTCTCTCTAGGGGCCACACTTAAATATTTTCTTTGAGGACAGATATGGTACGACAGCGCACGACAAAAGCGCCAGTCGAGTTGAAGGGAGTTTTCTCGGTCTCTCATGACCGATTGGGAATCTTATCCCAATTTTATCACCCGGGTAAGTCGGCGTGAAATTTTTGTTGTACAGGCCATGGGTTTTATGGTCTGAAATGCGAACAACGTACCCCCCCCCCCCTCCCTCCAGCCCCAGCTAGCCTGGAAGCCAGCAAGCACGTCACTCCAGGTTGCATTTCAGCCACCAAGTCGGACGTAGGCGGAATTGGACCCATGTTTCCCGACCCCCAACCTTTTTTTAAGTCGAAATAACCACTCCACGGCCTCCGTTCACAACAACCATCCACAACGTTGGTTGTCTTTTTACAGTACAAATCTACACAAGAGAACTACTTTGGCAATGCGTATACATTGCCATAGGCTATGCACGGATACGCAAAACTTTGTTGCGTAATTATAAATGACGGGGTTAGAACCAGATGGGTACAAGCATAGAGATATATGCGAGTATACTGGAGATGACAAGCAGCGATTGAGTTGAAGGCGGACGTCGTCGCATTTACTTGCACGCAAAACAACAACAAATTGACATAACGCTCCTTTTTTGTCTCGCTCACTCACACGCTAGCTGGCTTCAAAGCGCTTTATACAAAACCGGTGGCTTGTCGTCTCCAGTAGCTCTATGGGTACAAGTAACAAATTAGAGAATATTGAGATTATAGCGTTCACCTGCTATTGGCGCACAGGTGTTAGAGTAGCTTAGAGGAAAACCTAGCAACCAGGTCTGTATATTTTAGCCATAATGGATCGATATGGGCCCTCTTTTGGTGCCTAGTGTGCGCTGCGGCTCAGCGTGGCGCCCCTTCCTAAAACTAAGACTAGACATAATTATTGAAATTTAAAAGACTTTAGCATCACTTTACTCGAAACTACGTGAATCGCACTTGTATCCTCTGGGGATATAGATACTCAGACTCAGAGGATTAAACAAATCATTTATATTTTTTTTAAACACGCGTTGATGTACTTTTTCCGTTGCCTGTCTTAAGGAACTAAAACCCCTTCAAGTAATCTGTCCTAAAAAATGTTTTCTGCAAAATCTTCTGCATCTAAAGTTTTGAATGAGCTAAATTATGAAACTCTTAATTTGTTTCTAGGACATTATGCAATCGTGCATTCTTCAATCAAGTAAATGGCTTTCGCTCGCCGAATCATTTCCAAGCGATTCGCTGTGTCACAATGAAAGTTTTAGCGAAAGAGGCCGAACCCAACGAATCTTATGACGAACGGAATATGCGTTTGAAACGTGAAATGTCGCCACATTTAACCATCTATAAATTCCAGTTGACCAGCGTGCTATCAATTACCCACAGATTTACAGGTAAATAAAATATTTTCTAAGCGGTCATTGGAAATATAATATTTAAACGGTTAAAAAAAATTGTTTTCTAGGTATGGCCCTGACTGGTTACGCTGCAGTTTTCGGTTTGGGAGCGCTGGTCTTGCCACACGACTTCTCGCACTACATTACAATGATCGAAGGACTTAAATTAAGCACCTCAACTTTAATCATGGCAAAGATGATCTTAGCCTTTCCTGCATCGTACCATTTATGCAATGGAGTTCGCCATTTGCTCTGGGACAGCGGTAAATTTCTTAAACTGAAAGAAGTTTATACAACTGGCTATGCTATGCTCGGAAGTTCGGTGGCTCTAACTATTTTGCTTGCGTTATTATAAGCAAGAAGAAAATCGAAAGGGCACGTTCAGAAGTTAGAGATTATGTACATCGTGTTGATTTTTTTTACAGCAATAATATGTGTAAATACGCGCAATAAATACATGTTGTGTTCTCATTATATATGATTTTATTTATTTTTTCGACTGTATGATTTTGAAATCGCGATTCGAAATAAAATTGAAAAAACGAAAAGTTATGATGTACGTAAAAGCTATATGAAAAGTAAAAAGATTGTTTTTGAGCAATAACTAATTTATTTATTTTTAACTTGTTTAAGTACCACCAAATTTCTCTACAGATTTTTCCGAAAGTAAAGGACGGTTCACTAATGTCAAGAGAAGTTACCGTACGGGGAATAACGAACATTGTATTTCAGGCCTGTCGATAGGCTAAACTCAGGTCCGATATTGATGCGATTTTGGTTGATTAAAAAATACCTTAGAACTTGTCCTACAGGGCAGCTGGTGGTTTTGAGCGTTTCACACAAACATAAAAAGTGTCGTATATTCCGCCAATTTCTAAAAAATGGAGCAGAACTTTTGTAATTATCGCCTTATGTAGAAATTAAGTCCGTGCGAGCTAAGGTAAAGCCGCTATCAATGAAAAAAATCAACTACCGGCTAAATAAGAGTTTTATAAATTTCTTCTTTCCTTTCTTATCATTCTATGGGTTTCCTTTTGCTTACAAAACGGAATCCTGGAAATATTGCGTAGGAAAAACGTCTTGAGATGAGCAATAACGTCTGGTAGAGTTTAGTCCCACCGTGGAATGGCAACTGCGATTTTACCTATTGAGAATATGAACAATCGTTTAATTGGATGTGAGTCGGATCGTCAACGAGGACATATTAGAAATTAGAGTGAGAGCACAACTTTCCCGACGCTTTGAGTTGTGAATTGATTGTGGACATCGGCGTACAATCGTGTGTGTTCTAAGGACTGCAATGTAGTCCACCGTCTAAATCGGTGCTGTTTTCGCCTTTAGTCAAAGTGAAGGCCTTAACTTATGGATGGATTAAGAGCTTTTTTTTCCAAATATGACAAGGCTCAGGTTGATCTACTTTTCTATAGTCTTAACAACTCTCAATCCAACCTAAAGCTTAGTTATTTTATTATGTCGGACTGATTCCAAATGTATTTGCCAGCGCCTAAGGTGGTCGTCCTCGAGGCTTAGGAGCCCATATGGCGTATATAACTGTGTTTACAAATTAATATCCCTGTAAACCAAACATCGATGAAACGGCAACGCAATTTTCGAAAGTTGTGGCTGGAAAAAGTTTATCACTTGGGAACAAGATCAGCTATGTACTTGCAATCTGTGAATACGCATGGGTGTTCGCATTTCTTTCTAGCTCGTACTGAAATGCTTCCGACTATCTCATCCGCACTCGTCGATATGTAAGATCTCCTATCGTGCGTTGTATTTAAACTTCGAATGAGCGAAGATTATGTAAGAAGTGAAAGATCATCGATGAGGAGTAGGCCTGACTTACATGTGAATTGTGCCTTACCGGCCGACACTGCATCGATCGTTGGTGTCGGTCATATTGGAATGGTATTCTAGTGGACGTCGACTAGTGCAATCGAAAGACGACTTTCAATCTACAAGTGGAATCAAAGGACTAACCGTCGGAATTATGGAACAGAGGAGTACTCTAGCTCTCCTCTGAGAAGGATTAAGGAGTTCTGTCAATGGAGGCACATTGTGGATGAAGAAAGAGAGTGTAGTAGGACATTGAGTCAAGCTATGGAGGACGGATAACGGAGAACCTCAGTCTATGCAGGAGGGAGTATCTGATTGTAGTACAGGTGTGTCCTAATCTTATCCTGATAAGTTGTGTTGCAAGTCCTCGAGTGAGGCTCGGTTTGTAATCGCGATGAGTGGAGTTGTTTCACCGTGTTACTTGTGCTGCAGGAGAGCTGTAATTCAAAGTTTTGCTGATGATAGCAAGCCGATAGTAACTCCTCTAGAAAACGTTTTTGATTGGGACTCTGCTGTGAATGTACGTTTAATTTCATAACGGGAACAACGTACAACGATACTTCAAACGCTCCTTCCATTACTGCTTGTTTTTGGCAACCTAGCGTGTCTGTACATTTCTTGGCTCCGATCTAGTTTATGATCTATGTGCCGTTTTATGTAATAACGGATGATATAAGTTATTTCGATGACCGTAAAAAAAGAAATGAAGAATTTTCGGTAACACTACTTTCATCTAAAGACTAACTTTTTTTTGCAATACCTGCAACACCGCGTTAAAATTGTTGACTCCGATTGAATTCAACAAATTATCTCATTTCATTATCAATCGGTTGAATCAACTTTAACGTCATTCATCATAGACCTTTTAATAACGCCGCAACAAGAAACTAGATCTGCCAAAACTAAAGGAAAGGAAAGGGAAATTGATGTACCGTGTACCGTCGTCCGGTTGCTAAGTTTCGGGTTAATTTCTGTTTTTCCTGCTCGACGTAGTGTCCTGTCTTAATTAAAAGTCAATTTTATGTTCAGATTTTTTAAGAATCTTTTTCGATCAACCATGGAAACAGAGGAAGAGTACGACATGCTCGATTTACTGGCCTATAATTGTACCGATTTGGGTGAGCGACTGGGACTGACAAAAACAATCGAAGAAACGGACGAAACATTGTGGAAATATCTTGAAAAGGCCGACGCCGAGACCAAGGGCATACCGGAATTCAAAGAAGGTAATTGA
This sequence comes from Beris morrisii, assembly GCA_951812415.1. Taxonomy (NCBI): domain Eukaryota; kingdom Metazoa; phylum Arthropoda; class Insecta; order Diptera; family Stratiomyidae; genus Beris; species Beris morrisii. The sequence continues at coordinate 34,194,529 of OX638313.1, read as the reverse complement.
TGAAATTGCTTGGTAGTTTTTATTGTATGATTTCAAAGGATAAATTTAAGGATGTCGTCATTTGTTTAATGGCGCCAAATATCTGACGGGCTACAAATAGCAACCGCTCTTTTGTTATTAGGTCGTTTTGTTTTTCTGGATGGACTTGTTAGGCGAGACTTGAAACTATTTCTTTTATACTATTTCGAAATCCGAAAAGACTTCCTTTAGTTTTTTTTACTTAACCAAAAAAATTAACAACAGATGTTCAGAACCGGATGAAGAAAATAAAAACAAAATGTTTTTTTGGCACTGCTTTAAAATCACGCTTTCATGCTCATGTGGCTGATGGCTGTATGGCTGAGATGGTTGAATCACATGGAAGATAAAACTACTAACTACCGTCTTTGAAGAAACTGGGAATATTCTGGACAGATGTTATCTCCAACAGTATTTGAAGAATGAGTCTGAGATTAGCGTTACGATTCAAGGATGAATGAGTTAGTAGATCGGACGCAATACAAAAAATCTCCACTGTTCAAACGTACTCTAGATTAAAATCGAAATACCAAAGAAGGACATGTGGCGGAAGAACCAGATAACAATTAAAGATGAACGATGAGCAGATGAAGTTTTCTGTGGTTTTTGGACGAGCTTAGTTGTGTCCCTATTCCTTCACCGGATATTGCTCAGAACTGGAGAAAATTGCTTCGATTGTGCAACCATAAATTTTTTTGTCTGGTCCACAATAATGTAAACACTAAAAAGTGATATCAAAACAGATGTGCGATAAATGTTCTTTGAAACTCAAATTTTTTCGTTGTCAGCTTTATAACGAGCTCGCTTTAAGCAGAAATAATCGTACTAGACATTTTTGCAACTCGATGACCACACGAACTAGAAATATCGTCCTAAGAGTAATGATCAAAAAGCTCATGATTATATGCAACAGTTATTGATAATAACGCGCTCTAAAATCTTCAAAAGTAAAGCTATCTATAGTCACTGGACTAACAAAGCTTTCGAGCAGTTTATTTAAAAATATTCCTTAAAACTTAAAACTTAAAAAGTGATATGCCAAATTACTCATCTCTTAGTGAGACAAGAAGTACACACTCTAAATGCAAAGTCGATGAATATGAAAACTAATTTTGTTAAGATACGCTTCATCGACATCTTCCTTTATGGCCACGGTGATTAAGGCGCTTATGTAGAAAGAAGGCACTGAATATAACCTGAACGGACAGCAACATCAGTGCTTCTTAGGAAGTAGACTGAAGAATCGCCAAAGAGCTGGACATGTGAAATTGCCGTTAGAACTTCAACATAAACTCATAGTTTTGGTCCTCTAGGTTGGACGTTGTTGATATTTCTAAACCATAGAGATTCTGATAGACGGACTACATTAGATTCCGAATTGGGTTTGGTTTGGTTACCTCTGTCACTGAAGCCTCAATTGGGCCTATTTGATTGTCTATAATTCTTCTTCGGTCTCTGCGCTTTCAATGAAGCTTAGCATTTTTCGAAGAGCAATAGTCAGAAATTCCGATGGTTCAATGAAGCCCTGAAAAAAGTGACAAAGTCTATTGTGAACAAGGGATTCACATTCGCAGAGCATGTGCTCTGGTGTTTCGTCTTCGTCATCGCCAATTCTGCATATTTTGTTCTCAGAGAGACGAATCCTATGTAGATGCAGATGTTTCCTCACGTAGCAATGTCCAGTCAGAGCTCACACTATGGTTCGGGTCTGATATCTACTTAATGGGGCACATACTACATCCACTCGCAGATTGGTAAGTTACTGTTAGCAAATATGGCGGACTTACCATTGCTAACATGCGATTTGAAATTCGCATACTCGATGTCTCTGTTAAGTTCCCCCATGTTTTTGAATTCAGCGCGAAACAGCTGAATATAAATTAAATGTGTTAACTGTGAAACTGATAATTTGTACCTGTTATTTATGCTTTTATTCACGAAAGAAATGTAGCCCCTACCATCGAAGCCTAAAACAAATATACGACCCAATTATTCTGAAAATAGTTTTCAGTCTATGCATCCTGTTAAGTAGATTTGCGAGCACAAAATCTGGATCGCAAAATTGCAACTAAGGCCGAGGTCCGATTTACGCTTTCTGCTCTTTTAGCGCGCTTACACTCGGTCCGAATTGCGCTCACAACGCATACAATTTGCATGGAGGGATAATTTTCTGGCGCTTACACTGCTCACGGTTTCGAGGATAGGCACTGTGAGTACACTGAGCACACACAATCGGTCCGAATTGAAAGTGACAACAATACGGACCGAACGTAAGCACTGTTAGTGATGTAAGCACCATGAGCGTAATTCGGACCGCGGCCTAAAAGTGAACAAACTGCGATCGAGTATGCCGTTTTTGACAATTTAGCACTAACAGGCCTGCTTAACTAACAGAATGGTATCGAATATCTTAAATAATCAAACGTTGTTTTTTTCGAATGTTTCGGCATAAAAAGCTTTGAATGTCTGTTGCCAGTTGTCAAGTCCCAGTGAATGGTACTTTGCGAATTTTGCTACAATCGTATGCTCATTTTTGCTGTGCTTGACGGTACCCCACAGAATGGATGTGGTCCCATGAAGCTAGCCTCTGAACCTTTTCTAGCCATTGAGTCTGCCATTTCGTTATCTTCGTAGCCGCTGTGTCCAAATGAAGTTACCAATTAGGTACTGGAGGCAATTCCAATCAAGTTTGGACTAGATTTGAACGGACTGCAGAGCCGATATTGCTGCTTTGCTGTTCGAGTGAATATATACGTGTTGGTAACCCCGTCTGATATTTTTTCTAATTCAGAGTTCAATAGCATGAGTCTCCGTCTGGAAGACAGTGGATCAGATTTGGATCCGTCTGTGTACCAGATTAGGGATCCTGGTTTTGGAGTGGGTGTTTTTTGTGGCCTTCGGTGATAATCGTGCTTAAGCTCTGACTGTGCAATATCATTAATCTGCAGGATGGCTTATAATCGAATCTATGTACTTAGTAATAGGTCAGCACAATAACGGCTGCCTTCTTGCTGAATCACTGTTGCTGTGTTTGATGTAATCAGCCAACGGTTAGTTGTTATCACGTCATTCAGTGGCACTCGAAGTTATGATAAAAGAATCAGAAGACTGGTAAATATGTCGCTAGTAAACAACAAAAAATAATGACGATAAGTGTGTGAACTCTTCGACTGTATTTTTTTTTTATTTTTTTCCAGATCTAGATTGGTTTAACGTGACCGAACCGCTTACTTTTGCAGAATCTCTAAAAGGGAAAATTGTCGTGCTCGACTTTTTCACGTACTGTTGTATCAATTGCATGCACATTTTGCCCGATTTAAAGAGACTGGAAAAAAGATACACGATTGAAGATGGATTAGTTGTAATTGGAGTTCATAGTGCCAAATTCGATAATGAGAAAGATTCAGCGAATATTTTATCTGCAGTTCAACGGTACGATATAACGCATCCGGTTGTAAATGATTCCAGTTCAGCGATGTGGATTGAATTGAAAATTAAGTGCTGGCCCACTCTCATTGTTTTAGGACCGAATTCTAATCCAATATTTGTAATAATGGGCGAAGGTCATTACGATTTATTAGATAAATACATTGGTGCTGCCATTAAATTTTATAGTAGTCAAGGGAAGTTGGAAAATACTTCGTTACCTCTTAATCCATCCACTGAATTAGTTATGTCACCGAATCTTAAATTTCCTGGAAAAATATCCTGTTCGAAATATACCGCCGAGACTGATTGCGCAGAACTTTACGCAATCTCGGATTCCGGAAACCATCGAATTCTTATTATAAATCCAACGGGAGACGTTCTTCAAAGAATTGGCGGAAAGGAAAGTGGTTTCGTGGACGGTGATTTTAAGTCGGCACGTTTTAATTCGCCACAAGGTGTCACGTTCTTGAATATGTACACTCTTTTTGTTGCCGACACCGAAAATCATGCAATACGAAAAATTGACTTAAAACTACATACGGTCGAGACAGTAGTAGGAAATGGTAAGCAAGGAAGCGATCGTGTTGGTGGAAAAACCGGCAGGAATCAAATGATTTCATCGCCGTGGGATGTAATTTGCCATAAGACACGCGATATGGATATGTCGTTTCATATGGACGAAAGTTCTGTACCCGAAAAGGATATACTGCTGATTGCAATGGCCGGTACCCATCAAATTTGGGCGCTCTTTTTGGATGATGTGATTTTCTGGAAGTACAAACAATTTCCGGCTATGTCATGTGCTGCAATCGTTGGTAACGGACATGAGGAGAACCGGAACAATTCATATCCGAATAATGCATCGTTTGCACAACCGTCGGGACTGGCGCTTTCGAAAGATTCAAAGCAGCTCTTTATTGCAGACAGCGAAAGTTCGTGTGTGAGAAAAGTTTCGCTATCTGAGGGAAAAGTGATGCCAGTCGTTGGAGGCGATAGGAATCCTCTGGTAAGTATAGTTCAAAACATCAAACTAGGTGATTTGTAATTCAGTTGATTTTCCTCTTCCAATACAGAACCTCTTTGCATTTGGCGACGTGGACGGCAAGCAGTACGCTGCAAAATTACAACATCCTCTCGGAGTTGCATTCAATCCACATGATAACACTGTTTACGTAGTGGATACGTATAATCATAAAATTAAACAAATTGATGTAACGTCAAGTGCATGTATCACTTGTAGAATCATTGACTCAAGTAGAAGCGACTATCAATTCAGTGAACCCGGTGGATTGTGCTTAAGTCCCGATGGTGAACATATTTACGTGGCAGACACAAATAATCATACAATCGAAATTATCAATGTTAAGACCATGACTACAAAACCTCTTAAACTAAATTTTAATGTTCGAAGTGATGCTGATCGTGCCGATCACATCATAACACTGACAACGCTTAAAATCAAACCGAATGGCGGCAAAATCAAACTCTCTATTTTACTCAATTGCATTGATGGCACGAAACTAACCGAAGGTGCTCCACAATCGTGGAATGTTTATCTACCAAGTGAATTGTATTTCGTTGATCGACAAAACGGAACATTAAAATTGGATGGAAAAATCGATATCGATATTACGGCACCGAAGTCTGAGAACAATACTCAAGATATCGTTACAATTTATTGTAAATTGAACTTATGCTCGAAATCGATTTGTTTTCCGAAAATAATTTCACTAAAAGTTCCGGTCAGTTTTCACAGCGACGGACTGGATTGTATAATCGAAGATATTAATGTGAATGTTACGGAAAATAATGTTAAAATTTAGTGAAAGCAAAAAGAGTCGAATACGCTAATGAAAACAATATTACACTAATGCCTTATACTTAGTAATTTTGAACTTAATTTCTATTGTATACATACTCGAGGTTATTGAAAAAGAGAATTGAACAAAGTTAAAAATTTTATATAGATTTTCTGTTTTAATTTTTTCACAGATTGTGATAAATGTTGTACAATTTTTGTTTATTTTATGCAATATAATGTTATTTTCATTTGTAACAATTAAATTTTGATCGGTTATTGAATTGAGCTTTTATAAGAATAATTTACTTACCTATCCCAAATCATGGAACCCATGGAATCACTCGTGCTCCACAAAAATGCCTCGGTATAAAAATGCTGATGATGCCCTAATTACTGCCAGAGAAGGAACCCTTTTACATTCGAAAAGCAGATGTGTTTTATTTTCAATTGCATTTTTATATAGTCAGGTGTGCATTTATTCATTCTAATCTTATTCCAAATTTCGCAAAACAATCATAATTTAATTTTAGATCTAAACTAACACATCATGACATTAAAATCATTCGCATAACCATCAGACCTAGAAAAAAAGCAGAAACATAAAGAAAAATGTATTACCATTTTGACAGCTTGTGGTTGGAAATCTACTAATATCTGCGGTAAGTTTTTTCAAAACCGTAAATTTTCGTTTTAGTCGGTTCGGCCTTTTATTCCTTCATCAATGCGTTTAGTAGATTAACTTCTGAAATATTGTTATGCCTGCTTTCATGCTTCTATTCATGTCTATTTTTACAGGAAATGTTTTAGAAATTAATTATTTATCGGACAAATGCAGTAGGATTCGTTACTTAATTTCAATCCTCATTTTATGTTAGGTATATGTAGCTGAATCAGTGCAGTCACTACCCATAAAAATCTACCTTTAACAAGTATCTAGCAAATGTAAGAAGGAAAAAACATCTTCAAGCCCGAAGCTCACTTACTATCACCATCAAAAATTGTATTGAAAGAACCAACGTTCTATCACTAGTGGTTCTTAAATTACAAATACTTCATTATTTAAAAAATAACAAAGAACAAATTTAAATAGAAATGAAAAGCCACTAGAATTAAAAACCAATTTAATATCTTATCGAACTGAAGAGATATTGCAGAAAATTCGTGAAAATATATTTAATCCAGAAAATCCTGATATTCTATTTTAGGCGATTATGTAAAAAGTCGGTTGGAGTAAAATTCAATTTGATATTTTTTCAAACCTAAGAAATATGGCAGAATTCGTGAAAATATTTTTAAGAACTTTATACCCGCTTAGAGGTTTATTATCGAAATGCCGAAATGGATTTTACGCGTTTCTATTGTTTATAGAATAAAAATTAATTCAAACTCTTATTATACCTATGACGGAATTAGAAATATATTCAAACATTTCTCAGCAATCGTTTTTATTGCTCATTTCCCTACAATAATGCAAAGCTAAATGTTTTTTTTTTAACAAAATTACTTTCCTAGTATGTGGCGACCAAGGCCTATTGCTATCGATTGCGATGATATATAAAAACAAACATCACTACATCGAGAATAGAACTTCCGAACGGTCTTAATTTTACCAAATTAAGCGTTTTAATGGTAATACAATTAGGGCCGTCGAAACCAAACGTGCAAGTTGTGTTCGCACAAGCGCAGCCCAATTAATGGGACGGCTAATTTATCGAGATGCAAAATAAATTTCTATCAGAACACAAATTTTCAAATGAGGTGTTAATTTTTGTTAATGACATCGCAGTGTCGCAGGCTTCATGCAAAAGTACTCAAACTTACTTAATTTAAATAAATCACTTTATTAAAATTGCTAATTCAATTATTACAGTTAGCATTGTTACATTTATGCGGTCCGACTGCACACGTTAGCTCTCGTGACTCAGTCACTGATATGGATGCTTGATTCGTTATGAATGAAAATCACACTTGATTGTTGCTTATCAAAATAGTCTGGGCGAAACTTTTAATATTTTTCGAGACAAACTCCGGGGAGCGGTTAAAATTTGATTTGATCTACCATACATTTTTGGATCATAGTCTGGGACACGGTCAAAGGTGAAATGTAACATCGGTTGTTTCGAGCTAGGGAAGTTATTCGGAAAATTAATTTTGTCACTAGAATAGCTCCTGGTACACCTTTCAACACTACCCAAAGGCTCTTTATACAAACATTCGCCTAAATAAACTACCCATAAATGTAAGCATTTCGAAAAAAATTAGCCGTATAGACGTAAAACGTATGTAACCCCTTTACACCCACTTCGGGGTTGATTATAAAAAAAATCTGATATCACCTTTTAGGCTATATAATCGCGCACAGAAGGAAAAATCAATTTGCTACCTCATGACCTAAGAGATATGAAGAAATTTACACAAACAAACCAACCAACCCATTACATCCACTTGGGGTTGAATTTTGAAAAAGTGTGGAAAAGAAAACCAAATTGATATTCCATTAGACCTAAGAGTTATTGAACAATTTGTGAAAACATATGCCACACCCTTACGCCCCCTTAAGAGATAGAATTTTGACAAATCGTGAAATCCATTTTATTATGATAAATCTAAGAGATATGACGAAAATTGTGGAAACATACGCTTACACCACCTTGGAGGTCAATATCAAAAAATTCTGAAACTAATTTTTAAGTAATTATATAGAAAGCCTGACGAAGGAAAAACCAATTTGATATCTTATCAGTCCAAAGGTATATTGCAGAATTTGTTAAAATGTATGCAAATTTCTTTACACTCCCTTTAGGGATGGAGTCTAAAAAAAATTCTGAAAGCCCTTTCTCGGCATTTATCTGAAAAACCCATAGAACTAAAAATTAATTCAATATTTCAGAAGACCTAAGAGATATGGCGAAATTCGTGAAAATGTAGGCACTCATTTACACCTGTAATTGGTAATCGTAATCAGAAGTTTTTCACCCTCCTCCCTGCAAACCACTGACTCCCTTCAAAATTTTATTTCCGATCCGCTCTTCTAGTATGCCTACAAACAATCACCAAGTTTCAACTTTCTGGCTTAGGAGATATGGATCTGATCTCCCTTTTTTGTAACTTCATCAATTTAACAGAAATCTGCGGAGCAGAAATATCAATAGAAACCTGTACGACCGACGCAGTAAAGCGACGCTCACGGAAACCCTAAATTAAAGCTAACAGATGTACGCTATTTTAATTGTTTATCACTTTTCTTGAATTTTGTTATTTCAAAATTTTTTCAAGATATAAATATCTATCATTTTTTTGATTAAAAATCATATCGAATATCTGGTAAAAAAAAACTGCTTACCAAGGTGCTTCTAAGAGCAAACGGCGCTTCGGCATTTGTCGCCCCTCCCCTAAGGCGGCACTGCAGCATAAATAATATACCTACTCGTAACCCCTATAGACTCACCAGATCAAGATAAAAGTTATTTGATATCGAATATACTAGCCGTTGCCGCCTTAAGCCTTAGAAGAGACATACAACAGGAACTGAAGAATATTCTTGGCGCCGTATATCGATTTAATACTTTTTACCCATTTGAACTACAAAAAATATACGAGTGCATGTGTTACCACAGTGCTGCCTACAAATAATTAAGAAATGCTCCTTTACAAACTATGAATTAGACATTAATTTTAAAATGTAATTTTCATTTATCAATAATCCTAGCCTAGAGTAGTTCATGGTTTATTCAAATTACGTAATACTGGTTTTTATCAGGAGTGGTGTTGCGGGTATAGCTTTTGTGTCTACTCATAATTCCTTCGTAGAACCCATCAAGATATTTCTACAACCGAAAATTGTCGGAACACACCCTCAACTCCTGCTTGCTTTAGTTCACTATGGATCTTTGTTTCAAAGAATCTTCAAGGTGATTATTAACAGTTTTTTTCCGAGTCAAGAGACCTACGAAATATTATTTGGATTGCGAATCTTTTTTTTTATCCATAAATTTTGTATTTTCAAAAGTCGGAAGTAAATTGGAAAACAGTTTAATGTGGAAAAGGTTTAAAGGCGGTCAACTGAAACACAAAATAGAAATTTGCCAACAGTCTAGACCACAGTCTTCATTTTTTTGAGACAAAGTCCGATACATAATTAAATTCCAGATGGGACACAGTCTGTTACACAGCTATTAACCACAAAAAATATAACTTCACAATTAATTAAATTGTTGTACAAAAATCACGTCCCATATCTCAAGAACCTTTTAAGATAGGTTCTTAGAATTTATACGGGATAGACTCCTATAGAAGAGACAAACATTTTGGGGAGAGGATGTGATTGTGAAGGGAGGGATGAAAAAAAATCAAATTTAAATATCACATCAACCGCTACTATTTTCAAGATTTTTAGCTAATTAATCTTTAAGAGATACGGTTGTATGGGCTTTCACGAATTCCGTCATATTTCTGACAAGATATCGAATTGGTTTTACTTCCACGGAGATTTTATGTAATCGCCTAAAATTTGATTTCATGAATTTGATATTCAAACCCCAAGCATTGTTGCATACGTTTTCACGAATTCCGGCATACCTCTCAGATCTGATGAAATATCGAATTGGTTTTTACTTTCTCGGGCTTTTTATGTAATCGTATCAAAATTAATTTCGGAATTTTGGAATACTCAATCACCGAAGAAAGTGTAAATGTTTTGCATATGTGCTCATAAATTTGCCATATCTCTTAGACCTGATGAGGTATCAAATTGATTTTTCCTTCTTCGGGCTTTTCATGTAGTCGCTTAAAAACCAATTTCACAATTTTTCGAAGTCAACCTCCACAACAAGTCACAAATTTCGTTACATTTCTCAGTCCTGATGAGGTATCAAATTGGTTTTCGTTCTACGAATTTAGGATTTTTTGATGTTTAAGCCCCAAGGGAGTGTAAAGGATTTGCATACGTTTTCACGAATTCCGACATATCTCTTAGATCTGATTACCTAATTGGTTTCTACTTTCGAAGCCTTAGGCCCATTCCTACGATGTTCAGTTACGTTCTAACTGGGGCTTTAACTGATAGATTTTCATACAAAACTTCCAGTTAAAGTTCCAGTTAGAGGTTAACTCAGGATCGTAATAATAGCCCTTAATATATAATCGCTTAAAAATAAGAATAAGGATTTTTCGATATTCAACCACCATGGAGGTGTAAAGGGGCTGCATACGTTTTCACAGATTTCGTCATGTATTGTATGGCTGATGAGATATCGTTATATGACATATCATAATATTATCGAAAAATAATAAAGTTGCACCCGTCTGGGTGCAGATTTTCTGTAATTGTTTTAACTTTATCGAAACCTGTCTTTCTGGGCGAGTGTTGTGTTCGATTAGATGATATGTGCCCCGTTTAGAAAGGCTTTTCCCCTTTAAAACCCCGCTTTGTGAAGGACAAACCGCCTGAGGATGATTTTCGGTGCTGTCCTTGTTTTGCAAGGAATTTAATGACGAGACAAGACTTAATAAATTGTCGTTTCTATTCATGAAAATTCGAAAATACGTATTTCTGCTAATAAATAAGACAAGATAATCGATTAATTAGAGTGGTATTTAGAGTGATTAACTTCTCTATTAAAGGGGATTTTTCGGGTATTTAAACTTAACACAAGGCCATGGACAAACTTTCTCATTTATTTACGTATAAGAAGCGCGTAGGTATCTTTTGCACATGGTTGTATAAATAAAAAGTTATTAATTTAAAGTATTTTCAGCTAAGATTGCAAATGCTATAAAATAGAATTCTATAAGGAAATAAAAAAGTAGAATACTGTCACATGAAATTTCCATATGGTAAATTTATCGTAACCTTCCTTAAATAGACTATTATTCGAATCAAGAAACACAAGTGGGAGTTATACAATAGTGGAAAGAGTGTATCTTATTAGCAGATGGTGTGGCTGTGGCTGGTGATTCAATTATTGCTTGGTTTGCCGCTTGCCGGCTTGCCTAGAGAGTATTTTCATTCGTATGCGCTCGACTCGAATCAAAGTAAATACGACCAAATTTGTTCGCAACATCTCACCAGTCGCTACTAAATTTGGAAGTAAGAAAATTTATAAATTGGCGACACACATACCTGCCTACATAACGTAAATTCTGCTGCGAGTGGGTCATACATGGTCAAATGATAATAACAAGTTTTTTTCGAGCAATGACATCATACGTACTCTGGATTAATCAATAGTAACTTACCTTGTGCTCGTATTCTAAATTACAATTGCTTCTAAGAATGATTTACAGGAATTGCGATAATCGTCTACCTGAATCTGGAAGGTAACACAGGTAATCCCTTTTATATGTACATACTTCCAAGGCACAGTGAATACATTCGGCAAATAAGGGGTACCTTACCTTCTATTCATAGAATAGAATATATCTTACAATGCGAAATGCTATCCGTTGGTTTCTTCTATCGACCGAACTGCCGTTATGTGGAAAATTCATTTCGACTTCCAAAAATAAACATCTTGAAGAAACCGGCAGACGGGAGACGGTAGGAAGACCCTTCACCAGCCCAGACCCCAGACACGATGTATTTACCTACGTACCTATATGGCACTATACATACCTGAAAAATGTTCAAAAAAAAACTACCATAGGATGTGCCTACACGTTCGTAATAATGCCGTAGTCATCACGATACCCAGCCAGCCAAGTCATGATGCAGTGAACCGCATATCGGCAGGGTGCTTGAAAATAACTCGATGCGACGTCAGGAATAGTTTTTGGATGTGTTCTTTTTTTCGACATGGTTTAAAAGATCTTTCTATTTTTACTTCATTTTATTTTCCAAAATATTGCCCACGCCACTAGCAGATGAGGAAATGCTTGTACTAGTCCTTCTTAATAAATTTTTTAGCTGCTGTATGTATAAATACGTAATTGTGATTCAGTGTGAACTTTTAGTAATCGTAGGCTTAGGTGCTTATTTCGACTTGTAAAGTCAAAATAACCGAAGGATCAGTACAGGTCCCAATCTAGGACCGGGATATTCTTCGAAGTTTACTCAGTTTATAAGCAAGCTCTGTGCATCAACTGGAGTCCTTGCAACCAACTCGGACGAAGGACGAATTAGGCAATTCCCCCATTTACCTTTTCTTTTTACTTGAATTATGTAGAAGCTTTTGGAGCTGGCTCAAATTCACAACATGTTACGTTGAAATCCCTAAGGCCGCCAAAATTATTTTATCCATAGCCCAGCAAACCAAAAACTGCGAAATCTATCCGAATTAGAAGAGTGTTCTTTGAATTGCTGAAATTCTGACTCAAAAATCTTTGTGATTTCGAATATTTGACCGTATTAGTTCAGTTAATTGTAGAGTTCCTCAAGGGTCTATTCTAGGGCCACTGCTGTTTTCTCCTTTCATCAATGACTCGTCGTCTATATGCTGATGATGCACATATTTTCCTTTGAAACTATAACCGAGTACATTGTTAGAACAAACGACGAGTTCGACACAGTTTTTAACCGAGCAAATGTTAATGAGTTTGGGCTGAATTGTTATGAAACGCAGGCTCTTGTCATATTTTCAAGAGATCCGCCGAATTTGAGTCTTAATTATGGCCATAGAGCCGACAAGCCACCGGTTTTGTATAAAGCGCTTTGAAGCCAAAAACACGATGAGAAGTGAGACAAAACAGGGTCATTATATCAAACTGTTGGTGTTTTAGCGTGTGAGTGAGTGAGACAAAACAGGAGCGTTATGTCAATTTGTTGTTGTTTTGCGTGAAAGTGAATGCGACTACGTCCGCCTTCAACTCAATCGCTGCTTGTTATCTCCAGTATATATATCTCTATGATTATGACACTATAATATAGTCAAAAATCTTAATCTGATTCCCAAAATTGTGTACTTATTATTGCGGAAATTGTAAAAGCTATCTACGATGACGACTTTTTTAACCAAAATAAAACTTGCTCATACGGTGATTCTTCCTTATTTTTTATTCGTCAATATTAATGTTATTTTTGATAGTCAATATTAATGTTATTTTTGATAGTGTCGTGATGTTAATAAATGCATCCTTGGATGAACTTTTCGAAATTTCATGACGTTTCGATATATTTCTCTAAATTACCGCTGTCGTAGACTTCTATCTATCTTCGTTAGGATAGGCGTTTTACTACGCATTCCATCAATTTTTGTGGCTTTGTTTTGAACAATATTTGGAGTTGGACTGAGGTGTTATGCGAGCACTTCTTTATAATCCAATTAACTTATGCTAGGTTAGGTTTCAGTAGTGGCCTAAGACTCACTTAGACCCACGAGGGTCCATAACGATACCACTACTTTTGAGTTACCTAATATGCTCAAGATGGTTCCCGTCTTAATCTGTGGTATTGGTTCTTTTGCAAGCTATTATTCGAAACTTCTTTAAGATCTGAGTAGGTTTGTACTCCAGAGACTTCAACTGGAGAACTGGGAATCTGAACAGGACGTGCTCTAGAGTAATATATAGTAAGACAATCTATTCTCCTTTTATTGTTTTAAACCTCTCAACTTTGTTTACGCCACGACTACATCAAATACAACTTTAATTTATAAATTTGGCATACCAATTTTATGATTGCAAAACTAAACAAACAATTTTGATCAATAATTTATACACCTATGATCTGGGACGGATCGGGACGCAGTGTTACGTCTCTCTGGACTGAATTTACCTATAGCCAGCTGACAAAGTTTCGTATACTATACGACAAAAACGGACCGTGTAACCCATGTACAATTTTGGGAACAATATCCACGGATACTGTACCTATATATATTTATACGTATACTTTGTAAGAGCACTATACGTGGAATATTTGAGGTCTTTTTACGTATAATACATATCGAAATTTGTTTATATTTAAACTGAGACTTTCAGTAATTTGCACATGCTTAACTGTCCGTTGAAAATGTGTAGAGTTTCGACGACTTTTCGACGGACCTGTTCTACCTGCTTGGAGTATACATCCAAAAATTATTTCACATCTGTTATGTCGACTTTCTTGTGAACGGAGATCTTGGAAAGGTTATCTCGACTTATTAGGTCAAAATAACCGAAGAAAAGGTTAAGGATCGGAAAATATTGGGCCGATTTCGCCTACGTCCGAATTGATGGCTAAAATGTTAACTGGAGCAACGTGCTTACTGGCTTCCGGGCTAACTGCAGCTCTGGGCGGTAAGTTGTTCACATTTCATATCTCAAACCCTTGGCCTGTTCAACAACTTACCCGGGTGAATTGGGATGAAACTCCCAGTCTGTCATGAGAGACTGGGAAAGACTACCCTTGAATGTATATCTCTTAATTCAATTACCAGAATTCATTGCCGATCTGATAACTACTATACTATATTAGTTATGACAATTCAAACATTTATCTGCGTTTCGATTTATTTTCTTAATTCTAACATCGGAAGAAAATTCCCATAAACTGAGCTAATTTCCCCTTTTCTATTTTAGGGCTTGAATTCCTACGATATGAGAGTTCTCCCTCGATTTAAAAACACTGTCGGGACCTCGGGACATAAAAGTAATGGAAAGTTTATTTTTTCACTCGCACAAAAGACAAAACATAAGAACGTTTATCCATTCCCGGACTTTCCCGATTCCGGGCGTCGACAAAACAGGAATTTACCCGGGAAAAATACAGACCAATGGCAACCCTACGTCGTTCCATGAGTTACTTTTTATTTCAATATTAATTTCTTATCATTCTCACATTGCCGAGATAAAAACATAAATTTTAATTGGTAGAAATTTTAAATTTCAAAGACTTGAAAAACATGCAACACTTCTTCTTTCAACTAGAAAAAATTCTCGAATCACCCTGTACTGGAAGTACGCCAACCGCATTCAGCCCGCGCGCGCAATCGATCAAATTCAAAAAATTTCAGTTTTGTCGCTGTGTGTAGGCCGGCCAGCCAATCAAATTCGAGCAGGCTGGGCGTCATGCGATGACATCAGCAAGAGTATAAATAGGACTGAATCTCGTTTCGTTCTTCACTATCTGTTTGGAAAGCTTCATAGCTGGCTGTTCTAAACGGTTTTGTGTGCGATTAAAGTTTGTGAAAAAAAACTTGAGAAGTTCTCTCTAATTAATTAATCTTTTATTTGTGCTGCAAGTAATTAAAACCTCACCAATTCAAAATGGTAAGTTTTTTGTGTATTTTTCTACGAAAATTTCTTGTGAAAAGTGCGTGCATTTTGGCTGGCTTTGTTCGGTTCGTCGGCGAAATGGAGAAAAATTTCGTTGGATCGATTTGCGGCGTGGCATCGTGTTCGAATTTGTTCCAATTTTTTCGGTGTCTGGACAACTTTCTAAAATTCGGGTGAAAGGAATTTAAGAAAGTAGGCGAAATGAAAAAACAAAAAGAAAACGCGTTTGTGGTGAATTTGAGAAAAATCGATTTTTCCGGTAATGAGAAAAGTGATGAGTCATCGCGTGGCGATTGCTCATCGGTTAATTGACCCAGCCGGCACGCCCTTGAACCAAGCCTTTTTTTAAATTTGAATTTTGTGGTTTTT
Organism: Beris morrisii; assembly: GCA_951812415.1. Classification (NCBI taxonomy): domain Eukaryota; kingdom Metazoa; phylum Arthropoda; class Insecta; order Diptera; family Stratiomyidae; genus Beris; species Beris morrisii. The sequence continues at coordinate 34,178,721 of OX638313.1, read as the reverse complement.
CATGGCTTTTGTTTTCCCTATTTGCAGCGTGAATGTATCTCTATCCATGTTGGACAAGCTGGTGTTCAAATCGGTAACGCTTGCTGGGAGTTGTACTGCTTGGAGCATGGAATTCAGCCCGATGGTCAGATGCCATCGGACAAGACTGTCGGAGGCGGTGATGACTCGTTTAACACTTTCTTCAGCGAGACTGGTGCTGGCAAGCACGTACCCCGTGCCGTTTTCGTCGATTTGGAACCAACTGTCGTCGATGAAGTCCGTACCGGAACCTACAGGCAATTGTTCCATCCCGAACAATTGATCACTGGCAAGGAAGACGCCGCCAACAACTACGCTCGCGGTCACTACACAATCGGAAAGGAAATCGTCGACTTGGTTTTGGATCGTATCCGTAAATTGGCCGATCAATGTACCGGACTTCAAGGATTCTTGATCTTCCACTCGTTCGGAGGCGGCACCGGTTCCGGTTTCACCTCGTTGTTGATGGAACGTCTATCGGTCGATTACGGAAAGAAATCGAAATTGGAATTCGCCATCTACCCAGCTCCACAAGTCTCAACTGCCGTCGTCGAGCCATACAACTCGATCCTGACCACCCACACAACCCTTGAACACTCGGACTGCGCCTTCATGGTCGACAACGAAGCCATCTACGACATTTGCCGCAGAAATCTTGACATTGAACGTCCAACCTACACCAACTTGAACAGGTTGATTGGTCAAATCGTTTCATCGATCACAGCTTCGCTACGTTTCGACGGTGCTCTAAACGTCGACTTGACTGAGTTCCAGACTAATTTGGTACCGTACCCACGTATCCATTTCCCATTGGTTACCTATGCTCCAGTCATCTCTGCCGAGAAGGCCTACCACGAGCAACTTTCCGTTGCTGAAATTACAAACGCATGCTTTGAGCCCGCCAATCAGATGGTCAAGTGCGATCCACGTCACGGCAAATACATGGCCTGTTGTATGTTGTATCGTGGCGATGTTGTCCCGAAGGACGTGAATGCAGCCATCGCAACTATCAAAACCAAGCGCACCATTCAATTCGTCGACTGGTGTCCAACCGGTTTCAAAGTTGGTATCAACTACCAACCACCAACTGTTGTTCCAGGCGGTGATTTGGCCAAGGTTCAACGTGCCGTCTGCATGTTGTCCAACACCACCGCTATTGCTGAAGCTTGGGCTCGTTTGGATCATAAGTTCGATTTGATGTACGCCAAGCGTGCTTTCGTCCACTGGTACGTCGGTGAGGGTATGGAAGAAGGTGAATTTTCTGAGGCTCGCGAAGATTTGGCCGCACTCGAGAAGGATTACGAGGAGGTCGGTATGGACTCTGGAGATGGCGAAGGTGAGGGTGTCGAAGAATATTAAAAACATTCGTTGAAGCACGACATTCGCTCTCGATCATTACGAACACGAGCAACAAATTAATGCGTTGAAAATAAAAAAAGAAACTCATTCAATTGGAAACTAATTTGCCAAGTCTTTTCATTCCACTTTTCCATCTTTTCGCTTAGGTCGTTAACTTTTAAGTACCGCTAGATTAAGATAATTTACGGTATGTTTGAAGAAGTATATTACAGTCTGAATTCTGGGCAGAGAGAAGATACAAACTGTTTTCCCGTTAGATTGCTAATCTGCGGATTGGATTCTTGTTTGGAGCTTAAGAATTTCTTGCAATTAAACAAATTAAGATCTCTACACGCAAATGAGAGTAAGTCATGAAATAGCAGATTGGAAGCGCTCAGCGATACTCTGAACTGAAGTCTTCAATTTCATTTCATGTTGCACCACTTTCTGAAAATAATTTCAAGCTACTCGTTTTTAGCAGCGTATCGATTGAATTGTTTATTTACAAATGTCACGTGAGGGAGAGTCTGGAGATGCGGACGCAATTTATACAAAAAAAGTTAACAATTTTTGTATGGATTTTGGGTCATCGATTTAGCAATTATAACAGCAGGAAGTGATAACCACTGGAGACTTGATGGTGGTTCCTTTAACAGCAACTCCTCGGATAGACCGGAAGCTAAACAGATTGATTTGCAAAATCCCACAAAACAATTTAAATCCAAGACACCCATAGAGTGAGCCACCACCGGTATTCCACTACTCCGAAAAATTGATAGTTGAACATCGATATGTTGGTAGAGTGCAATATACGCGACATGTTAGTAACCGGTTCATGTTGGCCATAATTTCTCTGATGGTGTGGTATATAAAGAAATTCATAGCCTCTCAAGGATCGACTCAGAATCTTAAGGATAGCGTACCCAGCAAATGAGCGGAGATTCACCACGAAACGTCGCCTATCCGCTCAAATGACTCCAGTCTAGTGAAAGTAACTGAAGGCGCCCGAAGTAGGGAGGAAGACATAAAAAGTCTTGAAACAACCAAATGGTGTTCAACCATGTCTGCCTTTTTAAATTGTAGGATCTCAAGACAGGTGTCTACTTTTAATAGTTGTGAAGAAAACGCTACAAAATTGAAATATCAATTTATTTTTGATATCTCTGAGCTTATGTTATCAATTATTATAATATCACTTCCGGTGTCCGGTGTGTGGAAATGGAATTGGTGGAGGGGAGGGGAGAAAAACAAGTTGGGCGGGATACCTAAAATTTCCCAGTCTTTATGTCGACTTCACTTTTTGTTCAACATCTTCTGAGACCTAGCTAACTTCAATTATTTTGCATAAATATTCGTTGGGTCTTCATTAGAATCCAGATGTTGTATGGACGAGTTTGAAACAACCATCTTACGCCAGTCGTCATCTACTTTAGAGAGGGTCGGATAAAATATACATATGAACAGTTGGAAGCAATTAAAAACAGGATTTTGTCTAATGAAGAAGGGACAGTGCGATGATATATGGAACGCGGAATAAAAGACATGTGAAGACTCATGGTTGATTATTGAGCGGAGGTCCATCAAAAATATGATCACTGAAACTGAATACTAAATTGCTTTTACAAACGTCTGATGCATAATCTTAGTTTTTTAAGGTCATCGAACTGGACTTAGCCTTTAAGGGGTACCACCACTGTAACGGCCTAAAAAAGAGCTCTTTTTCGACAATTGTTTTTAATGGAAGGAAAGGAAATAGACTAATAATATTTAGGGAAGTTAATAACCATGTATTTAAGTATACAATAAAAAAAAATTTTGTGAAGAATTTTACAAAATGGCGGCACTAAAGCCATTCTTCCGAGGCATGTTAAATTTTAGGCGCTCTGCCGCACGAAGTTTAGCTTACGTAAATTTGAATCTAGTACAAAGAAAAAAAAATCAAGCTATGAGTATAGCTAGAGAAACACGTAGGGGAATTTAGAAATATTGAGTTTTGTGTGATTGGCGAGTATTTGAATAATTTTATTCAATTTTCGACCAAAAACAGGACTGTTATTTGCTAATAACTATTTTTTAAATCAACGTATTGAAAATCCCGTACGTGTTTCTCTTCGAAATATTATTTTGAAGATATGGTGAAAAATTCGAATGAAAATTGTTCGAGTTATGCTGCGTGCCGATTTCGAAAATCATGTTTCGAGAAAAACGCGTTCAAAGTTTTGAAATATGTTACAGACATGAACAAATAAATAATTCTACTTTTAAAATTGTTTACCATTAATCTGCAACTCCAGGACCATAAAGCTGTCCTTCTAAGTTGGAATATTCCTGTTCAATCTCTTTCCTCGACGATTTAATGGTGGAGCGCACCTCTTTTGACGCATCTGATAATGAACGCTCAGCGTACTGTGTTCGCTTAGCATAAGATTCGACACAAAAATTTGAACGCCAATATCCATCTCCAGAACCTTCATAATCCATAGTATGTTAGTCAGTCCATCATTAAAATTACATACAGCGATATTCGTTGCTATATTTAGGATTTTCTTGTCACTTGAATACAATTTTGACCTTTTGACATCCACTGACGCTACACTAACGTAATAATGTGTGAAAATGCATCCAATGGAACACAAAAACTTTCTAGCGATATCTATTAGTGTATTCGAGAAGTTAGAAACCAACAGGTAAACCATTAGGCAGTATCTTCTCAGATGGATACCTGATCCGACGCAGGTAGTCGTTTCGAAGCAGTCTGACGCGGTCGGTAAAGAGCTCGATATTCCAGGAAAAAATTGATTTTCATGTTTTAAACATTTTTCCCCATATTCTCCAAGGTTCAAACAATTTTTTAAGCAAAAAAAAAAAACGATTTTTTGAAAATTTTACAGTGGTGTTACCCCTTAATACAAGTCGTACAGTCCAGTCAGTTTAGCGGTTCGAACATTGGGAAATCGGCCTGATATAACATTTTATTGGTAGGTTATTCTTAGTGGACTGTTAGACGATCTAGCAGAACAGACAATTTGCCTAAATTGCTTTAATGGTACACTGACCAATTGAAGACCACGCAGTCAAGTTGAGAATTCCATTCAATGCCCACTGCGGACGCGAAGGAGCAAAAGTAACTCTTTCACTTCTTTCCAGGAATATCCTGACATCAACCAGAGCCCGAGAACGAGCACTAGGCAAATCCTTCTTTAGTGATCTGAAGGAAATCTCGAAGAAGAAAATTGTGGCTAATAGTCTTCCTAAATAGCAAAGGATGGATATAACTGACCAATTCTCACCCATATCTTCAAGAAACACCCAACTAATTCAGTCATGACAATCTCTAACAACCGGTTCTAACGAGTTTGTGGCATAAAAAAGAGCACTTGCGTTAATTGACCGCTTCCAGTGCATGGTGCTACCACTCAAACCAACCAACTAGCGCGTCAATGATCCTGAATAGAAATAGTGACGCTGTAGAGAACAAGCTAGTTTCCGCAAAAGTTTAGCTTGTGCTCGTTATGGAGTTGTCCGCTGAATAACAATCATTTATTACACTTTATGTTGTGGAGTCTGAGAAGCATTTCGATAACGTGAAGAGAGATTATTACATGAAATACCGATCTTACGTAGGAGAGGCATTCACGATAATATCATAGCCATAATTAAGGATTCTATCAAAATGCCAACTATCGCGTCATGCCTAGGAGAGCTGTGCGTTAAGTTTGACAAGGTTGTTACCGGTTCTGGTTGTTGTGGTTAATTTAAGATACACTAAAAGCTGCTATACAAAATTGGCGATAAGGGGTTTTCTTCGATGGAGGCTCTATAATTTCATCAGCCATTTTGACTATGCTGATGACGCGTGTCTACTCGCACACAGAAGTATTGGCTCGGAGTGATATTTCCGGTCATTGAGATTCGGAGTGAAAGGATTTAGGACTAAAAATAAATGTGCAACCACACCGATAACCTTCATTTCCAACCATGGAGGAATATTCAGTTCGGACGGTATAGCTGATAAAGATGTGGACAATGTATCTCATTTGCTATTCTCTCACCTTTCTAGAGAATTAAGTAAAGTATTGCACCCTTCGCACAAAACTTCTATTTCGAGAATTAGAACCTAGCGTCAAGTCAAGTTCGTGTGGTTATACGATGAACTTACCAGAAATTTGCAAACTCTCGTTAACCAACGGCTTCTATGTAGCTTGGGAATATTTTGTTCAGACGTTGTTTCCAACGACAATCTTTAGCGGCAAAAGTGAAAATAGATCGGTCAAACCTTGTGAAAGCATTTCCAAAGTCCAAACAGGCTCTGGATTGGCATTCTCAGGGATGAGACGTCCAAGAAAAACTTTTTGACGAACAATTAAGAATAAAATCCGAGAAATGAAGGAAGAAGCCATCGCCCAGGGTTGTCTTTACTTTTGCTTTGCTGCACTGTTGCTTTATGTCCTTATTGGGGGTCTCACTGTTCTTGAGTGTCCTGGAATGTTATTGTTTTGAGCGGTATTTTCAAAACGAGTCATTGGTCGAATTATACCAGTTGAAAAGCGAAAACTTGATTCCTAATTTTCTTGAAAAGCTCTCGGCTTCAGATAACTTTTTGTTATTGTGAAGAAATTGCTTTCTGTCGTCTTCTCACTTGACAGACACAAGTCTTTGCCGTTTTTTGTCAGAATTCCATTTGGTAATTTTCCAATCTCCAACAAATAAAATGCCTGAATTACCACCACCAGTTCGTGTATCGCCTTTGATCAAAGTGAGTCCTCATTTATCAACGCCGTAATATTTCCTGTCTTAGATATTTTCGCCCATCCAAAATAACCTCAAAACCTTATGTAACATGAAATCCTTCAAAAGCCCGGATTTAATTCAATAAACGGAAATTATCGTTAATATTATCGTCCGTGTATCGATTTATCCATTCACAGTTCGGCAGATGGAGTCTTCTTACCGTTGGGATCGCGTACGGTGCCATGCACCATTCCCGGCTCTCGAAGAAAGAAACTAAGGTCCGTGAAATCGAAGCCCAACAGAAAGTCGTTCGGGACGCTAAATTGGCGGAGGAAAAGAAGCGAAATGCCGAAGGTAAGGGTGGAATAGTTTAATTCAAAGATTGTTATTAATTCATCGATTGATTTCGTTTTCAGCCGAAGCCAGGGCATTCGAAGAAATGACCAGACCAGCCAAGAAATAGAGCGTACACCCTTAGTTTTTTGTCAAAGAAAAATACAGTCTTTAGATTACCATAATACAAAATCGAGTCTTTCAATTCGATGATGACCATGTCCAATAAATAATTTCCGAATTTAATTGCAATACAATCTTTAAAATGTTAACGAAAATACTTCTATTCGTAATTCATCATTTGCTCAGTGATAACAAAATTAGAACTCCGACGTGCCAGTTTGTAGTTCAAAATTTCCGGCAAGAGAATAATTGCAGAACGAGGTAGGCATTTCCAGCGTTTATCACTTAGTAGACCTCTAGATATTAATGATGCTAGGTCTTGTTGGTAAATTTGAAGATTATAGGCGTAGCCATCGTGGTTAAAGCAGGTCGGAACTTTCGTATAGACGAATGGAAATGGATGTTACTATAACTTAAGACCATTGAGAATTGTATTAACTTTGTGGCCAAAAGCTGTTTATTATTCTGCCGAGTTCCCTATTGCTTAGTCGGGGTTCAGAGCACTTGCAGCAGATCGGGAAAGTGAGGTATATTTGATGATTTGCTAAGAAATTAAGTTGGTCAAATCCAATTATCACCTTGTAACAATTGGGGCTGAAAGTACTCGTTAAGGTAGTGAATGCCGCTATTAATCGCTAAATAATGAACTAACCAATGAATAATAATTCTGCACTGCACCATTTTTAATGTGAATTCTCTTTCATGTACTTAACGAAACGCTTGGAATCTGCAGTTTTGGATGGAATCTTCCTCTTCTCAAAATTGCGACCTTCTGTCTCTTAATTAGTTTTATGTCTTTCATTGCATTCCTATTGCTTTTTCAGATGCTGCTGCAGAGCAGTACAGACAGCAGATGACACAGAGTCTACAGGTACCGTAAAGAGGTTCCCTGGCGTTTCTATTGTTCCTGACTGTATGTGGGAATTCACTGCGGGGTCCGCAGGTGCGTTATATCTGCTCTCCCGCTATGTCCCCACGTTCACGTTATGTCCCTAGTCTTCTGTTATGTCCCTGCTCTCCCCTTATGTTCCTACTCTCTAGTTATGTCCCTACTGTCACGTTATGCCCTACTCTCCCGCGTTATATCTACTTCCGATATGTCCCTACGTTCCCGTTATATCTCTAGTCTCCTGTTATGGCCCTGCTCGTCTGTACTCTTCCGTTATGTCTCTGCTCTACTGTTCCTTACTCAATCGCTATGTCCCTATTCTACCGTTATATCCCTTCTCTCTCATTAAGGCCCTAATATCCCATTATATCCTTGCGTTTACGTTACATACCTTAAACCCGTTATTCCACCTCTTTATCCGAAAAACTTAGCTGAACGCATATGTTAAAGGGTGATTCAACTGCCGTAAAAAACAACCCCACTACACCTACCGAATTTCTGGCTACGCTACTATGATTATAACATTCGATTTTTGAATTTATTGGTAAGAAGAAACAACTCTTACCACCGGTAATCTCGTTGAAAAGCAATTTTCAAGTTTGTAATTTTTATTGTAGAGAGTCACTACAGCAAGCTGTTACTGTGCTTAATGCCGCATTTCCACTATCGCCTTCATGTGCGATGAACGCGAATGTCTAGGCGATAGTGGAAACAGTACATTCGTGCTCTACGCCAAAACCGCCATCGACGCGAATGTCAATGCGAATGTTTGTGGCACTGGTGGGGGCTAGCAAGTGTTCAGTTCAGTCTCAGCGGGAATACCAGTAATGTATTATGTATGTACTGTATGTAATATTATACAGGGTGCGCCATCTTTTATATCGGTGTGTAAACATTGAATAACTTTGAAAAAAATAACTGATTTTTATATGTGAGTTATTTTTATTCAATTTGGTCCTTTAGAATTTATTTGGATTAGTTTTTGAATACAACATCAATCTCTATTGGCCACGCGATCACGCTTGCAGGCGTACACTTTGCTTTTCAAATAACCCCAAAAAAAGAAGTCCGGAGGAGTCAAATCCGGAGAATTCGGTGGCCAGTCAATGTCGCATTTTTTCGACATTAGAAGTCCAGGGAATTTTCGTTGCAGAAACTGAATTGTTTCATTTGCAGTGTGGCATGGCGCACCGTCTTGTTGAAACCAGTAACCATCCAGACCTTTTTCACGCATTTGCGGGCAGACATATCCACCGTTATCGTTTTCCATCGACTATTTCGTTTTGTCGGAAAAAAATGGCCAAATGATGGTTTTGGCGCAAACGCCGGCCCAAACAATCACTTTTTGATCATGCAATGGCGTTTCATGGATCTCGTGTGGATTCTCCGTTCCCCAAATGCGGCAATTTTGCTTATTAACGCAGTCAAAGAGTGTGAAATGAGCCTCGTCGGTCATCAAAATTTATTTCTAAAAATCAGGTTCAGTGTCAACCATTCGAGCGACTGTTTGGCCGTATTCCAAGCGACGTGGACAGTCTGTCGGCAATTTTCTTCTGAATTTACGTTTCCAAAACTTGTCCAATCAATGTTTACATACCGACATAAAAGATGGCGCACACTGTAGTTTATGCAAGATTATTAGAATGTGTCTTTCGCATTCTGAAATTTTTATAGAGAATCATTCCTTCAACATTCCAGGAAAATTGTAATATGAATGTATGATAATTCTTCCATCCATTGAATCGGAATGTTTACGAAATGCATTCTTCAGAACTCTTTTTCCCGCTAGGGTAGTGTCTTCGCATAGGCGATAGTAGAAACGCTACATTCGTGCTCAATGCATATCCCTTTGATGTGCGTCCAAACAACGCCATCGACGCAAATCTACGCTATTCTCGACGCATCATCCAATGCACATGAAGTCGATAGTGGAAACGCGGCATTAGGTGTATTTATTTTTCCAATATCATTGAGTAATTTCATTTCCGTTATAGAAACGTTCCTCTGCTAAACATGCGCTCAGGCCAAACTAGTTCAATGGCATGATAAACGACGTCATAGCATCGATCGAATCCTGCTAAAACCCGATCAAATCACACTATTTTGCTAGAGAAGACAGGCTGCTGTCTGAACTGCACCTGGCTGTCGACTGCCCATTTTTTTAGAATTAACTGTGGCTTATAGTCCGAGCAGTATATCGACTGTCTTATTTTTTAGTTCCTATATGACAGTTTATAACTGCGCTCTTCTGAATACCGCTACTGCGTCTATATAATTTTTTCTTAGTGATAAGCCTCTCGACCTCATTATCAGAATACTCACTTGCTAGCCCACCAGGCTACCGGGTCCCTGTATTTATTATATTGACTTTATTTCCATTTAATTGATTGATTTCCATACAATGATTAGCCGATTGCATCTTTGTAGACCTGCAGAAATACAACAATATCAGTTTCATCCCAGTGTCCCCTGTTTAAAATTGGGATGTGTTTAAAACTGGGCTGTGATGAAAATATCTCTCTTTCAAAAGTAACGATTACATCGATTGTTATTACTGTTAGTATATCTAGATTTGTTTTATAATTTTTGTATTATAATTTTTTCCAAAATAAATGTGATAACACCGCTCGTCTGACGAGAACTATTGTAGATTGTGATAATCTGAAAATTGTAGTCATATCTACGTTGTCTGTACAATTGTCTGAAATGGAGTTAAACGGTTTTCTGAGAAGTTATACAACAATTTTGAACAGTTGAAAACTTCAAGGATCGAAAAAAGGTCGACTTTGTTTTACAATCGATTTAGCGATTATTCTGCATAAAGTTTGCAAGTTTATTATTGTACTTTGGTAGTACTGAAAAACTATCAAATGGCCTAACTATTACGTTATTTTTCTATTTCGAAACTTTTCTAAGCGGTAAATAACATCAGTTAACTCCAATAGTGTTCACTGCTACAAACGCCAAATTAAAACTTACAGATTTGTGTTTTATATGATTTCTAACTATGGATATCGGTAAGTGAACTTTTTTATGTTTTTTTTTCTTCTATTTTCCACCTATTATCAATTCAACTTAAGTTTCAGATAAAAAACCACACTCAGCGTACCTAACTCCTCAGACAAATATGCATTTTAAATTTCCACCAGACATCTGTTCCAGTGTGGATCGCTTTCGAGATGTTTCCAACTTCTCTGTAGCACCGCGATTGCAATCAGTACGACGATCTTTCACACCGATCCGTAGTTCGCTATTTGTGATATCGCCGGACATTTCGCCAATTGAGTTTAATTTTAAACGGGCATCACCAGAAAATGTACGTAAAGCAGCAGCGGATAGTACAGTCACGGATAATCACAAAATCACGGATTCTAACGATTTTGTTCTAATGCCACCACCGTTGCGTTATTTACAAAGGAGTGGATCTGTTGCAGAGTAAGTTTTTGAAGCAAGAATTTTTTTATTTTTATTTTTCAATTTATTCTTAGGATGGATGCAAGAGCACATGAAAAACGGACTACTACTTTATATAATTTTGAAAAGAGATTGCAGAAATCCTCGAGTCAGAATAAGTCCAGCGAATTCCAGTACAAAGGGTTCGAGAAGAACCGTTTAAATTCTTTGATTTCATTGTCTTCGCAGCTTCAGGAAGCTGGATTAAGCCGTTTTATCGAAACATTCGAAAAGGAAGAGGTTTGTTTATTTTTTCCTTAAGTTCGGGATTTTTCTCATTTAAAATTTGAAAATTGATCGGATAATGCTTTCAAAATTTAGTAATAAGGACTAATAAATGTAATCAATCTACCTTAAAAAAAATTTCAGATTGATTTGGCAATTTTCCTGTCTATGAACGAAGAGGAATTAAAAGAAATAGGAATTCATAATTCAATAGACCGTGCCGCTATTTTAAAATTTAAAAATGAATTGTTTTGAGCTATTGTACTAATATTTTTTTTTATTTATGTAATAATGTTTTTCTGTTTTTGATTTTAAAGTAAAAAAGTAATGTAATTGTTTTTAAATATAGTCAATAAAAATTTGAGAATGTTCAGCAGATGCTGCATCAATTTTAAACCTTAATGTTGTGTAATTTGCAACTGGATATAAAAAGACCGTTTTGTCTACAGATACTGTAATGTTTACGATTTAATCGTAGTAAACACTTGCGAAATTTCCAAAATGTTCAAAACCACGGTCGAACTTCAAAACTCGAGTTTAGTATTGCATTGGTAGATGTTGTAAAATTCATTAATTTCTTTTACGAAACAATTTATTATTCGTAATGTTCTGTTTAGGGTAAGTATTTTCTGAATTTGAATTTTTAAAAATTTATGACTTAATGATTTTTATTTTTTGCAGAAGACGAGGAATTGCGTGTCTTTTGAAATCACAATACTATTTGAAGCCAGCTACATTTAATTTATTTCAAAGAAACCGTGGCTATAAAATCGAGAGATTAGAAAAGGTACCAGAGCTATCAGGCGACTACGAAGAACGAAATGAGAAATTGAAAAATGCGCTTTCGCCTCATATAAAAATCTATAAATTCGAAATGCCGTCGATTCAATCGATCGGTCATCGAACAACAGGAATAATTCTTTCGACTTATTTGATTGTTCTCGGAATTGGTGCACTAGTTCTACCTTATGAATTCCGTTTTTATATCGAATCTATTGATAATTGGGAGCTAAATCAGTCGCTTATAACATTTGGAAAATTTATGTTTGCATTGCCATTTACCTTACATTTCATTGGTGGCGTAAAGCATTTGATGTGGGACGTTGCTCCCAGCCTTCTGAAAAGAATCCGTTACGTTTTTGTTGCTGGCTACATTGTTTTTGGATTAGGTGTAGTGACTGCAGCTATTTTGGCTTCGATTAAAACAGCTCACACTTAAAAAGTACTGTAACTATCTAAACTTTGTAATTTTATTCTTTATTTTGATTATAACTTAAAACAAAAATATAAAAATGAAAACATGTTTTGTGGATTTAACTAAATGTTTGGGCAGAAAATAGTTACTGGTATCCCCGTTATGTTCCTCTAAAAAACTCGATTGCAACAAATTGGGCTGTAATGTAAAACATTTACCAGCTTTGTGTACCTTGCACATATATCTGCGTAGATTCAATTTTATGGGGCTGTACGTTCTTGTACCGATGTTATTTTCCATTAAAGAATTTATCAATGCTTTTTTTATACGTTTATTCGTAAGAAGTGCCCAACATTATCTCACGATAATCTTCCTTAATGCACTTAAATCGATTAGTCTGTTGAGACGATAGGAACTTATTCTGGCCAAGCAATCTCTTTTGCGACTTTCAAAATTTGTCTTTCGATTTGGTCGCTTACTGATGTGTTTATCGCAAGTTTTTGAACAGTTCTACAAATAGTCCTACAATACCATTTCTGTTTCCACTTGGAAACATGGTTCTATTTTGTCTGCTCAGCAAGTCATCAGTTGCTTGCTACATGCAGGATAGATAGATTGGCAAAAGGATTTAGTTAGGTTAACCTCTGTCACTAAAGCCACAGTTGGGCCTATTGTGAGGACCCCCTGGATCTCCTCTTCAATCCCTGCGCTTTGAATGAAGCTTAGTATTTTGCGAAAAGTAATGATCAGGAATTCCGACGGTTCCATGAAACCCTGACCGAAGTGACGAAGTCTTTTGTGAGCTAAGCTCTGGTGTTTCGTCTTCGTCATTGCATATTTTGCAAATTTTAGTCTCAGAGAGACCAATCCTATTGATATGCTTCCTCATGTGACAATGTCCAGTCAGAGCTCCCACTAGTTCGGGTCTGATGTCTGCTTAATTTCATTATATGCAGGATACTCACAAACCTTTTTTTACTCGAGTTTTATCCAAGTTTCCTAAAATTTCGGAAGAAGAAAGACTGCGCTTCAGTAGATGCGAAATTAGAGAAGTGCAATCGGTACTGAAACTCGAGTAGCCTTCAACTCTCGATGAATATGTATCAAATGGCCAATTGTTTTAACTTGTTTCAAACCCATCGTAGAAACCTCAGCTGAACCTCTTCCGTCTAAATTGTCGTCAAGTGTTAGTAAATAGCACGATTACGAGCATATGAAGTGTGGCTTACCTGTGGATCCATAATCCTACCTTAAGTGCGGAGAAGAGCTAGCCTATTTAGGACATCAGCTCAAAGTGCCTTGGGTTCCACAGTCCAGATAGAGGAAAATGAGAAGACAGATGAAGGATCTGCTCTCCAAGGGATCTCTCACAAAAATTGTTTATATTCCGGTTATACACTCCAGGTGGAGCTATATCTAGGAAGGTATGGCAGTTCTAGTTTCGGACCAGAACAGACGAACCCGTTCAGAGGTGTCCAGGGTTACGATGATCAGAATGTCTTACTGGCCGGTTGGAGACCACGTAACTTTTAACACCCGATGTCGTAGCTGACGGGATATAAAACCGTATAACATTTTTAAAGGTCTAGTCTTCCAGTACTGAAAATTTTAATTTTATATGAATTATGTTATGGAAAACGCCAGAATGAGTACTGTAAAACTGAATTCGATCTTCGTCGAATCAATAGGTGCTATATGTGAATTGGTTCAGTTGTTACAAACTAGTCCCGAAGCAATTTTGAGTTTCACTGGCAGATAAAAACTGTAAAGAGTGATAAACTACTTGAGAATTTGGTACAGCAGCAGGACTAAAGGCTGGAATTTGAAACATATTGGAGAGGTGATATTTTTCTTAAACAGTACTCGATGGATATGTCTAGTCTTCTTTCGAATTTTTGAATAAACGTTTAATTTTTATTTTTTAAATTCTATTTATTTTAATAGTTCATTCTATCTACAATATTTCATACAAATAGTAATAGTTCGTAGTTGTATTATTCTCAGACAGCAAAGACTGGTATAATGAAAGTAGTGGTAAAATCCAAAGTGGTTACAAAAGTAAATATAAATATAAATTAGTGCAGTATAATAGTAGTAATTGTAATAATTTTTTAAGCATGAATAATTCAAAAAGAATGCCAAAATAAAAGAAATAATCCAAATGATTAATAAAAGAAGATATAAGAAAAATGTAAGTATAAACAAATTAAGAAACAAATTGATATAACATAATACAGTAAAAATGTCAAATTAAAAAAGGTAAAAAATAATAAAAGTAGCTAACAACAAGTTAGGTGAATGAAGAAATAAGGGTGAAAAGAAATTATATGTATAAGATTACTCCTCCTCAGTTAATCATGTCCATATTCAGTCTCGTGTTGGTCCTACCTGTCCAGCTTGTGTCGCTGGAGTTCACCCAGCTATGCTGAGTGTCCAACAGACTCCACTGAATGTCAGCCACGTCACGATTACTCTTTAAGTAGCTTTTTTTTACTTCATTGAACCTGGATTTCATGGCAATAATCCTTTATGTAGACTTTCAATTTATGAATATTTATTTTTTGTATTACTACCAAAAAAATACGAACTTTTACTGGCCAAAGAAATCGCACAAAAAAAACCCTTCACACACCAACGACCAACTTCACAGTCGTATCGAAAATTTCCCTTGGCAATTTAAGTTCGGTGGCGGGTAAATTAATTTTCCCCCTTTCTGTCAGAATAGCGCACCAAGGTGGGTTCGAATTTTGTATATATCCCGTACATTTACGCTAAAATCTTGTTAATTTTGTAAAAATAAAAGAGAATACGATAAAATTCGCGCTGTGCTATGTTCGATTTATCAATTTCTTTGAATTCGGACGGCGGATGATGCATTTAAAGGTTGATAAACGCCGATCTGAAATTTATCGGATCCAACCAACGATAAACATTGGATTTGGCATTGCTCGCGGGATTTTGTGAATTGAATGAAAATGTTAACGAACTAGTTCAGTTGCAAAGCAGCTTGTTAATTAATCCCCATTTTTAACTGACTTTCGGTTTAATTAAATTAACCCCGGTCGCGAGAGTTTTTTTTAGGTTATGCACTTTTCGTACCAGTTCTAATTTCTCGCTGTGTTTACTATTTCTCGTTCGCAGATGAATAAAATTATCAAATCTGGTGGCGGTAGCCCCGACGACTTTGAGAAGTCCATCGGCCAAGCTTTGCTCGAGCTCGAACTGAATTCGGAGCTGAAACCTCAACTCCGCGACTTGCACGTCACACGCGCTAGGGAGATTGAGTTCAACGGCAAGAAGGTAAGTCCCGACTTTCATCGCATCCGTATTGAATTCTAAAGTGTGCTTTTCGTACTCTCCTCTTTCAGGCCGTCATCATCTACGTTCCAATTCCAAAACAAAAGGCTTTCCAGAAGATCCAGACCCGTTTGGTGCGCGAACTCGAGAAGAAATTCTCCGGCAAGCATGTGGTCTTCATCGGCGAACGTAAGATCCTTCCTAAGCCAACACGTAAAACTAGGAACCCATTGAAGCAGAAGCGTCCACGTTCGCGGACCCTGACTGCCGTCTACGATGCTATCCTCGAGGATTTGGTATTCCCTGCCGAAATTGTCGGCAAACGGATCCGTGTGAAGCTTGATGGCTCGCAATTGGTGAAGGTGCATCTGGATAAGAACCAACAGACGACAATTGAGCATAAGGTAAGTGCCCGTAGGGTTTTTATTATTACGATCGACTCATCTTGTGATGTACTTCCAAACTATTGATTCGTTGATCGTCAAAAAGGACGATCGTCTATGTCGAACTCAGACTTTTTAAATATAGAATTTTCTAAACTGATTTTGTAGTGAGTCGGGGTTTAGAAGAAAGGTTTCAATCTCGAACTCTTCGTTAATTCGGTTCACTGTACTTAATAATAGATTTAATCCCTTCATGCAAAAAACTAACGATTTGGCAAAAAACGCGCATGTGCACAGAACGAATTGAAGAGCACCCTGTTTGAGCTGTGGCAATCAGCAAGCCGATGATGTGGCTCTCTTGAAGGAGAACGTTCTAATTTTTATATCGCAAGGACGGCTAGTGCTAGAAAGTTGAATCTTTTTTACATTATTAAATCTATGTAATGTGCAAACTGAGAAAGACAACAAATTGAGATTTCAGGAACCGCAGGGAGAGTTGCACAAAGGGCAAAATTTTGATGTTTATATCGTAGCAACGTTTTGTATCAAATCGCGTAAATTTTGCAGTTGGAATTCAATGGACTCTTTCACACAGATCGGGTCGTCAGTATTGCTCAATCGGCCTACACCTCCGGTTCTTGCAGCCGGCGTTAATCCCTACATATCGGAAGTATTCTCGGTTTCGATGTTTTTGTTCATGTTGCTTGTTTTCCTGTGTATTTTCTTTCGCATTGCGTGTAGTAACATTGCCGGTTACGCCGGTCCATATAAAAAGCAGGGACGGCCGGAGGTTGCTCCGGTGCCGGTGACAACGACCTGACTGTTCTATTTGTAATGCCGGCTCCATACTCGGCGAGACATTCGTCCGACAGTTCTGAATGCTGCACTAATGAGCGCCATTTTATACAAACGCTACCACTTGCCAATGGTTCACATTTGCGGTCACAACTTAATTTTTATACATTGTCGCATTTCGCGCAGATCACGTGAATCCGGATAATTGCGAAAAACCGCGAAACTCTAGTTTTTTAGCGCCCGATGCACTTTTGAAACAAAATTAGATGCTGGCAAAAAATTTTGATAAAAATAAGAGTTTCAATATTTCTACTACTTCCACCTCAAAATAATTTTTTTAACGGCCTAAACCATGAAACAAAACTATCAGGATACTGTACACATCCCTCTTGTATTTATTTCAATATTTAAGTGGTAGTTTTCTTCGAAAATGAAAAATATAAAAACGTCCTTTGCCCCTCACTGGCACTTCAATTGCCAAGTGAGGCTTCCTACGGACGAAGATCGATTATCAATTCTCAATCCTTGATTTTTATCTATTCATGATATAAATCATCTCTTGAAGTGATACAAATATAAAAAGTTGAAAACTTAGTTGTGAAAACTTACTCCCGCTTGGGTTCGTCTCGTCTTCTACAGTCGGGAATTAAGTGCAGTGATCCTCTTAGACCAAACTGACTCCGAAAAATAAGTATCAAACCATTAAGTTAGGCTTCCTTGGAAGGTTCTACTACAAAAAATCCTCTTTTAAATTTACTTCAGCCTCCCAGATTTATCTAATTTGTTTAGTGACTCGGGCACATCACTCTTTACGTTTGTGTTGCTGTACAAATCAACACTGTCGATCTTTGGAGAACTCTTCCTTATCGTTGTGCATGCAAGAATTTACAGTTACTCTATAGGTCTGGTCCATACTTTGTTTAACGTCATAAACTAATTCGGTAACACCTTCAACAAGTTGCTGTTGTCGCAGGATCAAATTCATGAGCTTTTTGACCGTGATGTACCTCAGGCAGGCGAAAGAATGTCAAAGTTTTGGCGTGCTTTGGTTATGCGAGCCTTCACACTCACTCGCATTTTTTGCTGCTATTGATCTTCTACTTTCCGGATTGATGTGTTTAACGACTTTTCCGCACACTTTCATTTAGAATCCAATGAACGAAAATTTGACTCTTTAAGTCCGAACGCCTATTTGCTATTAATCTAATCAGATGAGATGGCTATATTCATGGCTCCTTCTCAGGATTTACAAAACTAGCATTTTCTACTGACTTAAATATAACAGGAGGTCTCTCACGCTGTATGTCTGTATTTGTGTATTCGTCTTTCACCAATGGCTTCTACTTGTATCGCAAGTCTATAAAAGACCTAAACATCAAGGTTTTTCATTTTACATTTTATTACCGTCTTCTCTGGAATTGCAAAGTTTTTTCATTGCTTCGCGATTAGTTAGAATACGAAGATTAATTTGCTACCTATCCGTTTATGAAATTTATTTATAATTTCATATTTTAAACAGGAAGCTACATTTGAATAATGCCGATACGCTAACGTAAAGCAATCGCTATTAATCGTCACGTTATCTTAAGCCTAGTTTTTACTCCGTGTCTTTTTAGTCGCGGCTTAGTTTTAAAATTTGTTTAGGCAATCGGAATCGAAGCACATGACTGTTAAAGTAGCGATAAATCTACTTTAATCAGATCTAAGCCTCAACTAAATAGGCTCGAGTGAAAATTTGCCGATCATTAGAATATCTCCGTTACGTCGTCGATGACATTAGGTTAAATAAGTGTACAATTTAAACTCTTCAAAAAAACAAAAGGAACGTTAAATTTAAGAAAACTGAAAAATATAAATAACGCCCTTGTGTTTTTTGCAAATTTTAATCATTGATTTGTGATTGTCAAAAAGGGCGAACAGTAAAGTTCCATAATCTCGTTATCGTTCTCAGCTCAATTCGCTTTGGATGTGCTCCATATAATGGATACAAATCAAAATTGTTTATATACGCGTTTTTGGTTATAATTTCCGTATGATGTTTTTTACTTTGTTTATTTTGTTACAAATCACAAGATCGTATCGATCATTCGATTTTGATTGCAATATAAGACAAGATTACTCCGTTATTCAGTTGCTGGAGAGACTTCGGGCGGGGCATAGAGTAGTAAGAAAAGAATTGCTCTTTTTCTGTGGCATATTTAAATCCACGATCTCCAAAACCAACTAAGCTTCCGCGACCACTCGGAGGGATAAGTGCAAGTATTTTTTTTGTCAGTTTTTCAACCTGCAGAACGGCTTTAGAAAACTCGGAAGATAATAAATTTAACGCCCTTGTGTTTTTTGCAAATTTTAATCATTGATTTGTGATTGTCAAAAAGGGCGGACATTAAAGTTCCATTATCTCGTTATCGTTCTCTGCTCGATTTGCTTGGAATGTGCTCCTTATAATGGAAACAAAACAACACAAAGTGTGCTGTTTATACACGAAACGATGCCGAACTCTCCGCGTTCACCACACCCACGTCTGGCCAACATATCGCACTGATGCGTTTATAGTGCGTGGAGCCGGCATAAAATAAGACAAGATTATTTCGTTACTCTTTAAAAATTCAAACGTCCTTTGCTCCTTACTGGCAGTTCGATTGTCTGTTAAGTCTTAATTAGGACGAAGATTAAATGTCAATTTTCAATTCTTGACCTTTGTCTACTTATGATAAAAGTCATCCTTTGAATAGATACAAATTATTAGTTTATTGTAGAAATCTGTAACTGAATTGTCTTGTCCTTTGCACGCAGCACTGAATCTCTTAATGGTCAATGAAGCGCTATCAAGGACAAAAATCAAACTTAAAATTCTTCTCATCATTTGAGCATTGGTCTTTTTTGATAATATTCGAACAAGCTGAAGAAACATTTGAATAATGAGAACTTTGCGTAATTCTAGTCTAAGTGGCGATGTAGTTGTGTTATTTTTAAATTTCAAAATTCTCCAAATAATTTTAAGGGTGCAATACGTGGCAAATCGAACGTTCAGTTCTATCTAACAGAAAAATCTGCCGATAATTCCTGACTTATTTTTTCACATTCGCACACTACCCGAAAAGATCAAAATCGACAGTTGAACTTTGAGATCGATTAGGGTGTGTGTTAAGAGTGTGTTCGGTCTGAATGGTCCCGTTTACGTGCGGACCACACCAGTCTGAATAGACTAAAATAACCAGTTTGGTCGTACGCATAAACGCAAACCAAATCAGTCCATTTGGACTGATTTTGGTCTTGATTTTGCTACGGACCAAACGAAACCAAACCAGTCTCGTACTGTGAAAATGCGCGCATAAATGCAAGACCGAAAAATACCAGACCGGTCTATGTGGACTGGTCTGCACGAAACGCGACAAATGTGACCATAGCACGAATAGAGTCACTTCTAAAACTGTTGCCAAGAACTAATTTCGGTTACCTCAGCAGCTTTTGGCCTCGTATGCTTTTTCAGAGAGATTTTTAAAATTTGCTTTCCATAAAATTTTCTGTGACAGAATGTCATGCGATTTTTTGGGCACATCGAATCTTCATTTTTTCTCCCAGACTTAATTCCTTGGTTTTTAATTGTTCAGGACATCACATTTTTTTAAGATATTTATTCAATTCGTGTTTCAACTTTTTCTGAATTTCAACCAAAACACTTTTAACGTCCTTTGCCCCTTGCTGGTATTTCAATTGCTAAGTGAGGCTTCCTACGGACGCAGAACAAAATCAATTCTCAATCCTTGACTTTTTTCTACTTATGGAATTAGTCATCTCTTGAAGTGAAACAATTTTTGGAATTCCGACGAAAGATGTACATTAACAAATTGATAGACAATGTTGTCCTTTGCACGCAATACTAAATCATTCAATGAGTAGTGAAGCGCTATCAAGGACAAAGAACGAATTTCTCCTAATCAATCGAAATTTTGTTTTACTTATTGAAAAATTCGAACAAATTTGAGAAACATTTCATTTTATTGAACAATTTAATTTTATTTTACAAAATAAATTGCAATAGTTTTTACTTTAATAAAACACTAATGTTATTTTTGTATTTTCTGATCAATTACAGGTCGACACATTTACATCTGTGTACAAGAAGCTCACCGGACGTGACGTTACGTTCGAATTCCCAGATCCCTACTTGTAAAGCGATTTTTACGATATAAAAAAAAAACAGCGAACTTTCTTTTATAGAGAGGGAAGAAATAAAAAAAAATATTCAAAATCAAAACACGCATTTTTTCTGGATTTAGGTACATAGAAAAATGCTCACTCCGGGAAGCAACAGCCTGTTCCTAGACAACTTTGAAGGTACAATCTGGCTGGTACTGCCGACCTTCGCGGTCAGCAGTGACTGCCGGAGGTAGACTACTGCTTCAGGCAACTGCTCGGCAGTTGACGGTTGTGAGTGCAAAGCAGCCGCGGTGAGCAGTTGAGGTGGGCAGTTACTCCTGACCGCGACGGTCGGCAGTACCAGCCAGACTGTACCTTTAGAGAGAAAACTTAGAATGGGCGAAGAGACGACCCCCCAATTTGAATCGAAGAGTCCAACTCCAAATTTAGACTGTCGCGCAATAGAAGAAAAGAAAAGTAAAAACATACATGGCTGTGTGATTATTATACTCATCGGTTAGACGTATCAAGTTCGCTCGAAGGAGTTTCTTACGTAAGTTCATGAATATTTTTCAAAACTTCTTTGATAATTTTATCTATGAAATTTACTGAATGAGCCTCTATATTGAAGCATACATTGCTTTCATTCGGAAGCTCTTTTTTGCAAATAAAACGTCCTTTGCCCCTCGCTGGTATTTCAATTGCCGAGCGAGGCTTCCTACGGACGGAGATCGACTGTCAATTCTCAATCCTTGATTTTTATCTACTTATGATATAAATCATCTCTTGAAATGAAACAAATAAAAATCTAGTTTTACAAGTGCTGACTGCTGAGTCTCAAAATGTAAATGACGCGATACAATGACTGAATGTAAATTGATGTTAGCAGCCGAAGCTGCATTACATCCGTTGAGGAATTAATCTTGCCAGTTCATAAGAACAAGTTTCATAAAACCATGCAATCGACGAAAGCAAGCAACGTTACGTTACGTCAGCAGTATGTATAGTCGAAAGGCCTTAATCCAGTGTGCCTGTTTCGCTCCCCTATTTTGAATTTTTTTCGGTTTCTTTAACAATTGACCAAACTTGAACATAAAGCTGAACTTCTGCGATTCAGCTATCAACACAACGAATTGGCCTGTCCATTGCGTATGAGTTGATTTCAAGTACGTGATTTGATTTAACTTATTGTTTTATCATTTCTGTCTGTAGTAAAACTTTGTTTAATTACGAATTAAATCGCAAGATTTTGCTCTAGGACTATAAAATACAAAATAGACGAAAGAATATTTTTTTATTTATCGTCTTCTCTGGAATTGCAAGGTTTTCTTCATTGCTTTGTGATTAGTTAGAATACGAAGATAAACTTGCTACCTGTCCGTTTGTGAAGTGTATCAATAATTTCATAATTTAAACGGGACGCTACATTCTAAACGAAAAGAAAATGTATTTGCAATAAAGGTGTACGTATTCAATTGTGTAATTTTCAACAATTTTTAAATAAAAGCATTTTGTCGATAAAATAACTTTTATTATTTCTGCTTAGTATAGCTCAGTAGTTAAGATGCCTTCATACTTGGAGGGGGATCATTTCCCAGCAACAATAAAATATAAATAAATATTTCTGCTTGGTTTGCATACTAAGATTTTAGGATGGATTTCGTGTTCACATATGATCGGTGAGCTTCAAATGGGTATTATATTGCAATGGGACATATGAACACCAACTGACGAAGTGGATGCAATTTCTAAGACTTATTTTTTTTTGTGTGACCTTTCGTACTCTAGTGAATCCTTTATCAAACTCTTCGACAATATGAAAGAAAGGTTGCAAATTTGTAACAGACGGGTCAATTAAATAAACTAGTTAAGAAATTTAAAAAAAAAGAATTATGAAGAAAGGGGGTAAAAAAACATTAACAAGGGGCGGTAATTTAAAATGGATATTTACAAAATCTTAATTAGGGTTCGGGCTCGCGGAATTTTGGGAAACAATGTTTTTTTTCCCGAATCGTAGAACAGGTAACCAGAATGAAGAGAAAGTGTTTGGATATCATAATCGTTTTGTGAGCAAAGACAAAATATGTTTTTATATTACGACTTGAAAATGTTAATATTGTTGTACCTAGTACTGTACTCATGGATTCCATTACCGAAAGGTCCGCTCTAAAAAACGCGACGAGCTGCAATAAAGGTAAATCAATATATTAAGCGGAAAAAAGTTAACTAGGCTAGGGCCCGATTTGGGCTGTCGCGCTATTACTGACGATGAGGAATGCTGGTAGTATTAATAAGACGTAAGTAATATTGTTTTTTCCGTGCTCGGATTTAAACGCCGAGTCGTATTGCTTGATCGGTGTCGGCATGATGGCCAAAACTATTGTTTTTTGGAGTTTACAATATGCGACCTAGAAACAGATTCCAGCAATGTTTTATTGGTTATTATTCAAAATTTGTTGAACAACAGAAATTAATCAATTGGTAACAAAAATCCAATATGTCGATAGAAAAAAGATGATTTGAATCTGTATGTTAAAAATGAAGATATCTTCAATAGGATTAAAGCTGACGCAATAAAAATTCTCTGATATGAAAGCAAACAAAAGTGTCATTTATAATAGAAGAAAAAATGTGGGTTAACGATCCCCTTTTTTAGATAATCGATTGTGAAGAAACCAATTTTTTCTTGAATGTCCTGGAATCAGTTTTAAGTCAACTATTCAGTAATTGAACACAGGGAACAAGAGCGTTTTTGGAAGCTCTATTCGTAACCTTTGTTACTACAATTTCAGTATAGCATTAAAAGCTCGAAAGTTATTAATATAAATAGCAGAAATGGGAGAAAATGATTAAAAATGACATCTCGAAAACGGACATACTTACATATGTTTGTATGTTTTAGTTCTTCAAGCTTTAAACAACAATACAGTCCGCTCCTAACTATACCCATACACCATGTAGAAGTTTTCATTGAATTGGTGTTCAGATCTCCGTATTTTTTAAACAAAAAACGAGTAATGAAAAAGTTTTTATTAAAAAAATAAAATTGAACAAAACTATCTTACCTTTGTTCCAGACGCGAAGGAAGTCTTCCACTGTCTAGACACAGCGGCAAAGGATGTCGGGTTAAGGGTCAATAAGAATAAGACCAAGTTCATGACCCAAACAAGAAGAAACGCGCCAACTAGACAAAATATGACCGTGGGTGACTACAACCTGGAGAATGTGGATCATTTCTCATACTTGGGATCACACCTTGTAATAGACGGCAACGAACGGGACGAAGTAAAACAACGGATCACACTAGCAAATAAGGCGTATTTCACGGTTCACCCGATCTTAAAATCGAAAAAAGTGCACAGGCTGAGCAAACTTCGCATATACAAGACCATAATAAGACCTGTGCTACTATATGCAAGCGAAACGTGGACTCTCACCCAAGCGTCTGAAAAAGCAATAGACGCTTTTGAACGACGAATTCTTCAAAGAATTTTGGGACCAGTAAGAGAAGGCACTGAATGGCGTATCCGGTACATCAACGAGTTGTATAACATCTATGACGATCTAGCCGCATCGACTCTTATAAAATTTCTTAAGTTACAATGGGCAGGCCATGTGGAGCGAATGGACGACGGAAAAATTCCCAAACGCACACTGAAAGGTAGAGCTCAAGACAAACGACCGGTGGGAAAACCGCGGAAAAGATACCGAGGACTCAGTTGACGCAGATTGCAGATCGCTCCTTAGATGCACAAATTGGAGGACGCGGGCGCTGAACCGATATGACTTCAGACAATGTATCCTGCAGGTCCTGGCCCGATTTGGGTTGTCGCGCCATTGATGATGATGATCTTACGTTTATTGGAATAGTAGATATAGAATGTTATTAACATATATCCTTTTTATAGGCTTCCAGATGGGGTAGTCGGCGTGTCGTTTATGAAACGCTAAGGTGCACTGTTCGTAGTCAGTATTGAGATGTCGTAGACACATTCCTTACAGGAACCTCACCTTACAGGAACCAACCGGATCTTCATTCCGCTCCTTAGTCTTCCCGTTTTGATAGAATGGGCTACCAAATCAGCCCCCTTTTCAGGTTCTATATCCTTTGGAATGGGACTAATTGGGTGTTTGAATACATCCCGTACCCAATAAACACAACAAGTGATGCAGAATGAATAGAAAATTAAAAGAAACATTTACAAGCTTAAAACGGTTTTAGTTTGCCATATGATACGTGTAAATGAACTAATTTCTGTTATATTTATTTATTCTGTATTTATCGAATTATTTTAATCTATTCCTGAATTTTTAATTCACCTAATTTGATATGAATTTGTAATAAATATAGAATTCTAATAGTTTTAAAAATAACTCCATCCGGCATATTTTTATTCAAATTACAAATATTTAACGCTAAAAAGTTTTAAAAAATATTTTTTTCAATTTCCAAATTATTTCCCGTTTCATCATTCAGATTTTAGTAATGCCATAATCATTTGGCAACGATAACTCTATTCACCACGAAAATTAAAGAAATGAAACTACCCATCGATCGGGTCACACGAAAAACACTTCGGCCATCTTCCTAGCGGTAACGTCAAGCGCTCTTATGTTCCTCGTTTCGTTTTTGTATAATTTTGGCCGTAGATTTTCTGAGTTTATATCGTAACAAGTGTTCCGTGCGAGTTTCAAGTGATTGCCAGCGGCCCGATTAAAGTGGATTTTGTTAAAGTTACGGGCGTCCAGGCCGGCTGAAACGCGCTGCAAAAAGAAAAATTTGTCGCGCTGACACCGACGACAGATTCGTGGAAAAAAAAGGTGCGTGTGTGTTGCACAAAAAAAAAAAATGTAGCGGAACATGAAAAAGAATCTTTTGTGTTCGGCACTACAGTGCGTTTCTAGTTATCTTCATTATATTCTTAATTTTCGCCTGTTTCGGTGGATCTTATTTGCATGTACAAGAGGAATTTCGCTAACAAGTGTTCTGTCTGCTGCCTGTCGGTTTCGAAAGGTGGTGTAGGGTCGACCTGCCATAATCTGGATGGCGGCGGCGGTGGCGTCTGTTTTGACGATATTCGCAATATCCAGTTCGAATTGTTTTTACCGCAATTGCCAGCGAGGCCGAGATGTTTTGCTTCTGCCCAGAATTGTCCATTTACGTTGCAGGCTTATGTACCCGTCGAATGAGACTGTGAAAGTTTACAAACAACGAACGCTGCTGCGCTTTGTCCCCCTCCCACTATTTCCCGTTTTCGGCCTTGGATGGCTGCTGGGTAGACAAACAAAATTTTGCATTTCATTTTGTTGTTTTACGTTTCTTATCTGTTTTTCCTTCTTAGATTTTTATTTTATCTTATCGAACGGCTGCAAACGGAATTGGCGACGCGGAACGCTAGTCTCGACAGCGGGTACCTGTCAAATCTATTTCCACTATTTTTTGGAATTTTATTTTGAAAATGGAGTCGTCTCTGTTCAAAATTAAATTCCACGTGGATGAACCTGTTTGGCTGATGTTTTACCATGATTTTAACGGTATTATTGTAATTTTCGTGCGGAGAATTGCTCGCCGGTGGTTTATTGTTCGTTTAGCTGTCTGAACGAAGGTCTTTTGTTTGATGAATTTTGGAGTTTATTGCCCTTCCGGGGCACTTGATCTGTTACAAATGCCTACGTTTTTGCCTTGAATTTGTACCTGCGGTGAGAAGTGGGTTTTTACGGATTCTGTGTACTTCGCGGAGTATTTGTCGTCGTACTCAAGCCAAATCAAACTTTTATTCTGTACTGCTGAACATCTCATTTCAAATGACCACCTTCAACATCCGCTGCTTCGTGAATCTAGTCAGCTACAGATATTTTCAGATATTCCAATTGCATTGATCAGTCTGTGCAATTTTGCATCGTGTCCAGTCAGTAGATTTTCGAAGAAGACCTCCAGATTTGGAGAAAGCGAAAACTTTCTGTGTCCAAGCTCAAAAGAGTTAAAATTGCAGAGCTAGTAATTCTTAAAGTTGTAACCCCTAAGTTTTGTGCAATCAAAGTTTCGCGCCAACTTACTCAGGTGAAAATTTGTATCAAGATTCGCAGTTGGTCATGAACCGAGAAAGTTTTAATCGGCTGGCGCTGTTAATAGGCACGTGCTAGCCCACAAAACCAAAGCCATGATGTCCCCGTTATATTTTATACATGGTCCCAAGGAGAGAAGATTGAGGAGAAGGCGGGTCTCAATCCAACATAATAGGAACGATAAAGTATTAGTAATTTATTGATCATTAGGAAATCACTTTCTACATCACACATTAGTTTCCTTTTGAAATTTGTAATCTGAAGATCCACATCAATTTGGAAGATCGCTAACATTATTCTTGGCATGGAATCTTGCAACAAGAAATAACGGAAATCGCATTCCAATAAGACTCAATTTTTTTCCAATAACTGTCTTTATTTGTGCAATGCAGTGTCGTCCAAGATACTTTTACTTCGCACAAGAGGTTTTTGGTCGCCTTAAGATCAGGAGATTGACTTGACCAGAACAGTTTTTGTTTATTGAGCCAGTCTCTGACTATCTTAAATGAGTGCTTCTAATATTATCATCTGCTTATGGCAGCAGTGTGCAATGTGGACGAGAGAACCAACCCCATTCTATACCAGTAGGACGCCAACTACAGAAATCGGATACCGATCTGATTTAGAATAGATTTTCATCGCACCAAAGCCTATTTCTTAAGTTTTTAATGGAAATTTTTATGTTCCCGCATGAGCTCTAAGTGCACCCGGCTATGTCTTGTTTGGAGTGGCAAAGCTTTCCTAGTATGTTTTTTGTCAAGGATTCGATGTTTCTAATTTTCTTTGGATTTTTCTTCGGCTAATAGCTTCTTCAATTGTAGCTCAAATTTGTCTTGAAGACATTAAATGACCATCTTTTAAAACGCGACAATAAGGTGGTACGTGGAATTTGAGATAATTTTCGATCTGTCCCTTGTTTCTTTTACTTATTTCGATTTTAAGGCTTCAGCAACAAAATTCTTAGATCACTGAAGAATATTTGCGATGGCACTCTTAAGATTTTGGTTTTGGAACATATCATTCTTCTTTGGGGCAATGCTGTAATTTTTTCACACCTACCAGCCAAAAAGTAAGGCTAAACACTAAGAATGTAATGAAATCAAAAATTGGAAGCTCCAACATTAATTAGGAATTAGGCTGTCGTACTTATTATTGTGGTCAGCTAGAAATATGCGCAAAACGCTCAAGTTGTGACCCAACCAAAGCAAATGCAGACAAACGCCAACATGAGGACAGTTCACTTGTGTGCGTTGCTGTGTCGGTTTTTTGACCACAAGTCAAAGGGATTGACACAAAACAGCTAACAACTAAAGCTTACGAACCACGGCAAATGTGTGGACGGCAGCACTCGCGCAGACTGGCGATGGTTTAAATTTGTTCGACTTCGCGCTTGGCTTCGTTGACCCAACGTGTATTTGGCGGTTAAACATCACTTTAAAAGAGTGCAATAACTAAATATAAATATTGATAAGGACAAAATTGGTGGAGTCGTTTGCGGGAACTGCCCGTTGACTTGCGTTTCTAAGAGATTTCATTTTGCAAAAATAATTGCGATTTGTTTAGTTTTCCGAATTTTCACATTTTCATCTTAGGCATTTTAGTTTATTTCTACTTTATTTATGTTGAGAACTTTAAAGAAAAGTCAAAATAATCAGCGTTTCATCATCGAATGGCAGAGATTCATCAAAGGGTGTATCATGCCTACTATCCGAAACACCCTTTCCGCTGCTGGTATTGTTGAGCATTTTCCCTACAACCGAAATTCATTGGCATGAATTATAAACTTTTTTAAATTGGCCATAGCAATTTTTATGCTTAACGTAGGTGGCACTGAAGATCATCTAATATTTCAACCAATTTACATTTGAACCAATTTTTGGTTGATCACACACTATGTGTGACGCTGATACACAACTCTGTGAGATTCCCTATTTTTTTAGTCTACTTTACGTTTTCTGCGTAATGTCTAACGAGTATCTAGTCTATTTTTGGCTTTGAATAAACTTGTTTTCACCTTTTGTTCTGAATTTAATTATGTAATTAATTAAATGTGCTAAACTCGTATATTTTGCAAAATTGTTCAAATTTTCCATGGACATATGATCTTGAAAATTTAACAGGAGTTAGGACCAGTAGACCTCTCGCGGAGAAGTAACATTTTAGGGTGTGGGTGTAAGGGGTGATGGTGGGAGGCGGTGGAAATAAAAAAATTCTGAGAGAAAGCTAAAAATAGACAACTGTATAGAGCCTCTATGGAAACACCACAAAAAATTAAATTTTTGATTGGGGTAGCAAGGTACGGGGGTGTTATCTCCAAAACGGCTTATGCTAGAAAGTTGAAAGTTGGTATGTAGATGTGCTACTAGAGTAAGTAAACCAAAAAAAGATTTTCATTGGCATACAAGAGTGGAGTAAAAAAAGTCAGTGAAAAGGGTTTTACCACATTTTCAAGAATTTCATTAAATCTTTTAGAAATGTCGAGTTATAAAATTAATTTTACTTCTGCGGGCTCTAAACCTCTATATGGGGCCACAACGGAAATTCTTTATTTTTTTTGGAAGGTCGTGGCTGAGGCAGGGTGGGTAGACAAGGCGCTACAACACCAGACCGTCCTGACAAGTCACGAAGTCGCACAAATTCGATTTTACTTCTATTGAATCATTTATTGAAAAAATAAATACGTAAATAAATAAAAATAAATCTGCCAACAATCTGGGCTCAGCTTTATTATTTTATGGGTAGATGTCCGGAATGGATTTAATGCTGAGATCCAATGAAGGATGCGACTGACAACCTAAAGAATAACCAGGAGGTTATTTGGAACGTTTTTCTTAGCCTGTCAGTCGCATAGTAACCTAGAGATAGGCAAAGCAGTTCCTTTCAGTGAAGTACTTCACTCCGAGTCACTCACTTTAAGGAACGAGTTCAGTGAAGTACTTCCATTGAACTCTTCGTTCCATCGTTTCTTCGTTCCATCGTTCCTCGTTCCATCGATCAGTAATCACTAGTCACTTCAATTGAAGTGTTCACTCACTCAATGGAACTCTTCGTTCCGTAGTCACTAGACACTTTAATTGAAGTGTTCACTCACTCTATATTTTCTGTTGTGTGTGTGAGTTTTCTTCTCTAAACAGCCGCTCACTTAATAACACACTAGTCAGACAGAAGTTCGTAGGGCTGGTGTGTGTAGATTTTCTCCAGCTGGTTTATAGTCAGGCAGGCAGTAGTTGTGCTTGTGGGTTGAGAAATATGAAGAAGAGCGGTGTATACATGAATATTTACATTTACTTTCTTTTTTCTTATGATGGAAAATAGAATGTCGTGGTATTCTTCGCACCGCGTCGCGTATGCCATACATAATTACATTGAAGACAACAGCACTGTTTATAATCAGTGATGCGAATTTGGTGCTCAAAATTTTGTCTCAGCGGACAAAAATTAGTTTTACCACTTGCGCATTATTTGAATATTCCTGCGATTGATATATATCGTTTTTATTTTTTTTTGTCACGTGTCGAATGGAACTGCAGTTCACCAAAATGAGTGAGTTACTTCACTCACTCACTTCAATGAAGTGTTCTTTTGGAACAGTTCACTCGTGAACGGCCCATCTCTATAGTAACCTACACCGCATGTCAGCGTTAAACGCGTTCCGGACTTCTACCCATAAAATAATAAAGTTGCGCTCAGACTACTGTTGTCAGATTTTTATAATTGGAATGATGGGATGGATGACCAATTTATCAATTACACTCGGGCAGAATATAATATAATATATATACATCCGATATCCCCCCATCATCCGAATTGCGATTTAGTTATGTATGCCGATGACACTGGATTTTTTACAAGCTCGTTCGATCCCAGTACAATAGTACAGAATCTTCAATTTCAGCTGGAATTACTGGAATCGATCTTCAAATGGAAAATCAAAATTAATCCGTCGTAAATTAAAATTATTTATTTTACAAAAAAAAAAAACGGTCAAAGCGCAACTTCCTAACCACTCTGTTAACATCTTTAGCGAACCCATTAACTGATCGCAAACAATAAAATACCTTAGTCTATCATTGGACAAAAAATTAACTTTCTATGAGCATACTGAACATATCTGCTTCAAAATCTCCAAAACTATCCACACTTGGTATCCACTAATAAACAGAAAATCAAAATTCTTAGTCGAAAACAAGCTTTTGATCTTCAAAATGTATGCAACTAATAATCCTTTATGGCGCACCTATCTGGATCAAATGTGCTGGCGTTCGCGAGAAAAGACTGCAAATACTGCAAAATAAGTGTCTAAAGTTAATTTTAAACAAATAGCTCTTCTGTTCTGCTCGGCCAATACCCACTTAATAGCTGAAAATGCAGCGAATTTTACTTTATTATTTTTTAATAATAAAGTATTTATTTTAAGTTCTACGGAAAATGTCGAAATTCAACCAATCCTCTAGTTAAGCCCCCATAGACATGGGAGCATGTTGGCGTAAACATAGGAACCAATTCGCTCGTGCATGGTATTGTTGACCAATTTACGCAAACAAGCTTGTGCAAAAATCAAAATATTTTGATTTTTTAGCGCCATCAGGTACGTGTGGTGATGTTTGCGGGCGCAAACTTCAGTGTTCAGTTGTTGAATTACAGTCGTTCGAAGCATTGGTGGATACAGGCGGGGCAGAGGGGGAGCCCCCCCCCCCCCCCAAGAGGAATTCCGAATTTTCTAAACATACATACTTCAACCGTTCTCCGGTTTTTTTTTACTCCACTGCAATGTGGACTGTAATTTGCATTTACTGTAGTTCTGCTGTGCAATGCGAAGCACAGAACAGAACCGTGATAAAAAGACTACAATACAACATATTGCGTAGGTAATAGGGTCATTCCATCAAGAATCGCCAAAAATTACTAAATTTGAGACCTTACCATCTCCGATTCTTTTGAAAATTTTTGTACTTTAAGAACTAGTGAAAAAAATAATTGGAATTCAATTTTTTGTTTGTATCTCATTTTTTTTTGTTAGTTATAGTATGTTAAAGTTTTCGCAAAAATGGTGTCCGAGTCCTCTTTGAAAATGCATATCTCTGGTAATTTTTATCCTTGAATAATAAAGTAGGGCTTATTTTAAAGATTGTTGTAGTTTTTGTTAGTTAAAAATGAGATAGAAACAAAAACTTGAATTTCAATTATTTTTTTCACTAGTTCTTCAAGTACAAAAATTTTCAAAACAATCGGAAATGGTAAGGTCACAACTTTAGCGATTCTTGATGGAATGACCCATAATAAGATGAAAACAATATGATCCCGTCATCAGATGACCCTTTTTTTGCTAAGTGCAGTCTATGTAGCTAAATTCACACAGAACTTATTCAAATAAAATAACCAAATCAAAAAAAAAAATCCGCCTCCCAACAGCAAGGTCTGGAGCCGCCACTGGTTGGAAGGAGTGGTACAGTCGTTCTCGAGGCTTTTTTTTTAAAAAATAAATTAAGGATATAATATAATAAATATAATTCAAATCATTTATTAGTTTTTTCTTCTTATGCAAACCATTTTATGATTTATAATGTAGGAATATATAACTTAGGTTGCGGTCCGAATTATGCTCATGGTGCTTACATCACTAACAGTGCTTACAGCCGGTCCGAACGTACGCTTACGACGCTTATAATTCGGACCGATCGTGTGCACACAGTGTACTCACAGTGCCTATCCTTGAAACCGTGAGCAGTATAAACGCCAGAAAATTAGTCCTCCATGCAAATTGTATGCATCGTGAGCGGACTTTGGACCGGTTGTAAGCGTGCTAAAAGCGCAGAAACCGTAATTCGGACCGCGGCCTTATTGTCGAGGCTTGTCCGAAACAATAACTCATCCGCGTACAGAAGTTTTACCAAGCCTTACTAAGGCTTGGTATGGCGTTGGGTTAAATTTTAGATTTTAAATGAATTTTTAAAATGAAAGATGGTGGTTTTGCTTCCCTGTATTTTTTATTTGTGTGGACCTTCTTTGGTCGCTAGTTGGCGAAGAACTCTTTTACATATTGGTTAGTTTCCTCTTTTATACGATAGGAAATAGGGATTATGAAAATAAAAAGGATTTAGGTATGGTTAGTAGAGCTATCGCCGTTAGAAACTTCAAATCTTCAAAAGTTTATCCAGTTGCCAAGAAACGTAAGGTGTCTGACAATCTTAACGTAGACAAATTGCTTCGCGCATTACCTTGTCTTCCTTTTCAATTCTTGGGGCCACTTTCTTCAAAAGCTCGTCAAAGATATCGATGTCCATACGATGAAAACTTCGGAAATCAATTGTTGTAAAGACAGTTCCAATCACTTGAATTCAATTCTAAATAGCCACTAAGCTATGTAATACTTCACAATTTAAGAAATGTCTACATGTATTTTTTGAGATTCATTCTGAATTCTGTCTACAACAGTTAAACTATTATTTTTTTCTATTACACATAATTTTCAGATTGCTTTAATTTCGTAATAACATTTTCCCATCCTATTTTTTTTTTAGATAATTTTGACACACAATGTGGAATGCAGACTCGAAGCACCAAAATGGTACGAAAGTGCAATCAACGGCAACCACAAACATGGCAAAAACGACCGCATCAACTAAAACGCTTGGAATGACATCAGCGATAAGCACAGCTGAACCGAAACCCGAGGACATTCAAAAAACTAAAGAGCTCGAAAAGGCTTTAGAACCGTACAATGTTTTCGAATCCGAATCGGAACTCAATCATCGTATGGAAATTTTAGCAAAGTTAAACACCCTGGTTAAACAATGGGTTCGTGATGTGTCCACATCGCGAAATATGCCGCCACAAATGGCCGAAAAATTAGGCGGAAAAATTTACACGTTCGGGTCATATCGTCTGGGTGTTCATCATAAGGGTGCCGATATCGACGCATTATGCGTAACACCGTGTAATATCGAGCGAGCCGATTATTTTACATCGTTCTTCGAGCTGTTGAAGAAGCAACCGGAAGTTACGGAATGTCGGGCCGTTGAAGAAGCCTTTGTTCCGGTTATTAAAATGAATTTCGACGGAATCGAAATTGATTTGTTATTTGCGAGGCTTGCATTGAAAGAAATTCCCGATAATTTCGATTTACGTGATGATATGCTGCTGAAAAATTTGGATCCGAAATCGGTACGGAGCTTGAACGGTTGTCGTGTGACCGACGAAATACTCAGTCTAGTACCCAACATAGACAACTTTCGTTTAGCTTTAAGGGCTATAAAACTGTGGGCAAAAAGTAATTTAATAAATTTTGTGGCACTTTGTGATGTGATTTTAACATATTTGTTTTTTTTACAGAACACGGAATTTATTCAAACTCGTTGGGTTATTTTGGCGGTGTAACATGGGCAATGTTAGTGGCGCGGACTTGCCAATTATATCCGAATGCTGTAGCGGCCACTTTAGTCCATAAGTTCTTTTTAGTATGCTCAAGGTGGAAGTGGCCGCATCCAGTTCTCTTAAAACATCCGGAAAATATTAATTTGGGATTTCCGGTAAAGACTGACCGCGTAACTTATAATCGATTTAGTTTTCAATAATTTCTTACAGGTCTGGGATCCACGCGTCAACGTCTCTGACAGATTTCATCTAATGCCAATTATAACACCTGCTTATCCACAGCAAAATTCCACATTTAATGTTACCGAATCAACAAAGAAAGTTATTTTAACAGAATTCAATCGCGGTATGGCGATTACCGAGGAAATTATGTTGGGCAAGGCAACCTGGGACCGATTGTTCGAAGCGCCAAGTTTCTTTTATAGGTAAGAAAAATAAATGCAATCATTTCTTCGATTTTAATACCTAAATTCTATTTTCTTATTTTACAGGTATCGACATTTTATAGTGCTGTTGGTGAGCTCACAAACGGCCGAAGATCACTTGGAATGGTGTGGGCTAGTTGAATCGAAAATCCGTCTACTAGTCGGAAATTTAGAGCGTAATCAACATATTTCTTTAGCTCATGTTAATCCAAAATGTTTCGATCTTTCCCAACAGAAGAGTCTTAATTCTAGCCAGAGTAGTACGAATAGTGCAAATATCAGTACCGACGATCCATTGCCATGTACGGATGATAATTCAAAAGCAAATTCAACATCGCAATTCTGTTCGATGTGGTTTATTGGTTTAGAATTTGAGCGTATGGAGAATTTGAATGTCGATTTAACTGATAATATTCAAAGTTTCACCGGACAAGTACATTCACATGCAGTAAGTGTTATTTTTAGTGTTAAGACGTTGATACCGAAATGAGCAAATATTTTGTTGCACGGTTGTAACATTGTTTTTCATCTTGTTTCAGGTCAACATAAAAATGTTAAAGGTTGGAATGCAAATCGAAGCGCGTCACGTTAAACGAAAGCAACTTAATCAGTATCTCGATGCGGATCTATTGAGACGGGAGCGACGCAGTACAGAGCATCATAACAGCTTCTCTAATTCAATTTTGGCGAACAAGAAACGTCTTTCGACGGAACTCGCAACACATTATCCAAAAAAGGGTCGTGTCAGTGAATCCGTGAGTTCTATCAATAGATTAACTTCTTAATTAATTAAACATTTTGTTTTATGTTCAAAAAGAACTACAAAACAAAATAAAAACATTTATGAATAATTTCCATTAGACTCAAAATTTATTATATCTCATAAAAACTAAAACTGGCGCGATCCTTCCGATTCCTGAATTTTCACAGCAACAACAGGAAGATAATTCGAATGCATCGTCAGTTAATAGCGAAGTATCGACATCATTATCAGCGGTTACAACAACAACTACTGTCACAGCACCAGATACATCAGTTCGTTCGACGTTATCATCTTCATCGCCACCAATACTATCGTCGTCACCGCCATCCGCAACCGAAGTTTCATCGTCAATAACAACAACAGCTGTTTCTTCTACGATTACTTCGATTAATACTTGTGCGGACGCTGATCAATCTGACGATTCGCCAAGTGCTAAAACATCAGTACCAGCGCCCGAAGTAGCTTGTTCGTGACGACAGAACATTTGCGAACCAAAAGAAAAAGAAAACGGAGCAATTTTGACCACGGTTACTTGTAAGTGTACTTAAATTTTTTTTCTTTTATTATTAGAACTTTACAATTAAGTTTTCATTTTTTGAATGAACCATTTAAAGAAACAATTTTTTTTTAAATAAAAGTAAATTTTATTACTTAAGTTCTTTGGTTTTCTTTTTCTTTCTTCTCATTGTTTTAAAACAATGGTTGAAATATGTATGAAGGCATGGTGGTAAACTGTATGTAGTACTCCTCCGCCTAAAATAGCAGTAAAAAATTGGTTACGAAAAAAAGATGCATGCAAATAATGGCTCAAGTTCTGTTACCAGACAATCCAGTGTCAGCTACCTTGGAGTTTTTTTGTCCTACAGAGAAATTGGTTAAAACTTTTCTGTCTACTTCGAATTCAGTTTTATCGTACTTCTATAAAATCAAATTGCTCAGCTGGATAAAAAAACGACACAATTCCCGCTTTGCTGTTAAAAAATAGAACAGAATGTTTGATACCATGAATTACAAATTAAAACGCTAAAAATGTTAAATACTTCCATTTAGAATTTTAAGTTTGCTCTTTCTCTCATTTGTTATTTTAAATTTATTGAGTTTCGGATCTTTATGATATAAAAACGATTTGCTCTTATTACTTAAGGAGTTTGAATAAACAGGGAAAATGAAAGTTTTCCAATCGATTTCTTCGGCCTATGTTAAAAACAGCCATGTCCGCTGATCAACTGCGTCACATAGAAGTCTACTTCTTCGTGTTTGCGTTTGTAATGGGCTTGTGGGGGTAAAGTCACGTCGAAATGCGTTCGTTGTAAATCCAGCATAAACGTCCATCTCCCATTGTTCGCGCTCTTCCTGCGTCTTTGCCATTCCCCGATGCTGCACCATCGCTCGTTTTCTTTCGATGATG
Source organism: Beris morrisii (assembly GCA_951812415.1). Lineage (NCBI taxonomy): Eukaryota > Metazoa > Arthropoda > Insecta > Diptera > Stratiomyidae > Beris > Beris morrisii. The sequence goes on along the minus strand of OX638313.1, from coordinate 34,141,762 downwards.
ATTTACGCCGAACACATTCGGCGCGACTTTATTCACCCAAACCGGGTTTACGTGCGAAAAGTCGAGCACTGTTGGACTTTTTCGTCGCCTGATTGGTTGAATTTTATGGTCGGGCTAAAGTCGCGCCACAACGTGTTCGGTGTAAATCCAGCATGAAGCTCACACGCCAGTATGTCTATCGGTAGAATTGCCGAGATCATTTTGATTGCTTCGTCGAAGCGGTCAATTTTGCTGATTTGTTTTCCATTTTGTGTTAACTCGACATTATTCTACGATCTTGAAGTCAGGTTCGAAGAGGATTTTCTTTAAATAGCTCTTTTGTGTTGCTCTGCCACAAGGACAGTCGTGAAAAAAAAATCTTAGAAAAACTTGCAAGAGATATTCGAAATACTAAAATTCCATGTTGGCTCTACTTGTCTGTTCGTTCACTTGATCATCACGATTAGAACAATTCTCGCCGTTAGGATAGGGAATCCGAAACTTTACTACTACGAAAAACAACAAAAGAAAAAAGCCGAATTTGATTAGTTACTACGACAGTTTATAATTTATTCAAAGCAGCTTGGCAGTTAAATAAGGGGAGATAAACTCTTACAGCAAACTCAACCCTAACACAATTTATTTCGCCACCATATTAAATTTCATTAAAAACAGGTCAGGTGCGTCGAAGAATCAGATCATCTACGATTGCTATGCCTCGGTCTTTTTTCATGTGATACAACCCTATAATACGAATTTGTCGCGAGACTTAATTGTTTTTGTTATCAAATTTCTAGAACGGGGAAAGAATACCGAAGTCCTGGGGTACTTGGCACAACCCTCCAAATCTTTTACTTTTTATAAAAAAATTTCCTTGTTTTGTCTATTTAAGTTTATCGTTGTGTTAATCCTTCCTTTCCTTTATTTATAGTCCAAGAAGTGATAATTTTGATTAAGTTGCTTTCCTCACTGTTTTTTTAAATTACAAATAATGCAATTAGCCTAGAGTGCAGCTGTTTTCGGCCGCTCTGATGACTTTATGTGTGGGTTTTTTTTAAGGAGGAGTGAAAGCATCGAATCGCATCAGTCGTGCGATTGGATCCTCCCGAAACCATCACTACGTATTTCATCGGCATGCCATTGTAGCATTATTGCTGAAACCATCAGTTATTGGTCTATCTAGCTAACTGTCTGCTGTGCTGCGTCGCGTTGCATACTTCTCATGCGTTCAATGCGGCGAAATGCCGACATAATCTTCGCTACCGCCGTCTGGAAACCTTTCCACTTGTAGTTTCAATCGCACGCGCTGGGCACGATGTTTGTCAATGTATGAACTTATCCAAAATACTCTGCAACTTCGACTCGATCGACGTCGTGGACAGTATAGAAGGATATGCTAGACGTTTCCAATCCCGTGAGAGCAGTTGGGATAGAACGGTTCTTCCTCATGGCACTAAAAATGCCAACAATATTGTAGGAGGTCAAGTTTTTTGATTTTTCGAGCTACGGCAACATATTTGTTCATCTTCTCTGCACACTTTCGTGTAATATTGCTATTGTGAGGAATATATACACTTCGGTTTATCTCGTATATCAGTCCTGTTATGTTCGACAAACCGATCAGTTATAACATGCCTGTCCCAGTGCTTTCGAAAATCGTAACTCAAAAGTACACTAGATTGATTACTTCATGCCTGTATGCCTGGTTTTAATAAATAATCTTACAGCATCATGTCTATCCGTTCACTTCATAGGACCATCACAGAACAACTAGACATAAAGTGATCAGGCGTTTCGTAGTGTGGCCAGAGATTCTGCATCGATTGGTGTATGAAACAACAATGTATCTTAACCTTCGCGAGGTACGGTGTGGGCCGGATCCGACCCAAGTACCTCAGTCTATTCAAGAGATACTTTATTTGCTCAATGTAAAAGGGTGACAGAATGTTAAATGTTAATAAAAAAATTGTTCAATTATTGTTAAAAGATCAACAACATATATTGAAACATGCTTAATGATTTATTCTTACAAAAAAAATTAAAAAACCCTGTTAAAATGATAAAATGATAATGGGTCGGATCCGACCCGACCGTACCTTCTATTTCGGTGGGGCTACCGTACCTTTCGAGGGTTAATATAAAAAAATAAAATTACTTTTTAGAATTTCTTGGTTGTTTTTCGATGTCGGAGGAATTTCTTCTGTGAAACACCAACACGAAAATCCCTACTAGAATCGATCGTTGCTACTACTACCGTTGAGGATATTACAGTTGAAAACCTTTCACTACGGTGCAATTCCATAAAAATGGAACAAATGAACGTGACATCTACTGAGCTCCGTTCCTACGATGTTAAGTTACTGGAACTTTAACTGACAGATGTTCATACAAAACTTCCAGTTAAAGTTCCGGTTAGAGTTTAACTGAAGATCGTAATAACGGCCCTGAGAATTGTTAAATTTGGAATTTTCCTTGTCCTTTTCCTTCCGGTCTCGCCAGATATTTTGTCGTACGACACCTGTCCTCTTTGGCCGTTTATTTTCTTTTATATTGCTTATTTGCAAGTAATGTCGGTCAAAAACAGTGTGACCACAAGTGCTACGAAGGTAGCAAAATGCTACTATTGACAATTTTTTGCTACTATGTTACTACATGTCTAAATTTGCTACCCTGGTAAAATTAGCCGTTATAAACCTTGTGGACGCCAAAAATATGATACTTTGACTATAAAATGAGTCGTCCAGTTGCAAAACCAGCCATATATGTTTCAGAGACTTGTGGCAAAATGGCAAAAACTGATTATGCAGCAAAATAGGCAAAATATCCTTATTCTTTTTTTTAAAAAAAATCACAAAAAAAATGCTTTGTTGGCTTGCAAAAGCTTTGATATTATCCTTATTAAATGAATAAGATATTATAGTTTTAAATGTAGATATGGCTGGTTTTGCACCCGAAATTCAAATATGACTGGTTTCGCAACTCTAGCGGTATTGCTTTGCAATGTTTCTCTTCCATTCTTTCGGTTGAGGTTTTTTTTTCCTGAACTTTGTAGTTTCTTGAATTCCTTGTTGTTCCTCGACCTGATGATCTATTCCTTGTTGTTCTTCGAGCTGATGTTCTATTTCTTGTTGTTCGTTGACCTGATTATCACTAAAAACTCTTCATCTGTCTCTAAAATAATAAATTCAATATTTTCCTCCTGGGTTTTTCAAACCTAATTTTTAAAGGTTTAGGACTGGTTTCTAAGCTCAATTTAGTTTTAAAATTGTAGCCTGAGACGAGACGAATCCAGGGATACCGAAACCTTAAAATCAAAAAAATAGACGTATGGCTGGTTTGGCAACTGGACGACTCAAATGTAAAATTCATGCACGCCACTGGTCTTGCATTCGAAATCGCGTACCATCGATAGTTGTCTAATATTATTGTACTGAGAAATATAGTATAGTGAAAGCGCATACCGCATACATAATCGCAATCGAATTAAGCATCTTTTTCGAATCTATCACTCGTTCGAGCGAAGGGCAAAATGTGCATTTTGTGTGAATTTTGATTTTCCTAAATAAATGTTCACACTTTAAAATATTATTTTTTCTTTAAACATTTTAAATTTGTAGTGGATATACAGTGTTATGAGTAACAGATAAGCATGTAATGACGTAACTAGTTCCATTTAATTAAAAGAAGTATTAGAAAATATTTTTGCTACCCAAGCTAAAAACTGCTACCCAAATTTGCTACCCTGAGAAATATCAAAACGGTCACACTGGTCAAAAAGTCTTCACTTCTCGCCGACGATCAAAACAAGCGTCGCGTCAACTTGCATTTTACTAAATTGAAGAACACGTCAATAAATTCAAAAATGGCAAAAATTTGCCGCATTTTTTTATATACAACTTTTTACTATTACATATTATTAATAGCTCTTTATTTAAACATGAAACTTCAGCCATTATTCGCAGCTAGAATTTATTTATTCTTTTAAGTTCCTTTCGATCAAACTCTCTATCTATCAAACACATTGATTATGCTTACTCCCAGATACCAAAATTGTTTCATCTCGATTTGTTCAATCGGTGTGCTGCCGGTCGGACCCATATGCATATATCGGATTTTCCGCGCATTCCTTAAAAAAATTTAATGGTCCGAGCTCCACTGTACACGAATTCCGATGCAATGTGCGGATAAAATGCATTCTGATCTCGTTCCGTTCCTAATCAGTGTGCGCATAGGGATATAAATACTGGAGACGACTAGACGCCGTTTTTGTATGAAGCACTTTGAAGCCAAATTGAACGTTTTTGTATGGAGCGTTTGATGCCAGGTGGCAGTGAAATGCAAATAGTAGCCTAGTATTCAAGTGTATGGTGTTTTTCGTGTTCAAGACCGAGGTAGAATATAAATGTGAGTAAGATGCTAATAGTAGCATAGTGTTTATTGCCGGTCCTGTGCGAGGAATCGTCCGGCTTCAAAACAATCGCTGCTCGTCATCTCCAGTACATATATCTCTATGAGTGTGCGGTAAGCTTTCATGTTTAAATCGTACGTTTCTCAATATTTATTACATCTTCCTAAGCATTTTTATTTTATCTTAAATCAATTATACACCATCTCTATCTCTGCTCTTTTTCTTTTCTCGTTGCAGTATAATTCTATAAAACAAAATGGAAATAGAACAACGCTCTACCAATTCGCTTATTTCGAGGCAGAATCGGTATATCATCGTTGTAAAAATATTTCATAAGTTTCAGGAAAAGAAGAAACAAAATATATTAAAAAAATAATAATAAAAATATTAAAAAGAAAAGTACATTATAAGTTATACGTCAGAATAAAATTAAAAAATGCGAAGATCAACTTATAAAAATTGTTCTGACCAGTATGAATTGGTTTCTTCTCAACAATTCAACATATTACATGAAGTTCATACAATCGAGAACAATTTAAAAAATATGAAAATATAATCTAAAAATTGCAATATGATCTTGTATTCATATTGTGTCATCTCTTTTTATATGTTTATCGCATTTTCATTTTAAATCGCCAAGTACAGAACAACTACATTATTTTTTAAAGAGGCAAATATTTTTTTTTTATATTATATATTTACATATATTTAAATTATATTATAACCTTCTATATATATTTAAAAAAAAAAGAAGAAATCAACGTGCAAGTGATTTTCATACTAGTTGTGTATTTAGCTGACTAATATGAGAAAACACGAAGAATCTAATAAGAGAAATCTAGATATCATTTTTATTTTAACTACATAAACACTGAGGTTTAAGAATTAGATAAAGTTAATGGATAAAAATAATTAGAAATATAGGACTAATGCGATTTACACAAAATGTACTTCGTTTCTTTCTTTCTTTTTACGAAGGATCGTAATCGTACACGTCGAATCGTAAATTTTTTTATAAATGTAAAAATGGGGTTATATGCCCTGATCCCATGTGTTGGTATAACTATAAATTATTATTAATACATGTATAAAGAAGAATATTGCTCTATTTATTTTTTTTTTCTTTGCACTTTTCTTCCAATTGTTTCGATAAGAAACGTTTTAAATTAAAATTATTTATTACTGTGGAACTAAGTAAAAAAAACAACTACTAATTAACTATTGTGTTGGGACTTTGGCAATTTCCTTTTTATGAATTTGAATTAATTTTTTTCTCGTTTTGTTTTTTTGTCCTTCTGTGTAAATAAATTTGAAATGTTTTATTTTTGTATCTATAATAAAATCATTTTTGTTTAGTTACGATAGAGTTTGGTGAGAGTGAAAAAAGAACAAAGAAAATTGAGCACAATTTTATTTTAAATACACTTAGTTTTGTTTTTCATTATTGACACAATGTTAGATTTTAAGCATTGCGAGAGTATACCGATAACGGTACCCATAATTTATTTGTTTGATTAGACTATTCATTGTATTTTAGGATCTATAACCGAAAATGAATACACCACCGAATTATTATAAATATGTTGTTCAATAGAATGGATTTGAATCGTTCATTTTGAGAAAAACGTAAGTCAAAATAGTTACGGGAAACAAAAAAAAACTTATTCATTCAAAAAGTATGTGATTTTTGAAATGGGCGATTCAATTATTTAGTTGTGATCTTTTCATGTTTTGCCATTCAGTTTTTATCAAACATAAAATTAAAATAGTTTCTAAGATGCTTATGTCTGACGGATTTCATGAAAAGAGCAAAACTAATTAAGGCTTAAGGTGATTCATAACTTTTTTATTTCAATGCGGTATTTAATTATTAATATTTCCTTTTTAGTAACGCCGATATAAAATCGATGCGGTAACAATACGTTTAATGAATATAAAGATTCTTCTTGTTTAACGACGCTACAGTACAAACCCGGTCCAGATGTAGTCGATGATGTTCCTACAATTGTTTTGGGATGTCGTTCCTACGTCCAACTCGTGAGTGTAATGAGAATAAGAGGGCAGTTGCGAGTGAGCAAGTGGGTATAGGTTTCGTTAAAAAAACTTAAAAACTGGGTACTAGCGTCTGTTGTATTCTGTACAGCTGATTGTGCAAAAATTTTGCTTTCTGACAAAATTTCTGGTTTGCCACATTTGTAGAAGAAAACGTGAAACGCGCCGATCAACGTGTTATTTGAAAGCGGAAAGAAGATTAAAAAGCTGAAAGCAGATCGAAAAGCGGAAAGAGGATCGAAAAACGTTTAGACAAAAAGCATAAAGAAAAAGGCGTTATTGAAAAGCGGCAACAATAGCGCGTTATCGAAAAACGAGACGAAACTCGTGTTATCAAAAAGCGCTGTCGAACGCGCTTTTGAAAAGCGCTTGTTATTAAAAAAAAAAGCAGAAGCGTATAACGCGCTTTCGTGACAAAGTGGAAACAATACAGCTCTAGTTCACAACAAGGCGGCCAATCCATACTATTTTTTGTATTAGTTCTGTCGATACATAGGGATATAAATGGTATTGTGGCAGAAAGAGATGTGAAAGTCGAGGGAGTTTTAGGGAAATGAATTTTGATGTAATTTAGAAAGTGGATTTCACAAGAAAACTATTCACCTCAACTTCACATCTTATCTTCAGGGTAGCCTAAACTACAGTTTGGAAGACTGTAGCTTATTGTCCATCAACATTTTCAGTCACACGACCATTCTGATTGTAGTAAGCCGATCAAATTGAAAACGATTGGATAATTATAGCGCTTTAGAGCTGATATTTTGCTTCTTGTGTAAAATCCTTACATGAGAAAAAGTTCAACGTTGCTGTTCAGGTATTCATACGCGGGCCGAGTCTCCAACTTTCTCATCCCTACAATATTTTTGTTTCTCGCTTCTCGGGAAAGTTAGCTATAGCTCCGACGAATTATTACATTAATATAAAATAAAGTGAGCATACAAGTCGAGATTGAGATCACTTCGCGCAGTCATTTTTTCAGCCAGAGCTTTGACTTGTGTAACAGATCTAAGCTAGTCTGTGTCTCGCTTTACTTCGACTTGAATCACACACGGTCCAATGGAACGTAAATTAATATTAAAATTTTCGGATCGCTGCTTTCCTTGCGGATACCAGTCTAGAGCCGATTTGGAAATATTTTCCTGTAATTTTTCACGGTTCCATTGCCTCTTTCGTCTATTAATTTCATTTCCACCTTTGGAGCTAGCTCCTTATTGAATTTCGGTGCAATTTTCGCTTGCTACTCTGGTCGTAGTAAATACAATGGTCTAACGTGGGCGCAGCACCAAAACGAATACGAATAATTGAAGATTATTGAGAATGTGTAGTGCAGGTGAAATGGATGGTGCGTTTACACTCACCCTTGAGGCTCGCCTCGAGGCGAGCCTCTACCCCCATCAGGCCATTGCAAACCGGTTTTCGTCGGCTGTGTTCTTTGCTGTGTTGAAAGCAATTTACACTCAAAATGTCTCTGCGGCGCAACATGCCTATGAGTGCGAAACGACAGAAATACGATGAGCTGCGAATTGTGTGCTGCCAATGAACTCATTGAATGTGTGTACACATATGGAAGCGTGCGTCGGAGAAAAGTTGAAGAATGTTAGACTCTTGCGACTCCACAAGCCATCTGATTGGGTGATTTTTGGTGGGGATAGAGGCTCGCCTCAAACGCTGAGTGTAAATGCACCAGGAAGAACGGTTCGCTTTACATTTCTAACCCTAGCTCGATGTTGTTGTGAGTGTGGAGTACATTTAAAATTTAAAAATGTTGCTTGTAGGGTTACAAGATAGAGTCCGATTAATACTAGAAAATTCAAAGAGAAGAAGCTGGGCGTCTGTATTCGTCAAGAGGTCTGAGTAGATTAGTGCTCAGTATACTAGTAGTATACCAACATTTAGGTCACAACTTTAAATTTAATACCCTATAAACGAAAAACACGAAAAATTCATTGGTCCTTATGTACAAACGGCTACCATGTTAGAACGCGCGCTTGTGTTCGTGGCGATATTGAGGGTTAAATCGGAAAGTAAACATTTCCCCAACTTTTCCTCAAGTATGTTAAACATGCCGACCTCTTCCACCTTTAGTGAGTGAAAAGCACTAAAGTATGATCGCCAAATGCTTATACATCCGATCATCAAGTGTGTATCTACTCGACCTGCAAATGCCATAACAAACTTAGACGTTCAACATCAACTGTGCAGTTCGTGAAACTCTAAGAATAACGGGAAGGTGCCACATGCCACAGAGTTTTTATGCAATTTCATCCCTCCATTATTCGATGAGCGGTAGAACACAATTCATATGTAAATCCTTTCTACTGATCCTCGATGATCGTTCAGGTGGACTTCGTATGCAATTCAGATTCACCCCTCATCGATGACCAGTAGGCTCTACTTCATACTGATTTCAAACTCACTGTTCACTGAGTGCACGTATTGCTATCTCGTTCTTGCTCATTCCAATTTCAAATACAATGCGCGATAGGAGATCTCTCATGTCGATGAGTGCGAATGAGATGGTCGGATGCATTTCAGTATGAGCAAGAAAGAAATGCGAATACCTCACACGTGTTCACAGATAGCAAGTATATAGTTGAACTTGTTCCCAACTGATAATCTTTTTTCAGCGACAAGTTTCGAAACTGTTCGCTGCCTCTTCATCGATGTTTGGTTTATAGGGTAGTCATGGTCTTTTCACTGATGTGGTCGGGGCTTTATCGCTCAGGTCTGTTGTGTTCCCATAGCCCGATATTCCGCATTACATAGAATTATTATTTTTTGTATCACCTTATCAAGTAAATAAAGTTCAAATAGCCAAAATGTTGGCATCCATATTTTGTAGTTACATCTACATTTAGCTTATTGTTTCATAGCATATTCAAAGTCTGATTTTACTAATTATATGCTGAACATGCTTTCCATTTAGCTATCGAGTTATACCTAATTTGGTAATCCCTAATACAAGCTCTCTAAATTAGTCTAAAACGATTAAAACATTTCCAATGCTGTATCTCTGAAGCTTAGTGGATTATTCCAGAAAAATAATGGATTTGCAGTTTTTTTATATTTTCATTTAAATTACAAATCAAGGAGATCAACTCCGAAACAGTTTCTTTTTGGCTAAAATTTTGGAGTGGTATGCTTCTGAGGTACACCAGAAAAAGGATTTATTTAAAAAAAAAAATCGGTACACTTTTTACACACAAATGTTTTTGATGATGCGTTAAATTCATTTTGCACAATTGTACTATTAGCACGTGACTATAATTGTAAGCTAACAATATTCGAATTTCATGATTAATTCGATTGAACTTCGATTTCAGAAATATCTTTAATAATTTTTTTCACAATATAATAAACCCATACCAGAAATAAGATAAGAAATTAACTGTCTTAATTTAATGTTGAAATAAATGAAAAACAAAATTTGAAAGATGTAAACAAATATGTATAAGATTGGTTAGACGTTTTTTTTTAGTTACGAACATTCTTTTTTATTGATCGTGTATCGAAGTTATATTAATTTATATAAAATTTACTGGAGATGTGTTCGGTCCTTTTTTTAATCTTCATTTTACGCAATAGTTTCATTATGCAACATTTCATCTGCACTTTTCTTTTAGTACTTCATGTATTTATTAATTTTTTTTGTTGATTTTTTTTTAACAAATTTCCTGTTTCTTTATTCTGTGTAAGATTGATGTATTTCTGTTGATATATTTTTTCAATAAAGGAAAACAAAAATTCGTCGCCAACATTTTTCAAGTGTTTTTACTTGTTTAAGTGACTTTTACAATTTATGATTCTTAATAGTGTCTTTTTTCAGCCAAACACAGAAGAAATCGCTGACTAGTTCTGTAAAACAAAAAGGAGAAATAGTGAAGAAAGGAGCTGCATTTGGCGATTAATTAAAAATATAATTGTTTTCGTCGGATAGTTTTATCCAACGGCTCCAACGCTTTTTTAATAAACTTTGTTGGTACTTTTCAATGCGTAGGGCGGACCTGTGTGTCTGTATAATTTGCGGTAACTTGGCACTTGTGCCCGTGTTGCTTATGGCCTTATCTACAGGAACACTACTTTTTTCGAATATCACCTTGGGTTGAATATCGTAAAAAAGTTTGTAGGTGCTTATATAAAGAGCAAGCAGAAGTGAAATTAAATTGATACCTCTACAGATCTAAGATGTATACAGCCTCCATTCAGCATGTCCTTTTCGAAGAAAAAGAGACTCGAACCTGATTTTTTAAAAACTTTCGAATTAAAATTGATGTTGTGATTCGAAATATTTCTGGAACTAAATGACTCAAAACAAAAATTGATACCCGTATGGAAAGAAAGACTAATATCCTTTCAATTAAGTTCAAAATCATTACTTTACGATAATTGGTTCAGATGCTACTGGTCAAAAAGTACTTCAAAGTACGATGAAAATCCTTCGTTTTATAACTCTTTAAGGGGTTACATACGCATTTTTTTCGTGCATAAAACTGAATTTAATTGAACAACCATTATATATCTCTTAAAGTATTACATTTTGTCTATATTATGTGAAAATTTGGTTGGAAAATTTCAAACGGTAAAAAAGTTACTAGGACGTGTTTTTGGTGAGAGCGATTTCGGTACCAGACTTTCCTCCGCCATTTTTTCTCTAATTTTTTTTATTTTTTTCTGAAAGTAAATACATAGCTCCAAAGCTTACCGAGCTGGAATTTCAAAATTCAATTTTGTCGGATCATGGCAGCATCTGGAATTAAAAATGCCACTTTTCGCCTCACAATTGTTCAGTAATTATGATAAAAAAAAACTAAGCAAGATATCGAAAAAATGGCTGGGTAAACGTAAGAGTGTTGTATTAAACACAATTGTGCAAAAGTAGGCCCCGATCGGTCCAGTAGTCGCGGAGATAATTCTGGTACTGTTTTTGAAAACGCTGTTTCGAGCAAAACGCATTTAAAGTTTAGGGTACAGTTTACATTGAAATAAGGTTCTGTGAATTTTAACAGTGGAACAAGTATACCTAAACCTCACCAACTTTTCAAAACATGTCCCTGCTATACAGAAGGTCATAAATACCCGGAATTAAAAAAAAGCTCATAGTCAAACAGATGACAAAGGCCACGAACACCTACGCGGCAATCGTTAGTCGTTGCTCATCATGTCGGTTACAAAACGCTGTAACTTTATCATTACAGCGAATTTCTTTATGAAATTTTCAGGGTAGACACTTAAAGGATGGTACTTTCGAATAAGGACCTTTTTGAAAAATCGATTTTTTTTTACTACCCAGGTGTATGTAACCCCTTAAAGGAGTTAATAAACTTCCATATCTTTTGTGCCTGTATATATTTCAAGTTTCAACTTTTTGGCATAAGTAGTTCACGAGATATAGAAACTAACATTTTTCGTCTGAAACAAAATGTGGCCACATAAAGAGTTCCACCCAATCTACTCGCTAAAAATTGAACTTAATAGATCGAAGAGCTTGTGTGCTACAAGCGTTCAAACGCGTTCCGTTTTTTACCTTTTCGGGGTCTACTAGCCCTGAAATGTGAAAATACCAAAATGTGACTTTGCTTATTTATGTTTTTAATTTTAGGTCGATCACAAATACTTTGCACTAATGAAAGTAATAAAGTAAAACCAAAGCAAAGCCGACAAAATCACTTGGTGAATAATTTTAGTTCTTTATACCATTACCAATTCGTTTTCACGAATTACGCCATATCCCTTAGGCCTGATGAGATGTCGAATTGATGGTTTTTACTTCCACAGATTTTTATTTTTTTATTCTATTTTACTTCAATATTTGTATGAAGAGCCAGTATTCACTAAAAAACTATTCTAGTTACTTTCAAAATATACTTCGGCATAATTTTTTAATTGTAACCAGTGTTACATTTTGACTTTGATCTCGTTCTAGACTCTGACCCAAAATCATAATTTCCATATTAATGGTGGCAGTGGCGTCGGCATTCCATTCGCACATCCGGACTACATCCCGGAAAATAATAAAGTTTTGCCCAGACCGTTTAAAGATTTTTTACCAATACGATGGTGTCCCGTATTATTATGATCGAAACTTGACGGAGTCCTTCAACGAAAAATATTCAAATCGATGGAATGGGAGAGAGATTGCGGGAGGACACTTAGGATTTAAGATTATTTCTTTGTTAAAAATTTGTAAAAATAAAATTGTTTAAAAAAAACAAATTTTTAATTTATAGGAGGCATTTAATTAGTAGTAGTAGTGTTTAGCAAAATGTTCACTTTGACGACAAATTTAAATAATTTTTGACCAGTGAAACCCAGGTTAAAACTTTGTAAGGCTTTATGTAGGTAATACCAGGAAAATAAAATCAACATTTTAAAAAATAGATAAAATTTAGTTCTCCGAAAAATTTAAAAGGTATTTTTACTTTATTATTTTAATAAAGAAAAAAAGAATTAATGAAAAAAAAATATAATTTCAATTTTTTTTCCTATCTCATTTTTTTTGTTAGTTATACACCAATACCTCGCTTTGCGACGTTTCACATTGCGTCGAAAAAAAATTGGCGAATAAATTTGCGTCATTTCACATTGCATCGTAAAAAATCTAAACTATGACATAAATTTCATATAAATCAAAATGGATGCTTTCCACTGTATGCAGTGTAAACAGTGGCGGATCCAGACTTTGCTGTTGGGGGGGCGGAAATTTTTTTGATTTGGCTATTTTGTTTGATCAAGTTCTGTGTGAATTTAGCTACATAGACTGCACTTGGCAAAAACGGGATCATATTGTTTTCATCTTATTATGGGTCATTCCATCAAGAATCGCCAAAGTTGTGACCTTACCATCTCTGATTCTTTTGAAAATCTTTGTACTTGAAGAACTAGTGAAAAAAATAATTCAAATTCAAGTTTTTGTTTCTATCTCATTTTTTAACTAACAAAAACAACAATAATCTTTAAAATAAGCCCTACTTTATTATTCAAGGATAAAAATTACCAGAGATATGAATTTTCAAAGAGGACCCGGACATCTTTTTTGGGAAATATTTTACATACTATAACAAAAAAAAAATGAGATAGAAACAAAAACTTCATTCATATTTTTTTTCACAAATTCTTCAAGCACACAAATTTTCAAAAGAATCGGCGATGATAAGGTCACACTTTTGGCGATGCTTGATTAAATGACCCTTTTCTATAAAATAATTAAGAACGACTATAATGTTCTTCGATTTTTTTGACCCCGATCCCATTGAGATCCCAAGTTAATTTTTTGGTATGTTTTGAAAAACAGTATAACCTACAAAATATAAAAAAATAAAAAAAAACCGTTTTGAGATATTCAAGGATAAAGGACAAAATCATTATCCTTGAAAAAATATTTCAAGGATAATTTTTATTGCGACAACCTTCCCCTTTAATATAAGCCATATTTTATTATTCCAGGATAAAAATTACCAGAGATATGAATTTTCAAAGAGGACTCGGACACCATTTTTGCGAAAACTTTAACATACTATAATCAACAAAAAAAATGAGATAGAAACCAAAAAATTTAATTTCAATTATTTTTTTCACTAGTTCTTAAAGTATAAAGCATAAAGTATAAAGTATAAAAGTATAAATTTTCAAAAGAATCGGAGATGGTAAGGTCACATATTTCGTCATTCTTGGCGGTTCTTGATGGAATGACCCTATTACCTACGCAATATGTTGTCTTGTAGTCTTTTTATCATAGTGCGTTTACAATCACCCTTGAGGCTCGCCTCGAGGCGAGGCCATTGCAAACCGGTTTTCGTCGGCTTTGCTCTTTGCTGTGTTGAAAGCAATTTACACTCAACATGCCTTTGCGGCGCAACTTGCCTATAAGTGCGAAACGACAGAAATACGACGAGCTGCGAATTGTGGGGTACCACAGTTCATTGCATGTGTGTACACATATAGAAACGTGCGTCGGAGAAAAAGTTGAAGAATGTTAGACTCTTGCGACTGCACGAGCCATCTGATTGGTTGATGTTATGGTGGGGATAGAGGCGCGACTCAAACGTTGAGTATATGGTAAATCCACCATCATGGTTCTGTTCTGTGCTTTGCATTGCACTGCAGAATTACAGTAAATGCTAATTACAGTCCACATTGCAGTGGAGTAAAAAAAATCGGGGAACGGTTGAAGTATGTATGTTTAGAAAATTTGGAATTGGTCTTGGGGGGGGGGGGCGGCCGCCCCCTCCGCCCCCCCCCCCCCCTGTATCCGCCAATGAGTGTAAACACGTCTTCAAATGCAGTATGCAGTATAAACATCCCAGCTACATTTTGATTTTTTTTAACAAAGCTGTGTAAGAAATTTACATTTGTTTTCAGTTTGATAAAAGTTCTTGAAACGAAAAGTGTGTTTTTTAAAGTTTTTCGTAGATACGTACTGAAAAATAAAATTTTTTATTTTGGAATCTGTTTTCGTAAGTTGTAATCATTTTTTGTAGCTTCAATTGGTAATCATTATTTTTTTAATAGGAAGGATAATAATCATGAGTGGAAAAGTTGAAAAAAAGAAATCGAGAAAAGCAATAACGCTGGAAACTAAATTAAATATTTTGAAGCGTTTTGAGGCAGGAGAATGAGCTGTTAAAATAGCTAAAGCACTTGGACTAGCAGAATCAACTGTGAAAACAATAAGAGATCGCGACGGCAGTAAAATTAAAGAAATTGGAAAAGCTGCTACTGTGTCAGACGCAAAAAAAAATAACTCGTGCAAGAGATTTTCTGCTAGTAAAAATGGAATCCTTACTTTCTTTATGGATTGAAAAACAAGTACATGACCAAGTTCCACTAACTAAGAGCATAATTCAGGAAAAAGCAAAGAAATTATATGAAGATCTTGAAAAACAATCAATGCCAAATGATATGGAGAACGAGAATGCTGATGAAAGGCAACCAGAGTTTTCAGCGAGTCAAGGCTGGTTCGAGAGATTTAAAGTACGCCAAAACCTTTATAGTGTAAAATTAAAATTAAATTAAATTAAAGCCATTATTCATAGTAAAAGACTAACCCCTAAGCAAGTTTTTAACGTTGACGAGACGGGATTGTTTTGGAAAAGGCTATATATATTTCTAAAGCAGAAAAATCAGTTTCAGGACGTAAGCCAATCAAAAATAGACTCACTCTTCTTTTAGGCGGAAACGCGGAAGGAGATTTCAAATTTAAACCGTTTCTTATTTACAACTCAGAAAATCCTAGAGTAATGAAAGGCGTAATTAAAAAAAGTCTTCCCGTACATTGGCGAGTAAACAAGCAAGCGTGGATGACGTCTGCAATGTTTAAAGACTGGGTTTGTGAATGTGCTATTCATGAAATAAGATCGTATTACTCTAAAGAAAACTTGGATTTTAAAGCTTTGATTATTGTTGATAATGCTCCCAGCCATCCCATTTACATTGATCATTTATCAGACAATTTAACATTTTTATTTATGCCACCAAACACTACTTCAGTTATCCAACCAATGGATCAAGGGGTAATTTCAACGTTCAAAAGCTACTATCTGAGAAGAACGTTCAAACAGCTTTTAAACGCTATCGATGATCCACAAAAAATAGCACAATTCCAGAATTTTGGAAAACATTTAACGTACTGGATGCAATCAACAATATTTCAGAATAGTGGAATGAAGTCACACCCACTTGTATGAATGCTGTATGGCAGAAGATATGGCCAGAATGTGTTCGTAAAAACCCTAACGCTAGTCATATTGCATATGTTGGTGACATATCTGCAGTTTGTACAGAAATTGTTAATCTGGCAAAAGAAAATGAATTTGAGGGAATGGACGAAGCTGGTGTGAAAGAGCTTATTTCAACACAAAATGAAGACATGACCAATAATGATTTGATGGAATTAGATTTAGAATTGGCTTATAAAGAAAATTCAATAGAAAATTTAATGGAAACTCCTGAGCCAAAAATGCTTTTTTCAAAACAAATTAGCAAAGCTATGGCCCTACTTGACGAAGTCGCTTCTATTTTTACATAAAATGTCCCTGACGAAAAAAGAAGTTCAAAAGTTGCACGATCCTTAACTGATTCCGTAAGTTGCTACAAGGATATTTATTTGAAACAAAAAAAGAAAACGATCCAGCAAACTTTGGAAAAATATTTGCAGCCATCAGCATCTACGTACACATCGAACAATTGCTTCATCGTCCGATACAGAATCTCCAATAACGCTAGATTCTGATTCTTCATAAACATTAATTATCAATCTAGATTCTAACAGTAATGAAAAAAATATTGAATTGTTACGTTTTATTTTAATTTAAATAAATAAATAAATAAAATAAATAAATAAATTTATTAGAAACTGGAAATTGCTTTGTTTTTGATAAAATAACCGTTTGGATTTAGCATTGGAACGTATGCATCTTTAATATTTTAGCACACTTCCATACAAAAAGTTATTTCGAATTGCGACGTTTTGCTTGCGACGAATTTTTTGGGAACCAATTATCGTCGCAAAGCGAGGTATTGGTGTAGTATGTTAAAGTTATCGCAAAAATGGTGTCCGATTCCTCTTTGAAAATTCATATCTCTGGTAATTTTTATCCTAGAATAATAAAATAGGATTTATTTTAAAGGGGGAGGTTGTAGCAATATAAAAAAAAATACGAATAAAAATTATCCTTGAAATTTTTTTTCAAGGATAACGATTTTGTCCTTTATCCTTGAATATCTCAAAATGCGTTTTTTTTTATTCTTTTATATTATACTAGCCGCGTACCGCGGCTACGCTCGCTTCGCTTACGTTGTTCCATCGCTCCTGTTACTCCCGTTGCTCCCGTTTCTCCCGTTGATCCATTGCTCCTGTTTCTCCCGTTGATCCATTGCTCCTATTTCTCCGTTGCTCCCATTTCTCGCGTTGATCCGTTGCTCCTGTTTCTCACGATGCTCCTTTTACTTCTGTTGCTACCATTTCTCCCGTTACTCCCATTTCTTGCTCCCGTTACTCCATCCTCCATCCCCCATCTCCAATCCACCATCCTCTATCCTACATCCTCTATCCACCATCCACCATTTTCCATCCACCATCTACCATCCCCATCCACCATCCTTTATCCACCGTCCTCCATCTTTCATCCGCCATCCTCCATCATCCATCATCCATCCTCTATCCACCATCCACCACCCTCCATCCTCTATCCACCATCCTCTATCCACCATCCACCATCCTCAATCTATCATCCCCCATTCTCTATCCTCCATCCTCTATCCACCATTCTTCGCCCACCATCCACCATCCTCCATCTTCTATCCTCCATCCTCTATCCACCATCCTTCACCCACCATCTCCCATCCTCCATCCACCATCCTCTATCCACCATCCTCCATCTACCATCCCCCAAATTCCATCATCCATCCTCCATTCTCTATCCACCATCCTCCATCTTCCATCCTCCATATTCCATCTTCCATCCACTATCCTCTTATACCATTTAGTAATAGGAATAGGCATAACTAATACACCAAAAACGAACTGCCGCTAAATCATATGAAAAACACTCAAATGTTGAAATAACTCGCGAACCACCAACTGTTAAATAATTTTGTTAACGCAGAAACCATCGAGGGCGTACCCTCAACAAATCACCAAAGTTTCATCGCAATTGGATGAGTGGTTTAGGAGCCTATACAGGACAAACAGACAAAGACAGACAGACAGACAAACAGACAGACAAACATTCATTTTTATATATAGAGATAGGTTATACTATTTTACAAAACATACCAAAAAATTAACTTGGGATCCGGTTCAAAAAAATCGAAGAACATCAGTGCTTCTTAATTATATGTTATAGAAAAATTACAATTACAACATAATTGAGACGATGATGTTTTTCGATTTTTTTGGTCCCGATCCCATTGAGATCCCGAGTTAATTTTTTGGTATGTTTTGTAAAACAGTATAATCTACAAAATATAAAAAAATAAAAAATTAAAAAAAAGTGATTTTGAGATATTCAAGGATAAAGGATAAAAAATTTCAAGGATAATTTTTATTCATATTTTTTTTATATTGCTACATTTTTTAAACAACAATCTTTAAAATAAGTTCTACTTTATTATTCTAGGACAAAAATTACCAGAGATATGAATTTTCAAAGAGGACTCGGACACCATTTTTGCGAAAACTTTAACATACTATAACTAACAAAAAAAATGAGATAGAAACAAAAAAATGAAATTATATTTATATATTTTATTATATTTTCACTAGTTCTTCAAGTATAATTTTTTTTAAAAAAATCGGCGATGGTAAGGTCACAACTTTGGCGATTCCTGATGGAATAACCCCAATGTCGGAGTATAACATCAGTTTTTTCGAGATTAGGAGGTTTACTGGAAAGTTAATTTTGTCCTTAGAATAAAAATATCTAAAAATAGAGATTTTTAGCCAAATTAAAAGCCCTTTTAAACGACTCTAATTTCGGTATATTATTATATTAACGTATTCAAATCCATTATATCCACTTGGGTGTTGAATTTCAAAAAAGTTGTAAAATATGTTTTTAGGCCAGTGCATAGAAAGCAATTTGTGGAAACGTAAGCAACCTTTTCATACTCCCTTGGGGTTGAATTTTAAAAAATCGTGAAATTTGGTTTTAGGCCATTACATGAAATGCCCGTAGTATTAATAACCAATTTTATATTTCTTCAAACCAGTTTACAACTCCTTGGCTATATGCGACTAATTTAGGGTTGAATATCCAAAAATCATGATATTAGCTTTTTGGCAATTATACAAGAAGCCTGAAGGTACAATCTGGCTCGTACTGTCGACCGTCGCGGTCAGCAGTAACTGCCAGCAGTAGACTACTGCTTCAGGCAAAAACAAGCTTTCATGTCTGTTTGCGACTGCTCGGCATGAGGTTGGCAGTTACTGCTGACCGCGACGGTCGGCAGTACCAACCAGATTGTACCTTTAGGAAGTAAAAATCAATTCGATATCTCATCAGATCTAAGAAATTCGTAGGAACTAGTGAAAATGCCTGTAAAACCTTTATACTCGGGGGTTGAATATCACAAAATCTTAAAATCGGTTTGTAGGCGATTATACAAAAACTGTGTAGAAGTTAAAGCCAATTTGGTGTCTCATCAAAGCTAAGAGATATGGCGGAAATTGTAGAAACGCCTTCAACCCCCTTACAGCTTTTAGATGAATATTAAGAAAGCCAGTGGAAGTTACAATCAATTCGATGTGATGTCTTATCACTCCTAAGGGATATGACGGAATTCGATAAAACGTTTTCAACCCATTTAAACCCTCTTGGTGGTTGAAAAGGGAATAAATCCTGAAAGGGGTCCTTAGGCGATTATATACAATTCGCTTGAAAGTTAAAAGTTATTTAATGTCTAATCAGAGCTGAGTGATATGGCTGAATTCGTAAAATGTATACAAATCCTTTACACCCTCTTAGGTGTCGAATTTCAAAAAATCCTGAAAACGATTTCTAGCCATTTATCTGAAGTACCCATTGATGGTAAATTGGACGGCACCTAAAAGGTAACAAGTCAATTTTTCGATTGTTTTTCAGCTGATACAAAATTATTTTACCAAAGTCTAGATATAAAGATCAAAGATATAAGAACATATGCAAGAATTTATTCAAGGAAACTAAAGAACCGTTTTGTTTCCTCAAAAGTTGGATTTTAGACTTGTTTCCTTGTTTCCCACAGATGGCATCCAATTAATTCAATATTTCAAAAGGCCTAAGAGATATGACGAAATTAGTGAAAATATATGCATTCCATTTTTTTGCCCCTTCTCCCGCACCCCTCCTCCCATATCGATTTTTTTTGCAAATGGGTCCACTATCAAAGTCTATATAAATTTCAAGTTTCAGTGGTCGCTGATATCTATGGTAGACACCAACATTTTTCTTCTAAGACACTTCCCATACCTCCAGCCTCACACCCCACTCCTCAAGAGAGGTCTACTTAAAGGAGTTCACCAGGTCTATCCACAAAAAAAATTTATATAATATAATGCTTCAAGGTAGAAACCTGATTTTTCAAAATCGATAACAATACTTTATTTATTTATTTATTTATTTAGAGTAAACGGACAACATCCTTTTCGTACAAAATAGTATAACAATATTAGCGGAATGATAAAAATGTAAAAAAAGAAAAATATAATAGTATGATAAAATTTAAAGAAAATTAGATTAAAATACGGGAAAAAAAAGCATTTACACATAGAAAATTCGTTTAATGTCAGTAATTGATGTATTAAACAAGTCCGCTTCACTTGTGTAAGTATTGCCAGCTCGCATTATTCTTGAAACAGGGCTATATTTACCATAATCTGTCGAGTGGTAATCGACGGAAAAGCTGTCGATGGACCGAGATGAGTAACCAGGTACCCTGAAGTTGATGAGACCAAGAAGACTAGGACAATCCAACTCATTATTAATGACCTTAAACAATGTGACAAGCTCTGCTAGTTCGCGGCGTTTAGATAAGGTGGCAAGGTGCAAATCCGACGACAACGAATCATAGTTCATTTCATTGATGGGAATGTTTAATTTGAAGGCTATCAGCCGAAGAAACTTATGTTGGATCGTTTCGATTCTATTCACATGAACATTAAAGTGAGGGCTCCATATTGGAGAAAGGTACTCCAGGTGAGGTCGCACTAACGCACAATAAAGGTATTTTACAGTATGTATATTAGTGAAGGACCTCGTGTTACGCGAGATAAAACCCAGCATTCTACGGGCAGTACCGCAAATGCGGTCATAATGGGGAACAAAAGTAAATCCTTCATCGAATATAATTCCTAGATCCTTGACAGTGTGGACTTGAGGTAGGGAGATACTGTTAATTTGGTAGTCGAAACTAATAGCTTCTCGTGTCCTATTAAAAACAATAAAATGGCATTTATCAATGTTAAGATGGAGATGATTAGAGATACACCATGAATAAAGTGAGTTTAGATTTTTCTGAAGGACTAAACAATCGTCATGGGAATTTACGGTTTTAAAAATTTTTAAATCGTCAGCAAATAACAAAAAGTTAACGTCGGCAAACATAGCTACTATATCATTGACAAAAAGTAAAAACAGGAGAGGACCCAAGTGGGATCCCTGGGGAACTCCCGAGTTAACAATAAACGGATCGGATTTGGCAGACTTTATACGAACAATCAACCTTCGGTCAAGTAGATAATCCTTAAGCCAATTAAGGAGAAGGCCAGTGATACCGATGGTGGTTAATTTTTGGATAAGTATGGAATGGTTAACTTTGTCAAAAGCTTTTGAAAAATCCGTGTAAATACTATGAACCTGTAGTCGTTTTTCCAGCGAACAACATATATTCTCAGCATAGGGTAATAGATTAGTCAAAGTTGATTTCTGTTTTTGGAACCCATGCTGGTTGGGTGAGATGAAATTCTTAAACAAAGGTGTTAATGCATCAGTAATTAATTTCTCAAACAGTTTAGGAATGACCGACAAAGAACAGATTGGCCTATAGTTCTCGATATTGCTTTTATCACCAGCCTTATGAATAGGTACCAGAAAGCCAATTTTCCAAACTGAAGCGAGGCGTCCCGTTTCCAGAGATTTATTAAACAATAGTGACAGCGGAAGTGCGAGATACTCACTGCACATTTTTAAAAATAAAGCAGGGACGTTGTCAGGACCAGCACTCTTACTCACATCAAGAGCATTCAACAATTTAAGGACGTCATCAGAATTAATATTAATAGACGACACAACAACATGAGAACTGGAAATGAAATTGTAGTCAACTTGTACTTTACTAACATAGACGCCAGAGAAGTAACGAGCAAACAGATCCGCAATACCGTTTAAGTCAGAAGCACTCGCCGACCCTAGAAACATTTCAGGGGGTAAAGTGTTGTCGGACCTAAGAGAATTGATGTAGTTCCAAAACTGCTTTAGATTAGATGGGATCGCATTCTCGACCTGAGTAATATAAAGAGAATAACACTCCCTAGTCATCACTTTGCATGAAGACCTAAGCGTTGAGAAACACTCGTAATCGAGCGCTGTGCCAGATGACTTAAATTTAGCATGAGCAGCTTTCTTATCGGAAATAAGTTTTTTTAGGTCGGCGCTATACCACCTTGGAAAAGACGAATTAAACACAAGTGAGATTGGCACAAAGTTATCAATTATATCGTGGAGAATTATATCATAAAACTTGTTAACGGCATCATCTAAATCAAGCATCCCGAAAATACTAAACCAATCTAATAATGCGAGCTGTTCACAAATTCTGGTATAGTCAGCTAATTTAAAATTATAATCCACATACGAAACAGGACGATTCACATTAGAAACGTAAGATAATAGAACATTCAGCGCCGGATGATACATCGTGTCCAGTGGCAGAAGCTCAAACGATGATTGCGACACGGTAGCAAATGACGATGTAAGGTTTGAGAACACCAGGTCAAGTAAACTGCCGTGTATATTGCGGATAGAGTTGATTTGAGAGAGGTCCACGTCGCAGAAATCGTCTATGACTTGACGACAAGATAGGCAATTAGTTGATACATTCCAGCAGTTCGTATCCCATCGCACGGCTGGTAAGTTATAGTCGCCAACAATGAGAAAATCAGCCATCGGAAGGTTATTAATAATATTTTTGACGTCACTGCAATGAGAAGCGAAAACCTCAAGCGGAGATGACGGAGGAATATACACAGCTCCTAGTACCAGTTGAAAGCTGCCCATAGTAATCAAGACGAAGATTTGCTCAACACTATTGTTACCGGTCGTTAAAAGTCTTGAAGATAGTTTATCAGAAACTGCAATCAAACAGCCTCCACCTCTTTTGGAAGAGCCATTAAGCTGGCAACGATCAAACCGATATACTATAAAGCGATGCAAGCCTAATTCACTAGTTAGGATTACATCGTCCAACCATGTCTCGGTAAGAATAATGACATCGAATTCGGCAGTCGCTAGATTCCTTCTGAACATGCATAGCTTGGTTCGCATTCCCCTAACATTTTGATAGTACAGGGAGAAAACCTTGCGTGAAGAACAACTTATGGTATTACTGGTGGTGGTGAGGCTGCTACCTCGTTTTTTGCACGATGAACAAAACTTCTGATCCGAACGGAGACAGGCCAGATGGCCGGATCCAAAGCTCGTTCTAGAAGGTGTACTGGAACTCCAATTTTGAAAGTCACGAAGCGAAGAGAAGAGATATCAACGTCTCTTTTTGTCAATCTAATACATAACAGCTGATCCGCAGATATGTTCAGCCTAAGAGCCGTATAGTTTTTAACGGCATCCGACGTAGTCCCAGACTCGAAACGAGACAAATGCAACCATCTGATTTCAGGAATGACGTTAAATGCGTTACATGCAGAGGTGTCGGTGCCTGCAAAGTTTAATCGGCGTTGAGGCCGACGATTAATTTTAATATTGGACACGGAGGAAGATGTGCCAGCAGCCGAAGAAGGTTGAACAGATGGAGCACTCACACTTGACGCATCAGCTACGGACAGTCCCCTCCGCCTGCTCTGAGGAAGCGGTGGAAAAGTTGCGCAATTTTCAACAGACGGAGCAATCAGCTGATCGGTGTTGTTTACTTTAGACGATGTGAAAACAAGATTTTCAACAGACGGAGCAATCAGCTGATCGGTTTTGTTTACTTTAGACGATGTGAAAACAAGATCAGCTGATGAGGTTGACCCAGCGTCGGTTCCCATCGGCGTACGGTCGACCGACGGTGAAATGCTGTTTGACAAAGTCAATGCGACATTTAGCGGTTGAGCAGTAGAGTCGAAAGTCGAAATGGGTATTGGCTTCGACGAGACGACCTTAGCGGCATTTGGCGGATGACCATTCGGTATATTCGGTGAATGACCTGGTGGGCTAGCACTGCTCGTTTTAGCACTAGAGCGAAGTACCCGACTATCGGGAATATGAATGTGCAGCGGCTCTTTAGCCGGTGCGATGATTGTTTGTGATGTCTTGGCAGCAGACGTCACCAGTGAATGAGAAGTATGTGCATAATCACCGTCAGTGACGGTTAAAAGCCTATCAACCTCGACGAGAGCGTCTTGGAATCTTTTGTTTGTTTATTAAATTAAAATAATATAGTAAAATAGGTCAACAATCTGGGCGCAACTTTATTATTTTTTTGGGACAAAATCCGAGATTTGGAACGAGGCAACCACCCTAAAAAAATTTAGGATGCATGCCTCGAAATAACCGGTGCTAGCTACATTTTGGTTTTGACCGCGTCTCAGATTTTGTAAAAAATTTTAATCTTTATTCGTATCAAGCGAATACGTTAGACACCGGACATTTTTTTGTTGCTTTTTTGGAGTTTTTTAGTCCTAAAATGTTAAATTATAAAATTTCAGAGTAGCATATTTATTGTTAAAAATTGTGTTCTTGAATAAAGGTAATAAGTAATAAGTTACCTATTGAGAAAACTCAGTGCAGTTATTCGAGATATAGTTTAGAAGCTACGATTTAATATTGTTAGTCATTCACTAGTCATTTTTCTAAACACCCTATAGTAAATCGAAAATTGACCTCCCTTTCCATACGATTTTTTAACCGAAACCGAACCAAACTCTATACAAGTAACTCGCTAATTGCTCCAAAACCTTTTCATCCTTTTAAAAAACTACCTTCAACATAAGAACAGGTAATTTAAATATCATTATACTAAAATCAGAGCCATTTTCTGATCGTTGTGTAAAATGCTTCTGACTAACAAATGCAATAAAATTTTTCAGTCGGTCTGGGCGTAGCTAGAATTTTATTGCACAGGATCTGCAGTCATAAAGCTACTTTGTCTTTTGGTTTCTTGAATATTTACCTACATATGGAAATCGTATTTTATTGTTACCCGGCATATTAAATCAGAATGTATAAGCCCTAGTATTATTTTACTTAGAAAACCTAATACCCGTACTGCACTGGAAGACTGTAGGATTATGCCTGGCAGTATCCTTTTTATGGGTTCCAAGAATTTTCTTAAAGGTCTAGGTCTTTCCCCGACAACTCTAGTCAGTCTTAAGGGTACGATTCCAAGACCTCATATGCTAACCTCTGTGGTTTCATGAACTACATGCTGATCCTAACATTTGCTTGCAATTTCCTTGTGGTGATCAGAGTTATGTGAGATATTAGAAATAATAAGCAAATACCTTCTATCCCGAAAGACGCATTTAAGGATTAATCCAAAATGTTTACTGTAATAATTCCCAACAGAATTAAAGTTGATTGATGACATTGTGGAGAGTAAGTACCCAAGGGCGATCATATAACATTTTACAGAAAGGAGCAAAGCTATGTCTTAGAAAGTGAAGAAGATGTGGACAAAAGGTGGTAACTCAGGTTTCGAATGGATGAATAAAAGTAAGTACACCCAACCACTCAGAAATATTAGTAGCCGTGTGTTTGCACCCACACCCAACTTGCTATTTTTGCGCGAATGACTATCAATTATCCAAATATTATCCGATGAAAAAGATCAAAGAGAATTATGCAACCGGAGAAATTTCAATTTTGTAGTGTCTTTCTTTTGATTTTTGATTTTTTGTCTTGAAGTTTCTTTCACTTCTTTGAAAAATATTCGCATATGTACTAAAGCCTTAAGCTACATATTGTAGTGGAAATAGATTTAACTGACACTATTCAACTCGATACTGTTCTCAACTAAATTACATTTCACTCTTCATAATAGAAAGCTGCAAGCATATCTTTGATGACACAAATTTCTTAATCCGTCGAGCCGGATATGAACCAGAGAACAACGTATGGAACTGAGAAGAAGTGAGTAATATATTTATAGTGAACCTGAATTTGAAATAGTTGTTGCACATTTTACTTCGGTAAATCGGAATGGTGGAATGTAAGTGGAGCTGGTGCCCCTTTTGCCAGTTACAAGTACCTCGAAGTGGCAAATAATATTCTACACTGATCATTTTTTTTACATCTTAGGACAAGCATAGCGCAAAACTGCAAAAACATTTCAGTCCGTCTGTCCGCCGTACGTAATCGCGTTTGAAAGCTCGTATCTCCCAAATTCATTGAGATATTAAATCGATGTTTTTTTGGATGATAGACTGTGTGAACACCTTTAAGTGGTTGGTGATATGAGGGAGCAGGTAGGAAGAGCGGTTTAGACGGAAACTTATATTTATAAACATGGAACACATATAGATCTATGATAGCGAAGCCATTTTCAAAAAAATTTTGACATGGGTGGATGGGTACACGAGTGGAGGAAAAACAAGCATTCGAAACGCTCGGAAGCTGGGATTGAGACTTTATGAAAACCATATCTTCTAAACCGGTCCATGGCACGGGGTTGAAACTTGGTGGTTTGTTGTGGGTGTACTAGGAGAAGGAATTGGACATGAAATTTCATTGAAGATCAGTGGCGTGCGCGGATGGGAGTGAAAAACTTTAGATTACGATATCTCAAGAAACCAATTATACCAGAAAAACGAAATTTGGGGGAACTTCGCTAAATATAACATGTTTTATGAGGCGTGGAGCATGGAAGTGGGATGATAAAAATTTTTCAAAAAAATCGCGCTCCATATCCCAAGAACTGTTTAAGATAGAATCTTAAAAAATTTTACAGGAGATAGCCTAATAGACCCCTAGGAGGGGTATATTTTCTTATCTCTGGAACTACTTATTTACTTACGATGGCGCTACAGTCCAAATCGGAACTTGGCCTCCTGTATGTGCCGCCTCCAGCCTTCTCAGTTCAGTGACCGCGTCCTCCAGTTTGTGAATCTTAGCAGTGATTTGCTGTCTGCGTCAATAGAATCCTCCCAGCGCTTCCGTGGTTTTCCAACTGGTCTTTGTCCATTAACTTTTCCCTTTAGTGTGCGTTTGGGGATTCTTCCGTCATCCATCCGCTCCACATGACCAGCCCATATTAGCTTTTTGAATTTTATGAGGATCGATACTTCCGGATTATCAAAGATCTCTGGAACTGCTTATATTTTAAAGTTGAAACTTAATGGGTATATGTAGAGGTACTGGAAAAGTAATTTAGATGAAAGTATAGTAATAACAAAAAGAATAGTCGCTAAAAATGGAGTGCATATATTTTCACGAATATCGTCATATCTCTTAATTTTTCTAAAGTATTGAATTCATTTTACTTCTACGAGTTCTTCCGATAAATACCTATAAAAAATTATATATTTTTATATTTTTAACCCCAAAGGGATGTAAAGGGGTTGTATGCTTTTCACAAATTCCGCTTCATCCCTTAGATCTGAATATATATTAAACTCCGACGGGCTTTTCATATAATTGCATAAAAGCATTTTTCGCTTTTCAGAGCCCTTAAGAGGGTATTAAAGCGTTGTACACGATTTCACGAATTCCGTCATGTTCCTTAGTTCAGATAAAATATCGAATTGATTTGTATTTCCACAGACTTTTTACTTAATGACCTACAAATTAATTTCGGAATTTGTATTCAGCCCACAAGGGGTGTAAAGGAGTTGCATAGTTCCTCACAATTACGCATATCTCTTGGGGCCTGATGAGATATTAAATTGATTTTATATTTTCACAATATAATGGGGTTGTATACGTTTTCACAAATGTCGCCATATCTCTTAGGTCTGATAATAAATCAAATTGGTTTTTACTTTCACGCCATTTTTATATAATCACCTACAAACTAATTTCAGGATTTTTAGATATTCACCCGCAGTTTTCACGAATTCCAAAACACCTCTGAGATCGCATTAGATATCGAATTGGCTTATATTTCTGCAGGTTTTCTATAAAATGGCAAAACAATTTATATAAAATTTTAAGCACAATCAACCCCCAACCCAAATTGGTGAGCGTGCTAATAAGGCGGACAACTCTAGGTGGGCAGGGCTGTCAAGCTGTAGGATTCTAAAGCCCTGTGGCCCGAGCTGGAGAGTCAAAAAACTAGGAATATATTAACTTGGGATAGAGGAAGGCTGCGACTGCTCGTCGGAGCACTGACGGGTTACTGTATGCTGGGGAAAGACGCTATGCGGCTAGGGCTAGCGGAGACCGACATGTGCTGGTTTTGCCATGATCTGTACGCTGTGGAGGACATCACTCACATCTTGTGTGAATGCCCAGGATTCGCTAGAAGGTGACTGAAATGGCTGGGTAGTCTTTTCTTTGATAACATCGAGGATTTGAAGTCATTAGGGGTTGACAAACTGGTTAGGTTCTGCAGGGAATTGAAGTGTTTTTGAGGGGACGGAACAGCCCTCGATAATCTGAAGAGATTGCAATGAGCCCGTATGGCGCCTAGGGAGCGCGGTCGTTCTAGCACTGCGCCCCATCTTAAACCTAAACCTTAACCTAACCCCCAACCCCAAGGTGGTACAAGGGAGCTTCATAAAATTGTGAAAACACAATTTTTGCAATACCTCTGACCTGACGAGGTAATTAACTGGTTTTTACTTCTACATAGTCGCCTATAAATTAATTTCATTATTTCTTGATACTCAAACCTTACGTAAATGTAAGGGGGTTGCATACATTTTCACGAATTCCAACATATCTCTTAGATCTGATAAGATATCGAGTTGGTCTTTACTTCTTCAGGTTTTCTACATAATTGCCTAAAAAATAATTTCAGAATTTTTAAAAATTTAACCCTAATCCTTAAGGGGACTGCATGCGTTTTCAAAAATTTTCCAATATCTCTAAGGTCTGATGATATATCAAATTGATTTTATTTTTTTCACGCTTTTCTTGTTATTGCCCAAACATTTTATTGCCCTTTTTTCGAAATTGCAAGGGGTTGGCAAAATCACAGAAACGGCTTATTTTGGCGAAACTTTATAAGTCTGGGTGAAACTTTAGCTCCACTCCTCCACCAATTACGTTTTTAAACCGGGCCTTTTTTTACCAAAAATAATAATGTTGCGAAGAGATGGTTGGTAGTTTTTTTTGCATTATATGACCGTAATTCCAAAAGCAATAAAATTAGCAAATTTTCGTATATAATTTAAAAGCAGTAGAAGATTTATTCCGTTTTTTATTCAATTAATTTTGATTCCGTTTTTTTTAATCATTAGTAGAAAGAAGTGTTAGTTAATTCGAATTCTATCACAGTGTTATTAGTTCCAAAAATCATTAAACTGATTTTGTATTGTTCCTACTTAAGA
This sequence comes from Beris morrisii, assembly GCA_951812415.1. Lineage (NCBI taxonomy): Eukaryota > Metazoa > Arthropoda > Insecta > Diptera > Stratiomyidae > Beris > Beris morrisii. The sequence continues at coordinate 34,112,144 of OX638313.1, read as the reverse complement.
GATTGGTTTCATACGTTTCAAGTCAAGCAGAGTGTAATTATGACCTGAGTCCACATTTTCGTATACATAGAAAATTTCCCAAAAATATTATTTACTACCAAATTTGAAATTCTCCTAGTTCAATTGCTCGATCCTTTCACTTATACCTGACTCTTCTCGGATTTAACAGCCTAAATTTTTGTCTCTTCGTCAAAATTCCCCAAAACCGTTTCGAAATTACCGGATTATTGCCAGTGAAAACCTTTCTTGCGAAACCGATTAGCCAGTATAGACAGGCGATGCTAATTACCAAATGTACTTAGTTTTCGATTTTATTACCATGCGCAGGTAAATTGAAATCAAAGGTGTGTAACTTTGGGCGATTTGATTTTGGAATTTTTGTTTTAAATATCTGGTATATAACGCGGTTGTTACTCCCTTCTCCAAAGTTCTATGATCGGGACGCGTATATAAAACGGTAAAACTTTTGAAATATTTTATCATACTTTACAGTGCCTTCCGCAAGTGATAGTCATAGTGTATAGTGAGAAGTGATGGTGTTTTAAAGTTCTGGGATTTTCGATTGGACTACCTCAGAAAATAGTGTTTTGTGATTTGATTTTACTTAGGCCATATCACATCTGCTGTTTTCTATCAGTAGTTTTCAAAATCTTCGATTCGTGTATTTTTCAATGTGTTTTGTCGTCTTTTTCTTGGATTTTATTCTTGTACGACAAACTTGATTCAGTCGGTGTAATTTTTCATGTACTCATCACTGGATAAGTTTGTCGTACAATAGTACAAAATTACCACTTTGTCTAAATTGTTATTAAATTTGTTGATACATTTGCAGCTTTATTTTCAAGAAATTCTTCGAATTGTATCGCGAATGTCGGTATAGTCGCTAATTAAAATCCCTAGTGACTAGACTGAACACTCGTAGCCTACGATTAGGAAGATTGCAACAAAATGTTTAAAGTGAAAAGTGCATTAAATAAAAAACTACCAAAATTAATTCATAATTAGTTGCTTTGGTTATCTAACTTTTACTGATTTGTGTATTGTCTTAAAGCTAGATCACCATTGCATTTAGTTGTGACAAAAACATCGTTTCTTTTCAATTATATTTTTAAATACTCCGTACACTAACCGTTTATTTACAGTTTTTAGTCTATTACAGTATAAGGGCCGATCGTTGTGATATCATTTTTAATATTCGATATCACAGTGGTTGTACTTTGTATTTTGGTAGCAAACTCATCAGAGCAACAAAATTTATTCCTCACTTAGTTTTTCTTTTGCTCACAAGTGAAATCCGTTGGTTTCCTAACTTATGTTAATTTTTTAAATCATAAAGCTAGACTACCAATGAATTTTGCTGTGATAGTCAACAATGCAATATTTGAATACGTATATTTAAAAATGTTTTAAATAAAAATTATCCAGTAATAGGTATTTAGTTTGATGGTTTTCTATGAGCCCATCACTGGATATCGTTTGTCAAATAATTCAATTTCGGTGATTGGCAAATAAACTAGTGGATTTCAGTTCAGAAAGTGTGAAATAAGATTGAAATTTTGTTTGGGAAGTTACGAGATGAACCTTGCTCAGTTGATATAAATTTTATATTTGAAAATCACTGGGCACAGTTTGTCTTATAAATTTCTAATATATCTACAAGGATTTTGCGATATACTAATATACAAATTTTATGTTTTATCAAATTCAAAAGGAAGAACCCAGCCATTTTTAAAAATTTCTTTCTCATGAATACTTTTCTATGTCAAGCAAAATGTAGTTACGATTTAGGATCATTTGTTGTTTCGTTGCAGCATTTATATTCGGAAGAAGCGCCTACAGTTTAAGTTGGTTATTAACAATTTATTTTAATTTTCCTTAACTTTTGACCACTTTAAGTTTGTCAAAATTTTTGGCAATAACTCTGTGTACTCAAATTTTACAAAAATATCTATGGAACTGAACTATTAATTAGTGCGCTCAGATAAGTTTTCTTCACTTTTCAATTATAATCACTTTTGAAACTCTTCTAGATGAAAAAGAGTGTTTTATACGCATGATTCCGCCCAAAAAGTACGCAACCAAACAACGAACGAAGTAGTGCATCATTTTTTGACTGGCCAAAATCAGTTTAATGTCCGTCCAAACGCACGACAACTCAAGAACGGCATTTAAACTTACAAGTTTCGTATCAACTCGTTTAATCGATTTTGTAGGTCCAAGTTCGTTTAATCGCCGAGATCATTTTACTCCTTCTGGAAGCAGGCATAAAATAGTTCTTGATTGAGACTATTGTCACTTCAGAACTCTCTTTTTAATCTAGGAATCTGAAATTTGCAATACGTTATTATTTAGTTAAGAATAAATGTGAGCAAAATGCAAGGACGTCTTCGTTGAAGAGAAGTTATTACCATATTCGTCCAGTACGGGAAGTAAATCTGTATGAAAGGATGATGATGATGATAGGTGCCACTAGTGTTGCGGTCAACAAAGGGGCTCATTGTACCACGCTGTTTCGTTAAGAAACTTAACGATGCCCATGTATATTCCCCAAGCCTAGCCGGATTGATTTCTTACGAAATTTGTATCCTGACTGCGTCCTGATTGTGAGAATTTAGCATACTTCAGGTTCCTCCAGTTTCCCAAGCGGGTTGATTTTGGGTACACATCGTTAGGTCCAGGTCCGTGAATCATACGCTTCTCATGAAGTAAGCGCAAAATAACTGCGTAGAAGGTTTCTTCCTTCCTCAAGCCGGTTCGATGTTCTTCGAAAACCACCTCAGCTGAGTCAAGATAAGCATAATTGCAACGCGCCTGCTTCTTCTTCCTCAAGCCGGTTTCTTATTTAAGGAGACCAGTTTCTTCAAGTCGGTTCGACTCCTTGATGAAAGATCAAGATCTAAGAGCTCCTCGCTCCGTATGAAGTTACCACCCAATGTAGACAGTCGTGTTCGAGCAAAAGCTGGGGATTCACACAAAAGGTGTGGACTCATCCTCTTCACAGTATTGGTCACGCATGGGAGAACCTAGAATTTTCATCCATTATAGATGCTGTTGCAGTATATGCCTACAGCAGGCTTAAGACCAGAACAGTGTACTTCCAACCCTGCCCATGCGAGCAAGTCGGCCACTTCGTTTCCTGGTATGTCCGAGCTTCTTCACTTTATTCAGCCTCCCAATCCTCAACAAGTCGTGAAGAAACTGGATTAGGATATTTTTTTATCATTCACAAAGCCCAGGGACGAAACTCCTGTTTTATTAAGTTTAGGCAGCCAGGACCCCTCCCTGCGCAAAACTTCTTGCTGCCTTGAACATGACTCCCAAGCTTAAAAATTGAAAGTTTGCGATTTAACATCAAAGTTATCCACCTATCAAGCGTTGGTTCAACCAGTCCATCACAGAGTGTTCCCTCAAAAGTAGGACTGTCGAAAACCTCTTCAATATTAAAGAAAATTGCAAGTACATATTGCTTATGATCCAGTGAGTTTTGAACCTTCCCAACAAGCTCATTCAGCGCAGGTTTAGTTGATTTTACTCTTTGGGTGTGAAAGGATAGTTGGAAGTGAGATTGAGATGGTCAGGCTTGTGCCATGGAATGGTTCATGAGAAATTAGTGTTGAGTGGAATTTTTTTATTAATCCCTTCATCACAAAGATAATCGAATCTCCAAATATAACGCCAATGAAGGAGGAAGCGGATTAGGAGTTAGATGGGAGAGTTGGACTCATTTGACTCTATGTGCCAGAAAATACATATGCCGGGACATCCTACATTACGTTGATGTTCGCAAGAGTCAATAGTAGTAGTGATTAAATTGTCACGTATTAACTTAAAGTCCGGAAAGTCCGAAGCAGATTGGTCACATATGAAAATTATATTTAAGTCTGGATTGTGGCCCTGTAGGTTTAGGTTTAGGTAAGGTGGGTGGTCGCTTCGCGATCAAGCACATAGATCGCCAATGGGTCCGTTGTGATCCCACATTTACGAGAAAAGATACCCGTGTGCCCAAGACAACATCTTAGGTAAACCACCCCGCCAGCCTGACAAACTGCAGCTTGTCCAGCTTAATGCTTGTGAATTCGCCCAAGTCTATGGCGAAGCGCGTACCTAAAGTAGGTTCGCGCCTCCAAGCCAGGCCCGGGCATTCGCAAAGTGGAAAATACTTTCCTCGGCATCGGGTTCACTACAGCTGCGGCACAGATCTGTAACGTCCGCAACGCCTAGTCTTCTGGCGTGCCAGTCGATCAGGCAATGGCCCGTCAGTACACCAATTAGGATACGAAGCGTATTCCGATAAACTTTGTCCTGCTCGCATTTAGGGTCGGCAAGATCTGCCTGGCCATGAGACACGATGTGAGGCCTGACCATCTTGTATTAGCCTCTGATATGGCCGTCACGTCGATAGCATGTTTAATCTCCTCTATGGGCCTCCTCATTGGAAGAGCTAGCGCTTGATTCAGCGCTGAACCACTCCTTGCGAGTTCATCCGCAGCCTCGTTGCCCGGAAACCCGCTGTGACCCGGAACCCAACAAATTGTAACGTTCAAAAGGGTGCATAAAGCACTAATCTTATCCCTGCATAGCCTCACGAGGCACTGTAAAGAACGAAAGTTCTCTGTGAATTCAGCAAATCAAAAACTTTGTCACACAACTGGCACTTAAGTTAGTAGCAAAGAATGAGAATGTTGACGGCAATCTAGAATGGACGTAATTTGGACGATTGTATATGTAATCTGAGTGGCTGCAACGATAATGGTTGCCATGGCAAAGTACAAAATCTGTCAGTTGATTTTGAATTTTTAATGTTCATCAATACAACAGCAAAAAGTGTAAGCAGAACCAACCCAGCAAACACATTGGCGAGGATTTGCTGGCAGCAAGAATTAGGCAAGGGGAAACAAAATGCGATCAGCTGGCCCTTTCATCGAATGATTTAAAAATTCTTGCTAAATGCTTGCAAAAAGATTGCAATTTCTAAGGATAACATTTTTTTAACCCTTAGAAATGGCACGCTTTTTGCAAATGGATAGAGATCCATATTGCATATTCTCATTAGGTATTTATTAGTTGCGCATATTATATATGTACATACATTTTTTGATACGAGTGAAAGCGATTTTTAATAACCGGTGAGCAAATTAAATTTTAGACAAGAATTCTTGCCGGCAAGTCTAAAATCGCCACTTAGAATTTACTTGCCAAATTATGGTTTTGAGCAAGGGAACTGATAAACTACCCTTGCTCAAAGCGATAATCAGACAACTTGCGTTTGAGTTGCCATTTGTAACGTACCGGCAAGAAACATTTTAGTCCGGCGTATAACTTATTTTCGAGGCTTTTGCAATTGTTGCCGCAAGGGTTTTGCTTGCCTACTATAAACCGCCGACAAGTTGCATACGAGTTAAAATGTTTGGTGGGAAGGTTTCATGCGTTGCTATCTTGAAACTTCCTTCAACATTTTCATATTATTGTCAGCCATTTATCGCAACTTTTTCCTAAATTTATTCATCACGTCGCATATCCTCGTCTACAATAAATAAAACACAAATTTAAATATTACTGTTTTTAATATAATGTATATATATATAATTGTTTTATTTGATCTTTTCAACTATTTTAATCGTCGGTAAAATCTACTATTATAATATAATCTGAACAATTCTGATCTATTTAATTTATTTCTTGTTTCTCAAAATATTTACGAAGAAAATGCTTGGAATTTTTTTCTTTAAATTATATGAAGAAAAAAATAAGCAAAACACAATAAATGTTTAGGCCTGTTAAATAATAATAATTGGTTTGTTCTATATTTTCTTCCCAGTATAAACATAATATTTGCTTCATTTATTATTTATATAATCTTTTCTTTTATTTAAAATTTTGTGGTTATTGCGAACCTTCTCAAACTGCATAGCGTCTAATTAATAAATATTTTTTTTGTTTCTTTTAAAGTTTTTTTTTAGATATAGTGTATATTAATAGATCAGTACTACTGGTTTATTATTAATAATAATAATGCGCGTTTTTTACACTTCTATCTCTCAGACGTTTTAGTTGATGATAGTACATTTTTTTTTATAGAATAATAAAAGCTATAATTTCATTTGTTTCTTTTTTCACTAGTTTTGTATCAATGTCTGGTTTTCTGTGTTGTATGTAATTCACACAATATAAATTGTTTCATATAAATGTTGATTTGTTTTAAATTGTTTGCTTGTATAATTTTTTTCACACGGGCTTTTTTTCTCGCTTTTTATGTTAAATATAATGTTTGTATATAAATTACGTTTAAATAGTATTTACTAATTGCTTAAAAATTATTTTAATAATATTAATAATAATCTTAACGGTATCTTTTCTTTTAGTGTAACTTCAAATGTTTAAAAATTGTTTGTTTTGCTCGTTTTTTATTAACAATGTAATGCAGACTAGAGTCCTGCTAACACATTTCCAAACCCCATTACCGTTCCCGGTTTACTCTTAAAATTGATTTAAATGTAATTTTAACTTTGCCTAAAACTAGAAAAATAGTAACGATACTAAAATGCACAATAAATGTCGGTTTTTCATAATTATATCACAAAATAAATATATATATATTTTTAAATGGTAAAATTGATTCTGGTTTTAATTCGATTATAAGGGCGAGACTAAATTAAAATTATGTTGCGGTGCTCGAACGATCGTTTTATGTATTTCGGTGATGTGAAAGTTCTGATTATTTTTAAAGAAACTGAAATATGTGACGGATCTGGTATTAAGGCAGTTGAATGAAGATAGGTAATTAAATTTGTAGAGCTTAATGTTTAAACGCACGATAAAATCGAGAACACGTCGATTCTAGGAGTTGAAATTTGGTATCCAATCTACACGTTAAAACAACGTTTGTTTATCAGCGAAATTGTTGTAATCCTTCGATTAGTTCCCATACGAGTTCTAAAATACGTGTTCGGTAACTTCAGAAGGAAGAGAATAATCTGAAATGTTGAGTACTAAGATTCACCACTTTTTGTCAACAATTGTTTTTTAGCGAGTGTTGCACTGAATTTATTAAGTAGACCCAAATGATGCACAGATTTTCTACAGTCATGCTAGCGTTTGTGACAAACATCTTTTATGCCCCATTCTTCAGCTTTCTGGAATACGAGTTATAGGCAGGGGCCGTCCCAAGCCTATTAAAAATCATATCAAATAACGTGACGATTATAGCAATTGACGCCGCCGATCGTTGGTACTCCGGGGTCCGGGTAGTCGTTTGCCTCGCTCTCCATAGGACCGGCTCTGGTTATAGCCAAGTGAGCCCATACAACATTTTGATGGGAGGGGCAAAACTATGCCTAAGAAGGGAATTCATGTGACGAATATTTTACAACAGAAGAAATAGACTGCGGTTAGTTTCCTACTGTGTGGAAAATTTCAGACGTGGTGATGATTCCGAAGACTGGTCAGAGCGGTCGCTTCCCACAAAATTATCGACTGATTAGACACTGCCTGCAGTTGCAAAAGTAGCAAAGAAAGGTATTCTGAAACAACTTTAGGAACATGTTGACGATGAGAGCACTCTTCCTGATGAGCAATTTACTTATTGAGTCGATCAATTCACAACAAACCAATTGGTCCGGGTTGTCGAATCTTTGTTTTCCGCCACATTAGATTAGATTTTCGAGTAGGGGTTGGTTTGGTTACCTCTATTACTGAGGCCTGAATTGGGCCTGGTTGGTTGGTTGGTTTACGTGGTGGCCCATCTGCCGTAACAGTGCCCAATTAGCACAGGAAGCGCCGTTTTGATACCACAACTCGTTTAACCTGGTCGTTGAGGGCTGATGAAGTAGATATATAGTTTTGTAGAGACCTAGGGCTTGAATTGATTATCATATCAATCCAGAGCTGTTCAAGAAGGCAATCCATTCTCCAATCTTGTTTTTCGAGATCTCATCAAGGTTATTAAAGAAGGGTTTGCCTAGTGCGCGAAGTCTGGCTCTAGCTAGGGCTGGACACTCGCAAAACAGGTGGACAACGGTTTCCTTCTTGTTTGTATCACCACAGCTGCGGCCATTCACGTTAAAGGGAATAGCCAGTCTGGCCGCATGGTCGCCGATCGGCCAGTCTCCCGTGCTGACTGCCGTGACTCTGTAGACGTCCACACGGCTCCTACTCATTAGTTCCTCTGTTCTGCTCCGGGAGTAGGATGGCCATATCTTCCTAGATATGACGCAGTTGGTCAGTTCTCTCCATCTGGAGTTGGCGTTTGTGAGAAAGTGGGTGGTTATTTGGCGTTTAACAGTCCCTAGTGGGATCTGAACTGATTCCACCAAAGAGCCCTGAAGAGCAGAGCCTTGCCTAGCTAATTCGTCTGCCCGCTCGTTACCCTCTATCATGCGACGTTCCCTGTATTACCTATGATTCATCTTCGATCTCTGCGCTTTCAATGAGGCTTAGCATTTTCGAAGAGGAATGGCTAGGAAATCAGATGGTTACATGAAGCCCTGACCGAAGTGACGAAGTCTTTTGTGAGCAAGTCCCCCACAGAGGATGTGCTCTGGGGTTTCGTCTTCGTTATCGCAAATTCTGCATATTTTGCTCTCAGAGAGACCAATCCTTTGGAGACGCTTTCTAATGTAACAATGTTCAGTCAGAGCACCCACTAGAGTTTGGGTCTGATGTCTGCTTCATTCCAGATAATCAGACGTTCTTTTCTCCGAATGTTTCGGAATGAATAGCTTTGAGTGTCTGTGAATACGCTTTGCCACATTTGGATGTATATTTTAAGTGTTCTTAATTGTACTTCAGAGTCCTCCATAGAATAATAAATAATAAATGCACATTTCACTTCAAGTGCCTGAGCAACAACAAACATTATACGTGCGCCTCAGCAAACGATTTTGTAAAGATTCACTACAAATTTTGCATGAAGAATATAAAAAATATATCACGCTCACAAGTCAGCAAAATATATTCAAAACTAAACAATAAAAAGGGAATCCACATGTGTACATTTACTTCACTTAGATGAATCGACAGTGATTCATTTGCGATACTTTTGGTTTTCTGGACTTTTTTAGTTTAGTAATTATTTTTTTAGTTTATTAGTCCCGAATCGATAAGATAAGTAAAATCTGCTTCTGGTAGTTCACATAAAAATTTTCTCCTTTATCTTCTGTTCAATTGATTAAGTTTTTTTTTAAAATGGAGAGAAAAAACCAAACTATTTGTAGTTGTATGATTGCCACATGCTTACGATGAAAAAGAGTTTGGGTTGTGAGGTTTCGACAGTAACAAAAAAAGGAACCTCATTTTCGATTAATTTTTTTTAAGTTAATAAAATGTTTAAACAAATTGTTTTTCCTAGCGAGTTTGGTAGGACTCTGAACCAATTAAGATACACAAATCAGCAATAACAAGCATCGTGGTTCTTGGCTCAATAAAACTATGAATGATTCGATATCAATCAAGATACTTCGTGCCAACCATTTACAGATCAGCAGTTACAAATTTATTGTCTTAAACATTTGAGGTATTTGTGAAATAACCGATAAACGAGAAAAACAAAGAAACAATTTCAGTGTATGTCCGAAAGGAGTTTTAAGACCGTACTCTGTTTTTATACGGGAATCTTAAGAATTTTGCAATACTTTTAGCTATGCGAAAGATATGATCATTGTGATTCAAAGAATTCGACTGGGTTTCACTACCGAGGATGTTTATATTGACCTTGATCTGTGCAATCTTTCTATCGAAGGTTAAGAGTAATATTGAAAAAATGTTCCGATGTATCTCGTTTCTCACTAATGTAGAAATTCGCTGAAGTCATCATTACCGTTCTCTGAGAAGAAGTAGAAATCATACAAGCTTCAGTGACAAATCTGTACTGCAGGTATACGAGGAAACTACAGTATTGTTATTAGATTTGGTTACGAGTAAAATAAATTAAAAGTGTGTGGAATATTACACATTCTTGAGGGACACTAGCTTTTTTGTTTGGGTTCTTGCAGAAATTACACCCATAATTGACGATTTCGTATAAAAAATTCGAACTCCCAGAAACTATTGAAGTCGAAAGAGCATTAAAGTTTGACTAAAAGGCATTTTATTTTTGTTTTCGTTGATGTAAAAGAAAACACAATTTAATCCATTGCACTCGAACTTCTTCGTTCTCCTTACAAAATGATAAGGTTCTGGTAAAAAAACGAAGCTCGTATATCCTGATCAACATCAACGCCGAGGACATGGATTCTCGCTAAAGAGTAAGCTGGAGGCTGGATTTTCTAGAAGGTGTTCCGTTGTAATGTCCTATCTTCCCAAGCAGTTCATGATTGATGTCTCCTACCATACTCCATCAACCTTTGTTATATCACAGCCCACCAACTCTGATTCGTCATATTGATACACTGGTGAATTTTTCAGGATAGTGAACAGAACTCTTGTTGATAGCTCTGTTCCGAATCCGAATTGGCAATCACATAATTCAATCAAAATTGCAAAACTATAGACCTAACCATTTTTTTTTGTTTTCCAATAAATACAGAACTTTAACATCAACATTTTTCAAAATAATTTTTTTAAGCTCATCCGTCTCACTATTAGAGATTTATAAAAAGTACATTCGAAATGAAATGAATCCGTTACGATTACAATGCTAAAACTTTTCACTCAACAATTTCACACAAACTGATTATTTTGCAGAAGTATCTTACAACAGTACAGTTTTAAACTCAAAAATCAGACTTTGTATGTTTTATCTACAAGAATATTTTCATTAATTTAAAAAATTATTACATTCATATTGTTGTATTGTTTTTCCTCTTTGTTTTTGTATTTGATCATAAAAATTCGGGATGGATTCTCAATATTATGGTTTTAAAATTAAAATTATCGTCTATTGTTCCCTGAAAATATCGATGATTTTAAAAGTTAAAAAAATTGCCCCCGTTTTATTGCCGCTTTGTTTAAACTTTTAATGACTTTCTGCTTCATTCAATATAATTGGAAATAAATAAAAAAATAATAATTAATTGTTGTGTAGATATTTCACTTTTGGAATAACGTTTCCAAAAAATGTCCACTCTTTTACTGATTTTGCGTATTCAAATTCCATTGGGCAAATTGTTCTTGCCATTGATTACTGTTCTGCTGTAAAAAGAAAAGAAAATTTATTAGAGTCGGATCTATATTTTTAATAATTTTGTTATGGTGTGCAATTTCGTTAATAAAAATGAATTCCAATTTGAAATAATACCAAACTATTATAAGAAACAGTAAGCACATTGAACGATATTACAACATCAACATTTGGTTAAATATTTGATTACAGTAAGGTGCCACAACAGAAAGTGTTCAAGGATACGACTGCGATAACTGCCTACAATATTTTGCCACAAGGTTTCCGGTTTTATTGAGGAAATTATTGGATGTGATAAAAACATGTGATTATCTTCCCATTTCCTTCACCCACATACAGCCAAATTAGCTTCAGGAGGTGCGATTAAGAATACTATGGGATGAATAAAATATTATTGTAGCAGGCTGTTAACAAGTGCCTTTTTCCTGTACAAATTAAATATATTTATGTGTTTATTATAACGCTTAGGATTACATACTGTTGTGCTGTAGGGTTCGCCGGGAATTCATGTCAGGCACAATCCGATTAAAGCTAATAATAACAAAAACTACTTTATCAATCGCCTTCAAATATATCGCACTATCGGCCACGCTTCCCGATTTCATTTACTTCTCGATTGGTGTTATCAATGAAAATCGCTTTACAAACACTTTTGCGTAGAGCTGACCATCGTCTTGCTCTCACAGTAGAAAAACTGATCCCGAGATATTCCCAGCATATTCAATTGTGTGCGTGGAATGTTCTGGAAGTGTGAAGAACATGCGAGGTGGAGTAGAGTGTTCGAGAAGTCTGTGTAAGAATCCTGTAAATTAATGGTTAGCTCGGAGAAGATCATAATGGGAAATCGAGACCTTTCTACCCTTTAAGTCGCCGGGAGTAGACGGAGTGTTTCCAGATATGTTGCAAAATGCGCTGCCATGGTTAATGCCTTGGTTATTGGCGATATTCAGGAATTGCATCTTTCTCAGCCACATTCCCTACAAATGGGGGAGGAGCGAGTGATTTCCAAACTCAAGGGAAGGAAATCAGTGACGGACTTCAGATCTATTAGTCTGACTTCCTTCTTAACGAAAACCCTCGAAAGGTTGTTAGAGCTCCACATCCGCGAAATAGCGGAATATTATATTATACCTACATATTATACCTACACGATGGTTCTAAGGTAGACGAGAGTACAGGAGTGGGGGTATTTGTCGCGAACCTAAACCATAGTGAGATATTTAGATTAGTTGACTGTTGTAACGTGTTTCAGGCGAAATAATGGGAATCTTACAGACATGCACACTGCTGAAAACATGTGCGATATGGAATGAACTCATCATCATCCTAACAGATAGGCAGGCGGTAAGGCGCTCCACTTGTACTCGATTAAGTCCCGCCTCTTGAGGGATAAGTTTAGTGCGTTATGCACGCGATTAGTATAACGATATGTTGGGTTCCAGGCCACAACGGGATTTAGGGCAACAAGGCTGCGAATAAGCTCGAAAGGAGAGGCTCTGCGCTGGATCAGTCGCTAGTTCTATCTGTGAGAAGGTCAACTGAAGCTGCAAAGCAGGCCATTGACGTAACGGCCATACCGTGGGCTAACATAAGGGGGGGTCGGGTCTTACTTCATGTCTCGTTGCTCGGCAGCTTTTTCCTACCAAGAGCGTAAGTAGGACGAAGTTCTTCCTACTCAAAGATAGTAATACGTGAAAACCCCCACTGGTGTACTGCCAGGCCACTGCTTGAGTGACCGGCACTCCAGAAGACTGAGAATAGCGGACGTGGTAGACCTGTGACGCAAATGTAGTAACTCCGATGCCGGGGAAAGTATTTTCCACATGCGTTGCGAATACCCTGGACTGGCAAGGAGGTGAGAACGTACACTGGGTACGCGCTTCATCATGGACTTGGGAGAATACGCCAACATGAAGCTAGACAAGCTGCACCTACATCAGTCTTGGTCGAACGGGAACCTTTCCCCCATATATGTGGAAGCACAACGGACCCATTGGCGATTGTGTATGGCTGTCTACAGAAGCGGTCACTCACCTTACATCAGCTAATTTACATCTCTCTGTTTGTCCGAAGTAGCAAAAATTTCCGATTACTGGGTTCTAGTGGCATTAAACTTGCACAGCTTATTCTGTTTAAAATTATTTTGTTCAAGCAATTATTTTCGACTCGCTTCGATCACTCCTTTTAATAATAATAATAATAATTCGTTTGTTTCTCAAAATTTTAAGCTTAAGCTAGATATGAAAGAATTGAGTTTTCTGACACAGTTTATCTTTACAGCTACGGTATAGTAAACATTTAAATGGTAAAAACATGTTTTTCATTTTTTAATATGCATGGAGATTTGAATCATTTCAAGGAAAAATTGGGTAAAAAAAATCTTGTACTAGAAAAGTACTTAAAACTAATATATAACTAATTAAACAATAAAATTAAAAAGTTGAAAGCTAAACTACGACAAAAAAGAAGGAGAAAAGAAAATAATATTATAAAATTAGAAAAGAAGGATAACAAGGAAAGTAAAAAAGATAAACAGAAAGGCAAGTAAAAATAAGAATTCAATTAAATGAAATGATAGAAAGAATCAAAGGATTGCTAGAGAGTGAACATTTGGCTTTAAATTTAAGCTCCTTGCTATGAGTCGCTGCTTTAACTGGAGGTATATTGGCAATTTGGTGCAAAGTACTGGTTGAGAAATGGCAGGGCTTGTCCAGTATGAGTTTAAGACATTTGTTTTGTACTATGTGTAGTTTCTTTTTATGAATATTTGCACACTTATTCCATACTGGACAGGCATAGAGTAAAGTGGGACGCATCACAACCTTGTAAATTAAAAGTTTATTGTCAACTGACAGCTTAGAACGACGATTGATAAGGGGGTATAGAATCCTAATTAATTTTAATGTCTTTGACCCTGCGAAGGATGTATGGGCCTGGTACGTCAGTTTAGAGTCAAGAACCATAGCCAGGTATGTTATTTCTTTTGACCAAGTTATATTTTCGCATAAAATATTGATGTTAGGTGGTGGGAAATATTTCGATGCTCGACGTTTAGTGAAGTATACAGCAGAGATCTTGGTCGGGTTTATGGTAATCTTCCACTTGGAAGCTTTGCGAGGTGAGATTGGATGTTGCTGACTATAACGCCAGGGTCTTCAGAGCTGTATCATCGGCGAAAGTTGGCAGTTTTCACCTTGAAGAAGATCGGAAGTGTAAATGTTATAGAGGGTTGGACTTAAGCTTGAACCTTGTGGGACACCGGCGGGGATAGGATGAGCAGTTGATAACGCCGGCTTCACTTTGACTTGAAAGGATCTCTGAGAGAGAAACGAGGAAATTATCATAATTAAATAATTGGGACAGGAGAATTTGTGAAGTTTAAATAGCAATGCATTGTACCAGACCGTGTCGAAAGCCTTTCGCACGTCAAGTGTAATCATGCCAACCGATTTTTTGTTAATAAATGATTCATTGATGAATGAAGTGACTCGAAATAGTTGGTGGCTAGTAGAATGGTAGGGGCCAAATCCGAATTGATGGTGAGGAAGCGTTTGCTTCTGAGTAATAAAATGATTCAATCGATTGAGGACCACTCCTTTTAAAATATTACAAAAATTCGAATCCGAAATATTTCTGTTACAGTAAAAATTACAAAAAAATCTGGCTACTGCGATTTTTTTTACACTGCGAACATAATTTTTTTGATGTGGAGATATTTTCGCAAATTACAGTGACCAAAATTTTTCCACATAGTCTCCTAGGTTTCCTCCGTAAGAATTTGCGACTTTATATAAAAAAAAATGTAAACTATTATTTTATTAATATCGGGAATTATATTTCGATTTAAAATTGTCATGCAAAGGGTTTCGGGGTTGTCTTTATTACATTATAGATTACCTTCTCATTCCAGTCGGGGTTATACGAATGTGATTCGTCAAAGTCTGAAAATTGGGGAAAATAGTTCTCTTCATTATGAAAATTTTTGCATTATTAAGTTATAGTTTGATTCAAAACTACTGTACCATGATTACAATGCTAAATTCAACTGAGTAATGGATAAATAAATAATTATGCATCCCGTTTAGTTATGTAAAAATAAATTTTGAATTTTATACTGGCTCCGAATTATAAACACTACAATTGCATTTATTACACTTAAAATAAAACTTGTTTTGTTTACTAGTTAGCGCTAGTGAACACATGTTACTGAAAAAAAATGTTTTAAACAAATATTTCAATTCTAACTAAATAGAAATTCTGGTTTTTGAGAGTATTGTCAATGTTTGGTTTGAATTATTAAGTAGAAGATGTTCGAATCTAGGAAAATATTAATAAGTAATTCTCAAAATAGCGAGCAATAATAAAAATAAAGTGCAAAAATCTAAAAATGTATTTCCTACAAACAAATTATACACCACCTTCGTTCAAATAATGTTCAATCCACACCAAAATAAATCGGCTACTGTTTGACTAAATGTGCACATTTGCGAATTGTTCGGCACCATTTTTACGAATAAATGTAATAAAAAAAAGATTTTTATATTTGTTCGAATACCCAACAAAATATTTGTACCTGGCAGGAATTCGATTAAAAATAAAAATACATCCCATCAGCATAATTATTCTGAACACCATTTAGTTTGGGTAGTACGCTAAAACATGCAATTTATTTAAAATTTAAATATTTTATTTCATAGTCGTCTAGCCAATACGTGACATGATAATGGAGAAAAAATGAAGTCAATTAGATTTCTCTAGTAAATTAAACTATATTCTGATGTTTGTGAATGAATAAGGTCAGATCTGTCCGGGAATCATACGACTATCGTCTAATATTCTCGAGCATAGAATGTTGCACTGTGCTGTCGATTTGCCGCCAACCAAACAATTACAACCAGTCAAAAAAAATGCTAAAAGCAGCAAAACATCCACGCATTTACTAGCATTTTCAATGACACAACAGCAGACAACGTACATATCGCTCGAAATTGTATACATCGCTTAATCGGTTAGCGTTATAAACGTGTAATATCTTCAAAATTTTGTTGGCTCGTCGAATAGAATATGGATGAAAAAAATTCGAGTGGCGCAGCCGAAGATGGTTATGATTAGAAGACAACGACGAAGTTGAAACGATTTTTTGATAAGACGACAATCTCTGTCGCAAATTTTTTATCTTTTGAATTGAACAGTTTCCAAAAATTTAGTCACGTTTCTTTTGTATGTAGAAAGGAAGGCATCGAATGAAATATGGGTAAACATTTTTTGGAGTTTTCCGTCGTATTAATCACTTTGGTACAAAGAAGTCAATTATTTACGGTCATGGTTTAGTTTAGCATTTGATGGTTGAAAGGCCAAAAATTGAAATCGCGAGGTGGTCAACGGGAAACTCTTCCTCGTTTGACCAACCTGTAACCCCCTCTCCCCGCCTTATCCATGATTGTATCATATACCAACTTTCTAGAACTAGAACGGAAACCTTTCACAATATTCAAAAAATTCTACGAATACTGCTAATCTTAAAATTATCCTGTCCTTCTTAAAAACAGAACAGAACAGAACGCAGCCAAGATAATGCATCGAGTTATGGCAACTTTAGAAAACAGCTAAAGAAGGAAATAAAGATAGGTTTTCGGCATTATGTGGACAACTTTAATTCATCTCTTCTCATGGGTAATGATAAACCCTTCTGGAAATATATTAATTCCTCTCGTGCTACAAGGACAACTTCTCAATATATAACGTACTTGGGGGCTACTGCGTACACTCCTAGTGATATTGTAAAGCTATTCTATCAATACTTTCAATCTGTTTATTCGTCTTCGTCAACTCCTTGCGTTCCTAGCACAATATCTGATCGGATGTTTTGCCAGTATTTAGCGTGAATAATGTCCTCATTGCCATTAATTCTCTAAACAGTAATGGTAGCGCTGGAGCTGATAATATTCCTAATATCTTTGTGAAAATGTTAGGCCATGTTCTTGCTGAATCATTGACAAATCTTTACACGTCTTCCATTCGTGAGGGCATTTTTTGCCAGTGTTTGGAAGAGTTCCCATATCATTCCGATTTTTAAAAAAGGAGAGAAACATAAAGCCGAAAACTATCGACCAATATGCATTATTAACTGTTTGCAAAAATTTTTGAGAAGCTTATTCACGAACATATCTTTTCGCAAGTACGTGACTGTGTTTCAATTAACCAACATTGATTTTTTAAAGGCCGTTCCACTGAAACAAATTTGGTGTCTTTTACTAACTCTGTAGCTCATTCCCTGGAGAACCGTTATGATGTTCACACGATTTATACAGATTTCACAAAGGCATTTGATACTGTTGATCACTCCATTCTTCTACGGAAACTGAATTCTTTTGGCTTAAGTACTGGGCTTCTCATCTGGTTCCAGTCATATTTATGGTAAATGATCGTCAGCAAATGGTCCTCTTCAGTAGATCTATATCAGCATCCTACCTGACTCCATCTGGTGTTCCTCAGGGTTCAACATTGGGCCCACTTTTGTTTTTACTATTTGTAAACGATCTTCTTTTCGAATGCCAATCAACGCATTTAATGTATGCCGATGACTTAAAGGTTTTTCGGGAAATAAAATCACAATCTGATTGCCTTCTCCTACAAAATGACCTCAAGAGACACTTATCCTGGTGTACTATGAATAAACTGTCATTGAATACGCAAAAATGCTTTATGATGATCTACACCAACAAAACCTCACACATTCAGTTTGACTATTGGCAGTTCTCTTCTATTGCAAGTCGCCAGCATCAAAGATTTAGGTGTAATTTTCGACGCTAAATTAAAATTCGATTTGCACATAACTGAAGTTTGTAAACGTGCATACAGGCTATGCGGTTTTATATTACGTTCGGCGCATCCTTTTGTAATGTAACACTATATTTAAATCTCTTCAATAGTCTGGTCCGATGTCACCTTGAAAATTGTTCAGTAGTATGGAATCCTTATCTTACATACCTCGTAACTGCATTGGAAACGGTTCAACGTCGTTTTACTAAATCTTTTTTTCGTAAATTCGGTTTCCTGGTATATCTTATGAAACCCGTCTTGAATCACTTGGCTTATCTTATATGAAGGACAGAAGATTATACTTAGATATGGTAATTTTGTATAAATTTTTTGTTTTTAGCACAAATCTTAGTGATACGCACAGACTTCGAAATATTGACTACAGTACTAGATCTCACGACACCTTTAAAGTACCTCAAGTAAATATTTATTGCTTCTACAACTCTCCTCTAATCAGATTACCTCGCACCATTAATTTGTATTGCCTTAGTTTTCATAGCCCTAGCTTAAACTCATTCAAAGTATACTTAAAGGTCACTCTTTCTACTTCTTATCTTTAATTTTTAATTTCTTACATTTTCATTTTAGTTATACTTGAATATGTTTATTAGATATTACATGTAGCACATTTTGTTTGTTTATACGCTATTCATGGCAATTGTGTAATTGGAAAACATTTTCTGTTCAATTGTTATTAATAAATAAACAAATAAACTAATACAGTGTATATAAAAATGCTATATTCTGTCTATACACGCATACAAAAAAAAAGTCGAAGGTCTAACCAGTTAAGTCTGTAAGTCCACTTCCAAATAATAATAATAATAGGACTTCGCCGCACACTCATTACAGTACACACGATTGTATGCCGACGTCCACAAGGGCAACTTCTGCGGCGCTATATTGCTCACTCTCTTTTTAAATAAACGTTGCAAACAGTTTTGTTTTTATTATTGGTATATGAAGTCGTAGTTGCCTGTCTGTTTCATTTGAGCTGTTGCAGTCGGAAGTCGAAGTCGGTGTACTGTTTTAGCCGAAACACTAGTTCCCATTCGAAACTATCGTCTTGAATATTCACTCCATCTCGGAGGTTGTGACTGGACATCGTATCGGATAGCACATTATAGCTCTAACTCTTAAAGCTAATGGTACATGTTTAGATTGTAAATGTTGGAGGACGGTATAAAAATCCCGATTCACTGCGGCCTCATTGGGCCTATTGTGATTGTCCTCCCTTATTATAACTCACTCAGGACGGTTATATCAAAAATTTTATTATGCTCTTGAGTGAGTTAGACATGAGTTCCAATGGCGTTAGGAAGTAATGTCCAAGAAGTCTGAGTCTTCTGTGTGCGAGTTCTTCGCACAATCTGCAAATATCTTCTTCACACAATCTGCAAATATTGTCTGAAACCAGTCCAATCGTATGCAGATGCCTTTTAAGCTTACAGTGTCCTGTAATTAGCGCGATCAAGCGCCGAACCTGATTCCGGCTCAATTTAAGCAAATCGGAGGTTCGTTTCTTGGAGTGACCTTCCAAGAATAGTTTGGACTGTTTGCACCTCACCATCCCTGTCCAGTGGAGATCAGCTTGGATGTTAATCCAAACCAGCAGTCTTTCTTTTGCTACAGCTGTTGGCATTCCACAGAAAGACAGTGGTTGTGTGAATTTTAAGTCAGCTCCTTTTTTCGCTAACCGATCCGCAGACTCATTGCCTACACTATCATTATGTCCAGGTTTAACTAAATCTCGTTGTAAAGTTTAAAAAATCTTGCCAACGTGTACTAGGTTTTCCCAACCCTATGCTCTGCAATTTCTACAAATCCAGGTTATTATTGAAATGAAGTAAGTATGTTCCAAGGAATATAAAAACAATACTTTAATTAGATAATTACCTAGTCTAAATTTAAATATGAGAAGTAAAACGGATGTCCAGCTTACACTAATTTATTGACTAGTTTTTATGGAATTTTCACACATTTAATCTAAAGTAATTCAAAATTACTGCTCAACACTCCATAGCCACAGCTTATTGGCAATGAAGACATAGGCAGCAAATTGTTAAATAAATTCATGTTTAATAATTAAATCCAAATTTCTTATTTATTGTAATGTTATATCGCTGTCGTGGGACTACAAAAGCACAAAAATAAAATAAAAACCGCACAAACTGTGAATTGAATTGAAATTTTACAAAGCCAATTGATGATATCTAACTTACCTAAGGGTTTTCTAAATAGATTTGCTGCTTCAACATCGGAACCTTCTGAAAACATTCAACATTCCACTAATAGTTTAAAAAAGTAATAGTTTAGAAAAATTAACATGAATAAAAATAGTTAGAGAAAAACGAACAGGAAATTATTTCAACTTAGAAGTAAAAATCAATTGGTTTTTCTTTTTCAGATAAAATTTATGAACTTAAAAAAAATAAATTGAATAATTGAAACAATTAAAATTTCAGATAGTTAGAAGGGCGAGAAATTTTACGTGGAAGGTGCACTGTTCATAAAAATCTTCGAAGGTTGCAAAATAGTAAAATAGAAAAATCTATAAGTGAAATTAACAATTAAATTACACAATAGTTTATTAGTAATGAAAATGTTTTGATTTTTTCTTTGGGAAATATTTTGTTTTCTATTCATTTGCCGTAGTAAATGAAATTAAATTGATTAAGTGGTAAGTATGTGTGATTGAATTTTCACTGAATTACAATCTCACCTGTATTCAGTTCGCGGACCAATGATGACATAGCAGACGTTACAGAATCAGCGGCAAAATGTAAATCTGTTCGCAGGTTTCTATTAAATGTCGGACCGTCTAATCAAAGTGATTTATTGTTGGAAAAATAGAAAAGAAGTTGGTTTTTGGTTTGTTTAAATAGCATACAAAAACAGAAGAAAAAAAACATAAAATTAAACTACAAAAATAAAAGTGCTGCTATTTGAATTAGTGCACACTCTACGAACTTTTTTTTTATTAGTGGAGAGCGGGTATTTAATAGGGGTTAGGGTTTTGCTTAGCATTTTATATTGAGCTTAAAAAAATGTTTGGCTGCTTTAATGTAATTCGCAGTGGACGTAAAATTACTGACGAATTTGATTGGGTCAATTTGTTGTAGTAATTTTAAGTGAAATATTTAATATCCGTCCGAGATAAGTTGGTAAGTGTTTTTAGATGGAACTTAAATGAAATGATTAATAAATTATAAGAAACATATCGATACAAATTAGTGAAATGTTGAGCTGCAAGAAAAACACACACGACGTGTAAAGGATAAAATGGACAAACTAACTGAATAAAATTGGTCCAATTTAATCCGTTACAATCTACATACAATTCCATACCAGTGCAATAAAAAAAACTATAGTGCAATAATCCATGAAAAACAAAGTCAATAAAAACGAATACAATGATGTAAAGATTTTAGTTATTAATTATGGTTTTTTTTTTTTTAAATCGATTGTGGAGATGTGCTTTAACTATTTAAATAAACTCGATACTCAGCAGTGTAAAAGTAAAGTGAAAAAGTTCATCACTTACTTGATGTTCCATTCGTACCGAAAGCAGATCGTACATCACCGCCCAAACAACTAAGCGATGAATCAATTTGATTGGCAACATTAACCATATTCGACGTAATCATAGCCTGAGATGAATTATTAGGCTGCATTTGTTGCTGTTGCATTGGTGTTGGTGGGCCACTACGTATTGACTGTTGTTGATGATTTGTTAATTGTTGTTGCGGTAGCGGAGGACTTTTACCCGATCGAGGACTAGAATTTGGCGTTGATCGAGGACTTGACGTTTGTTGATTTTTCAACATTCGCATCAGACCTTCTAATTGAACCATAAGTTGGCGTCGTGAATCCTGCAGTGCACCCAAATGACCTTCGAGTTCACCTTTACGCTGCCGTAATGCACGCAATTCATTCATTAAAGCCGGACTCTCCTGGTTTAATTGTTCCGATTCTTGTTGCCTTCGAAGACGTGCTATTTCTCTCATGATTTCCTTATTTTTCGATTCGAGTTGTGCAATCAGTTCGCGTTGTGCTCGTGAATTATCCGAATTCAGGGCGGCATTATCATTTGGAAGACCGACCGGCTGCAAAAAAAAATTTATTTTCCAAACATTAGAATGATTACAAATTAAGGATTTTCAGGACTTACTGTTCGATTTTCTTGTGCCAATCGGGCTGCATATCTCGCAATCAGTCGATGTTCTTCGTCGTTCGATGAAGCAGCTCGAGATAGCGAAGCTCCGGCACTATCTAAACTACGACCTGTTGCTCTGGAATCCAGGGTACTGCTTCGATCGAACGCCCCGGGACCGCCTAGCATACTCGGATCGGAAAATCCATTGTGAGATGGAAGCGGCGATGGTGGTACAATATGAGATAGGTTGAGCGTTTTTTCGGGCTGTTCGGGAAAACGTGGTAGTACTTGACTGTTTTTTTCGGGAACACATCGAAAACTTTTCCGTAACGAATGGCCGATTTGTTTGCTCGGCGACTTGTAGCTGGAGTACTCTTTGACTTCATGATCGTTCTGATGATTCAGCGAAGTTCGTCCTTGCCAGAAGCACTCTTGACAAAGTTGATAAGCATGACATCGTTGACATCGATATCGAAAGCCCGTAAAATTTTCCTTATGACATACAGAACATATTGTCGGATGTACTATCGTTTCGACCGTTGCTAATCGATTCAGGAGCGGTAACCAGACTAGACATGACGGACCTGGCTCCGACATTAATGTCGCCATAAAATCATTCACAGTGATTTTATTTTCGGCTGGAAAGATCTCTTCTTCGAGATTTTCTTGGTAATGGAATGTGGGCGATTCGTATACGGCAGCTGGTAGTGCTAAAACTTCGCGAAGAAATTCGCCAAGTTTCCATGGTATTAGCTGTCCGGCGCCATCCGATATTTGGGAGAATATATCTGTGAAAAAAAGTAGATCAATGAATTATTGTTATATTACTTAAGTCAAGATACTTACATCGTAGCTTATCAACTAATTTTCCAGCACACATGGTAGCGAGTGCCACTTTTATCGAGAAAACACGTATTTTTCCGGTATTATCACTGTTAAGAAAATTGTAAAATAGTTTAGTTTAGTTTCAATCATAAGTTTTATTATAATAGAGACAGTCGGTCAATGGTGGAACAATCCAGATAAAATACTGAATTCATAGTAGTTCCGAGGCTGGGCGCGAAAGTCTTAGTTGGCAAATATATGGGTTGTGCTCTCCACGCTGACTGCATCACTATAGTGCGGAACGGAAATTTTGGCCTTCAACAATATGGAAACCATGACAAAGATGCTAAGGTACTCACTATATACATGTTTTCAATGGATATTAGCATTGAAAATGAAAACAAGCCTGTGTAGAGGTTTCATTTAGTGAAAGTCGCTAGGAGGAAAGCCTCACTCTGGCTCATATTTACAGTGATTCTACACTACTTTGACCAGTCTTCCAATTTAAGGTCCGCCTGTCACTGAACAGGAATATCGTCTACGTAAAATGCGGCCCGTATTTGGCCTATTTGCTAGAAATGCAGAGAAGAGCGAGGGTGACAGACTCGGATCCTGAGCCACATCGGTTTCAACTACCTTTAGTAATGCAGCAAAAGGTAAAAATGATCCGACCCTGATTTGACGATGGTTGAACAAAATCTAATATTTAGAATAAAAGTCCCTATACACATTATACGGAACTTTATTTTACATATAGATATTATCTTTATAAAGTTTTAAGCAGGCATCTTAAGTTGTGTAGTCTCAGTTAAACTTAGAAAAACATTTGAAGAATTTTATCTAATTATTAAAGATATTTTACGAAAAGTTTACAAAAGTTTGACTTTTATTAGTCTTCGGAAGTTGCAGCGCGCAAAATGAACTGAAATATTGAACAAGTGTGGGCCGACAGCTCATCACATAATGATCATAATTTTCTGCGGAATGAAAATTTATATTTAGTAATGTGAACACCTAATTGGCATGTTAATTAGATAAATATTTAATTAAGATTTATACCGCGGTGCTGTATATTCCGATTAAAACTGCACACCTGCCTCGTTGTGTAGACGAGAATTTTATTTCAACTAATACGGCGAAGTATGTAGACATATTTTATTTATGGAAATAAAGGATAAGGGTGATTTAAATATATTAAAGTCGTAAGGTAATTTGTTCGCTGATTTTAGAATTTTTAGAGTCGGAGTTGGTTTTAGGTGAAAAATGTTGGTCCAAATATCTTATAGATTTACGCTGGGAAGGTTAAAGTTGGTTCTTGTATCGAACTTTTTTTTAGTAGTTATTTAAGGGAGTTACGCATGATAAATTTAACTTGCAGGATGGCCTTTCGACGTGTGAAGCATCGACATCACATAATATTCGGTCATAACAGATACAAGCCGGTGATTAAAAAGAAAAGGGCTGAACACAAAGTGACACGTACATAACACCGGAAAAAATTTTCACCGCTTAACCGGTTAGGTCTCACCCTGCCACACCCTGGCCAAGGACTTTAGACCCATTAGTCTCTCATCGTTTTTACTGAAAACAATGGAGAGACTGGTGGACTATTATATCAGATGTGTTATGGACGCAAGGGGCTTCTCAGCTTCTCAGCACGCCTATATGAAAGGAAAATCCGTCAAAACGGCCTTACATGAGGTCGTCTCCACGGTAGAAGAATCTTTGAATGTTAAAGAGTATACTCTAGCAGCGTTCCTAGATATTGAGGGTGCCTTCAATAATGTGGAGACGAATGCGTTCGAGAAGGCATTGAATAGGGTAGGTGTTGACTCATTCATTACGTACTGGATCGTGTCGATGCTAGGGGAAAGAATTATCAACTCCTCTTTGGTGGATGGTTGTAGCAGAATGAAAGCAACCCGTGGAACCCCACAGGGTGTGGTACTATCCCCACTGCTATGGGTCATAATGGTTGATGAAATTTTACAGGCTCTATCTTTGGCCGGTGTCAAGGTGGTTGCTTACGCAGAGGATATCGTCCTGATGGTGAGAGGTAAGTTCCTGGACACCTTGAGCGATTTACTAGAAGTTGAGCTCAAATCCTTGAGCAGGTGGGCTGGTAACTGCGGTCTCAATATCAATCCGGAGAAAACCGACCTTATCCTCTTCACGAGGAGAAAAGACAGAGAATTCAGACTCGCACGTTTGAATGGCGTTACCATCCCGCTCTCCTTTAGTGTGAAGTATTTAGGAATCTATCTTCATTCTAGGTTGAACTGGAAACTCACGATTGACGACAGGATTAAGAAGGAATCGAATGCTTACTACGCTTGTCTAAAAATAGTGGGGAAAACCTGGGGCCTTAACCCGAAGATAGTCCACTGGCTGTACATCACGGTAGTTAGACCTGTTCCTACGTACGGCGTCACTGGTGTGGTGGCATGCGCTGGAGGTCGGGACTAACAGGGTCGCCATGAGCAGAATTCAAAGAATGGCACTCATTGGGATTACTGAGGCCTTACGTACCACGGCCTCCCAGGCTCTGGAGGTAATGCTCCATATAATCCTATTGGAATTAGCGGTAAAATAAATAGCGGCAAAGAGTGCTTTGCGTCTGCGTGAGGCAGGCTATTGGATGGGAGGCAGTGTGGGCCACACTAGGATCTTGTCAACTTCCCTGTGTTCCGGCATTCCGGTGCGCACCGACTACAGGACACCGTCTTGCAGTTTTGGACATTCCTATGCTGTGAGTATTCCCACCAGACTGGAGTGGAGATCTGGGATCATCGTTCCAGACACACTGATGGCTCTAAGATGGAAAGCGGAACGGACGCAGGAGTGTACTCTTGCGACCTTGATATTATGGAATCGTGTAGGCTACCGGATAGCTCGAGTGTGTTTCAGGCTGAGATATTTGCATTGACAAAAACAGTGGAAATAACTGTGCGGAAACAGTGCGTGAATTGTACAATAACTATTTATGTTGACAGCCGAGCTGCTATCAAGACGCACATTACTAAATCCAGACTTGTGGACGAATGTAAAAGATTATTGCAGATGGTAGGTCTGAATAACAACCTGAAGATCAGTTGGATTCCTGGTCACAGTGACTTTCCTGGAAATGAAAAGGCAGACGAGCTCGCCAGAAGAGGGTCGGAGATGAGCATAGAATTGGCCGATGAATCGATTCTGTATCTCATTGAATGTGTAAAGGGAATGATTGATATAGAAGCACTCAGACAGACGGAGGGGGCCTGGGTGAATCTCTTGGGTTGCCGGCAAGCAAGAATCTGCTGGCCGAAACTTGACAGGAGGAACTCGGGCTTCATTTTGTCTTTGGGCAGGAACATATGTAGACAACTTATAGGAATCTTAACGGGGCACTGTCCTTTTGGGAGACATGGGGAAAGACTATGAATACCCATGGCTGATCTGTGTCGCTGTGGTGACGAGAATGTTGAACCGACACTGGAGCATCTAGTGTGTGAATGTGAAAGTCTGGCACGTACCAGATATCGGTACTTGGGGAAGTTCTCCTTGACTATCAGAACATTCGATGATACCTTTATGGAGAACTACTCTCTTCATAAAGAAGAGCAATCTTTGGAATCAATAGTCTAGAGCCCGGTTTATACGAAGGGAACACAATGGATCCACAGTGATCTCTCGTGATGGGCTGTGGAACAATGCTTCAGTCTACCCTTCTTAACCTAACCTAACGTAGGTCTCACGTGAGAATTTTTCGCTCTGTAGTCGTTGGAAATAAAGAGTGCGTGCATCTTATTAAAACTGATTTCGAGGTTCAAATAAAAAAATAATAATACATTACCTAGAATAGGCAGCCAATAGCCAATTAAGTAAAAGGCCAGCTTTAGAATCGACAGGAACTTGTTGTGCTGTTGGAAGACGTTTGTTCAAATTGTGATAGAGCGACGAAACTAGGGTTTCTAGTCGCGCCACACTAACTTCGCTCTGCGGCTCAAGCGTATTTAAGCCGTTCTCACGAAATGCCTCGATCACATTCCATATATCGACTAAATGAAGATTCGTTGACTTTTGTATGTATCGAAGTTTCGATGCCGTTCGATACGATGCAAAACGTATCGAATCGAATGTTTGAAGGCGAAGATCTTGGAGTATTGCAATACGCGGTTCCATTTCCATCATTTTGTCAGTTTTTATGATGTTTCAATACGGTGTCTGAAATTGATTAAAAAAATGATTTAGTTTTTATTAAATCAGATTAAAAGTGCATTTTTGGAATTTTTAATGTATGAGGAGAACTGGGTGGCAAACGTATTAGTCTAGATACTGCAGATTCGAATCGCATCAATAAAAAGTATATGTTCGTGTGAAGCAGCAAAAACTCTCGAAATTAGCCGTTCTGATATTTCCAAGTCAATACAAGTATTTTCAAATTGATAGAACAACTAAGGTCGCCAGATTGGGCTATTTCCCGCGATTTGGGCTATTTCCCGCGATTTGGGCTATTTAAATGTTCAATTCGCGGGTACAAATTTCAAAAAGCTACTTACAGCTTTTTGGTCTATTCGGCCAACGCAGTTTACAACAGACGACTCTTGGGTTAAATCTGCTAGTTTTAACGTCTCAAAAACAACGTTTGCAAATTACATCAGATCACAAAACCTCTGCCAATAAATTTTCGGTTCTCCAGTCATAATAATGAAAAATTTTAGTTCACACGATACGAGTATTTGCAAACTAAAATTAATTTAGAATCGGTTCATTATTTGTAGACTTTCTACAAATGAACCACTTTCTTTTAAGTTATGGACACTCATAGAAATATAACATACAAGAGACAATATATTTACGAATATTGATGACTGTCGTAGAGTTCCTTTATTATTTGCATAATTTAATAATTATAATTTTTGCTGCACTGGTAGGTTACAGACACGTGTTGCAAAAATTTTAGTCCCTCCAAAGTTATTGTTATATGTGTACTCTGGCAAACCGCACAACTCACTTTATTGATATTAAAGTTTTCAGAGAAACGTGAGAAACAACAACCTTGCAATATTGTAGAGAGCTCTGTACACTTCTCGCATGTTCTAGACACTTCTCGAATGTAATAGGCAATTCTCCGCGTTCCACACAAACAACCGAATATGCTGAAAATTTCTCGACTCAACACATGCAGTATATAAGCGCCGCCGAGTCGGGGGATAAGTTTTTCTACTGCGAGAGTGAAACGACGATCTACGCGTATATTTTTCAAGAATAATTTTACCTTTAATTTGCACCTAATATGTTTTTCAAATAAGATTTTTAAAATGGTGATAAATACGAATTTATGTATTCACATAATGTTTACATTAAAGTGTTTCTTAAGAATTCTGGAACACAGTTCGTCGTTGAAATCGCAACTGTGTTCAATACGTTTAAGTTGAGCGCGGTATTTGGGCTACAAGTCTTTGCGCGGGTTTTGGGCTATTTCAGACAGCTCACTCGGTGGGTTCTGCAGCCAACTATCTGGCAACCCTGAGAACAACGTATCAATCAAGTGAAAAAATCGTTTTGTTACTATTACAAATTCTGGCTACAGCGAATTTTAAGATTTTCAATTTCTTTTGAATTTACGTGTAGAGTATTGGGTGAGAAAACTTGATTAGACAAAACATAGATATAGACAAGACAAATTAATTTCCAAGATTAATCTAAGTTTTTAAAGTAACGATAAATTTGCAAGTTTTAAAAGACTTATTAATTTTTTAGAGAGTTTTGTATTTTTCTAATTGTGATCGACCTGAAATTTACAAAAAATTTGCTACCCTGAAGGGATCGCAATAAGCCCGTTTGGCGCCTAGTGAGCGTGGTGGTTAGCGCTGCGCCCCTTCTTAAACCTAAACCTAAACCTTGCTACCCTGACATTTTGTATTTTCACGTTTTAGGACTAGTAGACCCCAAAAAATCAAAAAAAAAAATGTCCGTCTGTCCGCCGTCAGCCGTACGCAAAACCGTTTGAAGGCGCATAGATCACAAACCCGTTGAGATATTAAGTTAACATTTTTTTGGTGGGTAGATTGGGTGAACCCCTACGATTTATATCTTTTTGGGTGGTGGGGGTGTAAGGGGGAGGAGGGTGTCGCGTTTTAGACGAACAATTTTGGTTTCTAGATCTCAGGAACTGCTTATGGTAGGAGGCTGAAACTTGGAACTTATGTAGTACTATGATAGTGGACCTATTTGCAAAAAAATTTGTGTTAAGGGTTGGGGAGTGTGGGAGTGGGGGGAAAACAATGTGTCCGAAACGTTTGAAAGCTGGGATTGAAGCATTCTAAAATCCATATCTCCTGAACCGTTGATCTCAGAAGGGTGAAACTTTGTCAAGGGCTAACATTTTTAAGAGGCAAAGTGGAGTGTAGGGATGGGGGTGAAAAACTTTAGATTACAATATCTTCCGAACCAATTGTACCAGGAAGATGAAATTTGGTTTTTGTATATAAGATCACAAGTGGAGTCTACTAAATGTAAATATTTTGAGAGGGGAGGAGGTGGAGTACGAAAGTGGGAGGATAACCATTTTTCAAAAAATTTAATTTTTATATCTCAAGAACCGTACCATTATATTTATTATCTTAGAACTTTTACAGGAGTTAGGCCCAGTAGACTTCTAGCAAGAAAAGTTTGACGACTATATAGAGTCACTGTAGAAGTATAATAGAAAAATAAAATTTTTGATAGGGGTAGCAAGGTACGGGGGTGGAGGATGGTTTTTCATATTTCAAAAACAGCGTACGCTAGAAAGTTCAAACTTAGTATGTATATGTAGAAGTACTACAGGAGTAATTAAAGCAAAAAAAAAGTTCAAAATTTTATTGAGCTGGAGTAATGCGGTGTAGGTCACTATGCGACCGATAACCTAAAGAATAACCAGGAGACTATTTGGAACGTTATTTTTTAGGTTATCAGTCGCATAGTGACCTACACCGCATCTCAGTATTAAACTAGTTTCGGACTTCTACCCAAAAAATAATAAAGTTGCGCCCAGTTTTTAATAATAAAGTTGCGCCCAGTTTTTATTAGAAGCAGAGAAAAAGTTGGAGGTTATATCCAGGCACACAAGGAAAGCATACAATAATAAAAAATAAATATTATTATTGCTAATATAAACAAAATCAATAGAACTTATACAAAAAAAGTTTAACCAGAGATTTCTATGCCCAAAGAAAAATGACTGTGTGTTTTCGATGCATTGAATTTAGCTTGCTCCATTCTGCGTGTCGAATTTAAATTTACCACGTAACACAGAATATCGAATTGGATGCCTTCATGAGATTCGACACAGTTTTTATTAAATGACATTCCAAAATAAATAAATGACTACAAGCGTAAAGAATTTCCGAAAAATACGAGAAAGTAAAAGAAAATAAATTTATACTTTTCAACGAATAGACCACTCGACGCAAAAATAACAAAATAATTCACTTAAATTACGATGGAAATAAATTCGAAATCTTTAAATAGCTTTTTGAATGTTCTAAGGATTCCACAATTACTCGTAAATGTGTGTGATTCATAAATATGATGGCGTATTTCCAATTATACTCGTCGCCGCACGATTTTGTGATGATGTCGTAAATATAAAAAAGTTGTCTCGTTCTTCGTTTAATTAACAATAAGATGAGCCAAATGACAAGAGATGAAGAAGCTATCTTCGTAGTCCATACATTACTAGAGGTAGAGGATACATAATATGAATACTATCCTCTAGTAATGTATGGACTCCGAAGAAACATTGTATGAATATAAAAAGCTGACCAGCAAAAATGCATTTCTTGGGATGAGTATAGAGCCGTCTGGGACACGCGTATTTTACCACCTAGTTTTCTTAATAGCACTTGAATGGTTGCACTTGAATTTATAAATGAAAGTATGCTAATTCGATGAAACTTAAGCTTTCTATGTCAGCTTAGAATCAATTAAGACGGTGGAGGCGGATTATTTTAAATAGATGACGGAGACAATGCAATCACTTTGAAGAAGTGCTATTTTCTTACTATGTTGCCATAGGAAGTTCCTCTGCCAGGAATCGGTTTGCCAAAACTCCTCTGATCCAGATGTTAAAAAGGTTTGCCTGTACCCAACTTCTTCTTTGACAATTTTAATCCAGCTCTTGCATGGCAAAATTTTGTTCCAATTCATTACCACTTTCACGTCTAAAGCTTGTATTACACTGTATGCCATGCTGTCAAATATTTGACTAGAAACATTTGACAAAAACTCAGTCCAATTTTTTCCGGCAAAATAGACTATGTACAGAGCAAATCAAATATTGTAGCAAACAAAACGATTGCCCTATCTGACTGCATTTGGCAGCGAGAATAGTCAAATGTTTGACATAGTGGCATATAGTGTAATACAGTTTTAAGACTGTCAATTCGAACATAAAAAACTTGTGATTTCGGAAAATTTCCGACCACCAGAAGACAGAAATGCGTCGAAGCTGGGCTGGTTTGATTGGGCGGTTGAATTCAGAAGTTAATTCTCCCTCCTCTCACCCATTGTCCAAAATAAATTATTTTTACTCGCTAGATAAAATTAGAATAAATTTTTGGATTCGGGTTGGTTTGGTTTCCTCTGTCACTGAATCCTCAATTGGGTCTATTATGACTTCCTTCTAAATTTTATCTATAATTCCTCTTCAATACCAGCACTGTCAATGAAGCAAAGTATTTTTTGAAGGTTGCATGAAACCCTGTCCGAATTGACGAAGCCTTTTGTGAGCAAGTCAAATTCTGCATTTTATGCTCTCAGAGAGATCAGCCCCAGGGGGGTGCTTTGTCACTTGACAATGTTCAGTCAGAGCTCACACTGGGGTGCGAGTTTGATATATGTTTAGTTTCAGGTAGCCAGAATTTTTTTTTTCAGTGGCGGCTCGCCACATGAGGCTAGTGAGGCTGAGCCTCATCATTTTACAGAGGAAAAAGTCATCAAGTTATTAGTGATTTTTTGTCTTGACAATGTTACTTAATGACTTTCCGCAGTAAACCGATGTCATTACTCATATAGTTTTAGTCCGACAAAGTCGTATTTTAATATTCCAATTCATCCTCACCTACTAAGAAAGGTACGAGCCGCCACTGTTTTTTTTGTCCGAATGTCCCGATATAAAAAGCTTTCAGTGTCTGTTGTTCGATGCCGAGTTCCAGTGAATGACACTTTGCGATTTTTGCCACATTTTGATGATCATTTTTGCTGTACCCTACAGAATGGATGTGGTCCTATTAAACTAGCTTCTGAATCTTTTATAGCCATTGAGTCGGCTATTTCGTTGCCTTCGTAGCCATTGTGTCGTGGGACCCAAATGAGGTTCATCTTGGTTTTTGTTTTGGAGACGTCTATGTACCATTGATTATGGATCCATGCGTTGGAGTAGGTTTGTTCGTCGTCCAATCCTTCCTTTCAGGTAGGAATACTTTGAATGCCCTTGTGAAATTAAATTGTACCATTGAATCAGAAAGAGGTTTTGCTAGTGGGTCCTAGTTGATCTCAGCGGAAAGAGTTAAGTAAGCTATTTTCCGCTCTGACTCGTCCCCTGAACTGAAAAGTTTGAATACAGTGATCTTTGCTTCTTTCTGTATCTCTAAGGGTAGAAGTGTTTGGTGAAGAAGCACATCTAAGGCAGACATTGGGTTGGTACGCATCGCCCCAGTGACACACAGGCATGCCAGTCTTTGTAACTTCGTCAGCTTAAGCTGAGCAGTTGTCTGCTTTGCTTTTTTTCCACCAGCCAGATGCAGCGTAGGCAGCGTATAAACCTAACTACGACAGCATAAATCTAGTAGGTTAGTCTTAGACTCAGTCCCCAGTTCTTGCCGAGATGGTTCCTCAAGGTCCAGAGAGAGATTCTGGCGCTTTCAAGAACTTTGTCCAAATGAGGATTCCAAGTGATTTTTTTTATCCAAAATGACTCCCAGAAATTTCACCTAGCTAGCATACTCTAGAGATTCTCCAAAAAGAGTGGGCCAAGATTGCTTTTAATTATACTTTCTTTTGATGAATGCAACAATTGTGCTTTTCTTCGGATTGATATCGAAACCTGCTTAGTACATCAGGTTGCTACCTAGCTTAGGTCACTTTGAACTAGAGATGGACCGTTCACTAGTGAACTACACTTCATTGAAGTGAGTATGTCAAGTAACTCATTAATTTTGGTGAACTGCAGTTCAATTCAAAAGGTGAATAAAATAATATAAAACACACAACGAAGACTAACAGAGTGAACTGTACGAACACGGCGAGAAGAAAGACAGAGAACCAACCAATCTTCTCGTTTCATCAGAAGCCGTGTCCCTCAGAAACATACACAAAGAAGACACAACTTAATTCCTCACAAAGTAATAGCTTTTCTGTCTCAGTGGTTTAACATTTCATTCATTCATGCGTGTGGTATTTTGGATTGTTCAACTGAACTGACTGACTAGTGAACGACGGTGTAGAGAAGCCAACCCATACACACTCAGGTACAATTGAACGACTGGCTGACTAGTGAGTGACTACTGAGCGAAGAGAATAGAGTAAGTGAACAGTTCAATTAAGGGAGTAGTGACTAGTGACTACTGAACGGTTGGTTAGAGAAGAGAAAAGATGAAATGAACAGTTCAATTGAAGTACTTCACTGAACTAATTCTTTAAAGTGGTTGACTAGTTGTGAAGTACTTCACTTAAATAAATTGTTTTGTCCATAACTAGCTCTATGACCGTTTCTTCAATTTTCCCTCTAATGACGATGGCAAGGTCGTCAGCGCTTTCAAATAATGTAAACCTTCGTAAAGACCGTTTAACTTAGTTGGCAATGAAGATCTTGGATTAGTTTTTCAAGTCCAATGTATTGGGCCGTCTTTAGGACGGTATTCCGTTCTGTTCCTCGCTTGAATCATTTCAGATCCTGTATGACGTCTGATATAATCCTGACAATCCAGAAGACTCTTTTTTAGATCGTATGTCTTGGATTCGATTTGAGAACACAGCCTCCGTATTTCTATTTACTGTTCACAATGAAACTATGAAATCATCTATTCTCAGAGGTTGTACGATAGGCTAACAACATATCCCCGGAAAAAAATTAATAGGACTGCCAAGCCTGGATAGAAAACTGAGGTCGGATCAAGGAACAATGATGGCTCTACAGAAAAAAACATTAAAGAAAAGAAAATTTTATGGAGGAGATCAAGGCCCGATTCGTGCTGCAACGGTACAGAAAGAGGAAGCCTTTTGTTATTATAAATTTGATCTCAAAATTGAAAAAATAAAGAATGCAATTGAATAAAGCAAACTAACTTTTGTTCATAAAGTGGTTGGACTAATTCCAAAAGATACATTCCAATCTCGATCAATAGCTCATTCCTTATCACTTCGATGTACCACAATCTCTAAGTGGGTGTGAATATATTAAATTTCCCCAACAAAATACTTTTTAACGCTAGTTCCATGTTAAATAGACCTTGAGTATAGTGCTAATCGGCATTTTTCATCAATCACTTACCATAAAATTTCACTATCGTATTGAGTTGTTCGTCTGTCAGCATCGACGTATGGTTTGGGCTCATATTTCCGATATGAAATCATATGTGGAAAATCGAATGGAGTCGAGCCAACTGTGTAGCTCTTGTATACTGTAACAGACTGTAACAGATGCGTTTCATGGCTTGAACGACTAGAAAATTGGCTTGCTCCTAGCCCGGCGTCTTGATTTCAAAATCTTCATCATGTTTTGAAAACTGTTTCGCTTTCTTCGTGTTTGTTTATAGGATTTTTCACCGTACGGTCCGAGTTTCCATATTTTGCACCCACGTATCTTGCGTTTATTTTCTTTTGAGTGTACGAAATTTTAGTTGAAAGTGTTTTCATAGCAGTCTGTAAATAAAGCGGTATCGCACGCTTCTACAGCTCTAAGTGAATTTGTAGTTTTGGCAGACCGGCATGAAGTACTTAAGTTAATTCGGAATGTGTCATTTTTGGTTTACGAGCTTCTTGATAAGAGAAAATTAATGAAGTGTTCTTTCACTGAAAAATGTTCGCCTATCGTCATACACTCCTCCATGGCTTTTGCTTCGGCACTAGTCGGGTAGCGACTTCTCAAGTCGGAGACTACGCGCGGTTTCAGCAGACTACTCCGTAAAAACCAAAACCCTTCAGCTCGGTCAATTTAGGGACTAGCGGATTAATCGCATGGTAAAGAAGAAGCGGTGGATATTGATTTTGAAACGACACACAATTTTGACGAAAATTCTCAGGAAGCAAATTTCATATTTGCTTCACATGGTAAAAACTCCGCTGATTGCGGTTTACTTATTTATTTACAAATAATTAATTTTTGTATTATTATTTTTTTTTAGTATATTTTCAATGTTCATGTCTCAGTGCTAGTAGACCAAAAAAGTCCGTTTGTCCGCCGCAATCGACGTCCGCAAACGAGTTTAAGGTCTCGTAGCTCCAAAACTCTTCGATAAGTATTAAGTTGAAATTTGGATAGCTTGAGTGAAACCCTTTAAGGGGGCAGTCTAGTTGTGACCGTTTGAAAAAATCGTTTTTTTTTTTTGCATTTTTCGAAAGTATGTACATTCAAAAATATTGTGAGAAAAATTCATAAAGATCCGAGCAGTCTAAGTGCCAATGTCGAGCAGCTGCTTGTATTAACACAAACTTATTATTAAGGTTGCTCTACTGCTTTCACCGGCAGTTATATTTCGACATTTGAGGTTTCTCTACTGCTTTCACCGGCAGTTATATGTCCACATTTGAAACTGTAAGAGTAAGAGATTCTGGAAAGGCAGAAGGGATCCTTATGGTCCGGGCATCGCTGATTAGGCGTACGTATGATTTTTTCACGATTTCGTAGAAAAAAACTTTAACCGCGTTTTTCTCGAAACAACGTTTTCTCGGCTCACGGGACTGAAATTTTCGAAACCATTCAACCGATCTTGATGCAAATTGGACCACATATCCCTAAGATATATAATTTCGTCTCGAACTAGAACCAAGTGAAAATTTTTATTTTTACTATTTATTTTGATCCAAAAACTAGTGAAAAAAGTACAATTTTTTGGTTTTTTTCCGAAAAAGTCCGCCATTTTGTTATTTATGCATGAATATTAAATCTTCTAGTTCCAGACGGAATCACAGTTTTACAGAATCTATAACTTTTTCATTTTTTTGTGTCAGATGAATCTGCTGAACAAAATCAATCCCGTCAGCCACCTATGTATTTTTGACACAGTTACGTTTAACGAGTATTTTCAACAACAAAAAATTGTAAAAAGTAAATAAAAAAAAATGTTTTTAGCTAGTTTTAGAGTATATTCATTAAACCCAAAAAGAATGGCATCGATAGTTATTCTTGGAAACTCTAAAAAAATTCCTAAAAATAGCCCTTTTTTGGGGCGTCCAAAGTAGACTGCCCCCTTAAGTGGGTGGCGGAAGAAATTTAGTTTCTATGTATATTTTAAAAACAGACTTGGAATTTGCATAGAGCTATGCTAGTGGAGATAGTGGGGAGCAGGGGAAAACAATTCGCCCAAAACGCTCAAAAGCTAGATTCGAGACATTCTAAAATCCGCATTTCCTGAACATTTCCTATGTCGGAAGGTTAAAACTTTGTGGAACAAGATTTTTGAGGGAGTAGGTTGCGTGTGGGGTGGATAAAAACTTTGGCCTACGATATCTTTCGAATCGTAAATTTGGTTGGTTTTTCGCTTATGATAGACAGTTGAAACTCGGTATATATATGTACTAGAAGAGTAATTTAAATAAAAGCTCTTGCATTGGCGTTCGCAGGTGCAGCAAGAAAGGTTGTCAATGAAAATGGAATGTATTCATTTTCACGAATTTCGACATATCTCTTAGGCCTTTAGAGATATCGAATAAATTAATTTACACATGCTAGTCATATAAGTATCACCAAATCGTTTCCAGATTTTACAATATGCATGAAAGTGGGGGTGGAGTCTATTAAATGTAAAATTTGTGCGGTGGGAGGAGAAGAACAGAAGTGGGAGTATTTTTATATCTCAAGAACCGTACCAGATATGGCCTTAACAATTTAACAGAAGTTAGGCCCAATAGATCTCGAATAGAGAAAACAATATTATGGGTACGGGGCTGATGGTGGAAGGGAGTGGAAAGGGAAAAATTGTGACTTTTATTTCTCGAAAACCGCAAAGAATAGAAAACTCAAAATTGGCCAAAAATGTTTTATTCAGGGTAACAAGGTACGGGGGGAGGGGTGGTTGTATCTACGAACAAAGTCGTCAAAAATTGGACCTCTCAAATAAGTGCCACCAAGCAAAGCCGGGGCGGACATTTGAAGGACGTTATTTTCCATACTTAATGCCATAAAATATTCTTTCAAATAAAAAAAGATTTGGGTGAATATCTCACATACAACTTGTTTTATTTACATTGAAAAATTAAACGTCCTTATTGAAAGACCCTATATTATCCAAAATTTTTTGATATGTACATATTCACGAATTCCGATATATCTCTTAGGATTAATGAGATATCGAATTCACTTTCATTTCTAAGGGCTTAAAATATAATCCGGAAAAACCCGATTTAAGCATTTTTTGATATTCAACCCCCTAGGGGTGTAAGATTGTTGTTGTTTGGTGTGGTTGTAAGGTACTCGTATTGTTCATGTTTTGACGAATTCCGACAAATCTATTAAGTTTAATGAGATCGAATTCACTTTTACTTCTATGGGCTTTATATGCAATGATCTAAAAATCAATTTCAGGATTTTGCAATATTCAACCCCTAAGAGGGTGTAAAAAGATTTTGTACGTTTTTACGAATTCCGACATATCACTTAGGTCTGATAAGATATCGCATTGTTTTCTTACTTTAAAAAACTTTGTACATAATCGCCTAAAAATCGATTTCAGAATTAGTTGTATTTAACCCGCAAGGAGTTATGTTGATATTGCATATTCCCAAACCCTATGAGCTATTAAATTGAAATTTTTTTTGTGAATAGACTGGGTAGGCCCCTTGAGGTGGGGGAAGCGTTTTAGACGGATAATTTTGGTTTCTAGATCTCAGGAACCGCTTACGCTAGGATGCTGACACTTGGAATTTATATAGAGCTTCGATAGTGGACCCATTTGCAAAAAAATTGCTGATATGGGTGAAGGGGTGCGGGAGTGGGGGGAATAATAATGCGTCCGAAACGCTCGAAAGCCGAGATTTAAAAGCCATATCTCCTAAACGGTTAATATCACGAAATTAAAACTTAACGAACATCTATAGGTATACTAGGAGAATAGATCGGAAACAAATTTTTGAGAGGGGGTACTGCAGTACGGAGGTGGGTGGTGAAAAACTTTAGATTACTATATCTCACGAACCAATTGTACTAGAAGAATAAAATTCGGTTTCTGTATAAAGGTTGACAAATAAAGTTTGCTGAAAGCAAAATTTTTTAAGGGGGCGGTGGAGCATGGATGTAGATGGAATAAGAATTTTTCTAAAAAATTACGTCTCATATCTCAAGAACAGTGTAAGATAGATGCTTAGATTTTTTTAGCAGAAGTGGGCCTAATAGACTCCTATCAAAAAAAAAATTAGGGGTGAGGGTGAGGGTGAAAAGGAAAAAGTTCCGATTTGTATATCTCGAGAACCTATAACGATATAATGCTGTAATTTAGATAGAGCTATATTAGTAGCATGTTGGAAAAATATATTTTTTATAGGAGTAGTATGGTACGGGGGTGGGGGGTGTTTTTCCTAACTATAGAACGGCTTATGCTAGAAAGTTGAAACTTGGCATGTATATCTAAGTCAACTAGAAAACTAATTTTGGCTAAAAAAAATTCAATTATTCATTGGCGTACAGAAGAGGGGCAATAAAATGATCAGTGAAAATAGAATGCATATATTTTCACGATTTTCGTCATATCTATTAGGTCTTTCCAAATATTAAATTCATTTTTATTCTACGGATTTTTCATATAAATACCTAGAAAGTGTTTTCAGGATTTTTTGAAATTTGACCCCCAAGGTGGTGTAATGGTGTTGTATACATTTTCACGAATTCAGCCGTATCCCTCAGGTCTGATTAGATATCGAATAACTTTTCACTTCCATGGGGTTGGTTAATAATCACCTAAAACCCATTTTCAAGTTTTTTCTTTTTTCAACCCCTAAGAGGATATAAACGGGTTGAACACGTTTTCACGAATTCCGTCATATCTCTTAGGAGTGATAAGACATCGAATTGGTTTTCACTTCCTCGGCCTTTCTTTATATTATATATATATATATAAAAACTCGTTTCAAGATTTTTGGATATTCAACCCCAAAGTGGGTGCAAGGGGTTGCATATGTTTTCACAAATTCCTACATATTTCTTAGTTCTGATGAGATATCGAATTCATTTTTGCTTTAGCAATAAACGAGTTCCGGACTTCTACCCAATAAATAATAAAGTTGCGCCCGGACTGTTGGCAGATTTTTTTTTTAAATTGAAAAAGTAACATACAAGAGTCTGGGCGCAACTTTATTATTTTTTCGATAGAAGTTCAGAACGCGTTTTATGCTGAGATGCAGTCTGGGGCAACGGGGGGCTGGCAGATTTTTGTTTTTGGGAGGATCACTTTGACTGAAGCCTTTTCCCTTTACCTCAATTCGAAATATGAAGGTTTCATTCTGTAATGAATCCGATGCAGATAAATCTTTAAAATTGTATTAACACAAAATGCTTGCTACCCACTATACAACAGTTTGGAATGGTCTGTTGTTATGTTATCGCTTTACTTACAGATTTTTTCAACATTTTCAAAAATTATACACAGCATATCAGTTTAGTTATAAATAAATAAAAAATGTCAACGCGTGTTCTTGCTTCTTTATTGATAGCATAAAATGAATCATTTCAGAATAATGACGTTGAAATCCCAACAAATTAGTGAGGGAATGGAGCTATATTGTTATCGCAATATTAATTAGAGTCATGTTGTGTGAAAAAGTAAACAACTACTTATTGTCCAATCACGATTACTCTTCGCTATCTCGACAATGTTCTCGACTGTACAGCAAACAACAATACACCCCCATCGTCTGCCCTCAACAAATGTCCACAATGAGCTTTAATAATTATCGTTGTGTCAACATAAAACGCGAAAAATGCGGACGCTAACAATGGGAAATAGCGTAACAGCCGAACAACAACTACTCAAAAGTAAACTTTTCATTTAAGGATTCTCTGTCTTCCTGTTGAATAAACTACAATAGACATCAGTAGGTTTCTGACAAATGGTAGAGAAGAGACTCAGGCTGACACACTTTAAAGAAAATTTTTCCTTCACCATTAAAAGGGAAAACTTACACATAACTCGCACGTATGTTGTATCTCTGTGCACCTTCAACCCATCACCAGAAAAGAAAATTGAGTTCCGACCAACTTTAAGTTAAGAAAAAAAAAGTGGAACAGAAAAATTTTCCCGGCTCGAAACTATTCTCAACCCGATTTCCACACGGTGCAGTCTGCACTGCTCTTGCAATATGTCATCCTTATAACCGTCTCTGACAAATATTTATAAAACCCTACTTCCTGCATTGCTCTCACCTAAAAAAAGGAGCTAGCCCACCACGCCCCCATACAGATACCAACCGACCAGCAACATCCTTTTTCTGTAGCTTCACTGCCGGAAAAGCAATTGGGAAAAATCTCGCAAAGAAAACCCCGCACAACTCTATTTCTTATATCAACTTTTGTTTGAAAGTTTACTTCTTCAAACACATCCGTGCTTCTCTCATATATGGAAAAACTTTAAGCAAAGAAATTTTCCACCGAGATCAAAATGTGAATTTCGAGATGCCAAGGAGTTCACGAGCGAAAGAAAACCCCCCCGAAGTCAAATCGGGCAACATTTTTTTTTCTACATATTCAGCTTAACGTCATGTGTCACATACTCTTTGAGTGAATCTCCATAAAATGTACATAAACCCGAAATACCATACATAGCATATTATCCTTTTCGTCCTTGCTTACATTACCTCATTGTAGATCCTCGTTCTGTCGGCAAATTTCCGTTAAAAATCTCCACATATTTGTTTGGAAAATGGAACTAGTTTTCCTTGATTCCGACTAGTAGGAATTTCCTTGTGGATCCTTAAATCAAACACAAGTTTTAGATGGACTTTAAGATTAAAGTGAAATTCTAGGGAAAGTTGAGGAGTTTTAAGAGTTGAACTTTTGGCAAACTTCATGGCGGTTTTTCCGAATTTAGGTTGTTTTTCGGTGTCAAAGGAGTCTTACAAGGGTAGCCTCAGAAGTACCCGAGCTGACGTATAGATGGCGGTTGTTGTTGAAAAGAAAATACTATTGTGAAAGTATCAATCTTATAAAGCTTAATTTTGTAGTTTGAAGACGCTACGTTAATTTTTAAACATGGTCATCGTTATGTAATACAATACTTTCATTTGAAAGTAGAGATGGGCAAAGCAGTTCCTTTCAGTGAAGTACTTCACTCCCGAGTCACTCACTTTAAGGAACGAGTTCAGTGAAGTGCTTCCATGGAACTCTTCGTTCCATCGTTTTCGTTCCTTCGTTCCATCGTTCAGTGGTCACTAGTCGTAAGACAGTAGATCTAGCAGAAGATGATGAGCAAAAAATAAAAAGGTCAGTAGATCTAGTAGAAGATGAGCAAAAAAAAAGGTTAGTACATCTAGTAGAAGATGAACATAAAAAAAAGGTCTGAGAGGGGCAAAAGGAGACGATTTTGTTGATCGTCTGCCTAGCTTGTTAGTCTCTATTTTTCGCTTACAACAATAAAATATTGACAGAGTTTAAATAAGGCCGTACGTGTTGTCAAAACGAACATAGTAGAGGTCGACCAAATAAGGTGACCACGCCAGAAATGGTGAAGAAAATCCACAAAATGGTATTGGATGACCGTCTTGCAGACATGGATGCCTACCAAAAAGTGCTATGCATCGCATATTGACTGGAAATTTGGACATGAGAAATCTGTGCGCAAGATGGCTGCCGCGTTTGTTCACAATGGCATAAAAACAGCGTCGTGAGGGTGTTTCTATCGAGTGCTTGGCGATGTTTTACAGCAATAAATCCGAGTTTTTGCGTCGATTCATAACCATGGACGATATTTTGGTCCATCGCTTTACACCTGAGACGAAGGAATAGTCAAAACAATGGACTAATGGGGCAGAATCGGCTCCAAAGATGGTGAAGGCAATCCCATCTGCGTGCAGGGTTATGGCGTCAGATTAGTGGGATGCGCGTGAGATAAGTTTCTTTGATAATTATCGAATATGAAAAGCAATGCGAAGTTATTGCAGCGTTTGAGTAAGAAATCAAGAAAAAACGGTCGCATTTGGCGAAAAAGAAACTGACAATGGATCAGTTCACACATCCGTTATTGCGGTGGCCAAAATCAATGAGTTAAAGTTCGAATTGCTTCCTCATGCACCCTATTTGCCAGATTTAGCCCCTCGGATTATTTTCTCTTTCCAAATTTAAAAAAAATGGCTCGGCGGTAAAAGGTTTGCCAGCAGTGAAGAGGTGATGAAGTCTGCGGTTCACGGTTATTTTGAGGAGCTCGATAGTTCTCACTATAAACAGGGTATCGAAGCTATCCAACATCGCTGGGAAAAGTGTATCGACCTGAAAGGAGACTATGTCCCATATAGGGTCGTACAATAGGCCCAGTACTGAGCCAATAATGGCAGCCAGCATGCCAAGAATGGCGCGGCAGTGGCAACCAGCCCATTGGTGGATCACTGCTGAATGATAACTTGAGCCCAGTGCTGGTGTTGTATTCTGGCCCAGTGTTGACGATCGATACTGCGTCAGTGCAGTTTCTATACTCTCTTCGCTTATTGCAAGAAAATGAAAGTATTTCCTCTTTACCTATTTATTTTGTCATATAAATTAATCGTCCTAGCTTACTCTAGTACCAAAAATTTAAAAAAAAGAAAAAAAATGCGATATGACAGGAGCGAATAACCTATGATGCGTTCTCGAACTCCCTACCTTCCGAATTATGCCTAACTGCCTATTAGTACCTAAACTACAAAAGTTCGCTAGCCAACGCTGGCTGCCAACGATGGCCCAGAGTTTAACCAGTGATGGCTCCTAACGCTTGGCAGCCAGCACTGGCCCAGCCGTGGCATACAGTTGATACGCTAGACTTGGCAAAAGTTTGCTAGGCAACGCTGGCGGCCAACGATGGCTCAGAGGGTAACCAGTGATGGCTCCCAACGCTTGGCAGCCAGCACTGGCCCAGCGGTGGGATACAGCTGGTACGCTAGACTTGACAAAAGTTTGCTAGACAACGCTGACGGCCAACGATGGCCCAGAGGTTAATCAGTGATGGCTCCCAACGCTTGGCAGCCAGCACTTGGCCCATGGAATGGCCCTGCAGTAAGTGCTGAGGAACCCTATATGGGGTTGAGAAATAAAGATATTTTTTCTCTAACATTTTGTATTTTTTTTGTTGGGTCGAGTACTTCTGGGACTACCGTGGTAT
The DNA here is from genome assembly GCA_951812415.1 of Beris morrisii. Taxonomy (NCBI): domain Eukaryota; kingdom Metazoa; phylum Arthropoda; class Insecta; order Diptera; family Stratiomyidae; genus Beris; species Beris morrisii. The sequence continues at coordinate 34,068,706 of OX638313.1, read as the reverse complement.
TTGAAGACCAAATTCTCGAAAGAATATGACATTCGAAAAACCTTCATTGGAACGAACAGATTGAAAAGTGTGTTGGACTAGGTCCGAAGGACCTATTTCGTTTAAAAATGGGGTCTTCCTAGATGTTGAAGGAACTGTTAACAAAGTTGAAAAGGATGCCATTCGAGAAGCCCTGATAAATGCTGGGGTTGAACCGGCATTACCAACAAGATCGACGGCATGCTCCAAAGTAAATATAAATGCATGCATCTATTAATGAAAATGACTTGTGTCCAAAGGTACTATCCCACAAGGGAGAGTCCCATCACCTCTGCTTTGGATACTAGTTGTCGATCGTATTTTATCCCAGCTCGAGAGAAACGAGATCAAAGTGGTAGCGTATGCCGATGACCACGTTATACTGGTATCTGGCAAATTTATACCAACAATAACTGAACTAGTGCAGGAAGCACTACGGAAATTGCATAAAAACCGAACTATTTCCTTTCATTCCAAGGAGAGCAATACCCCCATTTACAATTCCAAAAATTGGTAATACTACCCTCGAGACTAAACCGGAAGCTAAGTACCTAGAAATTATTTTTGACGTAAAGCTTAATTGGAAGGGAAACCTTGGTGAGCGCCTCAAGAAAATATTCTACAGTTGCAATAAGTCCTTTCGCTAGAAATGGGGAGTAAGGCCTGCAAAGGTTCACTGGAACACCTATACCGTAAGGCACATTCCTCTTTATGGTCGCCTAATATGGTCGCCTAATATGGTGGACAGCCCTAGACAAAAACGTTCACAAAATTAGCCTAACGACTGTGAAGGGGGTGGCTTGGATAGGTACCACAGGTGTTTTCCAATGAACGCTAACAGCTGCAATGGAGCTGCCAATAGACATTCAAATCAGAAATGCTTCAGTCAAAAGCGCCTTGAGACTAAAAGGGTCTGGTGGCTGCTGGAAATCTGCGAATTATGGGCATAACAAATTTTTTCGTTACTTCCAGACAGTGCGGGCTTTAGGCAATCTAAAGTTTCCGTATTAACGGACGGGCCTAAAATGGATACCAGGATTTTCTCAGCCAACATGAATATTCAGATATCCTTACGTTTTCCAGAGTACTGCAGTATTTTTCACTAACTCTAAACTCCAACCTAATCAGATCTGAAGGAGTGAGGAGATGTAGGAAGCGTTTGAACACACTGGGCACTATAAGGGGCAGTATAAGATTTTCTTATGCTGGGTGATCACAAAGGGATATCAGAAAACGAGGCAGCCGATGAGCTAGGAAAATTGGATCTAAAATGGCTGCTATACATCCAAGCGATAAAAATACCTCTTACTTACGTCAAGAGAAGGCTTGACAAGAAGGCAATGGCACTGACCAATGGTAGATGGTTTAGCTTAACATCGTGTGTGATCTCTAGGCAGCTATAGCCGATAATACATTCTAGAAGAACTGCCGATAATACATTCTAGAAGAACTGCCGATAATACATTCTAGAAGAACTGCCGATCTTCTCAAAAGAAGTATATGGGACTGCATTAGGATGTCACGGGTGAGGTATCACAATGGACCAACCGAATGGTTTAAGTGGGTCGATCTATAGTTTGAATGACTGCCACCATAACCTAACCTATTTGGTATTCGGTTGCATTTCAATAATCATGCAATTCCAATAAACATCCTTACAGCTGTAGGTATTGCCGAGGATTCTTCCACGTGTACTTTCTCGAACTGAAATTCTCTTCCACGAATCATAACAAGCGAAAGTTTGCCAAAGTGAATTCTTCTTACACACACTGAAGTTCACCTCATATTTAAACCGATTTTGGTTGTTCACTAGGATGTTAATTCGAATCATAGGTTGCGATTCTAACACCAACCGAAGATCAAATCCAGCCAACAGAACTTGTATTGCTTTGTATCTTTGTATTTAACGAGAATGTAATTTCTCATGGTACCATAGACGCTAAATTTTTAAGAGCTTAGGTTGTTTTGCGGCGTAAAATTGGTCTTTTCAGTAAATGTTTTTTACTTGTCATGTCCTTTCAATAGCAACAATCTACCACCCCGTCGGGAATTTCATGTGGTGTTCTACTAATAACTCTCCTCTGACGCTGTAAAACAATCCTAGTTCTTGAAAATTTAACTCTGTGGCATGTCTACCAACAACAACAATTCCATTCTCGTTAAGGCTAATGATGAATTTTTAAGAATGGAAAGTTTGCCAATGGATTTTTCGTGTCACAGACATTGTTACAAATTTTAAATTTGTTCAGTACATGAAGGACTCAGAAAGTTTTTAATCAGTGCGGTAGGGCTGAACGGATTGGTCAAGCCGATTTAGTTCCAAAAACAATCTAAGGCGGGCTGAGAACGACATAATTCGTCCCGATTCTTAACCTAAAAGTATAAAAAATACACTTTTAAAACCTTTTTTTTTATTTACGATTTACATTCGCTTTTTACTCGGGGACTACGAGCAAAAACCATGCAATACGATTCGCTAGCACATCGACTACGAGCCGCTACGCCGGACGTCTTTGCTGACGAATTCCTGCAACTTATTTTGTGAAATCCCATCCAATTTTACTTTATTATTTTTTAATAATAAAGCATTTTATTTAAGGGCACGTTTTGTCTTATCTGATTGGGATGAAACTTAAAACATACTTTTATGACACAAATTGGAACAATTCTAGTGGGAATATGCCGGAATATTTCTGGAAATTATGGAGTAAAATGAAGTATGCGAGTGTGTTATAGTCGTACTTATGCTACTATACTCTGGAAAAATCACAGGACTAAGCAATAAGCAGAAGTTGGCAAGTAAAAGTTTATAAAAATGTTCTTTCGTTCTACACATCAACGAAATAATAAACTTTTTTGAAGCGACATTCCACAAGAGAAAGTTGCTACCTTACAGTTGAATGCAACTTTGTCTTAAATTCGAGCAATAATAGGCCATTGTATAGACTGGTAAAATGAACAAGCGACTCCTTAAGTGTTTAATGAATGTTTTTCAAACAAACAAAATTAAGTGGATGGGAGTATGGGAAAGAATTTGATATTTGTCGCAAACAATGTGTCAGATAAGTCGGGTTTCAAAATTGTTTCGTGAAACTTGTTTAAATTGGCAAAATAATGTTGTTTTCGAAAATATTGAGAATGATGATATCCTTCGTTATTATCCTTAATTTTTTCCTATCAGGTCTAAGAATTAAGACACAACTTTAGAAAACTCGTGGGACCTCCATAGTATGCGAAGTGTATTAGTAGTATTACACTATGTACCACGTTGTCAAATATTTGACTATTTTTCCTAGCAAATGCTGTCAGATAGTGTAATCGTGAAATTTTTGTTTGTCAAATTAATTCATTTGCTCTGTATTTTTATTTATTTTGACTGAATTTTTCGTCAAATTTTTTAAGTCAAATATTTGACACTATGGCATACAATGTAATACTAGCTTTAGTCTTTCAACTCTAAAGCCTGTATTACACGGTATGCCACTATGTCACTATTCTCGCTGCCAAATGCATTCCGATAGTGTATTCGTCAAATTTTGTTTGCGACATTATTTTATTCGTGTTTATTCTGGTAAACGTCCGGAAACTTCTCGATATACTTTAAAGACGTCTTTCCGAGTGTTTAAAACCATATTTTTGGGCAGAATAATGTCCAAAATTGTAACACTGTACATGTGAGAGATGTACCTTCTGAAATTTCTATTTTTTTTTAATGCCAATTGCTTTCAGAAAAAACTTTCAAAGGCGACTATTTCATTGCGGATTTTAATTGTCAAATTTTCTAGAAAGTGAATCATTCCAACGTTTTCAATACTTTAAAATTGGGTAAATCGCAGGTAACTTTCCCGCCTGCGGGTTCCAGAATAAGAGTGATTTGCTCTAAACAAAGTATGTTTTGACGGAAAATATTTGACTGAACTGTTCGTCAAATTAAATATTTTAGTCAAATATTTGACAACATGATATACAGTGTAATACAAGCTTAGGGTCGTGGATTCGAATCGAACTTCACGTAGTCGAAGAAACTATTTGATGGTTTGCAACAATTGCCAATAGTTAACTGTATGCAACTGGCTATTCCTTTGAGTAAAAGTCATACAAACTTCTTAATTTGATGGGCCTGATCCGGACGCACGATAATTCATTTTCTTTATTTTTTTTATTATTTATTTATGGACGTGAGATATTCCTCAACTAATATTAAATGATTAATTCCTTTGCAGAATTACTAGGCAGAAGTGAGTTAATTTTTTTTTTGTTTACTTGTAACAAAATCTCCTTCGCCGTATTGTTCGCCTTAACCAAAAAGCAGACATTAATAATAAAATCAAATACGGCGATATCCCCTCTGTTGGGATTCATTTCAAGATTCGTCCATTATTAATACTCTGGTGTGGGCTATTATTTCTGAAAAATGTTTTTCTTATTTTGTGTTATCTACAGGCGCCTACAATGTCGCATAATACAAAATACGATACTACTTAAAGAAAATATCGTCATCTTAGCTAGTGCTTACAGAACTGACTCATGAGCCTTGAATATATGATAAACTCTACATATCAAAAGCAAGTTGGGTGAGTCATCTTAGCACACTATCCTGCTGAGCAGAAATAGGATACAGAGGGATGTTTTATTGATAATACATACAAATATAATGGCTATTGATTTTTAAAAAAAACGGAAGGAGTAAACCAGACTAGCGCCAAACTTTTCAAAACTTACAACATTTGATTACGTAAGGGATGATTCTGATACGTATGTAAGTCGATTCAAAGGTGATTTGTTCAGTTCTCGAAACTCACCCAGTCGTGGAATGTTTGGTGAAAGCTGACTTTATTATTTTGTGAATTAAATAGCTATTCAATGAAACAATTTTTTATGCTTCTACCAATGCGAAATATGACGATTACCCTCGAGGCCAGTTTCATTTTTCTTCAACTTTTCACAATTATTTCCACAATTTATTGTGCTTCTAGATTTGTGCAGCTTTTTTTTGCAGCCATGTCGCTTAAAATACCCCTAAAATAAAGATCTAGAGGGTGGTATAAAAAGCAGATCCTTTCGGACTGTCAAATAAACATACTACTCAAAACAGTCAAAACAGGATTGGCGGCAGCAGAAAAAGTGTCAGGATTTTGTAATGGGTGGGCGAGGTTAATGAGGATAGGTTAATGTGATAACCGCCCCTTCAGATCGACCTTCCTCAGCAAGCAATGCGAAGCGCGTATACATTGTACCCCTTTGTTAAGCTTGTACGATGGGTACTGAAAGAAGAAAGAAGCACAATTGCACTGAATTGTTTTTATACGGAATACCTCAAGGTACCGTACTAGGCCCATTATTGTTTTTTCTGTATGTCGACGACTGACTTAAACCTTCATGACCATCATTTCTTTTTAAGATGATGCGGTCTGTTTTTGGAAGGTGATGGGTGCTACAAACAAAGCAAATTACAGCTTACTTCTAATGAAGAACTGGCTAGACCGAAACCATTTCAAAGAGTGTTGATATGACGTTTTAAATTTTTCAACTTTACTGGTCATTCGTAGGAATTTTTTCAAAATGACACGAGTACATTGAAGGGTTGTTATGTCCCTACTGAAGGGTTATTCAACAGGGACATAACAATTTTGTATTTAAATAAAGCACAGAATAGTTGAAATAATTTCCAAACGTCGCTCGTTTGTGAATTTCACCGTGATAAAAATGTAATTCTTGACTGACGTTTTGACATTGACAGACCAGCAAAAAAGCTTAAGAGTGCGTTTGTATTAAAATACAAAATTGTTATGTACCTATTGAATAACCCTTTACAAAAAGACATTTTGTATGTTGTTTTGTATACCTAAGTACATGAAGGCGTACTTCATTTTTATACTCTAGATGAAATCTGAGAGTATTATAAGTTCAATCGCCCAAAAGTTTGTAACGCATAGAACCGAGCCTCGAACGAAAAAAAGTTATATATTATTTTTTGTTTATTTGGGGCCAAAAACTCCAAATCCGCTTGACGTCTCTCCGTCCGTACGCACGATAATTCAAGAACGCCTTCACCTAGGATCTTGAAATTTTGAATCATGTTTGGTCGAATTTGTAAGGCTAAGTTCGTTAACTGGCAAAATCGCCCTTCTCCTTCGGGTAGCTGCCATACAAAATGTCCTTAAAACACGTGTTCAAGAATATTGGCCAATAACTTTAGAAGGGTTTAAGCTACGACTTTGAAATTTTGTATGTAATGATTTTCCAATAGTTGGAGCTAAATGTATAATTATAAAGAAAATCCTATTAGTCTTTCGTGTAACTGCCATACAAATATCCTGTCAAAATGTCTTCACTTAATTTATGGAATTCACTATATCTCAAGTAATCGTTTAGCTACGGATTCGGAATTTTGTACAAATTAGTTTTGAGTAAATACAAAGTTCGAGTTTACTAGGCAGCTAAATCCTTTCACTCCTTCTGGTAGCTTGCATACAAAAAATCCTTAAGACACATGTTCAACAATATTTTCTGATAACCTTTGAACGCTTCAAACCAGGAATTTGAAATTTTGTACACATTAATTTTTTTTAAATGGTTCCAAGGAAAAAGTTAAATATGTAAGAAATCGAGTGAATCCTTCTTGCAACTCCCGTGTGAAAGTCCTTCAAAAAGGAAAAACGATATTGTCTTTTAGTTTCGAGTAGCAACCAAATGGGAGTCTGTAATAAAGGACGTAGTACATGCACATACCTTATTCTACTTTATCCCCAACTACAACATAAATTGGAGTTCAGTATTTCATCTAGAGTATCATACGATTGGCTTGTTTTAGTACCTAATCACGTACTTTAAAATAATGAAAAAAATAGTGTGCAAAATTTTAAATAATTACATTGGGGTCATGAATCATTTATTATAAAGCATGTATTCTAGTAGTTTGCTTTTGACAGTCTATTTTATTATTCACAGTACGAATTTACTTACGCTTTTTATTTTCATTCTGCTTTTTACACTGTACTTCTTCTTTTTTCATTAGATATAAGCATGAATTAATTAGTAGTAAGCATGAATTTCTATATCTTAGCTTGGATATCTATTATTATTATTTACATTTTTCACTTATATATCTTTATATACATTTATATTTTGCGAATTTCTATCTCTTTCTGCTTTATTTTATCTGTTTTATTAATACTATCAATATTCAAAATATGTAATGCGATGTGCCATATGCCCTTGTAGGCTTGGCCGAAATTTCAATGGGCTCTCTTATTGCATAAGGGGCTTCATCTAATAAATAAATAAAATAAATAATTACATTGGATTTCAGTTAATATTTTGAATTAAGGAACTTAAATGGAAACGTGGTAAATTTTTATTTCATGGCTCAACGATTTCTTTAGTTATGATATGTTCCAGAAGCTAAAGGCCTTTTTTTTAATACTCGAGGCAGTGGGAGATTTCGCTCATTGAATGAACTGCGCCTTACTTTTTACTTAACTATAATAATTAAAATAAAAACCATAAAATTTCGACTTCTTGAGTTACAAGGTTCTACTAGTAGAACGTTGGTCTAGTAATGAAGTAACTCTAGCATTATTTCAAGGCCTATGTAGGCCCAATTTGGGCTGTTGTGCCTTTGATTATTACTAGTAGAAAATAATTGCGCAAATTTTATCAGGACTTTTGAATGGAGTCTATACGAAGGACTGGACAATTGCATTTCATTGACAGGGTGAAAAGAAAAAGAGAAATTTGGTCAGCAGTGACATACTTTTTTGGAACTATTTTTTTCCGTCCGAGGGTTTCGGTTTTGGGTATACATATTGAATTTGGCAAAACTCAGATTTTTCTTCGTCTGAAGCTACGAAAAGATATTATTTGTGAATTATTTTTGGTGTGAAAATAAGCACAAAATTGTTAATGAGCGAAATGTCCCACTGCTTCGATACGATTGCTCACAAAAGTCCGTAAAACAGAAGCTACTTCATATTCCGTGATAGATAAATATTTGTAGTTTTGCAAATGTATGTTAACGTTCAAAAAATGCACAAAATCTACCAAAGTACTTCTGTCAAGTAACCACCATACAAATGTGATTAAACAAAATTTTGATATTTGAGTTAAGACTGACGATAATTTGCACATTTTCAGGTAGAATATGTGTGTTTTTTGATATACGTTTGATTCAATAACAACCAGTAAAATAACCGACTTACTCTGGTATCTGGTTGCTCTCATCACAATGTCCTTTAAATTTCTGATCAATAGCAATCGTATTTCTTGTATGTGTTCCTTGTTACATTTAAACAAATTGCCATAAAACTCTCAATTGGGAAACTCCAAATAAATTATAGTCGCATTTAAAATCTTCATAAGAATCCATAAAATATGCTAGAAGGTAAACAGATGGCGTAATTGGTAGGAAACTGTATCCTTGTTATAAATTTCACCAAAAAGCCAAGTGTCATTATAACGTATACACAAAACGCGAAGAAAACTCTTTGAATTTTCACACACATCTTTCTTGCAAATTACTCAAATGAGCTGGTGAATTTGTAATAAAACTTCGATTTTTATTTCTTTGTGGATTTCAATGCTTTAATTATTCCGCCCAGTAGTTTACCGAGCAATAAAATGCTTGGTTAATTTTTTTTTTGGAACATTGCCAAAAACGCCTTCAAGTGTGTAAAAGATACTATAAAGTGATGAGTAGGCGGCAAGCTTAAATCATTTCCTCTGAATATATTCGAGCAATCACTTGTCTTATCGCACTTGAAGTGTTTGCCAATTAACTTCAAATCTTGCCGTCTCAAATCATTTTTATTCTGATTATTATTTAAAATAACACATGTGTGACGTCATGCTGTGCGAAGTATGTAAACAATATCGAAATGTTGAATGAAAATTGAAACGAATAAAATAAAAAGGCCGGCAAAAAACTTTGAATAAGCAAAGTTTATAGAATTTTGAAGATTTGTTTTCAAAATATTGATCAATAAAATGTTGAATTCAAAATAAACAAAAGTATATGTAGTTGGATTTGTTTTGTTGATTTTCGCTAATAATAGGTAGGTAAGGCTATTGTTATTTTGATGCTATACAAGTAGGTACAATAGTCCAAAACAGTGGCGTAGGCATAATTTGAGGGATGAAACCTCAATTTTCTTGAATTTCCTGTCCACAAAATTAGTGGGTATGATGTTAAAAATAATTATAATGACACACAATAGCCTTACTTAAGTATTTGCTATTCTTTACAATGGGGGGACGCCACTGGTCCAAGCTAATTGTAGTAAAAAAATGTGTCAATAATCACTGGTTGTTCCGAGACAAAGAGGTAGTTTATGTCAATAGCTCCTTGTAAGATACAACTTTCAACATTCATCAGTTGTTCTTCATTCAAAAACTGAAAGAATTAAAAAGCACATGAAAGTCTCCATATCTAAAACCATATTATGAAATTCGTGAAAACCTCTATAACCCTCATACACCTCTTTGGGGGTTGAATATCAAAAAATCTTGAATTTAATTTTTAGGCGAGATTGTATAAAAAGCCCGTGAAGGTAAAAACCAATTCGATATATCAAACCAAAGAGACATGGAGGAAGTCGTGAAAACGTATACAACCCATTTATGTACATCCTCTTAAAGGTTGAATATCAAAAAATCCTGAATTGGATTCTTGGCGATTACATAGCGGTGTAAAAATCAATTTGATATCTCATCAGACCTAACAAATATGGAGGAATTCGTGAAAACGCATGGAACCCCTTTATACAACCTTAACTTTGAGACAAATGTATAGAAAGGTCGAGAAAGTTTAAACAAGTTCAATTATTCATTAGACCTAAGAAATCGTATGCAACCCCTTCGCAGTATATCAATATCAAAAAAATCCTGAAATTGATTTAAAAAACATAAAAGGTGCGTGGAAGTAAAAACAAATCGATACTCATCACACCTAAGAGATATGACGGAATTTACTGCAGATACTTTTCTAGTAAATCTATATATGAGCCGTTGTATTTGAAAGTGGTATAAGTCCATTTTTTCATACATTGAAATATTTAAGGTTTTACGTTTGAAATAATTTAAAAATATTGGTATACGTTAGTATAATTCGGGTGATGTTTTAACACTATAAACCTGTTAAATTTTATTATGCAATAATAACTATTAAAATTGTTAAAGAAAATAAACGATTTTTTTAGCTCCAAATGGACTTATACCACTTTCAAAAATTATAAATTATAAGAAATAAAAACAAAAGGAAATTTAAGTTCATATTTTTATTGATATTGACTTTATTAAAATGAACTTTTTAATGTAAGAAATAATAATTAAAAATATAACTTTTTTTCGTCCGGTGGACTTATACTACTTTTAAAAAAGACGGCTCATATATCTATTAAATTTCAACTTTGTATAATAATATTACAAAATATTAATGCTTTCAGCCAATTTGTAGCTCTATTAAGTTATTGTATAAGACAAGTAAACTAGATGAAATTTATGATTTTAACACTTAGAGTGTCAAACTTTTTGCCAAAAATTTTGACAATGCTATTTAAAGGGTTCAAAATTTTCGTTGGACACGGAGTCGCGTCGCTAGCAATGCATGTGTTAAGAGCTCCCCATAAAATCCTTGTGTCTTACGAGTAAGTAAATAATTTTAAGTTTTTTTTTTTAAATAATTGAGAATCAGTAATGATCGTCGATTTTTTTTACCCCGTTCCCTTTGAGATCACAAGTTGAGATTTGTTTTGAAAAACGGTATGATATACAATATTAAACGGTATGATATACAATATTTAAGAAATAAAAAAAAATGGTTTTTGAGACATAAGGATAAAAATTGTTATCCTTGAAAAAATATTGGATAATTTTAATTTGTATTATTTTCTATTTCGGTAATTTCCCCCTTGAAAGAAGCCCTAATTTAATTTTCAACTATAAAAACTAACAAAGATATGAATTTTCAAAGAGGACACCACTTTCACGAAATTTTTAATATTTTAAAACTAAAAAAATCACATAGAAAAATATTGAAACCATATTTTTTTCACAAATTCCTCGAGTACATAAAGTTTCAAAAGAATCGATGATCGCAGTATCCGATGTATAAAATATCTTGGCGAAAGAGGATATTCGAAACTCTGAGTCTATTACTAATACCCAACCGCAGCAATTCTCTGCTAGGGTTAATCCCTTCGACAGAGACGAAATAATTGCGGCCATCTAGTCCCAGATTTAAATTCAAAGCGCTTATTTATATCAACTATATCGACTTATTTATATCAAGTATAATTTCGTTAATGATGGGTTGTTTCGTGAAATTAAAAATAAATTATGTTTTTAATGTGAAATAATACGTTTGGATTCGCTTATCCGGAAAAGCAGAGGGTCACATTTATATATTTTTATACAATTTTCTTATTTTTATTGGGAAATGTATCTATCATTTTCAGCAAATTAACTGAATTATTAAAAGGGTCGTGGTGCCAATTTGAAATCATAATCTATTGCTAACAAAGTCTTCTCCAATGATTTAAAAATATTTCCAACATATTTCTTACATCCCACTGATTCATAAAAAAATTTATGGATGTGGATGATGTGGTTTCTTAGATTCTGCTCCATAAACAAACATATCATGTTGTAGTTTTATTTACACAATTTATGGATTGTTAATTATTCCAACGGATGGTGGGCTCTATTTGATTAAGTTCAACTTAAGTACCATAAGATCTGTTTGAAAATTAGTCCTGGAATAATGCTAATTATTTTACAGATTAATTACATAGTAACCCAATTAACTTTTCCCATCCATTAGCTACTCGAACTATTAAAACATCAGAACTACATCAATTTATCTTTAATTACAGAACCCTCGAAATTTTAGTCCCTTTATATTAAAAAAAAATAATAACAATAAAAATAATAATTTTCTGCAATAGTTGTTCTTATGCTTAGTCTAAGTTGAGCTTCCTTGTCGCCACAGAGAGTAAATAACTCGGGAATATTATTTTAATTTGATTCACTCTAAGCAAGACAAGTCTCCTTTTCATCGGGAAAGTCGATAAAGAAATGCTTTATAAGCGAATAATTCTAATGAAAATGAAATTTTTCAAGAAATGGATTAAGAATTGCTCAAAATTAATTTCTCGGGATTTCCTGCTTGAAGGATAGAGTTTTGAATGGATGCCGTTTTGTTTTTCATCTCGCTGAGCATTCAATTTCTTAAGTAGTAATTAGTAGCAGGAACCAGTGATCGTTAATGGACCTTAAATTATATGGCTTTAATAATTGAATTGCACAAATAAAGATGTCCTTATGGTTGGATTATTTTTAGATGTTCTAATACTTAATGAAATAATGAGGGCTTCCCTTAAGTTACTGACAAAGAACTGGGCTCTGTCCATGCCCGACTCCAGTCTCGAATTAAATTGTCCGCTTTTATCTTGATAAGGAAGAATAGTTCTAAAACACCAATACCACCATTATGTCCTCGATGCCCTAGGGTATCATCTTAGAGGTCGTCGGTTCGAATCGATAGGCTCGGAAAAACCACAATGTTGAGGAGCTTCGAAAGAAAACCCCAAATCGGACGAGAGGGTGACTGTTCCTAAACTTGATCATAAAAATATCATCTAAGAGTCCAGGGCCTAATTTTGGCGAAAGTGTTATAGAAAAAGAAAACCTATGCCTCCGAGCAACAAGGGAGAGATACTATATTTGCTTACATCGCAATATATCTGACAAATTTGCACATCACCATCAACCTCTCTAGTGGTTTACCCAGTCTTCATGAACGTATTGTGAAAATTGTGGATGTAAAAACCAGTTTAATATCCCATCGGACCTACGAGATATGGCCAAATTCGTGAAATGTATAAAGTCCCTTTATTGAAATCGATTTTTAGGTGATTATATAAAAAGTTCGCGTAATATAAAAATAAAGTAGATATTAAACCTAAGAGATATGTCAGAATTCGTGAAAATGTATGCAACCCCCTTACACCCACACCGAGGTTGAATGTCAAAAAATATCCGAACTAATTTGTAGGCGATTATATAAAATTCCCGTGGAAGTAGAAAGGGATTCGACATCTTACTAGACCTAAAAGATATAGCGGAATTCGTGAAACTGTACACAACCTCTTTACAGTTACCTAGGAGTTCAAAAAAAAACTTTGAACCATTTTCTTTTACTTCAATTCCATGCATTCATTTGAGAAACTCGTGGAAAAATAATTATTTTGATATCTCAAAAAACCTAAGAGATATGACGATATTCGTGAAAATATATGAACCCTTTTGTATAGATCATTTTGCTTTGTATTTCGTCAATGCAAATTCGAAAATTTTATTATTATAGCTTAAATTATTTTTCGCGTATATCTACTAAGTTTCAACTTTTTTGCATGAGGCGGTTCTGAGCTAGGAAAACCATACCCTCACCCCATTAAAAATTATATTTTTAGAACCTGACCACATATAGTGACTGTATACAGACGTCAAGTTCCAACATTCTATCCTTGGCGATTATCGAGATAGAAAATCTGTTTTTCTTTCTTTTCACCATTCCCCATCTTCACCTCTCCCCTTTCTTCTCGTAGAGGTTAATTCGGAGTACTTGTTGCATAAACTCCAAAAACGGTTGTCCTTGTTCCACCGATCCCCTAAATATTTTTACAATCAACATACTTAAAATATTGTTTCTTATATGTGCTTCTAGTATGCCTACAAACAAGTAGCAAGTGTCAACCTTGAATGGTTCAGGAGATTTTAGAATGGCTTGATTCCAGCGTTCGAGCAATTAGGATACGTTGTGTTGCCCACACTTCCATACCGCTCTATCTATGTTGACATTTTTTGTCCAAATGGCCACACTATTATATTTATAATAGCTCTACACGAATTCCAAATTTCAACTTCCTAGCATAAGCCGTTCCTGAGATACAGAAATTTTTCACCTGAAATGCTCCTTCCGGATTCCGCAACCCCACTTAAAGGGATTCATTCAATCCATGGGCGCTCATACAGCTATTTATAAGGAGGGGCAGAGCTATGGCCTATAAGAATGTTGTGTGATGAAAGGAATGCAATATATGGATTTTGATCAATCAAGAAACAGTATGGTTTTTTTTGGTAACCCATATACAATATTAGCGCACTTGAAGATAAAGAGAATACGAATTTCAATGAACATTCACTTTGCAGAAAAATACAGAGAAGTAGGAATTTTGCTTTGAATTCCTAATTGCGTAAAATCACCAAGCCGCCATACAAAAGTCCTTAAAATCCTAGTTATTTTGTTTAAAAAATATTACACAGTTAAATCATCATTAAATAGAAAGTCCACAGAAAAGGGGTGGTGGTTTTTCATCGAAGAAGAGATAAGCCGTTGTTCGCATGAAATTCGGACATTGGAGCACATTCGGTATATTAGTAATCCAAATTCTTGGGTAGCTTGTGAAGGCTCCCATACAAAAGTCACACGTAATTATAATTAAGGCCGATTGTAAAAAAACAAGATAAAATTCAGGTAATCTTTGCTGTAGCTACCATACGAAAGTCTGTAAAAAATAGGATACTTTGGAAGGTTAACACCTAAATCGTTAAATGGATTTATCGCAAATGTTGTAAGATATTTATACAGGGTGTCCTCCGGTCAATTTTGTTAAATATTAAAACTGGAGATAGACTAGTAGTCCAGTTAATAAAGAAAAAAAACGTCACGGTTAAAATTTTATTTTAAAAAATTCTTCATTCTGAAGTCCTTATGAAAACCCCAACTTTGCGCCATCTTTAAAAAATGGCGACTAAGTTCGTTTTTTGCGAATATCTCGGTTCCACGGCACTTCAGAACAAAAATAGGTTGGTTCCAATTTGTAGAGCAACAAATTTCCTATAATTTGTGGAACCTCGTACGATAGTATTTTTACATGAATCAGGTTTTTTGAAGTTTTTAAAAAGGGCTGCCCTGTTTTGAATTTTTCTTAAAAATATTCCATTTGGCTTCTCTTAAATGAGAAAATCTGACAACAGTTTGGACGTATTTTGGTTATTTTTTGGGTTGATGTGAGGCTTGTGCATTTTAGTTCACCAAAAGGAGCGATCATTTCTAGTTCGCGAACACTCGCGAACTAGTTCGTTTTTTAGTTCACTAGTTCGCGGGAGTTCAGCCGCGAACTAGAAAGAACTAAAGAACGAAGTAGTTCGCGAAGTTATTGAACTAAAAAAAAGAACTTCAAGTTCAGTGATCAGAGTGATGAGGTCCTCAGGTACAATGCGATGACCTAAAAAAAAGAAAGTCCTCAGGTATGATGTGATGACCGAAAAATAGGTCTTCAGCTACAATGTGATGACCTAAAAAAGAAAAAAAGGTCGTCACTGCACAAGTGCAAAAGGTCGTCTGATATAATGTGATAAGCTCAAAAAAAAAAGGTCATCCGCGTACAAGTATATTCTACCACTGGCTACCAAACGGCAATGGATGAATACAAACGAACTAGGAGCGGGACTGACTGCGAACTAGTTTGTTCATTTGTCTTCTAGGAACGCTCTTCTGAACTAGTTCGTTCGCGAACTACACAAGCCTAGATGATGTCCGGAACGCGTTTTATGCTGAGATGCGGTGTAGGTTACTATGCGACTGACAACCTAAAAAATAACGTTCCAAATAGCCTCCTGGTTATTCTTTAGGTGTTTGATCGAACGAACGAAATAAGTGACAATAATGAGTCCGAAAGTTGGAGTTCAGTTTGTTTTTATTTGCAGAGCTTAAGTTTGTCTATTTTACTATGTTGATTGAAAGGAATCATTGTGTTGGATCGAGTGGTCAATTAGAAACACGTGCCATATTCTTGATAACATAATTACATTAGAATTTCCCAAATTCCTTAGAAATTGAACTGAAGTGGTTTCGACTTTTGACCTTCTGCTGACACAATCTCCAAATGTGCTATTGACAGATACCTCTCTCAATCAAAATCGCAGTGAAAATGGCATGACCCCATTTCATTCCAAACATAGCTCGTCCTTATACCTTCTTCACTTTCTCGTTGAATGCAATCAGACACAGTTTTCATTTTAACGCATTCCACCTACTCACCACCGGGAGCTCTGTAAATCCTTTTCGGGAACAAAGGGCACACCGCCTGATATTTAGTCCTGATCTTTTTTTTTCCAAAAATACCATCAAAGGTATCTTTTCTCGTTATACGTACGTAAAAATAACAGGGAAAACCCCGATAAAAAAAACCTGGATTCTACGATGCAAAGGAAAAGTGTTTGTTTTTTTAATCAGCGAACGTACAGAGGAACAATTTAATTATTTCATATTTGTCATTTGTATGCAAATTGCAAAAAGGAAGATAGATGAAAAACAAGAAGAAATTGCTACTATTATTCGGGCTGTGATTCTTATTGTCTGTTTGCTTGCAGCGAAAATGATAAAGTTTTTCCGGTTCGACGGAAAATTTTCCGGAAAAAACGTTCGATGTGAAGTTACCTTTCCACGTTGCCTGCTTTAAATTGCTGAAATCCAGCTGGTATAGTGATACTATGAATTTCCACAATACCTTCCATCGTGTTTTCCATTTTCCCCCATCTCGGCGAGAGTATTACTTTTCCTCATTGTCGGCTTCAATTGCGGTCGTGTTCGAATTAATGGCACTTGAAAGAGGAAATACGACGCTTTGTAAGCGCGGGTTTCGGGACTTTTTTGTGGGTCGATTGCGGGTTTGAGGACGAAGCTCCCTAATTCTATTAAAAGGTTTATGAAGTAATTTGTAATGGAAGTATGTCGAGCAAAATTGTTGTACTCTGTTTTAAATTAGAAATTAATCTTTGATGTTTTGGATGATAATTGGAGTTGAATTGATTTTGATCTTAATTTTGGGTTCATGCTAAGAAAAGCTTTAATATACCTCTAATTAAAAAAAATGCTAACCTGAAATTTTGTATTTTCTCGTTTTGGGACTAGTAGTAAAAACAAAAGTATCACTGCCACATCACGACAGCTTCTAGTTTTAGTACAGATTCCTACGAGGCTCTGACGGGATTGTAATGGACCCTATTTTGGAGCCTGGTGTGCGCGGTGGCTTAGCGCCTCGTCCTTTCTTAAAACTAACTACCCACCCAACTTAAAGTGAAAGTATATTGAACGCGACGCGCGTACGGTTAGCTATGCGATGCAATAACAGCTGATTCGAATGTATGTCAGTGAGTGCAACTAGTTACAGTGCTCAAGACGCGTGGCTTTGATAGTCGGTTTTCTTAATTCGTCGCGCGTGTAACGCGATTTTACCACTTGTATTTGAATTTTTTACAATAATAGACGAACCACAGCTAATATGGGAAAATAAATGTCTTTATAATAAAAGAAACAGTCAATACGTTTGCAGTCGCGGGAACCAATTCAGCGCGCTCCCTATAACTAATGTCACGATATGGCGCGCGCGATGCGATTGGCTCATCGCGCGCGTCGTGCTCATCGCTTCGCACTGAAATTTAAATTAAACAATGGTATTGAAAGGTAATAATTTGAATATGGAAATTATGTTTCTCTTAATTGAATTTTAACATAATTATTGGGTTCGGTAGTGTTATACACAACTACGACTTTTAATTTAATTAAATTTTAACCGTGGCTTTTTTCCTTATCAACTGGGCTACTGGTCTAACTCCAGTTTTATTATTTTACAAGGTTTACTGGACACCCTGCATAAATATTTTATAATATTTGCGATAAAAGCCATTTAACTAACAACTTAGGTGCAAACCTTTCAAATTGATTTTGAATGGATCTTTTACAAGATCTAGGAACGTAGTAACATAGCCAAGTTCAATTCAAGAGAGCTGAATGTAATCCACGAAAAGAACGTTCAAAGGAGGTTTTTCAGCAACCGAAACGTTTGGGGGGCTGGATGACTCAAGGAGAGCTCAGTCGCGAATGGCGCTTTGGCATGGGTGACCATCCCCTTTACGCGCTACTCGAGGGTCCGAGCATGAACGACAAACAAGAAACCACAAAGGCGACATTAAGATCCGTCTGGAAGAAGTACTCGAGAGAAGTCGACCTGAGGAGCACTCAGCACACCATCATCGATGCTGAGATATAGGAGAGACTTCTGGATTCGGCAATCTCCTCGGTAGAGACCAAAGGCGGGAACGGTGAGGCAGACATCGCCAAAGATGCGAAGCGGACAGAGGGTGTCATACGGCCGACTGTAGGCAACACATCCGGGCAGATGGATGCCAATGCCGGGAACAACGGGCTACTCCTGCGCGTGTATGTATCATATTCAGGTGCCGTTATTCGGGAGCCAAGATGGCAACTAGACGCTACAACACGTGCAAATTTACGCTGAGGAAGATCCTGGAAAAGGAAACCGGCGTCCCTAACGGAGCACCATGAGAGGATGAAGGCGCCTGTTGCTGAATAACGAAACATCCCCCCCTGATGCAGCTCCGAGTTCCAGCGATGTCCGAGAAAGGCCAGCCCGAAAGACCAGCCAATGAAAGCCAGTGCTAGCAATAGTAGCAGCAGTAATAGTACAATGCGCGGCGTCGGACGTGGCGGTTCTGGACACCCAGGTTGTCGCAATCGCTGAGTAAGAAGTGGGTTGGAGCAGCGCTGCCATCTGGCGATGCACGAGTGTATGCGGAGAAATCTAGGAAGGCATTCGCAAGCAAGAGACGACGGTCCGAGGAAGATAGTCGAAGGAACCAAAAAAAAACCGAGAACGCTGCCAGCCCAAGAGGGCAACCGGCAGACACTCAGCTCAGTTATCAGGGAGCACCTCAAGGTGACCGTCGTCGATCTAGGCCACAGCGAAGGTATAGTTTCCGAAAACAACTGGAACCTAGTGTTGGAAGCTCTATGTAGCGGGTTACTAAGCCGCTTTAGAAGTAAACAGGGCCTTCCGTAGTTTAACGTAGTTTATGCCCCAAGGAGACAGAAGATACAAGCTCTCTCTCCTCGCAAGAAAATGGCCATGGTATATTCATGGGGGCTACCAGCCCCTCATTCTTTGTTTGTAACCAAACTTCTTCATGGCCAAATGTGGTTCAAGATTATCTTAACTCTAAAGAACTCAACCGTAGTTTTGGTTTAAAGTGGTCCTTGTAAACTAACTCTTCATAGACCTTATTGTCCGATTCGAAAGAAATAATCAAGGAAATTCCTTTCAAATAGTAAGTGATATCTATTTGAACTCATTCACGCTATATCTTTTTTACTGCGACTCAACACCAGATCAGGAAATAAAAAGGAGTAGGTATTGGAAAAGTAGTCTTGGTTGAAGAATAAACTCAGCGTAACGAGTAGACAGAAGTAAGAATTTGTTAGTCGAAAAGGACCACTTTATTTAATCTGTAAAGCCAAGGACCCAACACAGCAAAAAGTCCCAACAGTCGTATCCTTAACTCTTCCCGTTTAGTAGACATGGTCATAAATTACGTACGTTTCGTATCACATTTAATTATTATCCCCAACTCCTTGTACTGACTGACTAGGAACCTAAGACCGTACTGGTGCCATTCTTGTTCGATTCTCGCCGCACTGACAGTCACGATTCCTTTAGGAAAGAAAACACGTACGTACTTATGTCTTTTCGATCACTTGAGAATGCCTTAACTACCGCAGTACTTCTTCGTTCCTATCGGCTCGATTATAGCTGAAGCCTTTCAGTCGAGACACTGGGGGCTGACTATGTGCACTTCAAGACAGAAGCAGCCTGCGAATCGATACTGCACAACAGTGCAGAATAAAAATGACAAACGAAGTTTTCCTGTGGCTCCTCAAACCATTTTCCGATCCTTTTAAAAGACGACCCTCTACTGCATTTTCCATGGAGCAAGTAGAATTTGTTTTTGAACAGACTTATGCATCCAAAAGAAACTACAAGCCCTCCAGCCCTCCACCAATAATATTTCCGATTTTCGTTTCTTGTCCAAATTTAAGTAGATGCATGTGTAAACGACAGGATATACAACGAAATACATGACAATATTGAATAACATCATGTTCAACTCCCTTTGGGTGTTTTCTCATAGTTGTTTTGTTGGTGTTGTTTCGATATACTATCGTCTCTGCTATGAAAGATATCATAAAGTTCGATATGTCAACCGAATGATATACGAACAAAAACACCTTTCGACAATAGATTTCCTTTGCAAGTTAGGGGATTATGGGGGGGGGAGGGGGGAAATGACTTAAGGAGGAATAAACGGATTAACTTTTGTTTGCGATATAGGAATACAATTCAGTGAATAATTTCATATCCCTGAATAGACTGTTGTTCTTGTTCGTGACCTTAGGAGTCTCAGGAACCAGAAGACTACCTAAATTTTCTCTTTTTTTCTTTAGTCCGGATCGACGGACCACTTTGTTGAAGAACACAATTCAAAAGGCGGATGCAAGTAGTTTTTAACAACGGAAATATAAAATTGCACCGTGCGATTTATTTGTCTTATACAATTTTGTCGATTTTCGATTAAAACACTTTGGTTCTCTTATCCTAGTGATAGGTGTCACTCATTTCTTCCCAAAACGACTCAATACTGAATTATAAAACCTTCTACTCGTTAGAGTGACTTGCACTCGCATGGTGTAAAGCACCTGGCTGTCTCACTCTCGATGAATCAGGCAAGTTCAGAGCGACTTTCCCTAGAGCTTAGCCATGGAGTTTTGAGAGTTACAGCTTACTTAGTTAACGCCCTCATCTACCAAGTCAAGTTAGATGAGGATGAACAATACTAGCTTTTAGATCGATTGCATCATTTTGGAAATGAACTCCATTAGTTGGATGTGGTTAAAAGATGAGAGTTTAGGACGCTTGCTTTCTGGTGAACAAATTAATTAAAAATTTGATCCGCTTTCGCCAAAAACGACCTTCTTTATTTGCCTTAAAGTTTGTTATAATCCCTTTTTTTCATATGCCTCTATAGTGCATTAGAGGTAATATAAAGCAAACACCTAATAACCAAAATTCCCTGGTTTTTGAAAGGACTGTTTAAGGATAATTCTTAGGACATTCAGTTACGTTCTAGCTGGAACTTTAACTGCCAGATTTTCAAACAAAACTACCGGTTAAAGTTCCGATTAGAGTCTAACTGGAGATCTTAAATGATTTTTCGCTAAAATGTTGTTGATTTCCACAAGAATTATTGCAGTCACTTCTTAAAGAATGTAGCTACAGAAAAAATTAGTAGGACAAAATTTAAGGTAAATATAATGGGCTCTCCAAAAATGTTATAAAAAAGGATATTATTAAGGTCCTTGTCGAAGAAAAATTATTTTTTCCCGATTTTTACGGATACCGAACTGGACTTTAACACACAGAAGAGTACAGTCCAGGATGCTTAGGGATGGGAATGTCAAAAATCGGGTTTGGGCCGGGTATTGGTGTTAAGAATTTTTAGTGTTCTTGGCTACGAAACGATATACCGGAAACATATGGGAGTTAAACAAAGTTGATTTATGTTATATATGGAAAAACGATGAATTTTCCTTTAGAACAAGACCCAAATTATTACAGTGGTTCTAGAGATATGGGTGGAAAAGTGATGCAAATTACAACGAAAATCATTCGTCATTAAAATCGCTATAAGTCATTAACACGTTTAGTGCCAGCGACGCGGCTCCGTGTCCAACGAAAATTTCGACCCCTTTAAATAGCATTGTCAAATTTTTTGACAATAAGTTTGGCAGTCTAATTTTCGGAACTATGTCAAGAACAATGTTTTATATATTTTTTTTTGCATTTTTTAAACAACAGAACAACATCAAAAAGTGTGCGAGATGGACATAATTCGTAGTTGAAAGCGAACAAAACAATAAAATATTAAAAACATTTATCTTAGAAGCAGCAAAGCAAGTACAGGCAAAACATTCCGGTAAATAATTTTTCCAAACTACTACAAAATTAAAATTCTACTTTGGAAAGGTTTAAGAAATCGAGCCTGATAAAATGCGAAAATATCTGATAAAACTCCAATTTTTTTCCGAAAAAAAACATTTCTTCTTTACTTTGTGGAATTAAAAACATCCAAATATGTTTTCAAAAAAGATCGTGTTAGTCAAAAAAAAAAAATTTTAATTTGTAAACTTCAAGAAATATTGTCAGAATCAGGAAAATTCAAAAACTTTTGTTAAAAAATCATCTTACGTATTTTCAAAATTCAATTGGGCTTTGGTTTGTAAAATTGAACAGATTATTTAGTTTTATTTCTATAGTTAAAAAATATTCACAAAATAAATTAATTTTGTGAACTACTTAATTTTAATAATGGTTTTTGAAATTAAAATTTTTTTTTATAAAAAAACCAATTTGGTAAAAATATCCAATAACGATTTCAAATAGCTAAATTTCTGTGTTTGCTGGCTCAGGGACCTTCAGCAAACCTCACGTTTGTAGAGTGAAGAATGCCAGCGGGGAAAGAAAAATATACAGATTCTGAATTCACTTTTATTAGCCATCCCCTTTTTTAACCACGGGAGTAGTCGTCAAAACTGTCAAATCTACATTCTTCGAGGGAGAGATATAAGTTAGCTTGTAGCAAATAGATTCAGAGTTTATCTGCAATATACATGACCTATTGCCATAATGTTAGGAACGAGGTATGTTATAGCAGTCGAAAAATAAAGTAAAACACAGATATGTACCCGTTTTCGGTGCAGGGCGGTTGTAAGAATTTCTTCTATTAGTACCAAGAACTACACTAAATGGTACTTAAACAAATTCTTCAACATTTGAGGGAAAACACTTTGCGCTTTTAAAAATGCACATGGTTATTGCATTGTGTAACGCGATTGTAGAATTATAGCGATTTTCACTTTTAAAATATTTCGGAGGAACATTTATTGTTCAAGGCTTTTTAATTGAAACACCGGATCGTTGACCGGATTATTTTGTTATATTATAATAGCATGTTTAGTCACCGTTCCAACGAGGGTTAATTTATTACTATAGCTTAATGACTTTCGAAGTTATTCACCTTTAATCAAAACCATTTTCGTAATTGAGCACTTCTTTTCTTTTAATAAAGTGTTACTAAGAGCGAAAAACCACGTCCTACAAAACGTTCCATACACATAATACATACATCACTCTGATCTTGCTACGTAGATTACTTGACCTTTGCATTTTACGTCTCTGGCATGAACCTTTATTTTAAATTAAAAAGTGTAAACGGGGTCGATTTAATAATTAGTTGTTAGTAGTTCGATTTATTATTGGTTGTTCTGTTTCTATATTCAAGGATTTGAATTACACTTTATTAAAAAAAAAGAATTATTCAAGTGATGAAATGATTTTAGTTAAATGTAGATAACTTCTAAAGTAGTTAAGGTTCACGGTAATCTGACTTTGAAATTAATGGTGACAAACTGGAGCTGAATAATACAAAAAAAAAACTTTTTGGGTACAGTCCTCAGTGCTTAGTGAATACACACCTTGTGAATGTACATAAAAGAATTACATTAAAGGAATGAAAATATGAGGACATCATTTTCATGAGAGTTTAAGGATTAATGCTTCTCTAGTCGGGATCACGAATAAATCTTTGTTCTCGGAATAAAACTGGTCAAATGCCACACATGGCCTAGTCAAAAACCGTGGCAAGTGAGGTTCAGATTGCCGTGGTGAAGTGGGATCAAAATAAACCCAAATATTGGTCATGTGTTAGCTAACTTTAAAAGGACTTAACCTAACCACACCAGAAATATTACGCACAGTAGTGGTCTTTATAAACAACGCTAACCCAAGAAATAAGTTTAAATAAAAGTATAAATAAAAGTAATATTCGAAGGATGCAGTTCTCCTATGCCAATCTGCTGCAGCTAGGTGTTGGTTATTTTCAGACCACGGAGTTAGAAGCCCATAAACTCCATCAGCATCCACCTGTAATAAATCATATCCAGCACATCCTTTTTTATAATTCTCATAAAGTCGCCGTTTTCAATTAAAACTGAATATCAGCGAACAAATTGAATTTTAATTGGCAAAACCCGTTCGTATACAGTCTTCTGCTACAGAACGAAAAATTGTACGTCCATTTTTGAAATCGAAAAAGAGTCGTAGTTTGGAATGGTTTGAATTTTACAGGGACGTGCATAGAAGGAAATACCAAGGTTCAAGGGATTTTAATTAAAGTTCAAAATTTGTTGTCTCTACTTGGCGCAGAAATTAAGATGGCTAATTAAAAAGTATTGTTGTGACGTAAGAGTTCGCCAGGATTTCAATTAAAACACAATTCGTTTAAAATCGATAGAAATAATAGCCTTTTCGTTTTTATATACAACTTGATCACTGTTCGTTTGCAGCTTCCAATCAAAATTGCTTCACAAATACTTTGCTTTATCGTAGTAGAAACTGTCTTTGGCTGCCAATTTTACCGAGTTTATAAACAGCTTGCGTTGCGAGAGCTTCTCCGAATATTCGGTGGTGTGTGTAGATTGTTCCGGAAATGTTAAGAACAATCTGAGAAGGGGAAAAGTGTTTGAGAAGAATTTTGAACTTTGCAGAATTTTCCACGCCTTTCTCATTGGGTATTGTAAGGTGTCCAATTGGATGTTTTTCTCCGCTTTCCAGTTAGGTCTTTGAGGGTTGTTGTTATTCTCCCTGGAAACTGATCGAGTTGTGCGGGTTGCATGTAACAGTATGAATTTAACGCAGGCCGTACTGCATACTGCACTTAATAGTTGCGTGTTATATGACCTTAAAATAACTTAATTTGTGATCGATTTTAAAATAAAAAAAAAGTTGTCACCCTGCAATTTTTCACGTTTCATGACTGGTAGACACCAAAAAAATGCAGGTCTGTCTGCACACCGACCGCAAGATCGTTTGAAGGCTAGTAGATTGCAAGCCATGTGAAGTAGATTTTTTTTTGTGGGTAGACTGGGTGGACCTATTTAAGTGGTGGGAGTAGCGCTTTATAAAATGTTTGGTTTCTATATCTCAGGAACCGCTAAAACTTGAGGCTGAAACTTAGAAAGCTTTGATGGTGGAGCCATTTAAAAAAAATTGATATGGATGTAGGAGTGTGAGAGTGGGAGGAAAAACAATCGAGTTAGAAACGCTCGAAAGGTGAGATCAGGGGTGAAAAACAAAAAACATCTAGTTTAATATCTCGAGAATCGCTAATGACAGATAGCTGAAAATTGGTATTTAGGTAGATCTATAGTAGTGCCACCTTCTAAAATATAATTTTAAATGGAGAATGTATGATACGGCAGTAGGCATGTGTTTTTCCGATCTCTAGAACGGCTTATGCTAGAAACTTGAAACTTGGTGAGTATAAAAAAAAATATTAAATATCCATTGGCGTCCGGAAGGGAAGCACAAAAATGATAATTGATCATTTGGTTGTATCTCTTACTTGTTCTGAAATATTGAACTAATTTTTTTTCTACGGGTTTTTTTTTAAATTTGGACCCAAAGGAATATTATTTTTTTATATTTATTTTGACGAATTCTGCGATATCTCTCCGGTCTGATTTCATATGAAATAATTTTTTATATATTCGCATAAAAACCGATTTCAAATTTTTTTCCTTTTAAACTTTATAAAAGCGTTATACACGTTAGAAGCGATAAGTCATCGAATTGGTTTTTACTTCCTCGGGCTTTCTTAGTGATCATCTAAAATTATAATCAGGATTTTTGGAAATTCAATCCCAAGTGAGTGTAAGGGGTTAATATACGTTTCGCCATATCTTTCAAAATGGCTTTTATTTATATGTACGACGTTTTTTCTATAATCGCCTACGAACTAATTTTAGGATTCTCTGATATTCAACCCCCTAGTGATGTAAAGGGGTTGAATACGTTTCGACACCTAAGGTCGATTTAAAAAAATTCTAAAAATACTTTCAAGGCATTTACGTGAAGAATCTGTAGAATAAAAATGGATTCAATATGTCAGAAGACCTAAGAGATTTGACGAAATTCGTGAAAATATATGCAATCTGTTGTAACTGATCATTTTTTTTGCACCCTTCCAATGGATATTTAAATTTTTACTTTACTTTTGCAGTAGATCTACCAATACCCACTAAGTTTCAACTTTCTAGCATAAGCCGTTCAATAGATAGGAAAACACACTCACCCCCCGTACTATACTATCCCTAATAAAAATTAAATTCTTACAACATGACCGTACTATAGCCCTATCAAAATATCAAGTTTCAGCTATCCATCGTTATGGGTTCGAAGTGTCTATCTTAAACTATTCTTGAAATATGAAACGCATTTTTTAGAAAAATGCTTATCCCCCACTTCCATCCTCCACCGCCCCCTTAAAAAATGTTATCTTCAGCAAACTCCATTTGTTGACTTATAACAAACCGAATTTCATTTTTGTAGCGCAATTGCTCGTGAGATATCGAAATTTAAAATTTTCACCCGCCGCACGCCACTGGCCCTCAGAAAATGTTGTTTCCGATCTATTCTCCTAGTACACCCAAAGGCAATCACACACCACACCCCTCAAAAAGTGGCCACTTGAAAGAGTGCACCTCAGAGTATAAGAGTGCATCCTTGCTACCCATAAAAAAACCCACTTAGTATTATATTATAAAAGATTTGGGAGGTAGGAGCAGCCTTCAAACGATTTTGAGTACGGCTGACGTCGTATGGCGGTCGGCGCACAGATGAACTAAATTTGTTTTCCTTTTCTGGTTTCAGTAGATTTGCAACTAGATTTTGTCATAATCTCGCGATTTGGAAATCTCAATCTCGTATGGAAAATCGGTAGATTTGCGAAATCGCGAGATTCGGGGTAGCGGAAACATGGTAAGAAATTGGTCTACACTCTAAGAAATATTTGAGTAAATTTACCATTATTATAGTTGGCAACTGTTTTTCATCGATAGTAATGGTAAAATTACATGCATGTGTAATTAGAGGGAAAATTACACAAATAAGTTGTAATAATTATACAACATATGCGTAATCAATATGCATAAGTGGCGTAATTATTATACAGAAAATTCAATTATTACACACTTTTTGTGTAAAATTCCCATTTTTTTATAGGGGAAAAGCCTCCATTTAATTCAGATTTATAATTATACATAAATTAAAAACGCAAATTGACAATACATGTAACGTATTAAATTGAATTGAGTTGACAATGATATTTATTACGATTACTGATTCGAAAACAAATATACATATATTGCACAAAAACATTTGGCTGATTTAACAAACCTGACTTCACGTCGTCACGATGATGAAATGAATTTTCGCGAACTTGCTTATTCTGACGTAATATTACACAGTATTTAAAGTAAAATTACACCAAGCAAGCCTGGATTTAATTTATTAATGGTGTAATATAATCATGACGCCTAAATTTACTGTTTTTATAGAACAAAATGTAATTGTAATGTAATGTGTAATTGTCAACCTTATTGTGTAATATTACCTGTTTGTGCGCTGAAAAATGATTATACGTCAATAATACGTACAATTACATAGATTGTGTATTTTCCTCTTCTTTTTGCTCTAAAGACAGAGTATTTTTACAGATTGTTTTTAGAGTGTAGAACCTTACAAGACAATTAACAAAGTGATACTTAGTGACCAGTTGTTATAAAGTTCCATTTTATTTCATTTCTGGGCGTACTGCATGCTGCATTTAATGGTTGTTTATGATTTGAATTTTTCGCATTTCAATGGGACTTTCTTTTTTAGATCGTCTTAAATTGTGCAAAACACTGAATCAAAGGTAAGAAATTTTATTGGGTGCCGTTAATTGAACAGAGAACCAGCAGTTATAAAGTGCCATTTCCACCGAGCCGTGCAGCATACTGCACACTGCACTTATTGGTTGTTTATATCATACTTTTACATGACATTTCAACGGAACTTTCCTTCTCAGATCGTCTTGACTTGTACAAACAACTGGATCAAACGCAATAAACATCATGTCGTCGCTATTTATCGTCCCAAATACATCCGACCAATCCTTTCTAGATGTTCAGATTGTTTGCCCGTCGCCAGTTTGTTATGAAACTACAACTACAAGAAATTCTAGTTCAGCTAGTTGTAAATCATTGGCCTCTAAATCTCTATCTCTCCGGACCACTTCAAACAACCGATAAGACCACAAATCCCGACCACAAATTCTAAACGAACCAAAATGGCATTTAAAACGAAAGCAATTGAATTATAAATTAAATTTCGACAAGCAATTTCACATGAAAGCATATTTAGCGGTTGTAGAGAGTTTAGGTCCTATTTTCACTGAATAAAAATAAATCAAAACCATGAGGTAACTAGTCGTAGTATTGCAATGGCATCTCCTCCGCCCCAAAATGGGGGGGTGGCAATGCTGGTATTGTGTAGAGCTCTACAGAATAAATTTTCCTCAAAAAAACATAAAAAAAAATGGCTAAGGTGGAACGATGCCATAATAATTTTCGAGCAACGAATAGAATGGTCCTTCGGAAGGGGGAGCTAAATGCGATAACATAAAACATATGTTACTTATCGTCTTATCGATCCGGAAAAGAAACAAGAATGGGATGTGATGGGAAAATGTCTTTTCTTCGGATTTTCTTTTTTTTTCGTTTTTCTTCTTCAGCTCGAACCCCCCTTTCCCTCCCCAATAGGGGTTTGTGCGGGTGCCAATTTAAGAAAAATAGAGCAGACAATTTTATAAAACTGCTCGAAAATTGGATACTTTCACCAAGATTTTATTCGTTACGTTGACGCAACCGTTGACCTAGTTGATGCTGTACGTACCCGTACGTAATGAAGAAAGTCGAACCTACATAAAGAAGGACGTAAGGATGCTGGCCTGGTAGTTTGTAGCGTTTCGGAATGAGGTCGAAATTTCATTGACGATAAAATATGAAATTCGTTCAATCATAAAAGATTTCCGGGAGGAGTGTGGATAGTGAACTATCGAGCTAAGTTAAGCACTCACCTTTATTTAAAATAAAATATTTTTAAAAGTTCGCGAATATCATCTTTTACTGGCTGAAATCTGAAATAAGATAAAGAAAAGGAAAAAAGTGTTAATTAACTTTGTTATTGAAATATGAAACGGAGGTTTTTTTTTGAGGAAATACAAAATATTTTCAACTGTTGAAATTAATCCATTTTATGTAAATATACGCCATTGGTTCAACAACTTTGAAAAGATTTTTTCATTAGTTCCTGGCAATAAAACTCAAATTTCATTTTTTTTATCAACCGGTTGAATGATTTTGCCTAATCAAAACGTACAACTAAAGAATATTGCGATTTATGTTTTACTCGTATATATTCACTAATAACAGAATTTTTTTCTGCGAATTATATAAGAGTGAAATATTTCCATCCAACTTTTATTTTCTTACTTTTTAAAAATAAAGAATTGGGAGCATTCGTAGGCAAAAGTGTGACACATTCAAAAATGAAATTAAAATGGCATTTTAATAATAGGGTTTTCTGAGAAAAATCACATTGAATTTTCAGGTTCATAGTAGAAAAATTTGTATTTGGAAGCCAATTTCTCAAGATGGGGTACAGCTACAATATCGACACTTACATCGAATGAAAGGTAATTTGATTTCCTAAAAATCAAGCTATAAGATGTTAATTTGTGTGCATTAGTTTTGAAGGTATGACAAATTATGTGAGTAACCCTGCGTCTTCACTGACAATTTATCTGGCAATGGCAACGGCATTATTGCCATACACAAATTGACAGTGTAGACGCACCAAACGCATATGGCAATATTGCTCTCAGCATTGCCATGGCAATTTTGCGGATAATATTGCCAGAAAACGAATCGTTTTACAGAAGTTAGCGTCGCTTGTCAACAGGTAGACTTACGTTTTTTTGGTTTGATCGCAAAATGAGTGAAAATAAGTGGACTAAAGAAAAAAATCTACCAACAGTCTGGGCGCAACTTTATTATTTTATAGGTAGAGGTCCGAAACGTGTTTAATGATGAGATGCGGTGTTGGGTACTATGCGACTGACAACCTAAAAAATAACGTTTCAAATAGCCTCCTGGTTATTTCTTAAAGCTTATAGAAGTAAAAGTGAATTCCAAATCTCAATATACCTTAGGAATGAACACAACCACTTTACACCCCCTTAGGGGTTGGATATCGAAAAATGTTGAAGAACGTTACTAGGCACTTATATAAATAGCACGCAGAAATAAAATTGCTTTGATAGCTCGACATGTCTAAAAGTTTTAACGAAATTCGTGAAAATGTGGATTCACGGACATTTTTTTTACTCAATCTCTGAACGCCAATAAAAATCTGAACTTTTTTTTTGCTTTAGTTACTCTAATAGCACATCTACATATACGTATTAAGTTTCAACTTTCTTGCATAAGCCGTCTCTGAGATATAAGAAACCACCCCTCACCCCCGTACCATGCTATCCCTATGAAAAGTTTTTTTCTAGGATGTCTCTATAGTGGCTCTATATAATCCTAAATTTTTAGCTTTCCACTCATTACGGTTTTCGAGAAATAAAAATCAGAATTTTTTTCCTTTCTACCCCTTTTCACCATCACCCCCTACACCCCGACCACTAAATTTTTTTTCCTACTAGAGGTCTACCGATCCCAACTCCTGTAAAATTTTCAAGATCATATCTGATATGGTTTCTGAAATATAAAAATGACCTTTTTTGAGATATTGCTATCCCCCCACTTTCGTGCCCCACCTCCCCCCTCAAAAAATTTACTTTCAGTAGACTCCACTTGTGATCCCTTATACAGAAACTAAATTTTATCTTCCTGGTGTAATTGGTTCGTAAGATATTGTAATCCAAAGGTTTTCACCCCCCACTCCCACATCCCCTCTCAAAAATTGTAGCCCTTGTCGAATCTTCAAGTATCCCTAAGGGCAACCACAAAGGTTCAATTTTCTGACATTAATCGTTCATGAGACATGGATTTTAGAATGTTTCAATCCCGGCTTTCAAGCGTTTTGGACGCATAGTTTTCCCCCCCACTTCCACACCCCAGAACCCTTATCGATAATTTTTTTGCAAATGAGTCCACTATATAAGTTCCAAGTTTCAGCTTTCTAGCATAAGTGGTTCCTGAGATCTGGAAATCAAAATTTTCCGTCTTAAACGCTCCCCCTCATCCCCCCTTACACCCCCACCTTCCCAAAAGATACCAGTTGTAGGAGTTTTCCCAATCTATCCACCATACAAATTTCAACTTAATACCTCGACGGGTTTGGGAGCTACGCGCCTTCAAACAATTTTGCGTACGGCGGACGGCGTACAGACGGACATTTTTTTTTTTTTGCTTTTTTGGTGTTTACTAGTCCTAAAACGTGTAAATACAAAATTTCAGGGTAGCAAATTTTTTTGAAATTTCAGGTCGATCACAATACTTTATTATTAAAAAATAATAAAGTAAAATTATTGAATTAATCAATAGTTTTCGAAGTTATGATTGCTTTAATAAGCAATGCGAAATAGCGAATTTGACCGAGCCTATACTGTGAGATTAATAGGAATTCGATATTTCGCATTGCTTATTACTGCAATTTGACCACTTGGTCAAACAGTGTAATACTAGCTTTAGTTACAGAGTACATTGCTGGTTATATAATGCATTACATTAGATGTTTACTAATTTTTCAATGCTCTATAGATTAACAAATAATTTTAACAATAGTCTTTTCAAAAAAATTTTAATTAAATGTAGGTTAATGAACTTGCTTCCGGAAAGCCACAAAACCGGATGAAATACTTGTCTATACTATACTATACTTGTCGGTTAAAGAGTTCGTAACAATTTAGAATTAAAGTGAGTATGAACTTTAGTTACAATCTTTTAATACAAATGTATAAAAGGAAAAATAGAAAATAAACTGAAATTTACTTAAGTAATTCATCATTCGGTTTTAAATTGCTTTGCTTCACAACTTAACACTTCGAATTCACTTGCTCAAATGAAAATTGCCTGGCAATCAAATGTCCACTCATTGCGATTTGACATTTAACTCAATGGCAATATTGCCTTTGTCATTGCCAGATAAATTGTCAGTGTAGACGCAGGGTAAGGATGCATGTTCGAAAGACTTTTCTGTACCACCCTGTATCTCCGCGGATATTGAAAACTAACCCACCGTGTATAAGTTTTTTATTTCTCACAATATAACAAGGAATCACCCCTTAAAAAATTCCCGATCATTTTATGATACGAAGCTGGTTAAGCAACTTTGAAAAGATTTTTTTCATTAATCCAAGAATAATAAGTTTCTGGCAATAAAACCCAAATTTATTTTTTTTTGTCAGCCGTACAACTAAATAATCTTGCGATTTATTTTTTATATTAACTAATAACTGAATTTCTTTAAGCGAATTAGGTATATCAGAGTGAAATATTTTCATGGAAATTTATTTTATTACTTTTTAAAAATAAATAATTGTGATCGAGAAAATTTTGTTTCTTCAAATTTTGTATTTTCATGTTTCAGGGCTAGTAGACCAAAAAAAGTCCGTCTGTCCGCCGTATTGTACGCAAACGCGTTTGAAGGCTCATAGCTCACAAACACTTTGAGCTATTAACTTAAAATTAAAAGTACCACCCTGTATCTCCGCGAAGAATTGTGATCAAAAAATTTTGTTTTTTTTTTCAAATTTTGTATTTTTATGTTTCAGGGCTAGTAGACCAAAAAAAGTCCGTCTTTCCGCCGTATATGCTGTACGCAAACGCGTTTGAAGCCTCATAGCTCACAAACCCTTTGAGCTATTAATTTTAATTGATTTAGTGGGTATATTGAGTAGACCTCTGTACCACCCTGTATCTCCGCGAAGAGTTGTGATCGAAAAAATTTTGTTTTTTCAAATTTTGTATTTTCATGTTTCAGGGCTAGTAGACTAAAAAAAGGAAAAAAATCCGTCTGTCCGCCGTATATGCTGTATGCAAACGCGTTTGAAGGCTCGTAGCTCACAAAATCTTTGAGCTGTTAACTTCAAATTGTTTTAGTGGATAAATTGAGTAGACCTCTGTAGTGGTCATATTTTGGGGAGTGTGAGGGAGGAGCATTATAGACGAAAAAATTGGTTTCCATATAATCTCAAAAATCGCACAAGGTAGAAAGTTGAAATTTGGAATTTATATACAGATCTGATAGTTAGGCCACTTGTGAAAATGCCATGTTGACATTATTTGCGGTGAGAGGAAAAACAATGCGTTAAGAACGCTCGAAAGCTCGAATCGAGACATTCTAAAATCAATATTTCCGGAACAGTTTATGTCACAAGGTTGCAAACTGTAACTGGTTGTTTATAGGCACACAACGGAAGTATATTTGCACCTGAGAAGCGGAATGTCGTAACAAACTTTAGAAATCTTACAGAAGTTTTAATCTGTTTACCTCTGCACTTACTACGCACACAAAATAAATTAATATTTCGTGTTAAGACTTCCGCTTCTTACAGAATATACCAAAATTTACTACAGCAAAAAAAATAATTGGATAAGCAAAAAAGCCTCGAAATCTATAATTTCATAATTACGACATTTTGCCTCTCCGATACAGACATTATAGATAAACATTTTAGAGGGGTAGTCCCATGGGGAATTGTAGGGGGGGGGGGGGGGTGAACTTTGGATTACGATATATAGCGAATAAATTATACAGGAAAAATTAAATTAAATTAAATTAAAATAGAGGTGTAAAATGTACATAAAGAGTACACTGATTTCAAAAGTGATGAGAAAGCGGTGCACGGAAGGGCGGGCCAAACATTTTTTTTGTAGAAAAATGATATTTCATATCTCAAAAGTGATTGAAATAGGATCTTGTAATTTATATAAGGGAAATATATTTAGGGGTTGGGGTTTGGGCGGTTGAGAGTGAAAACCAAAAAATTGTCGGGAAAAGTTAAAGATAGACAGCTGAAACTGGGCACTTAAAGGCTATAATAGTAGAACGTTTTACAAATGTAATTTTTGATAGCAGTAGCTACTAAACTACTAAGGAATTTTATTTATCTCTGGAAGGGACTATTCTAGAAAGTAGGAATTTAGTATAGTATGTTAATCTACGAGAAAAGTAATTTAAGCGAAAAAAAAGGAAGTGGTGCAAAAAGAATGGCCGGGATGCTTCCCTTTTCACGAATTCCAACATATCACTTAGGTCTAAAAAGATATCGAATTGATTTTTTTTCCTCTGGAGTTTTATATGATTGCCTTAAAATCAATTTCAGGATTTTTTGATATTAAACTCCCAAGGCGGTTGTAAACGAGTTTTATACGTTGCCATAAATTTCGACATATAGGGTGTTTCAGTAGGAACGCTCGAAATTTGTTAGGTTATAGCGGCCATGTTGTTAATGCAACATCCGTCGAATTTGTTGTGAATTGTTCAGTACTGAATGGCAAATCACCATTGAAGGTTTTAGCGTTGAACAACGTGTGCAAAGCATCAAATTTTATTTTCAAAATCAGAGCTCCGTTTGAAAAACGTTCCGCGCATTGCGTGATTTTTAACGACGAGGCCCATTTCTTGATGAATGGATGTGTGAACAACCAAAATTGTCGGATTTGGGACGATATCAATTCACACGAGATACACCAGCACCAAATGCATCCCGAGAAAGTCACTGTTTAGTGCGGATTTTGGTCTGGCGAAATCATCGGTCCGTTCTTCTTCCAAAACGAAACTGGCATTGCCATAACCGTCAAATGATAGATGATAAGCCACTCTTATGGCCTAAACTGGATGATATGGATACCGACGACATGTGGTTCCAACAGGACGGCGCTACGTGCCACACAGCGCATGTCACGATGGACATTCTGCACGAGCGATTTGAGGGCATCGTTATCTCGCGCGGCGGCGATGTGAACAAGCCACCGTGATCGTGCGGTTTAACGCCTTTAGACTTATTCCTTTGGAACTATCTTAAATCGCAAGTCGATGCGTATAATCCGCAAACAATTGATGACCTTTAAGTCAACATAACGAACGCCATCCAGCAAATTCAGCCAGATTTATGCGACAAAGTGGTCGAAAACTGGTCCTCTTAAATATGTGCCACCAAGCAAAGCCGGGGCGGACATTTGAACGACGTTATATTTCATACTTAGTGCCATAAAATATTCTTTCAAATAAAAAAAAGAATTGGGTGGATATATCACACACAACTTGTTTTATTTACATTTAAAAATTGAACGACCTTTGTTAAAAGACCCTATATCTCTTAGTTCTGATGAAATACGAAATTGGTAACTACCCTGTAAGAAAGCGCTACCGAAAGTACAAACACATGCATTAAATCCAACACCCCTGCAAGAAAATTATCGGATATATCCGCCGGAGCACCGCCGTAGCATTAATTGGTAATCTTTCAGTTAAAACGTATAGGTCTCGGGACAAAAATTAACTTATATACTTCGTATCGGTGTACATACGTGTGATTCGCTACCTCTATCTCCATCTCTTTCATTCCTTTCACTAAATTAACCCAATCCCATAGTGTAAATTACAAAGCGAGGCCAGTACGATTTCACGGGTAAATTACAGGGTAATGGTACCCTATAGTTTAACTACATATTCGTTTTAATTAAAAATGCGTCTTAATTTTCCATCCCAGGTACCCTGGTACCTGTTCGGGCTGATTAAGGTGTAGAAGAAAAAAATCCTTTTTCAATAAGTAAAACCCAAGAAAAACAATGATAAGTATGATATAAGAATTAAAGCAAGAAGTTTAGAAGTATCCAAAAACGTCAGGAACCTAAATGCAGTAGAACAGAAATGATAGTAGTGCAGCAGGGGTTACGGCGTTGCGGGATAGGTCGGCTCGACTAATTTACGCGAAAATTTGATGGCACATAAGACTAGAAGAGGGCCATGTATTCAGAGTTTAAATGTATCGCCTCTATCCCCATCTCTTAATAAATCAATCTCAATCGTACAAACTCGCGATAAAAAAAAAATTTTATATGACTCAATTTGAGGCGAAAACAAATCTAGAGTGTTTTACTGAAGCAGTGGGTGGCTTGCACATAAATAGCCTTAAAATACGTACCCAACTCCTTTGTGTAATAAATTAAGAACTTGATATGAAAATATATTTGGCACAGGGTGATTTCTTTAAAGTTTCAGCTGCAGAATTGAAAATGGAAGCAATTGTACCTACTTCTTTTTTGAGTAGCCATCTGTATGATAGGTCCTTAAAAAGGCCACAATAAAAGTAAACTGCTCATTCTTTTTTTTTATCCCCAACTATAACATAAAACGGAGTTAAGCATTTCATCTGTAGTATCATACAATCGGCTACTTTCTTACCGTGACTGCGGTATGTTTTAACTTATTATATCAATAATACAGTATTGTTATCGATTTTTAAAAAAAAAAAAGTTTGCTACCCTCAAAATTTTTTTTTTTCACGTTTCATGAATAGTAGACTCGAAAAAAGCATAAAAAAAAATTTCAGTCCGTCTGTCCGCCGTACGTCTATCGGTGTACGCAAAATCGTTTGAAGGCTCGTAGTTCCCAAACCCTTGGAGCTATTAAATTGAATTTTTTTTATGAATAGACTGGGTAGGCCCCTTGAAGTGGCCAGATTCGGAGGGGTGGGGGTGTGAAAGGGGAGGAGGCGGGAGCGTTTTAGACGGAAAATTTTAGTTTCTAGATCTCAGCAACCGCTTATGCTAAGAAGCTGAAATTTGGAATTTATATAGAGCTTCGATAGTGGACCCATTTGCAAAAAAATTGCTGATATAGGTGAAGGGGTTTGGGAGTGGGGGGAAAAAT
This sequence comes from Beris morrisii, assembly GCA_951812415.1. NCBI lineage: Eukaryota > Metazoa > Arthropoda > Insecta > Diptera > Stratiomyidae > Beris > Beris morrisii. Next base: position 34,031,945 of record OX638313.1, on the reverse strand, counting down.
AATGCGTCCGAAACGCAAGAAAGCCGAGATCGACACATTCTAAAATCCATATCTCCTAAACGGTTAATGTCGCAAAATTGAAACTTAATGAATATCTGTAGGTATACTAGGAGAATAGATCGGAAACAAATTTTTGAGTGGGGGCAGTGGCGTACGGCGGCGGGGGGTGAAAAATTTTATATTACGATATATCACGTTACACTAGACAAATAAAATTTAGTTTGTGTATAAAGGTTGACAAATGAAGTCTGCTGAAAGTAAAATTTTTTAAGGGAGCGGTGGAGCATATCAGTGGATGGGATAAGAATTTTCTAAAAAATCACATCTCATATCTCAAGAACAGTATAAGATAGATGCTTAAAATTTTTACCAGAAGTAGGTCTCAGAGAGTCCTAGCAGAAAACAAAATTTTGGAAGTGTGGGTGTAGAGGGCGAGGGTGGGGGAGGGTGAAAAGGAAAAAGTTCCGATTTTTATATCTCAAAAACCGATAATGATATAAAACTGAAACTTGGTATTTAGATAGAGCTATATTAGCATATAATTTTTAATAGGGGTAGTATGGTACGGGGGTGGGGGTGTTTTTCCTATCTATAGAACGGCTTATGCTACAAAGTAGAAACTCGGTATGTGTATGTAAATCAACTAGAAAACTAATTTAGATAAAAAAAAATTTCAAATATCCATTGGCGTTCGGAGAGGGGGCAAAAAAAATGATCAGTGAAAATGGAATGCATATATTTTCACAGTTTTCGTCATATCTATTAGGTCTTCCCAAATATTGAATTCATTTTTATTGTACGACTTCTTCATATAAATACCTAGAAAGTGATTTCAGGATTTTTTAAAATTCGACCCCTAAGGGGGTGCAAAGGGGGTTGTAAACTTTTTCACGAATTCTACTATATCCCCAGGTCTTGTCAGATATCGAATATCTTTTTGCTTTCACGTGCTTGCGTAATAATCGCCTAAAACTTGTTTTTAAATTTTTTTCAGCCCCTAAGAGGGTATAAACGGATTGAACACGCTTTCACGAACTCCGTCATTTCTTTTAGAAGTGATAAGAAATTGAATTGGTTTCTACTTTCTCGTGCTGTCTTCATATTTATTTATTAACTCCTTTCAGGATTTATGGATATTCAACCCCCAAGTGGGTGTAACGAGGTTGCATATCTGATGATATATTGAATTAATTTTTATTTCCTAAGGTTTCCTATATAAAAAAGCCAAAAAGTCAATTTCAGTATTTTAGATATTCAATCCTAATGGGTGTAAGGGGGTTGTATGCTTTTCAAAGTTTCGACATATTTCTTAGGTTCGATGAGATATTAGATCGCTTTTCACTTCCACAGACTTTTCTCAATTTTTCGATATTCAAACCCCAATTGTTTGCATATGTTCTCACAATTTTTGCCATCCCTTAATTCTGATGAGATATAAAATTCATTATTACGGCCAACCAATTCACAATTTTTCGAATTTCCAGAACCAAGGGGGTGTGAAGAGTTTGCTTACGTTTTCACAAATTTTCCAAAATCCTTCGTGTCTCATGAGATATCAAGTTGCTTCTTATGAAATCGTCTAAAAACCTGTTTCACAATTTTTTCGAAATTCAAACCCTAATTCGTGCTTTATCAGAATTCTTTTTACTTCTATGGGCTTTTAGTGTACATAATATACCGAAATTCGAATAGTCTACACGGGCTTTTCCAATGTTTAATCAGCTAAAAATCGCTATCTTAAATATTTTTATTTTAAGAACAAAATTAATTAAAAAGCAACTCATGATACACTGCGACTTTGACCGCTCCCGAACTTTGATCCGAAAAATAATAAATTTTCGCCCAGACCATTGGCAGATTTTTTTTTTAACTTCAAATACAACAAATCAAATTAAATACTTTATTATTAAAATAACGGTGGAGAAAAAGTATTTTCAATTTGTCCTTTTTCAAATAAATTGAATGTTAAAAATAGTAAGTTAAAAGAGTAACGATAGTGAGAGCTGTAATTTTTGGAAATTGGAAAAATACATAAAAAAAAATTTGATTATTTATCAAGACGAAGAAAAATTTATTTTTTTTATATTCCTTGAAATGTACATATATTTATTCGCACTTTCTGCGTCGGATTTTCCTTTGAGAAGAGCCAACCACTTGGTGCCTTGATATGGTTTTCATTGTTCCCAAATATGTGGTCAGAAGTGTAGCCTTTACTGTAAAGATTCCCTGCGGTAGTAAAACGGGATAGTTTCCTTCATCCATATAAACATCAAGTGCATAATATTTTCCCTGTTTTGTAAAATTTATTGTTATTATTTCTTTCCCGAAAATAGAAGTACACACCTGTCGCATCGGACATTTCTGAGGCATTGTTTTCAATTGTCTAAAAGCCCCTAAAAAGGTCCAAGTCAACAAGTCAAACTCCTTTCCCAATAACATCGAACACATATCAATTGTTTTATTTATAAACAATTGTCTTCGTCCTCTAGATTCGAAATACGCTTCCATTCGAATGAAAAATTTTAGCAGATCTCGATGAATATCCAGTGTAAAATTGTATTTTATAAGCGAATTATGTGTTTGTCCGGCAATTGTAAGATTCAGGTATTCTAAATCACTCCAGTTTTTTATAAACAATAGTTTAGCACAAAATAGTTGCTAGATATAAAAAAAAATAAGTTAATTACGTAAAAAATTTTATTGTTATAAGAAAACCTCAGCAATACAAGCGGTCACACAACATACTATTATCGCTAAAACTCTCCCTTTTTCCATTTTATATTACAACTTCTTTTTGTAGAAGGAATCGAAATACTGACCGAACTTAAGTATCTTGAAAATAATTTGGACAAAAACATGAACAATAGTGGCAGGTATTTAATCGTCCGTTTAATATCTCAATTTAATATTTCCGGCTAGCTTCAATTATAGAAAAAACAACATACTGCAGTCACGATCGGCTGCAAGCAAATCGTATGATACCCTAGATGAATACTGAACTCCGATTTATATTGTAGTTGGGGATAAAGTAGAATTACGTGTGTGTATGTTGTATGTCCTTTATTAAAGACCCCATTCGGTTGCTACTTGAGTTCCGTAAATGAAGTGAAAACATTTCGACAGGATATTTGTATGGCAGCTACACGAAGGACCAATGGGATTTATTTCATAATCATACATTTATCTCCAACTATTGGAAAATCAACACATACAACATTTCAAAGTCGTAGCTTAAACCCTTCTGAAGTTATCGGCCAGTATTCTTGAACAATTGTTTTAAGGACATTTTGTATGGCAGCTACCCGAAGGAGTAGGACGATTTTGCCCGTTAACGAACTTAGCCTTACAAATTGAACCAAACATCCAGATTCAAAATTTCAAGATCCTAGGTGAAGGCGTTCTTGAATTATCGTGCTAACGGACAGACAGACGGACGTACGTCAAGCGGATTTGGAGTTTTTGGCCACAAATAAACAAAAATAATATATAACTTTTTTTCGTCCGAGGCTTGGTTCTATGTGTTACAAAGTTTTGGGCTGGATTAAACTTATAATACTCTATCGTATATGATTTCATCTAGAGTATAAAAATGAAACATACTGGAAATTTCAAGTAAAAATTGGATTGAAAATTCAATTTGTTTAAAACAGTGTAGCTATAGGTCGAATTACGCGAGAAGATCAGTAACAGCTCCAGGTTGCTGACGAGCTGAGCCGTGCCAGCCAGCAAGTGTCAGAAGATTTGTCGTCAGAGCAAATGCACTCGACTATCAAGTCAAAAGGTCGTGGGTTCGAATCCAGCACAAAACACTGTAAGAAAAAAAAACAAACAACAGAACACTTCATTGAAACACCCCGCAAAAATTTCCAATTTATTGTCTTAAATTTCTGGCGACTTTAATTAAGACCATTTGAAAAGTAGTTGACATTGTCAAGGAATACCGCATTAAGCTTCCATTGTTCTAAGCCCAAACAGCCCACAATACTTCACAGAAGTCAGCTTATAACTTTTAATACTACCAGCGAATAAATCAGTGAATTTGAAATTAATAGAAAAATTCTTTGTAATTGTTTCGTATAAATTTTGTTGAACCGGTGGTGGAGGGGGGGGGGCCTCACCTTAAATCAACGTCGCATAAATTTCCCTCATCCGATGAATATAAAATTTATTTTTAACAAATTATGCCATCGCCTATGAAAACTTTTTAATGGGGTTTTGTGTGATTTCGAAGCAAACGAAATTCCGTACCGCATTAAAATCGATGATGACACATCGGACAAATTACAGAACGCACATCGTGTCTAGGACATACGAGTAAAATTTGCCAAAAAAGGTGAAAATTGATCGTGATATTACTCTAACAAGATTATCTCTACTAAAGGTACCTTGTCCCAGGTGAAACAGACGATGGCAATTAGCCAGAGGTGTTCACAAATGGATTTTGCTCGGTATTTTTATTTATTCTTCATAAGCAGTAAGTTGGTGACTAGTCACCTGGCCGCAATAAGGTGGGTTCTAGTTCTATGAAAGAATCGCTATATGTGCATCATTTTGATGAGTAGAGATTTTACAGGTGAGCTGATACATCATCCGGAAATTAATGAGCCATGTAACGGAACGGTACGAGCTAAACAGGTACACAGGTAGACAGGTATAGGGAACAGATTGAAGCTTTTCTTTTGATGTAATGTGGCAGTTTGACTCGGTGTTGGCAAATAAAATCGAGAGATATTTGCTTTGTGGGATGAGATTAAAATTAATTAATTAGTATGCAGAACAAGAATTTTGAATACAAATATAAAAAGTTCAGTGCTACAAGTTACATCCGGAATCTTTTAATTAGATCTTGGAAACGTAAGTTAATTTGTAGAATATAATTGCATTTGACATAAATTAGATATTAAGGTATACAGTAGGTTGGTTCACGTTTCCCTGAAAAGTGTTGAAGTTAAGATCGATTTCTTCGATCAAAGATCATCACTTGCTTTCCTTCAAATAACTCCCATACAAAAGTTCTTGAGAAATTGGAGGAACCATCAGCTGATCATCCGCTAACTCCGGCGTGTATTTTGAATCTACGTGTTTTTTCCAGAGATTTTCGGTTGAACGCGTTTTTTGAAATTATGGCCAACAGGTTCAAAACTTCAGGATGAGGTTCTTTAAAGTCCCCAATTTAGAGAACATTGGATTTGTATTTTCCTCCGACCGAAGATGAAACATACACCTCTAATAGACGAAAACACTAACACACCTAAACATATGACGATGAAATTTGGTATTTCGTAAGAATTTATAAGGCTAAGTACATCCTACTCCTCCATATATCTTCCATACACAAGTAGGTACTTAAAACACGTACTCACGATTTAGTCACGAATAAGTTCAGAACGCTTCACGCTAAGAATTTTAAATTTCCCATAAGTTAATGGACTAACAGCATTAATATTTCACCTACCATACAAAAGCCCTTGAAAAATTTAGGCAGTGATCTCTCTGAATCCAATGTAATTCACAAAATTGTTTAGACAAAGAAACGAAATTTTACATTAATTATTTTTGAGTTACTGAGCGCTGATACGCACTCTTACCATAGCTTCCATACAAATGTCCTTAAATATGGATATAATGAATATTGGTCAATTGCTTTAAGCAAGAAATTTAAAATTCACTATATGTTAAGTTATGATTTGAATATGAAGGAAATGGGCCAAAACCTTCGTCAGATGAAAAAATTTGGTTTCCAGATCTCAGGAACAGCTTATGCTAGGAAGCTGAAAGTTGGAACTTATGTAGAACTATGATAGTGGACCCATTCGCAAAAAAATGGTCGATATAGGTCGAGGGGTGTGCGAGTGGGGGGAAAAATAATGCGTCCAAAACGCATGAAAGCTGGGATTGAAACATTCTAAAATCCATATCTCCTGAACGATAGACGTCAGACTGCTGAAACTTTGTAGTTGTCTTAAGAGATAATTTCTTAATTTTTCGAGATTCCACCCTAAGGGGATGAATATGGATGGGTTAAATATCTTTTTCATAAATAACTCAATATCTCTCAGGCCGGATGAGACATCAAATTGTTATTTACCTTCTACAACAGCCTTAAAAGTAGTTTCGGAAATTTTTTAATGTTCATCCCCAAAAGGGGTATGTTTTCACGAATTCCTCAATATCTCTCACATCCGTTAAGATAAGAAATTTGTTTCCACTTCCACAGGGTTCTTATGCAAACGCCTAAAAAGCAATTTCTGCATTCTTTAAAATGCAACCTTAAGGGGTTTATTTTAACAAACAATTCAATATCGCTCATGAAATATTAAGGCCAGGTATCTGTTAAAAGGCCCGAAAAATGCCTCAATTTCAGGATTTTTTTTGGATATAAAATAAATATATATGGAAAAAACTATTGGCGGGATTTATAGAGGTACAAGTGAAGAATAATTGTGAATTTTTTCATAAAAAACTAATGCAAAATGGCGGCTCCAGCTCCCATGACGTAGGGCCGGGTTCGGCGCGAGTTGATACACGCGGTACCTTCTACAGCCTTGCCAAGTGATCTGAAACCAAAAATTTTATGAAACTAGATTAAATTTGCGGGGCCCTATCGTTTTCCGATTTTGAATAAACGCACTGAGACTAAAATGGGAGCTATTTGAAAACAAAACACACTTTCTTCACTCTTTTTTTGGCTTAAAAACTCAAAAAAAAAATGTGCAACTAAAAAAAAAAAATCCTGACGTTGGGGCCCTCCAAATTAAGTTTACTTTCTTTGAAGCTTTTATTCATTAAAATCGGTTCATTCGTTGAAGCTGTAGAACGCACCGCGCTCCGGAAAAAGTGGTTTCGAGAAAAACGCGTTTAAAATTTGACGTCATAAAAAAATCGTATGTAATGTCATCCGACCGTTCCACAAATCGGTCTAAAACTGCTCACGTAGTTTCGGAATTTTTTGATCTTCAACCCTTAAACGGGTGAAAAGGGGTTCAGTATGTTATTCCTCCATATCGCTTCCAGCCGAAAAAATATCAAATTGGTTTGCACTTCTACAGGGTTCTTATAGAAGTAATTTCTGCATTTCTTAAGATTCAACCCAAAGGGGGTGAGTATGGGTTAAATATTTTATTTTCACAAAAACTCAATATCTCTCAGCCGGATGAGATACCAAATTTGTTTTTTTCTTCTACAAACGTATAAAAAGCAGCTTCCTAATTCTTTTGATATTCAACCCCAAAAGAGATGAAAAGGGGTTCAGTATGTTTTCACTAATTCCTCAATATCTCTTACATCCGATAAGATATAAAATTAGTTTCCACTTTAACAGCATTCTTATACATATGCCTGATTTCTTCTGAGGCCCGATGAGATATCGAGTTGATTTTTATTTCTTAAGGCTCTTTAGACACACAGCTTTAAACTGTTTGCGGAATTGTTTGATAACATTTGGATGAGTCTCAGGGTCTAAGATAGCTTCTATGAGAACTCTATCATTATTTCTCAAATATGTCCGGTTTCGAACTTAAAAACTCTTTCGAAAACTTTTGCGATAATGTGCTCAATAAATAAAACGCTACACATTCTGTCCAAGAACATAAGTTCAAGATTCTCGAAGAAGGATATAAATCTCTGTCCGATCTACTCTTGTCTTTTCGGACGGTGACTTCTTATCACTTTATTCTTTTCTGTACAGTAGCTTTACCCTTCTAAATGTTTCTTACAAATGTTTGTAGTGCTCTTTTTTAATCGCATTTCTTCCTTCCATCCCGAGAATCTTACGGGTCACATGGAGTAGAAGCAGCTGTCACCCGGCTATAATCCGACAGAAAATGTTGAACCTACTAAAACTAATCCGTAACGTCTTTCGAAAGTCCTAAGCTCGTCCTTTCAGTTTTGATTTCCCATAGACTCCATATAGCTGGACTGGAAGCTATAGTACTGCACTATATCCTGTGCGCAAAATAACCCCATCTTATTGTTTAGAATAAGAAGAAGCAAGTTTCTATAGATGTGTTCTAAGTAATAGAAAGCAGTTATGCAGGTAGGTGGGTATTAAAATCTATCCACTATTCTTTTTTCAAAAGTATGTAACGCTTTTTCTTTTGTACTATTCTAGTCGATGCAAAACGCAAACTCAAGTATGAAATAAAATGTTTTTACATCATGCAAGAAGTTTCGTAAGAACTATAGGCATCCGGTTCGTAGCTAGTGTGGATCATATAATGATATGTGTTCGGTTCTCTGGGAATGGTTCTTGAAAGAAACTAAAAACTTTTCAGTGTACGTAAAGTGGAGGAGTGTCGTTTCGTGTACATGGTTAACACAGGATGTAAAGGTTCGCTGCACCATTCCTCGTCCTTTCTCGTTTTCTCTGCAAGTGTTCTTATTTAGGATGATTATTATTCCTGCGTTTCCTTCGTCCAGGATATGTATGCTTCTATGTAGGAGCTGAGATGTTATCGGTGCAACGAAATGTTATTATGGCAACCCAAGGTAAAAGCACCTTCTTGTAATAGGACGTCTCCGGTACACTCAACATTACCATGTGAATGCATTAGGGACTTTGACGTGAAACTATTGCAAGGATATATCGGATTCTGTTTACAGGAAATGCAATTTAAGGGGACATGCTTAGCGAAAGGTTTAATCAGTGAAATGTTGACAAATCTGGAATCTATTGGTAACGAGACGGAAACTTCGAAGAGCTCAGATTCCCAGCACACATACAATGGACCATTTCAGGACTGAGTAATCAGCAACCAAACCGAAACCATCTCTAGGTCGGTTACAACTAGGTCTAAAAATACGTCAAAATAAAGTTTTCAACCTGGACCTGGTCCAGGCAAGGTCCTTAAAATGCCTGGACCAGTTCCCTGAAATAGAGTTAAGCCCAAAGTCCGCTGTTGTGTAAGGATCTTGGCTTTTGCACGTTGCACAGGATCATTGCTTGGTTGGTGCTTCTAGGTTAGGTTGGGTAAGGTGGATGGCCGCTGAAGCGACCAAACACATAGACCGCCAATGGGTCCGTTGTGATCCCACATCTACGCGAAGAAGTCTGTCCAAGACCACATTTTAGGTAAACCACCTCGCCAGCCTGGCAAACTGCAATAGCTTGTCTAGCTTAATGTTTGCGAATTGACCCAAGTCCACGGCGAAGCACATACCTAAAGTACCTACCCGTCTCAAAGCCAGACCAGGGCATTCGCAAAGCATGTGGAAAATACTTTTCTCGGCATCGGTTTCACTACAGCTGCGGCACAGATCTTCATCGTCCGCAACACCTAGTCTTTTGGCGTGCCGTCCAATCAGGCAATGGCCCGTCAGTACACCAATGAGGATACGAAGAGTATTCCTATCTCCGAGTAAGACAAACTTTGTCCTGCTCGCACACAGAGTCAGTCAGAGCTGCCTGGTCACGAGACACGATGTGAGGCCCGACCACCTCGTGTTAGCCTGATATGGCCGTCACGTCGATAACTTGTTTAATGTCCTCAATTGGCCTCCTCACTGGAAGAGCTAGCGGCTTGATTGAGCGCCGAAAATCATCTTGCGAGTTCATCCGCCGCCTCGTTGCCCGGAATCTCGCTGTGACCCAGAATCCAACAATTTATTGGTGCTTCTATTCTCATGGATCTTTCAATAGAAGTCCAAAACGCACATACTGAATGTATACCGCAATTACTTGGCCCATAATAACTGATGCCATCGACCTAGTGTCAGAAACAATGCAGAAACCTGCTCAGCTCTAGCTAACAAAGTTATATGCCACGTTTTCACCATCGCATTCGCGTATCGTCTACACTCGCATAGCACACGAATGTATAGGCGAATGTGTGAACACTGTATTAGTGTTCAATGAGAATTCCATTGGTTTGCGCCCAAAAAGCGCCACCGAAGCGAATGTCAATGCGAATGCGAATGGCACTAGTAGCAGGTGTTAGTTTTCCGTTCGAGAACAATTCAACAAATGAACTGAGCCGAATGTGTTAACACTGTAGAGATGGGTCGTTCACGAGTGAACTGTTCCAAAAGAATACTTCATTGAAGTGAGTGAGTGAGTGAAGTAACTCACTCCTTTTGGTGAACTTTAGTTCCATTGGACACGTGACAAAAAAATTAAAAACGATATACCTATTCAAGAAAAATACAGAGTAACAGAGTGAACTGTACGAACCTATTTTTTTTTGCTTATCTAGATCTACTGACCTTTTTTTTGCTCATCATCTTCTAGATGTATTGACCTTTTTTTTGTTTTTCTCTACTGTCTTCCGACTACGACTACTCATCACTGAACTCCCCTCAAGTAATGAACTAAGAACTAAAAGAACGAACTATTTCGCGAGCGAACGATGGAACGAAAACGAAGGAACGATGGAACGAACAGTTCCATGGAAGTATTATACTTCACTGAACTCGTTCCTTAAAGTTAGTGACTCGGAATTAAGTACTTCACTGAAAGGAACTGCTTTGCCCTTCTCTAAAACACTGTATTCGTGTTCAATGCGAGTTCCTTTGATTCGTGTCCAAAAACCGCCATCGACGCGAACCTCGACTAGAGTTGCAAACTGACGCGAACTTGCTTTTTCCACATTCGCATTTCCGCTAGCACAGGTTCGCGCGATGGTGGATACGCGGCAATAGAGACGAGAATGGCATTTTTCATGGTAGAGCTACCGTCAAAGCTAAATTTTTGGGCTGTTTTTCGGCGTCTAAAGAGTTTTTGAAGTCCACCAGACGAACGTCCCGACTGGACTCTATTGCTACCTTGTCCACTGCACTAGTTGAAAAACCTTCACTAAAAAGGCTGGTTTGAAAACGGTTTGGACTAGGTCCGAAGGATCTGATTTTTCATCGGATGGGCTGACTCATCAGAGAGTGTATTCTCCAATTTCTGACACGCTTTTACAGCTTGTGGTATTGCCGAGATGGTAGAGTGGGTATTACCAACGCCATGGCACCCTCAGCGGCATTGCTTAGCCAAGCTTCTATTAATTTTGGACTACAGAAAGAAGCTAGTAACACTAAATCGGGACTTCTCTGCTCGGAGGACAGTGCGCAAAATGCTTTCCGAATTCTTTTCGCTGGACTTAAGAAACACTCTATTTTAGCAATTGCCACCATAGAATGTATTGTAACACCTGAAAGGCAAACTTGATTGGGATTTCCTCTTGATAGACAGCGATTGAATCGAAAAGGGACCAAAGATAAATTATGATAGAGACAACTAAGCCAACCTCAATCCTAAAATCTACATTCTAAAATAATGTGGGATTTGAAAGAGGCTGGCTATAAATTTTATCTTAATAGTGATCTTAAAGATTTTGAACAGAACTACTTTTGCAACACTGGCACGATACAGGCTAGGAAAGGTGATGGTGCACCTCAATCACAGTGAACAGGAAAATTAAGGTGGCAGTGTCATCTAATGATGGTGGCGACCACTCGCTCGGCTCGGCCATAAACAAGGACAGCCTAGCATCTTTTCACCTCCTAAATCAAAAGGACTAAAGCTATAGGAAATATGAATTTGACCAAATCTCAAATCGTCGTTAAATTTACCTTCCTACCATCCCAGAATGTTTCCATTAAGATTCATGCTCTCGCGCCATTAAGTGCCTTAACATAACCCATAAATCGATTAGAACAATTGACCTAAACAGCAGGCATATGTTGCGTAGCTTTCCGAACAAATCAAGAAATGCCAAAGTAGCCATCGCCAAGCCGCAAATATTTCGAAATTAAACTGTATCACACTAAACATAACCACAATAGTGCTGTGTTCGAGACAATCAATTCATTCATAGGTCGCAATCCAATAATGTGATTATTGTCGTTCCATTATATCCATTATTGCCACTGGATTTTCTCACTCCGAGCTTCTTGTCGTCGAAATCTTGTTTTGATTTTTATCGATTTATCTCAAGACTCTCAATTCCTAATCATTTTCATCGAATTCCATCATCATTGACGTCATCGTCTCATCGAATATATCTTCTAGACTACCTGCTAGACACAGGCGACTCTTGAATATTATCGATCAAGACAACTTCCTCGAGTTCTTAATAATCGGATGGAATACAGATTCAAAAATAGGTAAGATATCACGTTGGATTTCCTTGTCAGTGTGAGCTTGCGAAATCACCGAAATTCATTTTTTTAATAATTCAAGGAGGCAGTGGTGTGTTATGTCCCGGGTTTATGGTAGATAGAAACAAACACGACTTTCATTCCCCAAATCGATGATAAGTGAATTTTTTTTTGGTATTTGCGAGTAAAAATGAAGAAAATTGATTATTCCGGATATCGACAAAAAAATTAAAGAACGTTGGCAGCAATAATTGAAATTTTCATTTTGGTCCGTCGATCCGGATATGAACTAGCGACCTACTAAGGCTTAATGTTATATTATTAAGTTCACAGCGAGCTCAACACGTGACAAGTAGGTTAGGGAAGAGAATCATTACCAATTCATGTTCAATGTGCATTCATATACAATTCATAGGTGGATCTTTTTTGTTATCACGTAGATGAACCATAAATGAATCCGGTGACTCGTTCGTGAAACATTTAGTCCACGTATTTAGGAATGCTGAGCTGCTCATATTATCAATATTAGTATTTCAGCCCTTCTAAGATGAGAAATGAATACAATACTGGCAGAAGAATCCGTACATTTACGTAAATTTTTCAAGTTTCAACATTCTAACATAAGCCCGTCGTGAGATACAAAAAACACTCCGTACTTCGCTACCGCTATCAAAAACTATATTTCGAAAGCATGGCCCTATTGCTTTCTACGAGGTGAAGTCCAAAAGTTCTTATTCTGATAATGGAGGACACATTGAGGAGACAAGAGTTAATTATCTTCAGGTAGGCCTACTATCAGTATAAAAGAATTCACAACACCAAGAGCGTCGGACATCGAATTGCTCAAGGACGCAGTGGAGCCACAAGGAGGATCATTACTTTAGAAGGGGCATAATCTTTATAAAAGTAACGTAGTAAAGTCAAGTATATTGAAAAATAAAGCCTTGTTCAAATTTTTAATATTTTTTTGTTGTTACATACTCAGAATAACAACTTTTGGACTGCCGCTCGTAACCTTAGCGGCTCCCAAGATATAAAAATCAGAACGTTTATCTTTCCACCCAGCCCTATCTTCATCCTTACATCCCCACCCCAGCTAGTGGTCTATTAGGTCTAGGTAGGTAGGTAGGTAGGTAGGTAGGTACACGTAGCTGCCCATGAGATGAAGGACTGTCTCCTCCTCCTCCTCATCCAGGCAGCTTCTACAGAAGTCGTTTGAAAAGAGGCCGAGTCTTTTAGCATGCCGACCTACATATAAGACAGTGTTCGATCCGGACACCGACTGTGGTGCTGATATTCGATCAATGAGTTCAATCCCAGTAGCAGTTTACATGTAGAGAGTAGGCTTGTGTAGGTCATGAAGAAACTAGTTCAAAAGAGCGTTCCCAGAAGAGAAATGAACGAACTAGTTCGCAGTCAGTCCCGCTCCTAGTTCGTTTGTATTCATTCATTGCAGTTTGTAAGGCAGTGGTAGAATATACTTGTACGCGGATGACCTTTTTTTTTAGGTCATCACATTGTACCCGACGATCTTTTTTTTATAGGTCATCACATCGTACCTAAGGACCTCATCTCATCACTGAACTTGAAGCTCCTTCTTTTAGTTCAATAAGTTCGCGAACTACTTCGTTCTTTAGTTCTTTCTAGTTCGCGGCTGAACTCCACTGATCGCTCCTTTCGGTGAACTAAAATAAGCAAGCCTAGTAGAGAGGCGCACCCAGATTCCGATGTTCCGGTATAATCTGAAGGGTAGTACCGCGGCGAGCGAGTTCGTCAGCCATACAGTTCCTTGGAATATCCCTGTGTCCTGGTACCCAGCACAGAAGATTATTGAACTGTTCTGCTATCTCCTTAAGATATGATCGACATTCTACGGCGACCTTTGATGTTGTCGAGGCCGATCCCAAGGATTTTATTGCCGCTCGGCTGTCTGTGAAAATGCTAATATCCCTAGTAGATATTACATTACACCTCAGCCAGGACAAGGCCTCTTTGATCGCCATAAGCTCCGCCTGATAGACACTACAGTGGTCCGGAAGGCGGAAGGAGCTGCTAATGTTAAGCATGTAAGAGAAAACACTTCCACCTACCCCGCTTTCAGTTTTGGAGCCGTCCGTATACTCGTATATGTGGACGGACTCTTCCATCAGTATCGAATCCCTTTCCCATTCTAGACTGGGTTGGGATGGTTAGGAAATTTTTGTCAAAATCATAACTGGGAAGGGTGTAGTGTGTAGTCGGTGCTTTCAGAAATGTTGTTGAAGTGAATCAAGATTGATGAGTGACCTGCATATATGCCAGTCCATTATGTAGAGGCTCTAAATCGAATGGCTGCACTGGGCGCCATTTGCTTGCCAAAAATGGCTAGGGGTGGACGATTAAAAAGCATATTTAGTGCTGCAGAGGGAGTTGTTCTCAGAGCTCCGCTGATGCAGATGCATGCTGATCTCTGTACCTTCCCTAGGGTGGTGCGGTTAACCGCTTTGTCTAAGGCCGTCCACCATAGACAATAATACCGTACATAAGTATCGGTCTGATGACGGATACGTAGAGCCAATGAACTATTCGGAGTTACATGCACCATTTTTTGCAAATGGCCTTTTTGCACGAGTAAAGCGCAACTGTTGCTTTCCTTACCCATTCCTAGATGTTAGGTTTCCTGTGAAGTTTCCTGTCCAAAATAAGATCCAAATATTTTGCACTGTCGGTGAAAACTAGACTAGTACCATTCAGAGAAGTGAGGAATATTGTATTTCCTGGTGAAGAGGACTAGTTCTGTTTTGCGTGGGTTCACGCCCAACCCGCATTCAGCTGCCCATTTAGAGAGAACAGAGAGAGCATTGTGCAATATCTCAATCAGTATATTGAGGTGCTTTCCCGAGACAGCAATGCAACATCATCTGCAAAAGCAATTACTCTGCAGCCCGCCCCTTTCAGTCTCAATAGTAGTTTGGGTCTAATTTCTATATAATGGATGTTGAAATCCTATCTGCAATAATTCTGGAAATACAAAGCATGATTTACTTTTCGCTCTCCCCATCTCCCCCTCACTCCCCCACCCACAAAACAGTTCCACGTAAAGGAGTCCACCCAATCTACCCCCGTAAAAAAATAAACTGAATATCTCAACGGGCTTGTAAGCTAAGAGCCTTAAAACGCGTTTTCGTACGGCGTATACGGCGGACAGACGGACTTTCTCACTAAACTTTAATTTTCTAAATCTCTGGAGTGCCACTTTTGAGATTATGTATAATAATTTCGACGAAATTAAGTTTTGCGGTATAAACGAATTTCCGCAAGTTAAAGAAGACATTCCAGTTGTCGCGTTCTTATCGCATTGAAGTTATTTTTAAACAAAAGATTAGATCGCTGAAAGTGTGCTAATCTATTCGTTTCCATATGTACCACCCCAAACAATTTTGAAACTTGTTGTTTTTTTTTCATTTTTCATATCGGAATTATTACACATGTTCCAGGGTCACTATCTTCTAAATATCGTAGATACTTTGTAACGAAAAATTCAACACTATCGCGAGGATTAGACTTTTCTCGCGTAGAAAAGTAAACAATGTCATCGTGTCTTCAACTTGTTTACATTTAATTTTGATAAAATTCTTCAATTTATAAAATTTTGTTTTTAGAATGATAAAAATACTAATTTCATAATCTAGAAGTTGATAAAACTGGCGACATTCATGAATAATAATTTTTGAAGAATGAGCGAAGAAGTTACAAGTTTTTGCTAGACATAACAATATCAGAAATCATATCGCATTTATTAATGGTTTTTTTTGTTGTTGTCAAAAATAAAACGCATTGGACTATATTCGCCAATAAATTTCACGGTTCAGAAATTTAGCACAAACTCGTAGATAAATTATTTACTTGAGTGCTTCGGCGATAAAAGCAAATATTTCGGAAATAACATGAAGATATGACACACTCTAAAATTTTGACATTTAAAATATTTGAAATTTAAAAAAAATCAGTTCTAGGCGTAGCAGGCCAAAAATGCCGATCGCATCCCTGGTCCAAAAAATGTCATAGGTGTCCTAAAAAGATGTACACTTATGGTAATTTTTGGGATAGTCCCATGGGTGTACTAGAGTGTACGGTACACTCATGGGAGTTTTTCAACCCACAACGGTGTGGCGCTAAAACCCATGGATGCGGCTTTTACACCCATAGGTGTAAACGCAACAACCATGGGTGTTCTAATGACAACCATGGATATTTCCCGAAACACCCATAAATATTGGTGTACTTACTACCATAGAAGTTAAGAAACACCCATGGCAAGTGCTCGACCACGGAAAAATATTTGACGCCAAATAACTTATGAACCCTATGAGACATAAAGTGTTAATATTTACCAGGACAGACAGTAAGTGAAAAGAAGAGTTTTAACGAAAATTGTCTCTCTATATTTCATTCACCACTAGAACCCGCCGTGTGAGTTTATAAAATAGCCCAAAACACGCATGAAGACTTGTAGCCCAAATACCGTGCTCAACTTTGCAATTTTAATAGACCTACCTAAACGTGTTGGACACAATTGCGATTTCGACGACGAACTGTGTTCCAGAATTCGTAAGAAACACTGTAATGTATTTAATGTAAGAAACACTGTAATGTATTTAATGTAAGAAACACTGTAATGTATTTTTCACCACTTTAAAAATATTATTTGAAAAACATATTACTTAGGTTCAAATTAAAGGTAAAATTATAATTGAGAAATAATTTCGCCTGGTTTTCAATTAAAACATAATTCGATTAAATTTACTAGCTCGTCGCTTTTATCGATGAAAATCACTTTAAAAATACGGTTTCGTGTAGACCGTCGTCTTATCAACTTATCCCCCGGTTCTGCGGTGTTTACATACTGCATGTGTTGAGTCTAGATTTCCAGCATATATGCGGTTGTTTGTGCGGAATACGAAAGGTTTATTACATGCGAGAAGTGTCTAGAACACGCGAGAAGTATATAGAGCTCTCTAGAGTTGTTGTTTTTCTATGGATACTTTAATATCAATAATAAGTGAGTTGTTCGGGTTGTCAGAGTACACATGTAACAATAGCTTTAAAGGGACTGAAATTTTTGCAACACGTGTCTGTAACCTGCCAATTCACCAAAAATTATAATTAATAAATTATGCAAAAAATTAAGGAACTCTATGACAGTCATCAATATTGGTAAATCTATTGTCTCTTGTATGTTATATTTCTACGGGTGTTTATAACTTCAAAGAAAGCGGTTCATTTGTAGAAAGTCCACAAATAATGAACCGATTCTAAATTAATTTTACTTTGCAAATACCAGATAGATATCGTGTGAACTATTATTTTTCAATATTATGACTGGAGAACCGAAATTTAGTGGCAAAAGGATTTGTGATATGACGTAGTTTGCAAACGTTGTATCTTAGCGTTGTATTTTAGCAGATTTAACCCAAGAGACGACTGAAATTCAATTTTATAATTTTTCTATTTTTATTTTTTCCTCGTAAATCGGGTCTTTGTAAACTAGCAAAATAAACCTAAGTGCGTTGGCCGAATATACCGAAAAGCTATAAGTAGCTTTTTGAAATTTGTACCCGCGAATTGAACATTTAAATAGCCCAAATCGCGGGAAATAGCCCAATCTGGCAACCACGAATGCTACAAAGTTAAAACTTGGAACTTACATAAAACTATAGTTGTGGAACCATAATACAAAGATCTTTACGTGGGCACTGAGATTTGAAAGTGGTTGGAATCGATACCTTCCCTTCTTCAGAGATTCTATATTTGACCGGAGACTTAAGTTTTGATTAGTTCAACGATTAAGCTATAACGACCTTAAATCATGAAGTCCTTCAGTTTAACAACACTGATTTTGTGGCTCCAAATCGCACCTAGTCATGGGCTTAGAAACTGTTGTCGAAAAAATTAGATTAGAAGCGGTAATAATGCCTAAGAAGAGTTCTGCTGTAAAACTGGCTGACCCGAGCAGTGATCATTTGGGAACTGAAAAAAGAAACCCTCGGAGTAGTTTTTAAACAGCATTGAAAAAACAAAATGACATCAATGTCCCGAAACGGACTTTACAGACCTATAAAAAACGTTAACATTGAAAACATATCGCGGTATACTAACCGAATAGACTACAGCCATTCTGTCTCTCTATGCCATTAGAATAAATATAATAGTTTTTGTGTTATGCCTGTCACGCCCTTGTCAATAAAGTGAAATGAAAAGGCCAAGTTTTTTTTAGGAACGGCAACCCTAAATTACGGTGACACGGTTTAGTTGATTGACAGGTAAAATAGGTAATAAAACTTTTAAGAGAGTGGTATAAGGCCTATACTGTAAATCTTGAATACGTAGTAAATGCCTTCTGATAGAAAAGACACGTGCCTATAATTTTAAGAAATTAATAATTGGTTAATTTTTTAGTACCATTACAGACGATTTCTTAACATTGGATTACGGGTTATAAGTCTCTTATTGATTGTTTCCAAGAAGACGGATTCGAAAAACTATGCCCGCATTTGGTAAGTAGGTGTTTTAAAAAAAATCATGACCGACGATCCATAAGGGAAATAGTTAAATAATGGGTATATACCGGGTACTTATTAAAATCAATTTTACGTTATTATTTTAATATACACAGAGCGACAAATAAGTTTCGAGACTGGTCATGGAAAACATCATTAAAAGAAAAAATCTGGATATTTTTCATTTTTTTTATTCAAAATATTCTTCTCCAGTTTCAATACACTTGTTACAGCGATTCAACAGTGATTCATATGCGTGTTCTAGCTTATTTTGTGGAATTGCCTCTAGTGCTCATGTTGAAGCTGTTTTGATGGTCGAAATGTCATTAAAGGCATGCGTCCACTAGGGCGGACGGGCCGGGTCGGGCCGCATCGCAAAAATCCGCCTGCCATACATTATTATGGAAGTGCGTCCACTGAACGAGACTCGCGACGGAACGAAGTACGTAGAAAAAAAAATGCTCGCCGCACCGTTGCGATGCGGCCCGCCTCTAGTGGACGCCTGCCTTAAAAGAACATCCTTTCAACTTCAATTTCAATTTCGGGAATAGGGAGAAATCGCATGTGGCCAAATCAGGTGAATACGGTGGATGATTCAACACACAGACTTGATTCTGAGCAAAAAATTAACGAGCAATGAGTGAGGTGTGACTCGGTGCATTATTCTCTGGATCACGATATACGATCAACCAAAATTGGTATTACCGGGAAGAGGAGTGTCACAGCTTTCAAACGCCGTTCTGTACACATAGATGGTCCTACTAGTTACTCAGATATGGTTCAAGTCTCGCAACTTATTTGTAGCACTGTGTATGTAATAAGCTTTAAATCGATCACAAAGATTTTAAAAAAAATTTGCTTCCTTGAACAATTTGTTAAGTACGTTTTAGAACTAGTAAACCTTAAAACTGCCAAACAAAATGCAGTCCGTCTGTACGCAGCAAGACAACTGAATTGAAGGCTCGTATCTCCCAAGCCCAATAGCTCAAATTAATTTTTTTTTTGGTGAATGAACTGGGTGGACCCCTTTAAGTGGTGATTTTTTTGGGGGTGTGGTGTGAGAGAGGAGCGTTTTAGACGAAAAATTTTGATAATATCTCACGAACCGCTTATACTAGGAAGTTGAAACATAAAATGTATATATAAAACTTTAGATTACGATATCTGACGGTTACAACAGAAAGATGAAATAAGGTGAACAATTTTTGAGGGTGAGAGTATAACGATGAGGGCTGGATAGGGTGAAACGGAAAACCATTCCGATTTTACTTTATTATTCTTTAATAATAAAGTATTTATATCTGGAGAACCGCTAATGATAGAAAGCTGAAGCTTAGAGTATAAGTAGAGCTATAGTGGTGGCACTATCCAAATTTTTTTTAATAACGCAGTACCGCAAGGGTGTCTGTTTTTCCTATCTCTGGAATGGTTTATGCTAGCAAGTTTAAGCTTGGTGGATATATGTACATCTACTAGCAAAATAATTTAGGTAAACAAAAATAATTTGGGAGCAAAAATATGGTCAGTTAGGTCCTCTCAGATATTGTATCAATTTTACTTCTACGGGTTTTCATATATTCTCCAGACTTGGCTCGGTAGTAAGCCATCTGGATCGAATGTCATCGCTGAAACCGAGGCATATTTTGAGTGCTTCAAAAAATCGTATTATTCGGAATGCGTCGAAAAATTTGGAGAATCATTGGACGAAGTTTTTAGGGCTAAAAGAAGATTATGTTGAGAAATAAAATGATTTTTTGCCGAAAAATTTGTGTTTTCTTACCTAGGCTGATTACTTTTCAACCGCCCCTCTTAAAGGGTTCGCTGTACAAATGGGCAAGGATAAAAGGAGCAGCCAAGCAGAGCTGAGCAAGCCACGACGACCAAAGTAGCCCACGACGAGAAAAGCGAGCCACGGCAAACATGAGCCACGACGAGCGGAGTGAGCCGCAACGAGCAGAGCAAGCCACGGCGAGCAGAGCAGAGCAAGCCACGACGCGCAGAGCGAGCCATGCGAGCAAGCCACGGTGAGCAACGAGCAAAGCAAGCCACGACGTGCAAACCACATCGAGGAGAGCGAATCACGACGAGTAAACCAACGACGATCAGAACCAAGCGACGAGCAGAGACGAAGACAGGGCAGAGCAAGGACGAGCAGAGCAGAGGCAACGCGTCGAGACGAAGACAGGGCAGAGCAACGACGAGCAGAGTAGAGGCAACGCGCCGAGACGAAGACAGGGCAGAGCAGAGGCAACGCGCCGAGACGAAGACAAGGTAGACGAAGGCAAGAAAGAGTAAGGCGAGCAGAATCGTGCCAGAATGTCGAGCCAGAACGGGCTACGATAAGCCACGATGAACTACGCCAAACCGCAACGAGCAGAGGTGGAGACGAAGACAGGGAGAGATGACGAGCGAAGAAGGGTCGAACAAGGCAAGCGGAGTCAGACTAGCAAAGCGGTATTACGGCGAGCAAAGGCGAGCTACAACGAAAATGCGGCGGCGGAGAAAACCAATTTAAATCAAATTTAAATATTAGAAATAGAAGTAATGAAGTCAGGAAGTAACATCAAGATTTAATAAAACAGTGAAGTCAAATAACAAATATTTTGTAACGAGCCCTGGCACCCGCTAAGTTTTACCCCGGCTATAAATTGAGCCGTTACAACATGGTCCTTCGTTTTTCCTCAAACCACCAAGGCCTGATTTGGGATGTACAGACTTAGCACAAGAAGAAAAGACACATTATTCATATTCTCGTTACTTTACAAATTAATACGCCGCAATTAATAAAGAGTAAATAAATGATCTTTATCTGAGCTTAAGGAGAAATTGCTACAAGGTGGAACTCGTACATTTTCTCAGCTTTTAACAATGAGTACGACGACAGCATTTTAACACAACAACCCCTTAAAGATCCCAAGGAGTTCATTTGTTGCACCTGCAACAAAACTATTTAGTCCATCGCGAGGCTTCTTCTTTCAAGGATCAAACGAAGGAACAAGGAACGTGTGTGTGCACGACGAAAATTAGAACAAACTATTTTAAACCACACACGACACTTATTGCAATTATGTCGAGGATTTCATTCGGTGCAAGGACCTCTTATATCAACTTATTCTTTGCGTACTTGGCTTAAATTTTTTATATGTCAAGAATTCGACGTCATCCGATTCTAGATCATCGGTTGCCTGTCAAGTTTTCTTTCTTATTTCACTTTAATTGCATTCCGTTTTTATGAACAAATCCATTTTCGCTGATGACGAGGGCCCACCCACTATCGTCACGGGAATCGAGAGCGAGCAAACAATAACAAATTATTCTACTAGCCTCATGATGGAAGAATGACGGAATCCTTTTTTTTTATATCTACTCGAAAACGGACAGTTTTTCCTTCAGTTTTAATCCATCCTTTCCTATGTACTCTGCAGAGATAGCGGGATGACCTAGTGTGCCCATTTGCGTCTAGATGGAGTCAGGGAAACAAAACGAGGTCAGAAAAGTGCTTCGCCTTTTGCTCCTTGTTCGTCGGGGCTTTATGAAAATGATCTCGTTCTGTGTATTGCCCGAACAGAAACAACAACAAACAGACCTTATGCAAAGGAAGAGCCAGCTTATTTTTTTTTTTCATAAAGGACCTTTATATATCCGTCATATTTTGTGCAATTTAATTGTGAAACAGTTTGCCATTGTTCACAGAGCAGAGTATTGTTGTGATTTCATCAAGAGCTACGCGCGCTTTATTTAAACGAGAGAAGAACGCCAAAATTTAATGGAATAGCAAAGAAGATGTAAATCTCAGTCTTGACGAAAATTTCAGAGTATCGTGTGCAAAACAAACAGCCAAGCCTCGGAACTAAAAAAAATCTGGCAATAGTCTGGGCGCAATTTATTATTTTTTGGGTAGAAGGAGGAGACATGGATTTTAGAATGTTTCAATCCCAGCTTTCGAACGTTTCAGACGCATTGCTTTTCATCCTACTCCTACACCCCGCAACCCATGTCCACTATTTTGGGTCTACTTTCATAGTTCTACACAGGTTCCAGGTTTCAGCCTCCTGGCATAAGTGGTTCCCGAGATCTAGAAACCAAAATTTTTCGTCAAAAACGCTTCGCCCACCTCTCTCCCCGTCTATTCAAAAGATACCAGTCGTAGGAGTTCACCCATTCGATCCAAAAAAAATCAACTTAATATTTCAACGGGTTTGTGAGCTACAAACCTTCAAACGCTTTTGCGTACGGCGTCTCTGAAGTTTTGTTATCCCCACTTCCAAGCACCAAACCCCCCCCCCCCCCCCCAGATTAGATTAGTTCGGTAAAAGGGGTTGGTATTTTAACCTCTGTCACTGAAGCCACTTTTGGGCTTATTGTGACGTCCCCCGGATTAACTATGATTCCTCTTCAATCCCTGCGCTTTCAATGAAGCTTAGTATTTTACGAAGAGGAATGGTCGGGAGTTCCAAAGGTTCCTTCATGAAACCCTGACCGAAGTGACGAAGTCTTTTGTGAACTAAACTCTGTGCTCTGGTGTTTCGTCTTTGTCATCGCAAATTCTGCAAGTCTTAGTCTCAGAGAGACCAATCCTATGGAGATGCTTCCTCATGTAACAATAACAATGTCCAGTCAGAGCTCCCACTAGGGTCTGGTGTCTGCTAAACTTCTGATACTCAGATGTTCTTTTCTCCGAATGCTTTGGCATAAAAAACTTTGAGTGTCTATTGCCCGGTATCGAGTCCCAGTGAATGTCACTTTGCGATTTTTGCCACATTCGGATGTTCATTTTGGCTGTGCTTAATGGTACCCCACAGAATGGATATGGTCCCATGAAGTCAGCTTCTAAACCTTTTCTAGCCATTAAGTCGGCCATTTCGTTACCTTCATATCCGCTGTGTCCCGGAATCCAAATGAGGTTAACTCTGTTCTTGTTTCTGAGTTCAATCAAGCATTGGAGCCAATATCAAACAAGTTTGGAGTAGATTTGAACTGAGAAGAGAATCGCGTCTGATACTTTCTCTAATGGTCTCCCCTCCCCATAAAAACAGTCATATTCAGCGAACTTCCCTTACCCACTTATGTACAGAAACTACACTTAATCATTCTTGCGTAATTGGTTCGTCAGATATCGCAATCCAAAGTTTTTCACTTCCCATCCCTGCACGTCACCTTCCCGCTAAAAATTTTGCCTACAAATAATTACATACGCAAATGACTTTACTATTATAGCTCTACATAAATTCCAAGTTTCAACTTCCTAGGCTAAATTATTCTTTTTGTTTCTCCAATAACTGCCATCTCACCTCCAAAAAAGGAACCAAGTAAAGGGATTTACTCCTTTATGTACCCACCAAACAAATTTAACCTTAATATCTCAACGGGTTTGTGAACTACGTGAATTCAAGCGCATATCAGCACGGCGTATACGGCGGACAGACGGACTTTTAACTTAACTTTTGGTCTGCTACTAGCCCGGAAACGTGAAAATACAAAATTTGGGGGTGTAAGGGCTAGAAGTCGTTGATTGGAGTAGGTGGTATGCACACTGAATATAGCGACCTTCGTGGCGCAATGTCGAAAGCTTACAAACACGGAGGTCGCAGGTTCGAGTCCCGCCAGTCATTGGCCTATAACCCGCGGTGTAGTTTTAGTTTTAACTAACACCAAAAGGGCCCATAGCGACCCCTTCGGAGCCTCGTAGGTCACTAAACATCCCCTAAACAACCCAGATCCCTAAAGAACTTGACTAGCTTGTCATGCTCTATCGACCTCAGGTCCTCCAAATTGTCAAAGAAAAGACTGCCCAGCCACCTTAGTCGCCTCCTTGCAACCGCCTGACACTCACACAAAATGTGGGTGATGTCCTCCTCAGCATATAGGTCAAGGCAGTACCTGCACACGTCAAAGTCAGCGATCCCCATATGCATGGCATGCTTCCCTAGCAGGCAGTGCCCTGTCAGTATTCCGACGAGTAACCGCAGACTTCCCCTACTCCATGTCAATATCTCTCTAGTCTTCCGTCTGTCCAACCTTGGCCAGAGTGCCCTAGAAGTCCTACAGTTCGACAGCGCCTCCCATCTAGAGTTCAATCCCTGATACGTGCTTTGATTCCGTTTAATGGTGGACTAAGCACCTCCTCTACCATCCCGGCTGACGCCGATCCTAGTATCTCCAGCTCATCGGCCAGTTCGTTCCCTGGTATGTCACTATGACCTGATACCCAGCATAGTCGTACTCTATTCTGACTACAAAGTACCTTGAGCACTTCTCGACAGCGTTTTAACCCGCGGTATAAGTAGAAAAAATAATTGATGCAAAAACAGTGCTGTTCCTTGTATCCCAGAAGGAGTCGTACAAGATCTGAAGAATATAGGGGGTGGTTTTTTATATCTCAAGAGTAGCTTATGCTACAAACTTGAAATATGGAACATATATGTAACTATACAAGTATTTGGATCTTGCGGTGAACGTTTCGAAATATAACATCCACTTTTCACAGAAGACTCCAGTCTGGGTAGACCCTTTCAGCAGTAAAATTTTTGAAAACAGAAATCTTGACTTTAACTGCGTCCCTGACTAAAGGTGGCATTATAGTTAAAGCGACGCGCGTACGTAAAGTGATGCGACGCGATGAGAGCTGGCTAGAACGCAAGTTCTTGAGTGCAATGAGTTGTAGTGATATTGCATCGCTTTGCTCAATTTCGACACTAGCGTATGTTTTGTTTCGGATATTTTACAAAAATAGACGTCAACTGGTTAACAAATATCGCGGGGCAAGACGTTCGCAGGCTGGTAACAAAATTTTAGGTATTTGTGAATAATATTTGACAGTTGTGGCCAGCGATTCAACGCGCTTACTATAAAGGCAGGCGTCCACTAGAGGCGGGCCGCATCGCAACGGTGCGGCGAGCAATTTTTTTTCTACGTACTTCGTTCCGTTGCGAGTGTCGTTCAGTGGACGCACTTCCATAACAATGTATGGCAGGCGGATTATTGCGATGCGGCCCGTCCGCCCTAGTGGACGCCTGCCTTAAATGGTGTCGCGATATGGCGCGCGCGACGCCATTGTGTCATCGCGCGCATCGCGAAAGTAGGGAACTAAGGTAATAAAAAATAAATCAATTCAAGTGGTGTAGAAGTGTTCGCACGGAGACTCTGTAGACGCCAATCAACCTCTAACGGACCGACCTATTTAGCTCGGCTTATAATTGATTTCGATTTCTAAACCAGTCCTTCCGGAAGGACTCTCTACTCGGAATATTCGCTATTTTAAGGTAGAAGCAATTTTGTGCCAGCGTTGCCGAGCAAGTCATGAATTATTTTCCGGTATCTGAAAAATTTAAACGAGATAATGGCGACAAGCATATCGATTACCCCATGTCGTCGGATCATTAATTTTTTTTTTATGATATTCGAAACGAAGGGATGTATAAATGAATAATCTCGTACCCGACTTATTTTCACATCAATACGGAAAAAATCTTGCACAATTCTCGTACTTTGTAGTCGGATCGGATCTGACCTGGTAATCATTAAAAATACTTCAAAGATGATCTAATCGAATCGTCACTTGCATGCCTCCTTGTTCACTTAGTAATTAGCGCCACCCGATTTGTGCTAATTGCAAGACTCTGTTTACGACGTACGTAATGTGTGCTCGCGTGCTGTACGAAATCGAATTTATGACCCGTTCAAGAGCATTGATATCGCGTACATTTGTACATATTTTGTTTGTATATTCACGCTGAATCGACTTGAACTGCTAAACAATTTAAGAAGATGTTATTTTTGAAATCGAATAATTGAAAGGAGTGTGTTGTGCAAACTATAGAATCATATGATGGCGTTATAAAAATAAAACGAAATGGCAGATGTAACTGATTCGTTTGCTTATTATAGAACACATCGCAGTGGGTAGTTAGTGGATTTAATCGGTCCTTTCGATTCGGTATACCTCAAGGTACTTATACTACACCACAAATCACATAAAGCCTGTCTTGCTTAGCCTAAAACAGGCTCATGGAGGCTAGACTTATAGCTGGTGGCATAGAACAGTTTCTATAGAAGGGATGTATTTAGAAGGAAGGGCTTTTGGATAGCAACGACAACATACGCGAACGAACTAGTTCAGAAGAGCGTTCCCATAACTGGAATGAACGAACTATTAGGTTGTTGCAGATGAAATGTCGTTTTTGGTAGTGCAATTTCAAAACTGTAACTCTTATAAAACTTAATTTTATTAATAAAAATAGGCATCAGCATATGAAATACACTTCTCCCAACGAGATACAAGTGCATTTATGCCAGTTTCGTAGAAGTCCGACTTTCTAGAGCGAAGAAAGTCCTCGAAGGCACTTTTGATGGCTGCTTCATTATCGAATTGTTTGGTCTCCAAAAAATGATCCAAATGACCCCTAAGGGGTGGATAGGGGGTCGTATACTTTTTCACAAATTCTGCCATATCCCCCAGGTCTGATCAGATATCGAATATGTTTTCACTTTCAAGGGCTTGCGTAATAATCGCCTAAAACTTGTTTTTAAGTTTTTTCCTTTTTCAGCCCCGAAGAGGGTATAAAAGGGTTGAACACGTTTTCACGAATTCCGTCATATCTTTTAGAAGTGATAAGAAATTGAATTGGTTTTTACTTTCTCGTGCTGTCTTCTTATTTATTTATTAACTTCTTTCAGGATTTTTTCAACTTCAACCCCAAAGTGGGTGTAAGGAGGTTGCATATCTGATGATATATCGAATTCATTTTTACTTCCTAATGTTTCCTATATAAGCGCCATAAAGTCAATTTCAGTATTTTTAGATATTTAATCCTAAGGGGTGTAAGGGGGTTGTATGCTTTTCACTTCCAGACTTTTTATATAATCGTCTACAAACCCATTTCTCCATTTTTGGATATTCAACCCCCAACGGCTTGCATATGTTTTCACAATTTTTGACATCCCTTAGTTCTGATGAGATATAAAATTGATTATTACGGCATTTGATGTAATGACCTAAAAACCAATTTCACGATTTTTCGAATTACAAAAACCAAGGGGATGTGAAGAGTTTGCTTACGTTTTCACAAATTTTTCAAAATCCCTCGTGTCTCATGAGATATCAAGTTGCTCCTTATGAAATCGTTTAAAAACCTGTTTCACAATTTTTTTGAAATTCAAACCCCAAGTGGAAGTAATGGGTTTGTATACGTTTTAACAATTCGTCACATCTCTTAAGTCTGATAAGGCAGCAAATTCGTTTTTACTTCTATGGGCTTTTAGTGTACATAATATACCGAAATTCGAATAGTCTACACTGGCTTTTCCAATGTTTAATCGGCTAAAAATCTTTATTTTAAATATTTGTTTTTTAAGAATTATTACTCGTATTTATTTATTTAGATGTGACTCGATTTAAAAATGGAGCCTATCTATTTTTCGGCCAAGCCCCGAGGGCATATGGCACATCGATTTACAAATTGTACAAAGTTTTTGTGAATTCAATAGAAAATAAGATAATGTAAATTTATAAGAACAAAATAAATATGAAATGAAAAGAAAAGAATAAAGCCATAATGAAAGAAATATTAATTCATGCTTACTTCTAATAAAAACTTAAGACTAGTGTTTTGATTAGAGAGAAAAGTAAAAGAAGAAAAAGCTACAAACTACGTTAAATCTAAAAATAAAGTAATAAAGAATGAAAAGGAAAAATGAAAAATTAATTCATGCTTACTACTAATAAAAACTGAATACTAGTGTTTATATTTGGTGCAGGAAATGTAGGTGAGTTAGAAGTTGCAGTAGAGGTACTGTATCGGAAGTGGAGAGAAGGACACTTAAGGGAGGAATGGAGCTGTTGGAAAATTCCCTCGTCAAGCTGCATTCTGTTAAAACGTGGTGTATGGTTAGAGGCCTTTGACAAGTAATGCAGCCTGGCTGCGGGGCTGCGGCGTTCTTGTGATGAAATGCTGATGTGTCATCCTTGCATGGCCTATTCTAACCCTGGCGAGCGTAACCGAGTCTCTTCTCTCATGTTGTGGGCTGTTGCTGGTGGGTGAGGGCTCCGCCAATGTTTGGCTAGGAAGGTCGAATTAGTGGACCAGTCGACTGACCGTTGTTGGGCGAGCGCCTTTCTAGCCATACGCCGAGCAAAGCTGGTGAATGGTGGTACGATCTGTTCCTCATGTGGGGAGATCGGTAGCCTGGATAGCCTGTCTGCCATTTCGTTGCCGGGGATGCCTACGTGCCCCAGGAACCCAGAATTGTTTGGTACCAGCCGAGTTAGCCGATAGCAATTCTCTGATGAGCCGTATGATTGGCTCTTTGTCGCTTGGGTTGAGCACTGCGTTTGCTGCTGATTTAGAGTCTGAGAAGATGATAGTCTGCTGCCTTCCAAATTGCGAACGCTTCAGCCTCGAAAACGCTGGTGTCTGGGTGGAGTTTGTAGATACTCTGGCTCGATGGGACGTTGGTTGCTGAATAAAACTAACTTTCCAAGAAACCTCATAATTTCGAAACAACTGATGATATACTCCGACTTTGACCGCTCCCGAACTTTGACACGAAAATAATAAAGTTTCGCACAAACCATTGGCAGATTTTACTTTATTATTTTAATATTGTCTGGAAGCGCGTTATACAGAAGAATTGCTTCGTAAATCGGGACTTCTCCTAGTTCGGTTTTTTTGGAAGAAATCGAAAATATCATTTCGAGTCTCAAAAACAACATAGCTCCAGGAATCGATGATATAACAACAAATGACATAAAAACTGTGAAATCATTAATAGCAGGCCCTCTATCAGAGGCTATAAATGTTCATCTTACTGATGGAACTTTCCCCTCGTGCTTAAAACTATCGCTGATCCAACCAATTTTCAAAAGCGACTCAACCAAAGACCCGAATAACCATCGTCCAATCGCATTGATCAGCTCGATAAGCAAAATCTTCGAAAAAGTTATAAACGGCAGAATATTAAAATTTGTGAAGGAAAACTTTGGATTTGACGAGCACCAATATGGTTTCCAGGAAAAAAGCAATACTACTGCAGCACTTATTGATGCTATGCAATACATAAATGAAGGGCTAGATAAAGGAACATATGTTGCATCTGTATTTATTGACTTAAAAAAGGCATTTGATACAGTGGACCACAATATCTTACTTCAAGTCTTAGAAGAAGTAGGAATCCGCGGAAAAGCAAACTCAATTATACAAGACTATCTTCTTGATCGGCAATATATAATACGAGAAATATGGATAAACTTAGCATTCAAAGATCAATCAATATAGGGATACCTCAAGGCTCAATACTAGGTCCGACTTTGTACCTGCTTTACATTCATAACCTTCAATATATAGGGCTAAAGGCAAGATACATTACATACGCAGATGATACACTACTACTATATAGAGGAAATAAGGATGAACTAGAGGCAACGATCAATGCCGACCTTGCCCTTTTCAATAGATGGATTTTCGGAAATAAGCTAACCTTAAATATTCAAAAGACCAACTACATGCTGTTCAAACAGCCCAAAAAGCTTAACATTGACCTCAAGCCGCAAATCGATGGAATTCCTCTAACACGAGTCCATCTCACTAAATATTTAGGACTAACTATCGATGATAAATTAAGCTGGACATCGCACATCAACAGCATAAGGAAAAAAATTGCTCCGATCATAGGAGTTATAAGAAGGAAAAATTATCTACATACCCACATAAAGGAGACCCTCTACAACTCATTTATCTTATCTAACATAACTTACGGTCTAATAATTTGGAGTCAAACTTCAAAAAATAACCTGGATAAAATTGATAGGATAATGAACAAGGCCATTAAAGCAGTATATAATCTACCCAAGCTTACGCCATCGGAGGAACTTTACCTAACCTATAAGAAACTGAGCATCCATCAACTTGTAAGGTTAGAGAGAATAAAGATAATCTACAGCGTAAAAAACGGTCTTATTAAAACTTCGATCAAAATAACATATGGCCAAGATGTACACAACTTCAATACACGAAGTGCAAATTCGATTAGACAGCAATATTGTCCAAGAACATCTCGAATAAGGAATGATCCAATTTTTGAAGCTATCTTAGAATTTAA
This sequence comes from Beris morrisii, assembly GCA_951812415.1. Lineage (NCBI taxonomy): Eukaryota > Metazoa > Arthropoda > Insecta > Diptera > Stratiomyidae > Beris > Beris morrisii. The sequence continues at coordinate 34,001,229 of OX638313.1, read as the reverse complement.
AGCGTTGCCTAGCAATATTCAGCTTGCAAAAAATATATTAACAATATGCCGTGAAAAAAATAGAGCATAGAAAAAATTGAAAGAAAGAATGGTGAAGGCTTGTCTTGTCATGGTGCGTGATTCTTGGTTAACTAATATTTATTTATTTATTTATTTATTATTTCATCTACTGAACATATATATTCTACAGACTAAAAAAGAAATAACAATACTAATAATAATGCCATTTAATCACACCGTTGTAGGCCATCAATTAATGCCTTCTTAAAGATAGATCTACTGTCAGTATGGTCGATCATGTTAGAGATAGAGTTAAAGTGAAGCACACACCTAGAGATCGGTCCATTAGATCCGTACCTAGTACGATGTGGATCCACGTAAAGAAGAGATCTAGGCCTTACAATTTTAGAAGGAATATAGAGCTTGTAAAGAGATAAAAGTTCTGGTGAATTTATGCTGTAAGTTAAACAGTCCCTGACAAACATAATGCTTAAGAAAGTTCTGCGCGACATTAACGTCATTATATCTAGTAATTGTCATCTAGCCTCATAGGCAGGTAAAGCCGAAGCCCAGTTTAATCTACGTAGAGCAAATTTTGAAGTCCTTGACAGTCCTCCAGGCAAGAGATCTTCGAAAAAATTTTCACATCATCAGCATACATAAGACACTGTGAGTGCTTTAAGATTAAGGGAATATCGTTAACAAAAATTAAGAACAATAGCGGTCCTAAATGACTACCCTGTGGTACACCAGATACTACATCAATGAACGATGAAGTAACATTACCTATTTTTACTAACCGTTTCCTGCTATGGAGATACGAAGTAATCCACTCGAGAAAGTTTGAATGGAAACCAAGCGATTCCATTTTTTGACCAGTAAACCATGGTGAACCCTGTCAAAAGATTTTTGAAAGTCCGTGAACACAGCGTCCACTTGACAACCATTTTCAATAGAGTTTAAGCAGAAATTAGTAAAAATGGATAAGTTAGATGAGGTTGATCTACCCTTAATGAATCCATGTTGATAATTTGTAATTTTTTCTCCAATGGAGAAATACAACTTATCTTTGACGATGCTTTCAAAAAGTTTCGGAATGGATGAGATCTTAGAGATAGGTCTGTAATTTTCAACCGAGTTCTTTTTACCTGACTTAAAAATAGGTGTCACGTATGAAATTTTCCATTCATCCAGAAATCTTCCGGAAGTAAGCGACTTATTGAACAAAATTGTGAGGGGATCATGAAGTGATAGCGCACAGCATTTCAAAAAGGCTGCAGGAATTAAGTCATAACCAGCCCCTTTACCAGCGTCGAGACCTAACAACGCAGACAACACATCATCGTTGGACAAGTGGATAGCACCAAGGTCAGTTAATGGTACCAAATGATCAAAATTAGGATTACTCTGCCCGCTAAGTACAGACCCGTCGAAATTATATACAGACTTGAAAAAATCAGCAAAAAACTGACAAGATTCCTTCGTACTGCTCGACAATTTTCCCTCGTACTCGACACGATCAGGAATTGCCGAGTCTTTCCGTCTTGAATTAATAAAAGTCCAGAACGCTTTGCTATCCTTCTTTATGCGGCTTTCCGTTGATAAGATATATTGCATATACAAGAAACGATTTAAAAAATCAAATTCCTTCCTTAGTCTAATAAATTGGTTTCTATCGACGTAGTTTTGGGATGCTTTGAAACGTTTGAAAGCCTTATTTTTAGCATTTTTTATATTGTACAGTCTAGAATTGTACCATGGTAAGTTACGCCTAGACCTCTTTCTCACTATAGGAATAAACGATTTAAAAGCTATATCAAGATAATATTTAAAAAAGGCATATGCTTCACTTAAATCCAAATTCAAGAATATTGAGTTCCAGTCTATGGAAAGAAAGTATTGATTTAACGCAACATAATCGGCTCTGACAAAATCGTAATGCAATACATTTTCATTTACTGAATTCGAGATAAAATTATAAAATTCAACATTGAGAACAAGAGCCTTATGATGAAGGCTATTATTTAACATAGGCAATTCTACTTCTATCAACTTAGTCATGAAATCATTATTTGTAAACACTAAATCCAAAATTCTATTAAGATTATTTCTTATGGTGTTGATCTGAAAAAGGTCCATAGAGTATAGCGAATCAGTGACAAGAAATTCACATTCTGATCTAATATTAAATGGAACCAACTTCATCAGATCATCATCAAAGATCCAGTTTACAGTACTCAGGTTAAAATCGCCAACTATGCAAGGAAATTGTTGTTCAGAGAGTTGGCTCACAATGTGGATTTTATACAAACACTTTGAATATACTGTTGTTGTTTCCTTTTTTTCTTTAACCCCGTTAATCTCTAGTGTTTCATGTTGGATTTTTATTTTTTGTTCTTTTTTTTCTTTTCATTATGTTTTTCCAAATTTCTTTTTTTTTTTATTATTATCCTTGGATAATTCCGTTAATTCTTTTTTTCCTTTTTAATTTTTGTTATTATAATTATTATTATTATTATTTTTTTTTTTTTTCCTTTCTTTAAATTTATTATATTAATTTTTTTAATTCTTTAATTTAGGTGGGTGTGTCATTTTGTGTTACCTCTAATACCAGTTCAGTGTACTGACTGAGGAGCACTTATGCCACATCAAGTTGAGCCCAATGTCAGCATACTTACAGCATGAGTATGTTGATATGGTGAAAATTTTCCAGTTCGATAAGCTGTGAAACTGTACTGCCTCCAACTCTTCGGACTGAGAAAGTGTGCCCTAGACATGGGATTAATTCAGCCAAAAAAAAAAAGAAGGTTGCCTGGATCGAGATCTTTGAGCAACTGATTTCTTACGAAGATAGCGCCAACGGCCAGTCGAGTTCGAGCAAAATTTAGGAGCTTAAATAACCAATTTCTACCGGTTCGTCCTCCTAGCTGCTCACACCAAAAACAAAGATTTATCGAGTTATGGAGAACGTGAAACAAATCGATGGTTACGCGGAGTCCGTATTGCCAAAAATTTGCAAATTTGGATGGTCAGACGTTATTAAACACGATCTTTGAAAGAAGAGTGGACAGGATGGCGAAGGCATTGCAATTCAGGAACGCAAGTGACAATAGAGTGTGCTCACCTTAATGAAGCCAGAGCAAAATAGTACCAAACAGGCTTGTGGTTGGAATTCGCAAGGAAGACGTGTGGGGGATGGTCCAAAACAGACCTGGAAGACGAACAATTGAGAAGGAAATACAAAGAGAGAACGAGACCGGAAAATTGATGTTCTCTAGAATTTCATCTTTCCATCCTTCGAAAGATCCAACTTTCGATGTCGGCCGAAAAAACTTTTCAACTTCCACAATGACTCTGACAAATCAGCTGCTACTTCATTTTCAAGAAAGCACTTAGCCTGAAAGGAAATCATAAAAAGTAAGGAGCGTGACCTTCTCGTACCAAACAAGGCGGCTTATTACAAACATCTCCTCCCCAAACAGAAATTCGGACTTTAATGAGCCTTTTACTAACAGCATCCCGGATTCTGGGAAGGATACTAGCAGGGCTCAAGACATCAAAGGTGCCTGACACCACAAGACGGTATCTAAGGCAATTACCAGGGATGACCTGCTTAGTGCGACGGTGGGTCCTGGTTTTGCCTTCCACCGCACCAACAGCCACTCCGAGTGTCGGGAAGGTTTTGCGGCGTGGAATTGAATTTTCGGTGTAAATGAGACGCAAATCGATTTAGTGGATCCGGTGCCGGGGGTCCCGAACTAAAATCCCTTTGAAGTTTATTGGATAGGTGGAAACATGGACGGGACGTGGGGAAGGCGGCACGTCGTAGCACTGCCAGACGAGGCGAGATGGGGTTGGGCACGATGAAGCCTAGAACAGGACGACGTGTCTCAGACCTTACGCACACAAACTTGCCACCCACTGCTCCGTCCTTCAGTCAACGAAGTCCTACTTCACGGTTCTTGGGAAAATAAACGCAGACAAAATGCCGTTGCATGCGAGTGGAGTCCACGGCGGGCGGACCAGAGAAAAGCACAACAACTCCGCACAAATGTCAAAGAAGAGCGGCGCAGAAACGAAACACGGGGGGGAACAAAAAAGAATCTGCAAAGAAAAAGTTTCGCTGTACCCCTGGTGGCACCTGCCGCAATTCCGAGGGAATTTCTTCAATGAAAATGATCACCACTCACCTTCGTAATTATGCAATTCGGCCGTCGAACACTTTCCGCACGAACTAATTGGTCGTAAATCGCGAAAAGTCGAGTCGGGACGGGAAGATATCGTGGCGCGCGGTACAACTGAGCCCGGAGTCGATGAGCAGAGCACCCCACGGAACTTCTTGCGACTTGTGTCTTGCGTTTCTCGCCCCTTTTTGCTGCCTTCGATGGTGGAGGACGACTTTTTTTTTCTTTCCTGGCTCCTTGTGGGTTTATTATTTTGCGGGACGGGAGGCTTTTTGTGTGTGTTTTTTTCTCTCGCCGCGCGAAATTACCGAAAACACTTGCACACACCGGAGGAGATGTCGACGACGCCAACGAACGAACGTGCGACACACCAAAAAAATATTGCACAGGTTCACTGCAAGGTTTTACTTCATTAATTTTTCACAAATTCACGTCGGACGGACTGCGGCACTCACGTATGGACCGCGGACGACAGACGGACCGCACACGACTTTCACACTCTCTAAACTTCGAACAATTAAAATTGAAAAATTCGCACGGAATTTCGTGCGTGCGGATCTGCGGAAACTGAGAAAGTTCGATTCGAATCGGCCGCGACGTCGACAAGACGACGTCTTTTCTTGTATGGAGTCGCTGGGCAAAGTGACGACGAGACGAAGCACTAAGCAAAGCACGGCCAACACTAGAATACCGCGACGAATTTACTATTTGAAAATGTCAATAAGGCGAAGGGGTAACGTGTGACTGTGCGGTTGTCTCGCTCGCGCATGAATGAAAATACGACGCGATGTGCGGGCGAGAAATTTCGCCGCGTACGAGAACGAGGAGAGAGTTGCGCTTTTGCACCAGGTAAATTCCGGTATCCGTGGTTAAGTGCTGCCAGGCCGGAAAGAAATGTGAGGTGAAAAGAAATGTTGATTTTTTTTGTAAACCAGAGCAACTTGATGTCCGGTAGTGAAGATGTGGAAAAAATGTCAGAAGATAAAAAGTAATTTAAGTGCAGAAATGCAATAAACCAGAATAAGGCAATTACGATAAGGAGCATAAGCAAACTAGAGAAAACATTAGTAAACTGGTGAAAATTAGCTACAGAGTGAAGGACACGGAAGAAAAGATCCGAAGAAAACTTATCCAACTTTCGCGGAAGTCGTTATGAATGGGAAAAGGTGAAAACCATCTCAACCGTTGCAGCTAGTACTAAAATTTAACCGAGTATAATAATTAACTTGACGCGGTAGCAAGGGAAGTTGGACTACGTATTAACGAAAACAAAAATCATGGCACAAACTAGGAAAAACAAGCCAATCAGACAAAATATTACAGTAGGAGACATTAACCTAGAAAACGTTGTATATCTTGGGGCAAATATATCGAAGGATGGAAGCGAACCCATCGAAATTAAAAGATGGCAATTAAGAAGTATTATTCGGTACTGCCAATAATTAAAAACAAAAATGTGCATAGGAAAACAAAGCTTAAACTATACAAAACAATTATAAAACTGCTATGCTATGGCAGCGAAACGTGGACATTAACTCAGGCGTCCGTAAAATTAGTTAACGCCTTTGAAAGAAAAGTCCTCAGAAAAATCCTCGAACCTGTGAGGAAAGACTCGATCTGGAGAATACGTACAATAGAGAATTGTATGTCATCTTTGAAAATCCAGAAGTATCGATCCTCATAAAATTCCATAAGCTACAATGGGCTGGTCATGTGGAGCAAATGGATGACGGAAGAATCTCCAAACACACACTAAAGAGAAAAGCTAATGGACAAAGACCAGTTGGAAAACCACGGAAGCGCTGGGGGGATTCTTTTGACGCAGACAGCAAATCACTGCTAAGCTTCACAAACTGGAGGACGCAGTCACTGAACCGAGAAGGCTGGAGGCGGTACAAACAGTAGGTCAAGGTCCGATTTGGACTGTATAGTAGGTAAGTGTAATAATGAGTGAACTACAGACAAACATTGACCCCAAAACTGTTAAAATTCCGATTGTTTACAAACGGAATATTCAAAACGGTGCAAAATCCAATACTGAGAAAAAGAATAACAAACATATCACGGACACTAAAACCAATATCAGTTATATATAGTGGAAAATACCCAGGGCTCTGACGAGGTAAAATACAACATTACAAATTTTAACCACTCTATGCCTGACAAATTTATCCTGTATAATACACAGAAAAAAATTAAATAGACTTTTTATCAAATAGCATTTAGATAATGACAATTTTCAATGACTTGTCGAAAAAATATATAAATTGTTTTCAGTAGTACCTAAAAACAGCTATTCTGCATTATACGTTTCATGGAGATCATATTACAGTATAACTTCTCTATAGCGGACACCTTTGGGGAATTCAAAAGTGTCCGCTATAAAGAGGTGTCCGCTTTTCGGGGGTATTGAGTTTAATACCTAATTCATTGGGGAATAAAGATCTGTCCTCTATAGGGAGGTGTCCGGTTTTCGGAGGTGTCCGGTAATAGAAGTTTCACTGTATATAAATGAAGAATAACAAAAAGTTGTATGTTTCTACTACTTTAAAATATATGATTTTAAATATAATTAATTTATAGAATAAACGGTTGACTTAACAGCTCGAATTAATCCACTTTTGAAATTGGCATAGTGTTCATTTACATATTAATATAAGAAAAATCGACCACATAATTCAATAGTTCATCTGAAAAAAAGTTTGCTCTTAATACTACAATACCAAATACTTTATTATTAAAAAATAATAAAGTAAAATTGACAAATTAAAGGGCGAATAGATATTTCATCTACTTTGCAAGACAAAAAATTAATAAATCGAAAGAAGAATAGATATTTTGTCTACTTCTTAGTTATCAGAGCATAATCAAGTATATTGCGCAGTAACTCAATGATTTGCAACAATTGCCACAAAGTGTTAATTTTGGGTGTGCTTTTATTCAACATTAAATACGTAATAGGTACGAGCACCTTATTTAATAATTAATATTTTAATAAAAAAGGAAAGTATAAAATGAGTCAATTTTTGAACATCCGACAAGATCATAATTCTGTATATGTGTTGAATGACGGAGATGAAGCAGTAGCAAATTTGCTCTCAAGTTGAGGCCTGTCAGAAACTGTACCTCTTGTCGCAAGTAAGATCATTTTCTGGAATTATTAATAAAGTAAAATTTTAGTGAAAGTGTGTTTCAAATAAGTACGCCGTACGCTGTACGTCGTCCGCCGTACGCAAAACGTTTGAAAGCTTATAGCTCTCAAACTCTTTAAGCTATTAAGTGAATTTTTTTTTGGTGGTAGACTGAGCAGACTCCTTTAAGTGGCCACCTTTTGAGTGGTGGGGGTTTGAGGGGGGAGGTGGGGGAAGCGTTTTAGATGAAAAATTTTGGTTTCTAGATCTCAGTAACCCCTTAGGCTAGGAGGCTGAAAGTTGGAATTTATATATAGCTTTAATAGTGGACCCATTTGGAAAAATATTGCTGATATGGGTGAAGGGGTGTGGGAGTGGGGGGAATAATAATGCGTCTGAAACGCTTGAAAGCCGAGATCGCGACATTCTAAAATCCAGATCTCCTAAACGGTTAATGTCACGAAATTAAAATTTGATGGCCATCTCTGGGTATACTAGGAGAATAGATCGGAAACAAATTTTTGAGAGGGGGCAGTGGCGTACGGAGGTGGGGGTCGAAAAACTTTAAATAACGATATCTCACGAACCACTTGCACTAGACAAATAAAATTCGGTTTCTGTATTAAGGTTGACAAATAAAGTTTGCTGCAAAAAAATTTTTAAGGGGGCGGTGGAGTATGGAAGTTGAGGGGATGAGAATTTTTCTAAAAAATCACGTCTCATATCTCAAGAACAGTGTATGATAGTAGGCCCAATAGACCTCTAGCAGAAAACAAAATTTTGGAAGTGTGGGTGTAGAGGGTGAGGGTGGGGAAGGGTAAAGAAGGAAAAGTTCCGATTTTTATATCTCGAGAACCTATAATGATATAAAGCTGAATCTTAGTATTTAGATAGAAATATAGTAGTAGCATGTTGAAAAAATATAATTTTTTTTAGGGGTGATATGGTACGGGGGTGGGGGTGTTTTTCCTAACTATAGAACGGCTTATACTAGAAAGTTGAAACTCGGTATGTATATGTAAGTCAACTAGAAAAGTAGTTTAAATTTAAAAAAATTTGAAATATCCATTGGCGTGCGGAAGAGGGGTAAAAAAAATTATCATTAAAAATGGAAGGCATATATTTTCACGATTTTCGTCATATCTATTAGGTCTTTCCAAATATTGAATTCATTTTTATTGTACGGATTCTTCATATAAATACCTAGAAAGTGTTTTCAGGATTTTTTTGAAAATCGTCCCCCACGGTTGTGTAATGGGGTTGTATACATTTTTACAAATTCAGCCATATCCCTCCGGTCTGATTAGATATCGAATAACTTTTTACTTCCACGGGCTTGTTTAATAATCACCTAAAACTTCTTTTCAACCTTTTCCCTTTTTCAACCCCTAAGAGGGTATAAACGGGTTGAACACGTTTTGACGAATTTCGTCATATCTCTTAGGAGTGATAAAACATCGGATTGGTTTTCTCATCCTCGGGCTTTCTTTACAAATATCTAAAAAGCGATTTTAGGATTTTTTTATATTCAACCCCAAATTGGGTGCAAGGGGGTTGCATATGTTTTTACTAATTCCTACATATTTCTTAGTTCTAATGAGATATCAAATTCATTTGTACTTCCTAAGACTTCCTACAAAATCATCAAAAAGTTGATTTCAGTATTTTTAGATATTCAACTCCAATAGGACGTAAGGCTTTCGACATATTTCTTAGGATTGATGAGATATCAGATTGGTTTTCACTTCCACAGACTTTTTATATAGCCGCCTACAAATGCATTTCCGATTTCATGTAATGGCCAAAAACCTAATCACGAAAAACCTCCTAATCGCGTATTAACTGATATTATACTATGACTTAGACCTCTGCCCGGAGTATGACCCAATTATGTAATCCATATGTTATATGTGACAGTGGCGTTTAAGTATTCTAGCGCGACCCCATTCTAACCGCTTCCCGAACCTTTTTTAGGTTTTCAGTCACATAGTAACCTACACCGCGTCTCAGAATTAAACGCGTTCCGGACTTCTGCCCCAAAATAATAAAGTTACGCCCAGACTGTTGGCAGATTTTTTTTATATTATTATATTTATCATGGTATACAAGTAAGAAATTTTTATTTAGGGAAATAAATGTCATCGTTCTTCGGGCTCGAACTCTGGTCGTCTTAATTTGAAGTACAATGTCTTAGTCTCTACTCCTCGTATGGTTCTGGGTTTAGAGTGCTTTATGCACCTTATCTTTACATTACCAGATCTTCACGATCCTTAAAATGTCTTCAACTCTCTTTAAAGAAAGACATATTAGATATATTTCTTTATCATATCTTCACGAATCTATACATGTCGTTAACTGGCTTCAGTTATCTTCACGAATCTTTAGTTTTTCTGAAGGCATAAGTGTACTTTTTTCCATAATACCCTAGACACACAACCACCTTGAATTGGCAATTTCTTAATTCCCAATTAGGCTTAAATTGGCAATTATAAATTTGCTTACACATAGCCCTTCTCCTAATTATCAAGACGAAGATATGCAGTTTTACAGTTTTGAAATGAAAACTTTATGAAATGTTTTCTCGCCGTATTTCCTGAAGAGGAAGGTTATCGCCTGTCGTCCAAGAAATTCGCTTTTTATGACCATATCGTTTTGACCGCATCATTTAAAGTAATTGACATTAAGCTCACAAACTAATCAGTGTCATAACAGCATTAGTAGGTACTAAGGTACTAAGCTATTGAGGCTTCATATTATTATTGCTGTACTATAGACTAAAGTGATGTCTGATTATCTGAAATTATACAGACTCGAACTCTAGTGGAAACTCTGACTGGACATTGTAACACGAGGCAGCATCTTCATAGGATTGGTCTCTCTGAAAGCAAAATTTACAGAATTTGCGATGACGAAGACGAAACCCCAGAGGCCAGAGCACATCCTCTGAGAATGTGAGCGACTTGCTCACAAAAGACTTAGTCACTTCGATCACGGCTTCATGGAACCATCGGAATTTCTGACTATTTCTCTTCGAAAAATACTAAAGCCCGAAACACAATGCTCCGTTCCGTTCCGTTCCGTCACGACAAGTGAGGTTATGTGATCCGTAAAAGTTGAATTTTGGTCAACTTTTCCGATCCGTTCCGTTACGACCATTGTGTGCATTTACATGGTCAACCCATAAGGTCTACTTTGACAGCTGAACGGAACGGGAGCATTGTGTTTCGGGCTTAAGTCTCATTGAAGAGGTCGTAGAGGAATCATAGGTAATATAGGGGGACATAACAATAGGCCCAATTGAGGCTTCAGTGACAGAGGAAACCACACCAACCCCAATACGAAAAACGAATCTAATAGACTAAACTGTAAGTTCGGCTGAGACCTGAAAAAAAATCCACAAAAATTAAGTATGGAGACTCCATCCAGTTACGCCACAATGGTTGTTATCGCGCTAAGTAGACCGTGAAAAATTTGTCACTCTAATTTTGTACGATTTTTTTATAGTAATGGTGACTAGAAATTCTATCCGATAAGTTGAAAACTAATTTACTTACAAAGTTCCTTTTCAGGCCAACACCATTGAGAAAGTTTTCGAAGCGAACGAGTCGAAAGTTGCTCAGATTCGATCGAAAGCAAATCACATAATAATAGTGGGCAACGATGGACAGATCCTGCAATCGAGCATGGACGCCTCTAGCACTCGAGGGATAGCAAGGCTGGTGGGGAGTATTTTGTCCAGTATGGCGGCCAGTGGGGTCCGCGACATGGATCCTGAAAATGAAATGACCTACATGCGAGTGGCGACTAAGCGCTACGAACTGCTGGTCGCACCTGCAAAGGAATTCACCTTAATAGCTGTTCTGTAGAGCGAGTTCATTACGCACTCCATATACTCTTGATCCTACACATATTTACCCAATTTAGAAACGTTTTATTTAGGAGATACTAATCGTAAGGGTGCAACCGCTCCACGTATTATGTACAGCAAAATAACGAAAATAAACACTCGACTTTCTCAATCGATTCGCCTGTGAGTTTTACTAAATATTGCACCCCATTTTGACCTAGAAACCGTTCAGCTATGACTGAAGGTATCCCCCTTTCATTCTCGACCCCGGTAAAAAAAAATCATAGCTTGCCGGTATCCTTGTTAATCAATTTCTCATTTGTTTGTTTTTTCATCCCTTGTTAATTTCTAATCAATCTCGATTTGCTTTGAGCGTTAGAACACGTCCGGAAAGGTCGTCGCAGGAAACATTATGGTAAGGAATTTTGCTCAGTTCAAAAAATCCGGCCTGGATAAGTTTTAAGATTGTTTTTTTTTCAAGGCTAAGAGGACACGATCGTATGTAGACGAAGCATTTAAACTGATTTCCCAACAACCGGACGTTACGGATATTGTGGTTTTAAATGCGTCCGGGAATCCTGTAAGGACGACATTGGAGGAGCAAAAGAGTTTGGAACATGCCGGCATGTGGAGCCAGTTAATGCAGAAGGCTAAATATGTGGTGCAGCAAACGAATCCCGATGATGATGTCCTTTTCCTAAGAGTTCGGACAAAGAAACACGAGACATTGGTCACTCCCGATGAGAAGTTAACTTTTGTTGTTATCCAGAAGCCCACTGATAAAAATAAATTACGGAATTCGAGTTGATGATGGCGATTTGAAGTGTACACATCGTTCTGGTTTGAATTAAATTAAAATTGTGTTGATTTTTATCGTAATAAATCTTTCGGATTAAAAAATTAATACCAGTGATCTATTCGTTTCACTATTGAATCGTTGTCAGTTTGAGTCCTTCAAGTAGCTACCATACAAAAATCCTGCAAAATATCCTCACCCAATTCACGGAACTCACTATAACTCAAGAAATTGTTCAACCACGAAATTAAAATTTTGTAGAAATTAGTTTTAAGAGAAAATGAAGTTTTAGTTCATTAATCAGTAAAATTCCTTCACACCTTCAGGTATTTCGCATACGAAACAAGTGTTCAAGAATATTAGCTTTAACTTTCAAACGGTTTAAGCTACGACTTTGAAATTTTGTGTGTTGATTTTATAATAGTTGGAGCTAAATGCGTGTTTATGAAAAAAATACCATTAGTCCGCAAAATCAGAAGGATTCCGCTGACTAGTAAAATCGAGCTCCGTCCGGTAACTTCCATACAACAAATCCTTAAGACACGTGTTCAACAATACTTTCCGATCACTTTTGAACGCTTCAACTTAGGAATTTGAAATTTTGTACACATTAATTAAATTAAAAAATTTCCTTTTTCAATGATTTTCATATGGGAGGTCCAGGAAGGACTCACTCGATTTCTAGCATATTTATCACTTTCTTTAGAACCATTTAAAAATTAATGTGTACAAAATTTCAAATTTCTATCTTGAAGCGTTCAAAAGTTATCGGAAAATATTGTTGAAGACGTGTCTTGAATAGAAATAAATGGATTAGTAAGATCGAATTTCATTTTCACTCAAAACTAATTTGTAAAAATTGCGAACTCATGGTGAGTTCCGTAAATTAAGTGAAAACATTTTAACAGGATATTTGTATGGTAGCTACACTAAGGACTAATGGCATTTTCTTCAAAATTATACATTTAGCTTCTACTATTGGAAAATTAACACATACAAAATTTAAAAGTCGTAGCTTAAACTGTTCTAAACTTATCGACCAATACACTTGATCACATATTTTATAGACTTTTTGTATGGAAGCTCAAAATTCATTTTTCTTCAAATCAAATCTTTAATTTCTAAAAAATTTCAACTTGTTTGTTGAGCGATTTCTTGAGTTATAGCGAGTTTCGTGAATTGAGTGAGGATATTCTTACAGGATTTTTGGACGACAACTACTCGAAGGACTCATGGGCACTTTTTCATATTCATACCTTAAACTGAAAGTATTGTAAAACCAATGTGTACAAAATTTCAAAGACGTGGCTTAAGGCGTTCCGAACTTATTGGCCAATATTCTTGAATACTAATAATAGGAGTAGGACGATTTTGTCCATTAACAAACTTAGCCTTACAAATTCGATCAAACATCCAGATTCAAAAGTTCAAGATCCTAGGTCAAGGCGCTCTTCAGTTATCGCGTGCATGGACAGACAGACAGACGGATGGACGGACGTCAAGCGAATTTGGAGTTTTTTGCAACAAATAAACAAATAATAATAATATAACTTTTTTTCGTCCGAGGGTCGATTCTACGCGTTACAAACTTTTGGGCTGGATTAAACTAATAATACTCTCAGAGTCCATCTAGAGTAATGAAAGTCCTATCTGAAAGCGTTCAGAAGAAAGGCCAATACTCATGGACATGTGTTTTAAATACTTTTGTATGAAGAAAATTATGACTTCCTAGCTGGATAATTTGTCTAATTATAGTGCCTTTCGAAAAATGAATGGACACATTTTTCACGGAAGTTTATGTAGCAGCTATTTGAAGGACTAACTCGATTTATTTCATACTAATTCCTTTCAGCCATTGAAATATCAAGTTGTCCAAAATTTTAAATTCCAAGCTTCCTGAAGGAGGAGAGGAATTTCGCTGACTAATAAACCCGAACTTCATTTTAACACAAAATTAATTCGTTTAAAATTTTTACTTAACGTTTTTTGGAGTTAAAATGAGCTTACAGGATTTCTGTATGCCAGCTACAGGAAGGATTTTCTGCAAAATTATTAGAAAATGAACGTTTACAAAATCCTAGTCGTAGCTTTAAGCATTCTGAAGTTATTGGCTAATATTCTTGAACGCATGTTTCAAAGACTTTTGTATGGATCCGAAGGAGTAGAATGAGTGTACCCGTTAACGAACTTAGCGTCGCAAATTCAACCAAATATCCAGATTCTAAATTGAGTGGGGGGTTATTTAAAAAAACCTTTAGCCTTGCCCCCTACCCTGGGAAAAGTGCGCCCTTGCGTTGAGGCACTCCAGAAGAATTAAAGATCAGAGCGGAAAGTGTGAAGTTGTACGAAACAAACAGGCCAAGCTTATGTAGGAGAATAGCATAGTTGATGGCTTGTGACAAGCCTTACTAAAATCAGTGTATATGCAATCAAACTGATTACCCTTCTCGATCAATGGAATCGATAAGTTTTATCAGGTTGGTTGTAGTAGACCTATCCTTGAAGAATCCGTTTGAGATCGGCTTCATTACAATGAATCTGAATGGCTAGCAACACTAATGCCTTTCAGGAAGTAGGCAGGTTCGCGGCATAACCAGGAAATTCTTACAGTCTCCGAGTCTTAGAAGCTATTCACAGGATTGGACCTCAAGGTTGGGGGTGTTATCTTCCAAAACCACTGTTCAGCTTAATTACATTTATACAAAGGGCTGCCTTTCGAAGATGTAGGTCTGATTTGGACTGTCGAGCCATCGTAAACGAGGAAGGGGAGAAAATGAGTTGGCCATTTCTCTGGAGTGGCTTACTCTTGAAAGTTAAAACTTGGAATGTATGTATATATTGAATGTATTTATAGAGGGTACATCACAAATTATTTAGAGAGATGAATGCGTAGAGGAATAAAGATCAGGTGGGCAGGGCTGACAAGCTACAGGATTTCTAGGGCTTTATGGCGCGAACTGGATAGTCAAAAAACTAGGAATATATAGTATTAACTTGGGATAGAGGAAAATTACGGCTGCTCGCCGGAAAACTGCCGGCTCACTGTATGCTAAGGAAATATGCCATGCGGTTAGGGGTATGCAGGTACTGCCATGATCTGTACGTTGTGGAGGATATCACTCAAATCTTGTGTGAATGCCCAGGGGTTGCTAAGAGGGAAATGAGACGGCTGGGTAGTATTTTCTTCGACAACATCGAGGATTTGAGGTCGTTAGGGCACGACAAACTATTCAGGTTCTGCAGGGATTTAAAGTGTTTTTGAGAGGAATGAGCGGTCCACGAGGTTTTGAAGGAATCGCGATGGGCCCATATGGTGCCTAGACAGCGTGGCGGTTTTTAGCGCTTCGACCCTTCTTGAACTAAACTGAACAGAAGTGGAAGAAGTATTTAATGTGAAAATGGTTGGTGTTGGTTTTTATTTTGAAGCAAATGTAAAATACCGCAGCCAATATCAAAATATTTCGACTTGTACAGATTTTACTGTATTTTCTAAGTTAATTGCGCACTACTCCTGATTTATCATCCTTAAAAAATGTTTTACGAAATTTATTGGAAGTAAGAAAAGTATTCCATGTTTTTCAAGTCACTTATAAAATATGGATGAGGCAGTAAGTAGCCAATTTTAAATCAGAATGAAAAAAAATTAAAAAAAAAAATTACTTTCTTTTCAGTTAACTTTTGAACAAATCGTTGCCGGTAATGAGGAGACAGCCGATCGTGTACGGTCTAAAGTCTACGGAACGATTATTCTATCGAAGGATAACATGATAATACAATCGTCCTTCGACAATACAACAACACAAGGAGTAGCCCATTTTATTGCCGGGACCCTTGTGGATATGGCACGGAGCGCTGTACGGGACATCGATCCGACCGATGATCTTCACTTTCTACGGATCAATACGAAAAAGGCGGAATGGATGATTGGACCGAATGAGGACTTTACCGTTATTGTTCAACAAACTTAATTATTATTATATTCGATGTTGTTTTGTTTTATGGTTTCTTAGGCTTTAATTTAAATTTGTTTGAAATATAATTCATTTTAATGTTATCTTAAGGTTTTAACTAAACGAAACTACGTCGTTAGTCCGTACATTGTACAAATTCAAAATGCATGCAACTGGTATAAAAAACTAAAAGTGGCATCTTTTGAAAATTGGCATTTATTACGGTTCTTTCCCTCTAGAAGACCGTATAAATCCCTTGCACAAAGGAGCGAACAGATTTTTGTCCAAATAAAACCCAAAGATGGGTCGTGGGAGCCAGCGATCCTTTCTTAAAAGTCTATTGTTTTTTCCTAGACCGGGTTTCGGAAGTTCTCACTAAGTTCTCGGCACTGAGTAGGAAAACTGAACAACGGCATAACAGAGTACAAATTCAAACAAAACTGAAAATGTAAACTTCAAAGTAATTATTTCAATATATTTCTAAAAATCTTTACTTAAACTAGGCTAACCATGGGCTAACCTGACTACTGTAAGGACTTCTGCATAGCGACTGGTTTGCAATTCTAGTTGCAATCTGGTTTCATACTAGTCACACACACAACCAGTTTGCAACCAAAATTGAACCTCACACCGAACATGAGCGCGACTAATTTCGGATCAGTCGTACCAAAGTTCTTATCTTTAAGAGGTTAGGCCACTCTAGAGGCGGAAAAAGTAGTTTTTTCAGAAAAACTACAAAATAAATCGAGTTTACAAAAATGGGTGTTTGTAATACATATTATTGACTATGTACAGTAATTTTTTGAAGCGATTAAATTTGAAATGGCGGCTGTGCAGCGTTTTTGCGATGACGACTTGGTTTTTCCAGGGTCCACGGCCGGACACACAGCGCCTGTAATTTTACTTTATTATTTTAATAATAAAGTATTGTTATCGATTTTAAAAACAAAAAAATTTGCTACCCTTTAAATTTTTTTTCCACGTTTCATGACTAATAGACACCAAAAAAGGCAAAAAAAAAATTTCAGTCCGTCTGTACGCCGTACGCCGTCCGCCGTACGCAAAATGGTTTGAGGGCTTATATCTATCAAACTCTTTGAGCTATTAAGTTGAATTTTTTTTCGTTGGTAGATTGAGCAGACCCCTTCAAGTGGCCATCTTTTGAGGGGTGGGGGTGTGAGGGGAGAGGTGGGGGAGCATTTTAGACGGAAAATTTTGGTTTCTAGATCTCAATAACCGCTTAGGCTGGAAGGCTGAAACTTGGAATGTATATAGAGCATCGATAGTGGACCTATTTGCAAAAATATTGTTGATATGGGTGGATGGGTGTGGGAGTGGGGGCAATAATAATGCGTCCGAAACGCTTGAAAGGCGAGATTCAGACATTCTAAAATCCATATCTCCTAATCGGTTAAGGTCACGAAATTAAAACTTAATGAACATCTGTGGGCATACTAGGAGAATAGATCCGAAACAAATTTTTGAGAGGGGGCAGTGACGTACGGGGGTGGGGGTTGAAAAATTTTACATTAAGATAACTCACGAACCAATTGCACTAGACAAATAAAATTTGGTTTCTGTATAAAGATTGACAAATAAAGTTTGCTCAAAGTAAAATTTTTTAAAAGGGCGGTGGCGCATGGAAGTGGGGGGAGTAAGAATTTTTTTAAAAAATCACGTCTTATATCTCAAGAACAGTGTAAGATAGATGCTTAAAATTTTTACCAGAAGGAGGCCTAATAGACCCCCCAGGGTGTAGAGGGTAAGGGTGGGGGAGGGTGAAAAGTAAAAAGTTCCGATTTTTATATCTCGAGAACTTATAATGATATAAAGCTGAAACTTGGTATTTAAATAGAGTTACAGTAGTAGGATGTTGGAAAAATATAATTTTGTATAGGGATAGTAGGGTACGGGGGTGGGGGATATTTTTCCTAACTATAGAACGGCTTATGATAGAAAGTTGAAATTCGGTACATATATATAAATGAACTAGAAAAGTAATTTTGATTAAAAAAAATTTCAAATATCTATTGGCGTTCGGAAGTGGGGCGAAAAAAATGATCAGTGAAAATGGAATTCATATATTTTCACGATTTTCGTCATATCTATTTGGTCTTTCCAAATATTGATTTATTTTTTTTGTACGGATTCTTCATATAAGTACCTAGAAAGTATTTTCAGGATTTTTTGATATTCGACCCCCAAGGTGGTGTAAAGGGGATGTCTACATTTTCACGAATTCAGCCGTATCCCTCAGGTCTGATTAGATATCGAAAAACTTTTCACTTCCACGGGCTTACTTAATAATCACCTAAAACTCGTTTTCAATTTTTTTCTTTTCCAACCCCTAAGAGTGTAAAAACGAGTTGAACACGTTTTCACGAATTGCGTCATATCTCTTAGAAGTGATAAGACATCGGATTGGTTTTTACTTTCTCGGGCTTTCTTTATATATATCTACAAACTCATTTCAGGATTTTTGGATATTCAACCCCAAAGTGGGTGCAAGGGGGTTGCATATGTTTTCACAAATTCTTACATATTTCTTAGTTCTAATGAGATATCGAATTCATTTTTACTTCCTAAGGCTTCCTACATAATCGTTAAAAAGTTAATTTCAGGATGTTTGTTATTCAACTCCAATAGGACGTAAGGCTTTCGACATATTTCTCAGGATTGATGAGATATTAGATTGGTTTGCACTTCCACAGACTTTTTATATAATCGTCTACAAACGCATTTCTGATTTCATGTAATGGCCCGAAACCAAATCACGAAAAACCTTCTAATGGCGTAACAATTGATATTATACTAGGACTGGACCTCGTCCCGGAGTATGACCCAATTAAGTAATTCATATGATATATGTCGCAGCGGCGTAAGTATTCTAGCGCGACCCCATTCTAACCGCTTCCCTAACTTTTTTTTAGGTTTTCAGTCACATAGTAACCTACACCGCATCTCAGAATTAAACTCGTTCCGAACTTCTACCCAAAAAATAATAAAGTTGTGCATATAATAAAGTTGTGCAGATTTTTTTTCATGCATCAAGATTAAATGTAAGTGGAAAAGAAGGATTGAAGTGGGATAGAGTTTTGAATAGAAGAACTTTTCTAAGAATCATACAATTTTTTTATGTCTGTTTAATGGACCTATTTTGTGAAACTTACCATTAAACTTAAGACATTTGAAATCATTCCTATACAACCCGTCCGCCGTACGCAAAGCAGTTTGAATGTGCGTAGCTCACAAACCCCTTGAGATATTAAGTTGAAATTTTTATGATAGGTATAATGGGTGAACCCCTACGCGTGGTATCTTTTAGAGTGGTGGGATGTGAGGGTGGGAGGAAGGGGTAGCGTTTTAGATGAAAATTTTTGATTTCTAGATCTCAGGAACCGCTTATGCTAGGAAGCTGAAAGATGGAATGTACATAGAACTATGATAGTGGACCCCTGGAGTGAAGGGGTGTGCGAGTGGGGGGAAAAACAATGCGTCCAAAACGCTTGAAAGCTGGTATTGAAACATTCTAAAATCCATATCTCTTGAACGATTGATGTCAGATGGCTGAAACCTTGTAGTTGTCTTAAGAGGTACTAGGAGATTAGAAAAGAGGACATTTTTTAAGGGGGGTGGTGAGGTACAATATCTTCCCACACAATTATGCCAGGAAGATAATTTTCTTTTATAGAATTACCAGTGGAGTCTACTGAATTTAAAATTGTTGTGGTGGGGAGGTGAAGCGCGGAAGTGGGGGGACAGTCATTTTTCAAAAAATTAAATTTTTATATCTCATGAACCGTATCAGATATGATCTTGAAAATTTTACAGGAGTTAGGACCAGTAGACCTCTAGCGAAAAAAAAAAAATATTTGAGGGTGTCGGTGTAGGGAGTGATGGTAGCAGGGAGTGGAAATGAAAAAATTCTGATTTTAATTTATCGAAAGCCGCAAAGAATAGAAAGCTAAAAATTGAAAACTGTATAGAGCTACTATAGAGACATCCCAGATAAATAAATTTTTTATAGGGGTAGCAAGGTACGTGGGTGAGGGTTTTCATATCTCAGAAACGGCTTATGCTAGAAAGTTGAAACTTAGTACCTATATGTAGATGTGCTACTAGAGTAATTAAAACTAAAAAAAAACGGCCAAAAGTCTGGGCGCAACTTTGTAATTTAATGGTTAGAAATCCGAAACGTATTTAATGCTGAGATGCGGTGTAGGTTACTATGGAACTGACAACCTAAGGAATAACCAGGAGGCTATTTGGAACTTTATTTTTTAGGTTGTCAGTCGCATAGTAACCTACACCGCAACTCAGCATTAAACACGTTTTGGACTTCTACCCATAAAATAATAAAGTTGCGCCCAGACTGTTGGCCGATTTTTTTTATTATTATGTTTATGTGATTTTTATATTATTGTTACGAAATGAACTGATTTTTAGTAATGAACTGCTTCTTTTTATATTTTCTATCTGAAACAATGTTGAAACTTTAATGGAGCTTGATAGTGTAGCCATTTCCAAATCGTATGAACGATATGGGTTTTCAGCGGAGGATGCAAAGCTTTAACGCTCCAAAGCTGGGATTGAAAATTCATATCTCCTAATGTTCAGTCAGAAATATTGAACTTGGTAATTGTTTGTAAATATAGTAGGCACGTATATAAGAACCAGGATTCATGACAAACTTTGTACTATAATATTTTCCTAACAAATTACGCAAGAAACATAAAATTTAGTTAGAAGTGGAGTATGCTAAACGTAAAATTGAGGAGGCGGCGGACTACGTAAGTGGTGTTTAAGATTTTTAAAAAGAAATGAATTTTACATCTCCAGAACCGTATCGTACCAGTTATGATTTTGAAATTTTTAAAAGAGATAGGTCCAGTTGTTATGAATGCAGCCTCGGATAAATAATTTTTTTTCTAAATTTAATTTTTTCCATCGTCATGCGATTTGTTTCCAATCCTAAATGTGTAGTGGTGTAATCGTACAGTAATAATTTATTTACGATATTTCCTCCGCCCTTTCTTGACGCGATCGCCCCACAAGGCATGTTACCTTAGTTTTTCAATTTATATGTAACAATAATAATACAGTATAACTTCTCTATAGCGGACACCTTTGGGGAATTGAAAAGAGGTACAAAGAGGTGTCCGCTTTTCGGGGGGTATTGATAAACGCGCCCGTTTGGAAAACGACATTGTTCTAATGGGAGCATACGATAAATACAGAGTAAAGAACAACCAAATAGACTCAGAAGAAAAGAAAGAAGAAGCGAGCAAAAATCCCCGGAACAAAAATTCGCGATGGAAAAAATCCGAAACAAATGAATAATCGTGCAAGGCAAAACCATTTCAAAGTAGATACGGACTACATCAAAAAAAAATTTGTCCGCTATTTAGAGGTATAATATTCTGTAAATACTCGTAATATATTGGTTTTTTTTGTGTCCGCGTCCGTTTTAGAGAGGGTCCGCTATTGAGAGGTGCTAACCAATAGAAAACCATACCTAATTCATTGGGGAATAAAGAACTGTCCTCTATAGGGAGGTGTCCGCTTTTCGGAGGTGTCCGGTAATAGAAGTTTCACTGTAATAACAAGAATAATAATTATGATAATAAAAATCGTCACTTTCTAAAATCATCGGGCGAAAAATAAGATGTGGACCCTGGCTACCTTACTGGCGGCATCTGCTGTGTACGAGAAAAACTACAAGTACATCGCTTCCAGCGCAAAAGTCAACATCGAATTCGTCACAAAAACCGTTTTTTTCACGGCGATCGGGAGTTGAACATTTTTTTTGAGTTTCGAAAAGGAGAGAAGTGATAGAGCTCGAGCTGAAAGGTCGTGTTAAGAGACGAAAATCCACCTTCCTAAATTTCTTTTTTCCTTTGAAAAGTAACTTTGAATTGATTAATAAGTGAAAAAACTCTTTTAGAACTAAACAAAAATTTCCAATTCAACAGTGACTAAAGTGGAAAAAACAATTTGATGAAACTATTGTGTGATATAACATAATACCGAATTCGTGTGGACTTGGTGAACCGGTCGCGGAAAAAAAAGAAAATCAAAAAGACAATTTTGTTGTGCGGAAGGTAAATCTTTATATATATAGACATATGCATATGCTCCAGTCAATGATGGACATAAAAGGCTTCAAGGATTAAGCGCTCGCCAATTAACCAATCAATACCAGAATAATAATTAATAACGACACTAACGTATATCAATATTAAATCATAACCTTTTTTTTTCTTTTTAAATTTGAATTATATATATATATATAACTTATGAATTATCACAAAAGGTATTTTTTTTGCATGCACATTCATATTCCTCTTTATAAGTAATCATTGTGTCTAGGCATCCTGGCTTGTGGACGCAACGAAGACGATACTAAGGCACCAAGGGTTTGTTTTTCAGATTCACGTTCGCTAGTCTTATTAGAGGCATAATGGAGTAGATCTCCAAAGAAAGGGGCCCTGGGGCTCCATCGGACAAGGATGGCCTTTATACTGGTGTAGGGATCGTAGATAATAATGGATCCTTAGTAATATATTTGTGAAGAGATCCGTAGTTAATAATGGATCCTCAGTAATATATTTTAATTAAATCACTTAAGAGGTTACAAAAAATAATCTCTTTATTTATTCAACAACATAAAAAAATATTTATTTACGGGCCTATTACGAAATTTGAGTCGAGTGAGTAACTCGACTCACATTTGGACTCGACTCGAGCTAAAGTTGGTATTATGAAACTCGACAATTGGAAAGTCACTTCATTTCCAGCAGTCGAGTGAGTTTGACATTTCTTATAAGAAAATACTCACTCGATCGGCTCTCATAATACGCAGTTCTCTTAACTCACGCTTTTTTTCGACTAAAAGTCGAGTGAAACTCGACAAGTAGGCACTCGTCGAGTTTCATAGTCGCAGAATGTGAGTTTTTTGATCGAGTCGAGTTTCGTAATAGGCCCGTTAGATTGTCAATAAATTGATATTTTTAATTATATAATTTAATTTTTCAAATTAATATTTTGATATTTATCGTAATTACGATCTGCTTGGATCTCTGTTTTAAAACTGAATCTAAAAAAAAAGGAATTCTTTTTTTTATGGAATATTCACTACTTGGATTAAAAATATTTTTCATCAAAGTAACACAAATTCTTCATCGCATTGACAGTAGCAAAACTATTGAGTTTTACAGTGGATTAATGCGCTGACATTCCTCTACACTGGACGGCCTATGCCTCTCTTTCTCTTTTTCGCGTCGCGATTTCCATGTATAAGTGAGTTAGGACGGTAGTGGCGATATTCCTTTTTTTTTCCTTGTTTCAAATGTTTTTATGACAGCATACACTAGGATGGTGCCTCTTTGGACAAGTTTTTCGAACCCCCCATCCGGATCCTGAGCAGTCGGCAGATAATGCTGTCCAGGTCCAAAGGGAGCCCATTATTCTGGATGCGAAAATGGAGGCTGCGCTAGTGACCGAAAACATATTCGTAACACAGTAGAACTTTACCACACATTTTGTGGGTGAGGCAGAGATTTTTTGGAACATTCTTTTTACACGGACCACTTCTCACCATTAAACCCGTTCCGTATTTTTACTCCGAAAATAATAAAGTTTCGTCCAGGCCCTTGGTACATTTCTTATAATGCTAATTACAGCCACATGATCTTCAAAATTATACCTTTTAAGAATATTAGCCTCGGCTTACAAGCTTTAGCACGAAAAAATCACATTCTCAGAATTATAAATGTTTATTTAATTTTCTTATATAGTACTGTACTGCGTTGCAAGTTGTCGACACATTTCATCCCTAAGTTCCCGTCCTAGTTGATTATCAGTGTTGCTACTTTTCATTGGCATACTTTCTACTTCAGGATCCGGATGATCATCAACTAATGGTTCTTCAAATAATTCCATATCATTCTCGTTTGCGATATTGTGTAGAACACAACAAGCATATATAGTTTGAACCAACCGGACAATGTTCCTTAGCTTAAAATGATACAACTGCCTAAAGCGTTGCTTCAAATTGCCAAACGAACTTTCAATAACCACTCGACACGAGCTCAACCTTACATTGAAATCTGTTTGAGCTCGTGTTAAATGTCCATTGTCTCTATATGGCACAATCATATGCTGCAAGCAGGGATATGCGCTATCTCCAAGTAAGTAATTTCCTTCTGTAAAAAAAATAAATTTTTAAAAGGTATACTGTTGAAATTAGTAAAACATACCTTGGCAAAGCTCAGACAGACTGTTGTATAGCGGAGACTCTCGAAAAACACGTGCATCGTGAACAGATCCAGGAAACCCAACAAATACGTCCATGAACTTCCCCTTGTGATCAACTACGCCTTGTAACTGTACAGAGAAGTACTTGTTTTGATTTATGTAAGAGTCCTTATCTATCAGAGGTTTGCCAATTCTGATGTGTGAACCATCAATGGAACCTGAGGCGAAACAATACAAGAATAAAAATGTCGAAATTAGTATTTGCGTTGTCAACAATATTGAAATATATATGTTTGCTCTGACCAACTACCCCAGGAAATCGTTTTTCTTGTAAATAGTACTGCCTGGTAGCCTCACGTTCTTCTGCTGAAGGATATCTTATTATTTGCGAAGAAATGGACAAAATAAAATCGGTAACTCTAGCTATGACGTTATACATAGAACTCAATGTTATTCCAAACCGATCCGCAACATCGCGATAGGCCCCGCTTTCATGTCCAACGAACCACAAATAACAAAGTATATGCTTCTCAGCTGTTATACTTTCACGTCCTGCTGGATGCTCTAAACGTAGTGAAACAAACGATATGACACGTAAAAGAAGAAAGGTTTTTCTCTACGAAAAGAAGTTTGTATTTTGAATCATACCTTGCAAGGATAAGAACATTTGCGAAGCACCAAAACGACTAATTAAATTGTAACTAATGTCCCGGGATAAACGGAAGTGCATGATAAAGTCTCTTTCTATGTAACTTCTAACAACATGCTCAACATAGTTTATAATTTTCACACGTTCTACTCTTTGAATTCCGTTAATAACTGGAAGGGGAAGGTGTTGTAAGACGTCCTCTAAAAATGTTTAAGTCAAGTCTTTCTTTACCGTTAAATTAAATTATTTATTAGCTTACCTTCATCTTCATCTTCATCAAATATGAAAGGAGGTGGTATGACAAGATTTTCTTCATATTCATCAGAATCATAATCTGAAGAATCGAAGAAATCGAAAAATTTCACAAGATTAACATCTGTCATTTTTGACAACCGGACAGTACGTTCTACACTGATGCGTTCTTTTTGCGCGGTCTACACCCTACACTTTCAGTGTAAGGTGTATTACACTGAAAGTGTAAGTTAGACTAAAATGTGAACTTGACCTGGCAAAAAGAACAAACCTATTGATATGCTAACCTCACGGACATCTTTTTTTTCCGACAGGACGTAAATTTTATAACGGCCAAAGTCAACACTCACCACTCAAGAAAACCACCACACCACCACTAGAATCCCTCAACCATGCTGTCATCGCCCCTTTTTTTCTATATTTGGCTGCCCTGTTTTGGTTTGCAGTCGACTTTTGACAGTCAATTTTTCCGACAGACCAAAATTTCTTCGCTGTCACTTCCAACGCGAAGGAAAAGTAAATTCGTTCTGGTTCAGTGAAGATTTTTACAAAATAAAAAATGGTAAGTTCCGACACATTGTTCTCGTAACGATCCGATAAAATTTAAAAAAAAAAATCGCTTACTTTTCAGTCGCAAGAAGTCGAGGAAACGTTGAAACGCATCCAGTCCCACAAAGGCGTAGCTGGAACGATTGTCGTCAACAACGAAGGTGACGCAAGTTATTTTCTCTTTCACTTATTTTCCTAAATCAATAGCCCGCCCGCTGTACGAAACGCCCAGCCAATCGAAATTCCCATCCGAATGCCCGAGTAATTCGTAATAAAATCGATCAAACACTTGCAGGTATCCCGGTGAAAAGCACCATGGACAATGCAACGACCGTGCAGTACGCGGGGCTTATGAGCCAGCTGTGTGACAAGGCGCGGAGTGTAGTTCGCGACTTGGACCCATCCAACGACCTGACATTCCTTCGAGTCCGATCTAAGAAGCATGAAATTATGGTCGCCCCCGATAAGGACTTCATTCTAATTGTAATTCAGCAGCCGACCGATTAGAGCGGCGACGGCACTGTGGCACTCAACGTTCGGCCTTCGCACTCCAATTTGAAATTATAGTCGCGCGGGCCGGCCGCTCATCTTTTACGCTATTCTTTTCAAACTAAAATAAAACAACTTTTATTTATATTTATACAATTTTTTTTATCGGAAAATTGTGATTTGGCCGTGCGTCTGCGAACTTTTCCTGCTCGGTTACAGTTTGCTCGCAAAATTCGGTTATTGTGTAGTTTTTCGTCCAGCTACATAACAAAATTTAATTTTCTCTTTTTTTCTATTGTTTCCATAAATTAAAATGTTTGTGTAAACTAAAAATGATTTTATGCTTTTATTCTGAGTGTCCTTGCAACATCGCGACTAGAATGCAACGCGGTTAACCGCTGGGATTTTTGGGAACATAATTTTTTCGGTATAACGTCCATATTCTGGTAGAAATGATTAAAAAGCGAGTGGTAACAGGTCAGTAGACAAACCACGCAAGCGATGGGAAGACACGGTTGATAAAGATAGCAAAGCCATATTAAAAATCGGCCAACAATCTGGGCGCAACTTTTATTATTTTCCGAAACGTGTTTAATGCTGAGGTGTGGTGTAGGTTACTATGCTACTGACAACATAAAAAATAACGTTCCAAATAGCCTTCTGATTATTCCATAGGTTGTCAGTCGTATAGTAACGTACACCGCATCTCAGCATTAAACACGTTTCGGACTTCTACCCAAAAAATAATAAAGTTGCGCCCAGACTATTGGCCGATTTTTTTTTAAATTTTAATTACTCTAGTAACCATAGGCGCGCCGTGAGGGGGGCCAGGAGGGGCCGGGATCACCCAACATCCCGGCTTGGACCCTCCCAGAGAAATAATTCTGGCCCCTTCCAGAAAAATAATTCCTTCCTATCCTACCGCAAACCCTTTACTTGTCAATTGTTTTTTTGTCAAATGTTTTTTAACAATACAAACAATATGAAAGAATCTTTTAAAATTAACGAATCAAATCTCAACTGACTTTTGAAAATAAAAGACAGTTTTGAATTTTACAATCATTGTTCTTTCGATCTGACGTGAGTTTTACAAGATTTTTTCAATTTAGCAAAATAAATTGGAAATTGTTTTTGAAACAACGAGATTCTCATGAAATATTTTGAAGTTTTACGAAATTGTAACAAGATTTTCTTCAAGTTTATAAACTAAAGAAGATTTTTTTTGAATGTAACCAGCTTTTTTTAGAATATTTTTGAATTTTACGAGAACTTTAGAAGATGTTTTCAATTTTACAAATTAAAGTAGAAATTCAGGTGATTTTCTAAACTTCCGAATGGTTCGTATGCATTGCAACTGAAGAAAATGCAAACGTATAGCAACGCGAATTATTACAAGAAAGATTTAAAAAGCTTTTCAATTTCAGAAGAATTTTTGAAATATATAAGACGATCTTTAATTGTCTTGTAAATTTAAAAAAAGCTTCTTATATTCAAAACACTGGTTCGTTGTACCTCGTAAAAATCTTTTCAAATTGAAAGATTCACTTATTTTAACAAAACTAGCTTTCTGGATAAAATACTGCTTACTTTTAATTTTGTGTCCCGATCGAAACGCGATCGAAGAAAACGTAATTAGATCAGTATTGCCGGTACTTACTGACTTTGAACATGAATATAGATGAGAAGTGAGAATTAAGTGAGAATTGCGAAAATAATAGAAAATAAGCTGGGCATTTATAAATTAAATTTTTTTTTGTTATCGAAATTGAAGAAAATATCTTACGAATACAAAAAAAAACCTCTACTACAAATCTTCGGTAACGCTAAAAATCTTCAAATTGAAGAAAAATTGGCATCGCTGCTACATTGAATCCAATTTTAAGGACTTTTAGTTGCTACTCGAAACTAAAAGACAGTCAGTTCCCTAAATTGAGTGAAGACATTTTTACAGGATTTTTGGATGGTAGCTACTCGATGGAGGACTCATAAGAACTTTTTCAAATTCTTTCCTTCAACTGCAGCTATTGGAAAAACAACGTAGAAAACATTTCAAAGTCATAGCCTAGGACTAATCATTCGTTGTGTATACGAACACCCAATCTGTAAACACAAAAAGGACGAACTTGTATGAAAAGCATGTGTGCCTTTCGGATGAAGTAGTATGTTCTGAGCCATTCGGCCCTTGGCCCCGGCCAGATTTCAGTCCACGGCACTCCTATATTAGTAACACATCTACATATGGGTACTAAGTTTGAACTTTCTAGCATAAGTCGTTTCTGAGATATGAAAAACCACCCCCCCTCCCCTCTGTACTTTGCTACTATAAATAATAATAATAGTTTTATTGAAGCTAGACAATACAATCCATTGTAAATAAATATCGGGCTTACCACTCACGTAAGCAAAGCTTGTGTGTGAGCGGCGCAGAGCTACAATTATGTTAACAAATATAATTTCATTTTAGCGAGCACAATAAGAACATTATAATAATATTTTGTTACAATTGAAAATTTGAAAATGAGTAAGCAATGATCTGATTAAAGTTAAATCAATATGTGAACAATATTTAGTTAAACAATTTAAATTAAGCTGTTTATGGCATCATCAAATAAAAAAGGATTTTCGAAAACATATTTTTTGAGCCTTAGTTTAAAATTAGCATTATCTAAGGTCTGCTTAAAATTTAATGAAATACCATTGAAAAGTTTCGGACCTAGCATGACGGGAAGTGTTTGTGTTGTGTTGTGCCCAGCCAAATGGCAGTATCCGGCGTTTGCATTTCCTCTCGACGACTACTATTTTAATTCAGACCAGTCGTTCTTCGTCCAACGTTTACAAATTAATCAAAACAAAAACAACAACCTAGCAACTCGACCGTAAACAGTTCGAATTGCAATTCTTGGCCTGAGGTACGGCCAGGGGAATCAACTGGATTCTCCTTTACTGCTGTGTCAGAACATGTCGCGTGCCATAGGTACTGGAAATAGTCGAGTTGATACTTTGTTCACTTTGTTTTGTTTTGCCTATTTTTTATTTTATTTTTCCCTCGCGATCAAATTGCGAAATAGTCGCGACCCACAAATGGGTGCATTGCACTTTCAGTTGGTTGCACCATTTGTGGGTCATTAAAAATTGCCGATTGTCTTGATCGGCAAATTCCAACTGCATGGGCTTTTACAATTACTTATTTAGCGATAATTTAGTATTTAAGTTTTTCTTGTTATAATTAAGCCCGCAGTATTTCTTTTACAACGAACTTATCTACACAATAATAAAGCTGTCTTACGTAAAAAGTCTCTTTCTATTCGAAATTTTCAGGTAAGAAGACGAAAATTAATCATTCTCCTTTTTCAGGATAATTATCATACCTGGCTAGTCGATACACTTTGGCATCCATAGGTGCCATAGTTTTAGCCAGGCAAAGCTCCACACAGCGGCATCCTCGGATGCCATGAGTGAACGCAAACTTCCCCTTTCAAACAAACAGGCGCTGCTCGTTGGATAGGACCACGAGCATGCGTTGACCACATCAATTGTGACTAAAGGCATATTTTGCTGTCTACGTGTGTTATAATTTGAAAGATGGATCGGGAAGTTCAACAGGTTTGTACAGACATATATACAAATTTTAATGAGTCCAATGTAAATAATTGTCGTATATTCATTACACCCAATTCTTTAAAAGCCGCGGTTGTAGAATGATATTTCGATTTCTTTAAGCAGAGTTTAATGATTTTATTTTGTAAGTTATGTAAAGGTTGAATAGTTGCTGTATAAGCATTTCCCCACGCCAGGATTCCGTATCGTAGAATAGATTGAACTATTGCAAAGTAAATTAATTTAATTTGTAAAACGGAGAGAATATCACGAAGAATTAATATTTTATAAAGTGTCTTCCGGACCCTGCTACTACAGATATACGATACATGCTGATCTCATTTAAAATCAGAGTCAACAATTACACCCAAATATTTTACTTCATTACTATGACTTATATGACTATTATAAACATCAATATTTTCGTGAGCGAATGCCATGTCCCTTTTATTGTCAAAGGTCATATATTGTGTTTTCTCTATATTAAGTGATAATTTGTGTGTACAAAGCCAATTATAGATAATCCGTAGATAATTCTTTATAACAGAAAATGACTCCTTCCAACTATTACTTTTGTACAATAGTAATGTGTCATCCTCAAATGCGATGATATGACCCTTAATACTACATTTTTCTAAGAGACACAAGTCATTTATATAAACCAGGAATAAAATTGGACCCAGAACAGTGCCCTGTGGAACACCATGTCGTATATCTAAATAGTCACTGGCACAATCGTTGATTCATACACATTGGTGTTCTATTAGTCAGGTAAGATTCAAAAAGTTTGTATACATTTTTACGTAATCTTATATCCCATAGTTTGTGTAACAATATATCATGGTTAACAGTGTCAAATGCTTTTTGTAACTTTTGTACTCCTATCAAAAATTTTATTTTTCTGGGATGTCTCTATTGTAGTTCTATACAGTGCTGTCAATTATTAGCTTTCTATCCTTTGCGGCTTTCGAGAAATTAAAATCAGATTTTTTTCATTTACACCCCCTCCCACCATCACTCCCTACACCCACACCCTCAAATTTTTTTCTCCACTAAAGGTCTACTGGTTCTAACACCTGAAAAATTTTCACGGTCATATCTGATACGGTTCTTGAGATATAAAAATGAAATTTTTTGAAAAATTACTGTCCCCCACTTCCGTGTTTCACCTTCCCCCTCAAAAATTTTAGTAGAAGAATTTAGAATTCAGTAGACTCCACTGGTTTTCTACATTCTACAGTACCTGTTCAACGAATTAGGACCACTGAGGTTTTTTTAATATTTTCTCTTTGTTTATGCTAAAACTCTTTGTAGAAAGGAAATAAAAAATAAATTTTTTGTTTTTTAGATTTTTTATTCGTTTTATGATATTTTATGTATTAAAAATTTGATTTGATGTTAATATTTTGTAGGGCCACCCTTAGCATTAATTACAGCTTTAATTCTTTCTGGCATACTTTCAATGCATCGCTGTATAATTTTTTTGATTCCTTCGCTGTTTTTCCATATATTTTCAATATTTTCTTTTAGGATATCAAGGGTAGGATTAGGAGAGGAATAAAGTTCAAATTTTAAGAGACTCCAGACATTCTCGATAGGGTTAAGGTCGGGAGAATTGCCTGGCCAAAGAAGAATTGGGATATTAGAGGTAGAGAACCGGTTTTACTTTATAATTTTTTGTAATAATAAAGTATTTTATAATTTGGGCATGATGACAGGGTGCACTATCCTGCATAAATATATTTCCTATTTCACAGCACTTCAAGAAGTTGAAATGTGGAATTAAAATGTTTTCCATCACGTCGTATTACTGGGTACTGTTCATAGCTCCTTCGACGAAAAAGATCGGTCCAGGTCCATCGCCTGAGATGTAGGACCATATCATTGTGGCTGGTGGATGTTTGATAGTTTTCACGACGCAATCTTCGTCATATATTTCTCTGACGGCCTTCTTCGAACGTATTGATGTCTCTATGTCACAGACTCTAGTCTACACTCATCGCTAAATACCACCTAAAAAAACAATTTTTTAAAATTATATTTCCAAGCGAAAAATAAATGCAATAAGATCTTTATTCATCGATATTAAATATTAATTACATTTTTCCAATCAGTTACGGTAAAATGTTGATGAACTCTATCAAACTCCAGCCTGGCTTTTCGCATTTTAGCTGTTAGCTTATGCTTTTTTGCTGGTTGCCTCGACTTAAGGTTGGCTTCATATAAACGCCTTCTTAAGGTCATACCGGATATCTCTATCCCTTCGCCCAGTAGATCTTGCTGCAAGCTTCTCGTCGATTGAAAACGGTTTTCGCAGGCCTTTTGAATAATCCTACGATCCGTTCAAGGCGTTGTCTTACTTTTCCCGCGACAATTCCGCCGTTTGTTGCAATTTTTACAACCGCAACTTTTTACTTTTTTTGAACTACAGAAGCTACAGTTAATTTCGTTTAAAAAATGAGAAAAAATGTGAGTGGGCCCAATTCAATGAACAGGGACTGTACGATTATATACAGAAACCAAATTTTATCTTTCTGGCACAATTGAGTCTGAAGATATTGTAATTCAAAGTTTTTCAGCCCCACCCCCTTAAAAAGTTTAAACGCAGTTGAATGAGAGAGTCAATGTTTATAAACAAATATGTCACGACATTACATAAATCCGATTTAAGGTAAGTGTACCTATATTGGGCCATGACCTAAGTTGGGACACTCAACTTAAGGATGAAAAAACAAGCATAACTATCTGCCAATCTTTTAAAGAAATGACGTCATATCAACAGTTCATCCGAACGCCTCTCATTGTTAATTATTTTGTTTCTTTTGAACTGCGTGGTTTAGAAGTGATAAGTGGAATATTTTGTCTAAATTGAACTGCTGTCTAACTGCATTTGTTAAGGGTACTTATGTGTTTTTTTTAATAAATATTATTTAGTGCTGGTGTTCTTTTAATGTTTTTAACGACTACTACTATTAGTATATTGTTTATAAAAGGGCAGAAATCTCTCATAGTTGTAATTTAACGTAATTTCATCTGAGTACGACTGTGGCCCAACTTAGGGACACAAATTTGCAAAGTGGGCCTAGTTTGGGCCGGATGGCCAGTCTTAAGGCCATGGGTCCTGAGTCCGGCTGATGCTTCCAATGGAAAGCCAAGATCAATCCAAACCTATCGATATACTAAACTGCTATTGTTCGATAACCCGGCTCTATATTGGGCCACTTGGAAAATTTGTGTCCCTAAGTTGGGTCACCCCCGTACCTATATGAAATAAGCCCAGCCCCAACATATATATTCAATGATGTAAGTCTCATCTTCCCTCAGCACATAGAATGCATTGTTCCAACTCCAGAAATTATACAACCAAATAGACAACTTGTATATACTTCTACAAAAAAAAAATAAAATAATGTGACTTTACAAACAATTTGTACGTACTAATCTACTAAACACTTTATTTGAATTTTATGTATCTTCTTTGTTTTTTTTTTAAATGAAGTATTAAGTATATAAAAATAATTTTTGAAATAAACTGCTTCTACCTATATATTATACACTTTAAACACAACTAAATATTAAAGAAAACTCAAATTATATTACATTAAAAAATGTACTAATATACTTATGTTTTTTTTCTTTAATTAAGTATATTATAAGTAATTTTTAAACTCGTCAACCCTTTTAATGTAATCCTCCATAACAATTGGATGTGGGAATGTTAATAATTTGCATATTACCTGCTCAGTTGCCACCTGATGAGCGGCCCAATACATATGGCCCAATTAAGGCGCACCATGCTAAAAGGTGGCTGACTAAGTAAAATAAATAGTTTTTTTTAATTATAAGAACACTTTTTAGATCAAATATAACCAATGATTATTTTCAAGCAAGGTTAGGGTGTGTTTAAAAAAAAATCGTGTGTCTAACTTTTATTAAAACTGAGAAAAGTTGGATTAAGTCCTTAAGTGTCCCAATATATTTAATCTGATAAGAAAATTAATAAACTAAAATGTTGTTCAGGAGCTACCTTTTGACTGTCGACTCACTCAGCTGGCTTCTTTCTCTTCAAACTTAAACTTTTTAGGCGGTGGCTATCTAATTTGCATCAACTCCTGTTTAGGATTCAGATTCATAATGATGCATTAAGAACTTTTCGAAATATTTCATTCTCTTGTCGCTGCAGAGCTTCAAACATTCTTGACAACTCGCGACCCATTAACGTTTTTGGAGTGGTGTTAGCATTCTGTGGATCTAGAGCTATTCTTGGACATACCAAGATAAATAAAAAGTATTGAAGATATTTCAAACATCTCCGCATGTTGTTCCTTTTTCAAGCGCACGTCCTTCAATATTAAAGTTTTGCGACTGTTTCTACAGAAGTCGCGTGTATCGATCATCCAGAGTGCAGATCGTTTTTTAGACTCCCTGCCTCCTTTCAAAAGATAATGCCTCTTGTAAATTTTGCCAATCGAAGAGCAAGTATCATTATAAATCGGTGGCATTTCTTTTTCGATCATTTTATGCGTTTTTCTTGCTTCACTTCTCGACTGGTAGTCACTTGGTCCACTTTCGTAATTGCAGAACGTGAGTAATTTGTTCGAGTCCAGTGTCATAATTGGCCTGTTCGACTTTGGCTTGCTCAAATATCAACAACTCGAAAGAAATCTGGCGAAAGAAATTTGTAATTTTATCGCTCTTCGTTTCATTTTATTAAGGATTTTTTTACAGACAGGCCACGATGAATCGTTCAGTTCAGCCTAGTTGCGTCCAGAGTCAGCAGATCGACCTGAAAGTTTATTTACAGTTTACACAATCCCCGACCAAATAGTATCGTATGCAAATCGAGGTTTGCCCTTCGATAATCCCATCGAACTGTGGACTTCACCGCTGACACTCCACACATTTCAGTTTTACTTGACGATCGGTGTGATCGCTTGCAAATCTTTTGTCGCGGCACAAAAGATCTACAGTTCAAGTTTGCGATCATTTCTGCAGTTAAATCTTTCAGTTCGGATTACGGTACGGTACGGTACAGACCCATAATCTGCAGATAGAACTGTGGTGTGCCTCTAAATGCAATCTGGTGATGTGCTGCTGCACTCCCTTAATCAAGTCTCAAGTTGCCTCTGATATGCTGAATTCCGACTTGTCTATCGATTGGATCGTGGGCTGACGAAAGTTTGTTAATGCTAAAAGAATTTTTTTTTTAAAAAATTGCGTTATTTTCGCAAGTGCTTATTTCACGTCTTTCATTCAGAAATTATGGCCTTTAGAAATGTTCTTATTCTTCCATAATTCTGCGCGGAATCCAATTGCTTTGTAATTAAGAAAGTAGCTGCTCAACCCAGGTCTTTATTGTTACGCGATCACGTTTCCGAGCACAGAAATTCTCATGTCATTGTTTCATTTAATGCAAGGAAAGCTTACATTATTATCTCTTCGGGAAACGACTTATTATGCGATCTATCATAAACTGTTCATTGATTACACTTTTGAATCCCATTTAGCCAGTAAAAAAATCATGTTCACACGTTAACCGTTTAACATTTACCCAAAAATTTTGTATTTTCAAATTTTAAGATGGGTTTATTCATATTGTTAGGTCATATAAATTGTGAAGAAGAAATGACTTAAAAGCTTAGATCTTTCGGAACAATTTTAAGGGGCTTTCTTTTTATCGATTTCACAGTATAGTACAGTGAATTTTCGACTTTCTTCTAATCATTGATAAAAACATAATATTATCGTCATTAAATGTGAATATTTTTTTCTCAAAATAATTATAATATAACAAAAATTCTTAAAATTAGTCTGTAATTTTTTTTCCTTTAAATAAGATAAAATTAGTTAAACTAAAGATACTTTTTTCAGGGTAAAGATAAATCGATAAAAAAATCATTGATAAATTAGTTGGTATACATTTTTGAAATGGAAAGAAAACTTATCGTTCTATATAATAAAAAAATTTAATAATTTTCATTTATTATTTAATAACACAATGACTAGTGGGCATTTTATGTTTTTTTCCATGTTTTGTTTTTAATTTTTCTTTTCATTTTATATAATATAGTATTGTTATTTTTTTATATTTCTGGTTTTGTTTTTAAGTTCGCGTTTTTGCCATTTTTACGATGGACATCGATCAAAAAAATTGTTTATAACGATTAATAATTTATATTATGTGTGTATGTGTGTGTTTCATATTATTATGTTTTTTTTTTTTATTTTAATTTTGTTATTTTCTGTTCGAAATTCTCTCGGCTAAAGAGAATTACAGCTAGCGTAATTCTAGTTATTATTTTTGTTCTCTTTTCAAACACTGCACTGTAAATATTATGTGGATGTGTTTTATGTTTTCTTTTGGTGGTAGATTTTTTTATTTGTTTTTTTTTTTTCAAAATGAGAGACGAAAAGATTTAGAGAAATTGTACGGGCAAGAACGGCAATTTGCTGACATGAAGCGAAGGATTTCCTGGTCTGAAATAGAAATTGAAATGTTTTTGAGAAATTGTTAATTCGAATGACAGCAGCGAATACGTACGTTTCGTATTCAAGTTTTTTTTTTCATTTTTATGGAAATCAAGCGTACCTTACAAATAAAAGATTAGCTGGACCCTGGATTCGATTATTATTATTAGCTTGAACTTTAGGGTTTGTGGTATTATCTGCTGCTGTCGTACTTATTGTTGAAGTTGTAGTTGTCTTTCCCGAATTGTTGCTGTGGCCAGCAGGAAGTAAGTTTCACCTGTTCACATGAGTCCTATGATTGGTATTGGCAGATGTGTTAGCAGTAGGTGCATTAACTTCAAGAATACCGGGAAAAGAGAACAATTTAATTATAATCATTTTTAAATTTTTTTTAATAAATTTAGTTTGAATTGAAAGAATAAATTTTGTAAAGCTAGTATTACACTATATGCCACGCTGTCAAATATTTGCCTATTTTGCCTTGCAAATGTTGTCAGATAGTGTAATCGTCAAATTTTTGTTTCCAAGGTCTGTTTGGATAGAAAAGATTGACTGAACTCTTCGTCAAATATTTGATACCATGGCATACAGTGTAAAAGTAGCTTAAGAACAGAGCTAATAAACTGTCGTAAATCATTCAATCAATTGTTTAAAATATAAATCGCTAATTTAAGAAAGTGGGGAATAAAGGATACATACGCTGCAAATTATGGGATCATTGCTGCTTAAACAGGATTGTTGAATCTACTTCCTCTGCATGACTTGGTGTAATTTTATATCAAAAAATAAATAAAAATTCACGGCTTAAAGAGTTAGCCACAGACCAATTACGAGAAAGAGAGCTACTTTTTGAAAGGACGAATGAAACCGGTTGCGGACAAGCAGGCAAATCAGTTTAGGTAATTAAGAAAACGGTTATTTGCCCGTAATCTAGCGACCAAACTATAAAATCAAAAATTCTAATGCCTACCCCACCTGACCGAGACAGAGCCTGAAAGCCGTATATTGAGGGGCATCCAATACATGCACTCGTCGATCGTCACACGACTACTTTTACGGTCGCGCCTTGCATATCGCACTCGCGCAAATCTCGATTAAAGTAAATAAATTCATAAATAATACTATTTAAAATTCAATGTATTCTTAAAAATTAAAAAAACATGCAATACATGCTTTCTTGCTACAGTCCGGGCTCTGTTCATGATTTCTGCTATAGCTGCTTTTGTGTGTCCAAAGCAACCAAAAAGCTGCTTTCTCGTGTTTGCTATTTGACACTAGATCTGTCCAAGATTTTTAAAAGCATCTGCCATAGCGGCTTTTTGTTGCTCATACTGCGGACTGTAGCAAGAAAGTAGCTATTGCAATATTCATATGTGTGTAGCTGTTAGTTTCGTCTCAACGTCATTTTGAATGTTTAAAATTCAAAATGATGTTTAATTAACAATGGAAATAAGCGAATAATTTAAGGACACTACTAGTAGTGCTCATTTTCAGTTTATTTTATTATAACATATATCATATTACGCCAACTTGCGTATGTATGTGTCGAATAGCTGTTATAAGCTATACAAGCTGCTTTTGGCTGTCCAAAACCCGAAGAAGCTATTTCTTGCTATGGCTGACAGTTGCTACAGTCTTGTTACGCTATGCTTTCGAAGCAGCTATAGCTGGCATCTTGAACACATTCCCGGAGTATGAGCAACAAAAAGCAGGTTTTTAAAAATCTTGGACAAATCTAGTGTCAAATAGAAAGCATGAGAAAGCAGCTTTTCGGTTGCTTTGGACACACAAAAGCATACAAAAGCAGCTATAGCAGAAATCATGAACAGAGCCCAGGTTTGTCAAGCTCTCGTAATTTTCTGTCAGACATTTCTGGTTGTCACTGCTGCATACTCGACGTTGTTGCGTTTGCGCAACCAATCGCTTATAGCGACCCTATTGATAATAGCGAGTACCTGTAGTAATTTACTTTCATCACAAAAGGTGTTTACCCCCACCTCGGTAGTTTTGTTTTGTACCCAAAAAGCGCGTCGGCGATCCTTGGATAGGTATGGCGGTGCGTTACGAGACGAGAGTAGCGTCCTCTGTCGAGCTTGGGTGCGTTTGCATAGTCTCGGCGCAAAAAATTTCTGGTCGCTAAATTTTAATGTATTAGTAAAAAAATACGTTTTTTTTACTTTGCATTCTTTTCAAAGTGGCACCTTTATTTTACATCGCTTAATTTCATTAAATTTATTTAGGTCAGTAAAATCTATAAATTTGCCTGTTTTCTGTTGGTCTAAAATCTGGATTTAAGATCGTTTTATCTGTGTAGGCAGACTTTTTTAAGATCTGGGAAAATTGGTTCTGCAAGAGGCTTCAACCGACTCCTAATAAGAGCTTGATGGTTGCACAGGAGGTGGTGGTCTAGAGTCTCCTGTTTTCTTGGTAGTTCCTGCAGAGATGGTTAGTAATTAAATTCATTCTATACGCATGCGCTCTGATGAAACAATGGCTGATAATAATTTTCGCTAAAATTATGCACTGCGGTAGTGCTGACAAAAGTTTTGTCCTTTTTTCTTGGGAGGTTAAAATGGCTTACCACCTGGCTTCGGCTAGGTTTGCCATCCTCTTGTCGAGAAAGTTGAGAGTTTTAGAGGCGGTGGTAACCATACCGCGGTTTCTTGCACCAGGTTTGCTCTTTTCTGGCGAGCTATTCCGCGAGCTCGTTAGACAATATGCCACTGTGACCTGTAACCCAGCAGAGTTCCACCTTTCTGTTTGAACAGTGTTTCTGTAGTGCGTGTCGACAGTTAAGTACTGTCTCAGATTTGATAGTGCAGACCTATGATGTCATTGGGGCTGCTTAACTTTCCGCGATTTGTGAACGATATCAGTCGCATTCTAAGTTGCTAATACTGCCGCTTGGAAAATACTGCAGTTGTTACAGTCTGTAGCAAGAATAAATTGGAAAATCAAGTGAATGCACGTCAGCTCGTACTTCCTTTTCCAACTGCGATCCGTATATACTACCAATCCAGCGTTTGACATAGTTAAAATCTAACAGAACTTTTACTTGCCGGCCGTAATAATCTGGCGCACCAAAATGTTAGTAAAAGATGGAAGCTTATCATTGCAGTGTTGTTAAAAAATGCAAGTAGTTTGAGCTATTTATCTAACGTGGAAGTAGTGAAGACTTGTGGGAATTGAAAACATCCTTTACTATCAATCAATATGTCAACCGAAAAACCCCAGTCGACACCAAGGGGACACTACTATTCAAGTCCACCCAACTAGTACCATACGCTGACGATATAAACATCCTCGCAAGATCCTTCCCTAGTGCTAAGGAGGTATTTGTCAATCTTGACTCCGCCGCAAAAGAAGTCGGGGTTACGCATAAACAAAAGTAAAACAAAAGTAATTACGCAAACAAGAAAGAGAACGCCAATCAGACAGAATATAACAATTGCAAAGTATAATTTGGAGAGTGTGGACAACTTCATATATCTTGGGGCTAATCTAGCAAAAGATGGCAACGAAACGGACGAAATCAAACGACGGATCATGCTAGCAAATAAGACGTATTATTCGGTACTTCCAATAATGAAATCCAAGAAAGTGCACAGGAACAATAAGCTGTGAATATACAGGGTGCGCCATCTTTTATTTCGGTATGTAAACATTGAATAAGTTTGAAAAAAACAACTGATTTTTATATGTAAGGTATTTTTATTCAATTTGGTCCTTTAGAATTTATTTGGATTAGTTTTTGAATACAACATCACTCAAGTGGCTGCCTCTATTGGCCACAGCAAACTGTGCCTTTTTTGCTGCGTTTTCCATTACTTTTTCGAGCATCTCGGGCGATATAGCGATGATTTCGGCACGAATGTTTGCTTTGAGCTCGTCAATGGTCTGAGACTTGCTAGCGTACACTTTGCTTTTCAAATAACCCCATAAAAAGAAGTCCGGAGGAGTCAAATCTGGAGATCTCGGTGGCCAGTCAATGTAGCCTCTTTTCGACATCAGACGTCCAGGGAATTTTCGTTGCAGAAACTGAATTGTTTCATTTGCAGTGTGGCATGGCGTACCGTCTTGTTGAAACCAGACCTTTGTCACGCATTTGCGGGCAGACATAATGAGCTAACATCCACCGATATCGTTTCCCATCGACTGTTTTGTTTTGTCGGAAAAAAATGGCACAATGATGGTTTTGGTGCAAACTCCGGCCCAAACAGTCACTTTTTGATCATGCAATGGCGATTCTCCGTTCCCCAAATGCGGCAATTTTGCTTATTAACGCCGCCAAAGAGTGTTAAATGGGCCTCGTCGGTCATCAAAATTTACTTCAAAAAATCATGTTCAGTGTCAACCTTTCGAGCGACTGTTTGGCCGTATTCCAAGCGACGTGGACGGTCTGTCCGCAATATTCTTCGTGTTAATTGCACCTTATACGGACACAAATGCAAATCATCCTTCAAAATGCGCCGCAAAGTGGTTCCAC
Source organism: Beris morrisii (assembly GCA_951812415.1). Classification (NCBI taxonomy): domain Eukaryota; kingdom Metazoa; phylum Arthropoda; class Insecta; order Diptera; family Stratiomyidae; genus Beris; species Beris morrisii. The sequence goes on along the minus strand of OX638313.1, from coordinate 33,960,575 downwards.
TGACGCCAAAATGCTGAGCGCGGTGACGATACGAGATTTCTGGATTCTCGGCAACGCTCTCTGACCGCTTCAACGAGTTCATTTGAACGTCTTGGTCGTCGATGAACGGCAGGTGGACGATCTCCCACTGTCCCGTGCTCAAAAAAATTCGACACCAAACGACGAATAGTGTTGTCAGACGGTGCCTGTTGTCCACGATATTTTCGACGATATAGGCGTTGAGTTAAAACAACGGAACGACTATTCTCAATATACAGCGTCACTATTTCGGCGCGTTGTTTCGGTGTGAAGCCATCCATGGTTAAAACTCTACTGAATTGACGTTTCCAAAACTTGTCCAATCAAGTCAATCTGTTGAAAAATGTCAAAGTTATTCAATGTTTACATACCGACATAAAAGATGGCGCACCCTGTATAAAACTAATATACGACCTGTGCTCTGTTATGGCAGCGAGACGTGGACATAAACGCGAGCTTTCGAAAAAGCAGTTAACGCATTCGAAAGAAAGGTCCTCCGAAAAATGTTGGGACCTGTAAAGGAAGGAACTGACTGGCGAATAAGATACAACCACGTAATGTACCAATGGTATTAACTCTACGAAGAGCCAGAAGCTTCAACGTTCATCAAGCTACGTAAAATGCAGTGGGCTGGCCATGTAGAGCGAATGGAAGATAGAAGAATCCCCAAACGTGCTCTTAAATGCAAAGCGAGTGGTAACAGGCCAATAGGAAAACCACGTAAGCGATGGGAAGACAGCAAAGCCATCTAAGGTACAATCTGACTCGTACTGCCGACGCCGTCGCGGCAGTTGACGGTTGTGAGTGCAAAGCAGCCGCGGTGAGCAGTTGAGGTTGGCAGTTACTGCTGACCACGACGGTCGGCAGTACCAGCCAGATTGTACCTTTAAAAATTCGCAGCTGGAGGACGCGATCTTTGGATCGAGATGATTGGAGACGACGACTTCAGGAGGCCAGGGTCCGATTTGGGCTGTCACGCCATTGATAATGATGAAGTCACACTAACTTTCTTAATTTCAGATCTTTTACCACTTTCAGATATTAGCGATTTATCTTCATTTCATTAAATCTAAATCTAAAAGTTGTATAATGTGTTCATTTCTTACCTGTATTCGAGTATTGAATATGATTTTTATTTGTTGCGTTATGCTGTACTTTATGTTTCGGATGATTTTTAACATTATCTGTGCAAATAATATATACACACATTTATTTTATTAAAAAAAACAGAAATAACTGTAGAATTGTTATTAATAACTAAGGAACTCATATTTATAATCTGAAAGAAAAATTTTATCTTGGTTCTTTTGTTTTCCATAATTTCATTTAAAAAAAAATAAAAGATCAATACCTCTCTTTGTTTTAAATTAGATTAATTGTTTTTTTTTATCGCAGTCCAAAGTCCAATTGATTAAAAAAACGTTTTTTCGTTGTAGTTATAAACATAATTAGAAAAATAAATATAAAGGCCACTTGTTGTTTTTGTTTAAAGTTTTATTTATTATTATTGAATTTGTTTTCTTTTTTTATAATGATTAAAATTGTTGTGTCTCTCTGTGTTTTATAAGAATATTGTTTAATTTATTATTTATTACATTTAATATTTGTTTCGGCTTGCGATTTAAATGTGTGTGGTTGTGTTTGTGTGTGTGTGTGAAACTCGTGTTTAATTAAATTACTTACATTGTTTTATTTATTTATTATAAATTTTATTTTACTTTACTTTATAATTCATTAGTTTGATTATTAAAAACGTTAATTTGCAATGAAATTTGTCGGAAATTATTTAAGGATTGTATTTATTATTATGTATATTGTAAATATGGAGATAACCGAATCGAACCTAAAATGTGGAATGCTTTATGAAGTTAAAAAGGGTCAAATTCAACGATGCGATCTTTCCAATATCGTGCCAAATTTTAATCTATGTCGGTCCATTGCTTCGTTATCATATCATTTTTTTTGTATTTAATTTTTTTCGTTGGTTTCTTTTCGCAGTTGACATTTATTTCAAATTCTATTAAACATTGTTTTTTCTTCGTTTTTATTTATATTTATAGAAACCACTATGCGTAGTCGATATCATTTCTAAATATTAACCCCGAACAATTTTTTTTATACATAATAAATTTATTTTTATTTAATTGTTTACTAAAAACTAGTTGCAGCGTTTTTATATATGTTTAACACATTTTAAATACTTTATTATTAAAAAATAATAAAGTAATATTACAAATTATTTTAGAACAGTTGTACGTTTATTATATTATTATCAAACGCCTGTATAATTTCCTTTGCATTATATTCATATTGTTAATGAAATAAAGAAAAAATAATAAACTGATTATGAGAGATAGTTTTATTATGTTTCATACATTTCTTATTTGTTTTTAATTTAATACAACATGTTTTATGTGTTCACTTTAATGTATATTATATTAAATATATATTTTTATTAGTTTTGAAATGTGTTCAATATTTTTATCTTAAATAAATTTTCTGTTATCTTTCAGTATAAATTACATCAATTTAATTTTATTTGTTTCGCCATTGCCAAGCAGTTTGTTCAGTGGAGTTGTTTGGACGAGTCAGGATACTTTTGAATTTTGTGTTATGTTTGAGATTATAAACTTTTTAAAAACTGTTTTAACGTTTATTTTTTACTACATTTTAGTTTTTTCTTTTATAAATTAATCTAAATTAGAAGCTGTTTTGGGTTTATTTTTACCACCTCCAATTGATTTTTCCCTGTAACAATTTTGACCAACAATTACTAAAATGTAAAAATAATAAATTGGACACAATCGTACGATCTGCGTTCTATTCAATGGACTCAACTAGTTTTTGTTATATGTGAAAAGCTGAGCAATAGAATATTAACGTTCAGATCCAAAAATTTTACTATTTTCTTCAAATTCATATTGCCATAAACGCTACTTTCTAAATTCAAAATTAAGACAGTTCAAAGATAGTGTTAACTTAGTTTCTGTTTGACAAAAGCATGTACGGCTGTTAAATTTATTCATGAAGACCGTTTTATTTTAGATTCAAGCGCGAGTTTGTAGCGTCACCCTTCCGCAAAGATGTTTTGTATAGAAAGTGTAAGTTTTTGTTTGACATTGGTCACACTGCGTACGCATCACGCAGCGAAGCCGTGTTTCTAATAGAAACTTTCTATTGGTACTTGAAAAGAATTCTCGTCTATTATTGGGTGACGGTCATGCGTAAAAAATGTGTTATTGTGTCTTGTGATTCTGTACGAAGAAGTTTATTGGCCCATGATGTGAAATTTTGAAGCACAGTTCAAGATAGACGTCGGAAAAAAAAGACTTACAAACGAAGCTTCTTTTTGGGAACGTTCTTTTATTAGTTCACCTGGTGAGCCATACACCGAACTTAACAAGAATTTGGCATTATTAATATCTTTACTGAAAATTTTAATGCCGCCAAAATGGTCGAAAAATATGGCTTATAATAAAAAATTAATATTGTACCGAGTAGAAACGAGAAAATTATGTATTACATTGGCCGTTGTAGTCGCCAGATTCAAATTCTTTATAAAATGTTTGGGCATCGATAAATTTCAAGCACAGCGAAAAACAAATCTGGAAGATCAAGCAGTTATTTCGACAAGTTCAACTCATATGGAGGTCTTTCTCTCTAGATTATGTTATGTCAGCCAAGCGTCGGGGTTTACATCAGGTAATATATTTCTGTATTTTTTTTGAATTATGTACCGTTTTCAGATTTCGCCGTACACGCTATTATCGATCAAACTTTATGTTGAACCACATGAAAATTTAATTTTTAATAGCCGTAGTAGCCTGATTGAAAAACTAATCGGGGTTTAGTGTTGCAGTTAATAGTATACCAGAATATTAAGTCTCTAATACGACTAGATATGAATTCTAAAGATAACATTTGGGCGATAATCTAACAGTCTATACTCGGGACAACCGTATTGCCGAGCTTCAATAGAAAATATTCAGATCGAATGAGACAATTTGATGTCCTTGACAAAAATGATTAGAGGCGAATCATGGTATCCACTTGATAATAAGATATATAATATAAGAGGGAACGAATTGTATACCGGAGTGTATTGCGCATTCAGCAAATATAAAACAAAATTATTCGCAACCAGAGCTTAAGCCGGTCTCAAGGCGAGAAAAATGGGACTAGTGATGCGTTGTAGGTGCTCGGGACGTTTTGGACGTTTTGGACGTTAGATCGTGGGTATATCCATTAGTTCGGCAGAATCATGAGGGCCACCGTCTAAGTGGTATCCGGAATGAGTGATGTGTCTTCCTGCGCAGTCGTTGAAGATCTCCACAACAGCTCCGCTTCCATTAGACTTATTGGCACGACTGGGCCACAATGAATCCGCCACCAAACGGATCATTTCTCTCGTCTTGACGAAATGTCGCCAACACATGGTGGTTTTCATGTTTGGTCGCCCGTCGGGTGATTTCACCTTGATGTTCCACCCCACAACACCTCTTGTCCCCAACATTATTTTGTATCTGGCCGCCGTACCTTCAATCCTTTCCTCAGCCCGCTGACAGATAGAATGGGAGTTCTCAAGCCCATTCGTCGCCCAAACCGAGCATAATTTATCGGTTCACGAATCGAAACGACATATGCACCCCATCCGACGAGCTAGCACGTGCTTTTATGCTAGATGCTCAGTCGTTTCATTGGCCATCCGTGAGACATATGTTGTCCAAGTCAACTGGAAGTTTTGTATGAACATCTGTCAGTTAAAGTTCCTGTCAGAACGTAGCTGAACATCGTAGGAACGGGCCTTAAGAGCCGTACAGAATCAACGCATCGCAGTCGGATTAGAGTGTCAAAATAACGGAGAGGAAAAAAACGACTTTCAAATGCATGTGATTCTATGTAGCTGCACAGAATGAATGCAATGGGTCGCAGAGAGTCGCAAGTAAGTTCTTAATATTTAAAATGATTGCAAGTGAACGCATCGAAATGTCAAATATGACATTATCATAACCTAAAACGCACTGTATAGTTTTAAGAAGAAACTAATAAAATGGAAAATTAATGAGATTTCGATGAACATTAAAAACAGTTCACAAATTTTCGCGTCCATATCAATTTCGCTTTGATTAGTGATACTGATGGAACTACGAACTTAATCCAGTCATTGTGTTCGTGTAGCGTTTACTTGCGGCTCACACCGTTTAATTGTAATGGTGCATTTACACTCAGCGTTTGAGGCGAGCCTCTATCCCCACCAAAAAATCAACCAATCAGATGGCTCGTGGAGTCGCAAGAGTCTAACATTCTTCAACTTTTTCTCCGACGCACGCTTCCATATGTGTACACACATACAATGAACTGTGGCAGCATGCACTTCGCAGCTCATCGTATTTCTGTCGTTTCGCACTTATAGGCAAGTTGTGCCGCAGAGGCATGTTGAGTGTAAATTGCTTTCAACACAGCAAAGAACACAGCCGACGAAAACCGGTTTGCAATGGCCTGATGGGGGTAGAGGCTCGCCTCGAGGCGAGCCTCAGGGGTGAGTGTAAACGCACCATAACCCGTTGCGACATTTTGACATCCAGATCCGACTGCGATGCGTTCATTCTGTACGGCTCTTTAGTCTACAGAGGTTTTTTTTTATTAAATGACTTTATCTCTCTATGGGTGCACTTCCGCAGCCCAAAAGTACTGGAGACTAAATACTCTCTCAGCTCAATGAACTGGAAAAAATTCACCATATCAACATACTCATGCTGTTACTACTAGTAATGGGATAAATCGGTAATTTAATTATGACCGAGTCATTTCGTTGAAATTACCGAGTCATTTCGTTGAAGTGACCGATTAACAAGATTCGGCTGCATATTTTTTAAATGGCGGAATGTCGACATTGCTGAAAATTGCGATATTTTTTTCATCCTAATTTTTTCTATGAAAACTCAACTCCAGATAAGAAAACTAGTCTAAAGCAGGGAATACATGATACAACGGTTGTTGCGATATCTGTCCAACGGTTGTATGCACGGTACTAGAGCCCTCTGAACTATAGCCGTGCAGCTGAATTGAACATAAAAAACCAGAGTCAAAACAAACATGACAGCTTCATACAAATCGCAACAATTTTGTATGGCGGGTGCATGACTTGGATGATAAAAACCAAGTTTTCTATTAAAGTGCAAGCTTTTGTTAGGCAAAGCAAAGTTAAATAGTTTATAAACATATTTAAAAATGAGAATTAGACAAGTTTTCTCATCTGGAATTGAGTTTTCATAGAAAAAATTAGGTTGAATGTCGCAATTTGCAGCAATGTCGGCATTCCGCCATTTAAAAAATGGGCAGTTAAATTGCTTTTTTTTTTAAAGATAATTTTTGTTATATGAAACACATTGCATATTGCTATGATTCTGAACATTTGTTATTCAGTATCGACTCTAGAGGGTTCGTCAATTCCGAAGTTTTGTATTAAAACACCGCGCTTTGGGATAATAAAATATTGTTACGAATTCGTTCCAAAAAAGATTCTCCAATGAACTGGTATATTTTTCGTTTTGATCCGTTACGTCACACATCACATAAAAAACGAGGCATTTCGCACGACGAACTCTCATATGTGCGCGGCCTGAGTTTAAGTCGGTGGTGACGGTACACACGATGCGATTTGCTTACAATTTTCTTCCAACAAGATTTAATAGTTATTCCCAATACAGTTTTTGATAGCACAGAAGCACCAAAAGTTTACGAATGAAATTGCTACAACAGTTGTATTCATGATAATACACTATACAATATACATACAACCTGTCGCTTGCGACCGCCGGTTTTCGGTTGAGAGCATACAACCGTGCGATATCGGCCCAACCGTTGTTTATAAAAGCGCATACACGATACAATTGTCGCATACAACGACAAATTGGACCAACAGTTGGTACAACCGTTGTATCGTGTATTCCCTGCTTAATTCTCATTTTTAAAACTGCTTATAAACTATTTCAGTTTGCATTGCCTAACAAAATCTTGCACTTTAATAGAAAACTTGGTTTTTTGTATCCAAGTCATGGGTACTCCATACAAAATGTTGCAACGGAGCTGTCATGTTTTTTATGACTCCGGTGATCAGATGTTCAATTTAGCTGCGCGGCTATAGATAAAGAGCCGTACAGAATTAACGCAATCGCAGTCGAATTGGAGTGTCAAAATAACGGAGGGGAAAAACGAGTTTCAAATGCCTGTGATTGTATGTAGCTAAACAGAATGAACGCTATGGGTCGCAGATAGTCGCAAGTAAGTTCGTAATATTTAAAATGATCGCAAGTGAACGCATCGATGTGTCAAATATGACAATCATAATCTAAAACGCACTATATTATTTAAAGAAAAAAATAATAAAATGGAAAATGAAAGAGATTTCGATGAGCATTAAAATAATTCACCGATTTTTGCGTCCATATCAATTTCGCTTTCATTATTGACACTGATAGAACTGCGAACTCAATCCGGTCATTGTGTTCATGCAGCGTTTACTTGCGGTTTACAGCGTTTCATTGCATCTCGTTGCGACATTTTGACATTGCAATCCGACTGCGATTGCGTTCATTCTGTACGGCTCTTAACGGTGGCTACGGATTCGGTCGGAATGGCAGTACTATGACCAAAATAGGTTTGTTCTTTTTGCCTACACTCAGTGTACGCTATACTTGAAGTGTATTACACTTAGTGTAGGATCAATTTTGAACAGCCAAAAAGAACGCGCTAGTGCAAAAACATGACAGATAAAATTTCGAACTTTTTTATTTGCTTCATTCTGTCACTTCTGGCAATGCAAATTTATTGCTATACAGTATTCTTGTATGTACTTATTCATTGAAAACGGTATTTCCCTAAATACTGAAAGTCAATTTTATCTGCATGGAGCCATCAAGTTCGACAGATGGTAAACTAGACTAAAGTGTAGAAAGTGTACACTATCTACACTCGACAAAAAGAACAGCGGCCTCTGACGTCACTCGTCAAAAAGAAGAGATACCAGTGTAGGCAAAAAGAACAAACCTAATGACTCGAGACATACGAAATAGAAGAAGTCGTTTATTCGGTTAAAAGGTTCTATTAAACTGAAAATACAAGTTTTCCGTGTTTAATACTGTTTAATTTATTTTGATTTCAAACAGTATTAAACCCGGAAGACTTGTATTTTTACTTTAAAAATGTACTGTGAAAACATTCACAAAAAAATTATGTTCTATTAACTCGTCTCGTATCGTACCTGATGTTGATAGCAGCACCGCGTACAAACAAGCTATTCGAGACTTCAGGGGAATAATGCGCCAAGAGAAAATCGTGTACTACTCGATGATTGGTTGGTTGTTCGTCGTCTCTAAGAATATGAAATGAAGATGAAGCATATGAATTCGAGGAAATCAAACCGTTCTAATTTTTAAAATTTGAACACCGACAATCGAGGACCGCCCGACCGACGAAAAGTCGAATGCACTGTTTGTGCAGCTATCAACATCAGGTTACCATAGGTGACGAGTTAATCGAACATTTTTTCCTAGTGATCGAATGAACGACTTGTTGTCTATTTCGTATGACTCGAGTTAATTCGGTCATAGAACTGACCCGGTCATTTGGACCGAATCGTTCGCGATCGACCCATGCCAAGTATTTTTCTTGGTCGAGCACTAAAATATGAAATTTTGAGCGTTAATTTCAACTTAAAGGCACTAAAATTTTATTTTTTGATATCAATCGCAGAAATATTCACTAGTTTCTACCCATATATGTACAGTGGATGCCGCTTATTGTAATCACTTTGGGACCGGCCATAAACAATAACATTAACCGATAATGATGATAATAACAATGGTGAAAATTTTTCTCATTCATTTTCCTACGCTTGAATATAGATTGCTCGAAGCATTTTATTCATTAAGAGTTATTTACAACTCTAGCTTCAATGTTTCACAAAGTTACAGATAATATGAAATACTGTTTCCTCGTCCTCCTCATCCAGGCAGCTTCTACAGAAAGTCGTTTGAAAAGAATTGCAGTCTTTTAGCATGCCGGCTTATAAAACAGTGTCTGGTCAGGACACTTACTGTGGTGCTGATTCTCTCCCTTTTTAGCAAATTCAGCCTTGTACAGCGTCTTAGATCCAGCTTCGGTCATATCTGTCAGCTCAGCGCGCCACTTCTATTAAACTGTCTCGAAAACTTACTCGAAGTTGAGTTCATTCTGTTGAACGAGATTAGCATCAATAGTTTTCAGAAGCTACGAAAAGACTGAAATTTCTCATAGTAATCTATGATATGTATCGCCTTGTGTTCACATAAATGTAAAACTAAGAGCAATCATCTTTAATTTTGATATTGTTTTTATTTAGCCTTTTTGATCACATTCACATGAAGAAAAAGGAGGAGCGATTAAGAATACAGTCACAAAACTTGTAATGTTGTATGGAAATCTGGCCCGAATGATAACATAAAACGAATTTTTATTCCAATAAGCGATGAATTTCGTTTGTGGAAAATGGAACTAACTTGTTTTGATAACAAAATGCGGCTTATAACATTATTCGCGATTACTATAAGCGGCATCTACTGTATTAGTAAACTATATTGCTAGCGGCAATTGTCAAAGTCGAAGTATTTGTTAGAAATAGATTATTCTGAATTTGTCAATTCAATCAGTTGATATTGCAGTGGCGTGCATGATTTTCATGTGAATGCGTTACTAAATAAATTGAACAATTATACATAAATTTTGATAATGGTTTATTAAAATGTGGCAATTTGAATTGTCGCCATTTGAATAATAATAATAATATGAATGGAATATTTATTTAACACATTTCATGTATTTTTTTTTTAATAATCTGTGATACGCTTTAAATTTAAGAAAATATGCTGCACTGAAATTAAATGAAATTAGACAGTGGCGCAGTTGCTAAGCGCGCTAGTCTACAAAATCAGAGGTCATGGTTTCGAATTCTACCTAGTCATGGACTTATTACTCGTGGTCTAACTAAAAAGAAATACGATGAAAACGGTAACAGTCATGCTGCTGTTACTCCTCTATCGCGCAGAAGGGGAGCATATAGGAACTTGAAAAAAAGAACTGAGAAAAATCAACCGTAAAAAAACTGTTCGTATTAGTTAAGTTGCCCTCTTTCGGAGTTTGCGCGATTGAGTCAGGAATGGTTAGAAGAATTAAAAAAAGCTTAAAATTTGGAACTATTTCAAGGTCCCGACTGAAGAGCTTAAGAATAAATACCTTCGGGTAAAATGGTCACTCGCTTACAGTAGATTAATACTCATAGTGTCATCGAGTCCATTTAAACCCATGTCTACTGTATATCGCAATATAATAGACTATTCCAAAATTAAATTTAAAAGCTACAGTATAGTGTTTAACTCGGTCTTCAAACTTGATTAACTTATATCATTTCGGCGGTAAAACCCAAAAAAATATTTAGATAGATCTTAAAAGTTAGATACAACTCATCAGTACCATTCGAGAGCTCTTCTTAGTTCTCAGCAAAAACGACAAAAGTTTTTTGACTTTGAATTTTATCTATTCAGGAAGCGGTTTAAAAAAAACTAATTGCTGTTTTAAATTATTTATTTCTATCGACGTAGATTTGAGAGCAAATTTAGTATTTAGTATGTTTCCAAAGAAGCATATTTTATTGTTATTAAAAAAAATGTGTATAAATTTTTTTCAAAATTAAATGTTCTGCCGACTTCCTTGGGCTTAGAAATTAGATTTTTCAGTCAAAAAGAGCAGGCTGATTCTGATTTTTCCTATTCAACTCGTACTTATTGATTTTGTATGGAAAAATATGACAGCTAGCAATATAGTTCTAATACATATATGATTTCGTATGACTCGAGTTAATTCGGTCATAGAACTGACCCGGTCATTTGGACCAGTGTTGCAAAGTATTTTTCTTGGTCGAGCACTAAAATATGAAATTTTGAGCGATAATTTCAACTTAAAGGCACTCAAATTTTTTTTTTTGACATCAATCGCAGGAATATTCAAATAACGCGCGAGCAGGAAAACTAATTTCTGTCCGCTGAGACGAAATTTTGAGCACCAAATTAAACGCTGAAAGCACTAAATTGGCATCACTGCCCATCACTAGTTGCTACCAGAGTTACCGTTAATGTAGAAATTATTGTATGAGAATTTAAAAAAAAATTTTTGATACAGATCAAATTTGATTAATTACACAAAAAAAACCGTATTCCCATTTAGAGTTCATTATGCAGTAGTGGTGTAGTTTTTAGCAGTGCCACCTTGGTCAGAATTTTGGATTCTTTGAAAGTTCTGTTACAAAAAGAGTCATTCAAATAGAAACAGCCTTTTTTGCAAGACAGTTAAGTAAACTGGGTGTGATGGGGGTCTAGTGACAGTAGGATGGGGATGTAGTGGAGAAACCGATCCTTTCTTATCATTAGTCGTTATCAAGATGAGTGAACAAATGCAATCGTGAATTGCATAACGCATTATTGTCAAGTTTATTTTTAATAAAGACGTAAAATCCATTGAAATTTTTAACAGCTTACAAGCAGTTTGGCGATGAAACACTATCCCATTCCCAGATGTTTGATTGGACCAAAAAAAGTCGTGGTGGTCGTGAAGACGCACAAAACTTGAGTAATGAACGCGTCGCTCGCGGTCGAGCGTGACGGATGACAACAATAAAGCCGTTAATGAGCTTGTTAAAGCTGATCACTGCCTAGGTGTTGAAAAAATTGAATCAGAGTCGGGCATAAGTGTGAGGAAGGTAGCCACACAATTATCTCGGAACATCTTGGTTTTAGAAAATTATCGACAAGGTGGGTCCCACGTCTCCTTACTGAGGCAAAAAGACAGAACCGGAAAGACAAAAGTCAGTGTCTACTGATCGTTTTCAAGAAGGAATGTCGTTTTTGAACAAAACTGTCGCTTTTGAAGAGACGTCGGTCCACCACTACACACCGGAGAGCAAGACATTATTATTTGTAATAGGAAAAAAATATCCTTTTCAAATATTTACCGATTTCGCTTGGCTTAAAAACATGGATCACTTTTGATACAACTGTATCTAAACGATAACACTGGTTCCCACGTATATTCTATGAAACTTTGCCGGCTGTGAAATTGTTGTTAAATTTTCGGCGCAAAATTCTACAAAATGACCGTCCAATATGCAAACATAGAATATGTATGTATGTAATAGGATTTCTCCTAATTCGAAGTCGTTATAAAGTAATAGCCGTATAATGGAGGAGCTGTTCGAAGCTCGCCCGGACCACCACAGATTTTTAATTGCGTTTTTCTCAAGACTGCATTTTTCAAATTGGCTGCCACGATTCAGAAAAAACTACTGAACCGATTGCGCTGAAATTTGAATAACATATTCAGCGGATCTCTAGTTGTGGTACCAGTTATAGCGGCACAGGCCTATAAATAAAGTATCAAATTAATTTTTTGATTTCAGATGAGGACAGCCGGAATCATGGCAGCCATTTGACAACTTTTTTTTTACAGCGGTCACTTTCAAGAGCTCTGCACGCGAAAAAAAACAATATGTCTTCTTAAACAAATTTTTAATGTTTGTTGAAATATGAATCGCCAAGGGCAAGTTTTTGGATACGCTGTCGAGCATTTTGGAATCTGCACTCCGCACACTCAGCCAGTGGGCTGGAAGATGCGGCCTAGGGGTGAATGCTTCTAAAACTGAATTGGTGCTATTCACAAGGAGGCATAGAATTCCGGCATTTAGGCTGCCGAAGCTCGAAGGCGTGGAGCGTAGACCATCGGAACAAGCTAAATACCTGGGTCTAATTCTGGATAGGAAGCTCAGCTGGAAATTGAATTGAATTCAGGAGCGCATTAAGAAGGTAAATAACGCGCTTTTCGCGTGCAAGCGGACTGTGGGCAAAAGCTGGGGTCACAAACCAAATATAGTACACTGGTTGTACACGGCGGTTGTGAGACCTATTCTGACCTATGGGGCAGTGGTGTGGTGGAAAGCCATGGATAAAAAGTACAACCTTAGGGAACTAGGAGGAGTGCAACGGACTGCCTGTGTTATGATCACGGGAGCCCTTCGCACAACGCCTACTGCCGCGTTGGAGGTGTTTATGCATCTGGATATCTTTGTGAAACAGGTAGCGGCAAAAACAGCAGTCAGACTATCGAGCTGCGCCCTTTTTAGGCAGAGCTCTAAAGGGCATAGTTCCATTCTCAGCGTATTCCTGGGAAGCCCTGCGGATATTAGTACGGACTACTTAATTCCAGGGATGGATTTTGGGACGCCATACGAAATTGTATATCCTAGAACAGTGGACTGGGAGAACAATAGGGTACTACGTGAAGGGAAAATCTCCGTATATACGGAAGGATCGAAAATGGAATGCGGCACTGCTGCTGGCGTCTTCTCTGAGCAGCTGAGTGTAGGGGAGTCGTTCAAACTGCCAGATGTATGTAGCGTCTCCAAGCGGAAATTCTGTCTGTGTTGCAGGCAGCAAACATCCTGTGGAGATATGCGATCAGAATATTTCACTCTACATTGACAGCCTGGCGGCCATAAAGGCGCTGGAATCGGTTACCATTAAATCCCAGTTAGTAAAGCGCTGCCGAGAAGTGCTGAAGGTACTTTGTAGTCAGAACAGAGTACAGATTTGCTGGGTGCCAGGGCATAGTAATATACTAGGGAACGAAAGAGCGGACGAGCTTGTGAGATCGGGATCGGCATCGATTGGTAGGGTAGAGGAGGATATTAGTCCACCGATATGCGGCATCAAAGCGCAAATTAGTGAGCGCTCTAAAAAAACGACCGACTCTAGGTGGGCAGGGCTGGCAAGCTGCAGGATTTCTAGATCCCTGTGGCCCGAGCTGGATAGTCATAATACTAAGAATATATTGACTTGGGATAGAGGAAGACTGCGACTGCTCGTTGGAGCACTGACGGGTCACTGTATGCTGAGGAAACACGCTATGCGGCTAGGGATAGCGGAGTCGGATATGTGTAGGTTCTGCCATGATCTGTATGCTGTGGAGGACATCACTCATATTCCGTGTGAATGCCCGGGTATCGTTAGAAGGCGTTTATGATTATGGGTAGAAGGCACGTAGCGTGAATCTTCGTTGGGGTAGCGCAACGATACGATCGCTAAATTTCGCGGAATTTTTTGATAACTTCCTGGAATTTAGCAATCGAAATTTTATTTCTGAATGAAAATTACGTATTTATGGTTATAGAATTCATAGAATTTGATGATCGTGTTATTGCGCTAGCCCTACGAAGTTTCACGCTACGCGCCTGTTGGGTAGTCTTTTCTTCGAGAGCATCGAGGATTTGAGGTCGTTAGGGTTTGACAAACTGGTCAGGTTCTGCAGGGAATTGGAGTGTTTTTGAGGTGATGGAATAGCCCACGAGGACCTGAAGGGATCGCAATGGGCCCGTACGGCGCCTAGTGAGCGCGGTGGTTCTAGCGCTGCGCTCCTTTTTAAACCTTAACCTTGAAATATGAACAAATATGTGGTAAAACTTTCAAGAATGGGTAATACATAATCTGGGGAAAAAAAATTCCCGAAAAAAGTGGAAAAAATGGCCATCACATAGGACGACCCCCTTAAATAGAGCGTGAAATATCTATGATAACAATTAAGTCTTTACTCTAGCCAGAAATGATATCGGGTGGGTACTACCTACACATTACCTTTAGCTAATCCTAATTTGTCCCCACTCATTCAATGTTAAAATTGTGTTAAGCTCGTATTTTAATATTTACTGCATCCCTACTTTTAATTCATTTCAAACACGGTGCCACTTCACAACTATTTTCTTTATGTAGCATTTGAAGTCAGAACTTAAAAAAAAAATAACACACGCATCCGCATCCTGAAAATTCGACGCGTTCTTTTGAATCAAAAGACTCGAAATATAGTTCATAAAGAAACGCTAACGGATGCCAATCAAAAGTATAAAAATAAATGTTGGTCCGAATTAAAATTAAAAACTGCCAAAAAATTTGTACTCGCCAACACTAAATTACATTGAAATGTTCTTGTTATTATAATTTTTATGTATAATTCTTCGTTTATTTTTTATTTAAAATGTATTAAAAAAAAATTTAATTCGTTTGGTTGGTTTTTTGTTTGTTATATAGATTTTATATATTTTTAAAATGTATTTTTACGATGTTCTGTTGTCGTCGTCGTCGTTTCTAATCCGAATCAATATATTGAACGATGTATTATTTGGCTCTGGGATACGGTGCACTTTTATAGCGTGCCTCGCCCCGGCTACTATGTGCATGTTTCGAGCCGGACGATGGAATCGATGGAGGATGCAGTTCGTCGTGACGTCTCGATGATGACGACGCATGATGATGATAGTTTGCGGCGCCACTATTTGTAGCTTTCCACGACGGTCGGCCACTCGACGAACTTGAACTTGACTTCATAATCATTTTCGGTTTTTCTTTTATGTACAACATAGGGAGATTTATTTATTGTTTGATTATTAAATTGAAATTTTAAGGTTGATTGGGTTTGTTTTTATTTAATTAAATTGTTTTCTTTTTATATAACTGAATTTTGGTGATTTGCTGTTTTTAGATACTTTTAAAAGTTGCATATTAGAAATTTTATATTTATTTTGTTTGGAATTTATTTAGTTTGTACTTTTTTTTTAATTTAGTTAAAGAAAAAGAAAATTATTTTTGTTTAAGTAGACGAAATATCGAAAAGGCAATCTTTTCATTTTTTTTTTATTTTTTAACAAAACTGATTTTAAATTTAAAAAAAAAACACTACGTCTTGACGACAAAAAAAGAAAGAATAAAAAATTTATTAAAATGACTCACCTGGATAGCTGGGCGAATGTGGATAGTATTCACGTCGATAATCTGAAGCTTCGTATTCGGGCACTTCGTACGGTACTCGGCTGGAAACTGTTGGAGCATGGCTATACGAATAACTATCGTATGCTGGTGGCTCGTATGCTATCGGTTCTTCGTAGTGCCGACTGAAAGGTGGTAACCTTTTAAAATACAATTGACAAGTCGTAAAAAAAATTTACTAAGCGTTCAAAGTTTGGATAAAATCATAATGAAATCAAAATCAATCAAATGAAAATGTTCGGAATTAATGAACCTGTTGTAAATGTGTAGCAGCGAAAGGAGAGTTTTCAATGTCTTTTTTTTATTAATGAGAGAGATAAACAGAGATTCGATGAATTTTTCTAAGTGCGGAATTAGCATGGAACTAAGAGAACTCACCTATAAGTCTCGTCCATTGCTGTACGCGCTCTATCCAATATCGATAGAACTTTTTGTTTTGGCGGCATCACAGTTCTGGTTGATGAAGATGATGGATGATTGGAAATAGGAGCTGGTGGTCTAAATGAAAAAAACAAACAACATAAAACGAAAAATATAAACAAACTTTGCCCTACTGCCAAATCGCCAATTTGAAATTACCTATAACCGTATGAAGATCGTGGCGCACCGGATCCACCACCCCCACCGCCGCCACCTCCACCACCACCACCACCACCGCCGCCACCACCTCCTCCACCACCACCACCACGATTCTTATAAGGCGCTGGCGCTTTTTCATATTCAACAGCGCCCGGATTATCCATCAATTCGCGCAATTGTTCTTGTCTTATCACATCATTGCTATCCGGTATTAAATATTTTCTCAATTCGGCCATTGCATAGGCAATGCGGGCATGTGCTTCAGCGGGCGGGGCAATAGTTGATATTTCGACGTGTAAATCATCGTTTAAATGGGCATATTTCGGATCCAGCGAATTTCGTAATTCTTCTTCTTTAGCACGATCTTTCATCGAATTGCGTCCGAGTACGGTCATTTTACAGAGTGTTTCTTCTTGGAGACGACGCAACGAATTACCTTTGGGTCCGAGAAGTTTACCAACAAAATTAAACTGTCAAAGAAAATGTTATTGAGAAATAGCGAGAAAATCTTTTGGTTTTATGTGGTCGAATAATTGTACTTACTTTTGGATGTTCTTTAACAGGCACCAAGACTTTTTGGGAGACTCGTATCGGTTTCTCGCGGTAAATATCTACATATTTTGGATCACGAGATGGTATACGACCGGTTTGTTGAACCTTTTCAATTTCTGTTAAGACAAAAAGAGCCAATTATTAGACGAATTAATTAACACGAAAAAGAAAATAATTTAACACTGCCTTACAGAACCGAAAGGTGGTTTTCTAAGAATTTACAATTTATTTTAAACCTGGCAGTAATTGGCTACATAAACGAAACAAAAAAATTCTGCCAACACTACCTTATTCAGAACAGACTGGAAAAAATTTACAAAAGTAGTAAATGGACAACTGAGCACACGACGTATGGATACAGTCCAATCTAGAGCAGAGCTCGACTCTGCAGTGGAGGGCCTTACTTCCGTGCTGCGCGATGCATTTCAGAAAACATGCCCAATTAGCAGACCATCCGTCTGGTGGAATGTCGAGGTTAAAACCCGGCGTGCAGAAGCTCGCAGGCTCTTCAGCAGGGCTAAATTTAGCAATTCTGCAGAAGACTGGCAGCTCTACAAGCAAGGCCTTAAATGCCTCAAGAATACTATTAGACAAGCGAAGAAGGCGTTCTGGACTAACTTCTGTTAGTCAATAGAATTAACCAATGAATCGGCAAGACTAAGAAAGGTTCTCTCTAAATCCCCAGCGGGGAATGGACCGGATCTCCCGAGGAAACCTTAGAGCTTCTCGGCAAGACTAAGAAAGGATCATTGAATCCGAACTGGGACAGTGTCTTATTACAAAGTCAGTCTCCAGAGGCACTGCGCAAGGAGGTGTGATCTCGCCCTTGCTTTGGCTTCTTGTAGTCAATTAAATCCTTGTTGAACTTGAGAACCTCGGAGTCAAGGCATGCGCATACGCCGACGACGTGGTCATCCTTGTCTCAGGGAAACACCTACCAACAATAAGTAATTTGATGGAGACAGCACTCAACAAATTACGACAATGGGCCAATAACAGCGGTTTAGGGGCTAACCCCACTAAAACTGTGCTGGTTCTCTTCACGAAGAAATACAAAATTCCAGACTGCGTTGCCAAAGATGGTAAGAGACGAACTTCATCTCTCCGACAGCGCCAAATATCTTGGGGTTGTTCTAGACAAGAAACTCAGCTAGAAACTAAATCTGGACGAACGTGTTAAAAAAGCGTATAACGCATTTTACGCATGCGGAAGGATGTTCGGTTACAGGTGGAGTCTCCAACCGAAAATAGTACACAGCCATAATAAGACCAATCTTAACCTATGGCGCTCTAGTGTGGTGGGAAGCGACTAGAAAGTCCTCATATCTAAGCAAGCTGACAAAAGTACAACGACTAGCACGCATTGGAGTCGCCCTCAGAACCGCACCCACGGCAGCACTGGAAACTATTCTCCATCTGTTGCCAATGAATACATACATCAAAAGCGTAGCTGCAAAAAGCAAAGAGTTAGGTTACTGGAGAACTAGACCTGCTGGTCACAGTACCATATTCACTGACTTCTCGTAGTGTAATATCAATAGGGAAACGGACTACATTATGCCAGAAACATGCTTCAGTAGGAAATTTTCCGTTAAAATACCACACAGGGACGACTGGAATGAAGAACGCTACCTAGACAACAGAACCATTGGTATATTCACCGACGGTTCGAAAATGACTTCTGGCACAGGCGCGGGGATATTCTCACAGGAACTCGAGATTCGCGAGTCCTACAGGCTACCAGATCATGCCAGTGTATTTCTTTGCAGTACTTCAGGCTTGCAAAATTATCGAAGCAAAGGTGAATGCAACGAAAGACATCACTATTTGCATTGACAGCCAAGCGGCTATCAAAGCCCTTAGTTCGTTCACAACACGATCCAAACTAGTTAGACGATGTCGCGAAGTTCTCAACTCCATCGGCACACGGCACAATATCACTTTCTGCTTTGTGCCACAGGCCACTGTGGAATCCAGGGAAACGAGCTAGCTTATGAACTCGCTGGAGCAGGCTCCATCCTAAGCTCTCTAGTCTAGTGGGAGAACTGCACGTTACTCTTTGGCCTGAATATGATCACGGGAAAAGTAGGTACATCCTGAGCCTGAGCAGCAAAGGTGCTAGCACACTAATCGGCGTGCTCACAGGGCACTGCCTGATCGATAAAGACGCTAGACGACTGGGTGCCAAGGCAAATGATCTTTGTCGTATCTGCGGTGACCCAGAAGTGGAAGAGTCAATCTTCTACGTCCTATACGAGTGTCCGGCTCTATTGAGAACGAAAAGACGGAACCTCGGCGCACATTTCCTCGATGACCTCGGTGATTTCGATACGGGAAAGCTATGTAACATAGCAAATTTCATTAAGACAATAAAATGGTTTTGGGTTTTCACGAGTTATCATACTCTAATGGGGAGCACAACGGACGAACACTAACGTCTATGTGAAGGAGGATGACAACATAATCACTCCACACATCATGCCATACCATACCTTATTCAGAATAAACAACACCTTGTTGGAAGTAGCAAGAGAAATCCAAATATTTCTAAAGAATAAAATCTTTCTTTATGCGGTTCACAAAACCATTTTCGCGTAGGTTTGTTTAGATTAAAAAAATGCATTAAATTTCGCGAATTTTTCTAGCGCCTGATTGAAGGTTACAAATGACCGAAAGGTCGACATTCTAAACAAAAAAAAACAAAAGCAGCGGGATATGTTTTCCAAAAAGAAAATAGATCACAAAAAATAAGATACTGAAAAAAATTAACTGTTCTTTGGCGCCATGTTTTCCCGGTATGATTATGATCTGAGCAGATCACGGCACAATACTTCAAAGAGAAAACGACGGGGGAACTCGTGCCGTGACTATGCGAAAGTGTTTATTGAAGTAATTTACATGTTTATTCAAGACATTGTCTGTATTTTTGAATGAATACCAATTGGGCAAAGATCAAATAAAATTCTATTTTGTCGGCTTCATCGGGAAATATTTCAACTCCAAACTCGAACATTTTTTGAAAGACTCACAAATTTAATTTTTGAGCCTTTTATCTCCCACATATTTCATCGTTTTTAAGGCCATAATAATTTACAGTCGTAAACAACGCAGATCTAAGAGTGCGCGGCAAAACTTCCTGGAAATGGAGCGGTTAATTAATTTAAAAATCAATTCAATCTTCAAACTTCCTTCGATAGAAATTTTTAGAACGATCAAGTCATTCTCCTTCAAGGCCTTGTCAATTATTTCAAACAAGGCAGAAAGAAACCAAACCTCACACATGAAGTCCGGTCAGGGCACTAGTACAGGAAAATATAATAGAAAAATTTATATTAGAGGATGCTCGCTTGAAGCAGATACAACAATTGTGAACGACATTATCTGAACATGACAAAAAAAGGTTGGTTGACTTTGAATTAGCACAGTTTTGTTGACACAACTTGGTCTTTGAACGCCAGTGAAGTGAATAAATTTGGAGCTGTACGAAGAACAGGAACAGGACTGGACTATATCTGTCCGATACTGTTTAAGAAGAGTATCAACTCTCTAATATTATTTTTCGAAATCTAATCGAGATTATCAAAGAAGGGTTTGCCCAGTCTACGAAGTCAGGTTCTGGCTCATATATCTCAAGATATGACAAAAGCAGATATTCCTCTCCACCAGAGAAAGTGAGCTCCTAGTATAGGATATAAACAGTTTCAGCAAGAGAACAATGAAGCGCAGAACCTTGCCTAGCCAGTTCATCTGCCCGTTCGTTTGCCGTAATCTTGCTGTGGCCAGAACCCAAAGCAAGGTTACTTTCAGTTGACTTCCTAAATGAGCTAGCTCGTCTCGGAACTGTTCATTGGGTTTAGATTTAAATTAATCTAATCCCTTAATTGCGGTTTGACTGTTAGTGAGGATTGCTATATTTCGCTTAAATGTCCGAAAGGCCTCCCTGATATAGTTCGATAGGTGGTAGAAAGCTGCGTCTGAGAAAATACCCGTCGGCTGAGAAGGTTATGGCGACGATTTTTTGTGATAACGAGAATATCCTGTTGCAACAAAAAACCAAATACTCCAGTGTTCGAACTTGGTGTGTTCCGACAAAACTTCGCATAAGAGTGACTGCAGCAGAGGCCTGCGATTTATTGCAACCTTAGGCCGATAGCTGGATTTTCGCTTTTGTTTATAACAGAAAAGGTAGCGTACGAACGGATTATCGCAAATCATATTCGGGAAATGGTTATCGCAGATACTATTTACCCCTGGGGAAAAACATAGCAGAATAATCGCCTTCTGCTGGGAGCTTGACAAAAATCATGTACAATAGATTAGGTTACAGTGGCGGTCTAAGCTTCATATAGCGATATCACTACTTTGAGAAGACTTAATGTTCTCATAATGATTGCGCTCATGTCTCGATCTGTACTGAGAGTTCTTCATTAAATTCAAACGTCCCTGTTACTGCCGCAATGCTTAGTAAGCTGTTTTCAGAGACTTCTTTAAGACTTGAGAGTGTAGGTGCTCCAGGAACCGTCAAGCGTCTCTTAACAAGAGCTGAACATCTGGACAGGACGTGCTCTAGAGTCACTCGTTCTCCAGGTAGTTTGCAGTGATCATTAGTAACCAACCTGTACGCGTGAGCTCCAACCTAGTTGGTAATAATTCCGACTACAGTTGCGCATTGCGTAATACTAGCAAATTTTTGGAATTTTTTCGTTCAATGTATTTCACATTATCTTCGTTGTTTTGGAAGTTGATATCGGTTGCCACCTGGCCTCGGCTAGGCTTACCATCTTATTTTCTAGAGTTATGAACGATGTTTAGAGGAGGCGGTATGACTATCATGGTTCTATGCTCCATGCTTGCACGTTTTTTTTTAGCAAGTTCATCCGCGAGCACAATATACACAATATGCCACTGTAACCCGGAACCCAGCAGAGGTCCTTTTTCCTATTTGAGCACAGTTTCTGTAGTGCATGTCGACAGTTACGTACTGTCTTTGATAGTGCAGAACTGTAATGCCGTTAGAGCTTACTGACTATCCGTATACGCAATTTGTGAACGATTTCAGCTAGTACTTCCGCTTTGGAAAATGCTGAGGCTGTAGCAATAATTATCTGGCAGATTAAATGAATGCACGGCTGCGCCTACTCCTGCTTCCAACTTTGATCCGTCGGTGTATACGTTGATGGACACGTTTTCGGCATTGTTTCCCAGTACTCTATACTGGTATTCTTATCGAAAACTTCCTGTTAGACTAGAGCTTAGAATTTAAAAAGTCCTTGGTCTCTATTGCAGGTAAGCTAATCTTACTTTCTTTCTTGTTTTGATCAGCCTTAGGGAACCTTTGCAAGCCACATTCTTCACAAACAGGTCAATAGGCGGTAGGGAAAAAAGGATGTTGAACGAGTCTGAGGAGGTAGTTTTAAGGCATTTGTTATCCCATCAAACCTGTCTCTGAACTTTCTCTTATGACTGTAGGTTTGTCGAGAGCTGATCACCATATTAACTACAGTCGTATAGATCCACTACGTGATTTTCTATTCTGCATTTTCTACCGAACATTCTTTTGGACACGTAGAAAACGATGCTTTATCCGTTCTACAAAATTAAATTTCCGTGTAAGCTTACTGCCCAGGATTACCACAAGGTACCTTGCATGGTTTTTGAGGATTAGTTTAATGTTGCCATCTTCGGCAGTTTAAACTGTTTCCAGTTTTGGTTCTCCTAGGAAATAAGACCAGTTCCGTTTTTTATGGGTTAACAATGAGCCCTCTGGTACCTGACCAGTTTTGCAGTTTGTTATGGAGCCTTGTCGTAAGTTCAGATAACGTGTTTGTGTATTTCTCAGATGCTAGTATAACGATATCGTCGGCATAGATCACAACGTCCCTTTAAGAGTTGTTCATAGCTTCCAGTACGTTATTCAGAGGGAGTATCCACAAGTGGTGATAATACTCCTCCTTGTGGAGTGCCTTTTTATTAGTAAATTTGTAGGAAATGTGCACAACCCTATTCCGACGATATAGATCTGCTTCTTAGCAGTGTTTCGGGCTATTTGCTTATTGTTATATTGACATTTGCAGAACATAGATTCTCAACATTTGCTTTACGTAGTAACATTGTTGAAAGCCTCTTATATATCCAAGAAAATTCCTAGAGTGTATTCTTTGCATTGTTGCGATTTCTCGATTGTTACAGCGACCTCTTGTAGCGCCGGGTTCAACGATTTCCCTTTGGTTTATGCATGTTGGACTCTGAGAGGTGCTTGGGGTATATGGTTACTCTGACGTGCACACCTAGTGTCATTTCTAGTGTTTTAAGGATAAATCATGTTAGGCTGATGGGTCTATAGTCCTTCAAATTTACATAGCTTCTTTTATCAGTTTTCGATATAAATACCACACGAGCGTTCCTTCATGCTTGCTGAACCTAATTGGAAATCTCCTCATTGTATGACCAGGATCACGGCAACTCGGAAATTGAGTTTTTAAGAGCTCTTCGAGTGTTTCCTTCCTATCCTTCGGCTAACTACCATCCATTCATCCTACTTGGGCCGCGGTCCGAATTACGCTCATGATGCTCACATCACTAACAGTGCTTATGGTCGGTCCGAATTGTTGGTAAGCTTATATCGCTTTCAATTCGGACCGATCGTGTGCACACAGTGCCTATCCTCGAAACCGTGAGCTGTGTAAGCGCAAGAATATTACCTCTCCATGCAAATTGTATGCGTTGTGAGCGCAATTCAGATCCAGTGTAAGCGCACTAAAAGTGCAGAAAGCGTAATTCGGACCGCGGCCTTGGTAGAGCGTGCGGAGTAGGATTCTAATGTGCAGTAAAGAGGGGAACAAAGGATTTGCGGGACTGGCTGCAAACTATTTTCTGTAATTTTGTAGCTCAAGTTTGTACAGCAACTGTTCGAAGACCACCAGCAAAATGTAGATAACACTTAGATACTAAAAAAAACCAAATTATGACTCCGGCAGCCTTTTCTTTCTATCGGGGAACAATTAGTAGTTCGAGTGAGGCGAATCGGGAGAAAAAAGGGCGATGCGTAACGAGTCTAAACTCTCAATTTTGTGACTGCGAGCTGGTGCGTTATCTTGATAAAAGTGTTTTGTGTGCCAATCAATCGTGTACGTTTTTCCTGCAGCTAAGGAACTGTACGCGGTATCGCGCCGTAGTGTTTCTGGCATTCCGGCTGTTTAGAATGGTACTGTAATAGACATAACTTCTCGTGAGATGAGTACGATGAATTAACATAGAAAGGGGGTCTTTGTACAAGTGCAATAAAACAAAAACTGAAATTTTCGTCTTACTAAGAAATCAATATCACGAAGAAATTGATAAAGTGGGCGATAAAACAATACGCGGGTTGTTCTCTGTCGAGAGTAGGTAAAAAACTGGCAGCTCATGGGAATCTGAAACGGGGCCCACAAAAATATCCTGTTTACAAGTGAAAAAAAATTTCCGGTTGAAAAAAATTATAGGGTGTGAGCGTAAACCCTATAATTGTTTTCAACCGCAAATTTTTTTTCACTTGTTAACAGGATATCACATCTCGAGAAGCCGTTGAAAAAATTCCGATGTTCGAAAAAGCGATGATTTTATATGGAGTGTCGTTTGAAGCTGCTATTACGGTCCATTTTTACGAACAAGGGGTCGAAACATGGACTACAAATTATAAAAGTGACATTTTTGAGAAGGTTGTGAATCATGTAAGCTTTACATTGTTTGCAGATAAGAACAGGATGTTCCAATCAGCGACCGTACACAAAACGAAATCGGAAGGAATGTTTTAAATCCGGTATTGTGAAACCGCTAAAGAGAGCGGCTTCGAAAACTTTGGAACTCCGTGACTAGACTGTTTGACAAAGTACATGACAGTAAAGGGTGGACATTTTGAGTAGGTGAAAATTGTTTTTAGCTCAGAAATAAATAGTTTACTTGTTTTTATTCTTTAAATAACGCCTTGTTTATGAGGAATAGAACGATGCGATGCGTACTGCATTATCTTTTTGCAGCACAGAGCATTCCGGACGATTACAAGTTCTCATTTGACCACTCTGAAAAATCTTGATATCACTTGAGTCCCGTATTAACCCAATCGAATTGACAACGGATTGTTAACATTTTTGGCAAAAGTTCCAGCAGTCACTGTGCTAATCGAAGGAGCAGACTCACCATAATGTTCATCTAGATTACTCCGAGTCGAGAGGCGTTCGATACGTAGCGTGGTACGCATACTAAAAGGACATCAGCGTCGTATGCGCATGTGATTCGGAACCATCCTTCACCAGCAATTTTTTGATAGTTGCTTGAACACAAGCGGTC
Organism: Beris morrisii; assembly: GCA_951812415.1. Taxonomy (NCBI): domain Eukaryota; kingdom Metazoa; phylum Arthropoda; class Insecta; order Diptera; family Stratiomyidae; genus Beris; species Beris morrisii. Next base: position 33,935,202 of record OX638313.1, on the reverse strand, counting down.
CGAGTGAGCAGTGGAATTCGTGAAGCGATTCAATTTATTATTCTCAAAGGGAAATTGAACATAAAACTACGTGAACGAATTGAAGGCAGGTCCACAGGCTGGGCGAGCATTGAAGAAGCACCTTATCTAGTAGCTCTAAAATCAGGTGTGATGAACCGCATACGATATTTTTTTGGCAGACAGGCGAGTTGGTTACAGCCGACAATGTACATTTTACTTTCCGCAAGATGGGGCCACGCTTGTTCACTCTGGAGAATAAACGAAATCGCAGGCGAACATCAGGACGACTGAGCAGACCAAAATAACCATAAGAGATAAAATGACACTGGATTGTTCATGCCTGAAGGAAGTCAAAGGAAAATTTCTACAGGCTCCGAATTGCAAATCGCAAGGAGACCGAAGGGCTGACAGTAAGACACGGTGAGAGCTTACTACAGCGGCAGTTGAATTTAGCAGACGTTGCTACAACTGCCAAGAATAGGGCATCCGGGTTACGAAAGGTGTTTAAAGTTGGTTCAAGAAACTTACTGGTTTCCGAAGATGAGGCGTTTCATCTTGAAATATGTGAGATCGTGTCTGAAGTGTTCATTTGCAAAGGGCGATTATGGGCGAGGCGAATGGTTTCTATATCCATTGGAACGGCGGGCGATACCGTTTGATACAGTGCATGTGGATCATTTGGGTCCGTTTATGAAGAGTGTGAAGGGAAATTCATACTTGTTGGTGATGATTGACGGTTTCACTAAGTTTGTATTGGCGAGGGCGACAAAGACCTTGAGATCAACTGAGACAGGGGCGAGACTGAGAGAGATATTCTCTGAATATGGTTACCCAAGGCGTATAATAAGTGACCAGGATTTGGCGTTTACCAGTAGAGTATTTAGGGACTTTGTTGCGGAAAAAGGCGTTAGACATGTCCTAAATGCAATAGCTACACCGAGGGCTATTGCATTTAGGACTCCCACGGAAGTCGTGGTGTAATAGCAGAATTGGCGAGTGGCGAGCTAGCTAGCGAGGCGAGAGATCAAGGCGACGAGGAAATTCTGTCTCGTAATGAGAACTCACAAGGCGTGACTGGCGATAGTACTCAAGATGGCGTAGATACCATAGGTATGAATCTTGATAGAGGTGCGGCGGGGGCGTCCTATGGAAATGTAGCTCAGAAAAAATCGGTGACGACTCTTCCAATTCTGTGACACGAAAAAGGCTATTACTGGACCGCGCACAGTCGAGTGAAAATATCGCCAAGGCGGCAAGGCGAATGAAGATCGATACGATCAAAGGCGGAAAAGGGCGATCAAGTATTTTGTAGGCGAACTTGTATTATGGCGACATGCAGTTGCAAGTAAGTCAGGTGTTGGCATGAGTAGGAAATTGGCGAACAAATATAACGGACCTTTTCCAATAAGAAAGCAGTTAGGTAATGATAGGTACGACATCCGAGGCGATTAAGGACGTAAGGGGATACAAAAGATACGAGGCGGTTGTGGCGGTAGACTCTCTTAGGAGGTATCATGGCGTTAATGAAATGGATGTGGATGTTGGCGATGAAAGTGGCGAAGAGGACGATCGACTAGATCTAATCGATCTCTTGGAGTCGTAGGGCGAAACGTTAATGAAGACATTAATCTCTTTTCATGATGGCCGAATGTTACGATCCTCTGCGAAAGATGTCGCAGGTGCCAGTAAGCGGCGTTAATACGGGCACTATTCGGAGAGGGTGGCGTGATCCTGGGTGCAGTCGTAATCGGAATGGCGAATAGGCAGCATTTCTAATATTTTGTGAAATATTTAATAATTAAAGGCGTTTTATTATCGGCATTAAAGTGCGTTATAACACTACATTCGGCTAAGATCTCCTCTAAACTAGTACAGCAATGTCGTAACGAACTAGACGGTTTAGCGGATCGGCTCAAAGTCACTGTGCTCTGGATTCCGGGGTATAGAGATATAGCGGAAAATGAGCACTGATGATCTGGTCCAGAAGGGCTCCGCTCTTCCTGGCTCTCTTGCAGAACCAGTTCACGTTTCCGCTTGTCAAGCGGGACATAGTCTTTCACTTCCATTCAGTGGCTAACTCCAGATAGAAAAGCCTAACCACCTGCGACATATCTAGGAAGATGTGGCCATCTTACAACCGAGCCAAAACACACGAACTTCTATACAAGACCCGGGCAGACATCTCCAGAATCACGGCGATCAGTACAGGTCACTGGTCAATTGGGGATTATGCAGCCAAATTGGGCATTCCATTGTACACTGCACGGACACGAACGAGCCAGTGTCGCACGTTCATTTCCTTTGGAATGTCCGGCTTTAGCTAGAGCCCAAGGGCGAGCACTAGACAAATCCTTCTACGGCGACCTGAGGGAGATTTCGAGGAAAACAATTGGAGAGTTGTTACTCTTCCTAAACAGTACAGGGTGGATATAACGGACCGAATTTTCTCACACACATCTTTTAAATTCGCCAGTCACAACAACACCTAACATTAGGGTTTAATACGAGTTTGTGGTTCCAAAACGGCCTCCGCCTGGAGGACAGGGCTGCTACTTAAATCATTCCTGGAAAGCAACCTATCACCCTCGGTAGCAATTAGTTTAAGTTTTTTGAGTTTGATTCAGATGCTATGTACAATCTTAGGAGACTGAATATTAATGTCATTTTGTAGGGATTGCAGGCAGTCAAGGAGCTCATAGCTGGAAGGTTAAACTCTTCTCAAAATAAAAGAATGTGGCTGAATTCTTTGAAAGTGAATAATAAAACCTTCCCCACATGATGTGACATGAACTTCGTTGTTTCCAGCACGTTTTAACTTCTTTCTAGATTGTTCGTTGCCATGTGTTGTGATCACCCCACGTTTTCCTTCCAGGCTCCAGTCCCAAGACGGTTTGGATATGTTTCGCTCTAGGTTCCTTCTAATTTTCAGGAAGTCACGACCAGAAGGGAACCAAAACTTGTCAGCTGGTAGGGTTGCGCAAAACTTATATGAATTTAGTGTCGTGTACGATTAATCTAAATGACGTAATTGGTCGTTACATCGTAAAAACTTGATTAGGAGGGCAATTGCACATCTTTTAGCAAGAAACGAACGTGACGTTCAGCACACGTGCTTCGATTAGTCTAAGTTTGGATCAGATTTCTCATAAGGTGGCCGTGGCGTTTCAGTTGATTCGGTAACAGAGCGACGTCAAGAAATTGATTTATCATGGACTGGCCTTTCATAGCCAATCCCGATTGTGTCCTTCGCACACCGAAATAAACCCCAGCAACAGACAAAACAATTCTTCCCAAATTCGAATTCCGGTGTCTGGTCGCATTGGATTTTCAACGCAGGCCAACGACCAGTACCGCTCAATTGGCCTTTGTTTAACGTCACCGGGAGCCGGCTAATCGAATTAATCCGAGAAATTCGAGAAAAAAACAAAAATAATTCGAAGGTGAAAGAGTTCCCACCTTGCAGACATTCGGCCGCAAATAACCCACAGACCTTGATTCTATTCCTGCGGCCGGGCCGTACAAGAAACATTGGCGAAATTTACATAATTCATAATGCCGCCGCGTCACACAATTACACAAACGTAAAAACAGATTTCATGGCAAAAGAAAAAAAAATAAGAGAAAAAAACGGGGTGCAATTTTGCAGCCGCCTTCACGACAAGATGGCCGCAGACGCTGTCGTTGTTGTTTTTTTTTTCTCTCTCGGCAGTGTCCTTCCGCTGAAATATTTTTTTTCCCAATTTGACAATTTCAATTTACCTCCTTCGAGCAGACGTTCCGCAATCGGAAAATTCTTTTCCATTTTCGTCTTTTCGACGAGACAGTCGCGTATGTAGTCGGTGGCCTTCTCGTTAAGCTGCGGCTGATCATTTTGCGGATCGTCGGTGTTATCGCCTGTGACGCCGCCGCCGACTTTTCGCTTGAAATCACTTTCCTCGTCGTTGTACGAGTAGTCGCCGTTTCCTTCGTACGATTCCGTCATTGTCGATGCGATCGAATGGCGCGTGCAATGTCCGGAAAATTATAAAGAAATCAATTCCACTTTTCACTGTATTTTTTTTTTCGTCGAAATCCGGGGAAAACGTCTTTTTTCGTCTTCAACGAACGGCACTTGTCAACATGTCGGCTTTCGGCGAGCCGATTGATTTTCGCCGTAGTGGAAAGTGCTGTTTCGTTCGAAGTGTGCGGTGTGTGTGTGACGTTCCGGCGAAATGGTATTATGTTGGTACCAATGAAAATCGAAGGTGTGTGATGTCACAGAGTACGTTCAAGAATTGTTCGCAGTTTAAAAATTTGATAAATCCACCAACATCGTTACTTTTTCAAAATTTGAAGTCGTTACTTTTAAACTGGAATGCTAAATTTGATTAAAAAAGTTACAGATGTTAATGCTGTTATGACACTGGCTATTTTGCAGCTGTGGTCTATGTAAAATCGACCATTAGTTAGGAGTTAGTGTCGACGTTATAACAACGTATATTGAAATATTAATAACTGATAAAAAAAATCTGCCAATGGTCTGGACGAAACTTTATTATTTTTCGGGTCAAAGTTCGGGAGAGGTCAAAGTCATCAGTTGTTTCGAGATTATGAGATTTCTTGGAAAGTTAATTTTGTTCTTAAAATAAAAATATTTAAAATCGATATTTTTAGCCGGTTAAACATTGAAAAAGTCCGTGTAGACTATTCGAATTTCGGTATATTATGTACACTAAAAGGCCACAGAAGTAAAAACGAATTTGCTGCCTTATCAGACTTAAAACGAATTGTTAAGTGTTATGACGAATTGTTAAAATGTATACAAACCCATTACATCCACTTGAGGGTAGTGGCGGTCATAGAGGGGGGGCCATGGTCTGTGGAAGTGAAAAGCGATCTAATATCTCATCAAACCTAAGAAATATGTCGAAGCTTTGAAAAGCATACAACCCCTAAAAATACTGAAATTGACTTTTTAGCGCTTATATAGGAAACCTTAGGAAGTAAAAATGAATTCGATATAACATCAGATATACAACCCCCTTACATCCACTTATTGGTTGAATATCCAAAAATCCTGAAAGGAGTTAAGGGCTCATATACCCTGGAAATTTTCAAAAACTAGATTTTTTTTTTACAGATTTTTATTTATTATACTTTTATGAATTAAAAAAAAATTTGAATTTAGAAAATTCCACTCCATTACAAAGTTATGGAACCAGACATCGGTTCGAAGCGGCTTCCTGGCTAATTGCCGCGCCACTCTCAACAGCAGCGTTTAGCATTTATTTTTTTCGCAAAAGCTGGGTTTCTTTTTTTTTTTTAAATTTTGATAACTATTTTCTCTATAGTCTGACGAGGAGTTTTTTTAATTTTATGCTTGGATTTTTTTTTATAACTTATTAAACGCAAATTTTTTTTAAAAAACTGATTACTAAAGTTTGAAATACTGTAACTTATTTATTTTTGAAAAAAAAAAAATTCCCTCCGTCAGACTATAACTACTACATTATTTTACAAGATTCTTTTTTATTTTTGCAAATTGAATTATTTTTGGTGAAGTTATGATGCCGACCAGAAGGCGCCATGGTTTTCATAAGTAGTCCATTTATACCCGTAAAAAACAATGTTAATATTAAAAAAAAAAATTTTTTTTTTATAGTTGAATAGTTAATAATATATGTGAAATCAACAATTAAATTTTTTTTTCACCATATAACCTTTATAATAATTTTTCAAATTTACTCGGCTTTCAGCGCGTGCAGGGGTACGTGAGCCCTTAATAGATAAATATGAAGACAGAACGAGAAAGTAAAAACAATTCAATTTGTTATCCATTCTAAAAGAAATGACGGAATTCGTGAAAACGTATTCAACCCTTTTATACCCTCTTAGGGCTGAAAAAGGCAAAAACTTAAAAACAAGTCTTAGGCGATTATTACGCAAGCCCTTTGTAGCATTAGCCGTTCTATAGATAGGAAAAACACCAACCACCCCCGTACCATACTACCCCCATAAAAAATTATATTTTTCCAACATGCTACAACTATAGCTCTATCTAAGTTTCAGCTTTATTGTATTAAAGGTTCTCGAGATATAAAAATTAGAATCTTTTCCTTTTCACCCTTCCCCACTCTCAACCTCTACACCCTCACCCCCAAAATTTTTTTTCTGCTAGGGGTCTATTGGGCCTACATTGCATAAAAATTTGAAGAATCTATCTTACACTGTTCTTGCGATATGAGACGTGATTTTTTACAAAAATTCTTATCCCCTCCACTTTCATTAACAAATTTTACATTCAGCAAACTTTATTTGTCAACCTTTATACAGAAACCGAATTTTATTTGACTAGTGCAATTGGTTCGGGAGATATCGTAATCTGAAGTTTTTCACCCTCAGCCCTCTTACGCCACTGCCACCACTCAAAAATTTGTTTCCGATCTATTTTCCTAGTATACCTACAGATGTTCATTAAGTTTTAATTTCGTATAAAATAATAAAGTTGCGCCCAGACTTTATTCACGTATTTGTTTTTTCAATAGATGATTCAATAGAAGTCAAAGTGAATTTGATCTCATTAAACCTAAAAAATTCGGAATTCGTCAAAACTTGAACAATGGCTTACTCCCCAGGGGGTTTAATATCAAAAAATACTTAAATCGGTTTATTCCCGACTATATTCAAAGCATTTAGAAGTGAAAGTGAATTCTATATGTTCTGGAATGGCTCTATACAGTTGTCAATTATTAGCTTTGTATCCTTTGCGGCTTCCAAGAAATTAAAATCAATTTTTTTTCATTTCCACCCCCTCACACCATTACTCGCAACACCCACACCCTACAATTTTTCTCCGCTAGAGGTCTACTGGTCCTAACTCCTGTAAAATTTTCAAGATCGTATATGATACGGTTCTTAAAAACCTCACCCTCAAAAACACCCCCATACTTCACCTCACCCTCAAAAACACCCCCATACTTCACCACCCGCTCAAAAACACCCCCCTACTTCACCAACCCCCCTTAAACATTTTAACACTTTTCTAATCTCCTGGTATCTCTTTAGACAACCACAAAATTTCAGCCATCTGACATCAATCGTTTAGGAGATCTAGATTTTAGAATGTTTCAATATCAGCTTTCAAGCGTTTTGGAAGCATTGTTTTTCCCCCCCACTCCCACACCCCTCGACCCCTATGGGTCCACTATCATAGTACTCCATAAGTTTCAGCCTCTTAGCATAAGCGGTTCCTGAGATCTAGAAACCAAAATTGTTCATCTAAAACGCTTCCCTCCTGCCTCTCTCTTACAACCCCACCCCTCCAAAAGCTACCACTCGCAGGGGTTCACCCATTCTACCTACCATAAAAATTTTAACGTAATATCTCAAGGAGTTTGAGAGCTACGCCACTTCAAACGGTTTTACGTACGGCGTCTACGGCGGACAGACGGACATTTTTTTTTCTTTTTTGGTGTTTACTAGTCCTAAAACGTGAAAATACAAAATTTCAGGGTAGCAAATTTTTTTTGAAATTTGAGGTCGATAACAATACTTTATTATTAAAAAATCATAAAGTGAAACGCAAAAAACAAATGAAATCGAATTTTCTGGTTCTGGAACTCCACTTCTTAGGCCAACCCTGCCTCATTTTTTACCCGATTTTCTTTCTCTTTGATTTTTTGAGTAGCTGGTTATTTCACCTTTATTTTGATAGGCGACACCTGACTACTCGGCAAAATATTTTTCGGAAAAGTGATTTTTTCACAAGAAATGGGAAAAAATCACAAGGAGGTAGTACCTTTGGCAACTTTTCTGAAAAATACTAAAATGCTAAAAATTCGAAACCTCTTGAATTAAGCGAGAAAAAAATTAGAAACAAAATCGAAAAAACATTCCTTCTCTTTGATTTTTTGAGTAGCTGGTTATCTCACCTTTATTTTGATATGCGACGCTTGACTATTTGGGAAAATAGTTTTTCGGAAAATTAATTTTTTCACAAAAAATCACAACTTTTAAACTTTTCTGAAAAAAAAAATAAAATGCTAAAATTAGGAAACCTCTTAAATTAAGCGAGAAAAAAATTAAAAACAAAATCAGAGCAGAAAAATATCGAAATTCCTTAAATTGAGCGAGAAAAACGGAAAAAACCAAATTAAATCGAATTTTCTGGTTCTGGAGGTCACCTTTCTCGGCCAGCACTGGCTCATTTTTGACCCGATTTTCAGAGTGTTTGATTTTTTGAGTAGCTGGCTCACTATTGCTATTTGCGTTCATAATCAAGCGGCCATCAACACAACACGATCCAAACTAGTTAGACGATGTCGTGGCGTTTTTAATTCTATCGGCACACAGCACAATATTACTCCCTACTGGGTGTCAAGGCACTGTGGAATCCAGAGGTGTGAGTTAGCTGATCTCTGTTTTGAGCAGGCTCCAGCCTAGCCTCACTAGTGGAAGACCAGCCAGTGGCTATTCCCATCGGATCCATAAAACAGTCTATCAACTCACCATGCTTGCAGTAGTGGGCAGGCACTAGATGATCAAACCTAGTCAATAGTCAATATCAAATTCTTTGGCTTGAATATGATCACGAGAAAAGCAACTTCGTCTTGAGCCTGAGCAGGACATCTCTCCTACTAATTGGAGTGCTCACAGGGCACTCCCTAATCGGAAGACACGCTAGAGGGCTGAATGCCGAGGCAAATGATCTTTGTCGTAGCTGCGGTATCCCAGAAGTGGAAGCGTCAGTTTTCAACGTCCTATGCGAGTGTCCGGCCCTATCGGGAATGAGAAGACGTAACCTTAGAGCATCTTTCCTCGATGACCTTGGTGATATCGATAACGGAAGCTATGTTACATAGCACATATTAAAAAATCCCCAAAATGGTTTTTTCGAAAAATTCTAGTCCCCCTCTTCCTCCATGATCCACTGAATTCCCTTAAAAATTGTATGGTTACCAAACTCCCCTTGTCCATCTTAAAACACAAACAAAATTTTATTTTCCTGGTATAATTGGTTCGTTAGTTATGGCAATGCAAACTTTTTCATTCACCACCACCACATGTCTCTGACCACCCTCAAAATTTTCCGATATATTCCCTTGGTATACCTATAAACAATCATTAAGTTTCAACTTTATGGCAAACTCATTCACACATATCGACAATTCCTTTGCTAATGGCTCCACTGTCAGATATGTAAGTACCAACTTTCAACATCCAAGCATAAGCGGCTCCTCTGAGAGCCCAAATTGGGCCAGGGCCTGCAGGACACATTGTCTGAAGTTATATCGGTTCAGCGTCCGCGTCCTCCAATTTGTGCATCTAAGAAGCGATCTTTAAGGTAAACATGGACCATCGAAGGTAGACGTTAATACATTCCTTTATTAAAGGATCGTAAGACTGATTTTTGCCCAGCTTGATTTCGGTATTTGCGCATTGTAGCCTTACAGATCCAAACCCCATTTAGCCGCGAAGGAAGGACGGCAGCACTAGAACAGATTTTATCAAAGTAGCAAGGTTGTATCACAGTCCAGCAAACCAGTAGGTTAATGTTCTAGGATTCCAGGATTTTCATCGAAAACTAAACAAATAAACCGAAACCGTATGCTACCTTAAAACATTTAAATTAAAACAATAATATCTAAAGTTTGGGTTATACTTCTAATAAGATTGTACACGTCGCGCTCGATTTGCATATGATGGGCTCTCTCCTGGATCCAAACATATGTGGTTCCCAACGTTCCCGACATGTCCTATCCTTGCCACTTCCCGCTATCCATAATATATTGTGAAAATTTGCATCAATGCACGACTGTCTTGCATACAGAATTCTATTACGGTGTAGTTATATATGTCTACAATGGCGATACGAATTGACAAGAAAACAGAGATATCACGCATCGGCAAATAAAACTCCTCAAACCATCCAATCATTGAAACTGTCAACAAGCATTCGGAGAGCATATAAAAGCAATACGGTACGTTTTATATGTTTATATTTTGAAATTCAAACGTCAAATTTCAATTTCAGAATTCTCTGGTGTAGAATACGTCAAATACAATATTGCATAAGTAAAAGAGGGGTGGGAAGGGGGGTGGGTGTACTGAAGGGAAAATGTTCTTCAAACATTCATTGTATAACCTAGTAATCGAGAAGAACGTAAAGTGATGAAAATGCCTTTCAATGCTCCTAGCACCACGCCTGTTTAAATTACATACTTGTTTGGCTAGTCCCACGTTGGGCGCCTGTTTTTCATATATCTAGGAGGTATTATTTCTACTTAAAAAGGTCCCAATAAGATTTCTGAATGTTTTCGACTCGGAAGACCAACTCCTAAATATACGATGAGATTGGCGCCCAGCGTAGTGCTCGCTAAGAAAGTAATTAATTTAAGACTGTTTTCTTATTCATAACTAATCCTTTAATTATTTTGTCATTTTTCAACCAAAACAATAACTGATAGACGAATACGCGTTCGCTACAAATGGCGCCCAACGTAGGGCAAGAAGGTCTCTCTCTTTTATTTTATTATTTTAATAATAGAGTATTGTTATTGATTTTTTAAAAAAAAAAATTTGCTACCCTGAACATTTTTTTTCCACGTTTCATGACTAATAGACACCAAAAAAGCAAAAAAAAATTTCAGTCCGTCTGTGAGCCGTCCGCCGTACGAAAAACCTTTGAATACTTATAGCTCTCAAACTCTTTGAGCTATTAAGTTGAATTTTTTTTTGTTGGTAGACTGAGCAGACTCCTTCAAGTGCCCACCTTTTGAGTAGTGGGGGTGTGAGGGGGGAGGTGGGGGAAGCGTTTTAGACGAAAAATTTTGGTTTCTAGATCTCAGTAACCGCTTAGGCTAGGAGGCTGAAACTTGGAATTTATATAGAACATCGATAGTGGACCCATTTGAAAAAAAAAGATGATATAGGTAAAGGGGTGTGGGAGTGGGGGGAATAATAATGCGTCCGAAACGCTCGAAAGCCGAGACGAGACATTCTAAAATCCATATCTCCTAATCGGTTAATGTCACGAAATCAAAACTTAATAAACATCTGTGGGTATACTAGGAGAATAGATCGAAAACAAATTTTTGAGTGGGGGCAGTGGCGTACGGAGGTGGGGGGTCAAAAACTTTAGATTACGATATCTCACGAACCAATTGCACTAGAGAAACAAAATTCGTTGTTTGTATTAAGGTTGACAAATAAAGTAAAATTTTTTAAGGAGGCGGTGGAGTATGGAAGTGGAAAGGATAGGAATTTTTCTTAAAAATAACGTCTTATATCTCAAGAACAGTGTATGATAGATGCTTAGAATTTACACCAGAATAGACCCCTAGCAGGGAAAAAAAAATTTTGGTGGTGAGGGTGGGGGAGGATGAAAAGGAAAAAGTTCCGATTCTTATATCTCGAGAACATATAATGATATAAATCTGAAACTCGGTATTTGGATAGAACTATAGTAGTAGCATGTTGAAAAAATATAATTTGTTATAGGGATAGTATGATACGGGGGTGGGGGGTGTTTTTCCTAACTATAGAACGGCTTATGCTAGAAAGTTGAAACTCGGTATGTCAAAGTAATTTTGATTAAAAAAAAATTCAAATATTTACTGGCGTTTGAAGGGGCAAAAAAAATTATCAGTGAAAATGGAATGCATATATTTTTACGATTTTCGTCATATCTATTAGGTCTTCCCAAATATTGAATTCATTTTTATTCTACAGATTATTCATATTGTTACATGTAAACTTGGCAACCGCGCAACCGTGCAACTTGATCGTTTCACATAATGAAAACAACAACAACCGAAAACCTAGCTGAAAAATAACCCAATCAGAAATAAGGTGAAACAGCACGGTTGTATATCTCTTCTTAGCGAATGCTCTCCAATGCACTAGAATCCAATTAGAATCAAAGTCGAAAGATCTCAATCTTCTACACACACCACTGAATGAAGATCGAAATCGAAAGCTCTAAAGCTTTCGAGAAGGTTCTACACTGAACGAAGATCGAAATCGAAAGCTCTAAAGCTTTCGAGAAGATTCCACAAGCATCGAAGGTTCAAGTACATCCTAGACTGTAACCGACTAGTATATAAGCAGGTGAAGCTCTCAGCGAAGACACAGTAATCTCGATTACGTCGACTGCGAGTATACGCGACCGTGTTGAGAGAGAACGAAAGTGAACGAGTTAAGCGATATATGGTATAAGCGGGCGGTACTGCCATACAGTGCGAATTATTGTGCGAATAGAATTAATAGTGCGAATAAATAAATAATCACTTATTTTTATTTTAACCGAATTGTGTTTTACTTGAAATCCCGGCGAACCCCTAGCTCGCAACAATATAAATACCTAGAAAGCATTTTCAGGTTTTTTTGAAATTCTACCCCCAAGCTGGTGTAATGGTGTTGTATACATTTTCATGAATTCAGCCGTATCCCTCAGGTCTGATTAGATATCGAATAACTTTTCACTTCCAAGGGCTTTTTTAATAATCACCTAAAACCCGTTTTCGAATTTTTTCCTTTTTCAACCCCTAAGAAATGGGTTGAACACGTTTTCACGAAATTCGTCATATCTCTTAGGAGTGATAAGACATCGAATTGGTTTTCACTTCCTCGGGCTTTCTTTATATATAATATATCTAAAAACTTATTTCAGGATTTTTTGATATTCAACCCCAAAGTGGGTGCAAGGGGGTTCCATATGTTTTCACAAATTCCTACATATTTCTTAGTTCTAATGAGATATCGAATTCATTTTCACTTCCTACATAATCGTCAAAAAGATGATTTCAGGATTTTTAGATATTCAACTCCAATAGGACGTAAGGCTTTCGATATATTTCTTAGGATTGATGAGATATTAGATTGGTTTTCACTTCCACAGACTTTTTATATAATCGCTTACAAATGCAGTTCCGATTTCATGTAATGGCCCAAAACCAAATCACGAAAAACTTCCTAATCACTTAACATATGATATTATACTACGACTTAGACCTCGTCCCGGAGTATGACCAAATTATGTAATTCATATGTTATATGTGGCAGCGGCGTAAGTATTATAGCGCGACCCCATTCTAACCGCTTCCCGAAATTTTTTTTAGGTTTTCAGTCACATAGTACCCTACACCGCATCGCAGAATTAAATTCGTTCCGAACTTCAACCCAAAAAATAGTAAAGTTGCGCCCAGACTGTTGGCAGATTTTTTTGTATTGCAGTCGAGATGAAATTTTCAAAAAAAATTGGTATATTTCTTCGTTTCAGGGTTTGTAGACACCAGTGAAAGCAACTGATATGTGATCCCATCATGTACAAACTTTCATCGAGTCCCGTTTTTTTTGTTGTTATATTTGTTGCAGTTTAACTAGCTTTAAATTGTTTAAGCTTTGAAAAGGCTCACGGTGGGAAACTTAAACTTATATCAAGTTTCTGGGAAAGTATTCCAAAAGTAAACTTATGGACGACGGAATTGGAGGTCCTGAAAATTTAGGTAAAAGTTGGAGGAGCTGAAATCTATATCGTGGGGATCACTCATATTTGTCTATCCCGCTTTTCGGTTAATAGTATTTTAGTGCTGAACTACTTCTTCCTGACACCTCTGCTTTAAACAAAATATTCTTGGAATATTTGTAATAAAATACCTCTTTTGAGCTCAAAAAGAAAAATTTGGTAAAAGAAATGGTAAACAGTGGTTCAGGGAAGTGTTCTTCTATCTCACGAACGATTATGCTAGAAAGATGAAACCTTTTACATACATGTATATATAGTACTAGAAAAGAAAAACAAAATCAGTTTTGCATTAGCAAACGGAGATAGTCCAAAAAATGGTTAGTGAAAAAGAGGGCGCATTTATTTTCAAGAATGTCGTAATATCTCTTAGGTCAGCACACCCTAGGAGTTGTATAGGTTTTTACGAATTTCACCATTTCTTTAAGGTATGATGAGGTATTTAATTAGTTTTTTCTTCTGAAGACTTTTGATATAAACACCTGGAAATGGTTTTCGGGATCCCCACATTAATTCAAGAAATGGTTGTAAAAGCGTTGTTCATATTTCCACGAATTCCGGCATAACTCTTAGGTACGATAGAATATCGAATTTATTTATACTTCCTTTGGGTTTTCATGTAATTGCCAAAAAATAAATTCCAGTGTTCTCATTATATTCTAAGGTTCTGGACTCACGAATTCTATGATATATCCTAGCTCAGACGAGATATCGAAATGGCTTTAGCATTTACAGGCTCTTTAGAAAAACGACTAAAAATCAGTTTTGTCGATATTTTACGTATATTTTGACCGATATTTTTTTCACTTTAAACGCATTCCTAACTTTCAACCAAAAAATAATGAAGTTCTACTCAGACTGTGAGTAGAGTTTTTTTTTAATTGGTTGGATCACTATGCGTCATACTTTTATCAATATTATGGCTGCAATTTAAGAGGAAGCTCTTGTAACCCCAAAGCCCATGATCCAACCAATGCAGCGCTGTATGCAGTAGCTTCGCTCACATGCGATTTGCATGCTCCATGATCCAATCAATGCATTGCAGTAAATGTTCCGGCATGCAGTAACTCAAATTTTGCTCGGTGTGCAAATTTTGTATAGCGCTGCGTAAGGCAGTCAAATAAAAAACGTATTAAACTAATCGAATTTTTCTGGAGGGAAGAATAGAAAATTTGAATTTTGAAAGTTTTAGATCAAGAAAATTATAGTAGCCTTAGAGAAACACTGAAAATCAGAGTAACATTGACTAATATTTGAATTTGATGTGACATGCAGCGCGTGATTGGATCATGAAAAACATTTCCCTGCCCTTCAATGCAGTAATGAACGCAGTGATGGGCTTAAGGGGGTACATCCGAGTAGAAAGCAGAAGAAATAGGTGAATTTTAGAAATTATTATCTCAAAAACTATTTGCTCGATTTTATCCAGGTTAGTTTTATTCGAAAGTATATATGTTGAGGTATGCTCATAATTTTTTTTTATAAATATATATCAATCA
The DNA here is from genome assembly GCA_951812415.1 of Beris morrisii. Classification (NCBI taxonomy): domain Eukaryota; kingdom Metazoa; phylum Arthropoda; class Insecta; order Diptera; family Stratiomyidae; genus Beris; species Beris morrisii. The sequence continues at coordinate 33,920,202 of OX638313.1, read as the reverse complement.
GGGGCGCTGCTGTCAGGGTCGGCGTAAAGAAAGTCCGTCGCTCGCACGCTCTGCGGTTCCCAAGATTACATGCAGGCGGTTGATTCAAAACAAAAATTTCAAAAAGATTCTGAAAATGTTAAGTATGACGCTCTTCGCTATGTAGGGGTTTTTGAAAAAAAATTTTTTTCACAAAATGGCGGCACATTGAACTTGATTTTCAGTTTTAAACCTCAATTATCGACCTTTCTGGCTTGATAAAAAAAAAAAGTAAATAAGTTAAAAAAAAAATCCTACGTAACGAAGTAGAAAACCTATCCAAAAATATTATGTGAAATTTTGGATGCAATCGGTCAAGCCGTTTTCCGAAGATTTTGGGGACCGTCTTTGAAAAGTATTTTTCGAGATAATCGCGTTTGAATGCCGCTCTGAATTCATGAAGGTCCCATTCCGGTTAACTGCCCATAACTTTCACAATTCTTGGAATTTCAATATGAAATTTACACACAATATTCTTAAGACTGCAAACTTTAAGATGAGTGAAAAAAAAAAATTTTGAAAAAAAATAAATTTCTACTCGGATGTACCCCCTTAAAGCCCATGATCCAATCAAGCCCATGATCCAATCAAGCCCATGATCCAATCAAGCACTGCATGCAATACTGAGTTCAAATGCAGCGATATTTTTGTCATGATCCAATCAATGCAGAACTGCAGCAGATGCATGTCATGTGTCATGTCAAATTGTCAACGTAATTCAGAAATCAGCTGACAATTATTTTATTGAAATTGAAATGGATAGTGACGATATTGTTGACGTTTTAATTTTATTGTGCACAACTTGTAATATCTATAGGAACCTTTTACGCTTATGCCAAAAAGACCAGACGATTTTGGACACGCGAAATATATACTGTCGAGGAAAGAGATATCAAATGATAAATTCAAATATCTCTAAGGTTACTATAATTTTCCTGATCTAAATCTTTCAAAATTCAAATTTCCCTCCAGAAAAATCCCATTAGTTTAGTACGTTTTTTATTTAACTGTTGGCTGGCCTTACGCAGCGCTATACAAAATTTGCACACCGAGCAAAATTTGAGTTACTGCATGCCGGAACATTTATGCTGTTATGACACTGGCTATTTTTGCAGCTTTAAAGCGGCTAGACAATCCAAATGGAGAGGGATGGAGACTTTTACATACAATTTAGACATTGGTGTGAGAGAGACAGTCCGAACAGCAAACTATGGGTAACTGTCAAAAAACAATCCATAACTGTCAAAAAAAAGCGACAACAAAGCGCATTCGAGCAGTGTTTCGCAACATTCTAGCAGTTAATCCAAGAAAAATCCGCTGGCGGCTAGATTTTCCAGCCGCTACAGACTTGTTTTTGACAGTTCGTTATGTATAAATTATGAAAAGTGTCATGTTATGTTATGAAACGCGCTAAGATCAGTATTTTTTATAACAAATCAGTTGTTAATTTCGTTTACTAGATGCCGGTAGCATCAGCAAGGGTATTTTTTAGCGGTAATCTCTTTCTCTCTATATTGGTCGCCTTGTCGCACGATTGACTTTTATTGCACTTGAAACTAGCGAGGAAATAGCCAGTGTCATAACAGCATTACTGCAATACATTGATTGGATCATGGAGCATGAAATTCGTATGTGGGTAATGCAACTGCATGCAGCACTGCATTGATTGGATCATGGGCTTAAGGAATGAACTTACTACGGACCGGTCTTTTTAGGGTGAAAAAAACGTGATAGCGGCCTATTTCTTTCCAGCCATCTTAAAAAAAGCGCAACCAACAAAACTTAAATTGGCAATGTCATAGATTGCTATCGCGACAAATCAAAATTGCTCCAATCGAAACTTTTAGACATCTTCAAGCCCGAACATTTGCATGACGAACGTTCGAATGCGGCTCAACAAATCACCTGAATAGGGCCAATTTTTGGTATTTTCCAGTCCGTAACGTGGCGTTCGGACAAAAGGTGTCGTCCCAAATGTAATAAATCAAAAAACTCTATTCGAGCACCGAATCTTTTGCATACGAAATTCCGGTCTAGTGTTTAGCCGGATTCAACTGCCGTACGAATATATCCCAAATCGATCCGCAAATACCAATGCGTATATTCAAATTTCGTATAGATGTGGAGGCGGGAAACACACTGTACTGAAACCTTTTCTCGGTTGAAAACACCTTTTCCAAGAGATTTATGTTAACTGCTTATGCTATTCGCCAAGTTTTCTCGGTTGAACAATTCCCACACTCGTCCTACGTCTCGGCATCCAGAAAGGAAAGCCAGAGAGGGCGGAAAAAAAAACTATTCAACCAACAAGATGAAAAGTTTTCTGGAAATTCATGAATAAATTTTACATTTCCCAAAGTGTAACCATAACAACTATGAGCGTTCTTCAGGTATTACATTAGTGCAGCTACGTATGAGTGGATGCTATCAGGACATGAACATTTCGGGCACTTATAAGTGTCATTTTAAGTTTTCGTAAAAGAAATGGTTTTTGCTACAGGGTGTAGGTACATGTGAAGTGTTTGGATTAAAACAAAAATGCTTGAGATAGAAATGATCAGGATCAATGGATAAAGGTATTTTTGATAAATAAGGAGTGATATGCAAAAATATTTTAATAAATCGAACAAAAATTCACTACGGAAGAATGAATCTATTCCCTGCCAAACAGAACAAGGTATGATCGTCGCCAGGTGAAAAAAGCAGCTCCAATTAAGGACATATGTGATAAATGGAGACAATATGTTCGTCTTTGCTTTAAGGTTCCTCTGTATCCCAGTTACCAGGACGCTAGTCTACTAACACCAAGGATATAGGTTTGAATCTCACCCTATGTCGCAAAAAGGAGCCTTATAGGAACTGAAGAGAATCACTTTCAGATTACAGAATACAAGTCTGTTTTCCAGACACTTTACAAATTCGTTGCAAATTATTGTCCCAATCTATTGAGTGTTTCTGAGAGTCATAGCAAAGCTTCTCTACAAGATACAAACAAAATATTTTTACATTGGGATATAAAAGTTAATTGTAAGATCTAATGTATTCGTGTTAAGCGAAATATAATATCAATGTCCGAGAATTTTTTGATTTACTCAAAGGCTTTTAAAAATGGCGTTTCTCAATCCATCAAAACTCGCAAAACCAGGTAGTCCTGGTAACTTTCTTTGCTGGCTATGAGACTAACTCCATAATCCGACCGGTTTCAGCATGGCTTTCGAAACATTGAATCATGCTATTCGAGATCAAAAACTGCGTATTCTAGAGTTTTCAATTACATACCAAAATTTAATTAATTCTCAGCTACCTTGTCGTACTGAAAAGGTGATATTTCGAAAATCACCTTCAGACGTCATCCCGAACGCATTCGGTGTACCTCAAGGAATCCCTCTGGGTCCGATATTATTTATTTTATTTATAGAAGACGTGAGTTCGGTTATATCTTTTACTGGGATCGCTAAAAGATTGGCGCAAATACCCTTTAAGTACTGCTTGATATGATCCTTGCCACCAAAAAAATCGTGGTGAGCAAGAACCCATGTTTGATTGGTGTACCGCAAATCATATCCCTTTAAATATTATAAAGTGTAACTACGTATATTGACTTTCACAGTTCCTATTTTAATTGCAGTTTAAACAATTATTAGTTGTAGTCATAAAGGGCCTACATATAGTCGATTCGGCTATAGCATTTCCAACTCATATAATTGATGTATGCAATTTTGGACACAAAATGCTTGAATTTCTTGTAAACAATACTCAGAGTTTTGGTAATATCCAATCATTTATTGGTATCCAATCATATATCATTACTGATTCGTCCTCATTAAGAAAATTTGTCCGTCGTGTGAAACGTCATTTTCAAATCCACTCGTGCACTATCGAAACTTCTTAACATAAACTCCGCCGCTACATTAGTCGGGTTTTTTTTCATCAAGCTCTTTGATCAAATTTTAATTAAATGTATACAAATTATATTCCAGATAGAATATCGGGATCTTCTGAGTTAATCTGTTCTTCATTCAAATTTCGACATTCAGATAGCGCTTTTGAATCAAATGAAGTTTGTATAAAAATTTACCGGTTTGTGAAATCTGCATGAACTTCGAAGATATGTCGGCTTGCCTGCAAGGCTCTTCCAGACGCCCTGCGAAAAAATACACATGCGCCCCGAATCTCGAAGACAAATCCGCGAATGTCGCCATAGTAAAAAAATTTTTGGTGTGGCACCATCTGTTTTATTCTTGGCTATACACTTCATGACCTTTCTTTGTTCAGTCGTTAGACGGAAACAAGAATAATATTTAACTGTTTATTTAAAAAACATGTACATAGTCAGTGGAGATGAAGCGTTCGGAAAAACCTTACTACCAAACTAACTAACTTAACAAAACTCTTGAAACGGAGCAATTTCTTCCATTTTCACTCCAGTATTCAGCAAGTAAGGACCTTATAAATTTGAATTCATCAATATTGTAAATATGCCCTGGCAACCCGAACAACTGATTTATCAATGACGGCAAAGTTTACTAAGAAAACTACAACCTTTCGTATACAAAGCGGAGAATACTCTACTCATTCCTCGAACACTTTACCCCTTTTCGCACGTTCTTCACACTTCTCGAACATTCCATACAGTCAACTGAATATGCTGGAAATCTCTCGTCTCAACACAGCGCTGCAAAGCTTGTACATGGAATGAGTTTTCATACTGTGAAAACGAGACGCCGGTCAATTCTACACGAAAGTTTGTTTGTAAAGTGATTTTCATTGATTAGAGCGATCGAGTAGTAAAAGAATACAGAAAGCGTTGCCAATAATGCGATATTTAAATGCGAATAAATAAAATCTTGTTATTTTGACCATGAAATTTCAACAATATTTGCTACCATGTAATATTGTATTTACACGTTTCTAAAGCCCAGAAAAATGTCCGTCTGTCCGCCGTCCTCCGTATGTTGTCCGCCGTACGGCGTACGCAAAAGCGTTTGAAGTCCCGTTGCTCACAAAAATTTTAGATTAACCCTACGGGTGATACCTTTTGAGAGGGTGGAGGAGTGAGGGAAAAGGTGGGAGGAGTGTTTTAAACAAAAATTTTTGGTTTCTCGTTCTCAGGAACCGCTAACGCCAGGAGGCTGAAACTTGCAATTTATGTAGAACTGTGATTTGTAAACCCATTTGCAAAAAATGGTCTATATTGGTTGAGGGGTATGGGAGTGGGGGGAAACAATACGTCCGAATCGCTCGAAAGCTGGGAGGGAATCATTCAAATATTCATATTTCCTGAACGGTTGATGTCAGAAGGTTGAAACTTTGTGCTTGCCTTAAGGGATGCCAGGAGCCTAGACAAGGACTAATATTTGGAAAGGGTAGGTGAATTGTGGGAGTGGGTGTTAAAAAACTTTGGATGACAATATCTTCCGAACCAATTGTATCAGGAAAATGTATATAGCAGATTATAAGTGGAGTCTTTTGAATGTAAAACTTTTGAGGTGGAGAGGGAGCACGGAAGTTTGGATAAAACTTTAAAATAAAACCAAGCCATATCTCAAGAACTTGATATGAACTTGAGAATTTTACAGAAGTTAGACCCAGTAGACCTCTCGCAAAGAAAAATTGTGGGTACGGATGTAAAGGGTGATGGTGTAAGCGGGTGGAAAGGAAAACATTTTGATTTACATATATTTCTCAAAAACCGCAATGGATAGAAAGCTAAAAATTGACTACTATGTAGAGCACCTATTGAGGCATCTCAGAAAAATTTTGATAGAAGTAGCAAGGTGCGGAGCCAGGGGTGTTTTTTGTATATCAGAAACGGCTTATGCTAGAGAGTTGAAATTTAGTACTTATATGTAGATGTACTACAAAATTAATTAAGTTCAGATTTTAATTGGCTTGTGTACACTAAGGAGTAAAAAAATGTGCATGGAAAGGCTTTTTTTCTACAATTTCACGAATTATACTACTTGCATTCACGAAGAAGTTAGCAGTTTCAAGCGCATTCGAGCAGTGTTTCGCAACATTCTAGCAGTTAATCCAAGAAAAATCCGCTGGCGGCTAGATTTTCCAGCCGCTACAGACTTGTTTTTGACAGTTCGTTATGTATAAATTATGAAAAGTGTCATGTTATGTTATGAAACGCGCTAAGATCAGTATTTTTTATAACAAATCAGTTGTTAATTTCGTTTACTAGATGCCGGTAGCATCAGCAAGGGTATTTTTTAGCGGTAATCTCTTTCTCTCTATATTGGTCGCCTTGTCGCACGATTGACTTTTATTGCACTTGAAACTAGCGAGGAAATAGCCAGTGTCATAACAGCATTACTGCAATACATTGATTGGATCATGGAGCATGAAATTCGTATGTGGGTAATGCAACTGCATGCAGCACTGCATTGATTGGATCATGGGCTTAAGGAATGAACTTACTACGGACCGGTCTTTTTAGGGTGAAAAAACGTGATAGCGGCCTATTTCTTTCCAGCCATCTTAAAAAAAGCGCAACCAACAAAACTTAAATTGGCAATGTCATAGATTGCTATCGCGACAAATCAAAATTGCTCCAATCGAAACTTTTAGACATCTTCAAGCCCGAACATTTGCATGACGAACGTTCGAATGCGGCTCAACAAATCACCGCCGTCCTCCGTATGTTGTCCGCCGTACGGCGTACGCAAAAGCGTTTGAAGTCCCGTTGCTCACAAAAATTTTAGATTAACCCTACGGGTGATACCTTTTGAGAGGGTGGAGGAGTGAGGGAAAAGGTGGGAGGAGTGTTTTAAACAAAAATTTTTGGTTTCTCGTTCTCAGGAACCGCTAACGCCAGGAGGCTGAAACTTGCAATTTATGTAGAACTGTGATTTGTAAACCCATTTGCAAAAAATGGTCTATATTGGTTGAGGGGTATGGGAGTGGGGGGAAACAATACGTCCGAATCGCTCGAAAGCTGGGAGGGAATCATTCAAATATTCATATTTCCTGAACGGTTGATGTCAGAAGGTTGAAACTTTGTGCTTGCCTTAAGGGATGCCAGGAGCCTAGACAAGGACTAATATTTGGAAAGGGTAGGTGAATTGTGGGAGTGGGTGTTAAAAAACTTTGGATGACAATATCTTCCGAACCAATTGTATCAGGAAAATGTATATAGCAGATTATAAGTGGAGTCTTTTGAATGTAAAACTTTTGAGGTGGAGAGGGAGCACGGAAGTTTGGATAAAACTTTAAAATAAAACCAAGCCATATCTCAAGAACTTGATATGAACTTGAGAATTTTACAGAAGTTAGACCCAGTAGACCTCTCGCAAAGAAAAATTGTGGGTACGGATGTAAAGGGTGATGGTGTAAGCGGGTGGAAAGGAAAACATTTTGATTTACATATATTTCTCAAAAACCGAAATGGATAGAAAGCTAAAAATTGACTACTATGTAGAGCACCTATTGAGGCATCTCAGAAAAATTTTGATAGAAGTAGCAAGGTGCGGAGCCAGGGGTGTTTTTTGTATATCAGAAACGGCTTATGCTAGAGAGTTGAAATTTAGTACTTATATGTAGATGTACTACAAAATTAATTAAGTTCAGATTTTAATTGGCTTGTGTACACTAAGGAGTAAAAAAATGTGCATGGAAAGGCTTTTTTTCTACAATTTCACGAATTATACTACTTGCATTCACGAAGAAGTTAGCAGCTTCAAGAATTGCACAAATCTTTGAAATAGGTGTGAAATTGTGATACACCCTGTAGACCCAATCCTTTTAGGGCAAAACAAATCCATCTGGGAAACATTGCTAAAATGCACACTGCTAACGTAAACGGACGTTTGAACCAGCTCCTCGTATGAAAAACGCTTGTTTCAGTCAGATTTGTTTTACAATGCACTTTACCATACCATTATAGAAATACATCCGTACATAAACCTTTTTGGTTGCTAGGAAAATAATAATAATTTCAATGCAGTTGGGACAGATGGGGTGGTTAGGTCTCTTAGCAAATCAACAGAATTTTCTATTTCCAGAATTTTAATGAGGAAAAATGTCCACTTCTACTGTCCAGGATATTAAGAAAAGCCGACAGAAGGATAAAATCTGCCATTGTACTAATGAGAAAGGATGCAATAATACTGTCCGTATCAAGTCCGGAGCATTCAAGACTGCTACGCAGTTGGTGGCTTTTTGTGATTAGACGTTAATACTTCGGGGATTACAAAGATTATTACAAGGAAACTAAATGTTGATATATTTTTCAGGCTGTTATGTGGTTCTTGGTTGTATAGTTAATATATAGCCCATTGAAGTAAAAAAAACCGGCCGATAACTTATCAGACTTAAGAAGATATGTTCGAATTTGTAAAATTTTACACAACCACTTTACACAAAATACTAAAATAACGTCAAATAAAAAAGTAATTAAATATCAAATTAATCCTAATAGATAATACGGAATTCGTAAAAATATATACAACCCCCCAAAACCACCTTGGGGATCCTCTAAAAATAAAAACCAATTGGATATCAAATTAAACCTAAGAGCTAATGTGGAATTCGTGAAAACATATACAACCGTCTTACATCGCCTTAGGGATTGAATCTCGAGAAATCCTGGAAGCAGTTCTCAGCCGAATATATTAAAAGCTTATGAAAGTAGTTAAATTTAATCTTGTTAGACCTAAGAGATAAATTCATGAAGACAACTGTACACAACTGTTTTACACTCCTCTAGGAGTAAATATCAAAAATTTGGAAAGCAAATTTTAGGCGAGTATATGATGAACCTGCTGAAGTAAAATTAAAACGATATTGTGACAGCCCTAAGAGATATGACGAAATTCGTGAACATGTATCCAATTTTTTTAACTTTCCTCCGAACGCCAATACAAATCTGAGTTTTTTTGGGTGAAATTTCTTCTGTAATACATATACATATATATACAAAGTTTCAAATTTTCAACATAAGCTATTTCTGAGATACAAGAATCAGTTCACACTACTGTTCCTTGCTACTCTTATCAAAACAATTACTTTATAAGGTGCCCCCATAGTGGCTCTACACAGACGACAGCTCTTAGTTCCAGATAAAAGAATCGACATTTTTTCTCACCCAATACAATCACAACCCCAAAAGTTCGGTTTTGCTTAGTAGAGATTTACTGGGCCTGACATCTATATAAATTCAAAGATCCAAGAGATATAAGACTTGATTTTCTTGAAAAATTGTTATTAAAATTTAACTTTTAGCATACTTAGCTTACACTATATTGAAAGATATCATTGTCTAACGTGTTTCATGCTCTCACCCCCATATCTCCTTCATTAAAAATTGTTTTTCTAATATACGTTACTGGAAAATAATGACAATCTATAGTAAAATTTCGATTTTGTGCCATAAACTGTTCAGAGGATATAGATTTTAGAATGTTTTGAGCATTTTGCATTGTTTTTCCGCCCACTTTTATACTCCTCCACCTATCTCGCGTAACAATTTCTTAGTACTGATTTTTCAGTACAAAGAATCTGTAGTAAATCTGGATTCAGTTCTGAAATTAAGCAGATTAAATACCGTAAACCTGTCTTTTGTGAAATAATATCAATGTCAATTACTGCAGCCTGAGTTTCTGTATTTTCATAAATCCTTTTTATTAAGTTCTAATAAAACCTTTTTATTTAGTTCTTATAAAACCTATGTATTTCGCAAACACGCAAATACCAAAACTTTATCAGCACTAATAAAATTATTCGAAAACAATTCTGTTTTTCAGTTCGGAATGATTATCGGGAATCAGAATACTGATCAGTACTGATGACTTTCCTCCAAAAGAATGCTGCTTTTCAGGACCTCAGCAGAACTGTTAATAGATTTCTCGGAAAATAAGAACTGCAGCGGTATTGTATCAATACTAAATATCATTGGTAGAAAAATTTTCTTTCTTATATATTCATAGATTGGATGTAGGTACAGATGTAGTTACTCTTGTTTTTTCTATGAGAACAGAATTGATCTAGAGTAAAGATCAATTCTGTGATATACGCCTTCAAATTTGTTACATGAAACTTAACATCATTGAATTTCGAATTCAAAATTAATCCGTCTTTTTCTTAAGAAAACCCATTTCATTCGCGAAATCTATCAATAATGTGTTGAAATTTTCATTCATTTACATGAAACTTTAAATATTCCGATTGGGAAAACCCTGGTATCTAAATTATTTACACTTTTTGAGATTAACAAAAACTATATTCAAAATTAAATTTTTTCTGAAAGAATAACTTCTTGCGCGGCACAGATTTGTTTCGATACGAAAACTTCACTATTTCCTCACTTTCCACTGTTATCGTATCTAATAATACCTGAAAGAAAACAAACAAATACCTGAAGTATAGAAATTGATTTAATAATCATAAGCTATAAAAATTTCTGTGTTATCATGATTACTTCAATTTATTCTACTCGTTTGCTGACAACTATTACGTATTAGCATTTGAATATAGTTATTGCTACCGTGGCTGGTAGTAGCTAAACGCATGACGTTTCCAAAATCTTAAAATCAGTATTGTATCAGTACTGCAGTAGTGAATTGATATTTTACGAGTATATACAATATTTGACAGCCCTTGACAGCGCCCTCTTTCTAACACCTAGATATTAGAGTGTTATCTTCAAACTGATGCGCTCTTGAGTTCAAACCTTGGTCTTATTATAAATTAAATTTGAAAATATATAATATATATAATACATCGCTTCAGATAAACCAGTGTGGAACAATAAATAACCATTATAGAGAACACTTCAAGTCAAGAAAACAATTAATTCTTTGACCTTAATCTAACGGAAAATTTCACCGGTACTGAACAGGTACCGCTTATAGTCATTGAATAAGTTCACAACGAACTTCACTAAATTAATACAGTAGGTAAGTATCTATGAGTAGGCAGTACGCAATGTGTAATACTGAATCAGTACCTAGTACGGAATAAATTAAATTTAGTTGAATTTAATCAGTACTGGAAATGTTCCGCTAGAGATCGGCATGTTTCAGTAGGGGAAAGTGGGGCAAAGTAAGCCCCTAAGGTTTGTAACGAGATTCTGTAAAATGGGTAATAGTTATAAAATCCTTTTCTAGCAAAATCGATAGCTTAGGATGTTAGCTTAGTCATATATTCGTGAAGTTAAATTATTTCTGCTGATAAAAAAGATCTACTCCTTTCTATATACACTTCAAAGTGCCCACTTTTCCCCACTACTGGGGTGAAGTGAGCCCTTCTAAATGGTATAGTAATTTCACCCAAAACTGGAGCGAAATAATATGCAAATGGATCAATTAAGACAAATAATATGATTTTAATAAATTCAAGCGAATTTAAGTGTGTTGAGAACGTACTCTGCTGTGAAGAGTAGCCCTGAGCTTACTAGCTTATTTTTCAAGTTTCACAATCCGTACGCTAACAATTCTTTTTAATACAATTATTAAACACTGATATTTACATCAGAAGGTACCAAAATCGTAATATGAGAATTCAAGGAACTGTAATTAAAGTGGATTTATTTATTTATTTTCAGTCATCAAGAGCTGATTACTTACAGTTCATTACAGTTTTTATAACAAATAAAAGCGATCAATTTATACGATAATTTATATATCAATTACATAGAATATTTAAACAAATTATTTAATTATTTTATTTAATTATTTTATTTCAGCTGTGTCGCGCTTAAGTCAAAATCAATAGCATGATAAAAACGGTTAACAAGATGTGAAATGGATGTGATCGGTTCATGTTGCCCATAATTAGTCCGATGATATTAAATGTTTAGTAGTGTATAGTCTCTCAAAGTACGACCCGGAATACGGAAAGAAATTTCTTGTAACAATAACGGGGCTTCAATTCCAAATGCGAAGACAGTCCAGAGAACTTTCTTTCTGTTATCAAGCGATTGAAGACAGAGAAGATTAAGACGTTCAGAACAGGGAGGAAGGATTATTAAAATCGTAAGGATCATTAAAATCCTTACACCATCTTCGCGCTAAGCCCCAGATTTAGTTCGATTTATTAACAATATAATTAATATGATCGTCGAAAGTAAAAGATGAATTAAAGTAAACGCCCAGATCAAGTACCTTGTCTGACTTATGTAATGAGTTTCCTTCAACGGTGTAATTTAAATTACGCGATAAAGAAATAGTTGTACATTTATTAACATTCAGAGGCATGTCATTTAACGTACACCAATTAGATAACTGCCTAAGGTCCTCTTGCAAGAGAATGCAGACGTCCATATACGTAATATTGCGGAAAAGCTTTGCATCAATTCCATCAAATTTTTCGTTGTAGATCTGCCTTTGGTAAATCCATATTGGAAAGGTACAATGATCGATTTGATATGAAATTTCAAAGTTTCACAGACAATCGATTCAAAGAGTTTACATATACAGGCTAAGTTGGCAATAGGCCGATAATTCTGTATATCTGTCCTCTTGCCCTTCTTCCAAAGTGGTCTAATTGTGGAGGATTCCCAAATGTAAGGGAACACATCGGAAATTAGGGAGGTACACCTTTGCGATACCTATGCAAAGGTGTCATAAGTGAAGCGCCACAACGTTTCAATACGATAGCCGGAACACCCTCTGGACCAACTCCAAAATCATCATTAATGTCCGAGATGAACCTTAAGAAAGTGGCCTTGTCAAAATTGAAGTCTTTCAGTTCTAATGAGGTCTGCGGGAAGATGGGTCACATCTTCGTCAAACCAAGGAAATCGTTTATATTTCTTATTACAAGTAATAGGAACACAACGAGCGAAACAGTTAAATAATAATGAATAAAAATTGTTAGTAGCTTTCTCAATGTCTTTCTCATTAAGCACTTGTGACCAATCACATCCACCAATATCGATATTTAACACAGAAAAGTCAGCTTTTTTGAAATTGTAATGGTACGAGACCTCAGATGAGTCGACTAATGGAAGCTCAAAATTAAATATTAAATGAAGCGCCGGATGATTATTTGATGCGGGTAGCAAAGGTGCGCTATAGTCTTTGACAGTTATGCAGTTTGTATTTGACGTAAACATTAAATCCAGGAACCTGTCAAAAGTATTCTCCATGCTATTGGTCTGACAGAGAACTGTCGAGAGCATACTATCGATGAATTCCTCATCTTGTCGAGTACATGAGTTAAATGACGGCATCAGGCCTGATACATCATCAGATTGGGTCCATCTTATTAAAGGAAGGTTAAAATCTCCCACAATAATAAGTTCGTTTATAGTGCATTGTGGTCAATTTATGAAGCTTTATCTATAATCTATTTTGCTAAGAGATGGCGCTATTGCACACTATAAATTTTAAAGGGGCTCATTTTACCTTGCTAGCCCACTTTGCCCCAATCTTCCCTACTAGGAGAGGAAAACGGTTTCGCTAGAATACAGGTTGATCACCGATTCGCTATGCGGAAATTTGATCAATGGGTCCACTTTCTTGGCTCTATATAAATTAAAAGATTCAACTTTCTAGCGTAAGCGGTTTTTCATCAAAAACCAGAAGGTTTTAGATGAAACACAAAACACATACCCATAACTTCCAAAAGTCATCACATAAAGTGGTCCAACCAATCTATTCACCAAAAAATTGTAATTTAATATCTTTACGGGATTGTGAGATATGAGACTGAAAATAAATTTACGTACGGCATATACGGCGGTTAGACGGACTTTTTTTTTTATTTTTTTGGGGTCTACTAACCCTGCTACGTGAAAATACAAAATTCGGTAGTGGGATTTTTTTTAAAATACAGGTCGATCACACTATCACTAAGAAGCGGTTCGTGGCATCTAAAATGCTGAAATTTTAATCAGTTCAACCCTAGGACTAAGATTTCAAGTCACAACCAAGAATAAGATATATCCTGAATAGATACATCTGATTCTCAAGGATTATCACGTGAAACTTTCTTCCAACACATACGAACTTAGAAGGACATTTCCGTTACATGTTGAATTTTCAGACACATCATCCATCTTAACTTAAATTGCATCCTTTTCGATAGCTCGACACAAAATTTCCAAGAATAAGGTCATAAAATTCCTTGCTAATCTAATGATTGAAATTCGCTTCACGATACTTTCACCTTCCTGCTGAGTGGTGACTGACTGACATTGTGTAGAAGAAGTAAAAAGTTTTTCTTATTCTCGACGATAAACGAATTTTCGTTTCTTTACTGGAGGATACGTTGGTAGCCGGACATTAACAAGGACTTTAAGGACATGTGCTGCAATTCAGTATCGATAGGATCCGAGACATATGACGAAGAGCGATATGGCAAAAACATCACATCTTATTGGGTTATTTGCCGCATAGTAAGTCAGTCACTAACACAACGTCCTTGCTTTTCGTCTTATGCGCTGTCGTCCTTTCTAGCTGACTTCGTATCGGTATCTAAAGTTGAACTCTAAAAAATCGTTCATATAAAACAAATTATATTATAGCGACATCTCAATTCGAGGACTTCGAGTGTCCTCCTTGGGGAGCGATATAAAACTTTTCGAGCATAGGAGAGTTTCATTTCGTCCCGCTTTTTTGGTCCTTCTTTTCGACTTTAATGTCCTTTTTAACAGAAATTCGTCTTAATTGGATGGATGGGCTTTTATTGCTTGGTGTTAAGTGTTGATTTTCAACTTAATGGACTCAAATTACTGAGCTGTTTTTGGTATAGTAATAAAATCAGAAAAATAATTAGGATGTAAAAATCTGAATAAAATTAATTTCAGGGATTAAATGAATTTTTGATTAAAAAAAAGTGAAGAGTGAATAATTTTGTAAGAAATTGAAATTTACTGCAGGATTAAATATTCAACAACTTATCTTTAACACAAGAATATTGGATTATTAAAAAAAAAGTCTGGGCGCAACTTTATTATTTTTGGGTAAAAGTCCGGAACGCGTTTATTGCTGAGATGTGATGGTGGTTGCTATACGACTGAAAACCTAGAAAACTCTTCGGGAAGCGGTTAGAATGTGGTCATGCTAGAATACTTACTCCGCATTCCACATATAATATATGTATAGGGTGTTTTTTTTTTTAGGTGCATGAGAACTTTCGATATCGATAACTGTGGTTCGACAGCTGAGAATGTCAAACTGTGTTGACATTTCTGTTCAGTAAGGTTTGGCAAGTCATCATGAATCGTTTAACGCCAGAACAACGCTTCCAAATTGTGGAAATTTTCTTTGAAAAAAATAAATCTGTTCGCGAAGTTCATAGTGCACTTCGTCCATTTTACGGTCAACATAATCGGCCATGCTGACTGAATTTTTGTTTCCAAAAATTAATCAGCTAAACATCGCCGACATTTGGTTCCAACAAGATGGCGCAACTTGCCATACAGCGCGCTTAACAATCGATTTATTGCAAAATCAATTTGGTGACAACTTGTTTTTCAGAAGTGGTTCTGTTAACTAGCCCCCCCGTTCGTGCGATTTAACGCCTCTGGATTACTTTTTATGGGGCTATATTAAGTCATGCGTTTATACCGACAAATCAGCAACTCTTGAAGCATTGGAAGCCAATATTCAAGCCATACGGCCAGATTTATTGGAAAAAGTAGTCAAAAATTGGACTGATCGAATGGACCATGTAACTCGTAACCGCGGCGGACATATGACGGAAATCATATTTAAAAAATAAATGCCATGAAATTATCTACGAGAATATAATAAAAAAATTTCATTCCAACAATATTTCTGTCTTGTATTATAATTTTAAGTTCTCATGCACCTAAAAAAACACCCTATATTACGTAATTGGGTTATACTCCGGGACGCGGTCAAAGTCGTAGTATAATATCAGTTGTTACGCGATTAGGAGGTTTTTCGTGATTTGGTTTAGGGCCATTATATAAAATCGGAAATGCATTTGTAGGCGATTATATAAAAAGTGTGTGGAAGTGAAAACCAATCTGATATTTCATCAATCCTAAGAAATATGTCGAAAGCCTTACGTCCACTTAGGGTTCAATATCTAAAAATACTCAAATCAACTTTTTGACGATTATGTAGGAAGCCTTAGGAAGTAAAAATGAATTGGATATCTCATTAGAACTAAGAAATATGTAGGAATTTGTGAAAACATATGCAACTCCCTTGCAGCCACTTTGGGATTGAATATCAAAAACTCCTGAAATTAGTTTTTAGATATATGTAAAGAAAGCCCGAGGAAGTGAAAATCAATCCCATGTCTTATCACTCTTAAGAGATATGGCGGCATTCGATATGTCATCAGAGCTAAGAAATATGTAGGAATTTGTAAAATATATGCACCCACTTTGGGGTTGAAAATCCAAAAATTCTAAAATGAGTTTTTAGATATATGTATATATAAAGAAAGCCTGAGGAAGGGAAAACCAAGTCGATGTCTTATCACTCCTAAGAGATATGATGTAATTCGTGAAAGTTTAACCCCGTTTATAACCTCTTAGGGGTTGAAAAAAGAAAAAACTTGAAAACGAGTTTTAGTCGATTATAAAACAAGCCCAGGGAAGTGAAAAGTTATTCGATATCTAATCAGACCTGAATGATACAGCTGAATTTGTTAAAATGTATACAACTATTAGTCCTAGCTAGCTGATGAACTCGCTCGAGCAGGCTCCAGCCTAAGCTCACTAGTGAGAGACTAGCAGATTGCTATTCCTATCGGATCCATAAATAGTCTATCGACTCACTATGCTTGCAGTGGGCAGGTAATAGATGGTCAAACCTAACTACATGCTCAATATCAAGAACTCTTTGGCCAGAATATGATCACGGGAAAAGCAAGTATATCTTAAGCTTGAGCAGATGCTAGCAGTTTTGTCTTTCATCGAAAGTTTTTTACTTTCTTTAAATTTTAATCAACATTCTTTTCAGATAATTTTTCAATAACTCACCTTTACGTTGAATAGTCGGTGCTTTCAGGAATGTAGACACACAATGATATTAATAGTTTGTCCGGCGCTTTAATAACCTGAGACCCAGGTGGGGAATCTTGATTTATCCTGATTCTTAAAGTCATTGTGGCCCTACTTTTATGAAATCCCCGCGGTCCACAGTTGGGCTCCATTGAACAGAAATCCAATCGAAATTATATTTTTCCTCCATTCGAAAGGTTTTTTCTTCATCTTGTTTCTAGGATCGCTATTTCGAGTCAGGATCAAAAAAGTCAATTGAATCCTTTTTTGTTTTCCGTCCTGGAGGTCAGTTTAACATTCTTACAAAGTACCGAAACGAGAAAAAATTTAACGTAGTGAAATCTTAGGGAACTTTTATCCTAAGTATCCTTACGGGTCGGGACCCAATATGTGACCGGAATGCGAAATGCAGATTGTCGGTCTTCAAGGAAATAGTGTGATGATTTTTTGGATCAAAGTATCGATGCGGGAGTTATTCTTTAGGGGTTAGTACTCCGTTGTTTTCGATGGCGTTGAAAACAATTAAGTCGGGGATTTTCCTAAGGGGTGGAATTTAATTTCAAGAGCTTCCCGCTTTACATCATTAGTTTTGTTTTTTACTGAATTCAATTCATTAAAAAAATTTACGAATTCACGGGGAGTGGGTAAAGAATTTTTAGTCCCGAACTTTTATTTTCAGTTGCCCTCGTTCTTTCTAGCTTTTGCGTAGCAAAAAAATAATCCTGGAGTACTTTTCAAGAACTTTGAATGAATGCATAGTCTTGGCTGAATGCTTACTTTACACTTGATTGCTTTTCAGTTTTATCCGATCGTTCAGTTCGGATTATAATTAGACTGGAAAAGTCGGAAAACTTACTTATTATGGAATTTTAAGTGGCGGTCTACTTAGGGATTAAATATCGAGTGTTGAATATAGCAGGACTATTAAAGCATTGCTTTTGGTGAATTGTTTAATTTCGCTTTCACTAAATTTGTGAAATTCTGCCTGTTGGAGCTTCTTCCAGGGCTATATGACCCCGAAAGGACATAGCCCAAGGACTTCAACCCAAAATCTTCGTTACAGTTCCCAATAGTTCTTAAAATATCGTCTTGAAAATAATGTCTGACCACACAGTGAGAAGTCGAACTAGCTTGAGGGCAAGGATGAAGGACTCTTCAAAACAAAAGGAAAACGTAAAGAAGCCTCCCAGCACTTATATTCCATTCTCAGAAAGTGCATAAGCCCACCCAATCAAGGGGTGAATTTCGCTTAGGCAGGGCAGAGTGAAGTGACACCTTTTCGTTTCTCCATAAAATAAGGTCGTGCTGGTGAAGTGAGCCTTCAATACGTCTAAAAGCTAAGGGTAGTATAATTACATTCATTAAAGAAACTACAAGTAATACAAGAATTACCGAGCTTATGAGTGCAATCTACATAAAAAAATTTGGCAGTCAGTTAATTTAATTTTTAGGTCAAATTGCGAGACAAGCTCATAGTCGGTACGTGACATTTGTTGATATCCCATCTTAATAAATAACTTTCAAAATGGCCTTCTGATTAATAAACAAATTTCTGTTATTATTCCAAAGTGTAAAAATCGCTGGAACTATTAGCGGACCATTCCGTAAAAAAATGTGGTGTTCCACAGGGTAACCCCTCTTGGACCAATTTTGTTTCTGGTATAGGGTGCAAGGAGGCGCTTGAAGTGGTTGGTCAGTCTTTTCTTGGACGAATTAGAGTATTTGAGGTTGACAGGGCATGATAAGCTGGTTAAGTTCATCAGGGACATAGAATGGTTTGGTGGTGATTAACTATCTACGAGGTTTCGAAGGGGTCAGTATGGGCCCATTTTGGAGCCTAGTGTTGCTCAACGTTGCATCCCTGCCTTAAACTAAACAGAGAGGAATTTGTGGAAACGTATGCCATCCATTTACACTGTTAGGGGTTTAACATGAAAAAATCCTGAAATCACTTTCTAGGCGATTATATAAAACGCCCGTAAAAGTAAGAATCAGATCGATATCTATTCAACCCTAAGAGATATGTGAAATGAATATGAGAAATGTGCTAATATCAAAAAAGTTCTTATAAATAAGACGATTTACGGAAGTAAAAAGTTAAACATCACATTTCTTACGTAATTTGTTCTAAAATGTCCTCCTTACTTTACGATGGCGCTACAGCCCAAATCGGACCTTGGACTTCTGTATGAACCGCCTCCACCCTTCTCGGTTCAGTGACCGCGTCCTCCAGTTTGAGAATCTTATTAGTGATTTGCTGTCTGCGTCAATAGAATTCTCCCAGCGCAAAGATTAGTTTCCAACTGGTCTTTGTCCATTAACTTTTCCCTTTAATGTGCGTTTGGAGATTCTTCCGTCATCTATCTGCTCTACATGACTGCTTCTTGAATTTTATGAGGATCGATACTTCTGGATTTTCAAAGATGACATACAATTCTCTATTGTATTGTATTCTCCAGATCGAGTCCTCCCTCACAGGTTCGAGGATTCTTCTGAGGACTTTTCTTTCAAAGGCGTTAACTAATTTTTCGGATGCCTGAGTTAATGTCAACGTTTCGCTGCCATAGCATAGCACAGGTCTTATAATTGTTTTGTATAGTTTAAGCTTTGTTTTCATATGCACATTTTTGTTTTTAATTATTGGGAGTACCGAATAATACGTCTTATTTGCCATCATTATTCTTCTTTTAATTTCGATGGGTTTGCTTCCGTCTTTCGATATATTTGTCCCAAGATATACAAAGTTGTCTACGTTTTCTAGGTTAAAGTCTCCTACTGTAATATTTTGTCTGATTTTTGTTTTGTTTTCGTTAATACGTGTCCCTTGCTACCGAGTCAAGGTTTACAAATATTTCTTTGGCACTCTCCAAAGATCTTGCAAGTATATTTATGTCGTCGGCATATGCTACTAGTTGTATGGATTTAAAGCATAGTGTTCCCTTGGTGTCAACGGAGAGTTTCCGAACAACATATTCGAGTGTTAAATTGAAAAGCATTGGTACCAGGCCATCACCTTGTTTAAGGCCGTTATCAGTTCTAAAGCTGGAAGTTAGATCGTTTCCTACTCTGACTTGTGACAAAGAATCGGTCATTGTCATTCTCGTAAGCCGAACCAGTTTCGGTGGGACTCCAAAATACATCATGATTTTATACAGTACGCGCCAGTCTATACTGTCGTATGCCTCTTTGAAGTCAGCAAATATCTGGTCCACATCAATACTAAATTCCCTGCACTTTTCAAGCACCTGTCTAACTGAGATTATCTGGTCCGTGGTCGAGCGCCCAGCTTTAAATCCGCTGTAGTATATTCACCAATTACTTTGTCAGAAAAGGGCTTAATTCTCTTTTCTAGAATTTTCGTCAAGATCTTATAAGACGTACACAACAGGGATATTCCTCGGTAGTTTTCACAGCAGAGTTTGTCGCCTTTTTTTATAAATTGGATATATAATACTCCTGCGCCAATCTTCAGGAAGTGCTTCTTGTGTCCATATGTCCGAGACTAATCTGTGTAGGAGATGTGATATTCAGGTGTCGCCGGCTTCCAGAAGTTCAGCTGGGATTTGATCAGTGCCCGGCGCTTTGTTGTTTGGGTGGTTCCTCAAAGCTGTTATGTTACGTTGTTATGTTCAAAATGTCCATTCCATCCCTAAGACTACTACGAAGTTTCAAATTTGTGGAATGAGCCGTTCAGTAGATTTGGATTTTGGTTTGCATTGATTTCAGGTTTCGAGCGTATTGTGCGCATTGATTTCCTCCGAGCCCCACACACCTTCAGCTATTTAGTCCATTGCATTGATATATAAATCAAATTTTTTTTCACCTAAAGCGCTCAGCACCCTCCCCCAAAAATAATATCACTTACAAGGGTCTACCAATCTACCCACTAAACAAATTTCAACTAAGAACCTGCAAGACTTGGTGAGCTATTAGTCTTTAAGCTCGTTTGTGTACGGTGGACAGACGGACTTTTTTTGAAATTGTTGGAATCTACTAAAAATTTAAGGGTAATTCTTGTTTTGTTTGCGTAAGAGAAGGAAGAGGCAATTTTTTTTTTAAAGTGTTTTTTAATGGCTTGTGATGTAAAGCTGACACTTGATTCTTGTATATTGCTCTTTTAGTAGAACATTATTTAAAAAAATGCTCGTTGCTCTTAAACCCGTTGAGGTATTAAGTTGAAATTTTTTTTGGTGGGTATATTTGGTGAATCCCTTTAAGTGGCTTCTTTTTGAAGGGCGGGGGAGGTAGGGTGTTAGGGGAGGGGTGGGGGGAGCATTCTAGACAAATTTTGGTTCCTTGATCTTAGCAACTGCTTATGCTAGGAGGCTGAAACTTGCAATCTATATAGGTAGAGGTATCATAGTCCAATAGATAGCTTTTAAATTAACCAGGAGCCTATTTAGAAAGTTAATAGTTTAGGGTGCCTGTATCGACACAACCAGTATTACATTTCGACTGTGACCCGTTCCCGACTATGACTCAAAAACGAAATTCATGTCTTATAGTTGGCAGTGGTGTGAGCACTTCCGTCGCACTCCGTGTTTATCCGCTGCCCGGCCTTTGCCCCAAAATTAAGACAGACTTAAGGCATACTTTTTCATTATAACTGCGATGTGTATTCTTCCACTTAAGAAGACGCTACCGAGCTAGTTCCATCGAGGGAACAACTACAGAGTAAAGGCAATTAAATGTTTACAAAATCATGAGATCAAATCATTTTATTCATTTAATTGAATTCAGTTCGGAGTATGAAGGATGTTTCCAACGAAGTTATAATCTTAAACAAAGCATATCACAATGAAATTTGCAATACTAATTTCAAGTTATTACATTGAAAATCTCACGGAGAAAATATGTTCGGGACGAAAAGTTTTTAGTAGGTCTTTAGTAGTTGCAGTTCGACAGACGGTACACCCTTATGAAATAGATGAACCAACCATGTGAACTGTAGTGGCAAGGATCTTATGAAAAGTTCCAGGTAGTTTCATGTAACTGCGAACATGAAGCGTATAGGAAGACACCACTTCGACTTTCCTATCAGCGAAACTTGTTTCTAGTTTCTTAAGACTTCGTGGTAAATTTTAATGCATTTAGCACCTGTCTCCTATTTAGACGGTAACTTCATTTCCAAATACTTAGAATGTCATATAGCTGCCGTATCTGGGTACAGGTGAAGACAAAGTTTTTCTTCTGAGGTGTTGTTTGTCAAAAGATAAATTAAAGGAAGGTCTTACTTCCATGAATTATGAGCTCGGTTTTGTACGAAATATTTTAAATAGACTTCTGCTGGATCTGCTGAAAAAAGCGGTTTTTTACTGATTAACTTTGCAGCCTTGGTGAAGAGAAATTTAATTTAATTTTAATTATTCGGTGCGCTTTTGTATCTTAACTGTTACGGTCCGTTGTAGAGCAATCCTGCAAAAGAAGAGGAATATTATTGTCCTGTAAGGAAAGCATTTTATCAGATGAGCTTACCGAATCGTGCATCATCGAACTCCCTTCGGATGAATTTTTTCCTGGGTCTCCCCCAGATTGTTCCACAAATGCTAAAAAGAAATGTGTGAAATTTGGAATTAACGAAGGAATTTTGAATCTGGATTGGAGGAAGGGCTGTTGAGGGTTAAATATGGAGGAACTAGTTTAGCAATGGATTAATAGTTTTAAGCAGGATCACCGCTTGAAGGAATTAATGTTGAAATGGATTAAAAGTTCGAAGCAGGATTGAAATTAGGGTAGATTATAGGAGCTAGATAAAGCTATGAAGTTAATTCTCGACAGAATCTGATCGGCCCAATTAGTGCGGCGACTCGACCGAACCAATGAATGCTTCATTAGCAGTGAATATGCCACGAGTAATACGGCGCGCGCAGATCAAGGGATATTGTTACTTACCTGACGTCGAAATATAGTTCTCTAATTTATCGGAATGCAAGACTATCAGCTTCTCGGGCATCCCGACATAACACAACTCCAAATACAGACTAAAATTTTAACAAAAAGAACAATACTGCCCAGAAGAATAGTTGTAGGACACTTAACGACGGCCACTAACATTAAAATTAAAAAAAAAATGAATTATAATAGTTTTTATTCGATTATACAGGCCAATAAAAATGTTACAGTACAACTAGAAATTTTAACAGTTTTATTTAACGAGGGTCACTTTATCTTAACGACATTCAGCACTTACCGAGATATTTCACAACACTCGCGGGTGACATTGAAACTGACATTGACTACCATCATGGCGTTCGCGATATGAGAAGAGAGTGCAGTGTACGGTTTCGCAAGTCCTCTATTGTGAATGGTCGTTGATTTGAGAATCGGGTAAAGGTTGTTTGCGAATAAACTTTATTCTGTGCGAAGATATGCGTGGATCGAACATTGAACTCTGAAGAAAAAAACGGAAAATTCCAGGTGAATTTTCCCACTAGAAGTTTTCGTGGACAATGGGATGAGTGATTTGGCCTCTTTGGATAGTGATAAAAGTAGAAATCAGACGTGTGTTATAACACTTAATTTACGGAACTTACTATAACTCAAGTATTCTTTTAGCTATGAATTGGAAATTTTGTACAAATTAGTTTTGAGTAAAAACGAAGTTCGAGTTTACTAATCAGCGAAATCCTTTCACTCCTTCTTGTAGCTGCCATACAAAATGTTCTTAAGACACGTGTTCAACAATATTTTTCGATAACTTTTGAACGCTTCAAGGTACGAATTTGAAATTTTGTACACGTTCATTTTTAACTGGTTCCAAGGGAAAGGATAAATATGTAAGAAATCGAGTGAGTCCTTCCTGCACCTTCCATGTGAAAGTCCTTCAAAAAGGAAATTTTTTTTCGATGACTTACCCAGTTCAAGATATGAAATTAAACACTGAATATTGTCTTTTAGTTTTGAGTAGCAATCTAATGGGAGTCCTTAATAAAGGACATACAACATGCACACACGTAATTCTACTTTATCCCCAACTACAATATAAATCGGAGTTTAGTATTCATCTAGAGTATTATACGATTGGCTTGCAGCCGATCGTGACTGCAGTATGTTTATGTCCGGATTTGGTGAGTATATAAAATAATTTTTAAAGTAATATTAATTTATGTATATCTATCTTAATGAATAATAGCATGAAATGTTTTATTATTTGTTTTAGATTAATTTTGACTTCGAGATAAGCATCACCAGCAGCAATTTTTCAAAAGACTGGACAAAATATCAACAACACCAATTTCATGTCGTAAGGACTTCTGGGAAGAATATTTTGGACACTGAGGCAGAAAGAGAAAATGGTGAGACAATATTTGCAAATCAGAGAAATAATATCATCAGATTCCTTATTATGGTTCTTTTACAGATTGGGATACGACAACATTATCAATATTAAATTTAATACGATTTCTACCACCGCAGCCAACAGGGAAAAGAAAATTTGGAAGATTGACTGATGAGAAGGCTGTTGACCGGCTATTAATATTTTAAAAAGGTACCTAATAATTGTAAATTTTATGTTCAGGAGCCCTTACTAACAACTAATTATTGTACCCAGTTAATCTACAAGCTATACATGAAAATTTTATCAGATGTGTCAGTACGAAAGTGGAAATTAGTCACCACTATAATTACTATTGTAAAATTAGTATTTTCAAAAGTTTTTCCTATGGAAGGCATAATTCAACTCGAAAAGCTCATTGATTCACATTTGTCTACGGTGAAAAACAAATTTAATAGAAGACTTAAGCCGAAGCATCATATACTTCTTCACTATTCAAACTTCATCAAGAGATTAGGACCTACAAGCCATTATTCTACCCTTAGGTATGAATCTAAACACCAGTACTTCAAGAATTTAAGCAAAAATTTAAAATTTTTTATTAATCTACCAAAGTCATTGGCGCAAAGACATCAAGGAAGATTTGCTTTTCTATGGGAGAACAACAACATAAACCACGAACTAACAGTAGGTAAATTGACATTAATTAATAATCAAGCGGAGCACAGTTTTTTTTATTAAACGCCGGGAACAAATATTTTTAATCAGTCATATTGTTATGAGGTTTCATTTATTCAATATGCCAGCGATTTTCAAAGAGACCTGTTATTTACATTTACAACTGGAATATATATATATCCTTTCCTGCATCAGCGTATAAAATTTTAAACATATATTACTTTAATAATAATTATTTTATCCTTTGTCAAATATACGATTTTGTTGAATATAATGAATTTCATCAACATTATGAGATTAAGGAAAAATTTAAAGATAACCTTGTTTTATATAATTTCATAGACATTAAAAAATGTAGAACTTATGAATCTCTAAATTCACTTACAACTCAAAGATTTTCTTGATTAGTGAACAAAATTAACTGCAAAAAGCAAGGTAAGGTATTCATTCGACTATAAAGGCTTCATTTTGCTAGTTGACTGTATATAATTTAAGAAATTTTCATTTCATTGTACACTTAATATTGAAAATGAATAAAGATTAATTTTTATTAATTTATTTCAAAATGTTTTTATTTCGATTATAACATCACTACGTAATTGATCAAACACATTTTGCTACACATCAACAAAATTTATAAAGGTATCGGAATACAAATATTGGATACACTATTTTTATTAAATCTAGAAAGCTATCGTAATAGACATTCTGGGTAAAATTTTTTATTAAATCTATATTGACAGGGAGTAGATTTAATTTATTCGATATACATCTCTATATATAAAAATGAATGTTTGTCTGTCTGTTTGTCTGTTTGTCCTGTATAGGCTCCTAAACCACTCTTCCAATTGCGATGAAACTTTGGTGGTTTGTTGAGGGTACGCCCTCGATGGTTTCTGCGTTAACAAAATTATTTAACAGTTGGTGGTTCGCGAGTTATTTCAACATTTGACTGTTTTTCATATGATTTAGCGGCAGTTCGTTTTTGGTGTATTAGTTATGCCTATTCCAATTACTAAATGGTATAAGAGGATAGTGGATGGAAGATGGAATATGGAGGATGGAAGATGGAGGATGGTGGATAGATAATGGAGGATGGATGATGGAGTTTGGGGGATGGAGGATGGGAGATGGTGGGTGAAGGATGGTGAATAGAGGATGGAGGATAAAAGATGGAGGATGGTGGATAGAGGATGGAGGATAGAAGATGGAGGATGGTGGATAGAGGATGGTGGATGGAGGATGGTGGATAGAGGATGGTGGATGGAGGATGGATGATGGTGGATAGAGGATGCAGGATGGAGGATGGTGGATAGAGGATGGAGGATGGTGATTTGTTGAGGGCACGTCCGAGATTGTTTCTGCGTTAACAAAATCATTTAACAATTGGTGGTACGCGAGTTATTTCAACATTTGAGGTTTTTTCATATGATTTAGCGGCAGTTTGTTCGTTTTCGGTGTATTAGTTATGCGTTTCTATTACTAAATGGTAAAGGGCTATGGATGGTGGTTAGAAGATAGGGGATGGAGGATGGAAGATGGAGGATGGTGGATGGTGGGTGGAGAATGGTGGATGGTGGATGGAGGATGGAGGATAGAGAATAGAAGATGGTAGATGGAGGATGGTGGATAGAGGATGGTGGATAGCGGATGGAGGATGGGGGATGGTGGATGATGGATAGAGCATGGATGATGGAAGATGGAGGATGGTGGATGGTGGATGGGGATGGTGAATGGTGGATGGGGAATGGTGGGTGGTGGATAGAGGATGGAGGATAGAGGATGGGGGTGCTAGATGGAGGATGGTGAATGGTGGATAGAGGATGGAGGATGGTGGATGGATGATGGTGGATAGAGGATGGTGGATAGAGGATGTAGGATGGAGGATGGTGGATTGGGGATGGAGGATAATGGATAGAGGATGGAGTAACGGGAGCAACGGAGCAACGGAGCAACGGGAGAAATGGGAGTAACGGGAGAAATGGTAGCAACAGGAGTAACAGGAGCATCGTGAGAAACAGGAGGAACGGATCAACGGGAGAAATGGGAGCAACGGGAGAAACAGGAGCAATGGATCAACGGGAGAAACAGGAGCAATGGATCAACGGGAGAAACGGGAGCAACGGGAATAGCAGGAGTGATGGAACAACGTAAGCGAAGCGAGCGTAGCCGCGGTACGCGGCTAGTAGATTATAAAAACAATACAAGATCTAGATTGACAGAAATTATACATCGTCAAGTAGAAATTATACATTTAATGGATATATTTAATAAAACCATAATAGATTGTTTTTATAATTTTTATAGAAGGATTTATATAGATACATTTTTTTTTATCAGAATTACCCAAAAATTTCTAACCGTGTATATACACAAACCAAATTTTACCTTCCTGGTATAATTGGTTCGGAAGATATCTAATCCAAAGTTTTTTACCCCCACCCCTACACACCACCACCCGATTAAATAATTTTAGCTTTTGATTAATCTCCTTAAGATAACTACAGAGTTTCAATCTCCTGACATCATGTAATGTACACGCGAGCGCTTTTGGCGCAGCAATGTTGAAGCGATTTGTGGCGCTATGATATGAACTAAGTCATACCATAGTAACCGTCCCAACCAAATCTTCAACAACATTACCGCCCCAACTAGTCGAATTAGCCATCAGTGTGGAGTCATCCCTTATTCCGCCCTGAAACAATTGAAGGGAGTATGTCTCCATCAACAATCGTCCCAAGTTGGTCAGGACGAGCCCACACCGCGAAGACGACTGTCGTCCGGTGACCAAGCCACAGTTGGGTGACTTGAGTCCCATGGTTTCCCGAAAGGTAGCGTGCATCTAGCTCTAGCACGTGCGTAGCTCGTCGGAAGGGGCGTGAGTGGCTACCTGTAACCATGGACTACGTAATTATGCACGGTTTGGGCTGCAAATCCGACTTGAGAGGTTCGGATTCTATCAACAGCGGGCTGGTAAGTAAGGAAGAAGGAAGGAAGGAATGCAGACTATGATAAGGAAATGGAAAAGAAAAGAAAGGAAATGAAGGTGGAAAAGCACATGAGTCGAGACTTTCGGCGGGAAGGCCGATGCACATCTCGATTATATACTTCAGAGGTGGAGCAAACTCAATAGAGTTTGGGACTTAGCTAGTATGAAGCCGACAAAGCGCGGTGGCAAATCTAGTAAAAGCCCACTTGGAGGCCAATTTCCCACAGACGAACTGATTTTGATGTACATCAGGCGTCATAAAAATATATTGCTTGGATATTGATATGTGCGCCAAGTAATGTGGGTCATGAACCGACAGCACAAAAATGAGGGTGCCATGTACTGTACCTGGTGCCGGATAAAATGGCAGTCCTATACGTTGGGTGCCATATAATGTACACGCGCCGGCTAATGACGCCTTAAAGGGTAAAGGCAAACATGTTGGGGAGCCATGCAATGTACATGTCGTCTCCTGACGCCTTTACAAGCTCGATGGACTCAATGTACTGTGGTGCTTTAAGGTGGACTTGGTGTTGGTCTTCATAAATCCCATTATGAGGTTATGATATCTTCGGGATCCACCTAACGTGGGCCCTGAACAACAACCAAAAAAAAAACTAACCGCTTAATTAGGTGCGTGCCAAACATTAAAGCACGAAACAAAAGAACTACAGACAGCGGGGTGTCCTATAAGTAAAACGATGCGTCATCCGTTGCTGGTCCTTCACTCGACTTCGGAGGTTTTTAATTTCTCGGCTTGAAGGGTCAAAAGGAAACATAATGTGGCTGAATCCGCTAAAATTAGGAAACGCGCGTACCTAACCTGAAAACAGAAGGAGGCAACTTTTCAGCTATTGCGGCTTACTTGATCCAGCCGTTGTCTTCGATAAGCGCCGCTGTCCGCCTACGGGGTTCTTAAGATGCCTAAAACTTCTCCAAAAGCCATAAGGGTACACGAAGGCCGAATTCAACGCATACCGGTTCAGGATTTGGCAAAAGCAGAAACAAAGGAAATCCATCGAAGCCTTTCATAACCTAAAATGTACTATGCTAAATCAGCACACAGGACGACAAACTAAAAGGGATCCATTTAGAAGGCACATGAGGGCAACCGGGGACTGCGTTGGCATCCATGCGGTTGCGCGTCACTAGCGGTACTTCAGGCTTGGATAACGGAACCTGCCGATGGCATGATGCCTAACGGGGGAACCTCCGTTACGCATACCGGTATTACGCACCTTTGTGCCACCGATAGCTTAGCACTTAACCTTACAAACGAGTAGAAGAAATAAAAGGAAATTCACGACTACAAGTTAATTGGAGCTGAAATAGACGCGAACTACACACGGAAAACTATTTCTCTGTTCGGAATGCGCACAGCATTAACGGATCGTGGCGAAAATTCTCTTTAATTTGAATTGGTTTCAGAATTTTCCCACATTTCACTTGGTTTATCCGCGGACCGTTTTACGATCGATCATGAGCGATCCGATCTAACCCCAAAACTCACTAGGAGGATACGCGGGAGCTTCTGTCGGCGCGTTTTAGGTTAATGACCGTATTAGCGAGGGCGGAGCACTCACGGACGAACATCCCCAATCGAACTAAACAAGAAAAAAACTTCTTCACTTGTAAAAAAAAAAAAAAGGCAACACAAAAACAAGGAAACACAAAAGAAAAGAACAATGGATTAGACCATTTTGGGCCAACTTTGCGCACTAGCCCCCCGTAAGTCGCAATATAAAAAGGGATTGTCCGACCAAATTAGATAAAAAAAAAATAATATAAAAGAAATAAAAAAGGATATAATTCCTTACATGGTTTTTCCTTTATTCTTCTTTTTGTTTTTAAGTCCTTTCAGCTTGGTCTTCAGATCCCACGGTGGCGAGGGTGCCTGAAAGTTAGGGCCCTGACGAGGCTCCACCGGATCTCCTTCACTCCCCTTTTTTTTTGTTCGGTTGTCGGCGTCCGCGCAGCACACCAAAAAAAATTCAATACCCGAAATAAAAACTTTCTTTCTTTTCCACTTTACTTTTTAATTTTTCCTTCAACCTGCGCGGTTGGTGGTTTTCTTCCTACTGACCACGTTCTGTCAGTCCCTACTGCGCACAAGCATCTTTTTCCAGCCAGGCTGTGCAGCTTGATGTCTGGTGTGCGTTGTTGCCTCGCATGTACGCGTACTTGGCTGATTTTAATAGCTTCTCCTGGGTATTCTATGGTCCCAGACCAAAGTGTGACGTTTGGAGTTGTGCTTGTTGTGCCCAGCGAATTCTCTAGCGAGAGCTTGCTAGGAATTTTATTCGATGATCTGGACTGGGGTTTTTTCCAATTTGTCCTCTGACACATTGTTCTACAGGCCGTTCGTTACAGCCATCAGGTTGCTGACCTAGGTCCTACCGATGGTCAGGAAGCTGAAAAAAATGAACGGCTTCTTCTGCTGCGACTTCAAGCGTGGGTGACGTACGGATTGATATTGTCCAACGTGTGGCTCGACCCGCGACCCTGACTAAAGTCTCGTCCTTCAATTCAGCCGGGCATACAGTGTTGTAATTGCTATATCGTGTTTCTGGATAAGTTAATCCGTAGTTGAATTGGTTGAAAGCTTTAGCGTCTGATGTATCCTTCATGTATGCTGCATTGAATAGGTTGACAATTTTTGATATACCGCTTTTTCATTGACTTAGCCGTCACTATTTAGGAAGGTTGGTGTTGATTGATGATTTATATTTGGTGCATGACGTAGGTCTGGAGTGTAAGCGCCGGGATTATTCGCAAGTATTGCCGGTGATGCGTGATGTGTTGGACGATATAGGTTGATTCGTTATTATTCTTAACGTCTAACAATATTTTTTTACAAAAAAAAGAAAATTCATATAATATATTCAAAACTATCATTTCCAGGAAATGATTCCAGACTATTGGACATAATGATTCTTATAACTTATAGATTAAAAATTATATTGGTATACCAAAAGTTCTTTTCGTTCAAATAGATTTAAATGTATGTAAGTTATTTAATCCTTATTAAAGTTATTTAATTCTATAAATTTAGTTATTTCTTAATACTAACTAATTCTATTCGCAATGGAAATAATTTACCAATAATTTATTGATTCTAATAAAAGTTTAATTTTAATTCGTTGCTTCAAAAACCAAGGAATCTCAAAAGTATTTCAAAAGAAATTTAAACAACACAAACAAAAACAATTTTATAGGTTAGTGTTAGGACGAAACGGAATAGGATAATAAGGAGACTGTTGGCTCTTGCTTATTGTCAAGTATGCTATTAAGTTAGGATTTTCTTTTTTTTTTTTTTTTTCGATTTTACATATAGTGAATTTCGCTGTACTAATTTTGTCTAATTGCTATTCAGAAATTTTTCGTAAATTCGCGGCGATAAAATTTGCTGGTAAGCTCGCAGAAATAGCTTATCCTCTTTTAGTTATTATTCCTGGTCATTGTTGTTAACGTCTCAATGACAGATGTTAAATTATATTGACAATAAATAAACAATTTGATGACTTTGTTTGTTTATTGTCTAAATCTTAACAATTCTTCGCGAGTTGAGGCCCGTACGAATTTGTTGCAGGATGCCCATTTATCTCGGGTCCTGCAGCAAATTTGACGGTGGCTAAAAGTCTTTAGCGTGTACTTGTGATATTCAAAAAAATAAACTATCTACCATTTCGTGTCGGGATGCTCGAAGTGCGTGGCATTTCGAACAAGCAATATCCCGTCACGGCCTTATGATGGTAAAACCGACTTAGGAAGAACATTCATACTGTTCCAATGCGTGCTTTCCCCTGAAGGAGGTCCAGATATTAAATAAAGTGAACCTTCGGTTTGGTGCTTTATCGGTTTTTATGTTTACGAGAACATATTTTCATTGTTTATTTCTTTTAGAATACCGGCGCGAAATAGTGCACGGGCGAGATGCTTATTTAATGAATTATTGATTCGAATACCAAACGAGGGTGGTTGCGCTTGCCTTACTATGATTCTACTGATCACATTTGCGCACCAACTACGACAGATATGTCACGCGTTTCTAGAGGACTAGAGTTCTGGGTATTTTATGGTCGGATGTAGTCATATTGGTGATGTTAATGTTTTACTTATTCCGTGTATTAGGATCTTAAATCCTTCGCGTGAAAGTTTCCAATAAATTTCCCTTGTCGGTTTTCGATAGCGTACATCGAATTTCCGATTTTGCGTATTACCCGGCATTTAACGAATTTCGGTGCTAATTTCGCGTTGAATCCTTTTGCAGCATCGCTTTGAGTGAAATTACGTCGAAAGATTTCTTGCCCCGGGGCAAAATTTGTCTCGCGGGACCTTAAATTGTATCGCGACGCGTATTTTCGATGCGTTTCCTGTAATTTAGACTTGACCTGTTCTCGAATGCTATGCATGCTATCTGGCATGTTAAGACAAGTTGTGTTCTCAGCTTGTAGACTTTGCAAACGTTCCAGTAATGGATATGCAGTTCCGTGAAGTATCATATTTTCTCCAAAATTCAGAAAATATGGTGAAAATCCGGTTGCTTCATGCGATGCTGTGCGAAGAGCGCATGCGATTTCACTAATAAACACATCCCATTCGTTGTGTTTATCGTCCAAGTATGATCTAATGGCTGCCAATATCGAACGATTCACTCGCTCAGACGCATTCGCTTGTGGAGAATATACTGCCGTAGTGGTATGTATTATTCCATATGTCGACATAAGCGATGCGAATTCCCGAGACGTAAATTGTACGCCATTATCCGATAGGAGATGTTCCGGTACTCCATACACATGGAATACTTCGGTCTTCAAATAATTAGTTATTGGACGAGTCGTAGCATTTCGGATGGGTTTTAGGAGTACATATTTCGTGAATTGGTCTAATACAATCAATAGGGACGTGTTTCCGGCTTTCGAACGGGGATACGGGCCCATGAGGTCAATGTAAATTCTTTGCCAAGCTCTACTTGGTGTTAATTGAGCCTTCATTGGTGGTCTCAATACAAAATTTGGAGCTTTTGATTGCTTGCAAATATCACATTTTCCAATATAATCTTTTACTTGTTTAGGCATACCTGGCCAATAATATTTGACGCGTAAGCGATCTAGGGTTTTTGCAATTCCTCCGTGAGATGATACTGGTGGATTGTGTGAGGCCATAATTAAATTATTGGTCAATTCTTCGGGAACCCACAATCTCCACGGAGAAGTTGCGACAACATCCGAAACAGACGTTGTTCGGATTAATTTGTATACATATCCGTCCACACATTTGATGTCAGCCAAAATATTTGAGTTACTTTTTACAGTTTCAATTAGATCTTTGTATTTTTCAGACGTAAACCAGGGAGAAGTAAGGTCTACTTCGGGGACTACTGACGGAACTAACTCGTTAATGCCGGCATTAACAGCAGTATCTTGGCCCAGCGATATGGAAGACTCAACTGGCACCAACCGTGGTTTGGCTTTGTCATCCGAAAAAGCTCGTGATAATGCATCTGGCACAACATTTTGGGTACCTTTTCGATGTTCAATCGTGAAGTCGAAGGCCTGCAATTTGAGTGACCAGCGCGCCAGACGTCCACTAAGGTCTTTTTGTTGCATAAGCCACTTAAGGCTAGCATGGTCGGTGACTATCTTGAACGGCAGACCCTCCACGTATGCTCGAAACTTCTTTACACAGATGATTGCTGCCAAACACTC
This sequence comes from Beris morrisii, assembly GCA_951812415.1. Lineage (NCBI taxonomy): Eukaryota > Metazoa > Arthropoda > Insecta > Diptera > Stratiomyidae > Beris > Beris morrisii. The sequence goes on along the minus strand of OX638313.1, from coordinate 33,886,603 downwards.
CAGCTCAGTGATGCTATAATTTTTTTGTGCCTCATTAAGCTTTTGGGAAATATACGCTATGGGTTGTTCGTCATTATTATCATTTAGTTGATACAAAACTCCTCCTATTCCCGTGGTACAAGCATCACATTGAATAACAAAAGGCTTAGTGAAATCCGGATTTCGTAAAGCGGGAGAGGACATCAATGCGTTTTTGAGTTTAATGAAGGCGTCTTGAGCTTCGTCTGTCCATCGGAATCCTTGAGTGGGATTTTTCAAACAATCTGTTATGGGAGCTGCGACTGCAGCATAATTTGGTATGAAACGACGGTACCAACCGGACATGCCTAAGAATCGCCGAATTTGTTTGAGTGTGGTTGGAGTCGGAAAGTCTGCAATCGCTGACACTTTATCGTCATCGACTCTTAAAGTTCCGTCTCCGACTACATATCCAAGGTATTTCACCTGAGTCATGCAGAAGTGACTTTTGGACAAATTTATAGTTAATCTAGCTCTCGCAATACAGTTGGCTACTTCTTGCAATAATTCTATGTGGGATTCAAAGTTTGGTGAAATAATTAGTAAGTCATCCAGATATACAAAGACTTGCTCACGCATTGTACCTGGCAATGGAGACATTACCTTGTCCATCAGCCTGCACATCCTCTGTGGGGCGTTACATAATCCAAAAGGCATTACGGCAAACTGATATAAAGGTCTTCCTGGCACTGTAAATGCAGTTTTTTCTCTGGAAGTTATTTCCAGGGGTATTTGCCAAAAGGCATCCTTAAGATCGACGGAAGAAATGAACCGAGTATCCTGCAGCCTACTAAGTAAACCATCAATGTGCGGTAGGGGGTATGCGTCTTTTACAGTGACGTTATTCAATTTCCGGGAATCTAAACATAGCCGGACTTTACCAGGTTTGCGCACTAAGACGACTGGTGAGCTCCAAGCGCTCCGACTCTTCTCAATTACGCCCAGGGAAAGCATTCTATCCAATTCGTCATACATAAGTTTTTGCACCATTGGCGAAACAGGATAATGTCTTTGCTTTATGGGCTCGGTGCTTCTTACCTCAATGATATGCTGTTCCAAATGAGTTTTTCCCAGACCATAATCCGAACAGGAAGGAAATTTACTTATAATATGATCAAGACTTTGCTGTTCTTGGTCAGACAACTGGTGTTTATTTGGAGTTACTTCTTTAGTTAGTGAGTCTAAAACCATGGCTTTTGGGCAGGATGGAGTTAGATTAAACAATCTCCAGAAATCTATTCCAAGATATAATTCTTGTTCTAGATCCGGGACAACATGAATGTGGAGTGTTTTGGTAACACCATTGAATTCAATGCGTGATGGAAAATGCCCGAGAATAGAGTGGGTAGCGCCACCAGCAGTTCTAACGTCAGATTTTGTAGGTAAGTACTTAATTTTCAGGCGGTTAAGAAGACTTAAGGCCCCTGCGCCGAGACAACTAACACTTGCTCCGCTATCTAGAAGTCCGACGATAGGATGACCACCTATTGAGACTTGAGCGTATAAACGAGCATCTCCTTTCTTTGTCTGAATAGAGGAAATATTTATACCCCGTAGAAGTATTTGTCGCTGTATTTGGTTTTTACGTCGTCTTATAGATCGATTGATTTTCGAGGTTGAACCAGTTTCACTATTTGAGTGTTGGGTTTTAAATATTCGTTCCCGAACTACGGAATAATTAGCCTTTCGTTGCGCTAAATTTTGCTGATAAAGAGGTGTTGACGGAGTTATAAGGGTGTTATTAGCCGTTACTACCGCGTCATTTACATGAACAAAATTGGGGATTGGGATTGATTGAAATTGGGTATTGTTGGCCATGTGATAAGTAGAATGAGGGACAAAATTGGGGTTAGATAATATTGTGGTTTCGGAATTTATAGCGGGCTTGATGATTGTGGAACGTTTGGGGTCGGTTTCCTGAATGGATTCACCGTTGTTGCTAATTTTACGTCCTTCTCTACTTTCGGACCGGACCAGGGAATCTTCTGCCGGCCCCTTGCTAAGTTTTTTTCTTTGCAGCGTGGACAGTTTAAGGTCGTTTTATTTTTTACTCCACATTTGTAGCAGAAAAGATTTCTCGTAAAAGAAGGACAGTCTCGGAAGCCGTGACCCTTGACTTCGCAGTTCCAACACTCCCAACGAGACACATCTAAAGCTTCCACTTCAGGAGTGATGGGGTCAATTTCGGGCTCCACATCGGGAGGAGGCTGCTCAATCTCAGCTAAGGGATAATTCTTTTCGCGGGTATATGGGGTAGGACGCTGTTCAGGGTCTGGTCTTTCGCGTAAATATATTTCTGCGTTACGACATTCTTCTCGGAAGCGATCTAGTGTAGACAAATTCATGGCATACACCAACTGAGCTACTCTAGGATTGATGTTGGGCATCATCAGACGGACCAACTCATCGTCCCGTAACAGGGTAGTCCTTTGTGAATTTAGCGCCACAATCGCCGACACGTAGTCCTCGACAGTTTCTCGTCGTTCTTGTCGGCGTCGTTCCATTGCCCTAGTAATTTCCGCGTCGGAACTCCATATTTTGAAACGTTTGGTCAATGCTAATTTAAGCTCTTCCCAGCGAGGGTCGGGGTTGGCTCGCAAATACTGCCAGAACCAAGTGTCTGCCGCCCCGCTCACACACCGGTGAAATTGACTGACCCAATAATCTTCCGGTGCTGGACTTTGTCTCTTGACCCTATCCAATCGGAACAAAAACTCATCTACGGGCATGTTCTTAGCGTTACCGTCGAATTTGATAGTCCATCTTTTTAGAGGGCTATTGGAGCGTGAATGATAGGGGCTACCCATAGCAGGTGGGGGCCTAAACATATTTGCATCAGAATAACAATTTGGTGCCGGGGGTGGTGGATAGTTCGGAACTCGTGGACGGAAATCGTGCATGGTTGGCTGTATGGTATTCCGCCCATCTATTTGGAATTGCAATTGTTGCAATGCATTTTGCAATTCTTTAATTTGGCTCTCATAAGCCTTATTTTGATTCTGTGATATATGCCATTCGGTTGGTGGTTGCCTGGGGCGGCCTCTAGGTAGTGAGGTGTTTCCCAACATCACATTTGCCGAGTGGTCCCATTGCAAGTCCACTGGAGGAGGATTTGTGAAGTTCAGGTTTGGACGAGGGCGTACCCTTGTTTCTACCGGCGATAACAACCCAACTCCTGAGGTATTCAGACTTGGCGGGGGTCTAGACCCAGAAAGATCCCATTGAGAGTGCCTGTCTACTGGAGGTACCTGGCCTAATGGAACAACTATTGGGGACCCAGCACGCGATGAGTTGACTGATGCGGCATGACTGTGCGCAGATTGTCGCTCGAAATGCAACGTTTCGTTGGCTACATCCTTGGACGATTTGTCGACCGAACGACTTAATTGGGCCGAAGCTTCGTCTCGTCGCATTTGTCTGGTCGAAATGCCCGCTTTGGGAATGGCCCCACCAGATTTCGCGGGAGTTCTTGAGGTCATTCTCACCTGAAGTGTCCTGCTTTATACTAAGTCGTTCTACCAATGCAAAAAAAACGATTCAATAAAATAGGCATTAGGGTATACCTGACAGCTTCCGTGATTCTCCGGCGAGCAATAGCGTGCGTGTAGACTGCAATCCGGTAAATGCTATTCTCTCTCTTTTTAGAGGCAGCTGATCGATTAGCTAGGGTCTAGAAGTGATCATTTGTAGGACGTCCTACTTGTTTTTCTATTTTCTCTTGATTTAGTCAATCATCTGGAAAGAAATTGTTTACTACGCTGAAAAATAAAAACCATCTTCATCCGGTCTTTGACGAGAATGTATTTGGTCCTTGGGTTCATTAGTTTACCGAATACCATCACCACTACCTTCCACTCCAATACCCTTAACCGTATCAGTCATACTCTTCTCACTCATGAAACACATAAATGAAAACACCACGAGTTTATAACAAAACATAATGATTTTAATACACAACTTAATAACATTTCGAAAGGCTTTTCTAAAGCTTGACTAAAACTAGGCAAAAAAAAAAATATAATAAACTTAATCATGGTACTTCAGGTACAAAAATAGGTGTTTTTGTTCTTATTTTTTTTTTTTTCTTCTTTTGTCATCCTGGTAGACTAGACGTTCCTTCGGCGTATGAGACTTCGGCCAGAGTAACTTGAGCTCGGTATCGGTCTGGACCGACGCAGGCGTGGGCGCGGCCCATTGGTCCATGGTTCTGGTACCGAGTACGGTACAAAAGGTACGGGTATCAGTTCAGCCATGTATTCGGAGGGTTCCGTAACCAATCCGGATAGATGGGTTTGGGTACCGATTGACCTCCCTACTGAAATTGCTTTTTCTGTTCCAGGGGGTAACGGGAGAGACTCTGGTATCTTTTTGCCTTCTACTGGATAAGGTCCGAGCTCCAGGGTGTCAAAAAGACTCTGCAGTTCGTACTGCGTCGGTGCACAACATAGCGTGTTTGGCCGTGGGGAAGTCGACGAATGTGCCTGCGCTGTCTGATTCACGTCACAATCCGTTTGCGTTGGAGTGGTGACGGCTGACCATTTGACATCGCCCGCTACATTGATTGCTGTGGCCGGTGGTGACTCGAGTGATTGGAACAACGGGTTGTCCACGACTTGCTTGGATTGTGTTCGCATTATGCGAAGTTTAAGCGTCATCCACAACATCTCTATCGATAGGTTGGGCGAGCCTTTTCGCAGGGCGGCTACCAAGGACAGGATGAGCTGTCTACGGCTTAATGTAAATGATTCACAGGTGGCCAGGCTTAACATTTGTTGGGTTACGGGGCGTCGTGACCAAAAGTCCCTTTGCGTTTTAATCAACATTTTATGTTCTTCTTTCTTAGGGTTAATTGGTGACCCGTACCAGCGACAAGTGTCGTTTAATGACATCCTACCGTCGCGTTTGGTGGCCTCGTTTGATTTTCGTATCTGCATCTGCACATCACGCACATCCAGAGCATTACCTATTAGTACCCCAAACTGGATAAAGAGTCGGGCTGGCGTGTTTGTCCAATCGTATATGACAAATGTGCATTTGGGGTATTCTAAAAATGACCGTAATGAACCGCCCATCATCATTTCCGGACATTGTCTTACGTCAAACAAATACACTTCGCCGTTCACGACGCCGATAGTCAGCGACTGGAGCTCCGGGTCCCGATCGGATCCCATACTTTGGCTATCTAGCGATAGATAATTTCCGTGAGTATTAAATTCCCGAATCAGGTGCTCTATGACATACTGGCATGTGTCCATGGAGGCGATATATTGGGCTCCGCGTCTGAACACCTCAGACATGCTCAAGTTCACTGTTGGCCTCACAGTGGGCTCCGTGATTTTCGCTGGAGTCAATTTAGATGTTGAATATGTTTGTGCCAACGGACGAACTGGGGCAGGTACTGGGTCGGTGTCCGGCGATATCGTACCACCCTTTGTTTGGTGTAACGGGCAATATTCGCCCTGGCGCGCTGCACAATTCTGATCGCTTATCCAAGCCGAGTGTGACGTAGGGATGTTGGCGGTCATTTCTTGTTGAACGGCATTCAACCTAGAGGGTTCTTGTATGTCTGACTCTAACAGTTTAGGCTCCAACACTCCCTGTCGCTTAACACTGTGAGACTGGGCAACTACCAACGCCAAGTGTTCCTCTTCGGCTTCTAGCCGTTTTACCGGGAAATTTTCCACCCGTTGGAGACATGGCTTGAAGGGTTGACCTAGACTACAAGCTCTACAATCTTCTACGTGAGTCATTACTGATGACCAGTCCGCCCGGAGTCTCTGTTCGTCTTGGAGTCCGGAGCTTAATCTTTCACGTAATTGGCTTACGGGGTGCATTTCGCTCAGGAAAGCCATACATGCCCGCATGGCGAGACTTCGCCACATCTCGTGTCTTACCAAATTTGTACTCATTTTTAAATTCGTTCCGTAAGCGAATGGACCGCCAGCGGACATCATCTTGACCTATTCTGGCCCTGCTGAGGATGTGTCCCAATTTGCCTGATTGCACCACGAACCGCGTATAGCTGCTCTTGTTACGAGGGCTGTCTATGTCTATAAGAGAAAAGAAAAAAAAAAACCACCGACACAACCCCCTTATATTAGTATTATCTCCAACACCGAACGAATTAACGGAAAGGTTAATAAAGACATATTACCTGTCATCAATATCACACCATCACAAAAAAACACACATTCTTAAGCTTTTTCGGCTCTAATCATCTTGCCGGGTCTAAGTTTTTATAAGCTTATTTGGATAATTCTCAGGTATTCCCCATGCAACGTACATCCTTACAGCCAGAATAGTTAAACAATCCATTAGATGACAGACAAAAACAAAAAAAAAAATTATACTAAATCTTAAACAGGACGGTAGACTTGAAAAAAAAATTTTTGGTTTTCGGCACGCAACCCTTAGGGGATCGCCTTTGCGGATGGCTTGGATAATCAGCACGTAATTAGCTATTAATTCGGCAAGCTAATAATAGTATATAGTAGAGAAATATTTAAAAGAAGATAAACGCAATCATTTATTTCCCTAATTGAAACAATGACTCTTGTCATTATTTCTCTGAGCGATTTTACAAATCGAACAGATGGCCATTACTTGATAGTATGCTTACTAGTTCCGCAAGGTCCGACGATATCAACCTTCAGCTATGCGTGTCTTATCCACTTCATAGCTGAAGTGACAAGTCAAGTCGAACCGACTCAGCAACCAGTTTACTCAGTGACTGCAAGCTCCCGATCGAAAGGTGGGTGTACGAAGGAGGTTTGTGTCGATCACAACTACGGTATTGCCTGGATACGCTTAATGAAGATTGATCGACTCAGCATTCAAAGGAGCCAAGGGTTGAACTTGCACACAAGTGCTCAAGTTCGCCAAGACAAGTGTCTCAACCCTGATTACTTAGCCCATCTCACTTCCAGCGCCAGACTCGAAATCATGATCGCCCCCAGCTGAAATGATCCCGCATCTGGGGCAACGGTAAAGACCGCTGGTCGCAGCCATGCTAATCAAATCTCGTTCTTCAACTGTCCCGAGTGACTTTAGAGGGTGAGCCATGAGAGTTCTTGAACCAGAGGAACCCCTTTCATAGCATGCCTCACCATATGCATCCCGGTTTGACAACTCACTCTTGTGCCTGGAAAGGATTACAAAATTTAGGGTATCTACAAATTTGCCTCAGTAAACCGAAAAGGATGATATAGGGACTATTTTCCAAAAATTGTCTAAGGACTTTATAAATGCATGAAAACACTAGAATACTGTGATTATATCAGATAGATATAATAAACACTTAAGTCGGGCTAAAGCAAATTCTGTACATCTGAACTCCGTGAAGGAATGATGTACTGATGGATAATTCCATCAGCCAGAAGTTGCCTGCCCGTTGGGCGCCATGTAATGTACACGCGAGCGCTTTTGGCGCAGCAATGTTGAAGCGATTTGTGGCGCTATGATATGAACTAAGTCATACCATAGTAACCGTCCCAACCAAATCTTCAACAACATTACCGCCCCAACTAGTCGAATTAGCCATCAGTGTGGAGTCATCCCTTATTCCGCCCTGAAACAATTGAAGGGAGTATGTCTCCATCAACAATCGTCCCAAGTTGGTCAGGACGAGCCCACACCGCGAAGACGACTGTCGTCCGGTGACCAAGCCACAGTTGGGTGACTTGAGTCCCATGGTTTCCCGAAAGGTAGCGTGCATCTAGCTCTAGCACGTGCGTAGCTCGTCGGAAGGGGCGTGAGTGGCTACCTGTAACCATGGACTACGTAATTATGCACGGTTTGGGCTGCAAATCCGACTTGAGAGGTTCGGATTCTATCAACAGCGGGCTGGTAAGTAAGGAAGAAGGAAGGAAGGAATGCAGACTATGATAAGGAAATGGAAAAGAAAAGAAAGGAAATGAAGGTGGAAAAGCACATGAGTCGAGACTTTCGGCGGGAAGGCCGATGCACATCTCGATTATATACTTCAGAGGTGGAGCAAACTCAATAGAGTTTGGGACTTAGCTAGTATGAAGCCGACAAAGCGCGGTGGCAAATCTAGTAAAAGCCCACTTGGAGGCCAATTTCCCACAGACGAACTGATTTTGATGTACATCAGGCGTCATAAAAATATATTGCTTGGATATTGATATGTGCGCCAAGTAATGTGGGTCATGAACCGACAGCACAAAAATGAGGGTGCCATGTACTGTACCTGGTGCCGGATAAAATGGCAGTCCTATACGTTGGGTGCCATATAATGTACACGCGCCGGCTAATGACGCCTTAAAGGGTAAAGGCAAACATGTTGGGGAGCCATGCAATGTACATGTCGTCTCCTGACGCCTTTACAAGCTCGATGGACTCAATGTACTGTGGTGCTTTAAGGTGGACTTGGTGTTGGTCTTCATAAATCCCATTATGAGGTTATGATATCTTCGGGATCCACCTAACGTGGGCCCTGAACAACAACCAAAAAAAAAACTAACCGCTTAATTAGGTGCGTGCCAAACATTAAAGCACGAAACAAAAGAACTACAGACAGCGGGGTGTCCTATAAGTAAAACGATGCGTCATCCGTTGCTGGTCCTTCACTCGACTTCGGAGGTTTTTAATTTCTCGGCTTGAAGGGTCAAAAGGAAACATAATGTGGCTGAATCCGCTAAAATTAGGAAACGCGCGTACCTAACCTGAAAACAGAAGGAGGCAACTTTTCAGCTATTGCGGCTTACTTGATCCAGCCGTTGTCTTCGATAAGCGCCGCTGTCCGCCTACGGGGTTCTTAAGATGCCTAAAACTTCTCCAAAAGCCATAAGGGTACACGAAGGCCGAATTCAACGCATACCGGTTCAGGATTTGGCAAAAGCAGAAACAAAGGAAATCCATCGAAGCCTTTCATAACCTAAAATGTACTATGCTAAATCAGCACACAGGACGACAAACTAAAAGGGATCCATTTAGAAGGCACATGAGGGCAACCGGGGACTGCGTTGGCATCCATGCGGTTGCGCGTCACTAGCGGTACTTCAGGCTTGGATAACGGAACCTGCCGATGGCATGATGCCTAACGGGGGAACCTCCGTTACGCATACCGGTATTACGCACCTTTGTGCCACCGATAGCTTAGCACTTAACCTTACAAACGAGTAGAAGAAAAAAAAAGGAAATTCACGACTACAAGTTAATTGGAGCTGAAATAGACGCGAACTACACACGGAAAACTATTTCTCTGTTCGGAATGCGCACAGCATTAACGGATCGTGGCGAAAATTCTCTTTAATTTGAATTGGTTTCAGAATTTTCCCACATTTCACTTGGTTTATCCGCGGACCGTTTTACGATCGATCATGAGCGATCCGATCTAACCCCAAAACTCACTAGGAGGATACGCGGGAGCTTCTGTCGGCGCGTTTTAGGTTAATGACCGTATTAGCGAGGGCGGAGCACTCACGGACGAACATCCCCAATCGAACTAAACAAGAAAAAAACTTCTTCACTTGTAAAAAAAAAAAAAAGGCAACACAAAAACAAGGAAACACAAAAGAAAAGAACAATGGATTAGACCATTTTGGGCCAACTTTGCGCACTAGCCCCCCGTAAGTCGCAATATAAAAAGGGATTGTCCGACCAAATTAGATAAAAAAAAAATAATATAAAAGAAATAAAAAAGGATATAATTCCTTACATGGTTTTTCCTTTATTCTTCTTTTTGTTTTTAAGTCCTTTCAGCTTGGTCTTCAGATCCCACGGTGGCGAGGGTGCCTGAAAGTTAGGGCCCTGACGAGGCTCCACCGGATCTCCTTCACTCCCCTTTTTTTTTGTTCGGTTGTCGGCGTCCGCGCAGCACACCAAAAAAAATTCAATACCCGAAATAAAAACTTTCTTTCTTTTCCACTTTACTTTTTAATTTTTCCTTCAACCTGCGCGGTTGGTGGTTTTCTTCCTACTGACCACGTTCTGTCAGTCCCTACTGCGCACAAGCATCTTTTTCCAGCCAGGCTGTGCAGCTTGATGTCTGGTGTGCGTTGTTGCCTCGCATGTACGCGTACTTGGCTGATTTTAATAGCTTCTCCTGGGTATTCTATGGTCCCAGACCAAAGTGTGACGTTTGGAGTTGTGCTTGTTGTGCCCAGCGAATTCTCTAGCGAGAGCTTGCTAGGAATTTTATTCGATGATCTGGACTGGGGTTTTTTCCAATTTGTCCTCTGACACATTGTTCTACAGGCCGTTCGTTACAATCAACCGTTCCGGAGATATGTATGTTAGAATGTTTCAATCCCAGCTTTCAAGCACTTCGAACACATATCGTTCTTCGTCTATCAGTCGAATGGTATGCCAGAGCAACTAATTTCGGTTAGTTAGGTCTCCAACCCATAGAATTTTAAGCAAAATGTCTATTGAGGCTTGTCTATCAACTTGAACCCATCTACTTCTCTATTCATTCATTGTAATAAAGAATATAACACAAAAAAATTGTATAAATTATGATCACGAAAGTAGCTGAAATCTTTTTTTTCAGAGAAAATAAAAACAATGTGCTTCATCTTCAAATTGAAAGAACTAAGAAAAAAAAAGTCTTGTCAACTTTGTTGATAATAGTGAAATAGTTTGTTGCGGCTGTTTTTGGTCACGACAGGAAACGTAACTAGAAAAACTTTCCAGATGCCAGCAATATTAAAAAAATATCTGGAAAATATCAAGACTAAGAAAACTTAGCCAAGACGAACCTTTGCAGTTACAAAAAACTTTTTTAATAACTCGAAAAACTTTAGATCAAGTGAAATGAACCGCCGTTTATAAATATACCGATTTTCTGTTTTTAGTTTTTAAGTAGATACACATTGAAGATTTCATACTTTTAATGAAAAGTCTTGAACGAACGGATAGGTTAGGTTTGCTTTCGGTTAAATATATCTGGTATTTATTGGGTATGATGTTCGTCAAGGTATTCGGTTTGGGTAGAGATCTTTAAAAGGTGGATGAGGGTAACTTAAAGTAATTCGAAAATTGGAGTAAGTTCTGATTCTGGAGTGATGTTGAGGATATGTTCATTTTGGTTAAAGTAATGACTGCTGGTTAAGACAATCGAATAGCTCAATAGGGGTTGAGCGTAAAGGAATATCAGAGGTGGATATACTGCAGCGAACTAAGAGATATGAAACCATTTAAATTGTGCTTCAGTAAAAAAACTCTATTGGAAAAACAATTTTCAAATAAAAAAAAATTGTTTTCGGGGTCCTATAGAGGTACCGGATACTTTTAATTTTTTAAGCCTTTGGATATTATTTGACTTATAAAAACCTTTTGTTTGTATATCTATTGATACGCCTACTCTGGAAAGCTGAATTATTTCCAAAACCGTCACCATAATCCAATACTAAATTGTAAAAAATCTGCTAACATTCTGGACAATACTTTATTGTTTTTAAGGTAGAAGTCTGGAACGCGTTTTATGTTGAGATGCGGTTACTATGCGACTAAGAACAAAAAAAATTTGCAAACTGCATCCTAGTTATTCTGCACATTCTCTAAGTTTCAACTTCCTAGCATAAATGGTTTCTGAGACATAGAAACATAAATTCTTCATCTAAACCGCTTCCCTAATCTCTCGCACACCCCCACTCCTTTCAATAATAAGCATTTAAAGCAGTCAACTCAGTCTACGAGTACTTATTAAACATTTTAATTAATAGCTCAAAGTACTTGTGAGATACGAGTCTACATGGTGGATAGACGGATTCATATTTTCTTTCTTTTTTTGGGGTCTACTAGCTTTCCATCAAATTTATTTACTAAAAATAAAAAATAAATAAAGTTGAGTCTTAAAACGGGTTTGAGTATGACGTATAGCATACGGTGGACAAATGGAACTTTTTTTTTCTTTTTTGGGGTCTACCAGCCCTGAAACGTAAAAATACAAAATTTGAGGGTTCAAATATTTTTTGAAATTTCAGTTTGATCTTCATTATTACTAACTACTTACTTCATTATTAAAAAATAATAAAGTAACTTGTGAAATTAATTCGAGATGTTCTGAAAAAAAACCGTTACGAAATTTGTCAAAATTCTTTATTATAAATTATAAAGTACATATTATAAAATAAAAAATTCACCCGAAGACTAAAAAGTATGAAGGAAATTTTGCTCACTTAAACATGATTTAAAACTTATGTTAAACTTGATTTTGTGAGAATAGAAAATAGGAGCAGAGTTAGCAAAACATTATAAATAAAATTATGGTTAGTGTTCTCGAAAAGTGGAAAAAATTTCAATTAATTATTATTAATTATTAATTACATTATTTTGGACCAGAAAGAGCACAAAATAAAATATTTTATTTTCAGAAAACTAGAGAGTAAATTTTGGAAACATTTCATGTTAATTGTTGTTACTAAGAAGAAACTACATTTGAAAAAGAAATATACCAAGGTGATGAAAAATTTATTGGATAAACTTAAAAGACTTAAAAAGAAATAGGTTATGGATGCATGGGTGGTGTCTGTTAATATATTTATCATTACACCCACCTATTTTAATCACGGTTTTATAATGTTAACAAAATACATAATATATACTTTTCTATGCTTCAAGTAGAAGTACATTTTTCAAAATCTTGCAATATAGGCATTCCCAAAATTTTTTAACTAATATCATTTCTTTAGGACAGAAAAAAATCGGCCAAAAGTCTGGGCGCAACTTTATTATTACATGGGTAGAAGTCCGAAACGTGCTTAATGTTGAGATGCGGTGAAGGTGACTATGGGACTGACAACCTAAAAAATAACGTTCCAAATAGCCTCCTGGCTATTCCTTAGGTTGTCAGTCCCAAAGTCACCTCCAGCGTTTCGGACTTCTACCCATACAATAATACAGTTGTGTCCAGACTGTTGGCCGATTTTTTTTTAGTTTCAATTACTTTAGTAGCACATCTACATATAGGTAGTTTGTACTTAGTAAGTTTGAACTTTCTAGCATAAGCCGTTTCTGAGATATGAAAAACCACCCCCGTACCATGGTACCTACCCCTTTCAAAAATTTATATTTATGGGATGTCTCTATAGTAGCTCTATACAGTTTTAAATTTTTAGCTTTCTATCCTTTGTGGCTTTCGAGTAATTAAAATCAGTATTTTTTCATTTCCACCCCCTCCCACCATTACTCCCTACACCCACACCCTCAACATTTTTTTCTTCGCTAGAGGTCTACCGCTAGAGGTTTTCAAGATCATATCTTATACGGTTCTTGAGATATAAAAATTTACTTTTTTGAAAAATTACTGTCCCTCCACTTCCGCGCTTCATCTCCCCCTCACAAATTTCACATTCAGTAGACTCCACTGGTAATTCTATATACAGAAACCAAATTTTATTTTCCTGGCACTATTGAGTCGGAAGATATTGTAATTCAAAGTTTTTCACCCCTTCTCTCATACCTCACCACCCCCCCACCCTAAACATTTTTACCCTTTTCTAATCTCCTAGTATCTCTTAAGACAACTACAAAGTTTCAGCCATTTGACATCAATTGTTCAGGAGATATTTTAGAATGATTCAATCACAGCTTTCAAGCGCTTTGGACGCATTGTTCCCTCTCCACTCGAACACCCCTCAACCCCTTTCGACCATTTTTTTGCAAATGGGTCCATTGTCATCGTACTAAATAAGTTCCAACTTTCAGCTCCGTAGCATAAGCGGTTCCTGAGATCTAGAAATCAAAATTTTTCATCTAAAACGCTCCTCGCTCCTCCACCCTCACACCCTTACCCCTCCACCCTCACACCCCCACCCCTCCAAAAGATAGCACTTTTAACTTAATAGGGGTTTGTGAGCTACGCACCTTCAAACGGTTTTGTGTACGGCGTACGGCGTCTACGGCGGATAGACGGACCTATTTGTTGCTTTTTTGGGGTTTACTAGTCCTAAAACGTGAAAATACAAAATTTCAAGGTAGCAAATTATCAAACTATAATTATTATCAAATTATTATCAAGAAATAATAAAGTAAAAGTGAAGTTCTATTAAAACTTTTTTGTAATTTTAATTTTTTACTTAATTTATTCTATGATTTGAGTTGAAATAAAATATAAAAGCTCAAATTTTGGACTAGCATATAGATGATTGTTTTCAGGCATACGCTATTAAATAAAAATGCATTTTACAGTCCATTTCGTTCCAAGAGCGGCCATACAACAGCATTTCAATTTATGTACCTACTAAATCTTTACGTTTGAAATGAAAATTAAGTAAGTGTTTATCAAAAAAAAAAAAGAATCCAACATTGTTTGATCCGTCGAGCCGGATTTTAACTAGCAATCTACGAAAGAGTGAACAAAAACTGTATACAGACGTTGAATTTAAAAATCTGTCTATAGTCTGGGTGAAACTTTTTAATTTTTTGGTTTAAATTTAGGGAAGCGGTTAAAGTGGGGATGCAATAGAATGCTTGTGCTACTGCTACATTTAAGACATGAATTATACAATTAGGTCATATTCCAGGATGCAGTCAAATTTGAAATGTAATATTGGTTCTTTCAAGGCTAGGAGGTTTTTAGGAACCAGTATTTCTTTATGCAAACATTGATATGAATATGAATGCCCTATAACTAGAAATGTCAAAAATATATGGTTGATTTTTTGCAGATTATACATATAAAAATCCTATGTAAACGTAAAACAAGGTTGAATTTAAAAATTCCGGAAATTGGATTTTAAAAATCGTGAAATTAATTTTTAGTCGTTTATATAGAAGGCCTCACGAAGGAAAAACCAATTGAATATCTTATCCGTCCTAAGGTATACGGCGGAATACGTGAAAAAGTATGAACCCTTAATACGCTCATTAGTGATTGAATTAAAAAATCGTATTAATGCTTTCTAGGTCGTTATCTGAAGAATCAATAAAAAATATTAATTCAATATTTCAAACGACCTAAGAGACGGTATGACGAAATTCAAAAATATATGGAAAAATTTGAAGAACATGCCACAACTATAGCTATGCTTTAATTTTCAGTTTCAGCTCTCTATCAATAGCGGTTCTTGAGATATAAATATCAGAATGTTTTCTGTTCACCCTTTTCAACAATTTGCTGCAAATGGCTCCACTATCATAGATCTATATGAATTTCAAGTTTCAACTTCCTGGTATATGCGGTTCCAAAGGATCAAAAGTTTTCGTTTCAAAACGCTCTTCCCACCTTTTTTGATTTGGTTTGAAAATTAATTTTTTCTCATTTTATACTTAAGTACAATTTTTTGGTTTTATTTTGGGGTGAGAGTTCTCACTTGCCCTTCGTCTAAGGCCATCCTGTTTGGTTCTCGTTTGATTCGATTTTACAAATTCTTAACGCACGAAATAGCTCTTTTTCGAAAAGACGAGGGATCTTTACAATGCAAGATTCACTATAGAATAAAATTACATTATTTAACCCTTAAGAAGTTAAGGATTAAATATCAAAAAATTCTGAAATAATTTTTTACGTGATTAAGAAGAAAGCCTATTTAAGTAAAAACGAATTCGAATTTTATTAAAAGACGTAAGGGAAGCTTTTAAAATGTTTAATCATAATTATTTTTTTTTTTAAATACCATATTTACACTGTTTTGAATAAAATTTTGAATTTGTGTATAGCTATATAAGTCCCACGAAGCAATTCGGTGGGTTTACGAGGTCTACGTAAATAGTTGGGTCATTCCATCAAGAATCACCTTTGCCGATTTTTTTGAAATTTTGTGTACTCGAAGAATTAGTTACAAAAACATTATAGTTTAAAATTTTTTTCTCTGTAAAATTTTTTGTAAGTATAATAGGTTAATTCATATCTCCGTTAATTTTTATCGTAGAACAATGAACTAGAGGTTATTTGAAAGGAAACGGTTGCTGCAATATAACAAAAATGCTGTTGCAATATAAAAGGATATACGATAGATAATAAATACACTTAAAGAATACGGGCTTAAAATTTAAAAATCATTACAATTTTGTTCAATAATGCGGACTACTTAGCATGGAAAACTTTTTCGAAATATTAACAAATGAAAAAGTCGGCTATGCGAGATAGAAAATCAGGATCTTCATATCGGCCCATCTCTATGGATGCGAGCAATACCTACACTCTATAAATCAAAATTTTGAATCCTATTATGCGGAATGATGAAATCATTAAAGGAAAAAATTCTAAAATATTTTGGAATTCGGGAAAAGGTCCACATCCACCATACACACATCCCCGGGGGTTAAATATCGAAAAATTATTAAATATAATAGTTTCTATTCGATTATACAGATCAATAAAAATGTTACAGTATAACCAGAAATTTTAACAGTTTTGTTTAACGAGGGTCACTTTATCGCATATAAAATTTCTAATTGTTAATTTTCGGTTATTACCTGCAAAATGTTTAAACTTAAGTTATACATATGTAACCAGCTTTTGCAGGTAATAATATGATACATCCAAAAATAAAATGAAAATCAAATTTTAATAATGCGGTTTTCTGAGAAAAATCACATTGATCAAAGTATTTAAGGTTTACAACAGCAAAAATTTGTATTTTGAAGTAAATTTCTCAGAATCAGGTACAGCTAGATTTGCAAACGGCCTATTCGGCGGACAGACAGACAGACTTTTTTGTTTAAAAAAAAAAGAAGGAAATAATAAAGTAAAACAGAACATCGTCTTGAATTTCAGCTGGATTAGAAATAGCAATAGTAATCTCTCATTGAAGTCTATGAGGTACAGTTTTTTAAAAAATACATTTTTGAAGACCCTGAACTGATCTTCATTAGTCACTTCATTCCAGAACTCTGTCATATTATACCTGTGCAGCCTGTGGATGTAAAATAAAATGCAAATACAACAGATGATACTGACAAATAAACGTTGAACAAAATCAATCGTGATACTCTTTCGAAAATAAATGTATACAAAAAACAAAATATTTTCGAATTTACTGAATATTTCATAACATCAAACATTTGAACTGGACGTCATCCGCTATATGCACGAATGCATATTTGTCCATATTTTCAGCACTAACAAAAATTTCACAATTTTATCAACTTCAATTTGCCACCGACACGAACAAAAAGCCGAACAGAAAATATCCGAATTTCAATAAAATTTCCATAATACGAGTATAAAATGATTCGCCAAGCATATGACGGGTCAGGACTCAGGATACTCGATACTCCTGATACTCCTAAATAAACAAATTGTTGTTGATTCATGACCCTGTTTCGTTGTTTTTTCATGCGCTATTGTTGATTTTGTTGTTATTCAACTTTATGCTGCATTATGATGGGCTCCTCCGGACCTGTCGACAAGGTGAATTTTTATGGCTCGTTGCACTTGAAAGTGTACTCGGTTCGCTGTTATCAAGGGAACCATATAAGCACTCTACCAGCACAATATCAAGCTGTTCTGCATGGTGCACACACTATACACCCCCATAAGGAAGACCTCCAGGGGGAGTAATTCGCTGCATGATGGAAATCAACTTGACTGTTGTCGATAACGCAGAAAGTCTTCCATTTGCGATGGTACTTTGGTGGAGGAGTTGGTCTCCTTTCAAATTAGTCAGTAGCAGAAAATTTCCTTCGGCAAGGTTATGAATTTACGCTGCCAGAGTAGTTTATCGTACGGATAATGGGAATTGATAGTCATTTTTTTCTCGATTTTCAAAAGAAAAATGATAAACTTAAATGCAGTCATAGCGTGCACATCCGGAAGATCTTTTGAAAGACCATTATTATGGAAATCACAGAGATGAAGGTGGCTGCTATCTACACCAAATTTATCATTTTCTTTGCGTACATCAATTGCATTGTCTTGCGAATTCTTCGATTTCAGTGGTTTTGAAAGTTATGGAACGATTACAGAAAAGTCGAGGAATTTAATTGACCTCATTCTTTTTCTTTTGATCATAAACTTTCCGGTGCAGCTGGTCGAATTTCCTAAGGTCCTAACAGTCCGGACGAAACTTCTCAACTTTGCTGGACAAAGTCCAGGAAGCTATTAAAGTTGAGGCGGGACATAAATGCCAACACTTATGACACCCTTAAAACACCGGTTGCAATTTTAGGTCATATTACAGGACGCGGTTAAACTCAAAATATAGCTCAAGGTGTTTCGAGACAATTAGTTTATTTGGATATTTTATTATAGCTCCTAGCAAGATACAGCTTTCACATTCATCGGTGGTTCTTCATATAAATAACAAGCCAGTTGAAGTAAAACCCATCCAATCAGAAGTAAAACATATGGCGAAATTCGTGAAAACATATACAGTCCATTTACTTACTTTAAAGGGATGAAAATCGAAAAGGCCAGGAATTAGTTTCTAAGCGATTATATTTAGCCTTAGGGATTGAATAAAGAAAAGTTATATTATGTGAATTTAAAATGTTCGTGGAATTAAAGATCAATTCGAAAACTTAAGAGATATGGCGGAATTCGAGAAAATATACACAATTCTCTGACATCCTCTTAAGGGTTGAATATTGATAAATCCTGAAATCGTTTTTGGGAAGAATATATTAAAAGTTTTTAGAATTAAAAATCAATACGATATCTCATCAGACTTAAGTGATATAGCAGAAATCGTAAAATCCTGCACAACCCTCTTATGGATTGAAAATAAAAA
This sequence comes from Beris morrisii, assembly GCA_951812415.1. Classification (NCBI taxonomy): domain Eukaryota; kingdom Metazoa; phylum Arthropoda; class Insecta; order Diptera; family Stratiomyidae; genus Beris; species Beris morrisii. The sequence goes on along the minus strand of OX638313.1, from coordinate 33,867,947 downwards.
AATCTTTAACTTGATTTCTAGGTGTTTATGTAGAAAGCCGGGTAAAAAACAGTTCGAAATCTCATCATAACATCGAGATAAAATCTTCTGTGAGAATTCCTGAAAAAGTATGCAACCTCTTTACACCCTCTAAGGGCCGGTTTCACAGTCGAAGTTTAAACCAAAAATTTTGTTTAAACTTAGGAACAAACGAATAAATTCCTAAGTTTAAACTAAATTTCTGGTTTAAACTTCGACTGTGAAACCGGCCCTAAGGGATTGAATATCAAAAAATTCTGAAATCAATTTCTATGCTTTAATCTGAAGAATTTATAGAAGTATGTATAATTAATTTAATATCTCAGAAGATCTAAAAGATATGATGATATTCGTAAAAATATTTGTACCCCCTTTTCACCAAACTTGTTTTAGGCAACTTTAGTTTACCGATGCAAATTTGAAATATTTTTTGAAATTAAAAGTAAAAGTAATATTTATTTATTTTTTTTTCAATTTCAATAAAAAAAATCTGCCCATGGTCTGGGCGCAACTTTATTATTTTCGGGCCAAAGTTCGGGAGCGGTCAAAGTCGGAGTATATCATCAGTTTTTTCGAAATTATGAGGTTACTTGGAAAGATAGTTTTGTTATTAAAAAAAATAAATATTTAAAATAGAGATTTTTAACCGATTAAACATTGAAAAAGCCCGTGTATATTATTCAAATTTCGGTATATTATTTACACTAAAAGCCCATAGAAGTAAAAATTAATTGGCTGCCTTATCAGAATTAAGAGATATGACGAATTGTTAAAACGCATATAAAGTCATTAACTCCACTTCGGGTTTGAATTTCGAAAAAATTGTGAAACAGGTTTTTAGACAATTTCATAAGAAGTAACTTGATATCTCATGAGATACAAGGGATTTTGAAACATTTGTGAAAACGTAAGCAAACTCTTCACAACCCCTTGGTTTTTGAAATTCGAAAAATCGGGAAGTTCGTTTTTAGGTCATTGCATCTATTGCCGTAATAACCATTTCATATCTCATCAGAACTAAGGGATGGCAAAATTGTAAAAACATATGCAAAACCCTTGGGGGTTGAATATCCAAAAATTGAGAAATGGTTTTGTAGGCGATTATATAAAAAGTCTGAGGAAGTGCATAGCCATCTAATATCTCATCAAACCTAAGAAATATGTCGAAGCTTTGAAAAGCATACAACCCCCTTACACCCATTAGGATTGAATATCTAAAATACTGAAATTGACTTTTAGGCGCTTATATAGAAAACCTTAGGAAGTAAACATTAATTCGATATATCATCAGATCTTAGCAATATGTAGGAATCTGTGGAAACATATGAAACCTTCTTACATCCACTTGGGGGTTGAATATCCAAAAATCCTGAAAGGGGTTAATAAATAAATATGAAGACAGCACGAGAAAGTAAAAACCAATTCAATTTCTTATCACATCTAAAAGATATGACAAAATTCATGAAAACGTGTTCAACTCTTTTATACCATCTTAGTGGCTGAAAAAGAAAAAAACTTAAAAACAAGTTTTAGGCGATTATTACGCAAGCCCATGAAAGTGAAAAGATATTCGATATCGATCAGAACTGAGGATAAGGCAGAATTCGTGAAAAAGTATACAACCCCTTTTCCACCCCCTTAGGGGTCGAATTTCAAAAAATCCTGAAAACACTTTTTAGGTATTTATATGAAGAATCTGTGGAATAAAAATGAATTTAATATTTGAAAAGACTTAATAGATATGACGAAAACCGCGAAAATATGTGCATTCCATTTTCACTCTTAATTTTTTTTGCCCCCCTTCCAAACGCCAATGGATATTTAAATTTTGTTTAATCTAAATTACTTTTCTAGTTGATTTACAAATACATACCGAGTTTCAACTTTGTAGCATAAGCCGTTCTACAGATAGGAAAAACATCCCCCACCTCCGTACCATACCACCCCTTTAAAAAATTGTATTTTTCCAAGATGCTAATACTATAGCTCTATCTAAGTACAACGTTTCAGCTTTATGCCATTATAGGTCATCGAGATATAAAAATCGAAACCTTTTCCTTTTTACCCTCCCTCACCCTCCTCCTCTACACCCTCACCCACTTTTTCTTCTAGGAGTCTATTAGGCCTACTTCTGGTTAAAATTTCAAGCATCTATCTTACACGGTTATTGAGATATAAAACGTGATTTTTTAGTAAAATTCGTATCCCCTCCACTTTCATGATCCACTGCCCCCTTAAAAAATTTTCCTTTCAGCAAATTTCATTTGTCAACCTTTATATACAAACCGAATTTTATTTGTCTAGTATGATTGCTTCGTGAGATATCGTAATCTAAATTTTTCACCCCCCACCGCCGCACGCCAATGTCCCCACTCAAAAATTTGTTTCCAATCTATTCTCCTAGTATACCTACAGATATTCATTGAGTTTCAATTTTGTGACATTAACCGTTTAGGAGATATGGATTTTAGAATGTGTCGATCTCGGCTTTTTTGCGTTTCGGACGCATTATTTTTCCCCCCACTCCTACACCCCTTCACCCATATCAGCAGTTTTTTTGCAAATAGGTTCACTATCGAAACTCTATATAAATTTCAAGTTTCAGCCTCCAAACATAAGCCGTTGCTGAGATCTATAAACCAAAGTTTTCCGTCTAAAATGCTTCCCCCACCTCCCCCTCACATCCCCACCACTCAAAAAGTGGTCACTTCTAGGGACCTACCCAGTAATTAAAAAAAATTTTCAATTTAACAGCTCACAGGGTTTGGGAGCTACATATAAGCCCTCAAACGATTTTGCGTACGGCGGACGGAGCATAGACGAACTGAAATTTTTTTTTGTTTTTTTGGTGTTTATTAGTCATGAAACGTGTAAAAAAATTTTCAGAGTAGCACAATGTTTTTTTGAAAATCGATAACAATACTGTATTATTAAAATAATAAAGTTAAACAATTCGATATCTCATCAGACCTAAGGGATATGCCGGATCTCGTAAAAACGTACCCTTACACCGCCGTAGTATTATAGTTAAATATTGCGAAAACCAGAACATAATTTTTAGGCGATTATATAAAGCCCATAAAAGTAAAAACGAATACGTTATCTCACTAGACCTAAAATAATTATCGGAATTCGTCAAAACTTAAACAACTCCCTTAAGCACCCTTGTGAGCTGAATGAAAATGTTAAAATTGATTCTTAGGCGAATATATTTAAACCCTTAGAAGTCAAAGCGAATTCGATTTCTATTTTGACCTAAGGAAAATGTCGGAATTCGTAAAAACGTATACAACCACTTGACACCTTCTTAATGGTTGAATATCAATAAAGCAGGAAAGTATAATAGTTTCTAGACACTTACATTAGGAGTACGTAGAAGTGAAATTGGTTCAATTTCTCAACAGACGTAAGATATGACGAAATTCGTGAAAATGTAGAAGAAATCCTTTTCAAGGATTATTTTTTTGCCTAATTTCGTACGCTTAAGTTACATCTGTAGTACATCTACATATATATATACACTAAGTTTCAAGTTTTGAGGATAATCTGTTCTTGAGATAGAAAAAATTACCGCCATTCTAGTACCTTGCTTCCGCAATCAGAAAGGTTTTTTTTTCCAGGATCCCGCTGTGGAGGGTCTATACAGCCATAAATTTTTTGCTTTCTTTCTTTAGCGGTTCTCGAGAAACAAAAGCCAGAAATTTTTTCCTTTCCACCCTCACTGCACTCCCAGCTCTAAAATTTTTTTCTTAGCACTGGACCACCTGTAAAAATTTTAAGACCTTATTTGAAACGGTTCTTGGAGTATAAAAATTTAATTTTTTTAATTATTGCTACACCACACTTCCGTGAACCACTTTAACTTTCAAAAATTTTACATTTAATGGACTGCACTTGTAAAGTTATACAAACCAAATTTTAAGCCCCACCTTCTTATTTCAAAATTTTAGTCCTTATCTACGCTCTTAGTATGCTTATAAACAATCACGAAGTTTCAACATTCTGATATCAACTGTTTGGGAGATATGGACTTTACAATGTCTTGAACCCAGCTTTTGAAGATTTCCGACACATTGTTTTTTTAAAACGCTTCCCCACCTTCTCTGGAACGCCCACCCCATAACAGTCACCACTTAAAGAAGCTCACCCTATTTACTAACCAACAAAATTTGAGTTCAACATATCTTGTGAGCTACGCTCCTTCAAATGCTTTTACGTATGGCGTCTACGGTCGACAGAAGGACATTTATTTTTCGCTTTTTGCAGTTAAGTAGTCTTAAACAAAGATTTCGGCTACTGTGAATATTAACCGCTGAGAATAAATAATTTCAATACAGAATAATCAAATTTTCTTCTTTTTTTCTCGTAACTTTTGATACCGCAATCAATAAAAACGCATTGCAAACGAAATAAGTCTGTTCTATTTTGGGAAGGATCTGAGTCTTAGGCTTAAACATTTTTGTAGAACAAACATCCACGCACTTTGTTGAATTCGTCTATTTTTGTCCCAAAACCACCATTAAAAATTCCAGCTATATCGTCTAGAAGTCTGGCTTCTTCAAGGTAAAAATATTGTTCACAAGGGAAATTTAATAGCAAATTTTCAAGCGAAATTCCTCTTCATTACTTTGGAGTTTGAAACAAGTCTGTAGCATCTTACGGGCGTGTAATATAATATTTACAATAATATCGAGAGTTCTGGAGCAATTTCTAGGAACTTAACTTCCTGCTATTACCTTGTAATTGCATGTCAAAAACAGAATAGCCAAAACGAATTTTCTGTAAGAAAGTTGAAAGTCAAAACAGTTTATAAAGATGTCGAGTGATATAAGCCCCAACAAGGTTTATTGTGATTTTCTTCGACGAAAAAAGGAAAACTGCTAAAGAATTTTCTTAAAGACGCAGCAAGTTTACAGTTCGATACTAACTTACCGGAAATCTATTCGTTATCCGCAGTGAATACCCTGCGGCCAGATATTTTCACTTCTTGTGAGCGATAAATTTTAATAATAATTGACCCATCCTTAGATACATTTTTCCAAGAAGGAAGCAAGCCTTATATTTTTTAAGGAGCAATGTTTAGGTGATCCTCTTTCTTACCATAGGGATAAGCTCCTGTCTGCCTAATCTTAAGATCCTGCAAAACACTTTTTGTTGCCATAACACGATTCTCTCTTAGGATATATCAAGATGTATTGATTGATAAGATTCGGAGATAAACTAAAAATTTTCCTCAAAGTTTCACAAGGATGGCTACGCTTTCTGTACAGAGACGATGATAATGCCTTTTCCTTTGAATATTTGCATAGGAAATAGGTTAAACAGAGAAACAATTTTGGTATTTTCAGAATACGGAAAACATGAAATTGGTTTTAAAGAGGGCTTAACCTTTGGTTTTTCTTTTGCAGGAACATATATTCCAGCTAATAAAAATGTTAGAATTTTCTTTTGAAATTTCGTACGTATTAGCCTGTTAGGAGAGTGGATTCCAGAATTAATATTGTTCGAAAAACGTAAAAAATTTGTGAACCGCGAAAATTATAGATAGGCACTTGTGCACAGTAAAAAGAAATTTACTACTCTTAGAGTAGGCAATTTAGTGTCTACTCTGAGAGCAGTAAAATTACTATTGTCAAATTTAATTACGCACTCCTTTGATTAATGCGGAAATTCACACGCAAGTGTGGAAATCAATCGCTAAAAATGTGCGTAAAATTACACACGGTGTGGAAAAATTAATATGTTCTACAAAAATGTGACCTGTTTATGTTTGCTTATTATTATTATTATAATGATAATATAAATGAATAAGCTTCAAGCGAATGATCGGCAGATGAATTCCCAGACCTATTTTGAAGGGCAAAAGACACATCAATCGATAATTCGAAAAATTTAATTCAAATCAATCAACACATGATAATAAAAAGGGTAAAAAATCTGCCAACAGGTTGGGCGCAACTTTATTATTTTTTGGGTAGAAGTCCGAAACGTGTTTAATACTGAGATGCGATGTAGGTTTCTTTGCGACTGACAACCTAAAAAATAACGTTCCAAATAGTATCTTTTTAGGATACTTCTATAGTGACTCTATATAGTCGTAAATTTTTAGCTTTCCATGCTTTGCGGTTTTCGAGAAATAAAAATCAGAATTCTTTTCGTTCCACCCCCTCCCACCATCACCCTCTTCACCAGCACCACTAAAATTTTTTATCCTGCATACTGGGCCTAACTCCTGTAAAATTTCTAAGATCATATCTGGTACGGTTCTTGAGATATGAAAATTAAATTTTTTGAAAAATGGTTATCCCCCACTTTCGTAATTCACCTCCCCTCTCAAAATTTTTACATTCAGTAGGCTCCACTTGTGATCTCATATACAGAAAGACTACACTTGTGATCTCATATACAGAAACCAAATTTTATCTTCCTGGTACAATTGGTTCGGAAGATATTGTAATCTAAATTCTGTTATCCCCACCCCTACACCCCACTTCCCCTCTTAAAAATTTTAGTCCTTGTCTAATCTCCTAGTATCACTTAAGACAACTACAAAGTTTCACCCTTCTAAGATCAACGGTTCAGGACATATGGATTTTAGAACGCTTCAATCCCAGCTTTCAAACTTTTCGGACACATTGTTTTCCCCCCACTCCCACACCCCTCAACCCTTTTCGCCAATTTTTTTGCAAATGGGCCTACTATCATAGCACTACATAAGTTCCAAGTTTCAGCCTCCTACCATAAGCAGTTCCTGAGATCTAGAAATCAAAATTGTTCGTCTACAACACACCCTCCTCCTCTCCCCTTACCTTCTCTTACCCAATCTACTCACCATAAAAATTTCAACATAATATCTCAATGGGTTTGTGAGCTATGCGCCTCCAAACGGTTTTGCGTACGGCATACAGCGGCGTCTATGGCGGACAGACGGACATTTTTGTTTGCTTCTTTGGGGTTTACTAGTCCTAAAACGTGAAAAAACAAAATTTCAGAGTACCAATTTTTTTTGGAATTTCAGGGCGATCACAATACTTCACTATTAAAAAATAATAAAGCAAAATTAAAAAAAAAATCTGCCAACAGTCTGGGCGCAACTTTATTATTTTTCGGGTAGAAGTTCGGAACGCGTTTAAGATTGATGCGGTGTAGGTTAATATGTGACTGAAAACCTAAAAAAATGGGTAGAATGGGGTCACGCTAGAATACTTACGCCGCTGCCACATATAACATATGAATTACATAATTGGGCCATACTCCAGGACGCAGTCTAAGTATGTAGTAGCATAATATTACTTATTACGTGATTAGGAGGTTTTTCGTGATTTGGTTTCGGGCCATTACATGAAATCGGAAATGCGTTTGTAGGCGATTATATAAATAGTCTGTGGAAGTGAAAAGCAATCTAATATCTCATCAATCCTAAGAATATCTTGAATATCTAAAAATCCTGAAATCAACTTTTTGACGATTATATTGGAAGCTTCAAGAAGTAAAAATGAATTCGATATCTCATTAGAACTAAGAAATATGTAAGAATTTGTGAAAATACATGCAACCCCCTTGAACCTACTTTGGGGTTGAATATCCAAAAATCCTGAAATGAGTTTTTAGATACGTATAAAGAAAGCCGGAGGAAGTGAAAACCAATCCGATGTTTTATCACTCCTAAGAGATATGACGGAATTCGTGAAAACGTGTTCAACCCGTTCATACCCTCTTAGGGGTAGAAAACGGAAAAAATTTGAAAACGGGTTTTAGGTGATTATTAAACAAGCCCGTGGAAGTAAAAAGTTATTCGATATCTAATCAGACCTGGGGGATATGGCTGAATTCGTGAAAATGTATACAACCACTTTACACCACCGTGTGGTTCGAATTTAAAAAAATCCTGAAAACACTTTCTAAGTATTTATATGAAAAATCCGTAGAATAAAAAGAAATTCAATAATTGGAAAGACCTAATAGATATGATGAAAATCGTGAAAATATATGCATGCCATTTTCACTGATCATTTTTTTCGCCCCCTTCTGTACGCCAATGGATATTTGAATTTTTTTTCAATATAAATTACTTTTCTAGATGACTTACATATACATACCGAGTTCCAAGTTTCTAGCATAAGCCGTTCTATAGTTAGCAAAAACACCCCCCACCCCCGTACCATACTATCACTATAAAAAATTATATTTGTTCAACATGCTAGTACTATAGTTCTATCCAAATACAAAGTTTGAGATTTATATCATTATAGGTTATCGAGATATAAAAATCGGAACTTTTTCCTTTCCCCTACCCTTACCCTCACTGCTAAAAAATTTTTTTTCTCCTGGGGGTTTATTTGGCCTATTTCCGGTAAAAATTCTAAGCCTCTATCGTACACTGTTCTTGAGATATGAGACGTGATTTTTTACACAAATTTTTATCCCCTCCACTTCCATACTCCACCGCCCCCTTAAAAAATTTTACTTTCAGCAAACTTTATTTGTCAACCTTAATAAAGAAACCGAATTTTGTTTTTCTAGTGTAATTGGTTCGTGAGATATCGTAATTTAAAATTTTTCACCCCCCACCTACGTACGCCACTGCCTCCACTCAAAAATTTATTTCCGATCTATTCTCCGAGTATGCCCACAGATGTTCATTAAGTTTTAATTTCGTGACATTAACAGATTAGGAGATATGGATTTTAGAATATCTCGATCTCTGCTTTCGAGCGCTTCGGACGCATTATTTTCCCCACACTCCCACACCCCTTCACCCATATCAGGAATTTTTTTGCAAATGGGTCCACTATCAAAGCTCTATATAAGTTCCAAGTTTCAGCCTCCTAGCCTAAGCGGTTACTGAGATCTAGAAACAAAAATTGTTCGTCCAAAACGCTTCCATCACCTTCCCCCCTCACACCACCACCACTCAAAAGGTGGGCACTTGAAGGCGTCTGCTCAGTCTACCAACAAAAAAAAATTCAACTTAATAGCTCATAGAGTTTGAGAGCTATAAGCTTCCAAACGTTTTGCGAACGGCGGACGGCGTACGGCGCACAGACGGACTGAATTTGTTTTTGCTTTTTTGGTGTCTATTATTCATGAAACGTGGAAAAAAAATTGCAGGGTAGCAAATTTTTTTTTTTAAAAATCGATAGCAATACTTTATTATTAAAATAATAAAGTAATTATTAAAAAATAGTAAAGTAAAATTAATGAATGATTTTTCTTAAAAAAAATCTTATCCACTTTATTACAGCCCATAAATAAGAAAGGTCAATGATGGTAGGTATCAATTGAAAATTAAATTAATAACGATTGTATGTTACTTACTCAACGAGCAGAATTACCGGAGAAAATCACAAATCATATTAAACAAGTAAATTGAGTTCCCCGGGATATGAAACTTTCTGGTTTTAATTCAAGAATACCTTCCAGCTTCCACGCGAACATGTTTCCTTCCACTTTCCCGTCTGCCTTCAATTTCGATTAAATTATGGCTGCTAAAGTATAAAATCAATATTTGCTACATACTCCCTACGTTATATTCCCTTCATGGTACACATATTGGAGTCTTCATCAAAGATGTAAGAACCAAATAAAACCGCGAACCGTTCGATTGATTTTGATTCGATGGCAATTTTTATGACAAAAAGAACCGTGTAAGAATCCTTTTTTCTTATATTGGTAAAGTTTCAATACCTCACATAAATCCACCGATGAATTCGTTATATTCTCCGGGATCCTTGAGAATCATCATCAGAAACTTAACTGTCACCAATTCACCCGACAAACGCTAAACCAAATCCACAGTAAAATCCGAAGTCAAAAAATTTTTTTTTTATATTCGATACACCCAACTCCCACACATGCTGGGATTGAAGATCGTAGCCATGCATTGCAAAAATCCCTTGTCAAAAGGATTCCATATTTACCTTAATAATATGCCATCCTTTAAAGTAAGACACTCAAATCTGAGCTCTGTATATGCCGTTGCAATAAAAGGGATACTTCTCTCGTTTCCAAGTATGGCAAGGATTTGGGTGGAATCGCATGTAGGGAATCCCACTGGGAAAGGATTGTCGACAATTTTTACATATATGAGATCCGGCGGTAATCATATGCCGAACCGAGATTTGAGGAGTCTTTCAGCGTATGATGCCATAATGCAATAAAGTTTCATGCTTGCCAAGATGATGTGTAGAAGATAACTTCCAAGAATATTATGGCATAATTTTATTTATTATATACTTACATATGAGCATATATTAATAAGGACTTTTGAAATTTTTCATGAAGATGCTTTGGGATGAAGGAACTGTTAGTAAATGGTTAAATTTAATAATGGAAGGTGGAAGTACCTAATGCAGTTTCGGTCCAATTAGATTACAACTGAGTTGTCAGTATTCCGAAGGCCTCGCCGGCCTCATGCTCTAAGAAGAGTTTCTCTCATGAAATAATACTAATAGCAGCTTCAATTCGTTTTGCATAAATAGCCGAAGCAGTACACACATACGCTTCTAATATTCTTTTGATTATGTACTTAATTATATTAGTTAGCGTAAAACAGCAAGAAAGAACAATTCGTGAATTCCGCTTTCAATTCCCCTAACCTTCCTTAACACATTACGTAGAAGGTGTACTCTAAAATACCGCCTTTATGTGTCCAAACTATAGCTCTGACGATTTAACAGTTGTTAAATTGGAGGTTGCAAATGGGGGATACGCTCTATATGGCTCACGGTCTTACCTCCAGAATTTCATCCAGGAAGGGCAATCTTCTTGTGGGATGCGACGCCAACGCACGATATACGCTTTGGGGCAGCTCTGAGACCAACAATGGGGTGAGTCCTTAATTACATTATAAACACTAACTTCTCTATATGTAACAGTGGTGACACCCCAACCTTCATTTTTCCGAGTACGGAAAATTTTCAAGGCTGAGAGGAAGTTCTTGATATTACTTTACTAACAGAAAATAACATTTTTATGGTCCAAAATTGGAGAGTTTCCAACTTGCAATCCTTCTCTGACCACAGGTTGATCGTCTTCAACGTGAATCTCACGCCGGAGACACAAAGGCCTTTTAGAAATCCCAAAATAGTTGACTAGGAGAAGTTCGGTCAAGTCGTAAAATCGAAACAATCCAAAACTACCAATCTTAACATCAAAACTATGGAAGATCTGGACGACAAGGTGGGGACACTCAAACGTGCTATGAAGGTTGCGTTTAATGTCTCATGTCCTTTGAAGTATAGTAAGAAAACACTCCCCCATGGTGGAGTGAAGACCTGTCTAAATTAAGGAAAATTACTAGAAAGGTTTTTAATATCTGTTACAAGAGCAAGTCTTGGCAGCCTTACAAGGAATGCCTTAAGATCTACAAGAAACCAATCAGAACGGCCAAGAAGCAGGCTTGGACTGATCACTGCCAATCCATTGAGAGTGTCCGGGATTCGGCGAGGCTTAGCAAGATTCTATATAAGCAACACACGAACCCGTCGTTTGTGAAAAAGTCGGACTGATTCCTCTGCCGAGACTCTGGAACTCTTGATGAACACTCACTTTCCTGGGTGCCAAAACAGCGGAGTGGAGATGTCAAGCATTCATGATGTGCGGCGCATACCAGAGGAGGACATCAGTTCCGTCATTAATGAGGAAAGAATTTCCTGGTCTACAGTTTCTTTCCCTACAAATCCCCTGGCATGGACGGCATACTTCCAATTATGCTGCAAAAACTACAAGCTGTGGTAGTTCCATGGCTAGTAGAAATCTTCAAAAGTTGCATCCTACTAAATCATGTGCCCTATGCCTGGAGAAGTGTCCGGGTAGTGTTTATCCCGAAGATTGGCAAGAGAGGTCATAAACTCGCGAAGGATTTCAGACCCATTAGCCTAACATCATTCGTGCTGAAGACACTGGAGCGCATTATCGATATACATATGAGACAGACCCTGAAAAGGTCACAGCTATCCAAATCTCAGCATGCTTACCTCAGGGGGAGATCCACAGAGACGGCTCTCCACGAAGTCGTGCGCACTATTAAGCATACGATAAATTACAAGCAATACACTCTAGCAGCTTTTCTAGACATAGAAGAGGCCTTCAACAACGTCCACACTGAAGCTATCCAAGGATCCCTCACCGAACTGGGGGTGGACGAAAGCTTCAGCGATGGGATAATATCCATGCTACGAACCAGAATTATCCATTCAAAGCTAGGAAACAGTAACTTGACCAAGCACGTGCGTAGAGGAACACCACAGGGAGATGTTATCTCACCTCCACTCTGGCTATTGGTTATGAATAAAATCCTAGTGAGATTAGACAGGGAGGGAATGAAAGTGATTGTGTATGCAGACGATCTGGTGATTTTGGTCTCAGGAATATGCCCTTCCGTGATCAGTGAGATCATGAATGGAGCTCTGGGTAAGGTAAGCACTTGGGCTACCGGCTGTGGCCTCAGTGTAAATCCGGATAAAACTGAGTTGGTGCTATTCACCAAGAAAACCAAGATACCAGACTTACAGCTCTCTTCCAGGGCAAGGTATCTTGGTGTTATCCTCGATTCAAAGCTGAGCTGGAAACTCAACATAGAAAACCGGGTAGAGAAAGCCCGTCTGGCCTTCTACGCCTGCAAAAGAACCTTCGGCAAGAAGTGGGGACTCAAACCTAGGATGATTTTTTTTCTGTGAACTGCCGTAATACGTCCAATTTTCAACTACGGGTCACTAGTCTGGTGGCCAGCTTTGAGTAAGGATTATAACATAACTAAGCTCAGTAGAGTTCAGCGAAGTACGGCAATAGGCATCACAGGTGCTATGCGGTCATGCCCGACCAATGCTCTAAACGTGCTACTCCTACCAATCGACCTTTATATCAAAAACACCGCATCAAACAATGCCGTCAGACTCAAAAAATCTAGGTGCTGGGACAGTTATCACAGGAATTGGTTACGTCACCGTCTGACTACATCACCCCCAAACTGAGCTTTACGAAAGCTTCTCTGTTGGTTTCCCCTAGAGAGGAGTGGAAAAACGGGGCGGTGGAAACAGACTTCGTCACGATAATATTTACCGACGGTTCAAAAATGGACTGCGGGGTCGGGGCAGGAATATTCTCTGATACACATAATGTCTCTAAGTCCTACTGCCTACCGGACTACGCTAGCGTCTTCCAGGCGGAGATACTGGGAATCTGTGAGGCTTGTCGGATACTGAGACACGACTTATCGCCAAAACGCAACATCGTTATTTTCACCGATAGCCAAGCCGCAATCAAAGCACTAGAATTGGCTATCATCTTCTCTAAACTGGTACAGCAATGCCGTAGCGAACTAGCCGGTTTAGCGGAGCGGCTCAAAGTTACTGTGCTCTGGGTCCCGGGCCATAGAGACATAGTGGGAAATGAGCGGACTGATGAACTGGCCAGGAAGAGCTCCGCTCTTCCCGGCTCTTTTGCAGAACCAGTCCACGATCCTTTAGGAGTTGTCAAGAGAGACATACTCTCCCACTTCCAATCGGTGGCTAACTCCAGATGGAAAAGCCTAACCACCTGCGCCATATCTAGGAACATGTGGCCATCTTACAACCGAGCCGAATCAGACGAACTTCTATACAAGACCCGGATAGACATCTCCAGAATCACGGCGATTAGTACGGTCACTGGTTAATTGGGGATCATACTGACAAATTGGGCATCCCGTTTAATGCACACTGCCGCAGCTGCCAGGACATAAATGAGCGAGAGTCGCTCGTTCATTTCCCTTGCAAATGTGCGGCTTTAGCTAGAGCCCGAGAGCGAGCACTAGGCAAACCTTTCTACGGGGACCTGATGGAGGACTTGGTTAAGAAAACAGTTATTACTCTTCCTGGACAGTAAAGGATGGATATAAAAGATCAATTTTCCTCCCACTCATCCTTTAAATTCCCCATTCACAACAACCCTTAACATCCAGGTTTAACACGAGTTTGTGGTTTCAAAACGGCCATTGAGGTAATTGAGCTCCGTCCAGAGAACAGAGCTGCCACTTAAACCAACCAACTCTAAAATACATTAATAATATGTACCTAGTAAGGTTTCTGAATGACATTCTACTGGTAATACAGTACTCGTATTCCAGTTGTAACTGCAAAAATCCATAATTAATTTACACTTGATATCCTTTTATTTGTACAAAAGGTAATTCAAATAGATTTTATGGAAGTACATTTCGAATAAACAAACGTGAAAACTGATTTAATTTTTGGCATGTTATTTAAAATCAACTTACGTATCAATTAATCGTGTTTTTCAATGAGTTTTCACATTTCAATCATCAGAAGTAGAGTGAAATGTAATTAAAAGCTTGTGAGTGGCAAATGGTTAGAACGTGGTCAATGGCTACTTTTCCATTTCCGAATTACAAGTATGGAGTATGTAGTTTATGATGTATGGCCTTTAGTCGATCACATTTCGAAATCTGAATAGGCGTCCAAGAGAAATAGGAGTGTATTTTTTTTTTAAAATGATGCCATGTATTATGTAGAGTTTGCATATGTCTTTAATAATTTATTCTTATTAAACACCACTCAAACGTTTGAGAGTTGTCTACACTTGTATGCCAAGTGGAAAAGACGCCAATTGGTTTATATTTAAGATATTCTAAGCCGTTACATACAGTCTTCTAAATGCGTGTCACATAAACAAAGAAATGTGCAATGCATTTTAATAGTAAGCTGTTAACATCCATTAAACTGCACTATGGAACGACAGAAAATTATATGCAATTTATATAAACTGATAAAGGTAAAAAGCTAAGGACCATCCTTGAAATGAAATGCGTATAAAAAAATGATTAAAAAAAAATTAAAATTAAATTTTAAATTAAACCATGCCTTTAAATTTGATCAAACATCGGGATTCTGGATTTATTATTTTTTAGTATAATAATAAAGTGTTATATTATATTAATAAAAATCGACCTGAAAATATTCATAAAATTTGCGTGCGAAGGTATTTTTTCTACTTCAGTAGTGGCTTATGCCAGAAAGATGAAACTTAGTACGTGAATATCGATTCTATTAAAGAAGTTTTATGGTTTAAATAAAATAAGTTTCAGATTTGTATAGGCGTATGGAGGTGAGTCCAAAAATAGTCAATGAAAAAAGACTGAATATATTTTCACGAATTTCGTCATTTCTCTTAGGTCTTTTGAGATATTCAATTAATTTTAAGATTCAACGAGCTCCACAGATAAGGGTATAGAAATTGTTCCATGAAATTTTTATATAATTCAGGAATTTTCCTTTTCAATTCCTGAGGTTTGTATACCTTTTCACTAATTCCACCATATCTTCAAAGTCTGTTCAGATACCGATGAGTTGATTTTTACTTCGGCGGGCTTATTATATAATCGCCTAAAAATCATGTCACTGTTTTTTTATTCGTCCTCTAAGAAAGTGAAACGCGTTTTCAAACGTTTTCACGAATTTCGGCATATCTTTTAGGTCCTATTGCGTTTTTACTTCCATGTGATTTTTATTTATTTAAATTTATGAATGAAGAAACAATGATGAATGTTGAAAGGTGTATCTCACTAGGATTTCTTTAATTTACAAACTTTTTAATTATATATATCTTTGGATGCAACCTTTAACATTCGATTCTTCTGATCTTGAAACAATTAGTGCTTTGTGTTTTTACCGTATCCCGAACTATGACTCAATATCAAAATTTTTGTTTTAAGGATTTCACTAGAGCCAGCACTTCTATCGCACCTCGTAATTCATTATTTCGAGTTAAAAAGAATGCAACTACAAATGTTTTAAAGACATTTGCGTGGCAGTTATATAGTCGAACCGAGTTTTATTTAGCACTTTTAAGTCACATTAAATTATAATATAATTTGAAAAGTTTTAATTTCATACTTTAACGGATTCTCCAATAATTCAGCAATTAAAGTACTTACGGCAGATGTCCAAGAAAAAGGTTGACACTCAACTTTATTACTTTATTATTTGAATAATAAAGTATTTTTTACCCAAAACTAAATCGTTCAAGGCTTAAATTTCTTTGCTTAACTATTTCTTTATACGGAGGCTACACGATCCATTATTCTACTTCTGTAGCTTATAAAAAGTGTGCCACATTTCAAATTACTAGCGTGAACTCTTCAGCAATTGTTCATCAATATTCGGGAATATGTCTATATTAACCCTAAAGGTTATTTATCATTAAACAATTCCTATCCTCAGAACTTTCGTATTATCACAGTCTGTCAAAATACCCTGATCAAACAGCAAAATTTATTAAATTTCCAAAAATTGTAGTAATTTGAAAATCCGAAACATTCTAAATACTCTATTATTAAAAAATAATAAAGTAAAACTGCCAACAGTCTGGGAGCAGCTTTATTGTTTTTGAGTAGAAGTCCGGAACGTGTTTAATGCTGAGAAGTGATGTATGTTACTATGCGACTGACAAACCTACTCGTACTTCGCTTCTCAGCATTAAACGCGTTCCGCACTTCTACCCAAAAAGTAATAAAGTTGCGCCCAAACTGTTGGCAGATTTTATTTATTTATTTACGTATTTTTTTTTATCAATAGAAAATTCCATAGAAGTAAAAGCGAATTCGATCACATTAAACCTAAGATATTTTCAGAACCAGTGAGAACTTGAACAATATCTTTCACCCCAGGGGGCTTAATATTGAAAAATATTTAAACCGGTTTTTTCCCGACTATGTTTAAAGCTTTTAGAAGTGATAGTGAATTCCAAATCTTAATAGATCTAAGAAATATATCGGAATTTGTGAATATGTTCCCAACCACTTTACACCCCGTCAGGGGTTGGATATCGAAAAATTTGGAAGAACATTTCTAGGCGCTTATATAAAGAGCCCGCAGAAGACAATTTGCTTCGATAGCTCGACATATCTAAAAGTTTTAACGAAATTCGTGAAAATGTAGATTCACGGACATTTTTTTTACTTAACCTCTGGACTCCAATAAAAATCCGAATTTTTTTTGCTTTAATTACTCTAGTAGCGCATCTACATATACGTACTAAGTTTCAACTTTCTAGCATAAGCCGTTTTTTAGATATAAAAAAATACCCCTCACCCTAGTACCTTGCTACCACTATTAAAAAAATCTGCCAACAGTCTGGGCGCAACTTTATTATTTTTTCGGTAGAAGTTCGGAACGAGTTTAATTTTGAGATGCGGTGTAGGTTACTATGTGACTGAAAACCCAAAAAAAAGTTTGGGAAGCGGTTAAAATGGGGTCGCGCTAGAATACTTACGCCGCTGCCTCATATAACATATGAATTACATAATTGGGTCATACACCGGGACGAGATCTAGTCCTAGTATAATATCAGTTGTTACGAAATTTGAAGGTTTCTCGTGATTTGGTTTCGGGCCATTACATGAAATCGGAAATGCGTTTGAAGACGATTATATAAAAAGTCTGTGGAAGTGCAAACCAATCTAATATCTCATCAATCCTGAGAAATATGTCGAAAGCCTTACGTCCTATTGGAGTTGAATAACAAACATCCTGAAATCAACTTTTTGACGATTATGTAAGAAGCATTAGGAAGTAAAAATTAATTCGATATCTCATTAGAACTAGAAATATGTAAGAATTTGTGAAAACATTTGCAACCCACTTTGGGGTTGAATATCCAAAAATCCTGAAATGAGTTTTTAGATATATATAAAGAAAGCCCGAGGAAGTGAAAACCAATCCGATGTCTTATCACTCCTAAGAGATATGACGGAATTCGTGAAAACGTGTTCAACCCGTTTTTACACTCTTAGGGGTCGAAAAAGGAAAAACCTTGAAAACAAGTTTTAGGTGATTATTAAATAAGCCCGTGGAAGTGAAAAGTTATTCGATATTAAATCAGACCTGAGGAATACAGCTAAATTCGTGAAAATGTATACAACACCATTACACCACATTAGGGGTCAAATTTCAAAAAATTCTGATAACACTTTCTAGGTATTTATATGAAGAACCCGTCGAAAAAAAAATGAATTCAATATTTGGAAAGACCTAATAGATATGACAAAAATCACGAAAATATATGCATTCCATTTTCACTGTCCATTTTTTTTGCCCCACTTCCGAACGCCAATGGATATTTGAATTTTTTTTAATCAAAATTACTTTTCTAGTTGATTTACATATACGTACCGAATTTCAACTTTCTAGCATAAGCCGTTCTATAGTTAGGAAAAACACCCCCCACCCCCGTACCATAACACCCCTATAAAAAATTATATTTTTCCGACATGCTACTGCTATAGTTCTATCTAAATACTAAGTTTCAGCTTTATATTGTTATAGGTTATCGAGATATAAGAATAGGAACTTTTTCCTTTTCACCCTCCCCCACCCTCACCCTCTACACCCTCACCCTCAAAATTTTTTTTTCTGCTGGGGGTCTAATAGGTCTACTTATGGTAAAAATTTTAAGCATCTATCTTACACTGTTCTTGAGATATGAGACGTGATTTTTTAAAAAAATGCTTACCCCCTCTACTTCCATGCTCCACCACCCCCTTAAAAAATTTTACTTTCAGCAAACTTTATTTGTTAACATTTATAAAGAAACCAAATTTTATTTCTCTAGTGCAATTGGTTCGTGAGATATCGTAATCTAAAGTTTTTCAACCCCACCCCCGTACGTCACTGCCCCCTCTCAAAAATTTGTTTCGGATCTATTCTCCTAGTATACCCACAGATGTTCATTTAGTTTTAATTTCGTGACATTAACCAATTAGGAGATATGGATTTTAGAATGTCTCGATCTCGGCTTTCGAGTGTTTCCGACGCATTATTATTCCCCCCGCTCCCACACCCCTTTACCCATATTATCATTTTTTTAGCAAATGGGTCCACTATTGATGTTCTATATAAATTCCAAGTTTCAGCCTCCTAGCCTATGCGGTTACTGAGATCTAGAAACCAAAATTTTTCGTCTAAAACGCTTCCCCCACCTCTCCCCTCATACCCACAACGCTCAAAAGCTGGCCACTTGAAGGGGTCTGCTCGATCTATCAACAAAAAAAAATTCAATTTAATACCTCAAGGAGTTTGAGCGCTATAAGCTTTCAAATGTTTTGCGTACGGCGGACGGCGGACGGCGTACGGCGTACGGCGCACAGACGGACTGAAATTTTTTTTTGCTTTTTTGGTGTCTATTAGTCATGAAACGTGGAAAAAAAAATTTTCAGGGTAGCAAATTTTTTTATTAAAATAATAAAGTAAAATTTAATTTAATTTAATTTAATTTTTCAGACGCCATCTTAAACAAATTTGCCTTGAATCAATTATTCATTTACCTGGGGATAACTGACCATACGCCGATATCAGTATTAACGGACACGTCATGCGAGACAGTGGGGCGAGTTTCAGTGTTTGGGGGGCAGGCTCAATGGACCTTATTAAACAACTCTCTCTTCCCGTACATTCTCTTCGAACCCAAGTCATCTCTGCTAATGGAGAAAAGAGCAAATGTAATTGGATATGTTCAAACTCTAGTTACTTATGGGGATCGCACTCGCATGATACGGTTCTTATGAGTACCCTCTCTGAAGAACACGCTTTACCTTGGCATCGACTTTTGGGAGACATTTAATTTTGTGCCATTTCAAGTGAATGAACTCCAAACCCTTGCACCTCTTCCCGATAGTAAATTTCATACCCTGTCTTTAACCGAACAAGAGCATTTACACCGGATCGTGGACTCCTTTCCATCGTTCAACAAAATGGGTTTAGGAAACACCACTCTATTGGCTCACCAGATAGATACCGGAACGGCAAAACCAATTAAGCAGCGACATTACATTGTTTCGACGGTCGTACAGAAACTTCTGGACGAGCAGTTAGATCGAATGTTGTCCATGCGCGTTATTGAGGAATCGAACAATTCATGGAGCTCTCCTGTTTCACTTGCTCATAAACCTGGTAAGGTTCGGTTGTGTCTAGATGCCAGACATCTAAATGAAGTTACTGTGAAAAATGCTTACCCTCTACCTCTTATTGACGATCTCCTAGCACGTCCTCTGGATCCAGATTCCCGAGACAAGACGGCATTCGCAGTTCCTGGCAGGCCTCTATATCAGTTTACTGTCATGCCTTTTGGTCTGTGCAACGCTCTTCAGACCATGTGTCGCTTGATGCACAAAGTTATTCCGCACCAGCTTCATGATCGGATATATATCTGGATGATCTGTTGATAACGTCCAGCACTCTTGACGAGCATTTCGACCTTCTTCGCGAAGTTTCTCGGCTTCTTGCAGTAGCTAATCTAACGATTAATGTGGAGAATAGCAAGTTCCTCCTGAGGGAGATTAAATATCTGGGCTATGTGGTTGGTGACGCGACTCTTAAGACAGATCCCGAAAAAATCTCCAGTATTACCACCTATCCAATTCCGAAATCAGCACGAGAAATTCGCAGATTTTTGGGCATGGCAGGGTGGTACAGGCGTTTTATTCCTAAATTCGCGTCAGCTGCATCGTCACTAACCGATCTACTGAAAGGGAATCAACGTTTTGTATGGAATGACGCTGCCAATACTGCATTTGAACATATCAAAACGCTATTATCTTCAGCTCCTGTGTTGCACTTTCCAAAAATGTATCTGAATACCCACATTTATTTTATGTTGAAAAATTTATTCACTCAGAGATGAAAAAATGTTTTAATTATTTAAAAAAGTCTATTATTTCAAAAAAAAAAAATATAAACAAAATTTTTCCAATGGACAATAATATTCAAATCTGAAATTAAATTGTAAATATCCTACTAAAATCATAAACGTTGATAAAATCATTAAGTTTTTTTGCATTCACATCACTGATGCTTTTTGGTTTTGACCAGTGTAATATCGATTTAATGATTTTTTGATATTCAACCCATAAGAAGGTCAGAAAGGTTTAAGTCCCTACTAGCAATCATCCTTCCATAAGGCCTTACCAAAGCTATTTCCCTGCCTAGTAGCCTCAGTAAGGCTTTATAAAAGGTAGTTTGTTAGTAGGGGTACGTTGTCATCAATTTTGCCATAGCTTATAGGTCCGATGTGACATCGAATAAGTTTTTACTTCTACGAAATGTGGCGAAAAGTTTAAATATGTTTTTTTTTTCAAATTCCAATACATCTCTTAAGTCTGATGAGATGTCGAATTGGATTTTACTTCTCGGATTCAACTCAAAAGTTAAAAATACTATTTCGACACTTCCCGATACTTAAACCCCAACGGAAGTGAGCAGGGGTTGAATATTCTGTCGAAGACTCTACTTTATCTCCAAGGCCTGATGAAACATCGAATAGTTATTACTTTCACAATGACCTGAAAATCAATTTCCGTTTTTTCAATATTCAACCCAATCGGGTGTAAAAGAGGTTCAAATTTTTTTACACGAATCCCGGTCGAAAATCCTATTTTGACACTTCTCGATACTTAAACCCCAACGGAGGTGAGCAGGGATTGAATATTCTGTCAAAGACTCTACTTTATCTCCAAGGTCTGATGAAACATCGAATAGTTATTACTTTCAGAACGACCTGAAAATCAATTTCGGTTTTTTTCGATATTCAACCCCATTGAGTGTGAAAGAGGTTCAATATTTTTCACGAATTCCAAAATATCTCTTTGGTCAAAAATCCTATTTCGACATTTCTCGATACTTAAACCCCAACGGAGGTGAGCAGGGGTTCAATATCCTGCCAAAGATTCTACTTTATCTCTAAGGTCTGATGAAACATCGAATTAGTTATTATATTCACAGCGACCTGAAAATCAACTTCAGTATTTTTCGATATTCCACCCCATCGGGTGTAAAAGAGGTTCAATATTTGTCACGAATTCCGAAATATATCTTTGGCCCGATAAGGCATTTAATTTGTCTTTGGTTTTGTCCTGGACTAGCATAGGTAAACAGAATAACAGATGCCTGTAAAACTGTAACACATTACTTAAAAAACTGTGCCCTAATTTGTAATAATATCCGCATCAACAAGTATTTAAGCTTTACGCAACCAATAATTATCCCAATTATTTTAAAGGCAACATTAATATCGTGTTCAAAATCAATAATTCATCTTTCATCCAATTAAAATTTTTTCCAAACGGAATTTACTAGATTACATAACATTTTATGACCTACAAACTCTTCGAATGTACACATGAAATTTAATTACACATTTCAATTTATTAAAAAAAAACATATAATACTTTAACGATGGATGGATGTCGATTGCGCAAAAGTGTGTGCTTGTTACAAGTGAAATATCTCGTTGGAAAATTACGTCGTTGATAGCATGGAAATTTCATTATAATGATGTCAATTTGCGACTTTCAAGTTTAGGAAAAAAAAACCAAGAACAAATACGACGATGTTGAGATCGTGTTTTCTTCTGCGGTTTTCACGTATTATTCCATTGCTTCTGCCACCCAATTTCCCATCAACTCAAAGAAAACTTCTTGACTTGCCGCATTATTTCGGAAAACTTGGGAACGGAAAACTTTTCGGACCATATTTGCTTCAGCCAATTAAGACCGAATAATCAGTTCAACTTGAAGAAATATACCGAAGGTGTCTTGGATGCAACTTAACGTTCTTAAACAGACTGACGAAATTGTGGCTTAAACTTTTCATCCCCCAATTCGATTTACCTGAAAAACGTTTGTATGAAGCTAATTTGCATATTATTACCTACTTTCAACAACTAGCTGTAATGGCCGTTTAGTTTAGATGCAAAACAAATTGAAAAGTTTGGGAAAGTTTGAATTTGAAATTTAATTAGGGAAATTTTCATCAGATATAAATATGAAATATACGGTAAAAAGTACAATTGGACGATTAGTTGAAGTAGCCTTACTCCTTCCTGTAGCCCAGTTACAGAATTGTATCGTAAGATCTGAAGAATTTCTTAAGATATTGTTACTACGTCGTAACTCTGCCATAGCTCGTTCCAAACCCAGAAAGGAGGAGGGAACATGGAATTAACCTGAATGACCAGTAACACCTGTGCGTCTCAGGATGTAGGCAAAAAGTATGACATAGTTGAACTCGCAGCATAGCTGGGAGAACTTCAACATGTCATAGTGAGCTGAAAACTCCCAACCTTTTTCTACCGGGGTGCAATAAATAAATAGGACTGGCCCTCCAAGTCGGGGGTTGGGCGAGGCGCTGACAATGCATCACCGGAAAAAAGAACACTGTCCAGAAACCTGAA
Organism: Beris morrisii; assembly: GCA_951812415.1. NCBI lineage: Eukaryota > Metazoa > Arthropoda > Insecta > Diptera > Stratiomyidae > Beris > Beris morrisii. The sequence goes on along the minus strand of OX638313.1, from coordinate 33,844,706 downwards.
GAACAGACTCGGAAAGGATTTACTAAATGGAGCTGTATCAACTTTTCGAGGAGCCAGAAGCTTCAACGTTCTTCAAACTACGTAAACTGCAGTGGGCTGGACATGTAGAGCGAATTGAAGATAGAAGAATCCCTAATCGTGCTCTTAAAGGCAAAGCGAGAGTAACAGGCTAGTAAGCAAACCACGCAAGCGATGGGAAGACTCGGTTGATGAAGATAGCAAAGCCATCTTAAAAATTAGCAGCTGGAGAACGCGGTCTTTGGATCGAGACTATTGAAGGCGACGACTTCAGGAGGCCAGGGCGCTGTCGCGCCATTGATGATGATGAAGATATTGTTACATGCTACCCTGGTAGCCTCAATTGCTTATCAATGAAACCAGAAAAAATAAACAGCAACCTTGCAATATTCAATAAGAGTAGCATAGAAAACTTTGCACACCTCTTCATACTTTTCGAGCACTCTTTTTTCGTCTTGGTTGCTCTTCACACTTCCCGAATTTTTGCACACACATAACCAGATTTGCTGAAAATCTCTCGTCTCATCACATACAGTAAGTACATAAGCGCCGCAGAGCTAGCTCACGATCAGTGTTTTGTAGTGAAAGCGAGACGATGGTCAGTTCTGCGCGAAAACGTTTGTTAAGAGATTTTCATTGAACAAAACTAAAAACAGAAATAAGAAACGAAAGAAAAGTAGCACAAACATGAGAAAATGGCGAGCAAAAAGGCAAAGTACAAGAAGAGCAAGTAATTTGTCAACAGTCTGGGCACAACTTTATTGTTTTTTGGTACAAATCGAGAAAAACGGTTCAAGCCTGGATGCGATGGAAGTCGCACTATCACTCTTAAAGTCTGGGATTCGATTAAAGTCGAAATGGAACAATGGTTTCTTCAACACAGACAAAAGTTAACCAGGAGGCAATTCGAAAAGTTAATTTTAGTTCGAGAGAAGTACATTATAAAAAATAACTTTCAACAGCGTAGCCTAGGTTAGGTTAGGTGGGTGGCCACTTTAAGCGACCAAACACATAGACCACCAATGGGTCCGTTGTGATTCCACATGTACACTAAGAAGTACCCGTATGCCCAAGACCACATCTTAGGTAAATTACCTCGCCAGCCTGACAAACTACAGCAGCTTGTATAGCTTAATGTTTGCGAATTCGCCCAGGTCCATGGCGTACGCGTACCTAAAGTACGTTCCCGCCTCCAAGCCAGACCACGGCATTCGCAAAGCATGTGGAAAATACTTTCCTCGGCATCGGGCTTACTACAGCTGCGGCACAGATCTGCAACATCCGCAACACCTAGTCTTCTGGCGTGCCGGCCAATCAGGCAATGGCCCGTCAGTATACCAATTAGGATACGAATAGTATTCCTATCTCCGAGTAGAATAAATTTTGTCCTGCTCGCATTTATGGTCGGCCAGAGCTACCTGGCTACGAGACACGATGTGAGCGTAGCGCAGCCTAAAAACTTGAAACTCGGAAGGTATCCAATCTCTTTCAATAGTGCTCGTATGATTATTGGACCATAAAATAGTATCATGGCCCCGATTTATATCTCCTCCTCCCCGGGCTTGGACAATAGGTTCACAATCTATCGCGGAAAAAAAAAACAAATATGCTGAGCAGCTTTAAGAGAAAGACTCAGATCGCGCGAAGAGAAGATCGCAATATCCGACTTTTGATTTGATTGTAATATCTTGGAAGAGGCCAAGGACAGATTTCGGGTAAACATCCGTTTTTTTCTAATCTTCAAGGGTTGACATGGATCAACCCAACGGGATCCATGCGAACCTACCCCACGGCAGTTATGGATGTTCTTCTAGATCAGACCCCGTTGCACATCTATATTGAATCGGCGAGATTATCCACGATAAGGGACCATTTAAACTGTAACCCAGCTAAACGAAAAACTGGACAAAATAACTTATCCAGGATTAGAAGCAGCATATGCCTGTAGAGCATGTGATAAAGAGATATTGCTTCGGGATATCTTCTAACTATAAGAAAGGCCGGGTGGATCTAGTGGTACTGTACTAAGTTTTGAAAACATTGCTACGGCGATGCCGTGGGTTCAATTCCCACTCAACGTAGAATTTAGTTATGCATTTATCGGTTGCTATTAACTTCGGAATATTAATATGAACAGTGAATGGTGCGGAATGTTTAATAGGGTCACTAGTAAAGGATTTAAACCTAAGCAGATGAGTTCTGCTTACATTCTTGTTAGATTCACAAATATCATCAGAGTTATCAGACAGTAGTTGATTTGTTATAGGTAACTTTTCTATTCTGGTAGATCGTATTACATACAATAGCACCAAAAATGATTATTAGCACCTGTTAGACACTGCACATACCCGGCCTGATTCCTGATCTTCGCATTCCTAAAACTAATCTAGTTCGGAATCCCTTGCATTTCCCCACAATTCCTTCCTACTATCCTCTCCTTCGCACCAATTACTGAAAAATATTTAATAGAACAATACTGTGTCCTATTTGTTCTGGAGAATTAGCCAAACAGGCGCCATGGGCAAAAAATTGAGACTAGAAAAGGCTTAGATTAACATGGTTTAGTGGGATCACAACTGACTCAGATAGCGGTCTATGTGCAAGCTATCATTATACAATATCTACGCACCTAACTTAACCATACAGGTTGCAATAGAGAAAGTTGTGCAGGGGTTTCACCACAGTCCTTACCAGATAGCAATGGATCTAGATAGTTGAAGGCACCGGAACTGATATATGCGGAATCCCCAGGTGGATATTCCACCGTTCTCCATTTGGAGTTCCATGCTATATCCCCGTCCACAGAAATAAATCTCGAAAAAGGCCACTCAAGTAAGAATATAATTCTCACAGAGAACCAGACTGCGATAAAAGCCTTAACAGGACACACGGTAAATTCAAAACTAGTAAGGGAATGTCAAGGAAAACTGTGTATTCTTTGTACCGAAAATAGGGACATCTTGTAGTGGATGCCCGGTCAAGACCAGCTTGCAAGAAAAGGATCTGCTGTTCGGTGTCCGCTGGACTGGACCAGAGCCTTTCAGTGGAATCTCGAATTGTTCTATCAGGTGGAGCATAAGGTTATAGGAGGAACAAAGGAAGTGCCAATCCTGGGCTTCGCTTCACCGACTTCGACAGATCAAACTATTCCTCCCAAATCACTCAACTAAAAGAAACAAGTACCTTCTGCACTTGGATAGGAACAAAATACAGATACTAACCGCAATACTTGCAGGCCATTTGCGTTTGAAGGATCATCTTGAAAGAATAGGAATCATAACTGACAACCTGTACAGGTTCTGCCAAATGAAGGCAGAAACTTCTGTACACATTCTTTGCAGCCGTAAATAAATGCGATTACTCGCTACAGAAGTTTTCATCATCAATGGCGCGACAGCCCAAATCGGGTCCTGGCTTCCTGCAGGTTTCTGGACAGTGGTATTTTTTTCCGGTGATGCGTTGTCAGCGCCTCGCCCAACCTCCGACTTGGAGGGCCAGTCCTACTTATTAGTTACACACCGGTAGGAAAAGGGTGGGAGTTTTTAGCTAACGATGACATGTTGGAGTTCTCTCAGCTACACTGCGAGTCCAACTATGCCATATTTGTTGCCTACTTCCTGAGACGTACAGGTGTTACTAGTCATTCAGGTTAACTCCTTTCTCAACCGGGCTTGGGATCGGCTATGGCAGAGTTCTACAGAAGTCTTGGAAAACTCCTTTTGAACAAAAGTGTCATTTCAAAAACAGATCTACACCAACTAGAAAGACTTTTGAGAGAAATAAAGTTGGATTTGATAGTCGCGTTGCTTGAAGGAATCTCTCCGCCACCAATGAAATCTATTCCAAGCTTCATTGCTTCATTATTATATTAAATCAGCTTGTGACGTTATGTCTACAATGTCCCAATTTCTAAAAAAATCAACGAAAGGAAAATGGACATTTTGATAGAGATTGAAGACAAGTGCTAAACCAAGTTGTTTCCTCCTAAACTGATACTCCGTCTTCATTACTGAAAAGAAGAAAAAAACTATTTATCTATTCTCAAATACTGAAACAAGAATTGTAATTCGATTACAGCAAACAGGATTATTCCATTCTTTCACTATACAAAAGGTCCATCAATAGTTTGTCCAGTTTAATAACGAAACTAATTTGCCAATGCTACGCGACCGACCTAATTACTCAAAAGGTCATTGGATTAAACTCTTCAACAAAATAGGAGTCCTGCCAGTGACCCAGTCAGATACCGAAGCCACTCGATGTCGATAAAGGAAACATTAACGTAAATTAGAGAAAATTCCTTGACGTGTAACAATTGATCGTAAGGATAATTGGAACCAAGGGAACGTCGAGAAAAAGTTTTTCCTTAATGGAAATTACTTCTGGCCTGACCCAAAACTGTAAGTGAAAAGTTTTCCTTCGCTATTTATTTATAGATTTACTTGCCCAGGTTAGAAATTCTGTTGGTTTTAATTATTTGTATAATAGCTGAAATAAGACCTCATTTTTTATGTTTTTTTTTAAAGACATTTTTGAAATTATAGGTCCTTAGTTATTAATATTGAATTTTACAAGACTAGAAATTGTAAGGAAAGTCATACAAAGACTATAAAATGAACAAAACGATTTTTTTTTTTAAAGAACTGCCCAAAATTGCAGTAATCATGCCTTAGTGAAACGATGGGTCTTTTCTTCAAATTTAAAGACGTGAAGAAGCCAATGAATACTGAATTGACTAGCAATTTTTAAAGTAATAGCTGAGTGTTTCCACAACCCTCAACTACATGGCATACGCTTTTTCCTGACAGTAATTTAGGGAAAAGGCTGGTCCAACCTTTTTCCAACATTCCCTTTTTGAAATATGAAAGTTTTTTAGTACTTCTTAGAAGTACGAGTAGGTAGGTAGGTAGGTACGCGTGGCTGCCCGTGAGAACACGGACACACTTAGACCTGAAAGGTCCGTTGTGTTACCACATTATCATCGAATCCGGTCCTACTCGTCGAACCATTTAGAGCTTGCAATGAAGCGTTGGATTCTCGCGACCTCCATTGCGGCAAGATCACCGAGACAGTTGAAGAAGTAAGCACCAAGATGAGCTTTCCTTCTGATTGATAGAGCTGGACAGGTGCAGAGAAGGTGAAGGACTGTCTCCTCCTCCTCCTCATCCAGGCACCTTCTACAAAAGTCGTTTGAGAAGAGGCCGAGTCTTTTGTCATGTCGACCAATAAGACAGTGTCCAGTCAGGACACCGACTGTGGTGCTGATATTCGCCCTTTTGAGCAAAGTCAGCCTTTTACAGCGTTTAAGATCCAGCTCCGGCCAGATCTGTCTTGCAGTGTGACATGTAACACCATCTGCCCATCTTGAGTTGGTTTTCTCGATTGAGTCCAATCCCAGTAGCAGTTTACATGTAGAGAGAGGCACACCCAGATTCCGATGTTCCGGCATAATCTGAAGGGTAGTGCCGCGACGAGCGAGTTCGTAAGCCATGCAGTTCCCTGGAATATCCCTGTGTTCGGGCACCCAGCACAGAAGAATATTGAACTGTTCAGCCATCTCCTTAAGAGATGATCGACATTCTGCGGCGACCTTTGATGTTGTTGAGGCCGATTCCAAGGATTTTATTGCCGCTTGGCTGTCTGTGAAAATGCTAATATCCCTAGTAGATATTACATTACACCTCAGCCAGGACAAGGCCTCCTTGATCGCCATAAGCTCCGCCTGAAAGACACTACAGTGGTCCGGAAGGCGGAAGGAGCTGCTAATGTTAAGCATGTCAGAGAAAACACCTCCACCTACCCCGCTTTCAGTTTTGGAGCCATCCGTATATATGTGGGCGGACTCTTCCGTCCGTACCGGATCCCTTTCCCATTCTAGACGGGTTGAGATGGTTGTTAGGAAATTTTTGTCAAAATCATAACTGGGAGGGGTGTAGTCGGTGTTTTCAGGAATATCATTGAAGTTATTCAAGATTGTTGAGTGACCTGCATATATGCCAGTCCATTGTGTAGAGGTCTTAAGTCGAATGGCTGCACTGGCCGCCATTTGCTTGCCAAAAATGTCTAGGGGTGGCAGACTGAATAGCATGTCTAGTGCTGCAGAGGGAGTTGTTCTCAGAGCTCCACTGATGCATATGCATGCTGATCTCTGTACCTTCCCTAGGGTGGTGCAGTTAACTGCTTTGTCTAAGGCCGTCCACCAGACAATAACACCATACATAATGATGACGGACACGTAGAGCCAATGAACTATTCTGGGTTGCATATCCCATTTTTTGCCAATGGCCTTTTTGCACGAGTAAAGCGCAACTGTTGCTTTGCTTACCCGTTCCTGAATGTTAGGTTTCCAGTGAAGTACGAGTAGCACAATTTTAATTTTCTAATCTGAAAATTCAAGAAAATACCGAAAAAATGTTACGCCCGGAGCTGTAAGTCGAGTCCCGATATCAAACTTAACAAGTAATGTACTAAGTACTGCACCAAAGAGCAACAGCACAGTAGCGAGGGGGTTGGGGCTTAAGATCCTCCAGAGAATATAGCAGTGAATAAGAATTTGTATTGAATTGTTCGAAATAATTTCTTTAATCAAGTAAATTTACATTGGGATGTAATAGTCAATTCGAATGTAATTTTCAATTTTCGGTCAGTAAATTTCAATTTGCAATCAGTAAATTTCAACTTCGAAAGCAGCAAATTCACTGGATATTCTCTTGAATTTACACTATAGTTAATTTTACATGAAATACTGCCTAATTTTCTGAGGATTTTCATGTAAATTGTACGGTTCAGTTGAAAGGTACATGAATAATTTACTAATACCTACCAGTAATTTCGTGTAAAAGTGTTTGAAATGTGTAATTTTACTTGAAAAAATGAAACATACTGGAAATTTCAAGTAAAAATTGGATTGAAAATTCAATTTTTTTGAAACAGTGAAGTCGAAAGAAAATTGTCCCACTACAAACGTCCAGTTTGAAATTTGGCAAACGTTTCGTTTTCAAAATTACAAGGAAAAATATACACAAAATACATAAAATGAATGAAAAAAAATTATCAGTAGCCTGAGCACAATTCTATTTTTCCTCGGCACAAAGTCCGGGAAGTGGTAAAAGTCGAGGTACGACATAAGTTCCAATGCTACTTACGAGTACATCCTTAAAACAAAAATTACGATTTTGGGTCATAGTGTTTAAATTCAAAATGTAACATCAGTTGTAACCTCGTTACAACCTTTTACAGGTTTACGAGTAATATTAAAAAATTCCTTAGCTTGCTTTTCATGCTATACAATCGCATGAAAATCAAGCTCAGGAAGTAAAAATGTAAATTAATTCAATACCTTAAAATTCGTGAAAATGTAAGCAACTCTTACTAGCTCTTAGGGAATTTAATTTTTAGGTGTTTATATATATAACCTAAGTAAATTGACCTAAAAGAAAAGTCAGAATTCGTGAAAACGTACGGAACTTCCTTATACCCTTTACACCAGCTTATGAGATGAATGTCTAGAACTACTGAAGAAAATGTTTGACCTTTTTCTGTGTGGCCCGTGGAAGTAAAATTTATTGCATACCTCAGAAGACCTAACGAAGACTTGACAAAATTCATGAAGATTTTTCATTTACCTATATTTTTGGACACATTGTACACCAAGGCAAAAATTATTGTTATAGTACATCTAAGTTTCAACTTTCTTGTATAAGCTGTTTTTGAGATAAAAAACCGTGGTACCTGTAACAAAAATTATTTTCTAGACCGGGTCACTACTGTAGCTCCATATAAGTACCAATATTTTGTCACTTTCAATTTTCTCCCAATAGCTACATTGGGGCTAACTCCTGCTTAAATTAGCAAGTTATAAAAACTTTAGAGTAGAATATATTTCAAACGAATTATAGCAGAAAGATGAAATTTAGTTTGTGTATGTATATTTACAAGTGCAGTATATTAAATGAAAAATTATTAAGGGGAAAGTGGAGCACGGAAGTGGAAGAATAGGAATTTGTTCTAAAAATCAATTTTTATATTTCAAGAAACGTACCATATACCTAGTTTTAAAATTTTTTCACCGAAGTTAGGTTCAATTTGGGTGTGTTTGGAGTGAGTGTGGAAAGAAAAAATTTTAATATTTATTTCTCGAGAACCGGTAATGAAAGAAAGGTGTTAATTGATGGCTATATAAATCCTGGATAAAGGCATCCTAGAAAAATATAATATTTGATAACTCAGAAACGGCTTATTCTAGAAAGTTGAAACTTTGTATGTATATGTATGCATTGGCGTACGGAGGTGGGGCAAAAAAATTATCCGAAAAAAGTTTTTTCAACATTTTCACGTATTTTGTTATCGAGGAATTGAATGAATCTTACCTACATAAGCGCCTAGAAACTGTTTTGTAGACTTTTCTCGCATTCAATCCCTATGGCGTACGTTGTCACTATGGCGTACGTTTTCACGAATATTAGGGTCTATAGAGATATCGAATTGTTTTTTTTTTAATTTAACCAGATTTCTATAGGTATAATCGCCTAAATATTATTTTCAGTATTTTTTGACATTTTATTCTCTATTTTTTAAATTTAAATAAATTAAAAAAACTGCCAACAGTCTGGGCTCAAGATTATTATTTTTTTGGGTAGAAGTCCGGAACACGTTTAATGCTGAGATGCAGGCGCGAACGCAAAAAATGAATTCCGGGGGTGGGGCGGAGGGGGGGGGGTTTGCAGACAAATTTACGCGTCGCGTTTAGTTACTTTTAGTTGTGAGTTTTTAATTAAATCATTTCGGGAGGGGTTTGAACCACCAAAACCCCCCATGCGTTCGAGCCTGCTGAGATGCAAGTGACAATCTAAAGGATTACTATTACGTAAATTTTTGTATATAGTTTTAGGTTAATCGTGGATGTATTATTCAAAAAAAGTCCTTAAAATGTAGTTTACGTTCATATTGTACGATGACCTCATAAATGTTTTATTTTAAAATTTTGCGTACTACAACTCATCATCATTTAAAAGAACGTTGAAATAATTATCTTGAGTCTACCATACAGGAGTGCTTACGTTTTCCCAAACAAGTGCCAACTCTAGAATCTGTTTTGCTGTTTACTCGTTCAAAGAGTAATCTTTTTTTTTAAATCTCCATACTAAACCAAAAGCGAACATCCAATCAATTAAAATGTACATCATTATAATGAAAAAATCATTGTTTTTGATCCGATGTAACTATTCATTAATATTATGCATTCCCGTTCATCATTTTTCAGTCTGCACACACACACATAATAACATAAATGATGTTAAAATTCATTGTTGCAATGAACGAGTTCATAATATTGATGAAAACAATAATTCGTATTAAAGTGCAGATTCATTATTACCATTAAATGGGTCACTCTCAGTATAATATGATGAACGAGTTCATAATATTGATGAAAAGAGTAATTAATGTTAGTAATGTTATTCCTCATACTAAGGTGAAAATTCATAATTGTGATTAATCCTGTGAATGTAATCAATACTCTAAAAAAGAGAAATGAAAATTCAATCATTTTATATATTTGTATCGAAACTTTGGAAGCACAAAGGAATAGATGAATATAGCGCGCTGTGTGCCACCGTTCTCAATGTAAGTATTTTATGCCATATGAAAACGCATAAAGGTGCCAACACACTTCTGCGAAATTTTTGCTACTGCTGCTAGTGTTTCTCAGCGGAACAATTGACACCATTTGATTACGCGCCAACGATTATGTACTGGTGGGCGTGTGAACCTTAACAAAAAATCTGCCAACAGTCTGGGCGCAACTTTATTACTTTTTGGGTAGAAGTCCGAAACGTGTTTAATACTGAGATGCGGTGTAGGTTACTATGCGACTGATAACCTAAAAAATAACATTCCAAATAGCCTCCTGGTTATTCTTATGGGGTCTACAGCTTTTTTGGGGCTTACAAGTCTTAAAACGTGTAATCACAAAATTTCAGGGTAGCAATTTTTTTTTTAAATTTCAGGTTGATCAGAATACTTTATTATTAAAAAATAATAAAGTAAAATTAGCAGCCAACCGAGGATTCGTTACCTTGAGCTCGTTTTCTTCAATATTATGAATGGGTTCATTATTACTATGAACATAATCAATATATTTTACGAGTACCAAGCAAGAATGCGGGCACCAAAATTCCCAGTTGTTGATTTTTGAGAGGTGTTGATTTTTCCATGAATACAAATTGATGAAAATATTTTTAATGAAATGAAATTCATAGTATTAATGTCCGGCTCATATATCATGAAAAATATTTCATGAATCCGAAGAATTTCGTTTGATGAAAGGCATTTATTAATATTAAGAACAGTATTTTTTCCAGTGCTTGGATTTAAATGATAATGCAGTATTTCATCTTCATATAAAGTATCATACGGTTGGTACTTCTTTTGCTCCGATTCAATTGGCATCTTAAGACGAGAAATCCTTTTTTCATGATTAGTTCCTGAGTTATTAATTTTGTGTTGCCTAGACGATGTTGTTAAATTGCGAAAAAAGAAAATATCGCAAGCGCTGGTTTACCTTTTTGATGAAATCTAATCTCATAACTACTGTGATTACAGACTACTGCGAACTGCTCGTAGCCAAGACTTTTACCATTTCACCTGTATCCTACTTACCACTTCAGGCAATCCCTGATTGTATAGAGTGCCCAATCGAATCGAGTTAACTGAACAAAGTAGAATTCATTGCGCCGTAACCGCACAATAAAAGAACTTACCTGCTGTAGGTATATTCAATTAAACTACCCGCAATACCAAAGAACATTTTTTGCTCATACCGTTGATTTTTTCACATTTTTCTGCGGCTTTTCAGTTCTTTTATATCAAAGCTTGTTTAAAGTGAATTTCTGCCACAAACAAAACTCATAAATGGAGAAAGTACGAGGATGAAATTTTCACCCAACGAAAGCAACAGTTGCATTGCTCGCCTGCAACTGACGATTACGTACCATTTATATTTAATTTTATTCAGGCTCCTCTGAAGAGATTCATTTAAGGATAATCTCCCTACGTCCTTTTAACATCAGTCGCTCAAAGAAACAGGAAAAAACATCATTTTTAATTAGCTACATTACTGCTATCTGTGACGATGTCGTGTATGTACACTGCGTACTGTTCTCATAACTAATTAAAATTTGCGATATGAGTATGCCTGAAAGTTTTAAAAAGTTCTTCATTTATTAATAATAAAGTAACATTGTTATGACTTGATGAATTTTAACCTGCTTTATTTAAGGCCGCAACGCCGTTGGTCTTGCCAGCAGGCAGCTTTGCATTTACACAGCACTTTTCTGTGTTTTCCATATTTGTACATATAGTATATTTTTTTATTAATTTTAATTTTTTGTAAACTTATCACAATATAATCAAGTTTTCATTGCGGATGTCCTGGAGAGCATACAACAGGAATTTCCATACCTACGCTGACTCTTTCACAACTCTGGATTACTAATGAAATACTCTTAAAAGTAAAGCTGAGTTAAACACAAAGGACGAACGAGAAGGACTCATTGTGTTACAAAAAGATCTAAATTTGTGATAACTTAGAGCTAAATATTTTATTGTTCAAAAGATTCATACAGTACAGAGAAGAAATTTGCTTTTTTAATAAGCACTCTGGCCAACGAGTGTATTGCATTTTATTAGAAACTTTGAAGAAGAAAATTAGCTTCAAAAGATTTCACGATACGGAAAATTAACTTGATGATCATCTGGGCAATCTTGAAGACGACGAGCGTATACGGACTTCTTATCGTTTATTTAGTTGGCATTTATGGGCATATAAAAGTCTGCTTTAGATAGGTACCTACTTTAATGACGGAGAAAGTTTTTAATGAGTGACTTGCTTAACAACTCGCTTATATGCTCATCATCTTGTTATCTGCTTCAAGATTTTAATAAAATTTAGTTGAATGCGAATTATCTGCTTTTATTATGATGGATTTCATGTTTAATGGAAGTCTACATATTTCAAATAATGTATTTCAGAAAGGTACGTGCATAATTGAGAGCTATTCACTTTTCAGTTAGACGCTTTACTTTGGCTTTCATATTCAAAGAAAATAATTATGTGGAAAATATGTTAGTAAGAAGTATATGTAGAATCTAAATATTTTTAGTTGATTACAAACTTAAATTTCATAAATACTACAATCAATCAGGGACGGCTCTTTAGTGTATGCATTGACATGGGGGCGCAACACCGAAAGGGCGCAGCATAATCAGCACCTGTACCTACACGTATTACTTTATTATTTTAATAATAAAGTATTGTTATCGATTTTTAAAAAAAATAATTTGCTACCCAGAAAAATTTTTTTTTCACATTTCATGAATAGTAGACATCAAAAAAGCAAAAAAAAATGTCAGTCCGTCTGTACGCCGTACGCGAAATCGGTTGAAGGGTCGTAGATCAAAAGCCCTTTGATTAATAAACCGGATTTTAATTTATTATTTTTTAATAATAAATTACTGTTTTTTTTTGTAATTAGACTGGGTGTACCCCTTTAAGTGGCCTCATTTTAAGGCGTTGGGATGTGAGGGGGGAGGTGGGGGAGTGTTTTAGACGGAAAATTTTGGTTTCTAGATTTCAGCAACTTGGAATTTATATAGAGATTAGATAGTGGGCTTATTTGCAAAAAAAATTTCGATAGTGGTGGAGGGATATGGAGGTGGGTGGAAAAACAATGCGTCCGAAACACTCGAAAGCCGAGATTGAGACATTCTAAAATCTATAGCTCCGTTAATGTCACGAAATTAAAACTTAATGACTGCCTGTAGGTATACCCGTAAAATGGACCGGAAAAAAAATTTTGAGGGGGGTTAGTGGCGTGTGGGGGTGGGGAGTGAAAAACTTTAGATTACGATATCTCACGAACCAATTGCGTCAGAAAAATTACATTTGTTTTATGTATACCATACATATCGACAAATGAAGTTTGCTGAAAATAAAAGTTTTTAGAAGGGAGGTGGAGCATAGAAGTGGGTGGGATAAGAATTTTTCTAATAAATAACGCTGTATATTTCAAGAACAGTTTAATATTGATGCTTAGATTTTTTATGGGAAGTAGACCTAATAGATTCAAGGCAGAACTAAATTGTTTGTGGGTGTGGGTGTAGGGGGCGAAGGTAGGGGGGGTGATTAAAAAAAAGTTGAGATTTTTACATATCAAGAACACATAATGATGGAAAGCTAAAACTTGGTATTTAGATAGAGCTATGTATAGTAGTAGCAAGTTAAAAAAATATAATTTTTTATAGAAGTTGTGGCCTATGGTGTTTTTCCTATCTATAGAATGGCTTATGCTAGCAAGTTGAAACTTGGTGAGTGTATGTAGATCTATTGGGAAAGTAAACTAGAAAAAAAATCAAATATTATATTGGCGTACGGAATGGGGGCCAAAAAAATTATCAGTGATGCATATCTTTTCACGAATTTCACCATATCTCTTAGGTTTTCTGATATATTGAAGTAATTTTTATTCAACGGATTCTTTATATAAATACCAAGAAAGTGTTTTCAGCGGTTTTGGAAATTGAACCCCTAAAGGGGTTTAAAGGGGTTGAGTACATTTTCACCAATTCAGCCATATAATTTAGGTCTGGTTACCATAGATGTCGAATAACTTTTCCCTTCCACTGTCTTCTTTTATAACCGCGAAAAACACGTTTTCAAGGGTTTTACCTTTTCAACCCATAAGAGGGTATAAAAGGGTTGAGCATGTTTTCACCAATTCCTTCATACTTCTTAGAACTTATGCAAAAATAACGTTGCAAATAGCCTCCTGGTTATTCCTTAGGTTGTCAGTCGCACAGTAACCTACACCGCATCTCAGCATTAAACACGTTTCGGACTTCTACCCATAAAATAATAAAGTTGAAAATAAAATCTATAAAATAAAAGAAAATAACTATCTAACTACAGATAATTTGAGTAGTACGCCCTTTCGTGATTATTTAGATTAATCATTCCAAAAGCTAAAAAGCAAAAAAACTACCACTCGATACGAAAATAAGGTCGGGTCATTTTCCGGATGTTACTTCCGATTCCGATTTTCTGATGAGTAAGTGAATATCATGTTCACGAACCATGCGAAATTAATGTACGATGGAAACATCAGTCCAGGCGGGCGCAATGGCACACTTTGCTTCGAGTGTTCTATCGCCCCCGTCAAACTTTCGTGTACGTGTGACAGGCACACTTTCTGGTTGCTGTTCCATTGATTGTTCTTGGTTCATGTTTGAGATTGATTTAGGTTTTTGTTCACGATTAAATATTCAGCGAGCAAGCAGGACTTACTTACTTTAGGTTCAAGGGGGCGAATTAACAATTTTGGACTGCTGTTCAAATATTAAAGTATTTATTTAAAGTTGGAGAATTTAAAATGTCAGCTCAGTATCACAGTTAAAAAAAACATTCCGTGACATTGTGAAAAATGTATACTAAAATATAATTGTCCTAAGCCCAATTTAAGAAGAGAAGGGTGATGTACGAGTATGTGCCGCTTAAGAAACCGATTTTACGAAAATTAAGTATTGTTACATGTCAGCCTGGCAACCGCGCAACCGTGCAACTCGATCACATAATAAAAACAACAACAACCAAATACCTAGTTGCAAAATAACCCAATCAGAAACCAAGCTGAAGATAAGGCGAAACAACACGGTTGTATCTCCCTTCTTATCGAATGCTCTCCAATATACTAGAAACTTTTGCACACACCACTGAACGAAGATCAAAATCGAAAGCTCTAAAGCTTTCGAGAAGATTCCACACTGAGCGAACATTCAAGTACATCCTAGACTGCAACCGGATAGTATATAAGCAGGTGAAGCTTTCAGAGAACATACAGTAATTTTGATTACGTCGACTGTGACAGCCAGCGTGTATACGCGACCGTGTTGAGAGAGAACGAAAGTGAACGAGTCAAGCGATATATGGTATAAGCGGGCGGTATTGCCATACAGTGCGAATTATTGTGCGATTATAATTGTGTGAACAGAGTTAAAGTGCGATTAATAAATAATCACTTATTTTTATTTTAACCGTATTGTGTTTTACTTGAAATCCCGGCGAACCCCTAGCTCGCAACAGTATATACATTTAATCGGAATTTCAATCTGAATAAGTTTCGATCTTGAAAAATATTTCATATTTGAAAAATATTTCATATTTGAAAAATATTTACTCAAAAGGTAATTAATGGAAAATGCTTATTTATTTTCTTCTACAAAAATATGAAATTTTATTTATCGAATACTAACCTTTCAATGATAGGTCCACGGATGACGATGTTGATAGTTAACTCAAATCAAAAGATTGTTTGTCAATCTCAATAAATTAGCTTAGTATCCTCTTTTTAAAAAAAAAATGTCAAAAAAGTTTTATATTTTTAATGTTGGCAATGAAAGAAACGAAAAATAATGTTTTTTAGAACATCGATAATTCAGAACATATTAGTTGCTTAAATATTATGCGAAATGAATCATAATATTATACTACAATTATATTTGTTGTTGTTATTAGTATGCAATCCAGTATGATGAAAAGAACGAATTTAGATTTTTGATGTCTAAAAAACTTACCTTATTTTTAATAATTAAATTTTCCATCACTTGGGATCGGCCCTGCAAGCAATGGATTGAAGGACTTCTATGACATAATTTATACCACATAATTTTTATACTCTATATGAAATCTGAGAGTATTATAAGTTTAATCCAGCCCAAAAGTTTGTAACGCATAGAACCGAGACTCGGAGGGAAAGAAGTTATATATTATTTTTTGTTTATTTGTGGCCAAAAACACCAAATCCGCTTGACATCCGTTCGTCCGTCCGTCTGTTCGTCCGTCTGTCCGTTCGTCTGTAAGTCTGCGCGCACGATAACTTAAGAACGCCTTGACCTAGGATCTTGATATTTTGAATCTGGATGTTTGGTTGAATTTGTAAGGCTAAGGTTTTTAACGAACAAAATCGTCCTACTCCTTCCGGTAGCTGCCATACAAAATGTCCTAAAAATACATGTTCAAGAATATTGTCCGATAACTTCAGAAGTGTTTAAGCTACGACATTGAAATTTTGTTTGTGTTGATTTTCTAATAGTTGGAGCTAAATGTATGATTATGAAGAAAATTCTATTAGTTCTTCGTGTCTCTGTCATACAAATATCCTGTCAAAATGTCTCCACTTAACGGAACTCACTTTAACTCAAGTAATCGTTAAGCTGCGAATTCGGAATTTTGTACAAATTAGTTTTGAGTGAAAGTTCGAGTTTACTAGTCAGCTAAATTCTTTTACTCCTTCTGGTTTAAGCTACGACATTGAAATTTTGTATGTGTTATTTTTCTAATAGTTGGAGCTAAATATATGATTATGAAGAAAATCCTATCAATCCTTCGTGTAGCTGCCATACAAATATCCTGTCAAAACGTCTTCACTTAATTTACGGAACTTACTATAACTCAATTATTATTTTAGCTATGAATTGGAAATTTTGTACAAATTAGTTTTGAGTAAAAACGAAGTTTGAGTTTACAAATCAGCGAAATCCTTTCACTCCTTCTGGTAGCTGCCATTCAAAATGTCCTTAAGACACGTGTTTAACAATATTTTTCGATAACTTTTGAACGCTTCAAGCTACGAATTTGAAATTTTGTACACGTTCATTTTTAAATGGTTCCAAGGAAAAGGATAAATATGTAAGAAATCGAGTGAGTCCTTCCTGCACCTCCCATGTGAAAGTCCTTCAAAAAGGACTTTTTTTTCGATGACTTAACCAGTTCAAGATAAGAAATTAAACACTGAATATTGTCTTTAAGTTTTGAGTAGCAATCTAATAACAGTCCGTAAGAAAGGACACACAACATGCACACACGTAATTCTAGTTTATCCTCAACTACAATATAAATCGGAGTTCAGTATTCATCTAGTTTTTAAATAAAAACGTTATTGTGGTCGACAAGAAATTAAAGTTACCGTAGTAGTAAACCATAAAAAATTAAATCTAAAAATTGTTTGTCCGCTTGGCGTATACGTCGAACGTAATCGACTTTTGACACATCCTAGCTCAAGAACCCTTCCCCTAAAATTTTGTATATTCACGTGTCAGAACTTCTAGGCTCCCAAAAAGCAAAATGAGTACGTCTGTCCCCCGTGCGCAAACACGTTTCCTCAAAAAAAAACCATTCTCATCATATTTCTCAGGACTTCTGAAATATTGAGTTTTTGTTACTTTATTATTGTTTACTAATAAAATATTGTGAGCTTCCTCGAAATATCGTAATTTCACGTTTTAGGACTAGTAAGCCCCAAACAAGGCAAACGAAATCTGCCAATGGTCTGGGTGAAACTTTATTATTTTTCGGGTCAAAGTTCGGCAGCGTTGTTTCGAGATTATTAGGTTTCTAGGAATTTTTTTTAATTTAATTTTGTTCTTAAAATAAAAATATTTAAAATAAAAATTTATAGCCTATTAAACATTGAAAAAGTCCGTGTAGACTATTCGAATTTCGGTAAATTATGTACACTAAAAGCCCATAGAAGTAAAAACGAATTTCTTGCCTTATCAGACTTAACAGCTATGACGAATTGTTAAAACGCATACAAAGCCATTACTTCCACTTGGGGTTTGAATTTCGAAAAAAATGTGAAACATCTTTTTGGACGATTTCATAAGAAGCAACTTGATATCTCATGAGACGCAAGGGATCTTGTAAAATGTGTGAAAATGTAAGCAAACCCTTCACACCCTCATGGTTTTTAAAATTCGAAAAAACGTAAAATTTGTTTTTAGGTTATTACATCAAATGCCGTAATAAACAATTTCATATCTCATCAGAGCTAAGGGATAGCAAAAATTGTGAAAACATATGCAAACCCTTGGGGGTTGAATATCAAAAAATTGAGAAATGGGTTTGTAGGCGATTATATAAAAAGTCTGTGGAAGTGAAAAGCGATCTAATATCTCATCAAACCTAAGAAGTATGTCGAAGCTTTAAAAGCATACAACCCCCTTACACCCCTTAGGATTAAATAGCTAAAAATACTGAAACTGACTTTTTGGCGCTTCTACATATAGGAAACCTTAGGAAGTAAAAATTAATTCGATATATGTACCATCAGATCTAAGCAATATGTAGGAATATGTGAAAACATATGTAACCTCCTTATCCCACTTGGGGGTTGAATATCCAAAAATTCTGAATGGAGTTAATGGATCAATATGAAGACAGAACGAGAAAGTAAAAACTAATTCAATTTCTTATCACTTCTAAAAGAAGTGAGGGAATTCGTGAAAAAGTGTTCAACCCTTTTATATCCTCTTAGGGTCTGAAAAAGGAAAAAACTTAAAAACAAGTTTTAGGCGATTATTACGCAAGCCCATGAAAGTGAAAAGATATTCGATATCTGATCAGACCTGGAGGATATGTCAGAATTCGTGAAAAAATATACAACCCCTTTACACCCCCTTAGGGATCGAATTTCAAAAATTCCTGAAAACGCTTTCTAGGTATTTATATGAAGAAGCCGTAGAATAAAAATGAATTCAATATTTGGAAAGACCTAATAGATATGACAAAAATCGTGAAAATATATGCATTCCATTTTCACTGATAATTTTTTTCGCCGCCCTTTCAAACGCCTATGGATATTTGAAATTTTTTTATATAAATTACTTTTCTAGTTAATTTACATATGAGCCGTTTATTTTGAAAGTGGGGCAAGTCCATTTTTCAAAAAAATTAAGATAATAATAACTATAGATAAAACTTAACATGATCTTTTTATCTGTAAACAATTTTTAGTCAAAAAATTCAAATTCCGTAATATTTGGGAGATGGAATTTTTAGCTATTAACGGTATTGTAAATATGTTTATTTTGAAATGGATGCAAGTCCATCTTTGGCTGAAATTATTTTTATCCGAATATGTTATGGCATAATTTAGCTCCGGTTGTTGTTGTGAAACCAATGTGTTGCTCTTACATCATGTCTAAAAAATATGTTTCTATCTATCTATTCCTGACATTGGTAATTGATAATTGTACAATACTTCTAAAATAATAACAAGTACAAATTTCATTGTTTCGATAAAAATATGTTTACTTCCAACACCGGCAAATTTTAGTAATATTGGCAAGACTGCAAAATACTGTAAATTGTATAGTATTCAACTTCTATTATCAGCCTGCAAGCAAGTTCTAGTTTAGTTTCTAATAAATTCTGAACAAAGTCGACATTGTGTTGTTTTGGGCTCGGTCCACAAAACCCCATAACAGTTCTCGTATTTAAAAAGTGCTTTCTTTGTTTTATTTAACTTTTTCTCAAACTAATAAATATTTATATAAAATTAAACAGTATTTTGTTTTTATTATTAAAAAAGGATGATGCAACTAAAATATTATCCGTTTAGGGTCATTCTATCAAGAATCGCCAAAAATGACGAAATTTGTGACCTTACCATCTCCGATTCTTTTGAAAATTTTTGTACTTGAAGAACTAGTGATGAAAAATTATTGATATCCAATTTTTTGTTTCTATCTTAATTTTTTTTGTTAGTTATAGTATGAGAAAGTATGCTAAAGTAAGCTCAAAAACAGACAATTTGGCTGTTGTTCAACTATCAGACTCTTGCGATGTGGTGTACTATGTCAGTGTTGATTGCTTGTAGTGGCAAAAGAAGGAACGAACCTAATTGTCAGGAAAGGACACACACGTAGAATAATAAATCGCTATCTCAGCCAGGTGCTAATAAATCCCTATCTGAGCCAGGTGCACCGTGCAAAGTACTTCAGTCGGTTGAATAGTTTTTAATGAGACGTCGTATAAATGCAGTCACATGTTCAAATATGAATGCTAAATTACGTTGGGCTCCATTTGTCAAGTTATTATAAAATACCCACGACTCCAAAATTGCAATATGCCGCTACAAAATTGTTACCAGGATGGCTTCATATCAAATGTCACCATTGTCCTGCTCCTCAACTTGCTGCAAATAATTCTTTGTGCTGCCGGAACATTGTTACTGCTTCCAAGTTTTGTTACAAATGCTGTACGAAATTAAAGTGCAACTGTTTTGTCCTCTGGCAGAGTAAAGTTCAAATAAGAATTTTTGTTGGGTAAAAGGTTGCAACTACTATTTGACGCAATTTATTTTCCATTCAAATACGACTGGTTAAGCTGTGTCCTTTTTTACCCACTTTTTGCGACCGGGGGGTTCTTTTTGTTATTAACAACCCACCAAGTTCTGTTTCGTGTTACAACAATTCCAAGGGGAGTGGATTTTTTTTGCTCAACTTCTAAACTTTCTTACAAATCCGTCACGAAAGACATTTTCAATTTAAAATGTTACTTTTCGTTTTTTTGCGCAACCATCTCACTTGTAGGGTTATCAAATTCGTCAAAAGAGATGAAACAAGTTGCTGGCAAAATGTTACTGGGGTTGAACATCCTTTCGGATTCCCGGCATAAGACAGAAAGACGAACGCGAACGTATTTTTTTTTGCCATGGATTATCCGGACGTAATATCGGGACGAACTCGCTAATAACGTTTATATTCATTTGGTGGCATTACGCAAATGGCCTATTTGGGATTATGATGCCGCAGTTCATTTCGAGATACTCGTAGATAGGTACGATCTACGTAGTACGTACCTACGTCGGTTCTTCAATTGAATAATAACGGCTGGGTATATTGCGAGGGATTTGAATTTTTGAATAGATTAGGTTGAAAATGAAAAGGAAACAGCCAAGTGGATTGCGAAAAAGATGAGATAGTGAGGCGGAACTTTTGGACAGAGGAATTACATTCGAATAGAAATTTGAATTTTTTATTAGTGGGGATTTTGGATGTTGGGCGCTGTTTTACAATTTTCAATAAGTCGAAAAGTTGGCAGAGAGATAGCAATTTGAGCTACAAACCTTCGTCATAAATTTGGGGACTGGTGTCAGTTTGCCTATTTCATTAGGATTACCCGAAAATAGCAAGTTAAAAGGACGAGATTGATTAAGAGCAAGAAAGTGAAGTAGATTTGAGCAGTGGCTTACGAAGGAATTGGTCAAACGGGTGTGGGTTTTATAAGAACCAGTTAAGTTTTTAACGATTATTTTTTGGGTCATTATGAGTCTTGGCCGAATTTTAATGTAATATATCTTTGAACAACTGCTTCTTTCTAGAAAAGCTGATAAAGTGTGTTTTTGCTATAAAATTTTGTACTTTCTGAGCAAACTGGTGGACATTTTTTTAGAATATCCAATAGTGGTAACAAATTTAGTAGGTACTTATTTGTCAATTGGGAGGAGGGCTTCTGTGTTCCCTTCGTATGCCCCTGGATTTGAGACTGGAAGCAGAGAGAAAGAGAGAGAGAAAGGAGACCAGAATTGGATAAGAATCACAAGAATCAGGAAGAAAAAAGTAGAAGTAGAAGTAGAAGTAGCAGTAGAAGTAGAAGTAGAAGTAGAAGTAGAAGTAGAAGTAGAAGTAGAAGTAGAAGTAGAAGTAGAAGTAGAAGTAGAAGTAGAAGTAGAAGTAGAAGTAGAAGTAGAAGTAGAAGTAGAAGTAGAAGTAGAAGTAGAAGTAGAAGTAGAAGTAGAAGTAGAAGTAGAAGTAGAAGTAGAAGTAGAAGTAGAAGTAGAAGTAGAAGTAGAAGTAGAAGTAGAAGTAGAAGTAGAAGTAGAAGTAGAAGTAGAAGTAGAAGTAGAAGTAGAAGTAGAAGTAGAAGTAGAAGTAGAAGTAGAAGTAGAAGTAGAAGTAGAAGTAGAAGTAGAAGTAGAAGTAGAAGTAGAAGTAGAAGTAGAAGTAGAAGTAGAAGTAGAAGTAGAAGTAGAAGTAGAAGTAGAAGTAGAAGTAGAAGTAGAAGTAGAAGTAGAAGTAGAAGTAGAAGTAGAAGTAGAAGTAGAAGTAGAAGTAGAAGTAGAAGTAGAAGTAGAAGTAGAAGTAGAAGTAGAAGTAGAAGTAGAAGTAGAAGTAGAAGTAGAAGTAGAAGTAGAAGTAGAAGTAGAAGTAGAAGTAGAAGTAGAAGTAGAAGTAGAAGTAGAAGTAGAAGTAGAAGTAGAAGTAGAAGTAGAAGTAGAAGTAGAAGTAGAAGTAGAAGTAGAAGTAGAAGTAGAAGTAGAAGTAGAAGTAGAAGTAGAAGTAGAAGTAGAAGTAGAAGTAGAAGTAGAAGTAGAAGTAGAAGTAGAAGTAGAAGTAGAAGTAGAAGTAGAAGTAGAAGTAGAAGTAGAAGTAGAAGTAGAAGTAGAAGTAGAAGTAGAAGTAGAAGTAGAAGTAGAAGTAGAAGTAGAAGTAGAAGTAGAAGTAGAAGTAGAAGTAGAAGTAGAAGTAGAAGTAGAAGTAGAAGTAGAAGTAGAAGTAGAAGTAGAAGTAGAAGTAGAAGTAGAAGTAGAAGTAGAAGTAGAAGTAGAAGTAGAAGTAGAAGTTAAAGTAGCCAGGAGTACAGAATCCTCAATCAATAATAATCCTGTTTAAGAATTTCTCGAATTACAAAATCACTGAATATAAAATTCCGCGCTAAAGATTCCGGAACACTTGTAAATTTTGTTACTTGATATTAAAATATTGGGATTTTATAGTTTGCTCGACTATTTGTGGGTCGACTATAGACTAGACTAAATTTTACTTTATTATTTTTTAATAATAAAGTAAGATGATCGACATGAAACTTAAAAAAAAATTTGCTACCTTGAAATTTTGTATTTTCACGTTTTAAGACTAGTAAACCCCAAGAAAGCAAAAAAAAAGTCTGTCTGTACGCCGTAGACGCCGTCCACCGTCCGCCGTACGCCGTACGCAAAATCGTTTAAAGCCGCGTAGCTCCCAAACCCAAAATTTTGGTTTCTAGACTTCAGGAACCACTTATGCTAGGAGGCTGTAACTTGAAATTTATGTAGAACTATGATAGTGGACCCAGTTGCAAAAAAATGATTGAGGGGTGTGTAAGTAGGGGAAAAAAAATTTGTCTGAAACACTCGAAAGCCGGGATTGAAACATTCTAAAATCCATATCTCCTGAACGATTGATGTCAGAAGGTTGAAACTTTGTGGTTTGGGGATACTTCAAAATTAAACAAGGGCTAAAATTTTTAAAGAAGGTGGTGTAGTGTGGGAGTGTGGGGTGAAAAACTTTGGATTACAATATCATCCGAACCAATTACACCAGGAGAATAAAATTTGATTTATGTATATGGGATCACAAGTGGAGTCTATTGAAACAAAACTTTTTGAGGAGGAAAGTGGAGCACGAAAGTTGGGGATAGCAATTTTTCAAAAAAGTTAATTTATATATCTCAAAAACCATACCAGATATCGCCGTGTCGGAACATCAGTGACGCAACTGCAATTTTGCTAATTTTACAGGAGGGCCAAAAAACTATTCTGTGTTTTTTCTATTCTTGCATAAAATCATTCCTCGTTGTTTTAAGGGCTCATATACCCCTGAAATTTTCAAAAAACTGAATTTTTTTTTTACAGATTTTTATTTTTTATACTTTTAAGAATTAAAAAAAAAATCAGAATTTAGAAAATTCCACTCCATTACAAAGTTATAGCAATAAATTTGACCAGACATCGGTTTGGAGCGGCTTTCTGACTAATTGCCGCGCCACTCTCAACAGCAGCGTTTAGCATTTATTTTTTCGCAAAAGCTGGGTTTCATAGAAAACAATGTCATTTATAGGACTATCTGTGAAAAACACGAAGATGCAAGAGGAAGAAGGTGTACAGTGCGAAGCTGGAATGCGGGACTAGCCGTAACTTCACGTTGTACCTACCAAAAACTTTAAACGCATTTTTCTCGAAACTGTGTTTTTAGAATTGGTCGGCACGATAACTCAGTCAATTTTCAATATTTTTCAACTTTTTTTTTTAAATATTGATAACTATTTTCTCTATAGTCTGACGAGAAGTTTTTTTTAATTTTTTGCTTGGAAATTTTTTTATAAATTATTAAACGCAAATTTTTTTTAAAAAACTGATTACTAAAGTTTGAAATACTGTAACTTATTTATTTTTGAAAAAAAAAAATTCCCTCCGTCAGACTATAACTACTACATTATTTTACAAGATTCTTTTTTATTTTTGCAAATTGAATTATTTTTGGTGAAGTTATGATGCCGACCAGTAGGCGCCATGGTTTTCATAATAGTTAATATAAAAAAAAATGTTTTTTTTTCATATAGTTGAATAGTTGAATAGTTAATAAGATATGTGAACTCAAAAATTAATATTTTTTTCACCATATAATCTTTATAATAATTTTTCAAATTTACTCAGTTTTCAGCGCGTGCAGGGGTATATGAGCCCTTAAAAGAACGTGCTCTTGATCGAAGATGTCTATAGTGACTATTAATAAGTTTGTGGGCAATTGTTAAAAATGACATTGTTCCTCCTAAAAAAATGTGAATTTTTTGCAGTTGCGTCACTGTTCTTCCGACACGGCGATAACATCTTGAAAATTTCACAGGAGTTGGGGTCAGTAGACCTCTAGTAGGGCAAAACATTTTGGGGGTGTGGGGGTTATGTTGAAAGGGTGTAGAAAGGAAAACATTTTGACTTTTATTTCTCGAACACCGTAATGAATAGAAAGCTAAAAGTATGATTATATAGAACCACTATAGAGACAAACTACAAACATAAATTTTTTTATAGGGGTAGCCAGGTACGGGGTTGAGAGGTGGTTTTTTATATCTCTGAAACGGCTTATGCTAGAAAGTTGAAACTTATTTTATATATGTAGATGCGCTACTAGAGTAATTAAAATAAAAAAAAGTTCAGATATTTATTGGCGTTCAGAGGTTCACTAAAAAAATATGCTAATGGTCTGGGCGAAACTTTATTATTTTCTGGGCAAACTTCGGGAGCGGTCAAAGTCGGAGTATATCATCAGTTGTTTCGAAATTATAAGGTTTCTAAATAGTTTTGTTCTTAAAAAAAAAAATTTATAATTATAATTTCGGCCCATAGAAGTAAAAACGAATTTGCTGCCTTATCAGAATTAAGAGATATGACGAATTGTTAAAACGTATACAAAGCCATTACTTCCACTTCGGGTTTGAATTTCGAAAAAATTGTGAAACAGTTTTTTAGATTATTTCATAAGAAGCAACTTTATATCATGAGACACGAGTGATTTCGAAAAATTTGTGAAAACGTAAGCCAACCCTTCACACCCCCTTGGTTTTTGAAATCCGAAAAATCGTGAAATTGGTTTTTTTATTACGATTAAAAAGCCCTTGAAAGTGAAAAGATATTCGATATATGATCAGACCTGAGGGATATGGCAGAACTCGTGGAAAAGTATATCCTTTCCACCCCCTTAGGGGTCGAATTTCAAAAAATTCTGAAAACACTTTGTAGGTATTTATATTGTAGAGGACTTTCTATAGCTCAATCCTCTTCCTAATCCAATTGATCAGGAAAATAATTAAGCTGATTTCTGATGTTCACAATTTGATTATAATATACGTTATAATTATTAATAAAAATATTTTCTAACACTTCAGCTTATTTTAATATTATTTTGATCTTTTAAGTTAATTGATCACTTAGTTTTTTTTTAATTATTATTTAAAAACTTTTTTAATTATTAATTATTTAAACAATTAATCTTTAACAAAATAAGTTACTATTAACATTAAGGCATCGAACTTTTCAGTAGAATGAATTATTTAAAACTAAAAAACTTCCTAAAATTTTCTATTTTACTTACAATTTATCTCCAATCGAAGTCGACGTTCATGCTCAGTAGATTACTAAATACTCAGCGAACAATTCCGTTTTAGTAAATAAACCGTTACAAGAGATGTCACGAATTGTGATATCACCACAATATGAAGAAGTCGTAGAATAAAAATGAATTAAATATTTGGGAAGACCTAATAGATATGACGAAAACCGTGAAAATATATGCATTCCATTTTCACTAATACTTTTCTTGCTCCCCTTCCGAATGCCAATGGATATTTGAAATATTATTTTATCTAAATTACTTTTCTAGTTGACTTAGATATGCATACCGATTTTCAACTTTGTAGCATAAGCCGATCTACAGATAGAAAAACACCACCACCCCGTACCATACTACCATTATAAAAAATTATATTTTTCCAACCACCCTCACCCTCTACACCCTCACCCACAAAATTTTTTTTCTGATAGGGGTATATTAGGCCTACTTCTGGTAAAAATTTTAACCATCTATCTTTTACTGTTCTTGTAATATGAGACGTGATTTTTTAGAAAAATTCGTATCCTCTCCACTTTCATGCTCCACCGCCCCTTAAAAAATTTTACTTTCAGCAAACTTCATTTGTCAACCCTTATACACAAACCGAATTTTATTTGTCTAGTGCAATTGGTTCGTCAGATATCATAATCTAAAGTTTTTTACCGCCCACTCCCATACGCCACTGCCCCCACTCAAAAATTAGAGTGGGTCGAAAGAATAACCAGGAGGCTATTTAAAACGTTATTTTTTAGGTTGTCAGTTGCATAGTAGCCTACATCGCTTCTCAGCATTAAACGCGTTCCGGACTTCTACCCTAATAATAAAGTTGTATGTATACCCTGTCAACTAGCACAACTTATTTAGGAATGACATCAGTTTCGAATAACAAGAACCTTCAAATACCTTCCAGCGCCAATAATAGCGTAGAAGTTTCTTGAAACTACTCGCATGCAACATACATATATTTATGCGGGAAATCTATTGACTCAACACATGCAGGGCTTGAATAAAATCAGTTTGACTACAGTGAAAGCGAGACGACGACTATCAGTACTACGCGAAAGTGTTTGTAAGTAGTACTCGAAATGGTAAAGCGTTGCCAGTAGTGCGAATATTTGTGGTTATTGATAACGAATTAATAAAGTGTTGTTATTTCAATTGATTTTATTCGAATTAAATTTTACTCTAAATCCCGAAGACCTTTTAGTCGCTTTAGCTCCACATAGTTCTCAGAGAAGCTGTAAAATTAAAATCAGGCATTAAGTCGAGTTACTCCATATATACGCATATGTGAATAAACATTTTTTAAACTCTTTTAAGAGAGCTTTTTGAGAAAAGAAATTAAAAATTTGCCGCTAATTTCAATTCATAAATGCAGGGGAGGATGGAAGTTTTCTAGATAAACAACGGGTTATGCTACAAAGTTGAAAATTACTCATGAATATATGGACATAAGGGGAGAATATTAAAAAAGGGAGGAATATATCAAAAACGGGAATGTTACACTTAGTTAGATAGCTTGCGAGATCAAGTTAAAACTTCTTCTTTTATATTTCGTGTACGCTTAATGTATGATCAAAATCCGGTCCCCGTCGATTCAATCCTTTATCGATTTCCCCCCATGAAAAAATCCTGGAACCTCTACTGACTGGGCTAGCAATTGAGCAATTCCTTTTTTCTTAAAAAAGTGCAACTAAGACGAAAAAACTACTTCCTATAAGACTTTCCATGCGACTGATATTTTTCTGGTTTTGATATTTTTCTGATCCTGACATTTTGAGCAATGTAAATTAAACATCTTTGGCAAAAGCCTTTTTCCTAATACCACGTTGGATAAGTCCAAAGAATGAAGAATTCACCCAAATGGGGAATTCATTTCCAACTTTTTGAGTTGGGAAGGAATTGCCCATTTTGCATGAAGGGATTATATCAATAAAAAAAATACAAGTAATCAAATTAAATCTATATCCTTGAAGGGAATATACAGGCTCTCAAATTTAATTGAATAATGGTATTTGTATAGTCTTCTAATTTCGTAATGATATCATTTAAACTATTATATTATAACTTTTTTTATGTAAAAATGGAATTTTTCATGGTGAGAAGCTAGCATAGAATCAAATTTGTTTAAGCTTTTGTTGTTTTCGGGCGTTAGTGGAGTTTCTGGTGTGAAACCCCAACACGAAATTTATGTAATTAAATTAAATTAAAGATAACTTTAACAAGCAAAATACTTTTTATACAGATTTAAATAAAGTGATGTTTTGTCCGGATTTCAATAAAAAAATTTCTGTTGAGTTCAAAAAATTATGGGAAACGAGCAAATTAATAATGAGAAATATAATTTTTGTTCAGCTTGAAGATACGAAGGACGAATTCGAATATTTTGCTTCCTATATCGTGACATCAAGTATGTGCATGGATATTATACTATTTTTGAAAAGGCTAACCTAACTCGTCCAAATAGTCAGATTCTAAGTTCATGAATCAAACGTCATAGACAGAAATGTAATAATACTAATTTGGCATAAATTTCATCGGAAAAAAAATAAATTCGCCATTTTAGCAGCAGAAAAATTAAAATGTTGTCCCTTTTCATTCAATAAAAAATTTTCAGTCTGCTCTTTCCATGACTTCGTCAGCTATTTTAAAACATGTCAGGATTATCCAAGACACCAACCAAAATTTAATTCGGACACCAATCTTCCATGGCTGATATATGATAAATGGTTATAACTAAACGTATCCGAAGCAAGCACGTCCTAAATCTACTCATTCATAGAATTGTTCGACAATTTTAAAATATTAATAGTTTCGGGAAAAGTGAACACGAGTCAGAGCGGCTTTGAATTCCATCAATTTTGCCATTTTTGTGATACATGAGGTGAATGTAACGGACAGGCTGTAGGTGAACATTTTACGTAAAGGGAAAAAAAGTTCAATTTGCAGTAATTGAGTGAGTGGCATCTTATAGGATATCAACTGGTGCTAACAAATAAGGACATACCCAAAAACAAAAAGTTTAAGTGTGATCGCAAGTCTCGTCCTATTCTACTCGAAACTAAACCCACTACATTAAATGAATTCGGTCGAGGATATTTAGGAGCCTATCAGGGAATCGATTCGGAACCGAACTGTATCTTACGTCCCGAATCTAAAGGAACCATATTTAATAGGACCTCTTGGAGGAACCGAGAACACGAAGGTTCCATGTTTCCTGCCTTATGTTGTCACAGTGAAGTTTCTACTTACAAATTCTATTTGGAAGTTATCGCTTTCGATAAGGGAGTTAGTCTACTCGACCGGGATACCTGTTAAGTTATTCAAGAAGGATACAGTCCAGTGTTAGTATAGTTGTGTTGTGCGAGCGTAAGTTTGAATCTTTAAATCAGATTAAGGGATGGGAATTTTGTTTGTATAACGGTCCATGGAAATGGAATTACTTTCGAGTTACGGGAAGTGAATTTTCGAATTTACTATGTCGAACATGCCGGAATCGATAGAAACGATATTGGAGAGTAAGTAGAAGTTGGACGGTTGAGTTCAGTTCAGTTGGTGTCATAAGAAAATAACAAACAGGTTGAAGATGGCCCTTAGTTGAAGAAGTTACTTACCTGACTAGATATTGAAAGAAAATTGTTCTATTTTTTCAGTTATAGTATGAAGTTCAGGATATTGTGATAACTTCCAGAAGACGAATTCAATTCTGCGTTGGAATTTCAAAAGAGATATTTCAAGATTTGGTATTTTATAGGATTTGGGGGTGTTTAACGCAAAGATGTTAACATTTATATTCGGGAATTTTCTTATTAGAAAACAAATTGGCTTCCCCAGACAACAAATTGAGATTCTACTCAAAAACAGGGTGATATGAAAAGATCCAGAGGCTAGAAGAAATAACGCCAAATGTTTAAAATTGAAGAAAAATAGTTCTTTTTATTTGACTACCATGCTATGACTGAAAACGAAACATCAAATTTCATCTGCACAAAAAAATTGTACTTGTACAGCCAAGTTTTAAGATTATGTCGGGGTCACCACTATTGGCCGTTGTAGTCTAAGTCTTTTCTTATTTATTATTTTATTATTATTATTATTTGCATGGTATTCTAGATAAAATACTGAACTACAATTTAAATTACATTTGGGGACTTAAAGAAAGAGTGGGTGGGGTTATCTTAATTGCTTGTAGCTTACAGAACTTAACGAATCTTTGAGATATTGCTAGTTCAAGTAGACACTAACCGCTTATTTTGAACGGAAATTGGTATGGCAGCTACAATGGGGGGAGTACCATGATTTTATTTTTATTCACGTGAAATGTTAGAGAGTTAAACATTGCAAATTCCTGAATTTATGAGTTTTGTAGTAAATAACCAAAAAGAGTTGTTCAGGTTTTAAAGCCGCCAATAGTTTTTGAAACCGTAGGTAAATGGATTTTTTTTTCGAAATTAAAAAAAAATTTATTTTTAAGATTGTTTCAAACTCATGGATTGGTGGTCTTAATGTTACCTCCTACAGTAGTCATTAATTTTAGCGTTCGCAATTTTCAGCTAGAATCTGAACTAAGCCATCTGGTTCAAGCACAACTCATTCATACACTGAACCTTCAATTTCGTCAAACTCCTACACTTGTAATTGGCCAATTGGCTAAATTGCTAAATTTTTGTGTATCACGTTCTGAACTTTCCAGCCTTACAACAGCGTCTCTTAAAGACTTTTGTATGGGAGGTATCTAAAGTTGATGAGAATTTTTGCTCACAAACGAACTCGATCAAATTTCGACTTAATATCGGGTGTTTTTTTAGGTGCATGAGAACTTAAAATTATAATACAAAACTGAAATATTGTTGGAGTGAAATTTTTTTATTATATATAATATTCTGGTAGATAATTTCATGGCATTTATTTTACTTTATTATTTTACTTTATTATTACCTTATTATTTTTTAATAATAAAGTATTGTGATCGACCTGAAATTTCAAAAAAGTTTGCTACCCTGAAATTTTGTAGTTACACGTTTTAGGACTAGTAAACACCAAAAAAGAAAAAAAAAAAGAATTCCGTCTGTCCGCCGTATACGCCGTACGCCGTCCGCCGTACGCAAAATCGTTTGAAGGCGCGTAGTTCCCAAACCCGTTGAGATATTAAATTAAAATTTTTATGGTGGGTAGGTTGGGTGAACACCTACAACTTGTATATTTTGATGAAAAACTTTAGATTATAATATCTTCCGAACCAATTACACCAGGAAGATAAAATTTAGTTTCTGTATATCGGATCACAAGAGGAGTCTAAGAAATAACCAGGAGGCTCTTCGGAACGTTATTTTTTAGGTTGTTAGTCGCATAGTAACCTACACCGCATCTCATCATTAAACACGTTTCGGACTTCTACCCATAAAATAATAAAGTTGCGTTGGCAGATTTTTTAAATATGATTTCCGTCATATGTCCGCCGCGGCTACGAGTTACATGATCCATTCGAACAGTCTAATTTTTGACTATTTACTTATTTATTTAAACTGGTAGAGCCTAAAGAAGCCTCACTACTTCTCGAACTGCGACCTAAGAGGTCTTTTGTTCCTGGCTCTTAACCACTCCCTAGGCCATATCGATTCCTTTGAGAAAGGAGATGATTTTACTCAGGGGAGTCTTCGACAGGTCTTCATAGGTGAGAGTAAATCCACCGAGAATCTGCCTTCTCGATCTGGCCACTGCATCACAATCACACAGAATGTGTGCCGTGGTTTCAGATGTGATATCACAGAATCGACATGTATCTAGTGATACTTTACCGATGATCTTAAGGTGATAATTAAGGAAATAATGTCCGGAAAAATATCCCATTATGACCCGTGCGTTATACCTGCTTAAGGAAA
Organism: Beris morrisii; assembly: GCA_951812415.1. Classification (NCBI taxonomy): domain Eukaryota; kingdom Metazoa; phylum Arthropoda; class Insecta; order Diptera; family Stratiomyidae; genus Beris; species Beris morrisii. The sequence goes on along the minus strand of OX638313.1, from coordinate 33,813,042 downwards.
GGAGTTCCGACGCTCTCCTACTTGAGAAGGTCAGGAATTTCTTTGACTGTCTAAGTCCTGAAAGTGAGTTCCAATAATCTTCCACCTGAAGATTTACCCACTTAAAAATACCATCCTTAATGAAGCCTTTACCTACTCCACAGAATGGTTCCGGGCCAATCATTGGTGAGTTGGCTCTCTGCTTAGCTAGCTGGTCAGCCGATTCATTACCCGGAATACCCTCATGTCCTGGCACCCACATCAGGGTTAAACTATTATGATGTGCCAGCTCTTTAAAAAGAGTATGGCAGTCCCACACAAGCCTAGAACGGAAACAATAAGATTTCAGCGTTAGCAGTGCCGCTTGGCTGTCAGATAGGATAATAACTGTAGCGCCTTTTGGCTTATTCAGTAGAAGTTTAGCTGCGCACAGCTCTATGGCATGTACCTCAGCCTGAAACACAGTGGCGGTTTGTCCCATTGCCGTCCATATTTTACAATTGGGTCCAAATACGCCCGCTCCAGTTCCACTATAGGTCTTAGATCCGTCCGTGTACCAGACTGAAGCACCTTCCCCAAAATCTGGTAGACCAGATTGCCATGATACACGATCTCCCAGAGTCACCATATATGGTTTCTCAAAATCATATACCTTTGGCATGTTATCGTTTACTGAGTCGGTTGGGTCCTTCTGATTAAATTCCTGTAGAATTTTAGGTGGCCGACAAGGTCTCCAGCCTTGAATTTATTGTACTGCTGTAGCCTTATGGCCTCTCTCAGAGCCTCCTTCTTTATCTCTAAGTGTAATGGGGCCAAGTCTATCATGGCTTCCATTTCAGCAGTGGGACATGATTTAAGTTCCCCAGTAATGCTAAGAACGGCACGCCTCTGAATTTTTTGCAGGGCCTTCTGTGCTGTGATTTGTTCAACCTTTGGCCACCACACCATAGCGGCATATGTGATCATTGGTATTATAATAGACTTGTAGGTCCAGTATACCATATTTGGTCTGAGACCCCAAGTGGTACCACAGACCCTTCGACACGCCATAAAAGACAATGTTACTCCTGTGGAGATGTTTTTAAGATGTAAATTCCAAGTCAGACACTTGTCCAAGGTAATTCCCAAGTATTTGACATCGGAAGAGAATTCAATTGTAGTTCCTCTCACAATCGGGGACCTTAAGTTTACCTTCCGTCTTCTAGTGAATGGCACTATAATTGTTTTACTTGGATTTATACTTAATCCCTGTTGGATGCACCAGTGATCTACTATCTCTAGGGCCGCTTGCATGCGGTCCGAAATGACACAGTCATGTTTACCTCTTACAGTGACTACTTTTACTTTATTATTTTAATAATAAAAAATAATAATTTTAATAATAAAAAAAAATCTGTGCGCCGTCCGCCGTACGCAAAACGTTTGAGGGCTTATAACTCCTAAGCCCTATGAGCTATTAAATTGAAATTTTTTTTATTAATAGACTGGGTAGGTTCCTTGAAGTGACCACTTTTTGTGGGGTGGGAATATGAGGGGGAAGGTGGGGGAAGCGTTTTAGACGAAAAATTTTAGTTTCTAGATCTCAGCAACGGCTAATGTTAGGAAACTGAAACTTGGAATTTATATAAAGCTTTGATAGTGGACCCATTTGCAAAAATATTGATGATATGGGTGAAGGGATGTGGGAGTGGGGGGAAAAATAGTGCGTCCGAAAGGTTCGAAAGCCGAGATCGACACATTCTAAAATCCATATCTCCTAAACGGTTAATGTCACGAAATTAAAACTAAATAATCCTCTGTAGGTATACTAGGAGAATAGATTAGAAACAAATTTTTGAGAGGGGACAGTGAAGTACGGGGGTGGGGGTTGAAAAACTTTAGATTACGTTATCTCACGAACCAATTGCACTAGAGAAATAAAATTTGGTTTCTGTATAAAGGTTGACAAATAAAGTTTGCTGAAAGTAAAATTTTTTAAGGGGCAGTGGACCATGGAAGTGGAGGGGGTAAGAATTTTTTTAAAAAATCAAGTCTCATATCTCAAGAACAGTGTAAGATAGATGCTTAAAATTTTTACCAGAAGTAGGCCTAATAAGCCCCCACTAGAAAAAATTTCAGGGATGAGGGTGTAGAGGGTGAGGGTGGGGGAGGGTGAAAAGTAAAAAGTTCTGATTTATATCTCAAGAACCTATAATGATATCAAGCTCAAACATAGTATTTAGATAGAGCTATAATAGTAGCATGGTGGAAAAATATAGTTTTTTATAGGGGTAGTATGGTACGATGGTGGGGGGTGTTTTTCCTAACTATAGAACGGCTTATGCTAGAAAGTTGAAATTCGGTACGTATATGTAACTCAACTAGGAAAGTCATTCTGAATAAAAAAAAATTCAAATATCTATTGACGTTCAGAAGGGGGGCAAAAAAATTGATCAATGAAAATGGAATGCATACACATATTTTCAGGATTTTCGTCATATCTATTAGGTCTTCCCAAATATTGAAAACATTTTTATTCTACGGATTCTTCATTTAAATACCTAGAAAGTGTTTTCAGGATTTTTTGAAATTCGACCCCCAAGGTGATGTAAAGGGGATGTATATATTTTCACGAATTCAGCCGTATCCCTCAGGTCTGACTAGATATCGAATAACTTCTCGCTTCCACGGGATTGTTTAATAATCACCTAAAACCCATTTTCAAGTTTTTTCCTCTTTCAATCCCTAAGAGTGTAAAAACCTATTGAACACGTTTTCACGAATTCCGTCATATCTCTTAGGAGTGATAATACATCGGATAGGTTTTGACTTCCTCTGGCTTTCTTTATATATATCAAAAAACTCATTTCAGGTTTTTTGGTTATTCAACCCCAAAGTGGGTGCAAGGGGGTTGCATATGTTTTCACAAATTCTTACATATTTCTTAGTTCTAATGAGATATCGAATTCATTTTTGAGCTTCCTACATAATCGTTAAAAAGTTGATTTCAGGATGTTTGTTATTCAACTCCAATAGGACGCAAGGCTTTCGACATATTTCTCAGGATTGATGAGATATTAGATTGGTTTGCACTTCCACAGACTTTTTATATAATCGTCTACAAACGCATTTCCGATTTCATGTAATGGCCCAAAACGAAAACACGAACAACCTTCTAATGGCGCAACAACTGATATTATACTAGGACTAGACCTCGTCCCGGAGTATGACCCAATTAAGTAATTCATATGATATATGTGGCAGCGGCGTAAGTGTTCTAGCGCGACCCCATTCTAATCGCTTCCCGAACTTTCTTTTAGGTTTTCAGACACATAGTAACCTACACAGCATCTCAGAATTAAACTCGTTCCGAACTTCTACCCAAAAAATAATAAAGTTGCGCCCAGACTGTTGGCAGATTTTTTAGTATGCGATTAAAATCGGCGAACGATATAAGTGCACTTTGCTTAATTCATCTGCCAAATCAATCAAAAAATATAGAAAAATAATAAAATGGAGACCACTTTTTTAAATTCCAAAACACCAAGCTGTAAAAATTTCCATCAAATCCCGATTGAATTGTAATATTTAAGTATCCAATATTTTTTTTGTCTGCCATTCCGATACAAATAGCCGACCACAAAGATCAATAACAACAAAAAAATAATATTAGCCAAAAATGTTGTTTTTAGAAGGGTCACATCACCCTATTTTCATCCCCAACACCGGGCAAGGAGACCGTCAGTCTTGTTATCATTTTGCCAGCTTTCTTTCCCCATCGAGATACTCTCGATAAATGTTTCTCGTCCGCTATACATTCACCATAAAGGACATTCCCCGAGGCATTCGAAAGTAATGGAAGGTTAGAAACCATCAATCATCCCTTTCATACAAACACCAAAGGAGAATCCTCTAATGAAGCTCGTCGACGTAAATTTTGCTCTTGAAACTTTCGCTAGAGGTAAGACATAACTTCGGAATTTCCCAGGATTCCATATGGGCCTGAATTTCACTTTCAGGGAGTGCGAAGGATCCGAATACCCACGACATCGAATCACACCAACATCAACAACAATAAATTGAAAAATCTGATAACACTTAGGCGGCATCAAAGACTCAAGAAACGTGGAAGAAGACAAAAAAATTGAAGAAAAAACGAAAATGAAATCGCTCGTCTTCATTTTATTTGTGTGTCCTTTGAATGATGGAAAAGATTTCCTTTTTGATAAGGTGACACATCTCAAAATTTATATTTAAAATGTTCGTGTATTTATTTACTCTGGGTTCAGATCATTCTGCAGAGGACTCAAATGGATTGGATTTCACCCGCTGGCAAGTGAAAAGCTACTGTGTTCCAAGTGTACACGAGCCTCCAAGGATCCCTCTATTTGCTGAATCCTTCGGGTACTGGGACACGATTTTCGAACACTGGAGCTTACAGTTTTGTACTAGTTCCCCAGCAAAGCATTTTCATTGAATTTCCAAGCTTTCCAGTTCATAAACATCCTTTTCACGTCCTTGTTGAATCCGAGAATTCGCCACATCATGACGAGCTACTCTCCTTTCATTTGCTCCTTATTGTTATCGTACACGACCTCTTCTTCGAAGAAAAAAAAAATGGGAAAGGAAAATGCTAACCAACCGAAATTTATGCGTTAATCCACTCTAAAATGCCAAAAACGAATGAGATTACGGCACCAATCAAATTACAGCCTTGGCAAGGATTTCCGTTCATTATTTCGACCTGATCCCGACTCGATGATAACAGTGACGAGCTAAATCGGGATGAAGCCTTGTAATCAAATCTTTGAGGCCCGTATCCATCGATCGATATCCCTACAGCCTAGGACGCATCATTGTCGAAGTGATTTGAATAATTGAACATAAGAAGGAAGAATGGCTCCCGGTTTATCCTTCTTTTTGCTAGCTTCCAGGAATTAGAGAACTGATTATTTTCAGCAGGTCCACCTTCATATCGGCAATACTTGATTCCCTTTTTTTTCCCTACTTGTCGTTAGCCTTGATACCGGATGGTGCAAAGCGTCCTTAATCTTCAGGATCATGTGAAGCGTTGCGTTGAAGCTGGTTATTGTTAGGTAGTTTCGACTAAAGAAAGTCGACCATCTGGAAATTGGAATCGGAAAGCGATTTTGAGCTGGAGAAAAGGAACACATTGGTGGTGCTATTGAATCCGAATCTAGCATATCCCAATTTGGTGGTAATTGAATGAAATTATTGTAGCCAAAGCATGTGTTGACTGTTGGATTTGTTTGTCATGCTATTTAGGATACGGTTGGTTGTTTGCCAATATCGATATGAATTCGGGCTGGGATTCGGTGAGGATGAATAGCCTTATCGAATCGTACCAACAAATCGGAGGGTTTTGTTTTGAAGGGACCTTTAACGGAGCGAATCTAACGATTGGTTGGTGATGAAAGTGGCTATGGGTCGAAAGATTTTGAGGGTATTTTCGTGCGAATTGCTTGGTTCATTTGGATCAAACAGACTTATAATTGTGCAATTTCCGTTTATGAAACCTTATACTTACCTAGCCAATTTGCCCGATTGCTGGGAATGAGCAAGTGGTAGTACCTAAGGGATTTTGGACATCATCAATAAATTGTCCATTCTGATGACGATTCTATTATTTGTAGTCCCTTTTGCTTGAATTGAATTTGAGTTTATTTGAACTGTATAAACTCGTGTATTGTTTCATTGTTCTTAAAATAATTAAATTCAAAGGATATTAACCTACATGTTATGTAAGTTTTTCTGTTTGATCTTTTGGGTATAGGGTATTCGCTACTCCGCTTTGATGTATCTTCAAGTAGTCGTAGTAGATCCAGGTGGTTTCTCCTTAGGCTATTTTTTCCATAAAATTTTCAGACACAAGTTCTACGAATGTCCTTTGACCTGAAGATTGAAAATAGAACACTAATTTATGTAAAATCTCAATCCTGTTTTCGTATGTATCATCTAGTGGTTTTAGTAGCATGGATGGGCCATCTAGTGGTTTCTTTTTAAATCATAGGTTATTTTGACACTGAAAGCTGATTTCCGCTCGAAATTTTGACAGAAAGTCAGTATCATACCTCCGCGGAACGAAATGAGTCGCTTTACGCTTGAACAACGTTGGGAAATATTGAAAACTTATTTCCAAAGTGAGTGCTATGTAGCACAAACAGTGCGTTTTTTGAAAAGAAGTTTTGGCCGAAATGAAGCACCCACCGCGCCTGCTGTACGCAAGTTTGTGCAAAAAGTTCGTAAGACTGACATGCTAGTGGACAACACTCATGGCCCCCGTCGTCGTACGGTGCGCACAGACGAGAATGTGGCTGCTGTAGCCGAGAGTGTGAGACTCACTCCACGAACATCAACTCGCCGTCTATCTCAACAGCTCAACATTTCACGCACTAGCCTGAAAAGAATTCTGCACAAAGATCTCGGATTATTCGCTTACAAGGTCCAATTGACTCAGCAATTGAAGGCGCACGACCATCCGCTTCGTTATCGCTTCGCAATTTGGGCCTTAGAGCAGTTTGAATTGGACAACGATTTTGGGCGAAAAATCATCTTTTCTGACGAGGCAACCAAATTGCCGCATCTGGGGCTCGGAAAGCCCGCACGTTATTTTCGAGAAGCCAATGCATCCACAAAGAGTGACAGTTTGGTGCGGATTGTGGAGTGGTGGCATCATTGGACCATTTTTCTTCGAAAATGAAGCTGGGAACAACGTTTCGGTCAAGGGTGAATGTTACAGAGCCATGTCATCTGACTTTTTTTTTACTGAAATTGAAGACATGGATTTGGACGAACTTTGGTTTATGCAGGATGGCGCGCCATGCTACACAGCCCATGCCACAATCGATCTTTTACGCACCAAATTCCCAAATCGTGCTATCAGCCGTCTTGGCGATGTCAATTGGCCGCCTCGGAGCTGCGATTTGACCCTTTTGGATTTTTTTTTGTGGGGAACCGTGAAGGACCGATGTTATGCCAACAATCCAGAAACGATTCAAGCACTTAAGGCCAATATCATCCAAGCAAGCCGTGAGCTACAGCCCGAAACCATCAACAAGGTCTCGGAAAATTGGAGTGACAGAATGCGCTACTGCGCAGCCAGCCGAGGCAGCCACTTGAACGAATTTGTGTTCCATCATTAATAGGAATATTTACTCTTACTAATAAAGCCATAACATATGGAAAAAATTTAATTTTTTTCATTTTATTGCATTTTTAAAAAGAAACTTGTATTTGGCCCACCCTGTATACGAATTACATAATTAGTAACTGCTCGATCCGTTTCTCGTGAGAAAATCAGGAACCAGCAAATACCCAGCTGCAAAGCTTCCAAATGGCTACGTTACAATACATAAGGCGAGAAAAACGGAGTGGCAAAATCTTCGGCAACGTTCGATAGCGATCGAGAAGAATAACTTTTCCCCTTATCGGTTGTTCCTCTATCCACATACGCATACACCAGAACAGTGTGAAAGTCTCTCGACTCTTCTCGCACGCAGATGATACTTCTGGAATGTCTTACACACACCACCAATTATTCGGGAGGGCTCTCGACAGCAGCGTAGGCAGTATAGGTATAATCGGTAATTTTAAGAAGTAGGAGTATACTCTTCATCGGAATGAGGTCTGAATTTAATAAATCGAAGCAAGTGAACACGCTCCGAAATACAAGAATCTGAAAAAAGGTTAGCAAATAGAATTGACCCTTGAAATACGCCGAAATCAATAAGGAAGTGATATATTTAAATGTATCGAGATTTGCAAAGTTTTAACATTCCAGAATGAGCCGTTAATGACACATAAATAAATTTAACTTTTATCCACCTCCCGCCTCCAGGGCACATATTAGTAAAGTGCATAGCTGTTAGTTGTCCACGTGCCTATGAGACTACGAATTGTAGGGGAAAGTGGGGCACAGTAAGCCCCCTAAGGTATGTACCGAGATTCTGTAAAATGGGTACTAGTTATAAAATCCTTTTCTCGCAAAATTGATAGCTTAGGATGTTAGCTTAGTCACATATTCGTGAAGGTAAATTATTGCTGCTGATAAAAAAGATGCACACTCCTTTCTATACATACTGCAAAGTGCCCACTTTGCCCCACTACTGGGGTAAAGTGCGCCCTTCCAAGTGGGTGTAGTATAATTTCACCCAAAACTGGAGCGAAAGAATATGGTAATGGATCAATTAAGACAAACAACATGATTTTAATAAATTCAAATGAAATTAAGTGTGTTGGGAGTAAACTCTGCTTTGAAGAGTAGGGCTCACTTTGCCCCGAATGAACGCTAAATAGCAAGCATGTGCTAAAATTTATATATTTTTTAAATAATCATCAAAGCTTACTTTTCAAGTTTCACAATCCGTACGCCGATCTCAAGGCTACTGTTCCAAACAATTTTCACTCGCTAACAATTCTTTTTAATGCAATTATTAAATTGCATCAGACGGTACCAAAATCGTAATATGAGAAAAATTCAAGGAACTGTAATTAAAGTGGATTTTTTTTATAGTGCATTGTGGTCAATTTATGAAGCTTTATCGTATAATTTATTTTGATGGCGCTATTGTAAACTAGAAATTTTAAGGGGGCTCACTCTACCCTACAGCTGTTTTTTTTTAAATTTTGATATTAATTTTTCAATTTTCTAGAATATGCCACTCCATAGATATATTTTTAGATAATGTGTCTGGAACAGCGAAATGTATTGTTGTGAGCTAGGGTTTTGTCGAAATTTCAAGTAAAACACAATTCGGTGAAATTACTAAAAGAACAACGTTTTACTCAATCGCATGCAATTATCGCACAATTCTTCTTGATTTCATTTACTACACGATCGCTGTTATCAATGAAAATCGTTTTACACATCCGCTTACCTGTAAAACTGAAACATCCGTCCCCATCTAATTTTCGCAGTAGAAGAACTGACTCCATGTACAAGCCGGCTACGCTTACATAACACAAGTGTTGAATCGAAGCATTCCAGCATATTTGCATGTTCTACACACTTTCTGCACGTTCCAAATAAGCCAGGAGGTGTGTAGAACATGCGAGAAGTGTGTAGAGTTTTCTTCGCTATAAGGATGTCTCTGGAAACATCGACGTCATTGGTTAGTCGTTTGGGTTGCCAGGTAGGAGTATGCATGTAAAAGTATGTTCAAATTTCTTATAAGCAGCTTTGGGCTTAAGGTAAAAAAACCTTTTTCAGAAAGAGTTTATTCTATTCTATTCTAAAAATTCAAAGGTTTGCAGATTAAACATTTGTGATTAAACATTAGTTATTGTGCATTAAATTTTACTTTATTATTTTTTAAGGGAGGATGAGGGGGGAGCGTTTTAGACGAAAAATTTTGGTTTCTAGATATCAGGAACCATTTATGCTGGAGGCTGAAACTTGGAACTTATGTAGTACTATGATAGTGGACTCATTTGCAAAGAAATTGAAACACTTTGGATTACAATATCTTCCGAACCAATTACACCAGGAAGATAAAATTTAGTTTCTGTACACGGGATCATAAGAGGAGTCTACTGAACGTAAACTTTTTGAGGGGGGAGGTGGAGCACGAAAGTGGGGGGGATAGCAATTTCTCAAAAAATTTAATTTTTATATCTCAAAAACCGTATCAGATATGATCCTGAAAATTTTACATTAGTTGGGGTCTGCAGACCTCTAGTAGGGAAAAACATTTTGGGGGTGTGGGTGTTGGGGGTGATGGTGATGGTGAAAAGGAGTAGAAAGGAAAAAAATTCTGATTTTTATTTCTCGAAAAACGTAATGAATAGAAAGCTAAAAATGTAGGATTACATAGTATAGAGCCACTATAGAGACATCCTAGAAAAATAAAATTGTTGATAGTGGTAGCAAGGTGCGGGGGTGAGGGGTGGTTTTTTATATATATGGCTTATGCTAGAAAGTTGAAATTTAGTACGTATATGTAGATGTGCTATTCGAGTAATTAAAGCAAAAAAAAAAACGACTGACATTCTAAGGAATAGCTAAGAGGCAATGTGGAACGTTATTTTTAGGTTGTCAGTCGCATAGTAACCTACACCGCATCTCAGCATTAAACACGTTTCGGACTTCTGCCCATAAAATAATAAAGTTGCGCCCAGACTGTTGGCAGATTTTTTCCTTTGGACTGACGTTATAGAAGGATATTTGAAAACTTTTATTCGTCTTCGCGTAAATCACCTCGCGTTTAGTAAAAAAGTGAAAAACATACTGCAGTCACGATCGGCTGCAAGCCAATCGTATGATACTCTTGATGAAATACTGAACTCCGATATATATTGTAGTTGAGGATGAAGTAAAATAAGGAGTGCGCCTGTAATTTATCCTTTATTACGGACTCTTATTTGGTTGGTACTTAACACTAAAGACAATGTCATCAGTGTTCAATTTCATATCTGGAACTAGGAAAATCACCGAAAGTATTTTTTTCCCTTTTCAAGGACTTTCACATGGAGATCCTAGGTCAAGATGTTCTTGAGTTATCGTGCTAACGGACAGACAGACGGACAGACGGTCAGACGGACAGACAGACGGACGGACAGACGTTAAGCGGATTTGGAGTTTTTGGCTCACTCGTTTTTTAGCATATTTATCCCTTTACCTGAAACCGCTTAAAAATTATTGTGTGCAAGATTTCAAACTTACCTTGAAGCGTCCAAAAGCTATCGGAAAATATTCTAGAACGCAGTGTTTTAAGGACTTTTTAGATGAGAGCTATCGGAAGGAGTTAACAGATTTCGCTGACTATTAAACTCGAACTTTGTATTTACTCAAAACTGATTTGTTTAAAATTCTGAATTCGCGGCTGAATGATTACGTCAGTTATAGTGAGTTATGTAAATTGAGTGAAGACATTTTTACAGGATATTTGTGTGGCAGCTACTCGAAGGACTCATGTGATTTTTTTTATATTCATTCCTTGAGCTATAGCCAATGTATGCAAAATTTTAAAGTTGTAGCTTAAGGCGTTCCGAACCTATTGATCAATATTCTTGAACAAGTGTTTTAAGGACATTTTGTATTGCAGCTACGATTTTGCCCGTTAACGAACTTAACCACACAAATTCAAACAAATATCCAGATTCAAAATTTCAAGATTCCAGGTGAAGGCGTTCTTGAGTTATCGTGCTAACGGACAAACGGACGGACGGACGTCACAAATCCGTTTTTGGCCCCAAATAAAGAAAAAATAATATAACTTTTTTTCGTTCTAGGCTCCGTTCTATGCGTTACAAACTTTTGGGCTGGATTAAACTTATAATACTCTCAGATTTCATCTAAAGTATAAAAATGAAAAGCTTACCTTACTCGACCTTCCTTTACTCAAATACTGAAATTCTTCAAATTCTATTGAGTCGTTTTCGAGTGACATTCGAACAGATCCACATAAATACAAACAATAGTTCTATTTTATTTATGGAGATCATAAATATCTTTGTTACTTTTCATCTTAGGAAAAAGAGCGAAAGGCATCAAAGATTGGAAATTAATTTCCCGTCAACTTATGTTATATTAAACTTTTCGAAAAGACTTAAATTAAAGGAAGTATGTGAAAAAACCTTTTTTTTTTGTCTCTACCCTCCTCAATTGACGCTAATCAAGAAAGCAATAAAACAAAATTTCGGTCTTGTGCCACAGTTGGTTTTTTTACCGACCTAATGTGACTTGGATTACGAATTAGGATAATTTTAGTTTGATTATAAACGTTAATCTACTACTCTTCCACGATATTCTCTGAGTGAAAACAATTGGCCCATAGCGAAAAGCATTTGAGAATCACTGGTTCTTATTTTTACTCGCTTGCATTTTATATGGGCATGCAGGTGTTCACCTGTCTCCGAAGGCGCGGGAAAGAATTTGGACACTTAACAGCGGGGTATATGGAAGCTGTGCTAAAATCATATGGGAAAAAATTTAGTGAAAATTACAAAAAATTTTACCCTCTCAAATTTATACATGTGGGGATTAGTAACTTTTTAACAAACTAAAAATACATAGGCTAAACTAAGAGTGGATCCCGGCTTGATGTTTTGGATCGTTGATATTCAAATATGCACGTTGAAAGAGTGTTATACTAATGAAGACAGTGTTAAGTAATATTATCCCTTACATCGTGTGTGAGCCCCATAAATCTCTTTCAAGACAAAACATATATACAGGGAGGGCCAAATACAAGTTTCTTTTTAAAAATGCAATAAAATTAACAAAATTAAATTTTGTTCCATGTATTATGGCTTTATTAGTAAGAGTAAACATTCCCATTAATGATGGAACACAAATTCGTTCAAGTGGCTGCCTCGGCTGGCTGCGCAGTAGCGCATTCTGTCACTCCAATTTTCCGAGACCTTGTTGATGGTTTCGGACTGTGGCTCACGGATTGCTTGGATGATATTGGCCTTAAGTGCTTGAATCGTTTCTGGATTGTTGGCATAACATCGGTCCTTCACGGTTCCCCACAAAAAAAAATTCAAAGAGGTCAAATCGCAGCTCCGAGGCGGCCAATTGACATCGCCAAGACGGCTGATAACACGATTTGGGAATTTGGTACGTAAAAGATCAATTGTGGCATGGGCTGTGTGGCATGGCGCGCCATCCTGCATGAACCAGAGGTCGTCCAAATCCATGTCTTCAATTTCAGTAAAAAAAAAAGTCGGATAATATGGCTCTGTAACATTCACCCTTGACCGAAACGTTGTTCCCAGCTTCATTTTCGAAGAAAAATGGTACAATCCGCACTAAACTGTCACTCTCTGTGGATGCATTGGCTTCTCGAAAATAACGTGCGGGTTTTCCGAGCCCCAGATGCGGCAATTTTGTTTGTTAACGTAGCCGCCGAGATGAAAATGAGCCTCGTCAGAAAAGATGATTTTTCGCCCAAAATTGTTGTCCAATTCAAACTGCTCTAAGGCCCAAATTGCGAAGCGATAACGAAGCGGATGGTCGTGCGCCTTCAATTGCTGAGTCAATTGGACCTTGCAAGCGAATAGTCCGAGATCTTTGTGCAGAATTCTCCTCAAGCTAGTGCGTGAAATGTTGAGCTGTTGAGATCGACGGCGAGTTGATGTTCGTGGAGTGAGTCTCAAACTCTCGGCTACAGCAGCCACATTCTCGTCTGTGCGCACCGTACGACGACGGGGGCCATGAGTGTTGTCCACTAGCATGCCATTCTCACGAACTTTTTGCACAAACTTGCATACAGCAGGCGCGGTGGGTGCTTCATTTCGGCCAAAACTTCTTTTCAAAAAACGCACTGTTTGTGCTACATAGCACTCACTTTGGAAATAAGTTTTCAATATTTCCCAACGTTGTTCAAGCGTAAAGCGACTTATTTCGTTCCGCGGAGGTATGATACTGACTTTCTGTCAAGATTTCGAGCGGGAATCAGCTTTCAGTGTCAAAATAACCTATGATTTAAAAAGAAACCACTAGATGGCCCACCCTGTATGTGTATCAAGAATCAAACTTCGCCACTGTCCGGTACATGTTATTACCATAATTTTAAAGTGTAATTGCCTGGCCGCTACTTGTGAATTACAATTTTATTTCAGAAAGGTGACACTTTTTCAGAATTTTCTCAGAATTTACTCAGAATTCAATGAAGACGATTTTTGTAAGTATGAAGACTGTTTTTCACCATTAAGTTTACCACAATTTTAAATTATTAAAATATTAAATAATCAATTATTATAAGTTTCCCTTAATAACATGTTTTGAGCCGGTTCAAACACTTTGTGTAAACGTACGAAATCATCAAAGCATTCCGTTGTACGTCTCCACCTCGGAATGAAGAACCAAAAAGCGAACTGCTAGAACTTTTTTCCTAATAAACTGCAAGAACTTTTACAAACTTCAAAGTACCTATTTAAACAAACTTCTAGTTTCCATTTAAAAAAAGGAGGAAATTCCAGCTGAAAACTATTACGAATTGCACTACAGACATATACTTAATGGGAAAAGTTTTCACCGAGTCTTAAGTATAAACGGGACGGGTGAAAGCTAATGACAAACCTTTGGGAACAGTACATATACAGTACTGCTTTTCCGTACAGCACAAACCTACATAATGTATGGCTCCTAAAACATTACGTTCACAATTTCGTATTAGAAAGGCTCGAGGATTATAGGGGCTATACCATTGCCTCTGTTATGTGATTAATCCGAAAACCGAAATCAGCCTGCATGCTTTATTCAGTGCGGAAAGATATGAAGATAAAGGTAAAAAACTGAAAAATGTGATGATACCCGGAGGTAGTTTTTCGCTTCGGTCATCAAAATTTCAAAATCTTCCGCACTTCTATAGGATTGGTATTCCGGGAGTTTTCGGTATAGTGTGCCACCATGTCCGATGATAGTACTGCAAAATTCTGTACAGTCCTCTAATAGCGAATTATTTGAGATTTAATGCATGGACATGAAACCGGACATGTACGGTCGCATATTGTTGTTTAGTGCGGAACAGAGTGGCTGCAGAAATTCACCCCAGTTTCTAACTACCCCATGGGTTAAAGTTTTGATGAAATCCTTGTCTCGAATTGTATAACAACATCAGCTCGGATTTACAGCAGCATTTTGGATCGTTGTTCACTCCGAAAACCGAAGGTGAAATAATATTTTCATCTGAAAGAAATATTCATCTTATGGTCAAAGCGCAGTATCAACAGGACAAACCCTGAAGCAAATAAATAATGATGAGTTTTACTTAGCTGAAAATAACATAAAATTGTGATGAAATATCGTCAAAACGGATTTTTGAGGGTTCGTATGAAGAGCTTGTAAATGTAAAAGCCAATTACTTTATTATTTTAATAATAAAGTATTGTTACCGATTTTTAAAAAAAAAAAATTTGCTTTCCTGAAATTTTTTTTTATACGTTTTATGACCAATAAGCACCAAAAAAGCAAAAAAAATGTTCAGTCCGTCTGTGCGCCGTCCGCCGTACGCCGTCCACCGTCCGCCGTACGCAAAACGTTTGAGGGCTTATAACTCCTAAACCCTATGATCTATTAAATTGATTTTTTTTTATAAATAGACTGGGTAGGTCCCTTCAAGTGACCACTTTTTGGTGGGTTGGATTATGAGGGAGGTGGTGGGGGAAGCGTTTTAGACGAAAAATTTTGGTTTCTAGATCTCAGCAACCGCTTATGTTAGGAAGCTGAAACTTGGAATTTCTATAGAGCTTCGATAGTGGACCCATTTGCAAAAATATTGTTGATAGAGGTGAAGGGGTGTGGGAGTGGAAGAACAAATAATGCGTCTGAAAGGTTCGAAAGCCGAGTTCGAGACATTCTAAAACCCATATCTCCTAAACGTTTAATGTCACTATAGTAAAACTAAATAATCATCTGTAGGTTTACAAGGAGAATAGATTGGAAACAAATTTTTGAGAAGGGGAAGTGAAGTACGGGGGTGGGGGTTGAAAAACTTTAGATTACGTTATCTCACGAACCAATTGCACTAGAGAAATAAAATTTGGTTTCTGTATAAAGGTTCACAAATAAAGTTTGCTGAAAGTAAAATTTTTTAAGGGGGTGGTGGTGCATGGAAGTGGAGGAGGTAAGAATTTTTTTAAAAAATCACGTCTTATATCTCAAGAACGGTGGCAGATAGATGCTTAAAATTTTTACCAGAAGTAGGCCTAATAGACCCCCGGCAGAAAAAATTTTTTCAGGGATGGGGGTGTAGATGGTGGGGGTGGGGGAGGGTGAAAAGTAAAAAGTTCTGATTTTTATATCTCGGGAACCTATAATGATATCAAGCTGAAACTTTGTATTTAGATAGAGCTATAGTAGTAGCATATAAGGGTAGTATGGTTTGGTGGTGGGGGGTGTTTTTCCTAACAATAGACCGGCTTATGCTAGAAAGTTGAAATTTAGAACGTATATGTAATTCAACTAGAAAAGTAATTTTGATTAAAAAAAAATTCAAATATCCATTGGCGTTTGGAAGGGGGGCAAAAAAAATTATCAGTGAAAATGGAATGCATATATTTTCACGATTTTCGTCATATCTATTAGGTCTTTCTAAATATTAAATTAATTTTTTTTGTACGGGTTCTTCATATAACTACCTAGAAAGCGTTTTCAGTATTTTTTGAAATTCGACCCCCAAGGTGGTGTAAAGGGGATGTATATATTTTCACGAATTCAGCCATATCCCTCAGGTCTGACTAGATATCGAATAATTTTTCACTTCCACGGGCTCATTTAATAATCACCTAAAACTTGTTTTCAAGTTTTTTCTTTTTTCAACCCCTAAGAGTGTAAAAAAGGGTTGAACACGTTTTCACGAATTCCGTCATATCTCTTAGGAGTGATAAGTCATCGGATTGGTTTTTACTTCCTCTGGCTTTCTTTATATATATCAAAAAACTCATTTCCGGATTCCATATGTTTTCACAAATTCTTACATATTTCTTAGTTCTAATGAGATATCGAATTCATTTTTACTTCCTAAGGGTTCTTACATAATCGTTAAAAAGTTGATTTCAGGATGTTTGTTATTCTACTCCAATAGGACGTAAGGCTTTCGACATATTTCTCAGGATTGATGAGATATTAGATTGGTTTGCACTTCCACAGACTTTTTATATAATCGTCTACAAACGCATTCCCGATTTTATGTAATGGCCCAAAACGAATAACGAAAAACCTTCTAATGACGTAACAACTGATATTATTAGGACTAGACCTCGTTCCGGAGTATGACCCAATTAAGTAATTCATATGATATATGTGGCAGCGGCGTAAGTATTCTAGCGCGACCCCATTCTAACCGCTTCCCGAACTTTTTTTTAGGTTTTCAGTCACATAGTAACCTACACCGCATCTCAGAATTAAACTCGTTCCGAACTTCTACCCAAAAAATAATAAAGCTGCGCCCAGACTGTTCGCAGATTTTTTGATATGTCATCAAGCCTAATGGATATGAAATCATTCATGAGCGAACCCCTTTTATTTCTTGCATTTTGAACATCGAAATATTATGAAATCGATTTTCTGTCGATTATACAACAAGCCTGTGGAAGTAAAACCAAATAGCTATCTCATCAGACCTATTAAATATTTCAGAATCAGTTGAAATAGATACAATCATTTTAAACCCCCTTGGGGGTGAAACTTAACTAAACTAATTACTTTATTATTTTTTAATAATAAAGTATTGTGATCGACCTGAAATTCCAAAAAAATTTGCTACCTTGAAATTTTGTATTTACACGTGTTAGGATAAGTAAACACCAAAAACAAAAAGAAAAATGTCCGTCTGTCCGCCGTTTACGCCGTACGCAAAATCGTTTGAAGGCGCGTATCTCCCAAACCCGTTGAGGTATTAAGTTGAAATTTTTATGGTGCGTAGATTGGGTAAACACCTACAACTGGTATCTTTTGTGGGGGTGGGGTGTACGGGGTGATGAGGGGGATGAGGGGGGGATGAGGGGGGATCGTTTTACACGAAAAATGTTGGTTTCCAGATCTCAGGAACCACTTATGCTAGGGAGCTGAAACTTCGAACTTATATAGTACTATGATAGTGGACTCATTTGCAAAAAAATTATCGATAAGGGTTGCGGGGTGTAGAAGTGGGGGGGGGGGAAACAATGAGTCCAAAACGCTTGAAAGCCGGGATTGAAACATTCTAAAATCCATATCTCCTGAACGATTGATGTCAGAAGATTGAAACTTTGTGGTTGCCCTTAGGGATACTTCAAGATTAGACAAGGGCTAACATTTTTAAGAGGGAAGGTGGGTTGTGGGGGTGGGGGGTAAAAAACTTTGGATTACAATATCTTCCGAACCAATTACACCAGTAAGATAAGATTTAGTTTCTGTATATGGGATCACAAGAGGAGTCTACTGAAAGTAAATTTTTTGCGGAGGGATGTGGGGCACGAAAGTGGGGGGATAGCAATTTCTCAAAAAATTTAATTTTTATATCTCAGAAACCGTATCAGATATGATCTTGAAAATTTTACAAGAGTTAGGATCGGTAGATCTCTAGTGGTGAGGGTGAAGGGGGGTGATGGTGAAAAGGGATAGAAAGGAAAAAACTCTGATTTCCGAAAACCGAAACCGTAATGAATGGAAAGCTAAAAATTTAGGATTATATAGAGCCACTAAAGAGACATCCGAGACAAAAAAATTTTCATAAGGGTAGCAGGGTACGGGGGTGAGGGGTGGTTTTTTATATCTCAGAAACGGCTTATGCTAGAAAGTTGAAACTTGGTACGTATATGTAGATGTGCTATTAGAGTAACTAAAGCAAAAAAAAGTTCAGATTTTTATTGGCGTTCAGAGGTTGAGTAAAAAAAATGTCCGTGAATCCACATTTTCACAAATTTCGTTAAAACTTTTAGACATGTCGAGCTATCAAAGCGATTTTACTTCTGCGGGCTATTTACATAAGCGCCTAGTAACGATCTTCAAAATTTTTCGATATCCAACCCCTAAGGAGGTGTAAAGTGGTTGTGTACATATTCACGAACTCTGATATATTCCTAAGGTATATTGAGATTTTGAATTCACTTTTACTTCTATAAGCTTTAAACGTAGCCGGGGAAAAGCCCGATTTAAATATTTTTCTCTATTAAACCCCTGGGGGTATTGTTTAAGATTTCACTGATTCCGAAAATCTCTTAGGTTTAACCAAATCAAATTCGCTTTTACTACTATGAATTATTCTATTGATAAAAAAAATACGTAAGTAAATAAAAAAATCTGCCAACAGTCTGGGCGCAACTTTATTATTTTATGGGTAGAAGTCCGAAACTTGTTAAATGATGAGATGCGACTGACAACCTAAGAAATAACCAGGAGGCTATTTGAACGTTATTTTTTAGGTTGTCAGTCGCATAGTACCCAACACCGCATCTCATCATTAAACACGTTTCGGACTTCTACCCATAAAATAATAAAGTCGCGCCCAGACTGTTGGCAGATTTTTGACATTGCATTACACCTACGAGATATGGTGAAATTCGTCAAAACAAATACCATCCTTAGTCCACTGAAAAAAAAGTGATTCTTCTATAGTTGCAGTGACCATCATTTAGTTATTATAACTACTTGTATATTAAAATAGTTATGGTTGCCCTTACCATAGCTTATAATTCACACAAACATACTATGGTTGTAATAAACATATTTGGTGATTTTAAATTAATGAGGTTGTCCTAACCATGCTTGTTACATGATGTAAAAGTATTTTATGATAACAGCAACTATATTCCATGACCAGTACAACTATAGAAATTTATTGAATATTTCTCACACCTATACTATGATTTGTACCATTATGCACGATGATATTGCAAACATATTATGGTCATCGCAATTATTAAACAAATATGTCATAAAAAGACGGAAACCGCAATTTCTTCCACAGTGAAAGGTATCGTTCGTGAGTTAGGTTCATTTATAGCTGTGCTTACAAGCGAAATGTATTCAAGTGAAGTTAAAATTTTAAAGTTGAAGTGTTAATAATTAAGAAATATGTACGTATATGTATTGAAATATCTTATTTTATATATTGAAAATATTATGTATTTTTTCAACTTATTATAAATTTTTAGTGCAATTTACTCTTGAAGATTTGCAAAATAAAAATATTCATTAGAAAAAACGCAGTTTTTCCAATTACTATAATTTATTATTACAAAGGCCAAAGCGATCTGGGAAGACATTTTATCCGGCATTTGACGGGACTTGTCAACCACACAGAGACAAGAAATAAAGTAGATTTGTGATGAGAAGTGAATCCAATTTTAAAGTGAGTGCCATTTTTACTTTATTATTTTAATAATACAGTATTGTTATCGATTTTTTAAAAAAAAAAATTTGCTACCATCAAAATTTTTTTTTTACGTTTCATGACGATTAGTTACGAAAAAAGCAAAAAAAAATTTCAGTCCGTCTGTCCGCCGTACGCCATACGCCGTACGTCGACCGCTGTACGCAAAATCGTTTGAAGGCTCGTAGCTCCCAAACCCTTTGAGATATAAAATTGAAATTTTTTTTATGAATAGACTGGGTAGGCCCCTTGAAGTGGCCAAATTTGGAAAGGTGGGGGTGGGAGGGGGGTGGAGGAGGAAGTGTTTTAGACGGAAAATTTTGGTTTCTAGATCTCAGCAACCGCTTACTCTAGGAGGCTGAAATTTGGAATTTATATAGAGCTTCAGTAGTGGACCCATTTGCAAAAAAATTGCAGATATAGGTGAAGGGGTTTGGGAGTGGGGGGAAAAATAATGCGTCCGAAACGCAAAAAAGGTGAGATCGACACATTCTAAAATTTATATCTCCTAAACGGTTAACGTCACAAAATTGAAACTTAATGAATATCTGTAGGTATACTAGGAGAATAGATCGGAAACAAAAATTTGAGTTGGGGCAGTGGCGTACGAGGGTGGGGGGTGAAAAACTTTAGATTACGATATCTCACGAACCAAATGCACTAGATAAATAAAATTTGGTTTCTGTATAGAAGTTGACAAATGAAGTTTGATGAAAGCAAAATTTTTTAAGGGGGCGGTGGAGCATGAAAGTGGAAGGGATAAGAATTTTTCTAAAAAATCACGTCTCATATCTCAAGAACAGTGTAAGATAGATGCTTAAAATTTTTACCAGAAGTAGGCCTAATAGACCCCTAGCTAAAAATTTTGGAAGTGTGGGTGTAGAGGGTGAAGGTGGAGGAGGTTGAAAAGGAAAAATTTCCGATTTTTATATCTCGACAACCTATAATGATATAAAGCTCAAACTTGGTATTTAGATAGAGCTTAATTAGTAGCATCTTGGAAAAATATAATTTTTTATAGGGGTAGTATGGTACGGGGGTGGGGGGTGTTTTTCTTATCTATAGAACGGCTTATGCTACAAAGTTGAAACTTGGTTATGTTTATGTAAATCAACTAGAAAACTAATTTAGATAAAAAAAATTTCAAATATACATTGGCGTTCGGAGGGGGGGCAAAAAAAATGATCAGTGAAAATGGAATGCGTATATTTTCACGGTTTTCGTCATATCTATTAGGTCTTCCCAAATATTGAAATCATTTTTATTGTACGGCTTCTTCATATAAATACCTAAAAAGTGTTTTCAGGATTTTTTACAATTCGACCCCTAAGGGGGTGCAAAGGGGGTTGTAAACTTTTTCACGAACTCTACTATATCCCCACGTCTTATCAGATATCGAATATCTTTTCACTTTCACGTGCTTGCGTAATAATCGCCTAAAACTTGTTTTTAAGTTTTTTCCTTTTCCAGCCACTAAGAGGGTGTAAACGGGTTGAACACGTTTTCACGAGTTCCGTCATTTCTTTTAGAAGTGATAAGAAATTGAATTGGTTCCTACTTTCTCGTGCTGTATTCATATTTATTTATTAACTCCTTTCATGATTTTTGGATATTCAACCCCCAAGTGAGTGTAAGGAGGTTGCATATCTGGTGATATATCGAATTCATTTTTACTCCCTAAGTTTTCCTATATAAAAAAGCCAAAAAATCAATTTCAGTATTTTAGATATTCAATCCTAATGGGTGTAAGGAGGTTGTATGCTTTTCAAAATTTCGACATATTTCTTAGGTTCGATGAGACATTAGATCGCTTTTCATTTCCACAGACTTTTTATATAATCGCCTACAAACCCATTTCTCAATTTTTCGATATTCAACCCCCAAGGGTTTGTATATGTTTTCACAATTTTTGCCATTCCTTAGTTCTGATGAGATATAAAATTGATTATTACGGCCAACCAATTCACGATTTTTCGAATTTCCAGAACCAAGGGGGTGTGAAGGGTCTGCTTACGTTTTCACAAATTTTTCAAAATCCGTCTTGTCTCATGAGATATCGAGTTGCTTCTTATGAAATCATCTAAAAACCTGTTTCACAATTTTTTCGAAATTCAACCCCCAAGTGGAAGTAATGGGTTTGTATACGTGGAAGTGGAAGTAATGGGTTTGTATACGTTTTAGCAATTCGTCATATCTCTTAATTCTGATGAGGCAACAAATTCGTTTTTGCTTCTATGAGCTTTTAGTGTACAGAGGGTGATCAACGAATTATGATCACTTACGTTTTTACTAGAAAATATTAAAACTAATTGCTTTATGAAGGTATTAGAGTATAATTAGTTGTCAACTTCACGGCAATGGGTTCCGGGTACTTTCTAAAGGTAAAAGACATATTCTTTAATGACCTGTCAACAGGTAGAAACCCTTATTTTCGAAGAAAGTAGAGTTAATGCCCATCCCACCTAAACAACTTTCTTATATAGAAGTACTGCCTACTTAAATAAGATATAAATATACTGAGGTATTCAAAACAAAACTATTCTGAGATTGTTCGTGGTTAAGTCAAAGTGAAGCTTAAAGTTTTGAAGTGGGTAAATTAGACGCTAAGCAGCCTACAGCCAAAATTAAGAGTGTTTTCAAAAAGTGTTCATAATGGGACGTGCAAAAGACATTACTTACTTAAAAAAAGTTGACATTTCAACGCTGTTGAAACAAAAAATATATTCCTATCGCGAAATTGCCCGAAAAGAGTGCGTTTCTTACGGAGCAGTAGCAAATATTGCAAAAAATTTGGAATTAGGACTGTCTCCACGTACGAATAAACGCAAAAACTGCCGTGGAAAACGGAAGACCCGCGTACGGACAAACAAATTATTAATACCGCTCTGCAACATCGCAACGCACCCATTGGAGCATTAAACGCAACAATACGAGAAGAAGGCATCACTTTATCTGCAGTTACAGTGCGAAGAAGACTTTACGAAGCAAATATAAAATGCAGGCGTCCCGCTAAAAGACCACGAATAACCGAAGTGATGAAGAAGAAACGGTTAATTTGGGCGAAACTTCACAAGAACTATACGGAAAGTGATTGGGATAAGGTAAATTAAAAAATAAAATTTGTTCATACTAGTAGATTGCTTAATATTAGACATTTTTGGTATTAAAATATTTTGACATTTACACAGGTTATCTTTAGCGACGAGTGTCGTCTAGAGGCGTTGACGGAATCAACACAATTTGTCAGAAGACGGCCGCAAGAGAGATACCATAAAGACTGCGTGGTAACAAGGGCGAAACATCCCCCCACAGTGATGATATGGTGTTGTATAACATCCGAGGGACCAGGACCGGTCCATTTTGTAGAAGGGAATCTTCGTCAAGATCAATACAAAAACATTTTGCGGGATGAGCTTACACCATTTATGGACTCCTTACCCCTCGGAAGATCGGAATACACATTTATGCAAGACGGGGCACCTTGCCATACAGCGGCATCCATAAGAAGATTCTTTGATGATGAGGAAATCATGGTTTTACCTTGGCCAGGCAATTCGCCGGATATGAATACTATAGAATTGTTGGGCGCATCTTAAAACCTTGGTGTATCAACGGCAGAATACTAATATTAATATTTTAAAAGAAAATATTCGAGATGTATGGGATAATAACTTAGATTTTAAGAATTTTGTGATAAAAAATATGAAAAGTATGACGAATAGAATTAAAGAGCTTCTAAAAGCAAGCGGGGGCTTTACTAAATATTAACACAGAATGTTTATTTTACTGTAAATACTTAAACAAGAATACATTTACAAGTTTCAATTTAAAAAAAAAGTTTCTCTTCATTTTTGTGAGTTTCTGAGATAATTAAAGTCGAAATCGTGAAAAATTTCGAAGTGATCATAATTCGTTGATCACCCTCTGTACATAATATACTGAAATTCGAATAGTCTACACGGACTTTTTCAATGCTTAATTCGCTAAAAATTTCTATTTTAAATATTTTTATATTAAGAACAAAAATAATTTTCCAAGAAATCTAATAATCTCGAAGCAACTCATGATACACTCCAACTTTGACAACTCCCGAACATTGACCCGAAAAATAATAAAGTTTCGCCCAGACCATTGGCAGATTTTTATAATATCACAGTATCTTAGTGTTCAAAGCATTATGGTTATTGGTTATAAGAACCATACATCATTTTTTGTCTCAACCTTAGCTTTGTTTGAACCAAACATATTAATGTTTCTTAGGATCGTAATTATAGTTCTCACAACCATGTTCTGTAATTGTTACAACCATTTATATGATTGACGTAATTAGAATACGTTTATCATAACTCAAGTCATAAGATACTGAATATTCAACAGAACATAAGTTAAGTTGGTAGAACCAAAACTATGTTTGCGTTAACCATACAACAAGTTTTCACAACCTTTCATATGTTTGATTCAATCATAACATATTTCTTAGAAACATTACTATAGTTGTAATAATCAAATTACAAATGTTTTCATCATTGATATAATCATACTATGTTCAGAGCAACAATACAGTAAAGTTAGCACAACCATAACATCAGTTAGAAGAACTATCTTACCATAGTAAGGTTCTTCCAAAATATGGTTACCACAGTCGTATTTTTTCTTTCAGTGTGGCAGAACGAAAAAAATTGCACGTAGAGCCGAAACTAATTCGATATCTTGGTAGACCTATACATATGGTATATTTTGAGCAAAATTTCTTAAAGTATATTTTTGTGCTTCACAGCCTTGCTCAGAGATTTTATACTTAGGATACTCCGCTTCTACACAGGCGACACCACAATCGCTTAGCAATTGTTCTATATAAAATGGAAAGTTCTACTTCCTAGCATAAGCAGTACCTGAGTTATAGAAACCAACATTATTCATGTTAAGCTCTTTCTCCACCTTCTTTACGAGTAAAAACGTGACCTTTTTAAGAAGACCACCAATCTAATCTACTCACTAAAATCATTTAAATTTTGGGCATATGGGGTGTTTTGAAGTGATCAGAATATTTTGTTACTTAAAAT
Source organism: Beris morrisii (assembly GCA_951812415.1). Taxonomy (NCBI): domain Eukaryota; kingdom Metazoa; phylum Arthropoda; class Insecta; order Diptera; family Stratiomyidae; genus Beris; species Beris morrisii. The sequence continues at coordinate 33,788,201 of OX638313.1, read as the reverse complement.
AAGCGTCACAATCAACCAAAATCGGCCGACAATTCCAAGATGCTGTTGAACGGATTACCAAACAGAAGTGGATTTTGTCGTTTTCCAACCCCTAAAACCAGGACCGTAATTATTCGCAAGCTGTATAGACTCTTTGGAGACAAATCTGCTTCAGGCATGCGGCCATAAATCAAGGAAGAAGGTGGAACAGAGTACATTGCGGATAAAACTCCTCACAGGAAATCAATCTCAATACCACAAAACCATAGAAGATATAAGGGTGTCACAGGAGTGTCTTTGGAATACTTTTGGCCCGGGACAATAATTCCGAGCGATTCTAATGGAAAAATCGTGTTAGGTTACGAGGAAATTTATGATCCGGGACATTAGTCATCTTGTACGGGGTGAAGGATTATTTTATCGGATTATGACTATATAGAGAGGCTATGGTCGGAAAATTGTCGGGGCTAAGAAGTTCAGGAAACGTTTAAGAAATAGGTCGGATTATTTATAGATACTGCTAAGATACTTTGAACTTTAATAAAGAGGAAATTATTGAATTATGTCTTGGTTAGGTGTTTGAAATATTGGATTAAAAGGTTCGCATTGCGATTATGTTATCGGTCGGAGTGAAGACTTGTAAATTGTGAGCACTGTCTCCTGTTTTATTGCCAAATTTGAATGAGTGCTCACCCATGAGAAAAGACATCCTTTTCACTACGATATAAATTTCCGAGAGAAGAGTTATGATTTGATACGTAATTTAAGCGTTTTCAACTTCTTAAATATTTATTTACTAGTACCGCGTTGCTCCCTCCAGGCCTTAACCCTGGAAGACATGTAATCAACCAAAATTTCAATGATATCGTTGGTTATTGTTCCATACATGATCCAGGACTTCATTCTTCTTATTCCCAGGTTAATGGTCAGCTCCTTTTCGGTTCTTTATAAGCCACAAATGATCGATGGGATTGAGATCGGGTGAATATGCTGGTCAGTCTAGTCGTTGAATTTCGAAGTTGCAAAATTTCTTATGGAGCTAAGGAGGACGAGTCAACAGTAGTTCGTCCTTTAATTTCGTATTTTAGTGTTGACTTCTAGATGTACCTATATAAATTACATTTTACTTTACTTTACTGATTTTGCACGGTGACAAAGAGTAGAATCGTCCTGAGATATTACTTTATCAGTGAACGATAAGTTCTCTTCAATGGATGATTCCAAAAACTCCTGTATTACTTCCCAACACTTTGTTACATTTGCTGTCCAATTAAGAAAGTGAGGTAAGTCCAATTTGTAGTATGAGAATCATCCATCCCCATATCATTTGGCTTTTGGGAAATTTCGCGGGTTTTACAGTGCATTCGTTTTCTAATCTGTCACCTGCCGAACGTCGTACATCCGGCAGGTTGTAGTCTTCCTACCGCGCAAGGACTGGGACATTCATAGGCCTGAATTTGAAAAAAGAGAACTTATTTGGTATACAGATGGCTCAAAGATAAATGAGGGAGTTGGAGCAGTGGTACCTATAAGGATACCGACCAAAGGTCAGAGCAGCACTACTTCCTCTCCTCTTCTTCCTTACAAAAACTCAGAAAGCTAGTGACCTGAAATAAAGATATACTGATATGATACAATGATATTGTAGGTAATGAGTCTGCAGACCAGTCAAATTAACAGAACCAGTGCCTTTCTGTGTAATGCCAACAGATGTAGCAAAAGAAAGACTGTAGGTTTGGATTACCATCCAAGCTGAGCTCCATTGAACAGTAACGGTGGGATGCATATAGTCCAAACTGTTCATGGAAGGTTGGAAAGGAACCTTTGATTTGCTCAATATGAACCGGAATCAAATTTGGCTCATGACCGCAATAATTACAGGATTTTGTAAGCTTTAAAGGCATCTGCATACGATTGGACTGGTTTTAGACGATATTTGCAGATTGTGTGAAGAAGAAGCGGAAACTGTAGAGCACGTTCTATGCCACTACGAAGGAATCGCACACAGAAGACAGCAAGGGATGGCTAACTAGATGTACATGGCCATAGCCCCTATCCTAACTTACGGAGTTTTAGTGTGGTGGGTAGCGTTGGAGAAATTCACCTACCACAATAAACTCACCAAAGTTCAACGTCTAGCCTCCACAGGAGTAGGCCCTTAGCACCACACCTACAGCGGAACTAGAGATGATTCTTCATCTTCTACCGTTGGATATTTATGAGAAGAGTGCAACTAAGATAGTCAGGCAGCTGGGTATCTAGACCTGGGGGGCAGAGCTGCATACTCGAACGGTTTAGTGAATATAACCCGTTAGAGGATACAGACTACTTGATGCCGTAGCTCAAATTCTCTAGGAGATTCTCAACGAGGATTCATAGCAGAGAGGGGTCGAATGTGAATCAGTCCCTCGAAGGGGACTTTCATATCTATACGGACGGTTCGAAGACAGACGCGGGTACAGGTGTAGGGGCATTTTTCGCCGACCTGAACCATAGCGTGGCATTCAGAATACCGGACTGCTGTAGCGTATTTCAGGCAAAGATGATGGAAATCGTTCAGGCTTGCAATCTGCTAGAAGCTTGTGCAATGCGGAACAAACCCGTCGTCATCCTAAGATATAGTCAGGCGGCGATTAAGGCTCTCGACTCACACTTGATCAAATCCCGCCTCGTGAGGCTATGCAGGGATAAGATTAGTGCGTTATGCCCTCATTTTAATAAAACAATTTGTTGGTTTCCGGGTCACAGCAGGAACTCACAAGCAGAGGTTGGGCGCTGAATCAAGCACTAGCTCTTCCAGTGAGGAGGCCAATTGAGGACATTAAACAAGCTATCGCCGTGGCGGTCATATCGAAGGCCTGGCCTCACATCGTGTCTCGTGGCCAGGCAGCTCTGGCCGACCCTGAGTGGCAAGCGGGACAAAGTTGGTCGTACTTGGAGATAGGAATACTCTTCTTATCCTAATTGATGTACGGACGGGCCATTGCCTGATCAGTCGGCACGACAGAAGACTAAGTGTTGTGGACGTTGCAGATCTGTGCTGCAGCTGTAGTGAACCCGATGCCCTGGTCTGGCTTGGAGGCGGGAACGTACTTTAGGTACACGCTTCGCCATGGACTTGGGTGAATTCGCAAACATTAAGCTAGACAAGCTGCTGCAGTTTGTCATGCTGGCGGTGTAATTTACCTAAGTTGTGGTCTTGGGCACACGGGTACTTCTTCCCGTACATGTGTGATTACAACGGACCCAATGGCGATCTACGTGTTTGTTCGCTTAGCGACCACCCACCTTACCTAACCTGGACATTACTGCCTAACATCATTGGAACTCATTTCTAACTCACTCTTGAGCATATTCAAAATTTTAGATATCCTATCCTGGTTGACCGCCCTCCACATCTAGAACGTACACCATCGCTGTCTGCAAAGTAGTATGCTAACTAGAGAATACAAGATACAAGATACAAGATACAAGATACAAGATACAAGATACAAGATACAAGATACAAAATACAAGATACAAGATACAAGATACAAGATACAAGATACAAGATACAAGATACAAGATACAAAATACAAGATACAAGATACAAGATACAAGATATAAGATACAAGATACAAGATACAAGATACAAAATGTAAGCAACAAGGCAGAAGATGAAAGGTACGAGATAAAAGAGACAGTGAGTTGGTTGCGTTCGGCATCTAGTCAAATGAAAAAATCTGCCAATGGTCTGGGCGAAACTTTATTATTTTTCGGGTTAAAGTTCGAGAGCGGTCAAAGTCGTAAATGTTCTCCCTTACACCCCTTAGGATTGAATATCTAAAAATATCCAAAAATCCTGAAAGGAGTTAATAAATAAATATGAAGACAGCACGAGAAAGTAAAAACCAATTCAATTTTTTATCACTTCTAAAAGATATGACGGAATTATTGAAAACGTGTTTATACCCTCTTAGGGGTTGAAAAAGGGAAAAACTTAAAAACCAGTTGTAGGCGATTATTACACAAGCCCTTGAAAGTGAAAAGATATTCGATATCTGATCAGACCTGGAGGGTGCGGAAGAATTCGTTAAAAAGTATACAATCCCTTTACACCCCCTTAGGGGTCGAATTTCAAAAAATCCTTAAAACACTTTCTAGGTATTTATATGAAGAAGCCGTAAAATAAAAATGAATTTAATATCTGGGAAGACCTAATAGATATGACGAAAATATATGCATTCCATTTTCACTGATAATTTTTTTTGCCCCCCTTCCGAACGCCAATAGATATTTGAAATTTTTTTTTATCTAAATTACTTTTCTAGTTGATGTACAATTACATACTGAGTTTCAACTTTGTAGCATAAGCCGTTATATAGATAGGAAAACCCCCCCCCCCCCCCCCCCGTACCATACTACCCCTGTAAAAAATTATATTTTTACAAGATGCTACTACTATAGCTCTATCCGAATACCAAGTTTCAGCTTTATATCATTATAGGTTCTCGAGATATAAAAATCGGAACTTTTTCCTTTTCACCCTCATCCGCTATACCCTCACCTTAAACTTTTTTTTCTGCTAGGGCCTACTTTTGATAAAAATTTTAAGCATCTGTCTTACACGGTTCTTGAGATATGAGACGTGATTTTTTAGAAAAATTCGTTTCCCTACACTTTCATGCCCCACCGCCCCCTTAAAAAAATTTATTTTCAGCAAACTTTATTTGTGAACCTTTATATACAAACCGAATTTTATTTGTCTATTACAATTGGTTCGTGAGATATCGCAATCTAAAGTTTTTCAAAATTTTCCGTCTAAAACGCATTCCCCTCCTCCCCCTCACAACCCCACTCCTCAGAATTTGGTTACTTCAAGGGGTCTACTCGTTCTATTCATAAAAAAAATTTCAATTAATTTAATCATTTCAATTTAATATCTTAAACCGTTTGGGAGCTACGAGCCTTCAAACAAATTTGAGTACGGTATACGGCGGACAGACGGACTGAAATTTTTTTTTGCCTTTTTCGTATCTAAAACGTAAAAAAAAAATTTTCAGGGTAGCCAATTTTTTTTTTTAAAATCGATCCCAATACTGTATTATTAGAAAATAATAAAGTAAAATGAAATATTTTATTATTTGTAATGGCGAATTTTCGACTCATTGCAGGTTTCTAATTTCAAATCGAAGTTCAAATATCTTACAGCAATACGTTCGAGCGGCAGGATTTTTTTTCTATGGTGAGGTTATTCCATTCTCAATACATGTGGGAGGCGAAAAATTTTTAGTAAATCAATAGAAGACTCAGTTGTGACAAATTTTCAATTCGAATGAATTCTAAAAAGGATATCCTGCATGAAGTAATATAAAACATTTTCCATCTGTCCTCCGGTAATATCTCTGTCAAATTATGAGCGGTGTTTTTAATAGATGTCAACATGTTTCCCATACTAACATCAACTGAATGTACGGCTGTTCCCCGAATAAAGGTGTACAATTATCCAGCCACGTATCCACATGCTTGTAGAGCTTACCTCCAATTTAATAGGCTTCCGGTAGCATGGTAACCGACTGCTCCGCTCCACTGTAGCCCTTATATAAACCATAATATTATGCAAATTGTATTATCTTAATTTATAGGAGTCGTTCTGAAACTCAGAAGCATCCTTAATTCGTTGCGTTGTGTTTTATGCTACAGCTCCGTAAGTACTTTAAATGTTAAATGCATTCCTTACAATACCGTTGGATGTTTGATTCCACCTGAAGCTTTTAATTAATTTTAATGCATTCCTTTTCGGTACGGTCCAAAGAGTTTACTTTTTAGATGGTATGGGCTTGGAATTTCAGTATATCCTTTTTTCGTCTGTTTTTTTTAAAGAAGGAAGCTACTAACTGAGTATACTTCACGTGGATATACTATACACCAGCTTATTGTCATCACAAGGACTCTCAACGCAAATTTTTGGCATGAATTGTTCCTAATAAATTATACCGTGAACAACATGACAATAACTTTTAGCAAACTCATTAACAATTTAGATTTTAATTACAGAAACTAGATCGTATCTTGTCGAAACAACTTTATCGTCCTCGAAGAGTGCTGACTCTGTGGAGGATGTCGCATATAAAGAGCACATTAAGTGGTTTTTGTTTGCAGTTAAGCTAAACTGTACAAATTGGAGTACTGCATTAAACTTTAAGGATATCAGCGAGCGCAATTGTTGTTTAGATAAAAGATAATAATTTCATATGGCAGATTCTAATGGAGCTCACATGCAATTTATTTTATCGTATTCGGTGTCATGGTAATGTTTTTGATGATAAAAACATGTCTTCGGGTTTTAAGTGCTTATGAAACATATTAATTTATAATAATAATAGTACTGGGGCGTCGGCCCGAAAAAAACTTTGTTGAACTAGGTCCAAAAGAGCTGTTTCGTTATCGGATGGCATTAGCTAACTTATCAGAGGGTGTATAATGCCTACTATCCGAAACACCCTTACAGCTGTTCTTATCACTGAAGATTTCTCCATAAGTGCGATTTAGAAACAAAATTCATTTTCACGAATTAGAAATTAGTGAAATTTCCCATAGCACTTTATGATTAAGGTAGGTATATGCACTGAATATCATCTTATATTTCCACAAATTTGGTTCAAATGGGTTGTTCACTTGGATATATTAAACAGATTTTTCCAGTGAAGATTTTACAACTGTAATGTCCTCAATGGTAGTAGCCAGAACAACGATCGATCCCAGTCGGGTTTTTGTGTAGGTGTTCTGCACCAAAAACTCCTCTGACTCCGAAAAATATACAAAAAATTCTTGAAATTAGCTTCTATTGTAGTTTCATCATGAAAAAATTCCAGTCTTATTAATATTAGGAAAAATAAAATTGCTGTTTGCTGGATTTCTCACACTTAGTGTGAGAATTAAAATACCCTAGTGAACAACTAAATTGAACCAGATTGGTTGAAATATAAGATGATCTCCAGTGCATACACCTACCTTTATCATAAAGATCTATGCCAAATTTCACTTATTCATAATTCGTAGAAATGAATTTCGATTCTATATCGCACTTATGGAGAAATCATCAGTTCAGAACCAGCAGCTGTAAGGGTGTTTCGAATAGTAGGATGATGAACCCTCTGATGAGCCAATGCCATCCGATGACGAAACAGCTTCTTCGGACCCAGTCCAACACAGTTTTAAACTGGCTTCTCCCGTGAAGATTTTTCAACTGTCTTGTAGCCAGGACAGCGATCGATCTCAGTCGGGTTTTCGAACCAAAAATTCCTGTGACACCGAAAAACAACGATTATTTATTTATTTATTTATTTACTACCAAACAAGATATTTACAAATTCAGATTATTCTAATTTAATATAATACAATTTGACTTAATTTAGTTTAATTTACTTTAATTACTATAAAATTATAGGCAAAAGGTAAAAAGGTTGGCTAAACCGGATGTGAAGGAGCTGATAAGATCGAACGCAGTTTCAGTTTGTATGTTGGCTTGATTATTGGAGGTGTGAAATGTTCGCTGAAATTATTAAATGTTCTACAGCATCTGCTAATGGATTCATTTTGACCGTAATCAGTACGATGGGGATATTCCTCAAGAGGTTTTGAATGTCTCGTCAGCCTGACAGTGTCGTTAAGTCTGATTTTATTTGTAAGGTGGTCAACCTTAATATCACCATTCAAGACATCTAAGGTAAAGCAGGATGTGAGAATAGTTCTTCTAGAGCTGAGCGGTAGAAGATTTAACAATCGTGGCCTAACTGTGTAGTGTGGAAGGTCATCAAAGTCTCTAGGGTCATACAAGTCCCTAAGAGCAAAAAGAAGAAATTGCTTTTGGATTGACTCTATTCTGTTGCTGTATATTTGGAAAAAGGAATCCCAAATGGGACATGCATATTCCAAGAGAGGGCGAACAAGGGAACAGAATAATGATTTAGTGACCCATACATTTTTGAACTCTTTAGCCCTTCTTTTAATGAAACCTAGAAGTTTGTTGGTTTTTGAGATTATTCTGTTGTAGTGAGATTTAAAGCATAGTTTTTTGTCAAGTAGCACGCCGAGGTCTTCAATATGCTCTACTCGATTTAGACCATTTCCACTTAGGGTATAATTATAGTGGTAAGTGGAGTCTTTACGTGAGAAGCTTATCACGTGACATTTACCGACATTAAGCTTTAATTTATTTTGACTGCACCACCCATCTTGTGCCAAGAGCTTGGATTGCAGAAATACGGATCATCGGCGTATAAAAGATTCAGATCATCGGCGTATAAAAGATGTGGGACACTTTCTAGTACTTCCGAGAGATCTGAATGTTGAATAAAAGAGGTCCCAAGTGACTTCCTTGGGGTACACCAGAGGACACTGCTATATCTTTGGAAATGAAGCCTTGGAACTTAACACATTGAGTTCTATTGCTAAGATACGACTTAAGCCACTCAAGTAAAGGTCCTGTTATACCGATTTTTTTTAACTTAAAAATTAGAGTATTGTGATCTACTTGATCGAAGGCTTTGCTAAAGTCAGTGTATATTGCATCGATTTGGCGTCCATTTTCCAGTGCGCAGAGTGTATCAGATACAAGAATCATTAGGTAAGCAATATACTCTTAATTTAAAATGTATGCTGTTTGATGATTCAGAACATACAACTATCCGTTGAAGAACAATGGCTTTCCAAGCGAAATTTTTTCGGCTTGTTCTACTCTTTTGGCTCTACCCTAGTCTTCTCCAGTCACGGATACACCCTACAATTATCCAAAGATTGTCACGCTTTTTCATTACTTATGGAAATAATATCTATCTTGTATTTCATTAGGACTGGCAAAAATTTTCGATATCAAGAGTATGAAATTTAAAAAGATAAAAGGAAAAAAATCGGTACGATAATTCGATAAGAAATTGATAGAGTGACGAGTGAGTTTCATAAATCGTTCCGCCATCGAACGTTACCCATGGTAAAAAGATGCAATTTAAATCTAAACGTAATGAAATCCTAGCTGGTACTTCACAAAATAGTTTCATTTATTTTCCAGGGTCGGTAATTCGGCACGTTCGATCAATTTTTCGCCCATTTTCATCACAGATGTGTCCTCTTTTCTCGGGTACCTTTTCGCAAATGACGTACTATTACAGGCAAATCAACAATAAAGTAACTAAAATCGATTGCTTGATTCGATTACGTGACTTCATTTTAATTCGATCGTTTTACCCGTAAATATAACGAGAACAAGCGTCACACTAATGAATCGTTTTCAAGTGAGACCTTTTTATTTGTGAAAAGGAAATGAGAGGATCTATTAAGTTATTTTATTGATATAATGATAACATTGTCAAATATTTATTAATAGGACGTGAGCTTATCCGGTCAATTGTCCTTAAAATGGTTGATAACTTTGAGTATGGCCTTTCAATTTTAATAGCAAGTAGTTTTTTTAGTAAAGATTTTGCCAAAAAAATCTGCTTTCCAACATAATATCCACCCATTTATATTTTTACTTTATATATTTTTTTTAATTATTGTGATCGACCTGAAATTAAAAAAAAAATGTTACCCTGACATTTTGTATTTTTGCGTTTAAGGTGGAAGCCAGGGGTTAAAATTTTTTTTTCGAAAAAAGAAATTTTTATGTTTTTATATCTAGTAGACCTCTAGCAGAAAAATTAACCAGAAGGCTATTTGGAAAGTAGATTTTTTGTGGTGCATGCCTAAAAACAACCAGTGTTACATTTCGATTTTGACTACCTTCCGGACTGATATTTTACGGTTGGCAGTAGTGGAAAAAACTACTATCGCACCCCGACTTTAACCGCTTCCTGTACATTGGCCCCAAAAAAGAATAAAGCTTTGCACAAACTGTTGTAAGATTTTACTTAGATACCTGGCTTTGCGTCCAAAGAAAAATGTTGACCCCAATAGCATTGTCAAAATTTTTGGCAAAAATTTTGTCCCTCAGGTCGACCTATTCCACTCTAACTCTCAACCAGCTACCGCTTAACCAACTGCCTCTCATTTACTAGTCTCAATCTTCCAGCAAATCCCTGCAACATGTTGCCAAGCATAACCATCTTCAACCAAGTTTGACCGAAAACGAGACACCTTCGATATCCCACGAACTTGGCTCAGGGTAATGGTGTCGAAGCGAGCGAGCTGGTTTTGAACAAATACAAATGCTTGTTAACAACTCGTTCCCACATCAAAACCCACTTGAACTCCATTCGTCAACACCGAAACTCCAAATATGTGCTTGGGGAATGGCACAATCTTACCTGAAGTAAGCAGAGAGCCAGTAACTCCAGTTAACCAAGATTCTCGCACTTACAACAGTCTTCTCTCAAACCCACCATCTTTTCATATGGACAGGGTTCCCGTTTGATATACAACCAGTATTAGCAAGTTGGATTTCAATCAGTCAGAACCAGGTATTAGTTCAGTACTCCGGGTACCTTAAGATCTTGCACCCGAACAAGACTCTTCGAACACTTTTCCTTCCTACGTTGGTCCGCTAGATCCTCTACTACCACATAATGTCCTGTGTGCGTGTAACGTGCGCATCTTCCGCGGGGTCTTAATCACATGGTCCTTTTCGGACACGGATTGAATTTGAGGTAATAATAGAGGTATCAGTCTATATAAGAATGTTAGCTCCTACATTCTTACTGATGGAAGCGAGTCTTATCTAAATCTCCTCCGTTCTGTGGGTCCCGGCATCCGGTTGATACGCAACACCACGTCAAGTCCACTAGAAACTCTGCCCACTTAGACATAACCATAGCCACCACGTTGTTCCACTAGGGGCCTCTCCAGTGTCGGGGGTGGAAGTGTGGGAAGATGTTTTGCAGCCAAACAACTCAAGCCGAAAGCACATATCCAAGAACGCTGGCTGCAATTTCGATTCCTATATAAGGACGAAAAATTGAAGTGGCCGCCAGTCGTTAGCCGACTTGGTGATCTTGCCGCAATGGAGGACGCGAGAATCCAACGCTTTATTGAGAGCTCTAAATGGTTTGACGAGTAGGACTGGATTCGATGATTCCGTGGTAACACAACGGACCTTTTAGGTCTAAGTATGTCCGTGTTCTCACGGGCTTCTACGCGTACCCACCTACCTACCTGCACTGCCGCAGCAAAGTCGCGGCAGTAACAGCGGTAGCAACCAGCCGTACACGGCGGTTGCACCTTCCGCTGAAGCACCACACACCACAGGTGCGGAAGATGTCGGCACCGATCTATGCCGAGGCAGCAACCGCTACGACACAGCGGTCAACCGCACGACTCTGCGGTCAGCCGTCACATGGCACGAGCCAGCGATGGTGACGGCGCGGCTCGACTACAGCCAATAATACCGTCGCTGCAAAGACGACGGTTGCGACTTGAGCCGTCGCTGCAAAGACGTCGGCAGCGACATTGCAGACGCAGTGACCGCCACACCCCCCACCACCCAACGGCACCGAATACTGCCGTTGCTCACGACCTTACCGAAGTTGGACTCTCGGCATAGCCGGGAGAACTCCAACGCATAAGGTCTGACGAATGTCATTAACAGAAGTAACCTTCCATTGGCTCCCGACTGCCATGCTGGCGGAAATAGAATCTCCGGTCAGGATTCGTATCTTAATAACACTACTACCAAATGTTTGAGTTACTTGCAGCTCGGGACTGATGACCCTCCTCTCCGGTTACGTGGGGTAGGCGCTTCACTGGAATTGACTTTATCGTCTTTCAACCAAAGACGGTATCAAGTACCACAGAGGACATACAATTACCAGAACAACAAATCGAAAGCCAGCATCAATGTCATTCAGCCATTCCTAAGTCTTTCCGCAAGGTGCTCCCTCTTTTGCGTGAAAAAGAGACGGACAGTGAAAATGCACTGCGCTCAACTTTTGACAGCTAGGATTCAACGCGTACGTTGCCATTGTGACTTGGTGATTTAAATATTAGGGCCGACTCATTAAATGTCGTAAAATTCTTTATGCAATTTCACGATCTGTCAAAACAATAAAAAGTAATCCATTTCATGGTGGCTGTTTTTCGCATTTCAACTAGGTCTGGGTGACGGATCACTAAATAATAACGTTCTTTTCACATCTCTTTCTATCAAATGATGGAGAAAGGATAAGGAATATACCTAAGTCGCAAACCATAAAGCCAATGATGCGATTTACCCTTTTACTTTTATTGTATTTAAAAAGCAATAAAAGGGATCTAGCCGAAACTTTGTTATAGTAACAAATTGCTAAAGTATACGAATTCCAGTACCTTCCTACCCAGATGCCAAGGAGTGAGTCCTACTGTTTTCGGATTGTGAAAAGTTTTGTCAAACTACTCGCATTTTAATCACGTTACAGCACTATCCGAAACTGGAAAGCTTTTAAAGTCGATATGCTCCTGCTATTTTACAGCAATGTAGACAAAATGTATTGTCAACACTAAAAAGTTTTCGAGTTTTTATTCGCAAGGACAGTCGCCTGTTTGACTTGTGGCTTCACTTTCAATTTGACGTGGATTTATGCGACTATAAAGACGGTATTTTATTATGCAGTTTCAGCTTTTTATGTATCCATTGTATTAAGATTTTGCGCTCGAAACATAGTCAGAAATGAGAGGAATTTAATAGTCACTTTTAATGTTTCGTCATTACGAAAATAATTGAATAATCTTTCGGGATAATTGACTATGCATATAGACGTAATTGGTGTAGTTTACGATCGGATGCTCCCTTTTCTAAGAAGGACGAGAAATGGATTTAATTTACAGGGAAATTTTGAAATTTAATTTACAGAGAAATGTAGAGAAGAAACTTATGCGCAAATATTAGTCGAAAAATAGATTCCTTCATTTCGGCGCTAGTCCAGTTGATGAATTAAAATTAAGTTATGAAAGCAGCTAAGCGATAGTACCTTCGCAGAAATTGTGATCGGCAAAAATTTGAGAAAAATTGCTACCATGTAATTTTGTATTTGTGAGTTTTGGAACCCCAAATTGAGAAGAATTTTTTTTTATCCGTCTGTCCGCCGTTTTCTATAATACCTCGAGAACCAGTTAAATTTACCTAAAATAGACGGGTTAAGGGTTAGTGTCTGACGGGGCAGATTCAGACGCTTTTGCCTGGAAGTTGAAACTCGAAATTTATATAGGGCTATGATAGTAGATTCATGAGCATAAAAGTGATGAGCGATGAGATAGTGGAATTAATAATTTATGCAAATAGGTGCACTATATAAATTCCAAGTTTCAGCTTCCTAGCATAAGCGGTTGTTGAGATCTAGAAACCAAAATTTTCCGTCTAAAACGCTTCCTCCTCCTCCTTCCTCACACCCCACCTCTCAGAAGTTGGTCACTTAAAGAGGCCTACCCAGTCTATTCATGAAAAAAAATTCAATTCAATATCTCAAACCGTTTGGGAGCTACGAGCCTTCAAATGATTTTGCGTACGGCTACGGTGTCTACGGCGGACAGACGGACATTTTTTTTTTGCTTTTTTGGTGTTTACTAGTCCTAAAACGTGTAAATACAAAATTTCAGGGTAGCAAATTTTTTTGAAATTTCAGGTCGATCACAATACTTTATTATTAAAAAATAATAAAGTAAAACTCAATAATGCTTCTCTACTTAATTACAGTTAAAATATAGAATAATGATTTATTAAACTATCATTGCATTCACTAAGCAAGATATAGCTGGGTTGTTGTTATAGTGCGGGCTATGAATTTCATAGAAAAAATTTGGAATGAAGGTCCAAGGTCCAAGGTCCTTCACATATTTTTGGATATTCCAGATTTAAAACATGAAAAATCTTAAAACATACATCTAAACACTGAAGAATGAATTGAAGTTTAAATAGTTTTTGGTCAAATTAAACGTACAAATATTGAAAATTGAAGGGATCCGGCCCTACTATTAAAATAAAAGGTTGTAAAGTATACCCTGAACTATAATATTTTGACACAATCTCAGCTATTTTAACTTTAAAGTTATTTATGTACACTGTAAATTTAAAAAAAAACTTTCCTGGGCGTCCCTTATAGTTGCCTTTCGGTAGTTCTTTCCGGACTTATCCTTGAAGCGAGCGGTTGGAATAATTACAGTATTATGCAGCACTGCATACGCATAATCAATAGATCCTACAAATATTTTTTGTATTACCTTTAAGTTTTTGGAAATCGACCATTTTATACAAATGAGTACCTACCTATTAAAGTCAGGTCTTTACAGGATTTCAAAAGTTCACGGCTAGATTTGTCGCGAATTCGACAATCATAAAAATTGGAAATATTTTCTTTAAAGTTATCCCACTTGGAGTAGAGTAGGCGCTCTTTGCCAGTAAATAGTAACCGAAAGTCAACTTCTATCTGTACTGGATTACACAATAAAATGTAGATATTAAGAGCTAATTAAAACTTTAAAAAAAATCTGCCAATAGTCTGGGCGAAACTTTATTATTTTTAGGGTCAAAGTTCGGGAGCGGTAAAAGTCGGAGTGTATCATGAGTTGCTTCGAGATTTTTAGATTTCTTATGGAAAATTAATTTTGTTCTTAATATAAAAATATTTAAAATAGAGATTTTTAGCCGATTAAACATTGAAAAAGTCCGTGTAGACATTCGAATTTCAGTATATTATGTACACTAAAAGCCCATAGAAGCAAAAACGAATTTGTTGCCTTATTAGAATTAAGAGATATGACCAATTGTTAAAACGTATACAAACCTATTACTTCCACTTGGGGTTTGAATTTCGAAAAAATTGTGAAACAGGTTTTTTGACGATTTCATAAGAAGCAACCTGATATCTCATGAGACAAGACGGATTTTGAAAAATTTCTGAAAACGTAAGCAAACCCTTCACACCTCTTTGGTTCTGGAAATTCGAAAAATCGTGAATTGGTTGGCCGTAATAATCAATTTTATATCTCATCAGAACTAAGGGATGGCAAAAATTGTGAAAACATATACAAACCCTTGGGGGTTGAATATCGAAAAATTGAGAAATGGGTTTGTAGGCGATTATATAAAAAGTCTGTGGAAATAAAAAGCGATCTAATATCTCATCGAACCTAAGAAATATGTCGAAACTTTGAAAAGCATACAACCTCCTTACACCTCTTTGGATTGAATATCTAAAATACTGAAAATGACTTTTTGGCTTTTTTACATAGGAAACCTTAGGAAGTAAAAATGAATTCGATATATCATCAGATATGCAACCTCCTTACACCCACTTGGGGGTTGAATGTTCAAAAATCCTGAAAGGAGTTAATAAATAAATATGAAGACAGCACGAGAAAGTGGGAACCAATTCAATTTCTTATCACTTCTAAAAGAAATGACGGAACTCGTGAAAACGTGTTCAACCCATTTATACCCTCCTAGGTGGAAAAAGGAAAAAAGTTAAAAACAAGTTTTAGGCGATTATTACGCAAGCCCATGAATATGAAAAGATATTCAATATCTGATAAGACGTGTGGATATAGTAGAATTCGTGAAAAAGTTTACAACCCCCTTTGCACCTCCTTAAAGGTCGAATTTTAAAAAATCCTGAAAACACTTTCTAGGTATTTATATGAAGAATCCATAGAATAAAAATGAATTCAATATTTGGGAAGACCTAATAGATATGACGAAAACAGTGAAAATATATGCATTCCATTTTCACTGATAATTTTTTTTGCCCCCCCTCCGAACGCCAATGGATATTTGAAATTTTTTTTTATCTAAATTAGTTTTCTAGTTGATCTACATAAACGTACCAAGTTTCAGCTTTGTAGGATAAGCCGTTCTATAGATAGGAAAAACACCCCCCACCCCCGTACCATACTACCCCTATAAAAAATTATATTTTTCCAAGATGCTACTAATATAGCTCTATCTAAATACCAAGTTTCAGCTTTATATCATTATAGGTTGTCGAGATATTAAAATCGGAACTTTTTCCTTTTCACCCCCACCCTCACCCTTTACACCCAAACTTCCAAAATTCTGTTTTCTACTAGGGGTCTATTAGACCTACTTCTGGTAAAAATTTTAAGCATCTATCTTACACCGTTATTGAGATATGAGACGTGATTTTTTAGAAAAATTCTTATCCCCTCCACTTTCATGCTCCACCGCCCCCTTAAAAAATTTTGCTTTCAGCAAACTTTATTTGTCAACCTTTATACAGAAACCAAATTTTATTTATCTAGTGCAATTGGTTCGTAAGATATCGCAATCTAAAGTTTTTCACCCTCCACCCCGGTACGCCACTGCCCCCACTCAAATTTTTGTTTCTGATGTATTCTCCTAGTATACCTACAGATATTCATTAATTTTCAATTTTGTTACATTAACCGTTTAGGAGATATGGATTTTAGAAAGTGTCGATCTCACCTTTTTTGCGTTTCGGACGCATTATTTTTCCCCCCACTCCCAAACCCCTTCACCTATATCGGCAATTTTTTTGCAAATGGGTCCACTACTGAAACTCTATATAAATTCCAAATTTCAGCTTCCTAGCATAAGTGGTTGCTGAGATCTAGAAACCAAAATTTTCCGTCTAAAACACTTCCCCCTCCTCCCCCCTCACACCGCCACTCCTCCAAATTTGGCCACTTCAAGGGGCCTACCCATTCTATTCATAAAAAAAATTTCAATTTAATAGCTCAAAGGGTTTGGGAGCTACGAGCCTTCAAACGATTTTGCGTACAGCGGTCGACGTACGGCGTACGGCGGACAGACGGACTGAAATTTTTTTTTGCTTTTTTCGTGTCTACTCGACATGAAACGTGAAAAAAAAAATTTTGAGGGTAGCAAATTTTTTTTTTTAAAAAATCGAAAACAATACTGTATTATTAAAATAATAAAGTAATACTAACTTCCTAATTCAAATCCATTTGCATCTTTATATCGTGGCCACTCTTGCAAAATTTGAACGTTTTTAAGCAGTTTTGCTCGTAACTCTCGTTTCCTCAGTAAACAAATTTTTTTTCCAGGCATCTTTAACGTCTGTCCAAATACTGGCGTCACGCTTAAGCGATGCTTTAAGTGCTTCTGTTATGGTGATGTCAAACTCGTTATTCTCCTGATTTTCTATTTCAGCAAGCTTCTTCTTACATTCTACCTTTTTAAACTTTGCCCTGAAGTTTGTATATTTATCATATAATTTACCACTAGGATTTCGTTTACCTTGGCGGGGTACAAAATAACATTCCTAATTGTGTTAAATACTGTTGCGAGCTAGGAGTTCGCCGGGATTTCAAGTAAAACACAATTCGGTTAAAATAAAAATAAGTGATTATTTATTCTTCGTACTTCAATTATATTCGCACAATTATTTGCACTATATGGCAATACCGCCCGCTTATCTATATCGCTTGATTCGATCACACGCAATCGATCGCTTTCGCTCTTTACCAACACGGTCGCGTATACACGCTGGCTATCACAGCCGACGTAATAAAAATTACTA
The DNA here is from genome assembly GCA_951812415.1 of Beris morrisii. Classification (NCBI taxonomy): domain Eukaryota; kingdom Metazoa; phylum Arthropoda; class Insecta; order Diptera; family Stratiomyidae; genus Beris; species Beris morrisii. The sequence goes on along the minus strand of OX638313.1, from coordinate 33,770,760 downwards.
TATCCCTCGCTGAAAGCTTTATCTGCTTTTATACTACTTGGCTGTAGTCGAGACTGTTCTTGAATCTTCGTTCGGTGGTGTGTGTAGACGGTAGTGGAAGGATTGAGAGCATTCCATTTGATCTTCAACGCTGTTCCAGTACGTTCGAGCGCATTCGATAAGAAGTAGGGTATAATCGTGTTGCTCCGCTCTCCTTATTTACTCTCAACTAGGCTTTTCATTGGGTTACTTTGCAGCTTAGGTATTCGGTTGTTGCTGTTTCCCTATTCGTAATCGATCGAGTTGCGCGGTGGCCAGGCTTACACGTAACAGTATTTATTAAAATGAGTTAGTTGTCCTTAAGAAAAAATGGCAGTACTTACTTTGCAGTCGGTGGGAAAATGAAAATAATTTTGTTTGTGTTATCAATAAAATCACTTGTTTTAAGTTTGCGACCGTTATATAGATAGATAGATTGGAAATGGGGGTTGGTATGGTTAACCTCTGTCACTGCAGCCACAGTTGGGCCTATTGTGACGTCCCCCCGGTTTGACTATGATTCCTCTTCAATCCCTGCGCTTTTAATGAAGCCTAGTATTTTGCGAAGAGGAATGGTCAGGAATTCCGATGGGTCCATGAAACCCTGACCGAAGTGACGAAGTCTTTTGTGAGCTAAACCCTCACATTCACAGAGGATATGCTCTGGTGTTTCGTCTTCGTCATTGCATATTCTGCAAATTTTAGTCTCAGAGAGACCAATCTTATTGAGATGCTTCCTCATGTGACAATGTCCAGTCAGAGCTCCCACTATGGTTCGGGTCTGATATCCACTTAATTTTAGATAATCAGATGTCCTTTTTTCAGAATGCTTTGGCATAAAAAGCTTTGAGTGCCTGTTGCCCAGTGCCAGGTCCCAGTGAATGGCACTTTGCGATTTTTGCCACATTCGGATGTTCATTCTGGCTGTGCTTAATGGTATCCCACAGAATAGATATGGTTCCATGAAGTCATCTTCTGAACCTTTCCTAGCCATTAAGTCGGCCATTTCATTACCTTCAGAGCCGCTGTGTCCCGCAAACCAAATAAGGTTAACTCAGTTCTTATTTCCGAGTTCAATCAGGTATTGGAGGCAATTCCAAACAAGTTTGGAGTAGATTTAAACGGACTGAAGTGCCATTATTGCTGCCTTGCTGTCCAAGAGAATATATATTAGTTGGTTTCTCCAATAGCTTCCGATTCTTTTTATAGAATTCTAGTAAGGACTGGCCCCTGAATGTCGATGATTATATTTTGTCCAATTCCTATAAATGAAAAATCCTACATAAGTATTACTATTGAAAATTCATGGCAAAATATATATTTACCGTATCAGTACTTTCCTCTGGACTTTCCATGGATTCAGCAGAATACGTAGAAGGATTTTTTAAAGTTTCTAGCTACGAAATAATGGTTGAATTCAATGATAAAGTTTCGTCGTCTATTCCAAACTACATACGATAAACTAAATGAAAGTACAGAGAATCAATCCCTTTATGAGAACAACTTGAAACGAAATTTGTCGCGTGATCCGACACTTTTTACAACATCGTCCTTTGAAAGATACTTTAAAGAATCAAACGTGATGTCTGATTTTGAAAGTAAATTCGATGTCATTGATCACTGCTTACACATTATAACCAAACATAAATGGTAACCATCAATCCATACCTGCGAGCTCCGAATATAGGCATTCCAATTGCCATTCCTCGAGAAGGTTGTTTAAATCTATGTCCAAATTGCCCATGGGCATAATCACCATTTCACTTACTTTCTCCATTATAAATTGGCAAAATAACCCGAAATTATACTAATCCCACACTAGCAGATTTACCGCAAAACACCTGCTTATGCTGAACTTTTCAAAATAAATGAAGAAGGGCACTTGCATCATCTTTTTAATCTGACCAAGTAGTGCAATGTTAAACTGCCAATGAATCGTTATGATTTCATTTAGAAATTTGTTCGTAATATTGAACTACACAGTCCGACAAATAAGTTTCGAGATAGGCCATGGAAAACATCATTAAAAGAAAAAATCTGGATATTTTTAATTTTTTTTATTCAAAATATTCTCTTTCAGTTTCAATACACTTGTTACAGCGATTCAACAGTGATTCAAATGCGTGTTCTAGCTCATTTTGTGGAATTGCCTCTAGTGCTCGTGTTGAAGCTGTTTCGATGGTCGAAATGTCATTCAAAATACATCCTTTCAACTTCAATTTCAATTTTGAAAATAGAGACCAAATCAGGTGAATACGGTGATGATTCAACACACAGACTTGATTCTGAGCCAAAAATTGACGAACAATGAGTGAGGATCTCGTGATCTCTGGATCACGATATTCCGACCGATTTTGGCCATCACACGCCTCAAAACTTAGAGATAAAATGCGCCAGTAATTGTTTGGCCAGTTGGAGCGAATTCCCTGTGGATAATTCCTTTGCTACCGAAGAATGTAATGAGCATTGTTTGAGCAACATTTTAATATTTCAACATCGACAAAAAAGTTGTTTTAGGAGAACTGTCATAACTTTGCGATCTATCAACCGATTTAAACAAAATTGGTATTACCGGGAAGAGGAGTGTCACAGCTTTCAAACGCCGGTCTCATACATAGATGGTCCTACTAGTTACTCATATATGGTTCGAGTCTCGGAACTTATTTGTCGCACTGTGTATGTTGATGTCTGAAACGTTCATATGCAAAACATAGACAATGTCCAGCTTTACTATGTTTTCCATTAGGATTAGCATAAGTTGATAGAAGGAACGACTTATTGAAATGAAATAACATGAAAACTTTAAATTGTTTATGCATTTGATCAATATTGAATACTGTAAATTTATCATAGAATCTTCTTAATTTTACAACCCCGTTTTTCTCTGGATGCATAGTTGAATGTGGTGTGAAAGAAAATCAGCAGAAGATGGCTAAGGAACAGTCTTTTAGGTCATATATCTTAAAATCCGTTCGTTAGAGTCTTTTTAAGACTGGAACTGATAACGATCACTAAATCTTCAAAGAACACTATTCTCTAGAGCATCACGGAGAAAACGTGCGAAGAATTGTATCGACTTTTTCTCAAAATAATGTGAATAAGTATGGACCTCTACGAAGATATCAAGAATCCGTGGTACTATATGCCCGTTAGTCTTTCAAACATTTACAAAGTATACAAACAGTGCTGTGACAAATTCAACAAGTTCCACATCCTTTGTGTTTCATTTCCTTCACAATGAATTGTAACAAACACTCAGAACGTGCCTGGCAATCCCGAAAATATTTCCTATTCTTGTCCAGCCTCTCGGCTTCGAAACGAAAAATCCTCCAGGACCTTTCAAATCCGTATCCTGTTCAATTGATTGTAACAGCTGTTGGCCATAAAAGCCATCAATTGATTGACAATAAACCAAAAGAACCGAATTCAAGGCTGGAATACTCGATCAACTCTTGCCGGATGTGCTCGGGAATTCTTTTGAGATCGACTTTCCACCACGTTCACAAAGGACGACTTTGAAGAAGCACTAAAAGTTAGTTGGCTGACTCCTCCGGTGAAGTTACGTTGTAACCGTGTAATTGCAAATGTACTACATTGAACGTACCTGGAATGAAAGTTGATATTCTCTCGTCATAAATTTCACTTTACGTTCCTGGGAATCGACGGTAGCAAATAATCTTTTACCGTCTCAGCCATCAGTCACTGCTTCCGGTAGCTGGAGTACACCGGCGACGATAGCAAGTACTGCGAAAACCAGAAAATCTAAAAGGTATCCGGTGGGAATGCAAGTTATTTACAGGTAATAAAAAATAAATCCTTACACTCTTGAGTCGATGCGAAAAGAACACGGCAATGGCTACGAGGGATTAATTTGAAAATAATTTCAAGTATATAACTTATATAATTTGTCGACCAACTTTACTTTCTTATCGATAAATATAAATTTATTTCCGAAAGTCCACTGAATTTCGCATTGAATTCTTTTTCGGTTGCGAAAAGTCGGAAAAGTATTTCGACGAAAATGTCTCAGTAAATCTAAGGAGTCCGTGGAGGCTGGTGAGTACGTTGTCGCCTAGTTCTGAAATTTCTTAAATCGCTTAACACTCGAGAACACTATGCAGTCATAAATATCACTTTTCTGGCAATTTTCTGTAAACAATCACTAAATCACAGCAGTTTCTCCGGGGAACTTGGCACGGATTCAACAACTATGGAAGCAAAGGATCTTAAAATGATGAAAATGGATTTTTCTTATTTATAAATGGCAGCAAAAAGAAAGAATGCTTGTAGTACAGTTCGATTTTGCTAGATTATTTTTTTCTTTATCAAAGAATATCCAAAATAAGTTTTTCTTGAAAAGTTGATATTTTAAGTTTCAATTTAAATTATAAATCTTAAGGTCTTTTCAAGTTGTACAATTCCTAAATGGACAATTTATTACAACTATGCAGGGTGTTTCAAAAAGTATGGGTGATTGGTGGTTCATTGTGCTTAAAACAATGTTCTGGAAATATCCATTTATTAATTCCGTTGAGCAGTTACCGGGGTTCTAAGGACGAAAGATTTTCATTGCAGTCTTAGGAAAGTAAATGAATTTTTATACTGAAAGTGAAAAATTATGGAGTTTTCAAAGATGGATCTAAAAATTTACCAATAGTCTAGGTAAAACTTTATTATTTTTCAGGACAAAGTCCGGGAAGCTGTTAAGGTCGAAGTGCACATATGACCTACATTTTTGGGTTATACCATAGTCCGGCTCACAGTCAAAGTCGACATATGACATCGATTGTTTCGAGCCAGGGAAGTTTTTTTGGAAATTTAATTTTGTTCCTTGAGTAGCTTCTTATAAGATACAACTTGTAATATTTGTCGTTGGTTTTTACTTTATTATTTCAATAATACAGTATTGTTATCGATTTTTAAAAAAAAAAAATTTGCTACCCTCAAAATTTTTTTTTTTACGTTTCATAACGAGTAGACACGAAAAAAGCAAAAAAAAATTTCAGTCCGTCTGTCCGCCGTACGCCGTACGCCGTACGCCGTACGCCGTACGTCTACCGGTGTACGCAAAATTGTTTGAAGGCTCGTAGCACCCAAACTTTTTGAGCTATTTAGTTGAATTTTTTTTCATGGGTAGAGTGAGCAGTCCCCTTAAAGTGGCCAAATTTGGAGGGGTGTGGGTGTGAGGGGGGAGGAGGGGGAAGTGTTTTAGACGGAAAATTTTGGTTTCTAGATCTCAGCAACCGCTTATGCTAGAAAGCTGAAATTTGGAATTTATATAGAGCTTCAGTAGTGGACCCATTTGCAAAAAAATTGTCGATATACGTGAAGGGGTTTGGGAGTGGGGGGAAAAATAATGCATCCGAAACGTAAAAAAGGCGAGATCGACACTTTCTAAAATCCATATCTCCTAAACGGTTAATGTCACATAATTGAAACTTAATAAATATCTGTAGGTATACTAGGAGAATAGATCGAAAACAAAAATTTGAGTGGAAGCAGTGGCGTGCGGGGGTGGGGGTGAAAAACTTTAGATTACGATATCTCACGAACCAATTGCACTAGACAAATAAAATTTGGTTTGTGTATAAAGGTTCACAAATGAAGTTTGCTGAAGGCAAAATTTTTCAAGGGGGCGGTGGAGCATGAAAGTGGAGGGGATAAGAATTTTTCTAAAAAATCACGTCTCATATCTCAAGAACCGTGTAAGATAGATGCTTAAAATTTTTACCAGAAGTAGACCTAATAGACCCCTAGCAGAAAACAAAATTTTGGAAATAAGGGTGTAGAGGGTGAGGGTGGGGGAGGGTGAAAAGGAAAAGGTTCCGATTTTAATATCTCGACAACCTATAATGATATCAAGCTGAAACTTGATATTTAGATAGAGCTATATTAGTAGCATCTTGGAAAAATATAATTTTTTATAGGGGTAGTATGGTACGGGGGTGGGGGGTGTTTTTCCTATCTTTAGAACGGCTTATGCTGCAAAGTTGAAACTCGGTACGTTTTTGTAAATCAACTAGAAAACTAATTTAGATAAAAAAAAAATTCAAATATCCATTGGCGTTCGGAGGGGGGGCAGAAAAAATGATCAGTGGAAATGGAATGCATATATTTTCACGGTTTTCGTCATATCTATTAGGTCTTCCCAAATATTGAATTCATTTTTATTTTACGGTTTCTTCATATAAATACCTAGAAAGTGTTTTCAGGATTTTTAAAAATTCGACCCCTAAGGGGATGCAAAGTGGGTTGTAAACTTTTTCACGAATTCTACTATATCCCCACGTCTTATCAGATATCGAATATCTTTTCACTTTCACGTGCTTGCGTAATAATCGCTTAAAACTTGTTTTTAAGTTTTTTCCTTTTTCAGCCCCTAAGAGGGTATAAACGGGTTGAACACGTTTTCACGAGTTCCGTCATTTCTTTTAGAAGTGATAAGAAATTGAATTGGTTCCTACTTTCTCGTGCCGTCTTCATATTTATTTATTAACTCCTTTCAGAATTTTTGGATATTCAACCCCCAAGTGGGTGCAAGGAGGTTGCATATTTGGTGATATATCGAATTCACTTTTACTTCCCAAGGTTTCCTATATAAAAAAGACAAAAAATCAATTTCAGTATTTTAGATATTCAATCCTAATGGGTGTAAGGGGTTTGTATGCTTTTCAAAGTTTCGACATATTTCTTAGGTTCGATGAAATATTAGATCGCTTTTCATTTCCACAGACTTTTTATATAATCGCCTACAAACCCATTTCTCAATTTTTGGATATTCAACCACCAAGGGTTTGTATATGTTTTCATAATTTTTGCCATCCCTTAGTTCTGATGAGATATAAAATTGATTATTACGGCCAACCAATTCACGATTTTTCAAATTTCCAGAACCAATTAGGTGTGAAGGGTTTGCTTACGTTTTCAAAAATTTTTCAAAATCCGTCTTGTCTCATGAGATATCAAGTTGCTTCTTATGAAATCGTTTAAAATCCTGTTTCACAATTTTTTCGAAATTCAAACCCCAAGTGGAAGTAATGGGTTTATATACGTTTTAACAATATTTTTAACATATCTCTTAATTCTGATAAGGCAACAAATTCGTTTTTGCTTCTATGGGCTTTTAGTGTACATAACATACCGAAATTTGAATAGTCTGCACGGGCTTTTGAATGTTTAATCAGCTAAAAATCTCTATTTTAAATATTTTTATTTTAAGAACAAAATTAACTTTCCAAGAAACTTCATAATTTCGAAACAACTGATGATATACTCCGACTTTGACCGCTCCCGAACTTTGACCCGAAAAATAATAAAGTTCCGCCCAGACCATTGGCAGATTTTTTATACAAACATTGAAATAAACAAACTGCCAGTAAGAGTAATAATATCGAAAACACCGGATTAGCGGGTTATACTTACAAAAAAACCATGTAGATGTAAAAGGCGGTTGAATATCAAAAAAAAATTGAAATTGGTTTTTAGGCGACTACATTACAAGCCCACAGAAGATAAAAACAAATTTGGTACCTCATCATACCTAAGAGATATGACGAAATTCGTGAAAACTTATACAACCGCATTACATCTACTTGGAGGTTGAAGTTCGAAAAATCGTGAAATTTGCTTTTAGAAATTACAAGAAATGCCGGTAGAAGTAAAAACCAATTATACGGAGCAAACAAAGTATGGTACAATAGTCCGCAACACTTTTTTTCAAAACACCCATAAAAATGGGTGTACTAGCACGGGTGTTAGGAAACACCCATGGAATTTATTGGACAACGAGTGTTTGATGTAAAACATGAATATTCTAAATTTCAGCGTAGATTTTACTTTATTATTACTTTATTATTTTTTAATAATAAAGTATTGTGACCGACCTGAAACTTTGTTGTTGTCCTTAGGGATACTTCAAGATTAGACGAGGGCTAAAATTTTTAAGAGGGGTGGAGGTGTGTGGAAGTGGGGGGTGAAAAACTTTGGATTACAATATCCTTCGAACGAATTACACCAGGAAGATGAAATTTAGTTTCTGTATATGGGATCACAAGAGGAGTCTACCGAGACTAAATTTTTTGAGGGGGGAGGTGGAGCACGAAAGTGGGGGAACAGCAATTTTTCAAAAAATGTAATTTTTATATCTCAGAAACCGTATCAGATATGATCTTGAAAATTTTACAGGAGTTGGGGTCGGTAAACTTCTAGTAGGGAAAACAAATTTGATGGTGTGGATGTTGGGGGTGATGGTAGAAGGGGGTAGAAAGGAAAACAGTCTGATTTTTATTTCTCGAAAACCATAATGAATAGAAAGCTAAGAATTTATGGTTATATAGAGCCACAATGGAGACATACTAGAAAAATAAAATTTTTGATAAGGGTATCAAGGTACGGGGGAGAGGGGTGGTTTTTTATATCTCAGAAACGGCTTGTGCTAGAAAGTTGAAACTTAGTACGTATATGTAGATGTGCTATTAGAGTAACAAAAGCAAAAAAAAGTTCAGATTTTTATTGGCGTTCAGAGTTTGAGTAAAAAAAATTTCCATGAATCCACATTTTCACGAATTTCGTTAAAACTTTTAGACATGTCGAGCTATCAAAGCAATTTTACTTCTGCGGGCTATTTATATAAGCGCCTAGTAACGCTCTTCAAAATTTTTCGATATCCAACCTCTAAGTGGATGTAAAGTGGTTGTGTACATATTCATGAATTCTGATATATTCCTAAGGTATATTGAGATTACGAATTCACTTTTACTTCTATAAGCTTTAAACGTAGTCGGGGAAAAACTGATTGAAGTATTTTTTTCTATTAAAACCCCTGGGGGTATTGTTCAAGTTTTCACTGATTGCGAAAATCTCTTAGGTTTAATGTGATCGAATTCGCTTTTACTACTAAGAATTATTCTATTGATAAAAAAAATACGTAAATAAATAAAAAACTAGATGAATACTGAACTCCGATTTATATTGTAGTTGGGGATAAAGTAGAATTACGTGTGTGCATGTTGTTTGTCCTTTATTAAGGACTGCCATTAGATTGCTACTCAAAACTAAAAGACAATATTCAGTGTTTAATTTCATATCTTGAACTGGGTAAGTCATCGGAAAAAAAATTTCATTTTTGAAGGACTTTCACATGGGAGGTGCAGGAAGGACTCACTCGATTTCTTACATATTTATCCTTTTTCTTGGAACCATTCAAAAGTGAACGTGTACAAAATTTCAAATTCGTAGCTTGAACCGTTCAAAAGTTATCGAAAAATATTGTTGAACACATGTCTTAAGGACATTTTGTATGGCAGCTACCAGAAGGAGTAAAAGGATTTCGCTGACTAGTAAAGTCGAACTTTCTTTTCACTCAAAACTAATTTGTACAAAATTCCGAATTCGTAGCTAAAAGATTACTTGAGTTATAGTGAGTTTTGTAAATTAAGTGAAAACATTTTGACAGGATATTTGTATGGCAGCTACACGAAGGACTAACAGGATTTTCTTGATAATCATACATGTAACTCCAACTATTGGAAAAATAACACATACAAAATTTCAATATCGTAGCTTTAACCCTTCTGAAGTTATCGACCAATATTCTTGAACACGTGTTTCAAGGACATTTTGTATGGCAGCTACCAGAAGGAGTAAAAGGATTTCGCTGACTAGTAAACCTGAACTTCGTTTTTACTCAAAACTAATTTGTACATAATTCCGAATTCGTAGCTAAAAGATTACTTGAGTTATAGTGAGTTTCATAAATTAAGTGAAGACATTTTGACAGGATATTTGTATGGCTGCTACACGAAGGACTAATAGGATTTTCTTCATAATCATGCATTTAGCTCCAACTATTGAAAAAGTAACACATACAAAATTTCAAAGTCGTAGTTTTAGGCGTTCCGAAATTAATGGTCAATATTCTTGAAGACGTGTTTTAAGGACATTTTGTATGGCAGCTACCCGAAGGAGTAGGACGATTTTGCTCGTTAACAAACTTAGCCTTACAAATTCAACCAAACACCCAGATTCAAAATTTCAAGATCCTGGGTGAAGGCGTTTTTGAGTTATCGTGTTCATGGACAGACGGACGGACGGACGGACGGACGGCGTCAGGCGGATTTGAGGTTTTTGGCCACAAATAAACAAAAAATAATATATAACTTTTTTTCGTCCGAGGCTTGGTTCTATGCGTTACAAACTTTTGGGCTGGATTAAACTTATAATACTCTATATGATTTCATCTAGAGTATACAAATTATGAAAAGAAATACCTCGTAGAAGTTAAAATTCATTATCTGATCACACCTAAATGCTCCTTTTCAAAGCCTAACAGGATGAATGTCGGAATATCTTAAAAACGGTTCCTTGGAAATTATATAAAAAACCCTTAGATTGGATCGTTAAAAAATACTACGGAACTCCTGAACTCCTTTTCAAAATCCTTTTTATACTCTAGATGAAATGATATAGAGTATTATAAGTTTAATCCAGCCCGAAAAGTTTGTAACGCATAGAACCGAGTCTCGGACGAAAAAAAGTTATATATTATTTTGTGTTTAGTTGTGGCCAAAAACCCCAAATCCGTTTGCTGTCCGTCCGTCCGTCCGTTTGCACGATAACTCAAGAACCCGTTGGCCTAGGAAGTTGAAATTTTGTCAGCACCTGTAAAATGGAAAAGGTAAAGCTAAGATCGTTAATGGGCGATATCCTTCCACTCCTTCGGGTACCTCCCATACAAGAGTCCTTAAACACGTATTCACAATTATTGCTGGAATGCTTCAAGTTAGGAGCTTGAAATTTTGAATACTTAAAGTATACCATATTTGAAATGAAAGTTCCGAATATGATGCAAATCGAAAGAGTTCTTTGTGTAGCAGCCTACAAAAGTACTTCAAAAATGTATACAAGTTACAGAATCCACTATAACTCTAGTACAAGTTAAAGCAGGGATTCAAAATTTTTACAGGAATTAGTTTTATATCAAAAGCAAGACTGATTTCAATAATTAGCGCAACCCATCAACTCCTTCGGGTAGCTGTCATACAAAAGTTCTTGAAACACGTGTTCACCAATATTGAACGATAACTTTAGAACGCTTTAAGTTACGACTTTGAAATTTTGTATACGTTGATTTTATAATAGTCGCAGCTGAAGGTATTAATATGAAAAATATCCCGTAAGTCCTTCATGTAGTTGCCATACAAAAATTCTGTAAAAATTTCCCAACTTAATTTATGGAACTCACTAAAACTCAAGAAATCGTTTAACAATCCATCGAGTAGCCACTATACAATAGTTTCTACCTGTAAATAAAAGGTCATGCAATAATTGTATGTGCACTCCTCATTCTTTTGATATATTCCCAACTAAAATATAAATCGGAGTTCAGTATTTCATTTAGAGTATCATACGATTGGCTTGCAGCCGATCGTGACTGCGTTATGTTTTTTTGTTTCATTTCAGTATAGCAATATCTGTTTTTTTTAACAATATTTGCATATATCTGTCAGGTTTCAACTTTTTAGCAGAAGGCACACGTTGGATAGAAGCAACCGCAAGGTTAAAGCTTTGTTTTCCTCTCAACTTTTTAGAAGAAGCCGTACGTTGGATAGAAACAATCACAAGGTTAAACCTGTTCCAAATTTAAGAAATATTCGGTAGCTCCTACAGAATAGAACATTTGAGAGAATTTCTCGCCCATTTAAAGTCTCTGGATAATTACAATTACACTTTACCTACAATCCGATTTTATTCAAAATATTTTCCGAAATAGAGTCACACATCCTATGTCCTACACTAATAGAAATTGTGACAAACTAAATCCAGCAAACTTTAAATTTTCAGTCGTAGAAAAACAAATCCCATATCTGAGATCGGGCACTAAAATTTGTCATAAATTTTCTCATCTGATAACGAACCTGTTCGTGCTCTTTGCCTCTAAAATAGTTGAGATTCTCTAGTCCTTTTTCCAGTTCAACAATCGTTGTTTGTTGGGATGTCGTTCCTCACTCATCCGTGAGGGTTTTCCTTGGAGTCGTATGACTACTAGCTAGTTGCTCACATTTTCATCGTCCATTTGGAAAACTTAATTTGGTCGGTTGTGAGCCATTAACTCCAACATTTTTATGTGCTCGAGCTTTTAGTAATCAGATTGCGAGGAACGCTTCATAAAATGATGTACGTCCTGACTACAACCAGCAGCAAGGATCTGTGTATAAAAACTTACACAGTCCTACTATCGTTCAATTTTATGTACCGCGAAATTTTGAAAAGGACTTTGTTGCATGGTGCTAGAATGAAATCCGAAAAGTTTATACAAAGGACGTCAGTTTTCGGATGGAAATTACAATGCACTTGTGAGCCAGAAAGGATTTTCTATTGCGATGGGAAAATCCTTTTCATTGTAAGCGAGTGCGCGGTTACATAGTTCGTATACAAGAACCATCATCCATAGAATTATGCTTTGTATTCGAATACAGTGGAGTATCAAAAACAATTTCATAAGGTATACATTGTATGCGGGCATAACAAAAGAAATCAATTTTCGTAAAATTTCATCTTAGCTCGGATGAAAAACTTTACGATATTACGCACAACAGACTGTCTTCCTAGCAAACTAACAAAAACTTTCGAAGCGAAAAAAAAATTTGTGTTCTAAAAAGTATGCTGCGACTTTGAGCATCTGACTAGCACTAGCTAGTATCGATTTCAACTTAAAAAGTCATCAGGCTACTTAAAGGAACTCCTTGGCTCTATTCGGTCTTCATATGATGATGAGCGCTATTAGAGTTTACGAGGAACCGCATAACCTCTAATATTACATACGATAACAGCTTGTTGTACAACCTGCGGTTGGGACGAAATTTCGTATAGTGGAAGGAAGCATACAATCTCCAATTTTTTTTTTTAGCTAATATGAACTTTTCTTGACATTACTTCGCCTTGAATCAAGCATACAGTTTTATCTTATCATTCACAAAAGTTGTACACAGTTTCCTCAGGAACTTCCGTGCACTTTTTTCTTTTGTGATCACGATACGAAGGAAGGCATTGAAAAATATCTTAGCTATTACATCAATGGTTATTATTATTTTCGTTGTTATCTCTATGATATTCTTATATTGTAAAGGTTGCTGTAAAAAGCGTCCAATTTCCTGTATTTCAGAGTACAGTAATGTGGCCATTTGAATTTTATGTCGACGGAAATAATTAAAAATGTGATAAAATTAATACAAATAAGGAAAACGAAAACAAAAGATTGGGGCAGAGATCGGTCCCAGTTGAGATTTTTGTATTGATGTTTTACACAAGAAACTCCTCTGACGCCAAAAACAACCAAAAGTTATTAAAAATTAACTTTTACACAGTAAAAAAAAATCCATTGAATTTTACATCTTTTAGATAGTAGGCAAATATGCCACACCTTTTCAAGTAAATTTACATTGGGATGTAATACTCAATTTGAATGTAATTTTCAATTTTCGGTAAGTAAATTTAACTTTCAAATGAGTAAATTTCAACTTCGAAAGCAGCAAATTCACTGCCTATTCTCTTGAATTTATACTCTAAAAAAGGTGTATAATTAGCACTCTTTAAGATACACTTATTTCTATTTCTAATATTATTTATGATTTGCTTACCCTTAATAAAACCTTTGGATGTAGGTAGGGAGGGTTTTGGGTGAAATTACTATACCCCTTGGAAGGGCTCACTTTACCCCAGTAGTGGGCAAAGTGGGCACTTTGAAGTCTCGAAACTTATTTGTCGCACTGAGTATGTATAGAAAGGAGTAGATATCTTTTTTATCAGCAGCAATAATTTAACTTCATGAATAGATAACTAAGCTAACATCATAAGCTATCGATTTTGCGAGAAAAGGATTTTATAACTATTACCCATTTTACAGAATCTCGGTACAAACCTTAGGGTGCTTACTCGTACTTTGCCTCTCTTTTCCCTACATGAATAGTTTACTAATACCAGTAATTTCATGTAAGAGTGATTAAAATGTGTACTTTTACTTGAAAAAATTAAACATACTGTAAATTCCAAGTAAAAATAGGATTGAAAATTCAATTTTTTTTAAAACAGTGTAGTTTCGTTAACAAATGATCACTTTAAAGTTATAATAACCAATGCTGACGTCGGCCGACGTCGTGTAACCAAGCAAATATCTCTTTTAAGTGGTTACATTTTTTTGGATTTCTATGCCAGTGCGACGTTAGTGCAAGGTCAGTGTGAAGTCGGTGCGACGTCTTAGTTATAAAGTCGAAACTAAGTTTTATTATAACTAAATTTATAACTTTTTGGTCACGGAACAAACGGTTGACCGAAAATAATTGATGAATATTGAAAAAATCGTAATACATATAACGTCGTGCCTTACATTATATATTCTTAGAACGACTGTCGAAATATTTCTAAATTATCATTAATACAGCAAAAAAGTAAATAAAAATACTTTATTACTAAAAAATAATAAGGTAAGATTACTGTGGAATATTCTACATCATACTACGGACAACTATTGTTATTTTGACAACCATATAAGAACATAACCGATCTTATGGTTTTAAATACGAGTATGTCTAAAAAGAAATTTCGACGATCTTCTAGTTAGGTATTTAATTTAAAAGTTATATGAAAAAGTATTGGTCAAAATGTGACGAATCTTTCGCTACGAATATGTCTAAAAAGTTATTTTAGTAACTTTGATAAGAAATAAAACATACGAGTAGTAGTAATGACTTTGACGATCTTTCGGTCATATTTGCTACGACTTTCTTCCATATATTGCCGAATTTTTAATTTTATTTTTTATAATTAAATTATTTCTGGTTGGATTCTACTGCGTATCAAAATTATGTAAAATTAAAAAAATAATTATTTTTGAGAAGATATAAAACCTAAGGCGAAAAAATGCCAACTTTCATCAATACACTTTTTAATTTATTTGAAATTATTAGTAATTTATTGTGGAACCCGCCGGTGGGAAATTGAACTGAAATTTGACCAATTTTATATTAATTAAAACGCGTGAACGATTCACTTTCTCGAAAATTTCACAGTAAAAATCCGCTTTGTAATAATCGTGTTCTTAAAGATTTTTTTTTTTTCAAAAATTGATTGGCATTAAATAAAGTAAAATTTAATGCTTTGCTTCTCTCGCATTCGCAATACGGATTTTATTCTACTCAAAAATAATATGGTTTCAAACACCCGGGAAGGGCGGTTTTATAGAAATTAATAAAACAGTTTCTGAATGTTTTCAACGATCGCATATGTGCCGGAAATGTGAATCGCATAGTCGGCGTGAATAAAAACTCCGTCCTTTTCTATAATAGGGGTGAATATATTGTTACATGCTACCCTAGCAGCCCGCAAACCCGATCAGTGAGAAAAACAACAGCCTCCCAATACCTAACTGGAAAGCAGAGAAATCATTCAACTGGCCACCCAATGAGAAGGCGTGGAAAAAACTGCAAACTTTTGCATAGTTCTACATTCTTGTCGAACATTTTTCCCCTTCTCAGCTGATCTTAACATTTCACGAATATGCCACATACACCGCCGAATATGCGAGAAAGCTTTCAACTCAACAAATGCAGTATGTAAGCACGACTGAGTTTGCAGCCAAGGACAGCTTTTACTACGCTGAAGCGTGACAAATGCCCAGCTCGTAACTATATCAAAGAAACATCGATCTTTTTTAGCGGACTTAAAAAAATTCCTTCAAAATATGAATTAAATTCCCAATTATTCAATAAAATAAATATTGTTACGACCTACGGGTTCGCCGGGATTTCAAGTAAAACACAATTCGTTTAAAATCAAAATAAGTGATAATTTATTGTTTTACACTTTAATTCTATTCGCACTGTATGGCAATACCGCCCGCTTTTATATAGCACTTGACTCGATCATATCGCTGTTCACTAATACGTTCGCGTACTAGGTGACTGGCACAGTCCACGTAATAAAAATTACTATGTCCTCGCTGAAAGCTTCGCCTGGTTTTATACTACTTGGCTGTGGTCGAGACTGTTCTTGAATCTTCGTTCGGTGGTGTATGTGGAATGTTCTCGAAAGCTTGAGAGCCTTCGATTTTGATCTTTTACGCTGTTCTGGCACATATGAGAACGTTCGATTAGAAGGTGTTCCCCTTCGAATTTTCTCCGCCCTTATATACTCAACTAGGCTTTTGATAGTTGGAAATCTTTAACTGGTGAAAATTAGAACAACACTCTAAGATAGAAAAATTTTCAATAGCTGACTGTTGTATGACGGTTCGTGTGTAATTTTATGATCAAAAGCTCAGAAACGGATAATTTTTCTGTGCGAATGTTTGTTTATTTGTTTGTCCTGTATGTCTTTTTATATCAGTCATCCGATTGCGATGAAGCAATGGGAATAGCGGGAACAACGGGAGTAACGTGAATAATGAAAGCAGCGGATGCAAGACTGAACACCGCTCCAATTGCAACACATGCCGAGCTGTTATTTTGTTGTACTCGCAAACAAAAAACCCGTAATGTTGTATAGATTTTAACCCCACGTTGGACGCCATAATCCTCTCGAACAAATATTATTTGGCAAGATTATTAAATATGAAAATGATTTATTTATTTATTTATTTATTTAAGGACTCAATGAACAGAAAGTTTAAAAAAATTCCAATTATACTTGTAGCCAAGTGATAAAAAAATAAAATAAAAACAAAATAATTGAGATTCATATTAAGATAGAAAAATATAAATGAAGAAAAATGAAAATTAAATAGAATTATAATATAGTTATTTAATAGACAACGTGAATCTTAAATACAACTTGAATGATTGTAGACTGAAGTCGTGAAAACTAAGTCAAGATTGATGAACATGCGAGGCAGCCTAAGTAAAGGAGAGTGAAAATATACGTTTAGCCGCGCATATGGTACAACGAATAGAGTTTGTGATATGGTATTACATACATTAGTACGCAATTGAAGTTCACTTTGAAGATTAGTGTTAAAAACAAAATATACTTTAAATAAAAATACCATGTCCAAATATAGTCTTCTGTCCTTTAAACGTGATAGGCCAAGTAACTCTAATCGACTTTCATAGCAAATGTCAGATAAATTGAGCCTTCGGAAAACAGATTTTGTAAAACGTAAACATTAAATGATCAGAGTGAAAACCCGTAAGAAGGTCATTCACAAACAAAACGAAAAGTAGGGGACCCAAGGTAGAGCCTTGGGGAACACCAGACGATGCAAAGTATGGATTGGATTGAGCTCCATTAAATATGGCGTATTGTTTACGATCACTTAAGTACGAAGAGAACCATTGCAACAAAGCAGCATCTATTCCAAACGATTGCAGTTTATTAAGCAGTATAGAGTGGTCAACACTGTCAAAGGCTTTAGAAAAGTCAGTATAAATCGTGTGGACAGAGAAACAATTTTCGAGCGCACATGAGACTGAGTTTGAGAAGGAAACAAGATTCGTCTCCGTAGAGCGTCTTTTAAAAAATCCATGCTGCTTGACTGATATAAGGGAGCTGACTCGTGGAAAAATGAATTCATGTAGTAACTTTTCAAATATTTTTGAAAAGCAAGAAAGTAGACAGATTTGACGGTAATTTTCAACTTTTTGCTATTCACCCTTCTTAAAGATAGGAATAACGTAAAAGTCCTTCCATTGAGTGGGGAAAATTCCTTCTGTGAGGGACATTGTGAAAAGTTTCGCCAAAGGTTCAGCTAGTATGTGTCCAAGATTTATTACGAAAATGTTTGGAATTTCGTCCGGTCCAGCACTGCCATTACCATCTAAAGAGTTAATGACAGCAAGAACGTCGTGACTATCGAACTCTAGCAAGAGATTGACCTGATTATCGACGAGACAAGGCGTAGATGAAGGTGAACTGGCGGAGTAGACAGACTGGAAATATTGCGAGAAAAGTTCAGCAATATCACGAGGATTAGATGCAGTAACATCCAAGTGTGTAATACTGTTAAAAGAAGAAGAAAGAGAGGAATTTAGGTTGTCCACTTATGAACGAAAACCTTTCTTTATTTCCCTCTTTAGCTGCTTTCTAAGATCAGCAAAACGGGATGCGTTTACAGGATTACGGTTCTTAAGAAAAGTTCTCCGTGCCTTGTTTTTTTTGTATACTAACTTAATAATGATATTATTGAACCATTGAGGGAAGGAACTGCGTTTCGTGGAATAGAACGGAACACGCTCAGAAATGATTGAGTTTAAAGAACTGTAAAAGCAGTCAACAGAAGAGACAACGGACTCAGATTCCTGAGTTGCTAGCAAATTAAGCTCCTGTAAGTCAGAAGAAATTACATCATAGTTACACTTAAAGAAATTGCGCTTTAAGCGACTTGTTAACGATGACCGGTTAGATGTATTTATTTTAATCACAAGCTCAAAGGGAGGATGATGGGAGTCAAGGGGTACAAGCTCTGTAGTAGAAGAGAAAATACTAATATCGTTGGAGCATACATTCGAAAAAATTAGATCTAGAATTCTATCATTCTTATTCTGAACACAATTTAATTGCGTAATAGCACTGAATTCCATAAAGGATTCGAGGTGGAAAAGGTGTTGAGAATAAGAAGGCAAGGGCAGAAGGGATGTTATTACACCATCTTATATATGGCATATTAAAATCACCACATATGATGAATTTGGAGCGAGGGTCACACATCTACTAATAAATCGCTCCAATTTTTAATTTATAATCTCAAGTTATCTTTTAACTCCTCTTTATCACTTAATATTTGGTGGATAATTTAGAATATATTGACGTCATGTTGGCGTTACAAACCGTTCCGAAATTGGTCGTTGAGACGTGTGTGCGACTTTGCGAGGCCGATTAATAGTTATTTCGTGCAAAAAATAAACTGTTTGTTCGACGGGTTTGACACGCCATAACTCAAGAACCCACAAACAAAGAGAAGAAACGGTGTCGATTGAAGTAAAAATGATAGGGTCGCATTTTACACGGTTGGAACATTTCTTAGAAAATTTTCATACAAACTACTAAAAGAAGTGCTTGATTTTTCTCTATTTATTTTCCAAACATTTCCTTTTCATTTAATGCGTTTTTCTGGGGATCTTTGTATGACAAATACCGAAGAAGTGGATAGTTTTCCACCAAATTGCCAGCAAACCATTATATAAAGTACGCCTTATTCGCTAGTGTGATCCGTTGATTTATTTTATTTTTTCGTCCCGTTCGTTGCCTGCGTCTATTACAAGGTGTGATCCCCAGTATGAGAAAGATCGACCTTCTCCAGGTTGTAGTCCCCCATGGTCATATTTTGTCTAGTTGGCGTATTTCTTCTTGTTTGGGTCATGAACTTGGTCTTATTCCCATTGACCCTTAACCCGACATCCTTTGCCGCTGAGTTTTCTTTTTTACTCAAGTGAAATATTTTTCTTGTCTCCTGTATTGGACACGATGGCTTGATATCGCAAAGTACAAGAAATTCCATTTTGGGTCGAGGATTATTTTTCGCGGTGTAATTAAAAATGTGTTGAAAACATGATTTTTCGATGCTTGTTGTGAACTACACAAACAGTGATCCAAATCTGATCCAGATCTAAAGAAAAGTGTACAAATGTGCAGAAGCAAGAAGAGACTTACTGCGAAACTGAAAAATAAATGACTATATCTGCTGTAATCCATTTAAAAAAAACTCAAAACTCCCTATCTGCATTTCCTGTTAATAAATCGGTCAATAAATTTCTTCGGATCTGTAAAAATGAGTCCTTGCTTCATAATGCGCTTATACAAGCTACACACCCGATAAATGTCCTATTTCGGGGCGAAATGTTTTTTTTTCTCTCCATAGGATATCCCGAACGTAATCCGTTTTTGATCACAAGCCCGATGAACAGAAACTCAGATCATATCTCAAAAGCAAACGAGAGCAAATATAAAAACGTTGGATTAGATAGGATGAGGCAAACCTTCTGCATGCCTTTTGCATACTTCACAAATGGCGAACAGAAGCTCTTTTCGGTACGGACTAATATCCTTGTACTCGAAATGGAAATCGATTTATTATCTTACGTATATGTTGAATGGATTTGAGCGGCTTTATGGAGCTCGATATCCTCCACGCGCCATCTGGCTATATGTCGGCCTCAAGATTGCTGAATACCCATGAATATGTCGTGTGTATGCTTCGATTATCGGGACTAACGCTCGAACTTTGACGAATAAACGGATTTAGTGTGTCAACAAGTGAATCGAAAACGGAAAATATAGGACTTGGTGGGATATAAATCTCCAGTGGATCAGCAGTATCCAGTTGGCGGCAATTTTAATAAGATTTTTTTATATTGTTGGTATGTCCATATGTGACTCTTAATACGGTGCTATGGATTTCCTTTGAATGTGAAATTTATTGCGAGGTAATTTCTAACATTCAATCTTGAGGAAATAATAAAATAATGTAATAAAAATAATAATAATAAATTCTATTCGAATTTTACCCTTTGTCACCTACTCAACATTTTGGATAATATCAAAAGAAGTTTAGTACATAGAACCAATTTTCCATCAACAAAAAATAATTCAATGACGAACAAGCTTCCAAATACGGTCAGGCAGAATATTTCGAAATTATTTTCCAAAAAATCGGAAATCTGGATTTTTACCCTCATTAAAATATGGAGTTTATAACTTAAACTTATTCAATATTTCAATCTAAAACAGATTTTCAAGATAAACCACTGTTGTATTTAACTTTAATTTGTAAGAATCCAAGAAAATTGTCTGGAAAGAAATGTGGAAAAAACATAAAGAGAAAGGCCATATTTTTGGTCAAATTTGAGATTATGTTTCATTTTTGGATATGACGGATTAAATTAAAGCAAATCCAATTTCATATTCTTAATAAAGAAGTGTTCTGAAAGTTATGCTCAGACCAAGTAAGAAAAATTACAATTTCAAATTTTTTTTTGATTTTAACTATTCTTGGCCATGAGTGCATCACTTTTCACATTTGAACTTACCCTGTTTTAAAAATATTAAATTTTCAATGCAATTTTACTTTTATTGTGATCGACCTGAAATTTAAAAAAAATTTGCTACCCTGAAATTTTGTTTCCTCACGTTTTAGGACTAGTAAACCCCAAACAAAAAATGTTCGTCTGTCCGCCGTAGACGCCGTACGCAAAATTGTTTGAAGGCGCGTAGCTCCCAAACCAGTTGAGATATTAACATGAAATTTTTATGGTGGGTAGATTGGGTGAACTCCTACGACTGCTATATTTTCGGCGGGTGGGGGTAAGAGAGGAGAGGAGATGGAAGCGTTTTAGACGAACAATTTTGGTTTCTAGATCTCAGGAACCATTTATGCTAGGAGGCTGAAACTTGGAACTTATGTAGTATTATAATAGTGGACTCATTGGTCGATATGGATTGAGGGGTGTGAAAGTGCGGGGGAAAACAATGAGTCTGAAACGCTTGAGAGCCGAGATTAAGACATTCTAAAAAAAATGTCCGTCAATCCAAATTTTCACGAATTTCGTTCAAACTTTTAGACATGTCGAGCTATCAAAGCAATTTTACTTCTGCGGGCTATTTATATAAGCGCCTAAAACGTTCTTAAAAATTTTTCGATATCCAACCCCTAAGTGGGTGTAAGGTGGTTGTGTACATATTCACGAATTCTGATATATTTCTAAGGTATATTGAGATTTGGAATTCACTGTTACTTCTATAAGCCTTAAGCGTAGTCGGGGAAAACCGATTTAAGTATTTTTCACTATTAAACACCTTGGGGGTATAGTTCAAGATTTCACTGATTCCGTAAATCTCTTAGGTTTAATGTGATCGAATTCGCTTTTACTACTATGAATTATTCTATTGATAAAACTTTATTATTTTATGGGTAGAAGTCCGAAACGTGTTTAATGATGAGATGCAGTGTAGGTTACTATGCGACTGACAACCTAAGAAATAACCAGGACTCTGTTTGGAACTTTATTTTTTAGGTTGTCAGTCGCACAGTAACCTACACCGCATCTCATCATTAAACACGTTTCGGACTTCTTCCCATAAAGTAATAAAGTTGCGCCCAGACTGTTGGCAGATATTTTACTTGAAATGTCCAGTATATTTAATTTTTTCAAGTAAAAGTACACATTTCAACCACTTTTACATGAAATTACTGCTACTAGTAAATTATTCATGTACTTTTCAACTGAACTGTACAATTACGCACCATTTCGTGGAAAATTAGCTATATTTATATATGAATTTAAAATTACGTTCTTTTTCGTGTAATTCTACTTTTCTTTTTGAATACAACGAAAAACATGTAGTAACATGTGAAACCACGAAGTTGGACGGTTCGTTCGATTTTGTTTTTTTACTAAAATGTAAATAAATCGTCTTCGGTGACGCAGTAGCTACGCGTGCCAAACCTACGCAGCAAATTTAGAATTGATCGCGCGTTCGATTATTACCTACAGCCAAGCGTTTTATTAAGAATAACTAAGTAAGAAATAATATTAGAAGTAAAAATAAGTGTCTATTAAAGAGGGCTTATAATGGACTTTTTCTTTTCCTGCTTTCAAAGTTAAAATTTACTGATTGCGAATTGAAATTTACTGACCGGGAATTGAAAATTACATTCAAATTGAATATTACATCCTAATGTAAATTTACTTGAAAAGGTGTGGCATATTTGCCTATTATCCAAAAGATGTAAAATTCAATGGATTTTTTTTACTGTGTACCTTTAATTTGATGCCGCATGTGTAAATCCGGGAACGTAAATTTTCTGAACGAAATCTGAAACAAGCAAGGTATCTTGGCATCGAAATTGAGATTATGAATAAATAAATAAATAAAAAAAAAAGAAGCTGTAAAATTCCATTTATGATTTTTATTGACTTTAGCTGTGCATTTTTGGTCACGTTTCTTTCAATTCTTATCAAAATTTTTTGGAGCTGTTGTGCTTATGTATTAAATTATGTATAATTTGGAAAAATAAATTTCTGGAAAAATTCGGTAAAAACGTAAGGAGTTGAGTAGTCTTACCAGATTTCAGAGTCGGAATTGAGATCATTGAATATGTTATAATAGCTTAAATTTAATAAAATTATCTCAGAATAAAGCCTCAGTTATAATGGTTCCGATCCGATCCGATCCGGAAAACGGATAGTGTTGAGTTTCTCCATTCGACACACATCTAAAGGGAATTTCGGAACGACTAGTCACAATCGTTCTGTTAATTAGCCGAGACACAAAACGGAGGGCTAAAGTTGACCAACTTTCAACTTCTATCCGTTCCGACGCTAAGAGGTGAATTATTGAATTTCACCACCTCTTTCGCTTCACTAAAAATCAAAACTACACCTCGATACGAATGTCAAATCATTGTGCCCTGAAATTTTTCTCCTCCGACGTTGCCGGATCAGAACCATTATATCTGAGGCTTAACAGCGAAAAAAAAATTAAAATATCAATTGAAGTTGCAGTGCATATCTAATCAATCGATTAGATATTTTATTTTTTAATGCTTTATTTAATGGTTGATCCTAATCAGTTTTTACCCCACAGTGGGCGCCAGAATCCTCTCAAATAAATAATGCTTTGCGATATACAGAAAGCTGAATTTTTTTCCCTAGTTCTATGTCCTAATAGCCCATCCAAAAATTTTTATTTTAACTGTTCTCATCAAGTACTACTGTTTTATTTCCCCTACTATTTAGCGAATACATGATTTCAATCGATTTTGACCCATGTTGTGCGCCATTTGAACAAATAATAATTCTTCGTAAAATATAGCTGATAGCCTGAAAATTTTAACCAGTAGATTGAACACGCATCCATACTTACTTGGGATGAATTTGCTCCAGAGATATCTCTTTTACCACTTTGGTTCCAATGAGGGGTCAGGCGCAAAAAATTCTTCAATCAAATATGTAGTTCGCGAGATACAGGAAAAATTTTATACTTAAGGCCGTACACACACTGACAGAAATAATTTGTTGGCAAGAGATTGCTTCAATAAAATTTTCATTGCAGCAATCGAAGTTCATTTATGCTAATAAGAATTAGTTTGGAGCAATAGATATTCAGTTGTACAAAAAAAATTCGTTTAAGGGAATAAACACGCAATACGTGCAATAGAACGATTCTGTCAAGACAATCTACTTATGTTGTTTGCGTGAAACAGAAAAATGTCTAGCAACTCAATTTTGATTACTGCAATATAATTTTGGTTGTTGCAATAGAATGTTGTTCATCACAAAAGATTTTCGGCATGATTCTGCTGTAGTAACTGAATATGTGTTCCGCCAACCGAATATATGTTGCGGTAACTTAGTTATTAATCCACACTAAGTTGAGTTCCACATAGGGAATGGAAATTAAAGGTCTTCGGTATCGCCAAACCAAAAATTTTCAACCACGGGTTCGATTCCTACCTACAGCCATGGATTTTATTAAGTCAGTAAGTACTTCGGTGCACCTGGTACCAGGTTTGAATTTGCTTGGCGACAAGTAATTTTCGAGAATGGGATTGGGTGCCGGACTACCAGTTCACTCAGCTGTAAATGAGTACCTGAGTTAAAATCGGGCTAATAATCACGGATGAGCGTGTGGCTGACAACTTCACGTCCTAGTGTTCCGTTGGTCTAGTAATGAAGTAACTCTAGCATTACTTCAAGGAATAGGCCCAATTTGGGCTGTTGCGCCATTGATTATTATAAGTAAGAAATAATATTTGAAGTAGGAATATAGTGTTTCAGAAGAGTTCTCTACCTCCTCCTAGGTAACAAAAAAGAATTCAGTGTAGGATTTAACACAAATAACTCCATTTTTTTCAGAGTTTACCAACAACCCGCGCATTTGTGGCAATCAAAACTTTGAGAGATTCTGGTTGGCTAGACAAATAATTCAGTTCTCTGAAAATATATTCGATAGCAATACACGAAAATTCGGTTTGGCCAACCCAGAATTTCGATTCCAACAATGGGATAGGAACTTTTCCTGCAACCGTTGAAATTCGTTTGACATATATTGCAGCAATAAATCTCTTCTCTCAGTGCATATTGCAAAATATTTAATTTTATTGTTACTCGTACTTCATAAGAATTATTATATTTTTTCTATTAGACTAACAAAGCACATTTCTATCTATACGTTTGTGTTTGATATATCTCGCCACGGTCTAAAACCTACTATCGGCAATTACGTTCTAAATGCTGTGATCTCCGAGAGATACGCTATAACCGGGTTATAACATGAAATAAATGTTAGACCCACGTTGGGCGCCAAAATGTTTTCGAATAAATATTAATTCGTTAGAGTCTAAAAAGATAAAAATGTTAAAATTACTAATACAACGCACGCATACAGCAACTTTTTTTATTTTTAACATGTTCAGCGATGCGCCTACGAGTCCAACGAAAATTTTGACTACTTTAAATAGAATTATCAAAATTTTTGGCAAAAAGTTTGGAAATTTTTTACACCTCTTTACCATATAAAATTTTGGTTCCAACCAATTTCACCCCACCTTGGGAGCCATAATGAACAATCCAATTCATTTTGATAAATATTCAATCCATCAAAATGCTTTTGAATAATTCGGTTATTAGGATTATGTTTTGATTCGTCGAACTATTAAGGTACATCTACATCTTACTGAACCGAATCCGAATCTTGATATTTTAATGGCGGTTATCAGAATTTTTCAACATTTCAACATTTCTTCTTCTATCTATTTAAGAACTTGGCGGCGGCTTCTCTGCTAGTTTTGAAGTTATGATCCGTCAAACGCGTATTTGGTTTCTGTACTCATAAAAAATAAAGATCTTAAAACTTCAAATTTATTTTCAATATGTGATCGAAGTTAATTACACACAGGACACACTGTTCGAACCAAGTCCATTTCAGCTTCCATGTGAAAGTTTTTCACACATGCTAGTACCCAATCGCTTACAATCGCTCTGATACATGTCGAGTAAAATCGGTCTCCATTCAAAGCTAATGTTGCATTCTAACACCCACACAACCGTACAAAAAAGACCTTCAGAGACGTATTTTGATAGCGAGCAAGTGCGATTATTAAGTGTTGTTAAAAATTTTAAATGCACTCAAAAACTTATTCGTACTCAAAAAGTAATCATCATATCGACACCGAAACCATTTTCAATAGAGTCCACTCAAATTTGGAGCACTTTACAACTTCAGTACGACATGAAAAACATTGATTCCGGCAGATTTTTGCTATTTGAAATTGGTTTGATTGGCGTAGCCGTCTAACGCTAGAACGCAGCTTATTAGAAATATTCAAATAGGCCGTAATACTCGAGGACAAATGCAATTTCCGATATGCGGAGTATTTTCGGAGTAAACCTCCCCTGGGCTGATTGTTATTTCGGTTTGTTCAGACCACTATAAATCAAGGCACAGACCATTAATAAATAGCTAATTAGGTTGCATACTAAAATCAGTGCATGTTGTATTATAACAGGTACAAATTTGATTAGATGCATTTTATGCATCCATCGTGTTAAAAGTTGGGGTTTAAATTAATAGAATTTGTAAACTAATTGATGTTGTACATATTCAACTCTTAGATCAAGTTGTGTATGTGAAAATAATTGAGAAAAACAGAAATTATTATCAAATATTTGAACAGCATAAATTATTCAATATTAAACGCATATTTGCATATGGTAGAAAAACATTGCTCTAAGGATTACAACTAAAATTCAAGCCTTATGTTTATAATGTACGTACTTGATGATACTAAAACTGAGCTATTCCTTTTAGTCGGCAGTATGTCATTAGTGCTAGTGCCATTTCATTAAGTTGGATTTGGTCCTAAAATAGTCGGTTTTGTTCGATGGCAGTACAATCTGCTTATCATAACACATGTTTTTCACAGCTTATTGAGATTGATTTTTCTCCATAATCGACTTTGTTTTTTACAATGACATCTTAGTGAACTACCCACGACAACTTTTACTTTATTATTTTAATAATACAGTATTGTTTTCGATTTTTTAAAAAAAAAAATTTGCTACCCTCAAAATTTTTTTTTTCACGTTTCATGACGAGTAGACACGAAAAAAGCAATAAAAAATTTCAGTCCGTCTGTCCGCCGTACGCCGTACGCCGTACGCCGTACGTCGACCGCTGTACGCAAAATCGTTTGAAGGCTCGTAGCTCCCAAACCCTTTGAGCTATTAAATTAAAATTTTTTTTATGAATAGACTGGGTAGGCTCCTTGAAGTGGCCAAATTTGGAGTGGTGGGGGTGTGAGGGGGGAGGAGGGGGAAGTGTTTTAGACGGAAAATTTTGGTTTCTAGATCTCAGCAACCGCTTATGCTAGGAGGCTGAAATTTGGAATTTATATAGAGCTTCAGTAGTGGACCCATTTGCAAATATAGGTGAAGGGGTTTGGGAGTGGGGGGAAAAATAATGCGTCCGAAACGCAAAAAAGGTGAGATCGACACTTTCTAAAATCCATATCTCCTAAACGGTTAATGTCACAAAATTGAAACTTTATGAATATCTGTAGGTATACTAGGAGAATAGATCGGAAACAAAAATTTGAGTGGGGGCAGTGGCGTACGGGGGTGGGGGGTGAAAAACTTTAGATTGCGATATCTTACGAACCAATTGCACTAGATAAATAAAATTTGGTTTCTGTATAAAGGTTGACAAATGAAGTTTGCTGGAAGCAAAATTTTTGAAGGGGGTGGTGGAGCATGAAAGTGGAGGGGATAAGAATTTTCCTAAAAAATCACGTCTCATATCTCAAGAACAGTGTAAGATAGATGCTTCAAATTTTTACCAGAAGTAGGCCTAATAGACCCCTAGTAGAAAACAAAATTTTGGAAGTGTGGGTGTAAAGGGTGAGGGTGGGGGAGGGTGAAAAGGAAAAAGTTCCGATTTTAATATCTCGACAACCTATAATGATATAAAACTGAAACTTGGTATTTAGATAGAGCTATATTAGTAGCATCTTGGAAAAATATAATTTTTTATAGGGGTAGTATGGTACGGGGGTGGGGGGTGTTTTTCCTATCTATAGAACGGCTTATGCTACAAAGCTGAAACTTGGTACGTTTATGTAAATCAACTAGAAAACTAATTTAGATAAAAAAAAATTTCAAATATACATTGGCGTTCGGAGGGGGGGCAAAAAAAATTATCAGTGAAAATGGAATGCATATATTTTCACGGTTTTCGTCATATCTATTAGGTCTTCTCAAATATTGAATTCATTTTTATTCTATGGATTCTTCATATAAATACCTAGATAGCGTTTTCAGGATTTTTTAAAATTCGACCCCTAAGGGGGTGCAAAGGGGGTTGTAAACTTTTTCACGAATTCTACTATATCCACGTCTTATCAGATATTGAATATCTTTTCATATTGATGGGCTTGTGTAATAATCGCCTAAAACTTGTTTTTAAGTTTTTTCCTTTTTCCACCTAGGAGGGTATAAACGGGTTGAACACGTTTTCACGAGTTCCGTCATTTCTTTTAGAAGTGATAAGAAATTGAATTGGTTCCTACTTTCTCGTGCTGTCTTCATATTTATTTATTAACACCTTTCAGGATTTTTGAACATTCAACCTCCAAGTGGGTGTAATGAGGTTGCATATCTGGTGATATATCGAATTCATTTTTACTTCCTAAGGTTTCCTATGTAAAAAAGCCAAAAAGTCAATTTCAGTATTTTAGATATTCAATCCAAAAAGGTGTAAGGAGGTTGTATGCTTTTCAAAGTTTCGACTTATTTCTTAGGTTCGATGAGATATTAGATCGCTTTTTATTTCCACAGACTTTTTATATAATCGCCTACAAACCCATTTCTCAATTTTTCGATATTCAACCCCCAAGGGTTTGTATATGTTTTCACAATTTTTGCCATTCCTTAGTTCTGATGAGATGTAAAATTGATTATTACGGCCAACCAATTCACGATTTTTTGAATTTCCAGAACCAAGGAGATGTGAAGGGTTTGCTTACGTTTTCAGAATTTTTTCAAAATCCGTCTTGTCTCATGAGATTTCAGGTTGCTTCTTATGAAATCGTCTAAAAACCTGTTTCACAATTTTTTCGAAATTCAAACCCCAAGTGGAAGTAATGGGTTTGCATACATTTTAACAATTCGTCATATCTCTTAATTCTGATAAGGCAACAAATACGTTTTTGCTTCTATGGGCTTTTAGTGTACATAATATACTGAAATTCGAATACTCTACACGGACTTTTTCAATGTTTAATCGTCTAAAAATCTCTATTTTAAATATTTTTATATTAAGAACAAAATTAATTTTCCATAAGAAATCTAAAAATCTCGAAGCAACTCATGATACACTCCGACTTTTACCGCTCCCGAACTTTGACCCTAAAAATAATAAAGTTTCGCCCAGACTATTGGCAGATTTTTTTTATGTATGTCTCTTGTTTATTTTCAAGTTGATTTCAAGGAGCTAGTTTTTTTCATGTACAGGCTTCCCATTAAA
This sequence comes from Beris morrisii, assembly GCA_951812415.1. NCBI lineage: Eukaryota > Metazoa > Arthropoda > Insecta > Diptera > Stratiomyidae > Beris > Beris morrisii. Next base: position 33,741,234 of record OX638313.1, on the reverse strand, counting down.
ATTTATATATTACATACAAATATTTGAATAAAAACATAATTTGTTTAAAATTTTAATGAAAGTTGGGATCGATGGATCAGTAGAATGTATTCTTTGCAATTCAGATATTTAAGTGAAAATAATATACGACCAACGCTAATTCATCTTTCTTAACAATCAAAGAAACATTAGTTCGAAATATTGAGCTACTGAAGAAGATAAAGTCATTCTCAACATTTTCAATACTCGCAATTAGAATATTTACTGAATGATTTGAATCGTTTTATTTAAATATTCAAATTAAATGTTTTAATAAAAACCATAGAAATGTTACAAAAATTATTAAGGGTTAGGAATAGTTAGGCTAGAAAGTTGAAACTTGAAACGTATTTTTAGATTTACTGAAAAGCGAAAAAAAAAAATTCAGATTTGTCCTAGCGTCCAAAGATGAGCCAAAGGAATTTTCTGTGAAAAGAGGTGCATACATTTGCACGAATTTCGATTTTCTCGAACTTAGAATTTCACGAATTTCAACATATCTCCAGGTTTGCCGAGATTTCGAATTAATTTTTCTTCCGAACAGCTCTTTAATTAATTGATTTCTTCGATATTAGACTCTTAAGGAGTAGTTGAGCAAATTTTCACGAATTCCGACATTTCTCATAGGTTTGCCGAGATTTCGTATTAATTTTTCTTTCGATAGCTTTTCATTTAAATGATTTCATTTATATTTCTTCGATATTCCACTCTTAAGGACTAGTTGTGCAAATTTTCACGAATTCCAACATTTCTCTTAGGTCTATATTATTTCTGGTTGTACAATCATACTAGCCGCGTCCCGCGACTACGCTCACGTTTGCTATACTATCGAAACAGCAAATCCAGAGGTTTCGAATCTTGCTTCCCGTTCGTTTCTCTCGTTGCTTCCGTTGTTCCCGTTGCTTCCGTTACTCTCGTTTCTCCGTTGCTTCCGTTGCTTCGTTGCTCCGGCTACTCCCGTAACTTCATTACTCCCGTTACTCCCGTTGCTTCCGTTGCTCCCGTTACTCCCTTCGCTTTCGTTGCTCCCGTTGTTCGATTTTGTCAGACGTGCTCACTGAAAACACACAAACTGCCGCTAAAATATATGAAACACACTCATTTGTATGTGTTGCTCGCCACCTATTGTAGAATAGTTTTACTAATACAGAAGGCTTCGCGGGCGTGCGCTCAACATATCAACAAAGTTTCATCGCTATCGGATGAATGGTTTAGAAAGGCATACGGGACTAACAAACTAATAATTAGAGCACCAGGGATCTAAAATCGCGAAATAATTGGAAAAATGTCGAAAAAACAATTGCTTTTGATTCGATCAGTACCAAAGTTCACAGGAACCATCCCGGGACTATTCTACATGTTCCCTGAAAATTTGGTCAAAATCGGTTGGGGGGTTTAGGAGTCTATAGGGAACATACGCACATACATCCTCTTTTATATATATAGATGTAGATAGTTTTTCGTAAATATCTCGACTCCACAGCCACCTACCGGGTCCAAATTTTCTTAACGAATTTATTTTTATTTAAGTAATATATATTGTGAATTTGAGCCAAATCGTACCATAAATACGAAAAATCTAAATATCTCGACTGCAGTGCCACCTACCGGAAATGTAAAGAAACCTTCCTGCAGACCATACTAACATATGGTTCAAATATGATGTCAAAGGAAGCAGCGCTTCTCAGTTTTAGACGCCCGCACTCCGAACGAACATTTTTATATTTGTAGATAATCGCCTAAATATCAATGTTTCAAGTTTCACCATAATTTTATGATATAAAAGGGTTATTCAATAGGTGCATAACAATTTTGTACTTTAATACAAAAGCACTCTTCAGCTTTTTTGCTGGTCTGTCAATGTCAAAACGTCCAGTTATTTAAACACAAAATTGTTATGTCCCTATTGAATAACTCTATTAAAACAAGCTTGTGTTATTCAATAGGGACATAACAATTTTGTATTTAAACAAAACACAGAATAATTGAGATAATTGCAAATCGTTGCTCGTTTGTGAACTTCACTGTGATAAAAATATAAAACTTGACTGACGTTTTGACATTGGCAGACCAGCAAAAAGGGGTTTAAGGGTGTGTTTGTATTAAAATACAAAATTGCTATGTACGTATTGAATAACCGTTTACAACCACTTGGCGGGATGTTTAAAGATTCTGTTCATTTGTAAGTATTGTGTCATAACTTCTATGTCTGATGAGATATATATCTTTTTACTAAAAAGGATTTTCTTAAGTGCTGTATTGGATCCCTACATTTTTACGAATTATACGATACAATATATCCGTTCGATGGAATATTCTATTAGTTTTTACACATGCTGTTTTTGTTGAAATTTAAAAATAATAAATAAACAATATCCCAAAAAATAAGAAGGTCGTTAGCAAATTTAACAAGGCTTTTGTGTCTTGCATACAACGATTTAAAAGTCATCTCCAGAATCCTACTAAAATAAATAAATCCGTGAAGAAAATAAAGATTTTTCCAAATTGAAGTTTTTAGGTATACCTAACAAAACAATTATAATAAATTGATATGTTATTTAAAACTTCATAATATTTAATGGTAAAAGCTTTAGCAGCTTAGCACTTATAAAACGTATATAAAATGTTATTTTTAAGTTAAATAATAAATCACTGAATTCATTAAATACAATTTTGCTTCCTCAAAAAATTAACTTCATGTTTCAATTGGTCCAAACTTCAATCTTATTATTTGTTTTATCATTTATATTATTCAAATAATATTATATTATAAAGTTGTTTCATATTAATTCGTTTCTACATAATTAAACAAATTGAGGAAATAACATTATAAATGAAGAATCTGCTGACAGTTTGGGCGAAAATTTATTACTTTTTGGATAATATGTGAAGGCGGTGATTCAGAATTTTTTTTACTTTATTATTTTCTAATAATACAGTATTGTGATCGATTTATAAATTTTTTTTCACGTTTCATGGCTAGTAGACAAGAAAAAAAAAAAATTTCAGTCCGTCTGTCCGCCGTACGCCATCCGCCGTATGTAAAATCGTTTGAAGACTCGTATCTCCCAAACGGTTTTAGATATTAAGTAGTAATTTTTTTTATGAATAGACTGGGTAGATCCCTGCTTGAAGTGACCAAATTATGAGGGATTGGGGTGTGAGGGGAGAGGAGGGGGATGCGTCTTAGACGGAAAGTTTTGGTTTCTAGATCTCAGCAACCACTTATGCTAGGAGGCTGAAACTTGGAATTTATATAGAACGTTGATAGTGGACCCATTTGCATTTTTACAAAATTGTCAATATGTGTGAAGGGGGAAAAAAAATGCGTCAAAAGTAACGCAAAAAAGCCGAGATCGACACATTCTAAAATCCATATCTTCGAAACAGTTAATGTCATAAAATTGAAATTTAATGAATATCTGTAGGTATAATAGTAGGAGAATAGATCGGTTACAATTTTTTGAGTGGGGCATTGGTGTACGGGGGTGGTGAAAAACTTTAGATTCCGATATCTCACGAACTAATTTCACTAGAGAAATAAAATTCGGTTTCTGTATAAAGATTGAAAATGAAGTTTGCTGAAAGCAACATTTTTTAAGGGGGTGGTGGAGCATAAAAGTGGAGGTGATACGAATTTTTCTAAGAAATCACGTCTCATATCTCATGAACAGTGAACGATAGATGCTTAAAATGTTTACCAGAAGTAGGCCTAATAGAGCCCTAGCAGAAAAAAATGTTTAGGGTGAAGCTGTAGAGGGTGAGAGTGGAGGAGGGGGAAAAGGAAAAGGTTCTGAGTTTTATATATCGAGAACCTATAATGATACAAAGCTGAAACTTGGTATTTTGAAAGAGCTATAGTAGTTGGTAGTTGGAAATATATAATGTTTTATTGGGGAAGTATGGTACGGGGGTTGGAGTGTGTTTTTCCTATCTATAGAACGGCTTATGCTACATAGTTGAAAATTGGTAGGTGTATGTAAATCAAATAGAAAATTAATTTGGATAAAAAAAATATCAAATATTCATTGACGTTCGGAAGTGGGGCAAAAAAATGAACAGTTAAAATGGATTGGATATATTTTCACGATTTTCGTCATATATTGTAGGTCTTTTCAAATATTGAATTCATTTTTGTTGTACGTATTCTTTATATAAATACCTAGAAAGTGTTTTCAGGATTTTTTGAAATTCGATCCCTAAGAAGGTGAAAAGGGGGTTTGTATATTTTTTCACGAATTCTGCCATATCCCTCAGGTCTGATAAGATATCGAATATCTTTTCACTTTCAAGGGCTTGCGTAATAATTGCCTAAAAGTCCTTTTTACGTTTTTTCTCTTTTCAGCCCCTAAGAGGATATAAAAGGGTTGAACACATTTTCACGAATTCCGTCATATCTTTTAGAAGTGATAAGAAATTGAATTGGTTTTTACTTTCTCGTGTTGTCTTCATATTTATTTATTAACTCCTTTCAGGATTTTTGGATATTCAACCACCAAGAGGGTGTAAGGAGGTTGCATATCTAATGATATATCGAATTCGTTTTTACTTCCTAAGGTTTCCTATATAAGCGCCAAAAAGTCAATTTCAGTATTTTTAGGGGTTGTATGATTTTCAAAGCTTCGACATATTTCTTAGGTTAGGTTTGGTTTGATAAGATATAAGATCGCTATTCACTTCCACAGGCTTTTTATATAATCGCCTATAAACTCATTTCTCAATTTTTGGATATTCAACCCCCAAGGGTTTGCATATCTTTTCACTATTTTTGCCATCCCTTAGCTCTGATGAGATATAAAATTGGTTATTGCGGCATTTAATGTAATGACCTAAAAACCGATTTCACGTTTTTTCGAATTTCAAGAACCAAGTGGTGTAAAGGGTTTGTTTGCTTACGTTTTCACAAATTTTTCAAAATCCCTCGTGTTGCTTCTTATGAAATCGTCTAAAAACCTGTTTCACAATTTTTTCGAAATTCAAACCCCAAGTGGAAGTAATGGGTTTTTATACGTTTTAACAATTCGCCATATCTCTTAAGTCTGATAAGGCAACAAATTCGTTTTTACATCTATGGGCTTTTAGTGTACATAATATACCGAAATTCGAATAGTTTACCATACACGGGGTTTTCCAATGTTTAATCGACTAAAAATCTCTATTTTAAATATTTTTTTTTAAGAACAAAACTAACTTTTCAAGAAACCTCATAATTTCGAAACAACTGATGCTATACTCCGACTTTGACCGCTTCCGAACTTTGACCCGAAAATAATAAAGTTTCACCCAGACCATTGGCAGATTTATTTGTTGTTTTCAATAATAATTTATTTTACATATTATGTACATGAAGGCGAACCAAGGAAGTAATAGCCCCACTGAAATGTGTCTAGAGGACTTGACTGATATAGTAAAATCTGCATAAACCTACCCAATCACTTTACACTTCATAGGGGTTTAAAATCGACCAATTTTGAAATTTAGGTGATAATAAATAAAGCCGGTGGCAGTAAAAACGTTCAAAAATGTCCGGCGGACTAAAAAAATGTCCGTGATTTGATTTCTGTGGGATCTTTATATAAGCGCCAAGAAACTGTTTTCCAGATTTTTTGATGTTCAACCCCTAAGGGGGTGTAAAGTGGTTGTGTTACTTTTCACGAATTCCGATATATTTCTTGGGTCTAATGAGATGTCGCATTTCAGCATTAAACGCGTTCCGGACTTCTATCCGAAAAATAATGAAGTGGGTCTCAGACTGTTGGAGAATTTTGTTATGGTATACTTTAGTATGGGAGCTTCTCGCAGGAATGGGATAATGACTCTTGTTAACGATCACCGCTAAGTAACGATTAAATTCAAAATTTCAACTTTGCGTTCTGCCGGGTAAATGGAGTTTTTATACTCTAGATGAAATCATATAGAGTATTATAAGTTTAATCCAGCCCAAAAGTTTGTAACGCATAGAACCAAGCCTCGGACGAAAAAAAGTTATATATTATTTTTTGTTTATTTGTGGCCAAAAACCTCAAATCCGCCTGACGTCCGTCCGTCCGTCCGTCCGTCCGTCCGTCCGTCCGTCCGTCTGTCCGTTAGCACGATAACTCAAGAACGCCTTCACCTAGGATCTTGAAATTTTGAATTTGGATGTTTGGTTGAATTTGTAAGGCTAAGTTCGTTAACGGGCAAAATCGTCCTACTCCTTCGGGTAGCTGCCATACAAAATGTCCTTAAAACACGTATTCAAGAATATTGGTCGATAACTTCAGAAGGGTTTAAGCTACGACTTTGAAATTTTGTATGTGTTATTTTTCCAATAGTTGGAGCTAAATGTATGATTATGAAGAAAATCCTGTTAGTCCTTCGTATAGCTGCCATACAAATATCCTGTCAAAATGTATTTACTTAATTTACGTAACTCACTATAACTCAAGTAATCTTTTAGCTACGAATTCGGAATTTTGTACAAATTAGTTTTGAGTGAAAAGAAAGTTCGGCTTTACTAGTCAGCGAAATCCTTTTACTCCTTCTGGTAGCTGCCATACAAAATGTCCTTAAAACACGTGTTTAAGAATATTGGCCGATAACTTCAGAAGGGTTTAAGCTACGACTTTGAAATTTTGTATGTGTTATTTTTCCAATAGTTGGAGCTAAACGTATGATTATGAAGAAAATCCTGTTAGTCCTTCGTGTAGCTGCCATACAAATATCCTGTCAAAAAGTATTCACTTAATTTACGGAACTCACTATAACTCAAGTAATCTTTTAGCTATGAACTCGGAATTTTTTACAAATTAGTTTTGAGTGAAAACAAAGTTCGAGTTTACCAGTCAGCGAAATCCTTTTACTCCTTCTGGTAGCTGCCATACAAAATATCCTTAAGACACGTGTTCAACAATATTTTTTGATAACTTTTGAACGCTTCAAGCTACGAATTTGAAATTTTGTACACGTTCATTTTTAAATGGTTCCAAGGGAAAGGATAAATATGTAAAAAATCGAGTGAGTCCTTCCTGCACCTCCCAGGTGAAAGTCCTTCAAAAAGGACATTTTTTTCGATGACTTACTCAGTTCAAGGTATGAAGTTAAACACTGAATATTGTCTTTTAGTTTTGAGTAGCAATCTAATAGCAGTCCTTAATAAAGGACATACAACATGCATACACTTAATTCTACTTTATCCCCAACTACAATATAAATCGGAGTTCAGTATTCATCTAGAGTATTATACGATTGGCTTGCAGCCGATCGTGACTGCAGTATGTTTCTAAATATAAATTGCTTAATAGCAGTTCTCCCTGATTATGTGCAAAATCGTACTCTTATTTAGTGTAATTCAAATTCATTATCTTTGGAGTAGACTATATCGAGGTTGGGATAACAGAGGTAATGAAATACAGAGGATGCATCTGACTTCGTATGACTTTCTCTGGTAGGAACTTGCAGCCATTCCTTATTTCTGTTTCATCGTTTCAATAAAGCTGGAAAAAAACTTTGGCACTTGAGTACCAAATCCTGCACATTCAGAACTCATTATGCGCCACCTGCAGCACCGAATCTTATGGAGGTATATGATCACAACATTGAGCAATCCTGTCCTTTTCACTAACCTTACCTAGGATCCTGAATGATGTATGCGGAATATTATATCATCATTTCGGAAGTCCGCAACGCACTTCGCTCTCCGTCATGATCCACAGTAGTCCTGAATCCCTTAACGTCATAAATATCATATTCTGCTGGTCGCCTTCCTTTTCTTTCAGGTTCGTCCTTAGACGATTTTTTTTCTTAGTCCTGGCTGACTGGTTGACGGCGAATGCAATTACGCTCAGCCATGGTTTCACGTTCAAGTAGAGTACTTCGACTCCCGGCGGGGTCCTGGAAGTGTTCAGGACGATGCCAAGACCGGGATGAACAAAATACATTAAGGTCGTCGATAAAGCACACAAGGAAGTGGATATGAATTAAGGGTCCTTGGGGGTTCACCTTTTCCCTTTTTCTCGCTAGCTTTGACATGTTCGTGAGCGGGGTCTGTTTCGCGGGAAATTGAATTGTTTTCGAAAACAGCACAGCACATGGTACGGGATCATGTGTGGTCGGTGTAACACACATAATCACATATATCTCTAAATTTTCCTGTATTCGCATGAACTACATTATGCATTCGAATTGAATTTTCACTCCTTCAGTGATTTGTTTTTCGCATAAGATTCCAGACATCGCCGAACCGAATCCGTTCTCATGATTGAATTTTCTTTCTGGAAAATTATTCTGTTTCGTTTGAGCTTATGTGTACCATACAGTTTCACCACGGCACTGATACGGGATCGTTTCAATATTAAGAAATTTCGTTATTCAAAGTATACGCACACTCTCTTCGAATTGTGCCATCAGCCGTATTAACATTCGCAATATAAAGATATTTCTGGGTAATCATAAATTCATAAGGTTTTCATTTTAGTAGAATTGTATGAAAAGGTGAAGGATTTAATGAGAAAATTACGCCACGATGAACTTGAAGGATGTGAAATGAACTGAAACGGTGAATGAGGAGGAGCATGGGAACGTTTATTTCAGGATGTATGCTGAGTAACTGATTTTGTAAGCTGGAAATTCTGAAAAATATGTCAGATTACAGACTAATTTATGTACATAGAATAATTCTGAGAAATCCTTATTGAATTTAATTTACTGTAGAATATTCGTAATCATGGTTCAAAGATAAAAGGCTTGTTTAAGGTTACTTAATTTTGGAAAGTTGATGCCCATTCGTTCTTCCTGGAGCGTGTAGCCTAGGTTTGTCTTAGAGTTTATTTGATAATCGTTTTATTATAATGTAGGTATATTACATTTACAGAAAAACAAAAATTAAGGGACTTCCGCTCCCTTTCGTTTCAAACATGGAAAATCTATTTAAAAAATCAAAGAGATCTTCAGTTACACAGCCCAGAAGTGTTTTTTAAGCGGATGCCAAAAAATTAAGACAAAGTCGCTATGATTCAGAAGCTACTGAAGCTAAAGATTAAATTTTTGTTTCTTCACAGTTTGAAAAATTGAACTGTTAAGATTGTTTCCAAACTCTACCTTTGTAGTTTCAATGCTCATTCTTGCAGTATTATTTGATTTTACTTTATTCTTCAAACACAAAAATGCAAAAAAAAAAAAATAATCTGCCAATGGCTTGGGCGAAACCATATTATTTTTCGGGTCAAAGTTCGGGAGCGGTCAAAGTCGGAGTATATCATGAGTTATTTCAAGATTATAAGATTTTTCGCAAAATTAATTTTGTTCTTAAAATCAAAATATTTTAAATAGAGATTTTTAGCCGATTAAACATTGAAAAAGTCCGTGTAGACTATTCGAATTTCGGTATATTATGTACACTAAAAGCTCATAGAAGTAAAAACGAATTTGCTGCCTTATCAGACTTAAGAGATGTGACGAATTGTTAAAACGTATACAAACCCATTACTTCCACTTGGGGTTTGAATTTCGAAAAAAATGTGAAACAGGTTTGTAGACGATTTCATAAGAAGCAATTTGATATCTCATGAGACACCAGGGATTTTGAAAAATTTGTGAAAACGTAAGCAAACCCTTTACACCCCCTTGGTTCTTGAAATTCGAAAAATCGTGAAATTGGTTTTTAGGTCATTACATCAAATACCGTAATAACCAATTTTATATCTCATCAGAACTAATGGATGGCAAAATTTGTGAGAACATACGCAAAACCTTGGGGGTTGAATATCAAAAATTGAGAAATGGGTTTGTAGCCGATTATATAAAAAGTCTGTAGAAGTTAAAAGCGATCTAATATCTCATAAAACCTAAGAAATATGTCGAAGCATACTACCCCCTTACACCCCTTAGGATTGAATATCTGAAAATACTGAAATTGACTTTTTGGCTCTTATATGGGAAACCTTAGGAAGTAAAAATGAATTCGATATATCATCAGATCTAAGCAATATGTAGGAACCTGTGAAAACATATGCAACCTTCTTACACCCACTTGGGATGGGGGTTGAATATCCAAAAATCCTGAAAGGAGTTAATAGATTATTATGAAGACAGCACGAGAAAGTAAACACCAAATCAATTACTTATCACTTTTAACGGATATGACGGAGTTCGTGAAAACTTGTTTAACCCTTTATACCCTCTTAGGGGCTGAAAAAGGAACAACTGAAAAACCAGTTTTAGGCGATTATTACGCGAGCCCGTGAAAGTGAAAAGATATTCGATATTTGATCAGACCTGGAGGATAAGGCAGAATCCGTGAAAAAGTATACAATCTCTTTACACCCCCTTAGGGGTCGAATTTTAAAAAATCCTGAAAACACTTTCTAGGTATTTATATGAAGAAGCCGTAGAATAAAAATGAATTAAATATTTGTGAAGACCTAATAGATATGACGAAAATCGTGAAGTTATATGCATTCCATTTTCACTAATACATTTTTTCGCCCCCCTTTCGAACGCCAATGAATATTTAAAATTTTTTTCATCCAAATTAATTTTCGAGCTGATTAACATATACATACCTAGTTTCAACTTTGCAGCATAAGCCGTTCTATAGATAGGAAAAACATCCCCCACCCCCGTACCTACTACTATAGCTCTATCTAAATACCATGTTTCAGCTTTATGTCATTGTACGTTTTTGAGATAAAAAAATTGGAACCTTGTCCTTTTCACCCTCGCCCACCCTCAACCTCTACACCCTTAACCACAAATAATTTTTTTCTGCTAGAGGTCTACTAGGCCTACTTCTGATAAAAATTTTAAGCATATATCTTACATCGTTCTTGAGATATGAGACGTGATTTTTTAGAAAAATTCGTATCCCCTCCACTTTTATGCTCCACCGCCCCCTTAAAAAATTTTACTTTCAGCAAACTTCATTTGTTAACCTTTATAAGCAAACCGAATTTTATTTTTCTAGTGTAATTGGTTCGTGAGATATCGTAATCAAAATTTTTTACCCCCACCCCCGTACGACACTGCCTCACTCAAATTTTTATTCCCGATCTATTTTCCTAGTATACCTACAGATATTCATTAAGTTTCAATTTTGTGACGTTAACGGTTTAGGAGATATGAATTTTAGAATGTGTCGATCTCGCCTTTTTTGCGTTTCGGACGCATTATTTCCTTCCCCCCCCCTCCCACACCGCTTCACCTATATTGACAATTTTTATGCAAATGGGTCCACTATCAAAGCTCTATATAAATTCCAAGTTTCAGCTTCCTAGCATAAGCGGTTGCTGAGATCTAGAATCCAAAATTTTCCGTCTAAAACGCACCCTCCTCCTCCTCCCTCACACCCCCACCCCTCAGAATTTGGTCACTTCAAGCGGCCTACCCAGTCTATTCATGAAAAAAAAATTCAATTCAATATCTCAAAACGTTTGGGAGCTACGAGCTTTCAAACGATTTTGCGTACGGCGGACGGCGTACGGCGTACAGACGGACTGCAATTTTTTTTTGCTTTTTTCGTGTCTATTAGTCGTGAAACGTGAAAAAAAAAATGTTCAGAGTAGCACAAATTTTTTTTTTTAAAAATCGATCACAACACTGTATTATTAGAAAATAATAAAGTAAAAATTCAGTCCGTCTGTCCGCCGTACGTCGTACGCAAACGTTTGGTTAGATATCGAAATAATTGATATTTTCATTAACTTTTTGACAATCGCATAAAAATCAATTTCAAGATTTTCCGATAACTCTCCAGAGTGTGGGGAGTTGTTACACGACTTCCTGGTGGAATTTTTATATAATCGCTCAAAAATCCAGTTAAGGATTTTCTTGATATTCAACCACTAAGGAGGTGTAAAGGGTCTGTATATGTTTTTACAAATTCTATATGCCTCTTAACTGTGATGAGATATTGAACTGGTTTTTACGTCCACGAGCTATTATGTAATTGCTTAAAAATCAATTTCAGGATTTTTGGATATCCATTCCTTAAGGAGGAGTGAAGAGGTTGTATTGATCTCATTGAATGAGCCTTTTTTTGTTATGAAGAACTGCTTATAAATGTTGAAAGGCGAATCTTTCAAAGAGCTATTAAATTGACACAAATAAGTTTCCAAATAACTTCCTTGTCTCAAAACAGCCATTGCTACATTCCAATTTTGACTGTATTCTGGAATTGAAAACTGATGATTTTCAAAATTTTAGTTGATGTTTTAAGGGTGCCAGTTGCATCAACATTTCTGTCACACCTTATAGGCCTGCTGGATTTTGTCGTGAAAAATATTAAAGTTGCGCCCAAGCTATTGGTAGGGTTTTTAATTAGAGGTTTTATCGCTCGCAATTTACTGCGAGCTAGTTTTGCATCTGGGCTACTCAAATTATAAGGAACATTTGCTAAAAAAATTGTTAATTCTAAATAGGTATCCAGCATGAAGTGTCCTGATGAAAGTCGTCTTGGAATTATTGTTTTGAAAATCACAATGAAATTCCCAATGAACTGCATCAGGCAGTTCATCATAATATTCCTGCTGCTATTCAACATAGTGTGGTGAATAGATTAGACTACGACCATGAGTTGAAATAAACTTTATTTCACTTTTATTTAGTTTTTACTTACAAATTTATTTTTTTAAAAATGCATGGATTTAAGATACAGTTGTATATTTAATAGAATTACATTTTAGATTTAATATTATTTATTATTTTGATAATTATTGGTTACTGAAATTATCAGATTTTTTGAAGATTACCTTGATTGTCCAACAGTTACAGGTAAGAAAATGCTTATGAACAGATTTGATTGCGCAATAGGTTACATACAAGAGTCTTTGAAAAAGTCGAGCATTTGTCTTTTGGAACGCATTATAACTTCAGAAATCGTTTAATCAAAATCTTATTACATCTTATTTATAATTACAAGGTATCGATAAATTTATTGCTGAGCGGAATTCGTCTTTTTCTTTGTATAGTCCAAAGTCATTAATATCCCAGATTACACTTGACGTATAACTAGACACTCTTTCAACTTGCCACCATACAAATGTTTGCTAGATTCCTGACATACTTCATCTATTGATGTTAGATTAAATGTACATGCTACAAAGCTCTACTTTTTTCTACTAGAAAAATTCGAAAACTATGGAACAGAATCAAAGTCAGAGAATTGGTGATTGTATATCCATGTACCTACGTAATCTTTTGTTGTCATTAATCCGAAATTGTATCATTTACAAAGTTAATCAATGAGCTATTACATAATGCGAAAGATGCTCAACATAAAATGACTCGATAAAATCTCGGTTAAGTAGGACGACATCGATTCTTCATTGTTATGCTGGTATTTCAAGCTTATTGATGTCGACGTTAATTAACTTTTAGATATTTGTGCTTAGTAATCAACGGCTATCTTGAATGTTTGTTTCTTTGTTTTATATGGAAGTCATGAGACTATGATAGCAATGTATGAAAATTATGGGAACATGACAGAGAGTGTGAGTTTATATGTTTATAAATGTACATATAATTTATTGTTAGAAAAGGAAGATGAACTCCAAATGAGGTTCAGATTATGCAGAGGTTCCATGCCACGAAAATCTAATAAATTCCAATTGCAGGGAATTCCAAAACTTGGAAGGACAAAATCTATGAAGGAAAATTACATAAAAACTGGAAAAGAAGCCAATTAAATCTTAGGTACTGACACAATCTAGAAGGCCTTGGTACTATCTAGAAGAAAAAACCCAAATGGACAAATTTTATTTTTTATTTTATTTCTTATTATATTTTATTTTCATTTTAATATCAGAAATTAAAAAAAATAAATCTGAATGACGAAATTCAGTAAATCTAAAATTCAGAAAGGCAGGGATTTAAAATATACAAGTCCTGACAGATAAATTCAAAAAACATACTTTATTATTAAAATCTTAGATAAGGTAACTAATACCCTGTACAGACTATGTGTTTTAAACGCATTTAAGTAGGTAAATTTAACATGTTAAAAAAGTAGTGTTCAGACTAGGCAACTCGTTTTATTTTGATACATGATCTATCATCCAAAAAATTATCGATCTGACTGAGGATAAAATCAATGATACCATAGCAATTATATTGAAACAGTGGCCAAATGAGACGGCTTCATGTGAAATCATTATTCAGAAAGAGGTTCTATTGTGGAAGCGAAGATGGACTACAGCAAATGAATGGCCATACACCTTCATGGAAGCATTGAATTCCTGTAACGAAATCATGTTCCCAAATGTATTTCAAGTTTTGAAAATAGGAGCCACTCTCCCTGCGACAGTTGCCAGCGTTGAGCGTAGTTTCTCAACTATGAAAAGATTGAAGTCCTATCTAAGAAATTCTACGGGAGAAAATCGACTCAATGGACTTGCTCTTCTAAGCATTCATCGGGAGATCTCTGTGACAGCAGATGAAGTGATCAACATGTTTGCACAGAAGAATAGGAAATTCATCTTGTAGACCTTTATATTCCATTTCTAATTATTTCATGTTCGAATATTAGTATTTTTTCTGTTATTATGTAATATACCTATAATACTTTATTTCTTTCAAATTGAATTCACAGTAAGTATGTTAAGTCATAAAAATATAAAACACTAGCCGCGTACCGCGGCTACGCTCGCTTCGCTCACGTTGTTCCATCGCTCCTGTTACTCCCGTTGCTCCCGTTGATCTCGTTGCTCCCTTTTCTCCTGTTGATCCATTGCTCCTGTTTATCCCGTTGATCCATTGCTCCTGTTTCTCCCGTTGATCCATTGTTCTGGTTTCTCCTGTTACTCCCATTTCTCCCGTTGCTCCGTTGCTCACGTTACTCTATCCTCCATCCCCCATCCCCAATCCACCATACTCCATCCTACATCCTCTATCCACCATCCTCTATCCACCATCCTCCATTCTCCATCCTCTATCCTCTATCCACCATTCACCATCCTCCATCTACCATCCCCCATCCTCTATCCTCCATCCTCTATCCACCATCCACCATTCTCCATTCACCATCCACCATCCCCATCCACCATCCTCCATCCTCTATCTACCATCCTTTAACCACCATCCACCATCCTCCATTTACCATCACCCATTCTCTATCCTCCATCCACCATCCACCATTCTCAACCCACCATCCACCATCCTCCATCCTCCATCCTCTATCCACTATCCTCTATCCACCATCCACAGTCTTTAGTAATAGGAACGCGTAACTAATACACCGAAAACGAACAAACTGCCGCTAAATCATATGAAAAACACTCAAATGTTAAAATAACTCACGTACCACCAATTGTTAAATGATTTTGTTAACGCAGAAACCATCTCCCACCATCCTCTATCCACCATCCTCCATCTACCATCCCCCAAACTCCATCATCCATCCTCCATCCTCTATCCACCATCTTCCATCCTCCATATTCCATCTTCCATCCACTATCCTCTTATACCATTTAGTAATAGGAATAGGCATAACTAATACACCAAAAACGAACTGCCGCTAAATCATATGAAAAACACTCAAATGTTGAAATAACTCGCGAACCACCAACTGTTAAATAAATTTGTTAACGCAGAAACCATCGAGGGCGTACCCTCAACAAATCACCAAAGTTTCATCGCAATTGGATGAGTGGTTTAGGAGCCTATACAGGACAAACAGACAAACAGACAAACATTCATTTTTATATATAGAGATTTTAAAATTTAATTGTTATGTTTTTCTTTTTGGAAAACTATCAACAACCTTAAGCTAAGCTATGCAAATACATACATATGCAAAAGTCTGGATAGCCTTGCCCTGTTCAATGATATTTCTCTGATCGATTTGGGACATTACGGTCGTTCCTTAATCTGATTTTAGTTTTTCTCTCAAAACTTCATAAACATATTTTCTTTTTCGGAGATATGTAGGTTCTCAAGCCTGTCATCCAACCGCTGCGGGTGAGAGGAGAATGGCACTGGATGATTCGCAATTGCATTTTTGGGAGATTACATATTGTTGAAAAGTAAGGAAAACTGGGTATAAGGAAAAGAGAAGGACAATGTCATGGATGGGATTCGAACCTCTGACCTCTGAGATGATAGACTAGTACACTTATACTAGACTACCAAGGCCTGAAACTAGCACTTACAAAGGTCTTAATGAATTTAAGTTCAACTGATGTGCGCAGAAGAAGATAAACTCATCGAAAGTGAATCGCACTAACCGCAAAATTACTCAATTGAATTATGTACATACGCGAAAAGTACTCGGCTCGATTTTTTAACGGATTCGTGTTTTAATATTTTTTAATCGCGAGAATACTTCAGGTAAAAAAAAATCTGTTCATAAGTTGTTTAATAACTTAAACATTAATAATTCATTAGTAACATATCAACTACTTGTAGATAATATTGAACTTTAGTGATTAATTTGAAGTTGAAATAGGTCAATATTAATTTCCTTGCTGACCCCCCCCGAAAATCATGTCTAACTACGCCACTGATAGCAGTAATGAAAAGGGAATCTATTAGCTAATGCAGTCGTTGCACAAGCACAAAATTGAGTTTCTGCAGCATTAAATAGTTTCTTCCAAAGCACAAAATGTTTTCGGTTAAACGCGTAGTAGCTACGGATTTTCGTAAATGCGTCCGGGAAGTGTTTTCAGCGTTAATCTCGTAGTCTGAACATAGTATAAGGATGGGACACCCCGGCGTGAAAGCACGTAAAAAATAGAGACCAACATTATTTTGACAGTACCATGGAATCCAAGGATACCAAGGGATCTTGCTATTCAAAAACACACGTGAAATAATTATGAAGGAATATTTTTTTGATTGTTTTTATTGGTTGCCATGGTAACCTGAACGGCTAGGATTTTGGATGCAATGGTGTAGCAAAATAACGTTATATTTGGGGCCATCCAGAAGCGTTACAAAGGTGAACATTTCGAACATGCAACTGTACTTAGAAAATAAATATTTTTTAAAATATCCATTTCTGTACAAATGCTTTGCATCGAAAGAAATCTTTTCGATTACTAGTCTCTCTTGAGTTCACAATATAGCCTTCTCATTAAATTAGTAATAAAAAAATGGTTGCATTATTGTTAAAAAAGTCTGACGAAAAATCGAAATTTGGTGTTTATCAAAAAACACAGTTGAAAAAGCTACTCGTTTCTGGTATTTCGCCGAGATTTCAGTTACAGAATCATACCAGATCATAAGTAGATATGTACATATATGATAAAATAACATGCATCTGTGAAGCATACATACATATATTACAAAGAGATAGATAGTTTTATACTCTAGATGAAATCAGAGAGTATTATAAGTTTAATCCAGCCCCAAAAGTTGTAACGCTTAGAACGAAGCCTCAGAACACAAAAAAAGTTAAATATTATTTTGTGCTTACTTGGGGCCAAAACGTCTGTCTGTCCGTTAGCATGATAACTCAAGATCGCCTTGACCTAGGATCTTGAAATTTTGATCTGGGCGAATTTGTAAGGCTAAGTTTGTTCACTGGCAAAATCGTCTTCATCTAGAGTATCATACGATTGGCTTGCAGCTGATCGTGACTAAAATAAATAAAAGCAGTTTTGCACGCTCATACAGCTTTTACTTCGTCATGCGCATAAAGCAACTACGCTCTTTTTTATGGTGGCATGTCCAAACCTTTTAGGTATATAATCTAAGATTAAAATAATAAAGTAAAATCAGACAATTTTTGCACACATTCATAGATTATCTTGAAAAAACATCAGAAATACACCTATTAAACCCGAAAAATGAAAAGGCCCAATAAAGTTTGCGGACAAGATTTTTTAAAAATCATTCATTAGAATTATTGAATTTTTACACATGACTCCCTTCAAAATAACCACCTAGGGCCCTAATGCACTTCTTCAGTCGCCTTTTCCAAAATTGTTCTTCTTGAATTGCAACCAACGCCTCTGACGATGACTCTTTAATTGCCTCTAAAGTCTGAAAATGGGGCCCTTTTAATTTTTCTTTGACTTTAGGAAATAAAAAAGGTCGCAGGGAGCCAAATCCGGCGAATTATGAAACGATTTCGTTGGGGGCAAATCAAAAAGAACAATTACTGGAATGTCTAGAAGCGTGGAAAAGGCGAATGCGAATGATCGATCACAGAAAATATAAAGATAAAAAATTTTTTGGATGGAACTGTTTGCTATTAAAAAACCTTTCTGAAATTTTAGGATATTTGAAATATCAAAATTTTGTTTTTCTACCCTTCCTATTTTACGAACTTTAAATTTTTGAATTTCGTATCTTCGGATTTTTCAATATCTGGACTTAGTCTTTCTCGAATTTCAAATGACGTCCAAACTATTTTAAACTTTCATTTTCGGTCCAGGGTTTTGTTGTGATTACACTTGAGTTCGTTTACGAAATAAATTTAATGTTGTTAAATCAAATAAATTTGTTAGGTTGAAATTAAATAATCTAGTAAAAAGGTTGTTGTTGTAATGCATTTGTGTATTAATGTCTTTGGAACTCGAAATTTCCAATTGACAAAATTCTGAAAATACGATAAGTAGACAAAAGATTTATTTAATTTAAAATTCACATTATTCTGAATTTTACAGTATCTTTTCTGAACACTTTTTGTTCTTCCTTGTCTCTTGAATTTATGGAATTTGTCTTTCTAAAATTTAGAACTCCTGGGTTTTGTCTTTCTGGGATTTAAAATTTTCCGATACTTTTCATTTTTCAGTCTTGATCTGCTCTTTGCAAGTATTTGAATTTTCATTATGCAAAAATAAGCAAAATCTGTTAATCTTTAAATAAATTCTACTTATTATATTACTTATAAAGAGTGTTACAATAACTCGTTCCGAAGTTAAATCAAAATTAAAAAAACTCCCAACAGTTTGGGCGTAACTTTAATATTTTATGAGTAGAAGTCCGAAACGTGTTTAATGCTGAGATGCGGGGCTTTTAGTTTTAATTACTCTAGCAACACATATATGTACTAAGTTTCAACTTTCTAGCATAAGCCGTTTCTGAGATATAAAAAACCACCCCTAACCCCTGTATCTTGCTACCGCTATCAAACATTTTATTTTTCTAGGGTGTCTCTATAGTGGCTCTATACAGTCGAACATTTTTGGCTTTCTATTCATTACGATTTTCGAGAAATAAAAATCAGAATGTTTTCTTTTTTACCCCCTTTCACCATCATCCCTAAAACCCACACCCCCAACATTTTGTTTCCCTACTAGAGGTCTACTGACTCCAACTCCTGTAAAATTTTCAAGATCATATCTGGTACGGTTTTTGAGATATAAAAAAATTTTTTTTTTAAAAATTGATACCCCCCACTTTCGTGCTTCACCTTCTCCTCAAAAAGTTTTTATTCAGTAGACTCCACTTGTGATCCCATATACAGAAAACAAATTTTATCTTCCTGGTGTAATTGGTTCGGAAGATATTGTAATCTAAAGTTTTCACTTTTTTTTGAAATTTCAGGTCGATCACAATACTTTGTTATTAAAAAATCTGCCAACAGTCTGGGCGCAACTTGATTATTTTTTGGGCAGAAGTCCGAAACGGGTTTAATACTGCTACTGATTACCTAAACAATAACAATCCAAATAGCCTGCTGCTTATTCTTTAGGTTATAATAACGAAATTCATGAAAATGTTGGAAAACCCCCTTTTCACGCACATTTGTTTTACTCCAGCTCTGTACATGAATAAAATTTTAAACTTTTTTTTGCTTTAACTACTTCTGCAGTACTTCTTACATATACATACTAAGTTTCAACTCTCTAGCATAAGCCGTTTATGAGATATGAAAAACCACCCCCCACCCCGTACCTTGCTACCCCCATCAATGTCTCCATAGCACCTCTATATAGTTATCAATTTTTAGCTTTCTATCCTTTGCGGCTTTCGAGAAATTAAAATCCGAATTTTTTCACACCCACACCCTCAAAATTTTTTTCTCCGCTAGAGGTCTGCTGGTCCAGACTCCTGAAAAAATTTCAAGATCATATCTGATACGGTTCATGAGATATAAAAATTTAATTTTTTGAAAAATGGCTGTCCCCCACCTTCAGCACTTCACCACCACTTTCAAAAATTTTACATTGAGTAGATTTTACTGCTAATTCTATATACAGAAACCAAATTTTATCTTCCTAGCACAATTGAGTTGGAAGATATTGTAATTCGAAGGTTTTCACCCCCCACCCCCATAGCTCACTATTTCCCTTAAAATGTTAACCCCTTTCTAATCTCCTAGTATCCCTTAATACAATTACAAAATTTCGCCTATCTGACATCAATCGTTCAGGAGATATGGATTTTAGAATGTATCAAGCGTGTTGGACGCACTGTTTCCCCCCCCCCCCCCCGTACTCGTACACCTCACAACCCCTATCGACTATTTTTTTGCAAATGGGTCCACTATCATAGTTCTACATAAGTTCCAACTTTCAGCCTCCTAGCATAAGCGGTTCCTGAGATCTAAAAACCAAAATTGTTCATCTAAAACGCTCCCCCACCTCCCCCTTACACCCGCACCTCTCCAAAAGGTACCACTCGTAGGCGTTCACCCACTCTACCTACCATAAAAATTTCAACTTAAAATCTCAAGTGGTTTGTGAGCTACTCACCTGCAAACGGTTTTGCGTACGGCGTTTACGGCTGACAGACGGACATTTTTTTTTTTGCTTTTTTGGTGTTTACTAGTCCTAAAGCGTGTGAATATAAAATTTCAAAATTTTTTGAAATTTCAGGTCGATCACAATACTTTATTATTAAAAACTAATAAAGTAAAAGAAGTGAATGCAATTTTTATTAAATGGCAATTAAGTATGAAAAAGAATATTCAAATGCTCGCTACGGCTCCTACGGCATACCCGTTTGCTCAAATTTTTTATTACATCACTGCATAATTGCTCCTCAATTGGACCAATATAGTTGGTTATCTCGCCCTTCAGTTGTTGAATGATGGTGGGTTTATTGGCGTAAACCTTGCTTTTGAGATAACCACGAAGAAAGAAGTCCAACGGAGTCGAATCGCACAATCTCGGTGGCCAATTGGTTTCGCTGTCTCTGGAGATTATTCGCCCGGGAAACTTCTTCAGCAATAATTTGCTTTGGCTGTGTGACAAACCATCTTGCTGGAACCACATGTCGTCGATGTCATAATCATCCAATATTGGCCACAAGATGATCATGGCACGGTACCAATCCCCGTTCACTGTGACAGAGTTGCCAGCTGCATTTTCTAATAAAACGGGACAATCACTCCACCAGCGCAAAATGCACACCACACAGTGACTTTTTACTTTATTATTTTAATAATACAGTATTGTTATCGATTTTTAAAAAAAAAAAAATTTGCTACCCTCAACATTTTTTTTTTCATGTTTCACGAGTAGACACGAAAAAAGCAAAAAAAAATTTCAGTCCGTCTGTCCGCCGTACGCCGTACGTCGCTGTACGCAAAATCGTTTGAAGGCTCGTAGCTCCCAAACCCTTTAAGCTATTAAATTGAAAATTTTTTTATAAATAGACTGGGTAGGTACCTTAATGTGGCCAAATTTGGAGGGGTGGGAGTGTGAGGGGGGAGGAGGGGGAAGTGTTTTAGACGGAAAATTTTGGTTTCTAGATCTCAGGAAGCGCTTATGCTAGGAGACTGAAATTTGGAATTTATATAGAACTGCAGTAGTGGTCCCATTTGCAAAAAAATTGCCGATATAGGTAAAGGGGTTTGGGAGTGGGTGGAAAAATAATGCGTCCGAAACGCAAAAAAGCTGAGATTTACACATTCTAAAATCCATATCTCCTAAACGGTTAATGTCACAAAATTGAAACTTAATGAATACCTGTAGGTATACTAGGAGAATAGATGGGAAACAAAAATTTGAGTGGAGGCAGTGGCATACGGGGGTGGGGGGTAAAAAACTTTAGATTACGATATCTCACGAACCAATTGCACTAGATAAATAAAATTTGGTATGTGTGTAAAGGTTGACAACTGAAGTTTGATGAAAGCAAAATTTTTGAAGGGGGCGGTGGAGCATGAAAGTGGAGGGGATAGGAATTTTCTAAAAAATCACGTCTTATATCTCAAGAACAGTGTAAGATAGATGCTTAAAATTTTTACCAGAAGTAGGCCTAATAAACCCCTAGCAGAAAATAAAATTTTGGAAGTGTGGGTGTAGAGGGTGAGGGTGAAAAGGAAAAAGTTCCGATTTTAATATCTCGACAACCTATAATGATATGAAGCTAAAACTTGGTATTTAGATAGAGCTATATTAGTAGCATCTTGGAAAAATATAATTTTTTATAGGGGTAGTATGGTACGAGGGTGGGGGGTGTTTTTCCTATCTATAGAACGGCTTATGCTACAAAGTTGAAACTCGGTATGTTTATGTAAATCAACTAGAAAACTAATTTAGATAAAAAAAAATTTAAAATATCCATTAGCGTTCGGGAGGGGGGGGTGCAAAAAAAATGATCAGTGAAAATGGAATGCATATATTTTCACGGTTTTCGTCATATCTATTAGGTCTTCTCAAATATTGAATTCATTTTTATTCTACGGTTTCTTCATGTAAATACCCAGAAAGCGTTTTCAAGATTTTTTAAAATTCGACCCCTAAAGGGGTGCAAAGGAGCTTGTAAACTTTTTAACGAATTCTACTATATCCCCACGTCTTATCAGATATCGAATATCTTTTCACTTTCGCCTAAAACTTGTTTTTAAGTTTTTTCCTTTTCAGCTCCTAAGAGGGTATAAACGGGTTGAACACGTTTTCACGAGTTCCGTCATTTCTTTTAGAAGTGATAAGAAATTGAATTGGTTCCTACTTTCTCGTGCTGTCTTCATATTTATTTATTAACTCCTTTCAGGATTTTTGGATATTCAACCCACAAGTGGGTGTAAAAAGGTTGTATATCTGGTGATATATCGAATTCATTTTTACTTCCTAAAGTTTCCTATATAAAAAAGCCAAAAAGTCAATTTCAGTATTTTAGATATTCAATCCTAATGGGTGTAAGGGGGTTTTATGCTTTTCAAAGTTTCGACATATTTCTTAGGTTGGATGAGATATTAGATCGCTTTTCATTTCCACAGACTTTTGATATAATCGCCTACAAACCCATTTCTCAATTTTTCGATATTCAACCCCCAAGGGATTGTATATGTTTTCACAATTTTTGCCATTCCTTAGTTCTGATGAAATACAAAATTGATTATTACGGCCAACCAATTCACGATTTTTCGAATTTCCAGAACCAAGGAGGTGTGAAGGGTTTGCTTACGTTTTCACAAATTTTTCCGTCTTGTCTCATGAGATATCAAGTTGCTTCTTATGAAATCGTGTAAAAACCTGTTTCACAATTTTTTCGAAATTCAAACCCCAAGTGGAAGTAATGGGTTTGTATACGTTTTAACAATTCGTCATATCTCTTAATTCTGATAAGGCAACAAATTCGTTTTTCCTTCTATGGGCGGAATTGGAATAGTCTACACGAACTTTTTCAATGTTTAATCGGCTAAAAATCTCTATTTTAAATATTTTTATATTAAGAACAAAAATAATTTTCCAAGAAATCTAATAATCTCGAAGCAACATGATACACTCCAACTTTGACCGCTCCCGAACTTTGACACGAAAAATAATAAAGTTTCGCCCATACCATTGGCAGATTTTTTAAATCTGTTTGCGGATTTGAATTTAATTTTAATTTTAGTTTAAGTGGCCACTTGTAAAAATCTCAGCCTATGCGCTCATACCCATTAGGGGGTACGTATGGGGTACGATCGTACCCCATACGTACCCTATACGTACTCCACGCCCCCAAAATGAACTTCCGCTCTCCTGGGCTAAAATTTTTGGTTTTTTTAAATCTGTTTGCGGATTTGAATTTAATTTTAATTTTAACTTAAGTGGTCACTTGTAAAAATCTCAGTCTATGCGCTCATACCCATTATGGGGTACGTATGGGGTACGATCGTACCCCATACGTACTCCACGCCCCCAAAATGAACTTCCGCCCTCCTGGACTCAAATTTTTGGTTTTTTTAAATCTGTTTGCGGATTTGAATTTAATTTTAATTTTAATTTAAGTGGTCACTTGTAAAAATCTCAGTCTATGCGCTCATACCCATTATGGGGTACGTATGGGGTACGATCGTACCCCATACGTACTCCACGCCCCCAAAATGAACTTCCGCTCTCCTGGACTCAAATTTTTGATTTTTTAAATCTGTTTGCGGATTTGAATTTAATTTTAATTTTAATTTAAGTGGTCACTTGTGAAAATCTCAGCCTATGCGCTCATACCCATTATGGGGTACGTATGGGGTACGATCGTACCCCATACGTACCCTATACGTACTCCACGCCCCCAAAATGAACTTCCGCCCCCCTGGACTCAAATTTTTGGTTTTTTTAAATCTGTTTGCGGATTTGAATTTAATTTTAATTTTAATTTAAGTGGTCACTTGTAAAAATCTCAGTCTATGCGCTCATACCCATTAGGGGGTACGTATGGGGTACGATCGTACCCTATACGTACCCTATACGTACTCCACGCCCCCAAAATGAACTTCCGCTCTCCTGGACTCAAATTTTTGGTTTTTTTAAATCTGTTTGCGGATTTGAATTTAATTTTAATTTTAATTTAAGTGGTCACTTGTAAAAATCTCAGCCTATGCGCTCATACCCATTATGGGGTACGTATGGGGTACGATCGTACCCCATACGTACCCTATACGTACTCCACGCCCCCAAAATGAACTTCCGCTCTCCTGGACTCGAATTTTTGGTTTTTTTAAATCTGTTTGCGGATTTGAATTTAATTTTAATTTTAATTTAAGTGGTCACTTGTAAAAATCTCAGCCTATGCGCTCATACCCATTATGGGGTACGTATGGGGTACGATCGTACCCCATACGTACTCCACGCCCCCAAAATGAACTTCCGCTCTCCTGGACTCAAATTTTTGGTTTTTTTAAATCTGTTTGCGGATTTGAATTTAATTTTAATTTTAATTTAAGTGGTCACTTGTAAAAATCTCAGCCTATGCGCTCATACCCATTATGGGGTACGTATGGGGTACGATCGTACCCTATACGTACCCTATACGTACTCCACGCCCCCAAAATGAACTTCCGCTCTCCTGGACTCAAATTTTTGGTTTTTTACTTAGTTATTTCAATAATACAGTATTGTTATCGATTTTTAAAAAAAAAAAATTTGCTACCATGACGAGTAGACACAAAAAAAGCAAAAAAAAATTTCAGTCCGTCTGTCTGCCGTATGCCGTACGCCGTACGTCGACCGCTGTACGCAAAATCGTTTGAAGGCTCGTAGCTCCCAAACCCTTTGAGCTATTAAATTGTCATTTTTTTTATGAATAGACTGGGTAGGCCCCTTGAAGTGGCCAAATTTGGAGTGGTGGGGGTGTGAGGGGGGAGGAGGGGGAAGTGTTTTAGACGGATAATTTTTTATCTAGATCTCAGCAACCGCTTATGCTAGGAAGCTGAAATTTGGAATTTATATAGAGCTTTAGTAGTGGACCCATTTGCCGATATAGGTGAAGGGGTTTGGG
Source organism: Beris morrisii (assembly GCA_951812415.1). Lineage (NCBI taxonomy): Eukaryota > Metazoa > Arthropoda > Insecta > Diptera > Stratiomyidae > Beris > Beris morrisii. The sequence goes on along the minus strand of OX638313.1, from coordinate 33,715,644 downwards.
AGTGGGGGGAAAAATAATGCGTCCAAAACTCAAAAAAGGTGAGATCTACACTTTCTAAAATCTATATCTCCTAAACGGTAAATGTCACAAAATTGAAACTTAATGAATATCTGTAGGTATACTAGGAGAATAGATCGGAAACAACAATTTGAGTGGGGCAGCGGCGTACGGGGGTGGGGGGTGAAAAACTTTAAATTACGATATCTGACGAACCAATTGCACTAGACAAATAAAATTTGGTTTGTGTATAAAGGCTGACAAATGAAGTTTGCTGAAAGTAAAAGTTTTCAAGGGGGCGGTGGAGCATGAAAGTGGAGGTGATAAGAATTTTTCTAAAAATTCACCTCTCATAGTGTAAGATAGATGCTTAAAATTTTTACCAGAAGTAGGCCTAATAGACCGCTAGCAGAAAACAAAATTTTGGAAGAGAGGGTGTAGAGGGTGGGAGTGGGGGAGTGTGAAAAGGAAAAAGTTCCGATTTTTATATCTCGACAACCTCTAATGATATAAAGCTGTAACTTGGTATTTAGATAGAGCAATATTAGTAGCATGTTGGAAAAATATAATTTTTTATAGGGGTATTATGGTACGGGGGTGGGGGGTGTTTTTCCTATCTATAAAACGGCTTATGCTACAAAGTTGAAACTTGGTACGTTTATGTAAATCAACTAGAAAACTAATTTAGATAAAAAAAAATTTCAAATATCCATTGGCGTTCCGAGGGGGAGGGGGGCAAAAAAAATGATCAGTGAAAATGGAATGCATATATTTTCACTGTTTTCGTCATATCTATAAGGTATTCCCAAATATTGAATTCATTTTTATTCTACGGCTTTTTCATATAAATACCTAGAAAGCGTTTTCAGGATTTTTTAAAATTCGACCCCTAAGGAGTGCAAAAGGGGTTGTAAAATTTTTCACGAATTCTACTATATCCCTACATCTTATCAGATATCGAATATCTTTTCACTTTCACGTGCTTGCGTAATAATCGCCTAAAACTTGTTTTTAAGTTTTTTCCTTTTTCAGCCCCTAAGAGGGTATAAAAGAGTTGAACACGTTTTCCCGAGTTCCGTCATTTCTTTTAGAAGTAATAAGAAATTGAATTGGTTCATACTTTCTCGTGCTGTCTTCATATTTATTTACTAACTCCTTTCAGGATTTTTGGATATTCAACCCCCAAGTGGGTGTAAGAAGGTTGCATATCTGGTGATATATCGAATTAATTTTTACTTTCTAAGGTTTCCTATATAAAGAAGCCAAAAGGTCAATTTCTGTATTTTAGATATTCAATCCTAATGGGTGTAAGGGGGTTGTACGCTTTACAAAGCTTCGACATATTTCTTAGGTTCGATGAGATATTAGATCGCTTTTCACTTCCACAGACTTTTTATATAATCGCCTACGAACCCATTTCTCAATTTTTCTATATTCAACCCCCAAAGGTTTGTATATGTTTTCACAATTTTTGCCATTCCTTAGTTCTGTAATATATAAAATTGATTATTACGGCAACCAATTCACGATTTTTCGAATTTCCAGAGCCAAGGAGGTGTGAAGGTTTGCTTACGTTTTCACAAATTTTTCAAAATCCGTCTTGTCTCATGAGATATCAAGTTGCTTCTTATGAAATCGTCTATAAACCTGGTTCACAATTTTTTCGAAATTCAAATCCAAAGTGGAAGTAATGGGTTTGTATACGTTTTAACAATTCGTTATAAAGGTAACAAATTCGTGTTTACTTCTATGGGCGTTTAGTGTACATAATCTACCGAAATTCGAGTAGTCCACACGGGTTTTTTCAATGTTCAATGTTTTCATAATCTCGAAGCAACTCATGATACACTCCGACTTTGACCGCTCCCGAACTTTGACCCGAAAAATAATAAAGTTTCGCCCAGACCATTGGCAGATTTTGTAGATATGCATTAGCTTTTCAAAGAGTACCCTTGGATTTTCATCAGCCCATATTCTGTAATTCTGCTTATTGACGTAGCCACTGAGATGGAAATGAGGCTCATCAGAAAATAAGATTTTGGTCGCAAATCGATTGTCAACTTGGTTTTGCTCATGCAATTGGCGAGCGTAAGACGCTCAAATGGTCAGTACTTTGCCAAAGACTGTACTACCAAAATGTCAAAACAGATTTCAAAAATTATTTGAGGTTTAAGCGTGGTTCACAATAAACTTCGAAACGAGTTATTGTAACACCCTTTATAAGTTTTGAGTTAAATAAACTTGTCTATCAGTTTCAATGATTGGAAGACGAAAAATCTATTTTTAACGGCTTAAGAATGTTTCAATTTCCCGATTATCTTTATTAACAATTGTAGAATATCGTGCCTTATAAGCGATATTTGTTTTTGTTTGTTTGAAAACGTGTGGTGGATGACCGCAAAACCTAAAGGACACGATCGATTGAATTATTTCTGTGATAGTTTTAATTTCCATAGCTTGAAGTTGTCAGACTATTTCTATAGACGACCTTTAGTCAGCGTGATTCCTAATATAACTTTAGCCTCGATAATAAAATCCAAATAGTTATTCCGTAATTGCATATTGCCCCCAAATTTATTTTTACATAAACTAAAGTACTAAAAAAAGGTGAAGACACATTATTATTATGGACCCAAAACTTAAAGCCTACAACAATAGTCGAAATTTTTTTGGCACGAGTTTTCACTAGGAAATAATTCAATTTAATCCTTAATGCTCTGGGAATCCTAACAATAATCCTTTTCGGTAATGTCGTTGTGGTTACCGGATACAATGTCTAGCACATTCTTGGCGTTGAAGAGAGCCCTTGAATGTACGTATGGATGGATGTGTATAGACTTAGCCACATAGATGCAGAGTCTACAATCCTCCACTTGGATGGTTAGATAGAGAAAATCCGTTAAATTCCTAGAAAAAGGATAACACAACCACATAATTTTGCATCCCTTTCCGAGGACTACAATGCGAACTTGAGGATTAGCACGACCTGATGTATGCAATACATCGTAGTAAGACTCTCTAGAAGATTTCCTATATTGTGCCAACTGATACTAAAATATAATGGAATTGGGGACAAGGAATGTCTTCAGGGAGTGATTTATATCAGATCATTTTAATTCATTTGATTTATTTAAGTTAATATTAAATTCATTTGGAACAGGTTTGTGCAAAATTCATAAAATTATAACTGAAGTGCTTACAAATAATTATGTTTGTACCTGCATATAATTTGAAACGTGAATATAACGATGAGGGTACTTTTATCGACATGAAAGATTGGATTAACGAGTTTAATACAGAGGACTCGCGAAATAAGAACCCTTTTTTCATGAAAAAAAACCACGAATTACAATCTTCACCTTTGTGAAATATTTCAAGGTATTCAGAAAATAAATTATACAGACACATGCGTGAAAAATCATACATTGGCGTTGCGAAAGATTTTCCGAAACGTAATTATCCAAAAAAAAAATAAAGAAAAAAGGCCCAAACGCGTTTGCGTGCGGCATACTGTAGACGGCGGACAGACAGACTTTTTTTTACGTTCTTGGGGTCCACTAGTATCTAAACGTGAAAAAATAGGGTTGCAAATTTCTGGAAAATTTCAAATCGATCATGGTACCTTTTTATTAAAAAAAAATCTTATAATTTCGTGCGTAGAATTCCGTAACGCGTTTAGTGCTGAGATGCAACATCTCATTAGACCTAAGAAATATATCGGAATTCGTGAAAATGTACACAACCACTTTACAGCCCCTTCGTGATTTCATATCGAAAAATTTCGAAAACGGTTTCTAGGCCTAGAGTCCACAGAAGTAAGATTAATCTGTTAACTCGATATGCCTAAAGGTAAGGTGCATAGCTATTGGCAGAGATAGCTAGCACATAGACCGCTATATAGGTCCGTTGTGATCTCACTGCTCCATAGCAATCTGAGCCGTTTTGGACACGGTTTTTTGCACACGGCGCCCGCGGCTGACGGTGATATGCCTAAAAGATATAACGAAATTCGTGAAAATGTGGAAAAAAAACTTTTCACATTTTTTGTACTCCACGCCAATGAAAATCTGAACATTTTTATTACCTTTATTACTCCTGTAGTACATCTACATATGATTTTCAACTTTCTTGCATACGCTGTTTCCGGATACGCAAAATCACCCCACCTTCGTACCTTGCTTCCCTGTTAAAATTTTAGTTCAAAACCCACTCACGTTTTTAAACGTAAATTTTTTGGTGGGAGGATTGAGTGAACTACTACGAGTGGTATTATTTGGGGTGGAGGTAAAGGGAGCGTTTTAAACGAAAATTTTTTGTTTCTGTATTTAAGGAACCGCTAATGCTAGGAGGCTGAAACTTGGAATTTCTGTACAACTATATATCGCGTACGTTCAAAACATACTTACTTGCAAGAAGGCCTTTGGCAAGAAATGGGTAATAAAGCCCGCAATGGTTCACTATGGATATATATATCTATCGTAAGGCCCATCCTTCTTTATGGTGGCCTGGTATAGTAGACAGCCCTGGACAAAAGCGTGCACAAGAATAGTCTAACGAAAGTGCAGATGGCGACTTTCATAGGCATCACAGGCGCTTTGCAATCAACGCCAACAGCTGCAATGGAGATGATGCTGCTTCTGCTGCCAATATATATTCAAATCACGAATACTGCTGCCAAGAGCGCCCTGAGACTAGAAGAATCTGGTTGCTACTGGAAATCTGCGGATTTTATTATTTTCAGATTGTGGGATTAGCGAACTCACCGACTATATAATTTCGTGTCTAAGCTTCGATACTGGTTAGGTTAGGTGGGTGGCCAAACACATAGACCGCCAATGGGTTCGTTGTGATCCCACATATACGGGAAGAAGTACTCGTGTGCTCAAGACCAATAAGCCAGCCTAATAAACTGCAGCAGCTTGTCTAGCTCCAGGATACAGGATTCAATACTATTTTCCCTACGAGGGTAGACTGGGATAATCAAAAAGTGATAAGGGAATCTGAAGTTGCTGTATTCAAGGATGGGCCAAAAATGGATACTGGAACAGGAGCAGGGATTTTCTCAGCTGACATGAATATTTGTAAGGACGGAAATTCTGGGATAAATTTCCGCCCACACAAACTTCCGAAGACCAGAGGACCAGAGCACACTGAATTACGAATAAAATTAACTTAGAATTAAATAAACAACAAGGGACACAGAAATTACATAAGTGAGCAATATACAGAACATGAATTACATAAAACACAAAACATGAAAACACAGAACATGAATTACATGGAAACACAAAACATGAAACACAGAAGACAAAAGGAACACAAGAAACTTAAGAACCTGAAAGGGTGCACATTGGCATCAAAAGTCAAGAGCTACGACAATCCCACAGGCGACGTCGTTTGGACAGATAGAACCGCGGACAAATCGCATGTGAAGTACGGTTTTACTATATAGTGAAGGGTACATACATCAACCGCCGTGTTTCAAATCAAGTCGACCTATGTTTTGGGCAGAGGCTTTGTAAGTCCGCCAAACTATAGAATCGAGGAGACTAAAGAACTAACGACCGTCACTGACCGGTACCATCTTACGAGAAGGCTGAGGCTTTGTAAGTCTACTTCGAGTAGTTTGGGACTGTAGTGAGGATGCTGAGTCGATGCTAAGGCTGAGGCTTTGTAAGTCCGCTTATTATTGTCAAAGCCAATCATAGTCAGTAGGACAAACGCTCTGAATCAGCCAAGCAGCGACTAGCCAGCAGAGTATCGACGAGCCAAGCAGCGATGCACCAAGCAGACCAGAGCAAGCAGCGACGAGCCAAGCAGTGATAAGCCAAGCAGCGGAGCAAGCCAAGCAGAGCAGAACAGAGATTAGCCAAGCAGAGCAGAGACTAGCCAAGCAGACCAGAGCCAAGCAACGACAAGCCAAGCAGCAGAGCAAGCCAGGCAGAGCAGAGCAGAGACTAGCCAAGCAGAGCAGAGCAGAGTAGAAACTAGCCCAGCAGAACAAAGCCAAGCAGAGCAGAGCCACGCAGAGCAGAATAGAGCCAAGCAGAGACGAGCCCAGCAGAGCCATGCAGAGCAGAAAGTGGTTCAGTAGAGCAGAGCATATCCAAGCAGAGCAGAGCAGAAACTAGCCCAACAGAGCCAAGCAGAGCAGAAACTAGCCCAGGAGAGCAGAGCAGAGACTAGTCCAGCAGAGACAAGCAGAGGAGAGACTAGCCCAGCGAAAACAAGCAGAATTGCGGCTCAACGAGCAGAGAAAGTCACCTTGAGCAGAGCCCAGTAGCGACGAGCACAGAGCAAGCCACGACGAGTAGATCAAGCGGAACAGAGACGAGATGTCGTTCAGCGATAGGGTCAAGTTAAGGCAAGAGTCGTGCCAGGAGTCGAGCTACAACCAGCTAAGGCAAGCCATGACGAACGACGCCAAAACCACGACAAGCAGACACAGCAGAGCCAATACGAACAAAGCTGAGGCACGCGCAGAGATGAAGACAGGGAAAACAAAGCAGAGGCAACACGCGGAGACAAAGCCAGGGAAGGACGAAGACAGGGAGAACAAAGCAGAGGTAACACGCGGAAACGAAGACAGGAAGGGACGAAGACAGGGAAGGACGAAGACAGGGAAGAACGAAGACAGGGAGAACAAAGCAGATACCACACGCGGAGACGAAGACAATTAAGGGCAGAGCAGAGAAATTCAAGGCAAGGCGAGCAGAGTCGTACCCACAGAATCGTGTTGAGCAGAGGCGGCGATCAGGAACAAGTCAAGGAGAGTAGTGAAGACGCGCGGAGGCGAGCAAGGAGAAAACCCAAAAAAAATCAAGTTAAAATATATGTCATCAATTAGGATTAATAAAGTGAAGTCAAATCAATGAAATAAATGTTTGCAACGAACCCTGGCAACCGCTGAACATACCCCGGCACGAAAATGAGTCGTTACATATTCAAGTATCCTTTCGTCTGCCGGACTACAGCAGTATTTTTCAAGCCGAGGTTTTTGTCGTAAGCAGTGCAGTGGACATAATAAATTCCGCGACAAATCTTCCCGATTTATATAGACAGCCAAGCAGCAATGAAAGCTCTAAGCTCCAACCTAGTCAAATCTAAGCTAGTGAGGGAGTGTAGGGAGCGTCTGAAAACATTGCACGCAGCTCATAAGGTTTTCTCGTACTGGGTTCCGGGACACAAAGGGATACCAGGAAATGAGGCAGCCAATGAGTTGGCCAAAACTGGATCTGAAATTGCTGCTATACATGCAAACCAAGCGGTGAAAATACCCCTCACTTATGTCAAGAGTAATCTTGACAGGAAGGCAATGGAGCTGACCATTGGTAGATGGTTTAACCAAACTACATGTGAAACCTCCAGGCAGCTATAGCCAGCAATATATCCTAGAAGAACTGTCGATCTTCTGAACAGAAGTCGTATAGAGACTCGTAATATTACGGCAGTCATAACGGGGCACTGTCTCTTTGGCAGACATACACAACGCTTAGGCTTTCAATATAATGACTTCTGCAGAAGCTGCAGAAGTGAAGAAGAAGAAGAGAGCGTTAGGCATCTTCTTTGTGAGTGTTCCCAGCTAGCCAGCTCTAGGTTCAGAGCCATGGGCAGCTACTCCTTCTCCAGTTTCGGGGACATGGCTGAAACACGATGTGATTACTAACCAAGTTTATTCGCACCTGTGGCTGGTTCGACTAGCTATTCCCCTGTAGTAATACTACGATAACTCCCTATATGGGACTTCATTAAGGTATCACGGGTGTGGTATCACAATGGACCAACCGAACGGTCTAAGTAAGTCGATCCACGGTTTGGATGGCTGCCCACCATAACCTAACCCAACCTAACGTTCAAAACTAGAACTAAATCACGTTTACACGGTGATGGTTTTCGCGATATAGTTGAAGTCATGATGGATACTGTCATTATAACATCGTGTAAACTACATGATAGTTGCATTCACACTAAAATGTGAGCACTATCGCACTATCACATTTGACGAGAGAGGTAATAGGACTATTGCTAAATTTATGAAACTATCGCCATGTATACCATACTATTGCGATTTTAGCACTTTATCGATCTTTTTAGTTGACATCGACTTGTTTAATAGGCGTTAGATAGCCAACTATCGTATCGCCGTCATGTATGCACCATAGCGCCGCACTATCGCAATCTCGCACTGTCGCTGTGTTCTCTCGCGATAGTACTTTCATTAATAACAATCACCGTGAAAACGGGGCTTAAGGGGTTTTCAGTGTAACAACAATGTTTGCCTTTTGTCTAGTATTTTCAAAACTAAGTTCAATACAAGCAAAACCACACACTTGCTTCTTATGCTGCACGCTCCTAAGTCCCTTCGGAAGTCCTTCATTATCGTTATAGCCTAGTGATTCCCCGAAGGAGTGGAAGTCGCCTAAACGCTACACATCTTATAAGTTTATTCTTCTTTTCGTATTGTTCTTTGAAGTTTAATATCGCGTTACGCGAGCCCTTCGGGAATTCAAGTTGATTCGTTCGAGCTCCCGAAGAATTCAAAAAAGTACAGCAACAAAAGTATGAATATAGCGGGCGTCAACAGACAAATAAAAGCCTTCGTACTCTCTAAATCCCACAGAAGATTGATTTCTGAAGAGCAAGAAGGCTCGGTATTGCCAGCATCGCGGGCAAATACACAACGGGGCGGGATAGAAGGGCGGACGAAACGGGGTGCGTGCGGCGTGAAAGTAAAAAATAAAATTATCTCTAAGCAACAAAAAAACATTTCTTTTATGAGTCAAACGAGATGAAAAGAAGAATACGACCGGGAATAATGCATAATAAAGGAGCAATGGTGGAGTTTAGACAGGAGTCGGGGTGGGAAATGGGATTACCATAAGTAACAAGACGAAGTGAATTATCTCTGACAACGGGGAATTTCCATTTTCCTTTCATTTCAAAGATGCTCGCCGACATTAAGGTATTACCATATCACATTTCCTTTTGTTTTCTTATTGTACGGAGAAAGTGAAATTTCGCGTGAAAAGAAAAATCAGTCATAACGATGGACAGACAAATTGCAAGGTCCCCATGAAGCGGGGATGGAAGAGTCACGAAAAAAAATCCCTAGGTTGCCTAAAATCGTTTTTGTCCACCACCACCCCATTAGGCGTTACCGCCAAAAGTATGACATTCAATTCGGCTTCGAATTAGCACGTTGTAAACGTACTCGGTTTGACGTAAATGTATAGAGGGTTGTTCTGTACGCCGCCACAGTGATAATGAGAAATGGATATATTGAAATTTTATAGCAACCTATCAAAATTGGGATTTAATGGTCCCATGGCACTCCAGGCGTAATCGGTACTCTGTGGAATCATTTTCATACGTTCTCACATGTGGGTATTGTAGTGATGCTAAAATACCTGAGGCAACGCGAGTGACTTCGCAATTATTCGCAAATTGATGATTGAAACTTAACAGGTTTTATGACTTTCGATTTTTAATTGGAGCTGGAAATTGCCAGAGGAAAGAACGATTTTCGGTTTTTATGCTAATTTTAGAGTGAAATTTTTTTATAGGTTAATGGGGTCTATAAGCTGAAAGCATTTTCCTGCCTGTGAAACATCTACCCGAATTATAACAGAAGGAAAAATTATGATCTGGCAATTCCTTCTGATTAGCTACGATGTTAAAGTGGGATTGCACTCTCCATCCATTTCACTTGATTATTTTTTAATAATTCAATATTTAAAATAGCACAATTCGCTTGACCCCGCATAATTGTCAAATTGACGGTCTATGATGACCAGAATTCTGTTGGAGGTACTGGTCCGGTCATAGGATCGCCATATACCTAGATACGACACGCTTAACTTTTGTAGGTAATGGCTCAAATTGAATTTTGAAAAATGCCAGAATCAATACCGTTAAACTGAACTCAAGCTTTCATGAGTTAATATAAATTTTTAGAACTTATAAGCATCAGAAAACAATATGAATTTCGGAAATCATTTTTTCATCTGTTCCTATGGGACAATTTATTTTATCAAGAATCATAAATGTATCAACATTTACCAATTATTTCTGAACTAATTCTGTTTTTCAGTACCGAAAAAGCTCTGTAAAAGTGATTAAATTTTACTTTATTATTTTTTAATAATAAAGTATTGTGATCGACCTGAAATTTCAAAAAAATTTGCTACACTGAAATTTTGTATTTACACGTTTTAGGACTAGTAAACACCAAAAAAGCAAAAAAAAAAATGTCCGTCTGTCCGCCGTATACGCCGTACGCCCTACGCCGTACGCAAACTCGTTTGAAGGCGCGTAGCTCCCAAACCCGTTGAGGTATTGAGTTGAAATTTTTATGGTGGGTAGATTGGGTAAGATCCTACGACTGGTATCTTTTGGGGGGTGGCGGTGTAAGGGGGGATGAGGGGGGAGCGTTTTAGATGAACAATTTTAGTTTCCAGATCTCAGGAACCACTTATACTAGGAAGCTGAAACTTTGAACCTATGTAGTACTATGATAGTGGACTCATTTGCAAAATTATCGATAAGGGTTGAGGGGTGTAAAAGTGGGGGGGGGGGGGGAAACAATGAGTCCAAAACGCTTGAAAGCCGGGATAGAAACATTCTAAAATCTATATCTCCTGAACGTTTGATGTTAGAAGATTGAAACTTTGTAGTTGTTCTTAGGGATACTTCAAGATTAGACAAGGGCTAAAATTTGTAAGGGGGGTGTTGGGGTGTGGGGTTGGTGGGTCAAAAACTTTGGATTACAATATCTTTCGAACCAATAACACCAGGAAGAAAAAATTTAGTTTCTGTATATGTGATCACAAGAGGAGTCTCCTGAAAGTAAATTTTTTGAGGGGGGAGATGGGGCACGAAAGTGGGGGATAGCAATTTCTCAAAAAATGATATTTTTATATCTCAGAAACCGTATCAGATATGAGTTTGAAAATTTTACGGGAGTTGGGAGCGGTAGACCTCTAGTAGGGAAAAATTTAGTGGTGGGGGTGTAGGGGGTGATGGTGAAAAGGAGTAGAAGGAAAAAAATTTTGATTTTTATTTCTCAAAAACCGTAATGAATTGAATGCTGAAAATTTAGGATTATATAGAACCACTATAGAGACATCCTAAAAAATTTTTGATAGGGGTAGTAAGGTACTGGGGTGAGGGGTAGTTTTTTTATATCTCAGAAACGGCTTATGCTAGAAAGTTGAAACTTGATACGTATATGTACATGTGATATAGTAACTTAAGTAAAAAAGAAGTACAGATTTTTATTGACGTTCAGAGGTTGAGTAAAAAAATGTCCGTGAATCCACATTTTCACGAATTTCGTTAAAACTTTTAGACATGTCGAGCTATCATAGCAATTTTTCTTCTGCGGGCTATTTATACATATAAGCGCCTAGTAACGTTCTTCAAAATTTTTCGATATCTAACCCCTAAGGGGGTGTAAAGTGGTTGTGTACATGTTCACGAATTCTGATATATTCCTAAGGTATATTGAGATTTGGAATACACTTTTACTTCTATAAGCTTTAAACATAGTCGGGGATAAACCAATTTAAGTATTTTTCCCTATTAAACCCCCTGGGGGTATTGTTCAAGTTTTCACTGATTCCAAAAATCTCTTAGGTTTAATGTGATCGAATTCGCTTTTACTTCTACAGAATATTCTATTGATAAAAAAAAATACGTAAATAAATAAAAAAATCTGCCAACAGTCTGGGTGCAACTTTATTATTTTATGGGTAGAAGTCCGAAAAGTGTTTAATGACGAGATGCTGTGCAGGTTACTATGCGATTGACAACCTAAGAAATAACCAGGAGGCTATTTGGAACGTTATTTTTTAGGTTGTCAGTCGCATAGTACCCAACACCGCATCTCATCATTACACACGTTTCGGACTTCTACCCATAAAATAATAAAGTTACGCCCAGACTGTTGGCAGATTTTTTTTTTATAAATTAATGTGAATTCGTGTCATTTGTGTTAGTTTGGTGTGTGTCAAAGTAATCAGGTCTTCTCGATTCAATAGCTTTATTACAACTGCTCGTATAATGAGGGAGTTCGTTCAATTCATGTTCTTGCAATCTGTACATACATAGTTCAATTCAGTTAGTTCAATTCATGTTCTTATTCTAATACAATCTATAACAGTACATTGATGCCAAAATTTTTGGGAGAAACCCCATCCAAAAAAAACTTAATCTTTTCAAGAAAATTTAGTACAATTTTGGATTTTTTGGCATTAGTTTTATTATCTTGTTTTACTTTATTATTTCAATAATACAGTATTGTGATCGATTTTTAAAAAACAAAAAATTGTTACCCTCAACATTTTTTTTTCACGTTTCATGACTAGTAGACACGAAAAATGCAAAAAAAAAAATTTCAGTCCGTCTGTCCGCCGTACGCCGTACGCCGAACGCAAAATCGTTTGAAGGCTCGTAGCTCCCAAACCCTTTGAGGTATTAAATTGAATTTTTTTATGAATAGACTGGGTAGGCCCCTTGAAGTGACCCTATTTTGAATGGTGGGGGTGTAAGGGGGAACTGGGGGAAGCGTTTTAACGGAAAATTTTGGTTTCTAGATCTCCGCAATCGCTTACGTTAGGAGGCTGAAACTTGGAATTTATATAGAGCTTCGATAGTGGACCCATTTGCAAAAAAATTGAAATAATGTGTCCGAAACGCAAGAAAGCCGAGATCACCACATTCTAAAATCCATATCTCCTAAACGGTTAATGTTACGAAATTAAATCTTTATGAATATCTGTAGGTATACTAGGAGAATAGATCGGAAATAAATTTTTTAGTGGAGTCAGTGGCGTACGGTGGTGGGGGGTGAACAACTTCAAATTACGATATCTCACGAACCAATTACACTAGACAAATGAAATTCGGTTTTAAAATTTGGTGTATAAAGGATGACAAATGAAGTTTGCTGAAAGTAAACGTTTTGAAGGGGGCGGTGGAGCATGAAAGTAGAGGGGTTTAATATTTTTTTATAAAAAACCACGTCTCATATCTCAAGAACAGTGTAAGATAGATACTTAAAATTTTTACCAGAAGTAGGTTTTTGAGGGTGTGGGTGTAGAGGGTGAGAGTGGTGAAGGGTGAAAAGGTAAAGATTCCGATTTTTATATCTCGAGAACCTAAAATGATAGAAATCTAAAACTTGGCATTTGGATAGAGCAATAGTAGTGGCATGTTGGAAAAATATAATTTTTATTGGGGTAGTATGGTACGGGGGTGAGGGATGTTTTTCCTATCTATAGAACGGCTTATGCTACAAAGTTGAAATGGGGTATCTGGGTTTCCTATATAGACTAGAAAACTAGAAAACTATTGTCGTTTGGAAGGGGGGCGAAAAAAATTATCAGTGAAAATTTTTCGTTATATCTATTAGGTCTTTCCAAATATTGAGTTAATTTTTATTCTACGGAATCTTCATATAAATACCTAGAAAGCGTATTCAGGATTTTTTGAAATTCTACCCCTAAGGGGGTGTAAGGGTGTTGTATACTTTTTCCACGAATTCTGCCACATCCCCCAGGTCTAATTAGATTTCGACTATTTTTTACTTTCACGGGCTTGAGTAATAATAGCCTACAACTTTTTTTTAATTTTTTTCCTTTTTCAGCCCCTAAGAGGGTATAAATGGATTGAAAACTTTTTCACGAATTCTGTCATTTCTTTTAGAGGTGATAATAAATTGAATTGTTTTTACTTTTTCGTGCTGTCTTCATATTTATCTTTTAACTCCTTTCAGGATTTTTGGATATTCAACCCCCAAGTGGGTGTAAGGAGGTTGCATATGTTTTCACAGATTCCTACATATGGCGCCAAAAGCCCTGCTTATAGATATATCGAATCCATTTTTCCTTCCTAAGGTTTCCTATATAAGCGCCAAAAAATCAATTTCAGTATTTTTTGATATTCAATCCTAAGGGGTGTAAGGGGATTGTTTGCTTTCCAAAGCTTCGACATATTTCTTTGGTTTGATGAGATATTAGATCGATTTGCACTTCCACAGACTTTTTATATAATCGCCTACTAACCCATTTCTCAATTTTTGGATATTCAGCCTCCAAGGGTTTGCATATATTTTCACAAATTTTGCCATCCCTTAGTTCTGATGAGATATAAAATTGGTTATTGCTGCATTTGATATAATGACCTAAAAACCGATTTCACGATTTTTCAAATTTCAAGAACCAAGAGGGTGTAAAGGGTTTGCTTACGTTTTCACAAATTTTTCAAAATCCCTCGTGTCTCAGGAAATATCAAGTTGCTTCTTATGAAATCGTCTGAGAACCTGTTTCACATTTTTTTCTAAATTCAAACCCTAAGTGGAAGTAATGGGTTTGTATACGTTTTAACAATTCATCATATCTCTTAAGTCTGATAAGGCAACAAATCCGTTTTTACTTCTATGGGCCTTTAGTGTACATAATATACCGAAATTCGAATAGTCCACACAGGGGTTTTTTCAATGTTTAATAAGCTAAAAATCTCTATTTTAAATATTTTTATTTTAAGAACAAAATTAACTTTCCAAGAAACGTCATAGTCTCGAAACAACTGGTGATATACTCCGACTTTGACCGCTCCCCAACTTTGACCCGAAAATAATAAAGTTTCGCCCAAACCATTGGCAGATTTTTTTTATCATTTTAGTTTGGCGTCTCTGAATCCTTGAAGCTAGTAGTGAATCAGTACTGGATCAGTAACTACTACAGACCAAGATTTATCATATAAAGTATTTCCTTGTACAGCGTTTGGTAGCCTCGATGATAGAGAATCCTCTTCAGAATAATGCGGTTCTCGGTTCGTGTATTTATATTTATCACCAAATATCTTATATTTCTTACTTTTCTCGCTGTACATAGAGAAAAAAATAAGTGAAAAAGACAAATAACCAGTTCTTTTGTAATTCGGGTTGTTAAAGTTTTCTTCAAATCCGGAACGACGGATCAACGAAGTTCGATTCTTTCATCAAGATTTTAATTATCGCAAGAATCATTCCAAAAGAGACGCCTTACTATGTGCTAAGTGAAGTGCTGCCAGGTTTTCGTTGGAAAACTAAATTGTCTTGTATTGTGTTCTATAATCGATTCCTATTACAATACAGACACAAAACCATACACATACAGTACAGAAGTCAATCCCGGAATCAATTTTATTTTACTATTTTTTAAAACCAAAGTATTTCAACTTGGAGGGAAAACAGCATAACTAAATATACTTCTGCGTACGTTATGACTTTTTTTTTACAGAAGAAGGATGCAATTTTATGCTTCTCATTTTCCCATAAGAAATTAACTTTATATGTACTTCTAATTTGTAGTGCGACCTCCGAGCAGCTATTATTGTTAGTTCAGTAGCGTTCTCCGCTCGAACATCTATATAAGGAAAGCACTTTTAAAAATGTTTTCTTATTATTACAAAATTTCACGATTAATACGGTATTCATGCAGTACTGATTCGATATCTGTGTTCAGTACTGAATGAATTAAGTTTTTTGGTAATTTATTATTTAGAAATGTAAGCGTGTAAATGATCTTGGAATATCGGTGGAGAGCTCGCTGCCGCTGCTTTCTGCCGGTAGTGGTTCGCGACCTTTAAGAGTGCGCCGTATATATGGGGTGTTAATGCCCATCTATCGTAACTGTCCATTTAAATTTCACCGAAAGTTTTAACACGTACCATAAAGAAGAAGACAATTTTACAATTTAGTGCAAAAAATTGAGAAGACGTTGACAGCCAAGGAAATAGCGTTATGCTCTTTTCTTGACGTTGAAGGTGCTTTTGACAACACTTCCTACAAATCCATTGAATTACTTACTCGTAAGATAGGAGTAGAAGAAACGGTAACGAGATGGATAGTAGCGATGCTTGACTCTCGTAGAATCTCGGCTCAGATCGGAGGTAAAGGTCTCACTGTACGAGCGGTGAAGGGATGCCCTCAGGGAGGTGTACTCTCCCCACTACTGTGGTGCATTGTTGTAGATGATCTCCTTAAGGATCTGAGCATCAAGGGTTTTGAGACTCAAGCATACGCTGATGACCTGGTGATCACTGTAAGAGGTAAACATGACTGTGTCATTTCGGACCGCATGCAAGAGGCCCTAGAGATAGTAGATCACTGGTGCATCCAACAGGGATTAAGTATAAATCCAAGTAAAACAATTATAGTGCCATTCACTAGAAGACGGAAGGTAAACTTAAGGCCCCCGATTGTGAGAGGAACTACAATTGAATTCTCTTCCGATGTCAAATACTTGGGAATTACCTTGGACAAGTGTCTGACTTGGAATTTACATCTTAATAACATCTCCACACGAGTAACATTGTCTTTTATGGCGTGTCGAAGGCTCTGTGGTACCACTTGGGGTCTCAGACCAAATATGGTATACTGGACCTACAAGTCTATTATAATACCAATGATCACATATGCCGCTATGGTGTGGTGGCCAAAGGTTGAACAAATCACAGCACAGAAGGCCCTGCAAAAAATTCAGAGGCGTGCCGTTCTTAGCATTACAGGGGGACTTAAATCATGTCCCACTGCTGCAATGGAAGCCATGATAGACTTGGCCCCATTACACTTAGAGATAAAGAAGGAGGCTCTGAGAGAGGCCATAAGGCTACAGCAGTACAATAAATTCAAGGCAGGAGACCTTGTCGGTCACCTTAAAATTCTACAGGAATTTAATCAGAAGGACCTAACCGACTCAGTAAACGATAACATGCCAAAGGTATATGATTTTGAGAAACCATATATGGTGACTCTGGGAGATCGTGTATCATGGCAATCTGGTCTACCAGATTTTGGGGAAGGTGCTTCAGTCTGGTACACGGACGGCTCTAAAACCTATAGTGGAACTGGAGCGGGCGTATTTGGACCCAATTGTAAAATATGGACGGCAATGGGACAAACCGCCACTGTGTTTCAGGCTGAGGTACATGCCATAGAGCTGTGCGCAGGTAAACTTCTACTGAATAAACCAAAAGGCGCTACAGTTATTATCCTATCTGACAGCCAAGCGGCACTGCTAGCGCTGAAATCTTATTGTTTCCGTTCTAGGCTTGTGTGGGACTGTCATACTCTTCTAAAAGAGCTGGCACATCATAATAGTCTAACCCTGATGTGGGTGCCAGGACATGAGGGTATTCCGGGTAATGAATCGGCTGACCAGCTAGCTAAGCGAGGAGCCAACTCACCAATGATTGGCCCGGAACCATTCTGTGGAGTAGGTAAAGGCTTCATTAAGGATGGTATTTTTAAGTGGATAAATCTTCAGGTGGAAGATTATTGGAACTCACTTTCAGGACTTAGACAGTCAAAGAAATTCCTGACCTTCTCAAGTAGGAGAGCGTCGGAATTCCTTTCCTTAAGCAGGTATAACGCACGGGTCATAATGGGATATTTTTCCGGACATTATTTCCTTAATTATCACCTTAAGATCATCGGTAAAGTATCACTAGATACATGTTGATTCTGTGATATCACATCTGAAACCACGGCACACATTCTGTGTGATTGTGATGCAGTGGCCAGATCAAGAAGGCAGATTCTCGGTGGATTTACTCTCACCTGTGAAGACCTGTCGAAGACTCCCCTGAGTAAAATCATCTCTTTTCTCAAAGGAATAGATATGGCCTAGGGAGTGGTTAAGAGCCAGGAACAAAAGACCTCTTAGGTCGTAGTTCGAGAAGTAGTGAGGCTTCTTTAGGCTCTACCAGTCTTAAATAAATAAATAAATAATAAAATCTGGGGTATTACATAAGCCATGACTTAATTTAATCGATCTTTGAATTTCCTTTTTGTCACAGATTCATTTTTTTGCGGATTCCAATTCGAAGCTGTTTTGAGTTGGCTTCCTCAAAATAAGACTCACCCATTACGACTTTCTGGTCTGAATTTCATGTCTAGGACTATCTCGTCTGAAATTGAAAATTGACCAACAACCAAATATTTTGATCACGTGGAAATAACTGCCAAACTCCATCACATAGAACACGAAATTTACCTGCATCCTGATTTCATTGTTATTTTCCTGACAACAGCATTACTACCACTCAGCACCATAGACTCCACCGTTCCACATCAATGAAATTTTCCTTTTACGAATTAACTGCACCAGTTATTTACGTTTGCATCCTGTAAATGCGGACACGGAATGGTCCCACTATATTCCAGGAATGGTTTTCGTAAATACTGGAGCGTTTTAGAGATAGCGCTAGTAGCTGGCTAAGGTTGAAATACAGGGCAGTTTAGGCTATATCTGGTTGCACTTCATCACCCCTTACTAAGCATTTGTTATGGAAGGAAGCGATAGTCGTTTTGCCCTCCGTTGTCGATAATTCATGCTGACCATCTTATAGCTGCAAATTTTCAATTCTAATTTCGAGTGTAATCAATAAACCAATATTTACATGATAGTGGCTCTCGACTTGTAACCCAGAACCACCCCCATCATTAGATAACGCTTTTGCTTGTTACACTGTTGTTTGGAGGGTGCAAATCGAATCCGTTGAGAGTATAGCGAACCAGAACAATAGGGGCTCAGTATTCGGATCATAATGTAGGGAGCTCTGTTCAATTGCAATAAGGGCTACATGTATAACGAGAATTTCCCATGCAGGTTGCAGTTCATTATCCATTTGTACTGACTCACCTGCAGATTAGCTTACATTCCGCCTAGGATTCTTAGAGGTACTTTCAAAACATTTCTACTCGTCAAGGCTTGTTCTCATTGATTACCCAAAAATCCGTTCTGAGAAATTGCTAATTTTATGGAGTGCATCTATTATGGCGTTGTTGTGCACAAGTTTCATTCAATTTGTAATTGGAGTTGTATTTAAACCGATCCCTCGAAGGTGCTTTTCCAACTAAGGAAATGAAAAATAATCGCATGGACTAGATCAAGAGTATCGATAGGACGGGTCAAAAAGGGATACTTGGATCGATTCGAAAAATAATACATTTTATAGGCCCTAAACAAGTGAAAGTATAATTTTCAAATCAAATATGACTCAACTATTTTGTGATTCAGGTTTGCTTTAAAATTTTAATCAAACCCGGCTCGACGGATCAAACAATGTTCGTTTAAAATCCAAAAAACGTTGTTGGAAAGTTGAAATTTTTTAGGGTAAGTGGTGACTTTTGGAAGGTGTGGGGGTGGGGCTGAAGGTGTGAGAAGTGAGGTTTAGGATGCGTTTTAGTCGAAAAAAAATTGGATTATATTTTAATATCTTCCAAACCAATTAAATTTAAATAAAATAAAAAATTTCGTTGCGGTATTAAAAGTGGAGTCTACCAAATGAAAAATATTTGGAAGGGGAGGGGGGTGAAGATGGAGCACGGAAGTGGGAGAATAACAATTTTTCATAAATATAAATTTTTATATCTCAAGAACCATACCAGATATGAACTGAGCATTTTTTCAGAAATTAGGCCCACTGAACCTATAGCAGAGAAAAAAAATTTTGTGGGTGCAGGTATGAGGGTGATGATGGCAGGGGTTGAAAAGGAAAAATTCTGTTTTTTATTTATTGAAAACCGCAAAATATAGAAAGCTAAAAATTTACTATTATATAGAGCACCTATAGAGGCATCCTGGGAAATTGTTGATAGGGGTACCGTGGTATGGTGGTGGGGGATGGTTTTTTGTATCTCAGAAACGGTTTATGTTAAAAAGTTGAAACTTATAACGTATATGCAGACGTACTACAGGAACAATTAAACAAAAAGGAGTTCATATTCTCATTTTCATACAAGGGTAGTGTTAAAAAAAATTTCTATGAAAAATGTTTTTTCCACATTTTCGATAAACTTTTAGGCATGTCGAGGTATCAAATTAATTTTACCACTATAGGCTCTTTAGATAAGCGCCTAGTAAAGTATTTTTCGATATCCAAACTTTAAGGTGGTGGAAAGTGTTGGTTTACATTTTCACGAATTCCGATATATTTCTTAGGCCTAATGAGATATTGAATTCGCTTTCACCTCTAAGGGCCTTCAATATAATCGGGAAAAACCCGATTTAAGGCTTTTTCGATATTCAACCGTCTCCCCTAGGAGGTAGTGTTCAAGTTTTCACAAATTCCGGCACATTTTTTTGGTTTAATAAGATCAAATTCGGTTTTACTTATATGGTCTTTACATTGATCTAAAAATAAATTGTACGATTTGGTAACCCTCTAAGAGGGTGTAAAACGATTGTGTACATTTTTATGAATTCCGACATAACAGTTAGGTCTGGTGAAATATCTTCTAAAAATTGGTTTCAGATTTTTTTTGATAGCCACCCCCGAGCAGCGTTGTCCCCTTTTCGGAAATTTTAGAAGCAGATCTGGATCTAAAAGCGTAGTAGATTTCAAAGTTTCGTAGTAGATTGAAAATTTCAGTAAAATGAGTGAAATAGACATTTTTCATAATCCACTAGATTTATTGAAAAAGATGAATTCAGTCCGGTCGCGGTTTTCTCTTGATAAATAATAAACGGATTGGCCTAAATAAATGAAATTAATCTATTTTCTTATGCAAGATATTATGCTGAATTGCTGGTATGGCAACCCATTAAATATCTCAGTGCTGATATATCACGTACACTCATCAACTAACAGATTTAACGACATTTCTAAAAGCCAGTATTTCTAGCCGCAGTTTAGTCATAAACATTTTCAGCCCATCAAAATCGATCAACTTTTACTTTATCATTTTAATATTATAAATTATTGTGTGTGATCGATTTAACAAAAAATTTGCTACCCAAAATTGACGAAATCATTTAAAGACTCGTAGCTTTCAAACTCTTTGGGTAGACCCCTTTATGTACCTACTTTTTAGAGGTGGTGTGGGGAGGGGTTTGAACGAAAAATTTTGACTTTAATATCTCAGGAACCGATACGATAGGAAGTTGAACCTTATAACTATATAGGTGCCTTTTCTATCTCTGAAGCGGCATATGTCAGAAACTTGAAACTTAGTGGATATATGTAGATGTATTACAAAAGGAATTAAAGTAAAAAAAAGAATCTGCCAATAGTCTGGACGCAACTTTATTATTTTTCGGGTAGAAGTTCAATGCGTTTAAGATTGATGCGGTGTAGGTTACTATGTGACTGAAAACCTAAAAAAATGGATAGGACGCAGTAAACTGTAGTAATATAATACTACGTAGTTATTACGTGATTAGGAGGTTTTTCGTGATTTGGTTTTGGGCCATTACATGAAATCGGAAATACGTTTGTAGGCGATTATATAAATAGTCTGTGGAAATGAAAACCAGTCTAGTATCTCATCAATCCTAGGAATATCTTAAATATCTAAAAATCCTGAAATTAACTTTTTGACGATTATATAGGAAGCCGTAAGAAGTAAAAATGAATTCAATATCTCATTAGAACTAAGAAATATGTGGGAATTTGTGAAAATATATGCAACCCCCTTGGACCCACTTTGGGGTTGAATATCCAAAAATCCTGAAATGAGTTTTTAGATATATATTAAGAAAGCCCGAGGAAGTGAAAACCAATCCGATGTCTTATCACTCCTAAGAGATATGACGGAATTCGTGAAAACGTGTTCAACCCGTTTATACCCTCTTAGGGGTTGAAAAAAAAAACATTTGAAAACAAGTTTTAGGTGATTATTAAGCATGTCCGTGGAAGTAAAAAATTATTCGATATCTACTCAGACCTGAGGGATTTGGCCGAGTTCGTGAAAATGTATACAACCCCTTTACACCATCGTGGGGGTCGAATTTCAAAAAATCCTGAAAACACTTTCTAAGTATTTATATGAAAAATCCGTAGCATAAAAATGGATTCAATAATTGGAAAGACCTAATAGATATGATGAAAATCGTGAAAACATATGCATTCCATTTTCACTGATCATTTTTTTCGCTCCCCCTCTGTATGCCAATGGATATTTGAATTTTTTTTTCAATCTAAATGACTTTTCTAGTTGACTTACATATACATTCCGAGTTTCAACTTTCTAGCATAAGCCGCTCTATAGTTAGGAATTTCGTCATATCCCTTAAGTCTGATTAGATATCAAAAACGTTTTACTTCCACGAAAATTTTTTTTTATAGCCAAAGAAACGTGTTTAAAAATTTTTACTTTTGAACCCCCGAGAAGGAGTTCTCACGAATTCCGTTATATCTCTTAGGTCAGATATTAAATTGGGTTTTATACTTCTACGCACTAACTTTATAATGGCCTAAATATTAATTTCAGAATTTTTGGATATTCAACCCCCAGGGGGTGGAAGTGCGTGTTTTGGTATCTCATATGTCTGATAAAATATAAAATTGGTTCTTAAGTGATCGCCTAAGAACTGATTTCACGATTTCTTAAAATTCAACTACCGTGATGATGTGAAGGTGTTGCGCTCGTTTTCACAAATTTTGCTTTATTTTTAAGTTCTGATGTGGTAGCAAATTGGTTTTTAAACTAATTTCGAGTATTTTCTTTAAAATCAACCTTAAAGTGAAGTGTAAAAAGGTTATATACGTTTTCACGATGATATGACGAAAGTCGACATGTTTACATGGAATTTTTATACTCGTATGTACAATCACCTAAAAATCGATTTCAGGATTTTTCGATATTTTTCTTTCAGTTTATTTATTTCAATGTACATAGGTATAAAAAACCAATGATGAATGTTGAAAGTTTTATCTAACAAGGAGCTATTCTGCTCACAAAATTAAGTTCTCAAAAAACCTCCTTATCTCGAAACTTCCGTAAGGTAGGGGTGGCTGTGGCGTGGACACTTTTGGCGCACCAACTATTTAACCACTTCGTAGACTTTGACCCGAAAAATTGTAAGGCTTCGCCCAGACTATAAAGACTATATAAAGGTATTACAAAAGGTTGAATTTGCTCTATATTATTAGTTTGCGAGTCGATACAGGGCAAGAAAAGGTAGTAGAATTGAACCTTTTCGTAGCAACAATTCTTTACATGGAAAAAGTAGCACATTTACTACAATTGTAGTAGGGAAACAACGCTGCCCTGGAGGTGTATATTTCGATATTGTATCCCCTATGTTTGTTTCTATTGAAATTAAAAAAAATATAATTAATTAAAAAAAAAGAAAATCAGTCTGGGCTCAAGTTTATTATTTTCTGGGTATAAGTCCGGAACGCATTTAATGCTGAGATGTGGTGTAGGTTATTACCGAAAAAATAACGTTCTAAATAGTCGCCTGGTTATTCTTTAGTTTGTCAGTCGCTTTTTAGCGTACACCGCATTTCAGCATTAAACGAGTTCCGGACTTCTACCCAAAAAATAATAAAGATGCGCGCAGATTTTCTTTATTATTCCCATCCTAAAATTTGTCAGTTTAGTATTTCGTCCTTTGTGCAACAGCGGTATGTTTCCATTGTTATTTCCAACATTACAGTTCCCAGAAAAAAACTTCAACAAAAATGTTCCAAAGGCTATTAAATAACATCAAACGTCTTAATTCTGAAAGGATAAATCTCGGTGGTAAACTTGTTCACAATTCTTCATTGAGTTGTTAAGCTAAACTTTTATTTCTGGAATGTGGTATGTGGGAATTCGCCTTAAAACTCTTGCTTTATTTGCGGAGAGAATTGAAAGCAATGGCTCGTCCTCGTCGCATTTCTCAACTTCTGAAGGACACTTACATTAATTATTTCGGCTTCAATATCAAAAACCAATACGATGAATTGAGTAGCGACAAACATTTGTATATCAACAAATGTCAAGATTACTGAGTGGATGAAAAGCATAAAAAAGAGGTCCTTTGGTGTTGGAATGATTTGGCGGTAACTAAAGAAACCGCAATGACGACTGCTATTTTTGAAATCCGGAGTGTATTGGGATATTGGTTGAAAAGGAAAATCAGCACAACGAATCCTCTGCATACTCCTATATCGTGACCTTTTTCACATAGCGAGGACTAACTTGTACTTAGTACACTTTCAGCTACAAGGGAAGGACATGAAGAAAAATAATCGCCATCAGATTCCATCGAAGTTGTCGATGATTTGGCGTGTGTTTAAGCTAAAGTAATCCAATTCAGTTTTGGTGGTTTGTTTGTGATCAGGGACGCTCAAAGAAGCGAGAAGAACGTTTCGCCAAGGGCAACGTTCTACGCAAACAGACCTTGTTCCTAAAATAAAAAAAAAAATGTCTGGGAATCATTCCAATCACAGACCGCTTACAATCACATCGTTCTTGGCATAGCTAATGAAAACCGTTTTCAATCCCAATCCAATTAAATATCTTCTTCAATTAAAAGTAATTTGGATTTCACCACGTCCAGTGAAAAAATAAACACAAGCAGTCTTTCGATCAACAGTTCTTACTCCTTCAATTCAAGTGTTTACTATTAGTCGGAAGAATTCGTAAACAAATCACTCTGATTCTAAGAACTAATAAAATAATTCGTTAATTTTCTAGAAGTTTACACTATCTGACAGCATTTGCCAGGGAAAATAGTCAAATATTTGACAGCGTGGCATACAGTGTAATGCAAGCTTAAAACCTTTCGTAGCTTCATTACATGGACTTTTTATCAACCAGACTGAATGAGTGGTCTTTTATATACAGACTTGTTCTCGTATCAAGGGATTTCTGGTGTTGGCAGTGGTATTCGGGGTTGTGAGATACGCTATAGCAACGCATCCCCGGAAAAAATTAATTTTGTGAATCTTCGATGGAACTCAGATTGGATAAAGGGAAACGCATTGAAAAGAAAGTCGATGTGAAAGTGAGACTAAGGTTCGATTTGGGTTGTAGGGAAGAAAAATATGAAAGCAAATAAAATCATACCAATCTCAATGAAACTGAAATTTAAAGAGGGAGTATTCTACTATATAAAATGTTATGAATTAATTTTTTTTTCTATGATTCAAATCGAGCTATCTCACAACTTTTGCTGAAAACGAAAGTTACAGTTTCTCACAAATACCTTGAATGCCAGGACTTTCATTACTATGGTGAACTATGCTTCGGAAAACTCGGAAGAGGAGACAACGATGGCTTTCTAGTGAGTATTAAAATTGCCATTTCGCGTGCTAGTTGTTGTGAACGAAGGCCTTGAAGTGAATATTTCGACTTGAAAAAGTCAAAATATTCGAAGGAAAGGAAGGTTCAGGAAAGAGTGGGCCAATTCCTACGTCTGAATTGGTGGCTGAAATCCGAGCGGAAGCGACACGCTTGCTGGCGGCCGGGACTAGCTACGGCAGTTGTGGGGGGGTTCTTGCCCAGATTTCAGTCCATAAACCCTTGGCCTGTACAACAAAAAAATTTCGTGTCGGCTTACTCCAGGGTGATTTGAAATTGGGACTATTTTCCCAATAGGTCGTGAAAGACCAAGAAGCGGTGGAGTGCGCGACTTCGCGATTTGTCAGGGCGCTTAGGTGTTATAGCGCCCTGCCTGCCCACCCTACCTCAGACATGACTGTCCAAAAAAACAACTTTGTCTTGGCCCCTTATTGAGGTTCAGGGTTGGGAGCTCAAACGCTCGGGTTCATTTTATACTTGGCTCTTCTAGCCTTTAAGCATCTTTATATAACAAAAAAAACAGCCATATAAGGCCCCTTCAATATATAACAAAAATCTGAAAAACAACAAAAACAAAAAATAATACCACAAAAAAAATATTGAAAAAAAAAAAAAAAGAGGAAAGAGAAGAAGAATATAGAAAAAAAAATATAGAAAAAGGAAACTCACCCCATTATTTTTTGTTTCACCTTGAGATTTTTAATTTGAAAATATGTTTTATTTTATTTCCGTCCGTCAGTCCTGTCAGTCATATTTTGTTATTAATTATTATTATTTATTTTAATTTTTACTTAATTTCTTTATGTATTTCATTATTTTTTTTTTAAGATCTCTAATTCATTTTTAATTTTAATTCATTATAATTTTTAACTCAATGGGGATTTTTAAATTTATTTTAAATTTGTATTTTATAATTCTATTATTTATTAATTATTTCTTGGATGAACGTTGCTTCATTTTAGCCAATCCTTCATTTTATATTTTTTTTTTTTTTTTTAGAATTTTAATTCATTTTTGTTCTAATTTTATTTAAATTCATTTTTTTCTTTTTTTAATTATAATTATGTAGTATTTTAATTTTTCTTCATTTTTTTTTTTTTTTCAAACCAATCACAATTTCCAATTTTCGACAATAATAAATGCATAAATCCACCCGGATCGGAAGAATTCCCGAGAGATCGCGGTTTCGCAAATGTGATATTTGCGCGCCATATCACTCGTGTCATTTTATCGAAATTCATTATTTTATCCATATAATGGGGACAAAAAAAAACGGAGCACGCAAACAACGCGGACCGGTAGACAAAAAAAAATCTAAACGTTTGGGAATTCACAACGTTGTGGAATCAACTGAACTGCACTCAAGGTCGCCCCGTCAGGGAACTTTTCCGACACTTCGGACCAGTTGTTTTGGCGCCTTCAATTTCAATTTTTTCTTTTTTGAATCACGGCACACGCACGCACGTGAGAGGAATCGCGGAAATTCGCAACGTCGGAGGGGGGGGGGGAGGGGGGGGAGGGGGGGTAGTCGAACCAACAGAGAGAAAACCAAGGACAAGGACAAAAAGAAATTTCAGGCGACCGACTTTTCACAGGTTTTCTGCTCGCTCACTTCACCCACTTTTCGGCATTTTTACACGGTCGCGCTACGTCGCCGACCGCGCTGTCCGAAACGCACGCCACTTTTTTTCCCCTCTTTCTCCCGTTCTTTTCCAAAACTCCCGCTTCCGGCATATACCGAATAACTGTTCCTATCCCTCGCTGTTAAGTTGGTGGCAGTTGCGGGTGCGGTCACAACCCAGCGTAATGCTGAGTTTTGGGCGCACCCGCTCAGCGGAAATTTATGAGTTGTCGCTTGACAACTCAACATAGTAGCCAGTTTAATTGGAATTTCATTTGTTTAAAGTATAACGAACAGATGGCGCTGATCAAACTTCCAACAGTGGAATGAACCAGCGTCGTACTGACTCGGTGAAATTCGAACATGTCTCCCTTTTTTTCCACTCCGTTATTCCCTTTTTTTCATTTTATCTTTAATTTCATTTATTTAAATATACCGTGCAATTATTGTTCTGTTTTGATCCTTGCTTTGGAATAATCACTAAAAAAATTTAAAAGAGTTTGTGGAAATCTTTTTTTCAATAGTTTTTCAGACTCTTATCTAATAAATAAATAATAATAATAGCTTTCAGCTAATTTGACGTAAAAATAGCGTCATTTTGTTTGGTTTTCTTTAAATAATAAAATGAGAAAAGAAAACAGCACACAGAAGTCACGATTTCAATATTGCTATTCGCATTAAATAATCGCACTACCGGCAATGCTGCCTGAATTTTATACACACCTTGATCACCAAATCGATCTCTACTCCCAATCAAAATCGCTTTACAAATAGTCCCGCGTTGAACTGACCGTCGTCTCGCTGTGTAGTATACACATGGTTACAAAATCATAAAATTTGTTAACTGTTAATTTACTTATTATAAGAATACTATGAGCATTTTAAAGTTGAGATGCTTATAAGAAGAATCTTATGAGTGCAAAAAGATTATTACTAGAATAAAAACGGTATTAGAGAGTAAAGCCCCCCATAGACACGCGAGCATATTGGCGCAAACATAGGTTAGAGCGAGCCAATTCGCTCGTGTATGGCATTGTTGGCCGTTTGCGCAAACATGGTCGCCCAAAAATCAAAATATTTTGATTTTTCAGCGCCAACATGTTGTTGTTGGCCGTATGTTCCCTCGTGTGTGGTGATGTTTGCGCAAACTTCAGTGTTCAGTTGTTGAATTGCAGTTGTTGAAGTAGTACAGTCGTTATCGAGGCTTTATTAATGAATTAAGGATATAATATAATATTATTCAATTCAATCAATATTTATTAGCTTTTTCTTCTTATGCCTACCATTTTCTAATTTATAATGTAAAGAAAATATAACTTAATTATCGGGGCTTGTCTGAAACAAGAACTCATCTGCGCACGGAAGAGTTTTACCAAGGTGGTAAGTTGTAATGCTTGGTATGGCGTTACATGTGCCTTGTTTCTTCTACAGCCTTCCGATAAATAGTTTTATACAAGATCAAGTTAGATTTTATGTATTAAATAAAAGATGATAGTTTTATTTCACTGTAGTTTTTATTTGTGTGGTCTTTGGTCACTAGTTGGCGAAGATCTTTCTTACATATTGGTTAGTTTCCTCTTTATAGGATAGGAAAAACGTATTATGAAAATAAAAAGCATTTAAGTAATAACTGAATATGAATAATAAAATGGATTTGGGTAATAAAAAGAAGGGGCACAAAAACCCAAAAAGGCGGGACATAAAATAATTTTAGTCGCCCAGAATTTTCGTTTCCTCTTTTCTTTTTTCGCTCTACTAGTATAAATAGAACGGCACAGGGACACGTTGTTTCCATGGTGGAGTCCAATAAGCAACTGAGGCTCGCCAACATGCTCGCGTGTCTATTGGGGGCTCAAGTCCATGAAGTACATGGTCTATCATTATTTTTTACTTTTTCGTTCAAAGATGCCGATTTTGAAAAAAATAAGTCTCTGCAAATTTATTTCACAAAACGAGGTTGTATTAATTTAAGTTCGTTCTCTTTCTTTTGACACTCATAAGGAAAGTAAAACTCTAGAAAGAATAAGAATATTGTAGCAATTATTATGACAACATTTCGAGAGCATCGTGTAGGCTTATAATAATATATATAAATATTTTTATCATTAAAACAGACGGGCGTGTCTGGGGATAACAGGCGCCCTTTGTACCACCTTTTCAGTCTCGCTCAACGTCCTTCTTTCTCTGCCACCAATTGACCTGTTCGCAAAATACGTAGCATGCAAATGCGCCCTAAGACTAAGAGAGTCAAACCAGCTTAAAGCTTGTACATACGGGCGCAGTAACATCAGCCTACCTACAACAGGGACTACGGCCTATACAGATCCTAAGCTCTGGTTTGACAGGAATTTCGCCATAAACGTACCAAGCAGAGAGTACTGGAAGGTAAGAACCGGTGACACTGCGGGGTCGAATAACATCTATACGGACGGTTCTAAGATGGAGAACGGAGTGGACGCAGCCGTGCACTCACTTGATCTTCCAGCAAACTCTTGCTACAGACTGCCGAATAATTGCAGTATTTTCCAAGCGGAGGTACTGGCAATTCAGAAGGCGGCGGAGATAGCTCACAAATTGCGAAAAAGGGATAAGGCGGTTTTTGTCTATACGGATAGCCAAGCAGCCTTAATGGCTTTGAAATCCTGCACTATCAAATCCAAGGCAGTACTTAACTGTCGACGCGCTTTACGGAAACTGTGCTCAAACAGGAAAGTGGAACTCTACTGGGTTCCAGGGCACAGTGGTATTTTAGGAAACGAACTCGCGGACAACCTTGCTAAAAAAGGTGCAAACCTTGGGCAAGAAACCGCGGTTTCGGTACCGCTGCCTCTTAACGTCGTTCACAACACCCTAGCGCAGAAGATGCTAAGCCTGTCCGAGGCCAGGTGGCAGGCTACATCAACCTCCAGAACCACGGAACAAATGTGGAACACTCAAAATAAGAAAAAAACTAAACTCCTGTTAGCACTACCAAGGGCGCAATGCGCAACTTTAGTCAGAATTATTACCGGTCATTGTTTGATTGGGGCGCATCCGTACAGAATGGGGCTAATTACTAATGATCTCTGCAGGAACTGTAAGCTACCCGGGGAACAGGAAACGTTAGAACACCTCCTATGCAACTGCCCAGCTCTTGCTAGGAGACAGGTGAAGGCTCTTGGTGCACCGACCTTCACAAATCTTAAAGAAGTCTTGTTTAACAGCATGCAGAGCCTGCTAAACTTTACTACGGTAACAGGGACCTTTGAATTAAACGAGGAGCTCTCAGTACAGATCGAAACGCAAGCGCAACTATCATAGGTACATTGGGTCTCCTGTTTTTAGTGGTATCACTATGGACCCTCGTGGGTCTATGTGGGGCTCTTGGCCGCCACTGTAACCTAACCTAACCTAACCTATCATTAAAACAGCCACAACTTTTATAGTTGGGTCATTTCATCAAGAATAGCCACAAATGACGATAATTGTAACCTTACCAGTAAAAGTTTTTATGATATAGAAAATAACTATTAAAAACTGCGCCACTTAATAGTTATTATACTTTTGCTACACACTTATAATAATGTACATATAAGCCTAAATAAAAGTATGAAAGCGCTGTTCTCATAAACTTAATTCGTTTGCGCTCAAAAGAGTCTGGTAGGGTTTTATGAGATAAAAAATCGTTAATATCACCGTTACCGTTCAATCCAGAAAAAAATTAATAGAACATAAAAGGTTGGAAATCAGTTTTCCCAAAACTTTTGTTATATTGAACTTTTCAATTGGACTTGACACAGAAAAATAATAGCTTACATTTACTGAAATTTTGAAAAACTTGTTCAGCCGTTTGTCGTGATTTTTGAACAGGATTAATAAGCTACCACCAAATATCGTGACAACCATGTGGTGAAGCTCGAAAAGTTTAATAAATTCCCTGGCGAGAGAGCGAAAAGTCCATCGTTTTTTGTTGTCTAATTTACTCAAACCTACCCAACTCCACCGAACAAAGATTTTAAGGAATTAAAGGATATAAATATTATTGTGTTAAAATCGTTTCCATTAAGTCCAGAATAATTTTATATTTTACAACTACATAGCCAAGCTCAATCCAAAGAATTATAAGAAAAATTAAATCTACAGTGTATTAATGATCGATTCCAAAAGTACATCCCGCAAATTATCCTCACGCTTTTTATTGTCGATTTCGGACGGATCTTGCGAACTCTTCAACGTCCTTGCCGACTGAATCGAAACAATTTGCGGCGAACTGGCTGATGAATCGCTTCGTTCAGTTTTCGTCGAAAATTCGTCCGAATCCTTCGCGCAAACATTGTACAAATTTGTAATGATGTCCATGCGCATGCTCTTGATCGTAAGACGGCGTCGTTCGTTGATTTTCTTAATGGCTTCCGTCTTGAATTCGTGCTCAATATCACTGGACATTGAACGTAATTTTGAATTTATTTCGTTGATTATCTGATCCTTGGGTAGTCTTTGAGGAGCAATTGATAGACTCAGTACAGGCGTTTCACTTTCGTGTCCGTTTGTTGAACGTCTTGATGAATCGGGGATTCCCCGATGAGAGGATCCTTCTGCTGATGACGAATTTGCTGTGTATTTGACGCTATTTGAATTGAAATGCTCCATTTTTAAAGGTATTAATTTTTGTTTAATTCGTGCAGTGAAAAAGAGAACTATGGATTTTGTGGAAATTTTTCCTAGTAAACTATTGTTGATAATGGCATGAATGGAAAAATGAGTTTTAAATTTTTTGACATAATTTTTATTTGGCTTCTATGTTTTATACTAGAGCATAGTACTGGCTGGAAAGTACTTGGGGTTAAGGTATATAATTAGTTCCATACATGCATGAATGTGATGATTGTGGCAAAAACTTTTCTATCTCATTGAACTCAGATACAGTATTGTTCCAAGTTTCTTAAACTCTGAAAGTGTACCCAAAAATGGGATTTCCTTTCCCATTTCACTGAGTTAAGAGGCTTCACTGGTCCTTTCTGGAGCAGTTATGCAGCTAAGAGGCTATACTGTCTTAAAATCTTTTAACTGGAATAAAAATTGCCGGAATGTACTCTGTGATGCAAACTTGCAAAGGATAGAATAAAGAGACCGTAGCTTCATACGTCCACTTCAAATATTTAACAAAAGAAATTAATCTATATATATGCAGTATGCTAATAGCATTAAGGTCACATAACTCAAGAGACTTCGGGGAATTTACGGATTTGAATTATCACGGTCAGTGTGCTCGGAAATAAATACAAAACGTTCCGTGCAGTTTTCTCAAAAGACGTCTACGAATCTACGAATGTTTGCTATTATGACGAAAGTTTGAAAACAACTTCAACTAATTAAAAGCATTAAATTCATAGCGCGTACTTTGTAATCATTAGGCAAAATAATTGCTTTAAAAAAATTGAAATGAAAAACCTACGGCAAAAATCAATTTTAATAACAAGTTTGAGAGAAGGAGTCGCTGCCTGTGGTAATATTTTATGAAGGAATGCACTCCTTATCAGGTAAGTGCACACATGCAAATGTGAATTTGTAGATGACTCTATGCGGAATGTTGAAATTTTCTCAAAAGTTGCACATATAAAATAAACGCAGAAAGTGCAGATACGTGTTGTGCACTTGCTCCTTTACTGCTCAAAGTTCAGGAGGTCCTTCCAGTTAAATCATAAAGACAAACGTAGGATCAGACGAGAGGACGATTTTATGTAACCATTAGGCATTATGATATTAACGCTTATTAAACTGCTCTGCCAGATGGAAGATATATTTTCAGCAATATGCCAATATAGTTGCTGACACGACATGGAATGAAAAGTTCAGAACTTTTTGTGAAAACCTGAACTTGTAGCGAAAATTGTCGAAATTGTAGCAGGTACTTCGCAACTATCAAGTTTTAAAATTTTGTTGCTAGCAATTTCAAAACCTGCATACTTTTTGCTACTGGATTGTCGCAAGTAAGAACACAATTTCATTGTTTAAATTTCGAAATAGTTTTGAAGTGGCAACGAAAATTTGAAATGTTGATTTTACTAGGACTTTGTTGCACTAAGAAAACAGTTCGTTAATTTTTTTACTATGCACAAATTCATCCAGCTTAATAATTGTGGTGTACGAGGTAAAAGTAACTCTGCCATTAGTCGGGAAGCGGTTAAAATCGAGGTAAATTGGAATTGCCGACGCTCCTTATACCCATTAAATATGAATTGCGATTTGCGTCATATTCTGGGATGCAGTCAAAGTCGAAATAGCGCACTAATTATTTTGAGACAAGAACCGAAACTCGAGAAAAAGGACAAAAATATTTAGAATTTAATTTTTAATTTCGTTGAACTAAGAACTAATTCGATATCACATTGGACCTAAAAGGTATGACGATATTTGTGAAAACGTGTGAAACCACTTTACAGTAGGATTGTATAGTTCGCGAACGAAATAGTTCAGAAGACCGTTCCCATAACTGAAATGAAAGAACTAGTTCGCAGTCAGTCCCGCTCCTAGTTCCTTTTTCATTGCCGTTCGGAACTCTGTGAGACAATATACTAGTGTATCTAGTGTCTTTTTTTTTGCTCATCATGTTCTACTAGATCTACTGACCTTTTATTTCATCATCTTCTACTAGAACTACTGTCTTCGAACTACGACTAGTCATCACTGAACTCACCTGAAGTAATGAACTATGAACTAAAAGAACGAACTAGTTCGCAAGGGATGGGGAATCGGAAATGATCGCTCACTATGGTGAAATAAAATGCTCAAGCCTAGTATACAGTGATCTCTCTATATCGAAAAAACCTGTAATAAATTTTCGGTCGATTCGATTTCAGTTATTAAAATATACCATATCTAATCATATCTAAGATATATGTCAGAATTCGTGAAAATGTAGGCTACTCCCTTACTCCGCCTTAGGAGTTGAATGCCATAAAATCTTGAAATCAATTGTTAACGGATTACATTATAAGCACATGGAAATAGAAGGAAAAATATCAAAAAATCCTGCCATAAGCTTTGAGGTGATTTTATAGAAGCCTACGAAAGTAAAAATTCATTTTATGTCTAATTAAAACTAAGACTAGGAAAACGTATACAACTAATTTACACCCCTTTTAGGGTTGAATATCAAAAAATCTTTAGAACTATTACGATGCCTTTATCTGAAGAGTTTGTGGAAGTAAAATTAACTCGATATTATAGAAGACCCAAGAGATGTGACGATATTCGTGAAAATATGTGAACTCTTTTCGTTGTTCCTGCTCTGTATTCCAATGCGAATTCAATTTTGTTTACTCGCGCATCCACATAGGTACACTAAGTTTTACATTTCTAGCATAAGTCTTTCTTGAAATAGAAAGCATCCCCCCCACCACAGCATTGTTTTACCCCTATTAAAGGATATATTTTTTAGAACGTGCCACACATGGCCCTATAGTTCAGCTTTCTCTCTTTACTGGCTCTTGAGATACAAAATCATCACCTATTCCAATAAATTTGGTCACAAAATTTTTCCTGATAACGCTCCATTGGTACTATTTGTTGTATAAATAAAACCCATATTGTATAAATTTATAATCTGTTTTGACCTCAGCTGCATTTTATGTTTGTCATACAGGAAGTGATTTCATAAATGCCTTTCAGTTGACGTAAATCGTTAAAAGCCAACATACCATAATCGGTTAAAAGTTGTTTACATACCTATCTGTTATAAACCTGGTCATCCAAGTTGAGTCTTGGGCGGTGGGCTAACAACAATGGGTTATCCTCTGTTAATGTGAGGATTTAGCTCACAAAAGACTTCATCACTTGTTTCATGGACCCATCGGATGTCCTGACCATTCCCCTTCGCAAAATACTAGGCTTCATTGAAAGCGCAGGGATTGAAGAAGAATCATAGTCAAACCGGGGGACGTCACAATAGGCCGAACTGTAGCTGCAGTGACAGAGATTAACCATACCAACTTCTATTTCTAATCTCATCCCCGAAAAAAAAATTGTTGTTCCGAAAGCAGGACTAGATAGATCGATTGGAAAAAGGGGTTGGTATGGTTAACATCTGCCGCTGAAGCCACAGTTGGGCCTATTGTAACGTCCCCCCGGTTTGACTATGAATCCTCTTCAATCCCTGCGCTTTCAATGAAGCCTAGTATTTTGCGAAGAGGAATGGTCAGGAATTCCGATGGGTCCTTGAAACATTGACCGAAATGATATAAGCCTTTTGCGAGTTAAACCCTCACATTCACAGAGGATATGCTCTGGTGTTTCGTCTTCGTCATTGCATATTCTGCAAATTTTAGTCTCAGAGAGACCAATCCAATTGAGATGCTTCCTCATGTGACAATGTCCAGTCAGAGCTCCCACTAAGGTTCGGGTCTGATATCTACTTAATTTTAGATAATCAGATGTTCTTTTTTCCGAATGTTTTGGGATAAAAAGCTTTGAATGCCTGTTGCCCGGTGCCAAGTCCCAATGAATGGCACTTTGCGATTTTTGCCACATTCGGATGTTCATTCTGGCTGTACTTAATGGTATCCTACAGAATGGATATAGTCCCATGAAGTCAGCTTCTGAACCTTTCCTAGCCGTTAAGTCGGCCATTTCATTACCTTCATAGCCGCTGTGGCCCGGAATCCAAATGAGGTTAGCTCTGTTCTTATTTCCGAGCAGGACTAAGGTCTCGGATAGATTGGATCAACGCAACGACTCTAGTAACTCATTAAGGACTATTAGATCGCTTCTTAGCTGCACAAATTGGACGACGCGGCCGCTGAATCGATATGACTTTGTACGATGTAACTTGCAGGCCTGGCTCGATTTGAGCTGTCGCGCCATTGATGATGATGATGACAACACACTGTTATTAAAAAATAGTAAAGTAAATTAAGAAATAATAGGTAAGAGTTGTTGGTTGAAGTGATATTTAAAAGTCGAGAAAAAGAACGTGGGCCTAAAATTTGGGCAAGGCTAACGAATGCCACGTGTCTTGCGCAATGGCGATTAAAATGTCCAAGAACTGAAAAAAACCCTTCCTTCAAATCACTCGCTGCACCAAATTATTCACCACTTTACTGAGAAAACACAAAGAGATTTGTGCACCATTCGATCATTATAAAGTTGGATAACATTGTTTATTGTCCGTTGCCCAACTCCCTAGCCTACACCGATGTGCCTACGAGTAAATTTCCATCAGTTCTATAGATTCTAGTTTATACAATGCCCGAAATGCATAAGCAACAATTACCAACATACACAACAAAACGAGCACTTTGATTTCAATATCAAGTTCCAAATCTCTCTCCAAAATGGATTACACCGATAAAATCAATAGTAATCCCAGCCTACATCCAATTCATTGAATAGTCCT
The DNA here is from genome assembly GCA_951812415.1 of Beris morrisii. Taxonomy (NCBI): domain Eukaryota; kingdom Metazoa; phylum Arthropoda; class Insecta; order Diptera; family Stratiomyidae; genus Beris; species Beris morrisii. Next base: position 33,679,593 of record OX638313.1, on the reverse strand, counting down.
GACAATTTGAACAAGCCCCGAAACTTTGGCCAAACTTAAATTATTCTGCCCCAATCAATAAATTGAAATTGCGAGAAGTTAGTGTCGAAGTGAACATTGGGTTTTTGGTTCGAATTTCTGGATCATTTGCACTGTTGTAAACGAGCGAATAAGGGGACAAATCCACCCTTTCCTGGTTCTTCTGGGGCTCCTTAGAAAGGTTTTTCGCCCTCCGTACAAAATAAAAACGACACGTTTTGTCTTAAGTCGTGGGTAAAGGATAAAATATGCTACTGTAGATTTCATAAAGGCAACAAAAGTCGTGACTGGAATTTTTATGATTATTCAAAGATACGGAATGGGGGTGGAAAAATAAAAATTGAGACATTTTCAAAAGGACTAACGCCAAAGAAAGAGTCTATTGTTTAAAATTCACCTTTTTAATAAGTAATTTTAAGCTTTCAGTCGGAAAGGAAAGCGGTAGTTAACTCTGTAGCTATTTTTCAAAAGGGATGTACACTACATGAACAGGTGAATTACAGGGACTTGGACGTTTAGACGACAGTACTGCGCCAGGAACATTATGCAAATAGGACATAGCAATCGCCATTGGGACTCATAGGATGGTTCCATACGTGAAATCACTTCCTGCTTTTGTATCCAGCTCATCTCTATCTCTTAAATAACGTAAAGGATAACACTCCATTGTGAATGTGAAAGAAACGTAACCGGATGGAACATTTCGGAACCCCCTAAAATAATTTTCAAGTCTATACTTTGTAGTAGGTATGTGACTGCCATTTTTACATCCCAACTTCAAATTACTATCTGAATTTATACGAATTACGTGCAAAGGAATTTCTCGTATCCCGGGGAAAAATTCAGTCGTCAATGTAAGAGCGCTTCAATTTCGAGGACGAAGTGTTCCATTTTTAGTTTTAAAATAACTTCATTTTAATAAAAAGTAGAAGTAAAGATCCTAAAGAACGTCCTGAAAAGTATGAGAGCTTTAGCTTGATTGTTACCTTTTTTGAATTTCTGGATAACATAATTCTCCGTTTGAATTCCAGTCCAAAGCCTACATTATTTTTTATGCTTCAGATTAGAAGTAATTATAGGTTCATAACTGGATAATCGTCACTAATAAAGGACTAATTGCTGCGGTTGGGTATTTATCAGATGTGAGTTTCATTCTTCAATCTTTCTATAAGAATAAAAAAAAAAAATTTAAATATATATTTCAAGACGAAATTGTTCAAATATTTTAATCTATCCGATAAAGGCGAATCGGTTAAAAATAAATTTTTTTTATCAATTTTAGGACCAGTTCAACGTTTGATGCGCTAACAGATTAAGTTTGTCGCCGAACAGTTTCGAGCATTAAATATTACACTGCTGTACCATGCAAGAACACACTACTTAATACGATTGTTCCATTTCAAAACCAAGTAACTGTTTTTTTGAATATTTTACAGGTGTGTCAAAAAACTTACTACTATAATCAACCTTCATTAATAAATGTGGATATCCCGATATGTTAGAGTTCTCCTAGGTTATCGGTGCAACCCCCTACCGTGATATCGAATTATTAAAATTATATTTTTGAGGGATGAATAAAAATTGGTTATCAGCCTCTTCTTTAAAATTTTCTAAAAAGCACTTACTTGGTTTTAAAATGAGACAGCCGAATAGTATGCACCCGTTTTAGCGAATTTAATATTTTTATACTCTAGATGAAATCATATAGAGTATTATAAGTTTAATCCAGCCCAAAAGTTTGTAACGCATAGAACCAAGCCTCGGACGAAAAAAAGTTATATATTATTTTTTGTTTATTTGTGGCCAAAAACCTCAAATCCGCCTGACGTCCGTCCGTCCGTCCGTCCGTCCGTCCGTCCGTCTGTCCGTGAACACGATAACTCAAGAACGCCTTCACCTAGGACCTTGAAATTTTGAATCTGGATGTTTGGTTGAATTTGTAAGGCTAAGTTCGTTAACGGGCAAAATCGTCCTACTCCTTCGGGTAGCTGCCATACAAAATGTCCTTAAAACACGTCTTCAAGAATATTGGTCGATAGCTTCAGAAGGGTTTAAGCTACGTCTTTAAAATTTTGTATGTGTTATTTTTCCAATAGTTGGAGCTAAATATATGATTATGAAGAAAATCCTGTTAGTCCTTCGTGTAGCTGCCATACAAATATCCTGTCAAAATGTATTCACTTAATTTACAAAACTCACAATAACTCAAGTAATCTTTTAGCTACGAATTCGGAATTTTGTACAAGTTAGTTTTGAGTGAAAAGGAAGTCGGAGTTTACTAGTCAGCAAAATCCTTTAACTCCTTCTGGTAGCTGCCATACAAAATGTCCTTAAAACACGTGTTCAAGAATATTGGTCGATAACTTCAGAAGGGTTTAAGCTACGTCTTTAAAATTTTGTATGTGTTATTTTTCCAATAGTTGGAGCTAAATATATGATTATGAAAAAAATCCTTTTAGTCCTTCGTGTAGCTGCCATACAAATATCCTGTCAAAATGTATTCACTTAATTTACAAAACTCACAATAACTCAAGTAATCTTTTAGCTACGAATTCGGAATTTTGTACAAGTTAGTTTTGAGTGAAAAGGAAGTCGGAGTTTACTAGTCAGCAAAATCCTTTAACTCCTTCTGGTAGCTGCCATACAAAATGTCCTTAAAACACGTGTTCAAGAATATTGGTCGATAACTTCAGAAGGGTTTAAGCTACGTCTTTAAAATTTTGTATGTGTTATTTTTCCAATAGTTGGAGCTAAATATATGATTATGAAGAAAATCCTGTTAGTCCTTCGTGTAGCTGCCATACAAATATCCTGTCAAAATGTATTCACTTAATTTACAAAACTCACAATAACTCAAGTAATCTTTTAGCTACGAATTCGGAATTTTGTACAAGTTAGTTTTGAGTGAAAAGGAAGTCGGAGTTTACTAGTCAGCAAAATCCTTTAACTCCTTCTGGTAGCTGCCATACAAAATGTCCTTAAAACACGTGTTCAAGAATATTGGTCGATAACTTCAGAAGGGTTTAAGCTACGTCTTTAAAATTTTGTATGTGTTATTTTTCCAATAGTTGGAGCTAAATATATGATTATGAAAAAAATCCTTTTAGTCCTTCGTGTAGCTGCCATACAAATATCCTGTCAAAATGTATTCACTTAATTTACAAAACTCACAATAACTCAAGTAATCTTTTAGCTACGAATTCGGAATTTTGTACAAGTTAGTTTTGAGTGAAAAGGAAGTCGGAGTTTACTAATCAGCGAAATCCTGTAACTCCTTCTGGTAGCTGCCATACAAAATGTCCTTAAAACACGTGTTCAAGAATATTGGTCGATAACTTCAGAAGGGTTTAAGCTACGAGATTGAACTTTTGTATGTGTCATTTTTCCAATAGTTGGAGCTAAATATATGATTATGAAGAAAGTCCTATTAGTCCTTCGTGTAGCTGCCATACAAATATCCTGTCAAAATGTATTCACTTAATTTACGAAACTCACTATAACTCAAGTAATCTTTCAGCTACGAATTCGGAATTTTGTACAAGTTAGTTTTGAGGGAAAAGGAAGTTCGGGTTTACTAATCAGCGAAATCCTTTTACTCCTTCTGGTAGCTGCCATACAAAATATCCTTAAAACACGTGTTCAACAAAATTTTCCGATAACTTATGAACGCTTCAAGCTACGAATTTGAAATTTTGTACACGTTTATTTTTGAATGGTTCCAAGGAAAAGGATAAATATGTAAGAAATCGAGTGAGTCCTTCCTGCACCTCCCATGTGAAAGTCCTTCAAAAAGGACATTTTTTTATGACTTACCCAGTTCAAGGTATGCAGTTAAACACTGAATATTGTCTTTTAGTTTTGAGTAGCAATCTAATAGCAGTCCTTAATAAAGGACATACACATGCACACACGTAATTCTACTTTATCCCCAACTACAATATAAATCGGAGTTCAGTATTCATCTAGAGTATTATACGATTGGCTTGCAGCCGATCGTGACTGCAGTATGTTTTTAATAATGCAGTAAAAATCAACTTTCAGTTTTATAACAAAACATCTGACATTTACAGGTTATCGGAAATTATATATAATAATAGATTTTACAACATTAAGGGCCGGTTTCATAGTGCAGGTTTAATCTTCAGATTTGCTAAACTTAAACTTGAGTATAAACTAGAGTTTAAGGGGTTATGCCACTCTAGAGGCTGAAAAAATAGGTCTTTTTCGGGATTTTTTTTCAGAAAAACTACAAAATAATTCGAGATTACGAAAATGGATATTTATAATACAAGTTATTGACTATGTACAGGAATTTTTTTTAAGCAATTCAATTCAAAATGGCGGCTGTGCAGCGTTTTTGCGGTGACGTCTCCGTTTTTTCCAGGGTCCATGGCCGGACACCTAGTGCCTGTAGTTTTTGAATTATGATAAGCTAATAAATTTATTTCGATTACATATAACAACAGCCAGAGAAGTACGTAGGATTTTTTCGATATTTTGATTTTTAGCCAAATGGCGCACTTCTAAAGTGAAAAGTGTGTAATATGCCTAAAAAATCGTCAGAAAATTGTTAATAACAAATGAACTATGCAATATAAAAAAAAAATCCTACGTACTTCCAAGGACAATACAGTTTTAAAGATATATTCAAAATTTCAAGTGAATCGGTTGAAAATTGTCCGAGTTATGTTTCCGGCCAGCTTGAAAAATGTGGTCTTGAGATAAACGCATTTGAAGTTTTGAGTAGTAGAAAATCATGAATAATTTTGCAGGCGGCCTTGTACTAAAATTCGAAAACCGAGTCCTTAGAGACTTTTTTCGGCCATAAACTTTTGGGACAGCATTTTTGAGGTCCTACCGAACAATTTAAAAAAAAAAAAAAATCGATTTTTCGAAAACTCTAGAGTGGCATAACCCCTTAAGCCTAGTCCGATTTCACAGTCCAATTTTTTTTCTGGATTATGTTTTTAAGTTAAGAGCACTGCTATCACTGTGAATTTTTCTGCTACCATTGTTTTTTTTTGTATTCTAATTTTAATATTAGGAGTGTTTTTTGCGCACTTATCCAGAACAGATTAGGTTAGAAAATTGATATACAAAATAGCAACAACATTGCTGTTTTTACGATTCTTTATAGCTTTTTTCAATAGATAGTATGCTAGATTAAAGAATTTATGGCGAATAGTTCCCCCTGTGAGCTTACTGGGTTAACTATTCCGGTTAAAATCTATATTCTAGCCTACTATCTACAGGGAAAAGGAATAAAAAACAACAAAAACAGCAATATTCGTGGTGTTTTCAATGTAAATTTTAATCACTACTCTAATCTGGATAAATGCGCAAAAAAAACACACCTATTATCTAAAATTAATATTTCGAATATTATCCGTTATTACTGTTCAGTAGTGGAAGGATCAAAGAATCTCGCAGACGAACGAGAATGGTTTTATTACTTTATGAGGCTCATAAAGTACTTCAACTTAGAGATGAGCAAAGAAGTTCCTTTCAGTGAAGTACTTCACTCCGAGTCACTCCCTTTAAGGAACGAGTTCAGTGAAGTACTTCCATTGAACTCTTCGTTCCATCATTCATTCATTCCATCGTTCAGAAGTCACAAGTCACATCAATTGAAGTGTTCACTCACTCTTTATCTTCTAACAGCCGTTTAGTAGCTTTTCGTTTCATCATTTGTTCGTTCCATCGTTCAGTAGTCACTAGTCACTTCAATTGAAGTGTTCACTCACTCTATCTCTTCTAACAGCCGTTTAGAAGCCACCGGTGGGCTGGTGTGTGTGTCAGACAGAAGCTATCGTAGGGCTGGTGTGTGTGAAATTTTTCCAGGCGGTCTAAAGACAGGAAATATGAAGAAGACCGGTGTACATATTCATACATGAATATTTACATTTACTCTCTTTTACTTTATTATTTCAATAATACAGTATTGTTATCGATTTTTAAATAAAAAAATTTGCTACAATCAAAATTTTTTTTTTTACGTTTCATGACGAGTAGACACGAAAAAAGCAAAAAAAAATTTCAGTCCGTCTGTCCGCCGTACGCCGTACGTCTACCGGTGTACGCAAAATTGTTTGAAGGCTCGTAGCACCCAAACCCTACAAGCTATTTAGTTGAATTTTTTTTCCTAGATAGAGTGGGTAGGCTCCCTAAAGTGACCAAATTTGGAGGGATGGGGGTGTAAGGGGGGAGGAGGGGGAAGTGTTTTAGACGGAAAATTTTGGTTTCTAGATCTCAGCAACCGCTTATGCTAGGCGGCTGAAATTTTAAATTTATATAGAGCTTCGGTAGTGGACCCATTTGCAAAAAAATTGCCGATATAGGTTAAGGGGTTCGGGAGTGGGGGAAAAAATAATGCGTCCGAAATGCAAAAAAGGTGAGATCGACACATTCTAAAATCCATATCTCCTAAACGGTTAATGTCACAAAATTGAAACTTAATGAATATCTGTAGGTATACTAGGAAAATAGATCGGAAACAAAAATTTGAGTGGGGGCAGTGACGTACGAGGGTGGGGGGTGAAAAACTTTAGAATACGATATCTCATGAACTAATTGTACTAGATAAATAGAATTTGGTTTGTGTATAAAAATTGACAAATGAAGTTAGCTGAAAGCAAAATTTTTTAAGGGGGCGGTGGAGCATGAAAGTGGAGGGGATAAGAATTTTTCAAAAAAATCACGTCTCATATCTCAAGAACCGTGTAAGATAGATGCTTAAAATTTTTACCAAAAGTAGGCCTAATAGACCCCTAGCGGAAAACAAAATTTAGGAAGTATGGGTGTAGAGGGTGAGGGTGGGGGAGGGTGAAAAGGAAAAAGTTCCGATTTTAATATCTCAACAACCTATAATGATATAAAGCTGAAACTTGGTATTTGGATAGAGCTATATTAGTAGCATCTTGGAAAAATATAATTTTTTATAGGGGTAGTATGGTACAGGGATGGGGGGTGTTTTTCCTATCTATAGAACGGCTTATGCTATAAAGTTGAAATTCGGTATGTTTATGTAAATTAACTAGAAAACTAATTTAAATAAAAAAAAATTTCAAATTTCCAATGGCGTTCAGAGAGGGGGGCAAAATAAATGATCAGTGAAAATGGAATGCATATATTTTCACGGTTTTCGCCATATCTATTAGGTCTTCCCAAATATTGAATTCATTTTTATTGTACAACTTCTTCATATAAATACCTAGAAAGTGTTTTCAGGGTTTTTTTAAATTCGACCCCTAAGGGGGTGCGAAGGTGGTTGTAAACTTTTTCACGAATTCTACTATATCCCCACGTCTTATCAGATATCGAATATATTTTCAGTTTCACGTGCTTGCGTAATAATCGCCTAAAACTTGTTTTTAGGTTTTTTCCTTTTTCAGCCCCTAAGAGGGTATAAACGGGTTGAACACGTTTTCACGAGTTCCGTCATTTCTTTTAGAAGTGATAAGAAATTGAATTGGTTCCTACTTTCTCGTGCTGTATTCATATTTATTTATTAACTCCTTTCAGGATTTTTGGATATTCAACCCCCAAGTGGGTGTAAGGAGGTTGCATATCTGGTGATATATCGAATTCATTTTTACTTCCTAAGGTTTCCTATATAAAAAAGCCAAAAAGTCAATTTTAGTATTTTAGATATTCAATCCTCATGGGTGTAAGGGGGTTGTATGCTTTTCAAAGTTTCGACATATTTCTTAAGTTCGATGAGATATTAGATCGCTTTTCATTTCCACAGACTTTTTATATAATCGCCTACAAACCCATTTCTCAATTTTTTAATATTCAACCCACAAGGGTTTGTACATGTTTTCACAATTTTTGCCATTCCTAAGTTCTGATGAGATATAAAATTGATTATTACGGCCAACCAATTCACGATTTTTCGAATTTCCAGAACCAAGGGGGTGTGAAGGGTTTGCTTACGTTTTCACAAATTTTTCAATATCCGTCTTATCTCATGAGATATCAAGTTACTTCTTATGAAATCGTCTAAAAACCTGTTTCACAATTTTTTCGAAATTCAAACCCCAAGTGGAAGTAATGGGTTTGTATACGTTTTAACAATTCGTCATAACTCTTAAGTCTGATAAGGCAGCAAATTCGTTCGTTTTACTTCTATGGGCTTTTAGTGTACATAATATACCGAAATTCGAATAGTCTACACGGGCTTTTTCAATGTTTAATCGGCTAAAAATCTCTATTTTAAATATTTTTATATTAAGAACAAAAATAATTTTCCAAGAAATCTAATAATCTCGAAGCAACTTATGATACACTCCGACTTTGACCGCTCCCGAACTTTGACCCGAAAAATAATAAAGTTTCGCCCAGACCATTGGCAGATTTTTTTTCTTATGATGGAAAATAGAATGTTGCGGTATTCTTCGCACCGCGTCACGTATGCCATACATCAGGGGTCTTCAAACTATTTTTCGAAAGAGCCAAATTTGTGGCTCCGAAATCTTCCAAGGAGCCACTTCCTGTTTTTGAGCAAAAAATCATAATTTTACAGTAATACATTACGTTTATCTTGTTTCTTCTTTATTTTATTTTATTTTCATCAATGTTTTGAATGAGATGGATGACATTCTTTGGTTTTAGCCATTTTTGAAAAATCTGGTTGATTTTCGCACAATTCACAACGAATTTTCGATTCCAAGCGCTCCTGAGATAACATTGAACGATATTTTGACTTACGGCGCACAAGACTTGAAAATGTACATTCACAAACATACGTAGAACTAAACATGCATACATATTTTGGCACAACATCATTTAAAACTAGAAATGAATTTTCTGAAATTAATCGTTTCCACATTTCAATGTACGTTAAATTTGTCAAATGACTTTCTTGTGCAATTAACCCAATGTCAAATTCAAGGTGTGACTTTTTGACTACAAAAATTTCCGACAATTCTGTGATTTTTGCTGAATCGAAATCGAATGGACTTTTAAGAAATTTAAATGCAAGGTCATGATTTTTAAAATCAGAAAAACGCGTCTCAAACTCATGAATCAAAATGTCGAGATATGTAACGAAAGGTGAATCGTTCAAAGAGCCACTCGAAATCGTTCAAAGAGCCACATGTGGCTCTGTGGCTTCCGGTTTGGAGACCCCTGCCATACATAATTACATTGAAGACAACAGCAATGTTTATAATCTGTGATGCCAATTTAGTACTATCAGCGTTAAATTTGGTGCTCAAAATTTCGTCTCAGCGGACTAAAATAAGTTTTACCACTTGCGCATTATTTGAATATTCCTGCGATTGATATATATCGTTTTTAATTTTTTTGCCACGTGTCGAATTGAACTGCAGTTCAACAAAATGAGTGAGTTACTTCATTCGCTCACTTCAATGAAGTGTTCTTTTAGAACATTTCACTCGTGAACGATCCATTTTTAGTTTAATAATGTGCGCATTCAGACATACCTACATTTAACTAACTGATCTTTTTAGGGAAATAGAAAGTCCAACTTCGGTTACGAAGTCGAACGCATTCAAGCTATCCATTTATAATTTATTTATTTATTTAGACGATTCGCTGCTTGTCTCTAGAAATCCAAATGTTGATGCTCGGTCTACCATGTAGTGAATGCTGCTGCTGTGAATACTGGTAGCGACGAGTCACGCTCGAGGCGCTGACTCCTTCATCTAAGATTCCCGACAGGGTAACGGTTTGTTAGAAAGTGTTGGAATGAAGTACATATATTACCAAAGTGGCAACTAATGTCTGGAAAAGCCAGAACATTAATAATAGACTGATTTTGAATTTTGTACGTACAAAGAACGTAGATATGTTACGTATAAGCATCGAAAATATTATACGTAGAATCGCCGTAAATATTCTACGTCTAGTGCTCTTCCAAACTATACGTATAGTGCTCTTCACAACTATACGTATAGACTTACAGAGCGGTCGCGGACATCATACCCTAGAATTCTACGGTCTTTATCCTGTCTTTCTACGGTCTTTTCTTTCGTATAGTATACGAAACTTTGCCTGCTGGGTGGTTTGGAAGTGAAGAACGTTGTTACGGCGTTAAATAAAGAATAATTAAATTTAGGTCAACTGATTGTATAATTGTATTTACTTTATTCTACCCAGAATGACTAGAATATACGCCGAGAGCGCCAAAACTGAATTAAATGAAAACTTTCAAGTTTTGGTATAACTAACGGAAGAGCAGTTTATAATTTAATAAAAATCATTACATGTTATATAAACGACAGATATTGAAACAGAAACTCCAATGTGATGTAATTTTACGCAACAATGAAAGATTTTACATAGCTACGGAGTTCTATTAATTTTTAATGAAATGAAAACAGTCGGTTTAATTGGATTTTATTGATATAAAAAAGACTGCTATCATTCAATTTTAGAAAATGAATATGATTAAAATCGAATTTAATTACAGTTTAGTTCAATTTTGTTGAATTCAAGATCTTAAATTTCGGTAAATATTAAAAAAAATCTGCCAATGGTCTGGGCGAAACTTTATTATTTTTCGGGTCAAAGTTCGGGAGCGGTCAAAGTCGGAGTGTATCATGAGTTGCTTCGAGGTTATTAGATTTCTTGGAAAATTATTTTTGTTCTTAATATAAAAATATTTAAAATAGAGATTTTTAGAACAAGATTTTAAACATTGAAAAAGTCCGTGTAGACTATTCGAATTTCAGTATTATTATGTACACTATAAGCCCATAGAAGCAAAAACGTATTTGTTGCCTTATCAGAATTAAGAGATATGACGAATTGTTAAAACGTATACAAACCCATTACTTCCACTTGGGGTTTGAATTTCGAAAAAATTGTGAAACAGGTTTTTAGACGATTTCATAAGAAGTAACTTGATATCTCATGAGACAAGACGGATATTGAAAAATTTGTGAAAACGTAAGCAAACCGTTCACACCCCCTTGGTTCTTGAAATTCGAAAAATGGTGAAATTGGTCTTAAGGTCATTACATCAAATGCCGTAATACCCAATTTTATATCTCATCAGAACTAAGGGATGGCACAATTTGTGAAAACATATGCAAACCCTTGGGGGCTGAATATCCAAAAATCGAGAAATGGGTTTGTAGGCGATTATATAAAAAGTCTGTGGAAATAAAAAGCGATCTAATATCTCATCAAACCTAAGAAATATGTCGAAACTTTGAAAAGCATACTACCCTTACACCCATTAGGATTGAATATCTAAAATACTGAAATTGACTTTTTGGCTTTTTTATATAGGAAACCTTAGGAAGTAAAAATTAATTCGATATATTATCAGATATGCAACCTCCTTACACCCACTTGGGGGTTGAATATCCAAAAATCCTGAAAGGAGTTAATAAATAAATATGAAGACAGCACGAGAAAGTATGAACCAATTCAATTTCTTATCACTTCTAAAAGAAATGACGGAACTCGTGAAAACGTGTTGAACCCGTTTATACTCTCTTAGGGGCTGAAAAAACTTAAAAACAAGTTTTAGGCGATTATTACGCAAGCATGTGAAAGTGAAAAGATATTCCATATCTGATAAGACGTGGGGATATAGTAGAATTCGTGAAAAATTTTACAACCCCCTTTGCACCCCCTTAGGGGTCGAATTTTAAAAAATCCTGAAAACACTTTCTAGGTATTTATATGAAGAAGCCGTAGAATAAAAATGAATTCAATATTTGGGAAGACCTAATAGATAAGACGAAACCCGTGAAAATATATGCATACCATTTTCACTGATCATTTTTTTTGCCCCCCCTCTGAACGCCAATGGAAATTTAAAATTTCTTTTTATTTAAATTAGTTTTCTAGTTGATTTACATAAACGTACCAAGTTTCAACTTCGTAGCATAAGCCGTTCTATAGATAGGAAAAACACCCCCCACCCCTGTACCATACTACCCCTATAAAAAATTATATATTCCAACATGCTACTAATATAGCTCTATCCAATTACCAAGTTTCAGCTTTATATCATTATAGGTTGTCGAGATATTAAAATCGGAACTTTTTTCTTTTCACCCTCCCCCACCCTCACCCTCTACACCCACACCTCCTAAATTTTGTTTTCCGCTAGGGGTCTATTAGGCCTACTTCTGGTAAAAATTTTAAGCATCTATCTTAAACTGTTCTTGAGATATGATACGTGATTTTTTTGAAAAATTCTTATCCCCTCCACTTTCATGCTCCACCGCCCCCTTCAAAAATTTTACTTTCATCAAACTTCATTTGTCAACCTTTATACACAAACCAAATTTTATTTATCTAGTACAATTGGTTCATGAGATATCGTAATCTAAAGCTTTTTACCCCCCACCCCCGTACGCCACTTCCCCCACTCAAATTTTTGGTTCCGATCTATTCTCCTAGTATACCTACAGATATTCATTAAGTTTCAATTTTGTGACATTGACCGTTTAGGAGATATGGATTTTAGAATGTGTCGATCTCACCTTTTTTGCGTTTGGGACGCATTATTTTCCCCCCCACTCCCAAACCCCTTCACCTATATCGGCAATTTTTTTGCAAATGGGTCCACTACTAAAGCTCTATATAAATTCCAAATTTCAGTCTCCTAGCATAAGCGGTTGCTGAGATCTAGAAACCAAAATTTTCCGTCTAAAACGCTTCCCCCTCCTCCCCCCTTACACCCGCACCCCTCCAAATTCGGTCACTTTAGGGGGCCAACCCACTCTACCCACGAAAAAAAATTCAATTAAATAGCTCGACGGGTTTGGGTGCTACGAGCCTTCAAACAATTTTGCGTACACCGGTAGACGTACGGCGTACGGCGTACGGCGGACAGACGGACTGAAATTTTTTTTTGCTTTTTTTGTGTCTACTCGTCATGAAACGTGAAAAAAAAAATTTTGAGGGTAGCAAATTTTTTTTTTTTAAAAATCGATAACAATACTGTATTATTGAAATAATAAAGTATACTGTTTAAGTTTTTTTTGTTGTTTTCCGGCGTCAGTGGAGTTTCTGGTGTGAAACCCCAACACGAAATCCCCGACTGTTGATTAATCGCTGTCCCTGAGATCATGACAGTTGGAAAACCTTCACTGGATAGGCCAGTTTTTTATAAGACTGTGTTGGACTGGGTTGGGTTGTTGTACCGAAAAGTCTATATTTACAGGAGGGCGTCCTCGTAACCGATACTACCAGCAGCGGAAAAGATTCATGGCTGCCGTGGCAATTTTCTGCGAAGGACCCGAGACCATTCAGAGGACACCAATACCAATCGAGGAAACGTTGATACGAGCCAAGGGAACGCCGAGACGAGGCAAGGGAACGCCGAGACGAGCCAAGGGAACGCCGAGACGAGCCAAGGGAACGCCAAGCCTGATCTCGCGAGTAAAATTTGTCTCCAGTGACATTTTTATTTTTAACAAGTTTCCGTTTATTACAATGTCACGCGTAACCTTTATTATTCAATAAAGTTATAATTGAAAACATATACAATGTGTTGTTTGACGTCGTTCCTGAAACTCGCAAGTCCCTGTATCGAGCCACCGACGGTATTAATCTCCAACAGAATTAAGGAACCGATGATGATCTGGCAATTCAACACGTGCCGCAAGTCGAGCAATCTGGCTTGGTCCAAAATCAGGATCTGAAACTTACAAAATAAACAGAAGCCGATGCATGAGAGAATTCGAGGAAGGCTTCATACTTCGACATTGATGTTGTGATGAAGAATCCGTACAAAAAAAATTAATTCCATATTTGGAAAAACCTAATAGATATGACGAAAATCATGAAAATATATGCATTCCATTTTTACTGATAATTTTTTTTGCCCCCCTTCCGAACGCCAATGGATATTTAAATTTTTTTTAATCAGTATTACTACTCTCGTTGATTTACATATACATACCGAATTTCAATTTAGATAGGAAAAACACAGCTCACCCCCGTACCATACTACCCCTATAAGAAATTATATTTTTCCAACATGCTACTACTATAGCTCTATCAAAATACTAAGTTTCAGTTTTATATCAGTATAGGTTCTCAAGATAAAAAAATTGGAACTTTTCTCTTTTTACCCTCCCCCACCCTTAGCCTCTACACCCTCATCCCTCAAATTTTTAATTAAAAGTTTACTACCTATTACGGTTCAAAACACGGTAACGGTCTTAAAATCGCAAATAAAACCCCTTTGTACCAAAAGGGGGCGAACGGGTCCTTGCCGGCCAACCCAGAGAAGGGTCGTGGGAGCCAGTGGTTCCTGAATTTAAGGAGCCCGCTCTTACGCGATTTACCCCGTCCGAACCACTAATTCGGGAAAATCGCTCCTTACACTATTCGCTTCAAACCAAACTATGTACACGGAGAAAAGGCAGAAATACGTCACAGACATTTACCAAGACACAATGTTGTAATAAAATATAAGATAATATAATTCAAGTAATCCTTATAAATGATATAAAAATAAAAATCTGCCAACAGTCTGGGCGCAACTTTATTATTTTATGGGTAGAAGTCCGAAACGTGTTTAATGATGAGATACGGTGTTGGGTACTATGCGACTGACAACCAAAAAAATAACTAGGAGGCTATTTGGAACGTTTAATAGAGAAAAATACTTAAATCGGGGTTTTCCCCGACTACGTTTAAAGCTTATAGAAGTAAACGTGAATTCCAAGTCTCAATATACCTTAGGAATATATCAGAATTCGTGCCACTTTACACCACTTTAGGGGTTGAATATCGAAAAATTTTGAAGACCGTTAGTAGGCGCTTATATAAATAGCCCGCAGAAGTAAAATTGCTTTGATAGCTCGACATGTCTAAAAGTTTTAACGAAATTTGTGAAAGTGTGGATTCACGGATATTTTTTTTACTCAACCTCTGAACGCCAATAAAAATATGAACTTTTTTTTGCTTTAATTACTCTAATAGTACATCTACATATACGTACTAAGTTTCAACTTTCTTGCATAAGCCGTTTCTGAGATATGAAAAACCACCCCTCTCCCCCGTACCTTGATACCCCTATCAAAAATTGTATTTTTCTAGGATGTCTCCATAGTGGCTCTATATAATTATAAATTTTTAGCTTTCTATTCATTATGGTTTTCGAGAAATGAAAATCAGAATGTTTTCCTTTCTACCCCCTTTCACCATCACCCCCAACACCCACATTACCAAAATTTTTTTTCCTACTAGAAGTTTACCGACCCCAACTCCTGTAAAATTTTCAAGATCATATCTGATACAGTTTCTGAGATATAAAAATGACATTTTTTGAGAAATTGCTATCCCCCACTTTCGTGCTCCACCTCCCCCTCAAAAAATTTAGTTTTGGTAGACTCCTCTTGTGATCCCATATACAGAAACTAAATTTTATCTTCCTGGTGTAATTGGTTCGAAAGATATTGTAATCCAAAGTTTTCCCCTACCCCCACCCCCACACTCCACCTCCCCTCTTAAAAATGTTAGCCCTTGTCTAATCTTGAAGTATCCCTAATGACAACAACAAAGTTTCAATCTTCTGACATCAATGGTTCAGGAGATATCGATTTTAGAATTTTTCAATCCCGGCTTTCATGCGTTAAAGGCTCTTTGTTTTCCCCCCCCACTTCCACACCCCTTAACCAATATCGACAATTTTTTTGCAATTGAGTCCATTATCATAGTACTACATAAGTTCCAAGTTTCAGCCTCCTAGCATAAGTAGTTCTTGAGATGTAGAAACCAAAATTTTTCGTCTAAAACGCTCCCCTCTCCTCTCCCCTTGTACCTTCACCCCACAAAAATATACCAGTTGTAGGGGTTCACCCAATCTACCCACCGTAAAAATTTCAATTTAATATCTCAACGGGTTTGGGAGCTACGCGCTTTCAAACGATTTTGCGTACGGCGGACGGCGTACGGCGTACGGCGTCTACGGCGGACAGACGGACATTTTTTTTTTTTGCTTTTTTGGGGTTTACTAGTCCTAAAACGTGTAAATACAAAATTTCAGGGTAGCAAACTTTTTTGAAATTTCAGGTCGATCACAATACTTTATTATTAAAAAATAATAAAGTAAAATATTGTTACATGTAAACCTGGCAACCGCGCAACCGTGCAACTCGATCGTTTCACATAATGAAAAACAACAACAACCGAATACCTAGTTGCAAAATAACCCAATCAGAAACCTAGCTGAAGATAAGGCGAGACAACACGATTCTATCTCCCTTCTTTACCGAATGCTCTCCAATGTACTAGAACCCTGTACATGAACCACCAAAGTCGAAAGATCTCAAGCTCACTTGAATCTTCTGCACACACCACTGAACGATGATCGAAATCGAAGGCTCTGAAGCTTTCGAGAAGATTCCAGAACTGAACGTTCAAGCACATCCTAGACTGCAACCGGGTAGTATATAAGCAGGTGAAGCATTCAGCTAAGGGACAGTAATTTTGATTACGCGACTGCGATAGCCAGCGAGTATACGCGACCGTGTGGAAAGAGAACGAAAGTGAACGAGTTAAGCGATATATGGTATAAGCGGGCGGTACTGCCATACAGTGCGAATTATTGTGCGAATATAGTTCTGTGAATTTAAAGTGCGATTAATAAATAATTACTTATTTTTATTTTAACCGAATTGTGTTTCACTTGAAATCCCGGCGAACCCCTAGCTCGCAACAATTGGTGTCAGAAGTGGGATTTCAAGGATTAATTCGGGTTAAAATCGCGAGTGGAAAAAGTGAAATTAAAATTCTCGAACGGACGAAGTGAGAATTTTGTGCGCAAATAAAGTTTTCAAACTGTGAAGTAAAATTCTCGAACGGACAAAGTGAGAATTTTGTGCGCTGTGAAGTGAAGTTAAAATTCTCGTACGGACAAAAAGAGAATTTGAGTGAATTTGTTTCGGGAAAATTTGTAACGGACGAAAAATCGATAGTAAAAATGCCGCGTTATTTAAAAGACTTAAAACTAATGGAGCTGAAAGAAGAGCTCGGTAGACGCGAATTATCTACAGTAGGGAACAAGTCTGAACTTGTCAGCCGAATGATCGAGGTACTGGAGGCTGAGGGTAAAGACGCAAACAGTGTCGAGTTCCCAATCGAAGAAGCTCGTGCAGGAAGTGGTGAGGAGTGTTCTGAGACATTAGACTCTCTAAGGCAATTAATGCAAATAATGAACCAACAAAGCCAGAAAATGGACCAACAAAGCCAGAAAATGGACCAACAAAGCCAGAAACTGGACCACCAAAGTCAACTGTCAGCAGACCTTAACAAGAAGTTGGATCAGACATCAACTGACCTTAACGAGAAGCTAGACCAGACTTCAACGAACCTCAACCAAAAATTGGAACAGCAAAGCGAACAAACGAAAGAGCTAAAAGAAGATCTAAATAATAAAATTAAAGATCTGAGCCAGTCGATGGACACCATAGGTAAGACAATCGAAGAAAATGTAGAGAAGAAACTTCGATCCTTTGAAGAACAAATGGCGGAAAAGACATCTGTGATTGTGGAGGAAGTTGAACGTCTAAAAAGGGACTTTGATAACGTGAAAGCAACTGGAGTCATCAAAACCGAACACGTTACACACAAAGATCTCAAAGCCCCAATCTTCGATGGACAAACACCGTGGGCTATCTACAAGACCCAATTTGAGGCTGCCGCGAGAAATAATCATTGGAATGATTTGGAACGAGGAACGGCTTTGATATTGGCGCTAAGAGGTCCACCAGCAGAAGTTCTTCAAACAATTCCTCAAGAGCAACAGCAGGATTTTTCGACGTTGGTACAGACATTGGATCTTCATTACGGCAGTGACCACATGCGAGAGATATACAAAACACAACTCTACAACCGAACTCAAAAGAATGGTGAAACACTTCAAGAGCTGGCACGCGATATAGAACGACTTACGTTATTGTCGCTTCCCAATGCGCAAACAGAGCAACGCAACGATACAGCTGTTTTCGCATTTAACAATGCTGTACAGGACAGAGAGCTGCAGCAGGCGTTAAAATTGGCAGGAAAGAAAACGATTGGCGAAGCCTTAGTATATGGGCTTACGTTTGAAGCTGCCAAGCAAAGCTCGCGAAATAACTACCGAGTTCGAGAAATAACGGAAGAGTGTGTATGTCAGAGGGCCGAATACACCAAACGGAGCGAAGGATCTGGTGCACCCCGGTGTTGGAATTGCGGACAGGCAGGACACTTAAGACGCGACTGCCGAAAACCAAGAAAAGCTACCAACTATTGTACCGGCTGCGCTGCTAAACAAAAGGGAGAACGAGGCGAACCGCCACGAGAGCACGCTTCGCCTAATCATAGTCCGGGAAACGAGTAAAAGCCAACTTCATGGGGCAGAAGTTGGCTGGTGGAATCGACGCCCCCGGAACCATCATCGCAGTTTCTCGACTACATCGTGGTGAAAACGACTTATGTATGAGCGGTCGAGTCGACAAATTAAACTGCATAATAACTATTGATACAGGCGCAACACGATCAGTGCTAAGATCTGACCTCGTAGACCGTACTTGGCTTCACAACACCAAAAAGTACGCACTTCGCACAGCAACAGGAGAAACTACTACAGTCCATGGAGAAATATCACGTGACATCCAGCTTGGAGATTTGACATTCTCGCATGTATTCGTGGTAGCTGATATTACCGACGAGTGTATTCTTGGAATGGATTTTCTGAAACCACACGGTATCCAGCTGGACCTAGGACAACGAATAATGAAGTGGCGGAACATCGAAATCCCAATGGAAATAACATCCTCCAACACAACCAAGCTGCGAGTTATATTGTGCGAAGATGCGGATATACCAAAGTCATCAGAGAACGTTATTTGGGCAGAGCTCGATGGTGATCCCGGGGACCACCGATTCTACCTCATCGAACCAGAAACGACACCTGCATTACGAAGTCTAATATTGGGAAAAACGCTAGTAAAAAGAAATGAGAGGATGATTGTACCAATAAGAGTACTCAACGTTTCGGACAGCATTACCAGCGTAAAGAAAGGAGATGTAATTGGCAGCTGTGAACCAATATCGGCGGTGACGAGTATAGACACGGAAGAACATCATGACGTAGCCTCTAAAAATAATTCAAGAAGGAAGAATAGTGTAACATCAGCAGTTCTTCAGTCAAGCAACCTTAGAGGAAAACAACACAAGCAAGCAGTGGATTTGATCGAAAGATTCAGCGACGTCTTCTCCACCGGTGATGAGGACTATGGCAGAACAAACCTAGTGAAACATCGTATAGACACCGGAAGTGCTACACCGATACGTCAACCTCCAAGAAGAGTACCATTGGCGAAACAAGGAGAAGTCAATTCAATGGTCAAAACAATGGAGCATCAGGGAATCATCGAAGAATCAAAGAGTCCGTGGATATCGCCAGTGGTGCTGGTTAAGAAAAAGGATGGCAGCACCCGTTTTTGTGTGGACTACAGACAACTAAATGATGTTACGAAAAAGGATAGCTATCCACTACCTAGAATCGACGATATCATCGACACCCTGACAGATGCTAAATGGTTCTCAACGTTGGACCTGAAAAGTGGCTACTGGCAAGTGGAAATAGACGAAAATGATAGAGAGAAAACAGCATTCTCTGTCGGCAGCGGACTGTGGCAATTCATCGTGATGCCGTTTGGCCTGTGCAATGCTCCAGCTACATTCGAAAGACTAATGGAATTTGTTTTGCGTGGGCTTAGTTGGAAAACTTGTCTCGTTTACCTGGATGATGTGATCGTTATCGGCAGGACCTTCGAGGAACATCTGAAAAATCTACAGGAAGTCTTCCAGCGACTGCGAGCGGCAAAATTAAAGCTGAGTCCGAAAAAGTGCACTTTGTTTAGTGCAGAAGTAAAGTACTTGGGTCACATCGTTTCAGCTGATGGTGTAAAGACGGATCCGGAGAAAATACTGGCGGTGAAAAATTGGCCTACTCCGAGTGATAAACACCAGCTGCGCAGCTTCCTAGGATTAGCGACATATTACCGTCGATTCGTAAAAGACTTTGCTAACACTGCAAAATGTCTTCATCAGCTAACAGAAAAGGGAAAGACATTTACTTGGAATCAACAGTGCCAGGAAGCATTCGAGAAAATAAAAGATCAACTTTGCGACTCTCCAGTTCTGGCGTATCCAAAATCAGGTCACGGTTTCATCATAGACACCGATGCCAGTAATGTCGGTATCGGAGCAGTACTATCACAAGAGATTGACGGACAAGAAAGAGTGCTATCATACTACAGCCGAGTACTCTCAAAATCAGAAAGGAACTATTGCGTAACTCGCCGAGAGCTATTAGCCATTGTAGAAGCAACAAAACATTTTCACAAATATCTCTATGGTCAAAAGTTCCTTCTTCGAACGGATCACGCATCGCTTAAATGGCTACTTCAGTTCAAGAATCCCGAGGGCCAAGTAGCAAGATGGATAGAAAGGCTCGAATCTTACGATTTTGAAATTGTTCACCGAAGAGGCAGAATTCACGGTAATGCCGACGCGCTCTCACGTCGTCCTTGTCCACCAAACTGCAAGCATTGTCACCGCGTGGAAGAAAAAGAAGTCGGAGAAACCATTCAGCGAATAACGACCGAACCAAAGGATGGATGGAATCAGCAAGAACTGGAAGATGCTCAACGAAAAGATCCAGATATTTCACCGATCATGGCATGGAAGGACAAAATGGAGCGGCCTGAGTGGAAAGACATCTCACAATTCAGCGAAACCTTAAAGAGTTATTGGGCACAATGGAACTCCCTCCACCTAGACGGCGGGCTATTACAACGGAAATGGGAAACCGCTGACGGAACATCGCATCTTATGCAAACCATTGTCCCGCATTCTAAAGTCGAGGAAATTCTGAAGGAGTATCACGAAGGTACTTCCGGTGGACATTTAGGTGTAAATAGAACCTTGGCAAAGATACGAGAGAGGTTCTATTGGATCCATCTCCGAGATGACGTCGAAAATTGGTGCCGTAAGTGTACTACCTGTGCATCGAGTAAAGGCCCGCAACGCAGATCTAAGGGAGAAATGCAGCAATACAACGTGGGAGCTCCATTCGAGAGAATTGCTGTGGATATTGCTGGACCATTTCCGGAATCAGAAAATGGTAATCGCTACATTCTTGTGGTCATCGATTATTTCAGCAAGTGGCCCGAAGCTTACGCAATTCCAAATCAAGAAGCAGTTACCGTCGCAGAACAAATTGTTACCAACTGGGTGAGCAGATTTGGAGTTCCCCGTGAACTACACTCCGATCAAGGGCGCAACTTTGAATCTCAAACATTCAAACACGTGTGTCAAATGCTGGGAATAAACAAAACGAGGACAACTCCACTACATCCACAGTCCGATGGAATGGTGGAACGTTTCAATAGAACACTGAATTCGAACCTATCGAAACTCGTCAGTGAAAGGCAACAGGACTGGGATCAACACATTCCTCTATTTTTAATGGCATACAGAACATCGGTACACGCAACAACAGGAGAAACTCCCTCCCGAGTCATCTTCGGAAAGAATATTCGAGTCCCCGCGGAATTAATGTTTGGAGTACCACCAGATCCACCAACCCATCCAAAAGATTACGTCTCGGATCTTCGACATCGACAACACACAATTTACAACCTGGTCAGAGATAAAATAAATTTGGCGACCGATCGCATGAAGACGAGGTATGATCAACGGGCAAATTCATCAGGATTCCAAGAAGGCGATTTAGTTTGGCTATACAACCCCAAACGACAGAAGGGCAGGTCACCGAAACTACAGCGCAATTGGGAGGGACCTTACCAAATCATCAGCCGGTTAAATGATGTTGTGTACCGTATTCAGTTGCACCAAAAACCTCGTACTAAAATGAAAGTGGTACACCTCGATAGACTAACGAAGTATCATGGCGCCCATGACGAGGAGATCGACTCTGTTCGGGACGAACAGGAACTAAGGAGGGAGTAATGTTACATGTAAACCTGGCAACCGCGCAACCGTGCAACTCGATCGTTTCACATAATGAAAAACAACAACAACCGAATACCTAGTTGCAAAATAACCCAATCAGAAACCTAGCTGAAGATAAGGCGAGACAACACGATTCTATCTCCCTTCTTTACCGAATGCTCTCCAATGTACTAGAACCCTGTACATGAACCACCAAAGTCGAAAGATCTCAAGCTCACTTGAATCTTCTGCACACACCACTGAACGATGATCGAAATCGGAGGCTCTGAAGCTTTCGAGAAGATTCCAGAACTGAACGTTCAAGCACATCCTAGACTGCAACCGGGTAGTATATAAGCAGGTGAAGCATTCAGCTAAGGGACAGTAATTTTGATTACGCGACTGCGATAGCCAGCGAGTATACGCGACCGTGTGGAAAGAGAACGAAAGTGAACGAGTTAAGCGATATATGGTATAAGCGGGCGGTACTGCCATACAGTGCGAATTATTGTGCGAATATAGTTCTGTGAATTTAAAGTGCGATTAATAAATAATTACTTATTTTTATTTTAACCGAATTGTGTTTCACTTGAAATCCCGGCGAACCCCTAGCTCGCAACAATATAATAAATGACTGTACGAGATAATTCCACTAATGACTAACTTTTGATATACTGAAATTACTCGAAACTATCCTACTCTACTCTACCTTCTTAAACCTAGGGCGCCGCTGGTGCGTGGTCCCACGAAGTCTGCTCTTTTTCACTCCTTTGCACAGCTTCTTTTGGATGCAACTCCAATGTTAACTTCGTCCAGGTTTCTGACTCCTGACCTCGTTCCTCGCAGTATCACTTCTTTTTTCTCCGCTTCTTTTCTTCAAAAAACTAACTTCCGTTCAAATTTCTTTTCGCGTCTCGACACCTCTGAATTTCGACCTTTCCTCGAGCGGTTCCACTTTTCAAAAGCCCCGTTTATCTCCGCTTCACTTTCCACCAAATCTCGCCGAGCTTTTACAGACCGTTCCTCGATTAGTTATCCGTTTCTTTTTTTCCAAAAAGGTCAACGATCGTTTTCTTCCATTACTTCCCCTTTCTCTCAGGTGCAATTTATTTTCTCCTGTCCACTTTAAATTACTCATACTACTTTTTAGCACGGGCTCAAACCTGCTGATCTGCTCTATCGACTCCACTTTCTCGCGGTTCGTGCAGTGCACGTCCTTATTGTCGGTTTGCGTCGTCGGATGACGTTTCTCGTTGTTGTGTTGACATTTGTGCGGTGTTGTGCTGTATTTCCTGTGTCGTATTGTGTTCCTGTTAAATGTCTTCTGGGTGTCGTTCGTGTTAATTGTTAGTTGTTACCGTGCTCCTCGGTGGTAGTTTGTTCTGAGCCTTTAAGGGGGCGATACATGTAAAATTTTCAAAAATTCGAGTTTCTTTTTTTTGCATAAATAGTTAAATTAACATCTAAAAAATATGTTTGTAAAGTTTTAGAATGAAATTCGCATTATTTATCGATTAAAAACTCATTTAAGTGCTTCGCCTCAACTTGACGCTCGAGCGCTATTGAGTCCGTACTGGAGCACTCGACTCTCGCTACCTGCTTCTCGGATGTATGACCTTGGGGCCTTTTGTATTGAAGACCCGCGTAAGCATGTCAAGAAGAGCTGAGAAAAAAAAACGAGTACTATGAAGGTACTGAAGGACTTCTGTATGGGCATCATAGAGTTTCTGTGTGTCAAAACTTTAAACGCGTTTTTCTCGAGACGACTTTTTTTAAATTGGCGTACAAGATAACTCAAAAAGTTCTCAACCGATTCTTATGAAACTTGGCACACGTTTTCTCTATAGTATAAGCTTCTAGTTGAACCTCAAAAATGCCAAAAAAAATTCAAAATTTAGCGTTTTTGACCCAAAAACTATCGAAAAAAGGGTCAAAAATCGTACTTTTTTTTATGAGGCGTGCTAATTCACGATTTTTTGGTTTTTTTTTTTTTTTTCTTGGTTCAACTAGAAGATACATGTTTAATAAACACACTCCAACCCATTTTTTTGATTTCAGATTGCTGTAACTGATGCTAAAAATCCCGCCGATTGATGCCTTTCGCCGCGAGGGTCTCAGGAGATTGGTTACTACGGCGGCCATTTTGAAAAAAAAAATTAAATAAAATCAGATTATTGTATTTTAATATGTAATGAATAAACATGATTACTTTCAAAACAATTCATTTATTCCTTCTATTTTAAATAAGCCTCTGAAAAACGGTCTAAATTCATAACTGAAGTGATTCCTTCCTTCTTCGTTTCAGGGTTGACGGAATCAGCGGCTACGCAGGACGGAGTAACCATAGGTGAATGTAAGTATTTCAATTATGCTCCATAGTTCCCTTTTGGTGTTGTGTGCTTCGGGTTCGGTTACGGATACGGTTCCGTAGGATTGAAAATGTTTATGTTGGTGGCGTCGACGAAGTCACGTCTTTCGTGAGTATCTCTTATTTTTATTACGATTAGTTCCTTGACTATTAAAGCTAAACCTAAATCTAAGTTACCCTAGTATTACACTAATAATCCTAATTCCATAATTTTTTTCCGCCTCTTTTCCGTGTTTACTGAAAAATACACTAATATTACTTAATTGGTTTACTTTTAGGTGTTTGTGCTAGGAGCGTCAATCGCCTCAGGAAAAGTGGGCGACATCTAAAAAAAAACAAGCAATTCGGAGGTAAGTAAACTCCAATATAATTCTGAATTCAAACAATAATAATTTGCTTTATTTCTTTGCAGGTCGACATATGGTACATATAGTTACGGATGGATCCTTAACATACCTTTAAGATAATCAAATATTTGATACAATTAGAAATTAAGTAATGAATAAAGTATTGAGAATATAATCCCTTCTTATGGTCGATTTTCAGTTTAATTGGTGATCCCGACGCTGAGAGTAGCTCTTCCAGCACTGTAATTTCATTGGTGGATGTCTAAGCAGAGAGATTACATAAGGTTTATTTCTCTACCGGTTCAAATTTTCGATCGTTTTCAGATTTCTTTGTAGTATAGAAGTGCGGTGAGGTTGATACGATGCTTCTACTCCAAAAAGTAGAGCGTTTTGCATTAAAGAAATATGACAAAGCGGCTACTGTGGAAGTAGTCTGTTTCCTGAACGTACATACGTGTTTAATTTACAAGAAGCTAATAAACAGAATAACGTTCATGTCCTGACATTTGTACCGTATAGTTCAGGCCGTATAGATGTCCTTAATCCATTTAAGCACGTATTCCTCTCTATTGACAGTGGAAGCAACAAGCTCACAGTTGAACTGTCCAGGAGCACAAATAAAACATCTCGACGTACGGAATTTTGGCTAAAATGGTTACAAGGAATCTGGAGGACATAAACCGCCAGCAATAAAAGTAAATTGAGTTGAATTTATTGTTGAGACGGACTAGCTTTCATCTGATTAGGACCAGTCTCCTGAGGAATTGTTTTCTTCTTATTTTTTTTGTTGTCTGTTATTATCCCCAACCATTTCTTGTGGGTGGTTAGAAGTTACGTTGTTTTCGTACGAAATGAAAGTATTTCGCTGTTATTATTGCTATTGATGTTGCAAAGAAGACAAAACCTCTTTTCAAATTTTGTCCTTACGATATAATAAAAAGCGGTTCGCGTCTGACTGAGCCCATAAAAATTCCCACTGTGGATAAGCTCTTCGGCTTTCACCCACACTGTGCTGTTGCTGTAATGAGCATCAATGGCGCTGAGCCACAAAGAAATTCGATGAAGTGGATAAAATTACTAAGAACCTTGTCCAGGTTTCCTCAATTTTTCCTTCCATTATACCTACATAAATACGTTGGTTTTTATTCGGTTTTCCGTGGAAAAATGTGCCCAATAAAGAGCCCCGGATTACTTGTCGTACTAGTCAAAAGAACCTTGGAGGGCATTGAGGGAGTGTTGAGAATGGTTTGTTTGTTATTCGAAAGAGCTGTGACTTAGACAATCTTGTTTTGACGAATTCATTCGATAGGCGCCACGAAGTTTGTTTATTGTTTTGGATTTGTTTTGATTTTGGAACTTGAGTTTCGATTGATAAGCAATTTTTGTATGGTAGTCCTTTACTTGGAATTCCTGTGGACGAAGTGCGAGAGGACAATAAAAAGTCGAAGTCGAAGCATTTCTGAAATACCAGAGTTGCTGTTTTTCTGGCGATACTTCTTGTTGTTCAATTTTGATTATTGATGAAAAAAGGGGGTAGATTCTAAAAATACGAAAAAGGAGTTGTAGTCCCTCGCCTCATCTTCTTGACGGATCTTTCCAATTCCTGATATTTGTGTTCGAATCATTCCAAGCGAAGGAGGAGAGAATAGTGGGGTGTGAGTTGGAGGGCGGAGGAGGGTTTCTGTATCTTATGAATCGCTTGTACTAGAAAGTTGAAGTCAGGATTTACATAATTTCGAATTAAAAGTATCGGAATGGGTGGAAAAGGACAGGAGTGGCGGGACAAAATAAAGGATCTGAAGAGCTCAAAAGCTAGAAGCAAAACATTCTAAAGTTCATATCTCCGGAACGGTTTATGCCACAAAGCTGAAACTTGGTGATTGTGTGTATGCCTTTAAGACAGCATACGAAAAATGAAATTCGTAGGGGTGGGGGTTGGGGGTGAAAAGAAAATACTCTGGAAAAAATGGGATCGTTAACCAACACTTTTTTCTTGATATTAAAAAAGGCCCTTTTGTTACCTTTCAGTGAAGGTTCATTGCATTAGCTTTAATACTTTTGAAAATATCTTCATTTTAAACAAACAAAACAGATTCAAATTACCTTCTTTCAATTGATATTTTGGATTTCTATTGAAAATTTATTATAGACGGACAGACAGAAGAACGGACAGACAGCAAGCGGATTTGAAGTTTTTGGCCGCAACTGAACAAAAAGTAATACTATATAGCTTCTGTTTCGTCCGAGACTCGGCTTTATTCGTTATAATTTTTAGGCTAAACTCATAAATCTCTCAGATTTATGAGGTTATGAGTATAAATACTTTATTATTAAAAAATAATAAAGTAAAATCAGATTTGAATTGGCGTACGGAGGTGGGGCAAAGAAAATGTTGTATTTATTTTCACGAATTTCGTCATATCTCTTAGGCCTGATGGATTAATTTTACTTCTGTGCGCTGTGCCTTATATGAAAGAACGCAGAAATTATTTCCAGATTTTTTATTGAACGCCACATGGGGTGCATACGTTTTCACGAATTTCGACATAAATTCATTTTTGGATTCTTGGGATTCGAGATATCGAATTTTTAATAATTGCCTAATAATCTATTGTATTATATTTGGTTGTGGGTTACGATTAAATGAGTTCCACCATGAAATAGCCGAAAAGTTTTTATTTCTTAGGAATTTCGATATAAGCACCTAGTTATCATTTTTGGAACTCTTAGGTATTCATCCTCTAAGCTGTTGCGCAGGGACGATATAAGTTTGCACGAATTCGGTCATATCTCTTAGGACAGATGTGGTATGGAATTGGTTTTTATTTCCTCAAGATTTTTATACAATGGCCTAAATGAGGCAATGAGAGCAAAAGTGGCCTAACCCACCAGCATAAATATTGGAGATTCATAATATTTTATACAAATGTGTCTCACTAATAAGATTGCTGCCATCTGTCCGCAGTATATAAAACTATTTTTTAAAATTAATCTAATGACAACACAATGCACTATAGATACTAGAAATATCATCTTTTCAGGTTTTAAGGTTTTGTGGGTTAGGCCACTTTTGCTCTCATAACCTCAAATATCAATTTAGTTTTTTCTTTATATTCAACTTCTAACGCGGTAAAAGGGAGTTGACTCACGCATACCGCCATATTTCTCAGGTTTGTCAAGATATTGGATCCGTTTTCAAATTTACCGCGCAAGATTCATACGCGATAAATATGAAAACAAATCCACTATCTTGTCTATAGTCTGTCCCTAAAAGAGATAAAAAGTGGGTTTATATGTTTTCACGAACTATGCCATATGTTTTGGTTCGACGATATATTCAAACGGTGAAAAATCGATCGTGGGCTTAATTGTTAATAAAACTACTTCCAACATATAAAAACCTGGATGCTATTTGGATCATTATTTGTGTATGTTGTCAGCTCCATAACACCATGCAATATAATTAAACTTCAAACGCGTTCCAGAAACAATTAACTTATTCTCAAACTTTTGCCAGATTTTTTTGTGGAAAAATTTTGTGAAAAAAATTTTAATATAATCAAAGTTTTTTTCAAAAATCGTTTTTATTAGGATTTTTTCTGGTTTAAGTTTACTATACTATTTTTGGAAATGAAAAGTATTTTAATCGATCGGAAATTTAAAAAAAAAAATCTTCTACCCTCAAACTTCGTAGACTGTAAGAAACCTATGAAAAATGTCCGTTTGTCCGCCGTATACTTCTTACGCTAACACCTTTGTGATTCATACAGTTTTTAGATATTTCAGAGAGACCCCTGCGGTTACGGTCTTTTAATTTTTCGAAATGTTTTTAGGGTAGTGAAAAGTGAAAGATCGGATAGGGTTTAAAATGAAAAATCTGCCAATGGTCTGGGCGAAACTTTATTATTTTTCCGATCAAAGTTCGGGAGCGGTCAAATTCAGAGCATATCAACAATTGTTTCGAGATTATGAGGTTTCATGGAAAGTATTTACATAAACATAAATTTATTTCAATTTTTAACAAAGAATTCGTACAATTAATTCGAATTTCAGTGATCAAATTTTATGTCTTTGCATCTGTAAGGTCAATTTAGAATTTAACTAAAATTAGTTCTTTCTTTATTATCATAATTTTAAATCCAAGGAAAAATTAAAAATATTTAAAATAGAGCCTGTGTAGACTATTCGAATTTTGGTACATTATGTACACTAAGATCCAATAGAAGTAAAAATGTATTTGTTGCTTTATCAGACTTAAGAGATATGACGAATTGTTAAAAAGTATACAAATGGGTTTGTATACTTTTTAACAATTCAATTAACATCCACTTGGGGTTTGAATTTTGAAGAAAATTGTGAAACCGATTTTTAAATGATTTCATAAGAAGCAACTTGATATCTCATGAATTTGTGAAAACGTAAGCAAACACTTTACACCCCCTTGGTTCTTGAAATTCGAAAAATCGTGAAATTTGTTTTTAGGTCATTACATCAAATGCCGTAATAACCAATTTTATATCTCATCAGAACTTAGGGATGTCAAAATTTGTGAAAACATATGTAAACTCTTGGGGGTTGAATATCCAAAAATTGAGAAATGGGTTTGTGGGCGATTATATAAAAAGTCTGTGGAAGTGAAAAGCGATCTAATATCTCATCGAACCTAAGAAATATGTCGAAGCTTTGAAAAGCGTACAACCCCCTTACACCCCTTAGGATTGAATATCTAAAAATACTGAAATTGACTTGTTGGCGCTTATATGGGAAATCTCAGGAAGTAAAAATTAAATCGATATATCATCAGATCTAAGCAATATGTAGGAATCTGTGAAAACATATGCAACCTCCTTAAACCCACTTAGAGGTTGAATATCCGAAAATCCTGAAATGAGTTAATAGATAAATATGAAGAAAGAACGAGAAAGTAAAAACCAATTCAATTTCTTATCACTGCTAAAGGATATGACGGAATTCCCTCTTATCGGCTGAAAAAGGAAAAATCTTAAATACAGGTTTTAGGCTATTATTACGCAAGCCCGTGAAAGTGAAAAGATATTCGATATCAGATCTGACCTGAGGGAAATGGCAGAATTCGTGAAAAAGTATACAACCCTTTTACACCACCTTCTTAAGGGTCGAATTTCAAAAAATCCCGAAAACACTTTTTGGGTATTTATATGAAGAAGCCGTAAAGTAAAAACGATTTCAATATTTGGGAAAACCTAATAGATATGACGAAAATCGTGAAACTATATGTATTCCATTTTCACTGATCATTTTTTGCCCCCCTTTCCAAACCCCAATGGATATTTGAATTTTTTTTAATTAATATTACTTTTCTAGTTGATTTGCATATACGTACCGAGGTTCAACTTTGTAGCATAAGCCGTTCTATAGATAGGAAAACCACCCCTCAACCCTACCACCATAAAAAATAATATTTTTCCAATATGCTACTACTATAGTTTTATCTAAATACTAAGTTTCAGCTTTATATCATTATACGTTCTCGAGATATAAAAATCCGAACCTTTTCCTTTTCACCCTCCCCACCCTCACCCTCTACGCCCTCATCCGCAATATTTTTTTTTCTGCTCGGGTTCTATTAGGCCTACTTCTGGTAAACATTTTAAGCATCTATCTTACACCGTTCTTGAGATGTGAGACGTGATTTTTTAGAAAAATTCTTATCACCTCCACTTTCAGGATCCACCGCGCCCTTAAAAAATTTTACTTTCAGCAAACTTTATTTATCAACCTTTATTCACAAACCAAATTTTATTTCTTTAGAGCAATTGGTTCGTGAGATATCGTAATCTAAAGTTTTTTATCCCCCACCCCCGTACGCCACTGCCAAAACTCAAAAATTTGTCTCCGATCTATTTTCCAGGTATACCTACCTACGTTAACGGTTTAGGAGATATAGATTTTAGAATGTGTCGATCTCGGCTTTCTTGCGTTTCGGACGCATTATTTTCCCCTCCACTCCCACACCCCTTCACCCATATTGACAATTTTTATGCAAATGGGTCCACTATTAAAGCGCTATATAAATTTCAAGTTACAGCCTCCTAGCCTAAGCGGTTGCTGAGATCTAAAAACCAAAATTTTCCGTCTAAACCGCACCCAACTCCTTTCCCCTCACACCCCTACTCAGCAGAATTTGGCCACTTCAAGGAGCCTACCCAGTCTATTCATAAAAAAAAAATTAATTTAATATCTCGAAGCGTTTGGGAGGTACGAGTCTTCAAACGATTTTGCGTACGGCGTACGGCGGACAGACGGGCTGAAATTTCTTTTTGCTTTTTTCGTAAAGTAAAAAAAATGTTCAGGGTATACATTTTTTTTTTTAAATCGATCACAATACTGTATTATTAGAAAATAATAAAGTAAAATTGGTTTTCTTTCTCAAGAATGGTAGACGCTGCAACAATGAAACGTAGAACATGTACAGAGGTATCTTAATGCGTGGTTTTTTTCTTAAAATAAAAAACTTAAGTAAAGGATGTGGGTTCATGCATATACGATAAAGTGCTTAAAATGCCTCATTTTGAAAACTGTATCTCAGGAACTACTAGCAGGAGAATGGTGAAATTTTCAACACTTCCACAAGGAGATAAAAAAGTAAATTGATTAATATGTTGAGAAGTGAAACTTAAGCTTATCTTGCGAACCGGTTTGTTTCCAAATTGATTTTTGAAATTTCATGCAAATGAAACAATATGTAATATGTAGCAAGTTGGTAAAAATTAAAAATGCATATCAATAATTACTTAAGCTAGAAAGTCAAAATTTGGAATTTCATGTCAAAAATTTTGACTCAAATTTTTGACTAAAATCTAAAATTTTTGAAATTTGGTTGTAAGTTTAAAAGTTTAAAAGTATTTCTGGTATCTTCAGCGCAACCCGTCCACGTACCCAACTTTCGCGATCCGTAATAGCTATACATTTTTTAGGCTTATACGAGTATGTTGAATGGGAGAGGTAGGGGAGAGGTAGGTTGCCATATTGTGGCAACGGTTATTTGAGAGGCGAAACTTTACAAAATTTCGATAGGTAGAAATATTATTTAAATAAATTTGGATGAGGTGCAGAAACGTACGGCGGATGAGAGAACTTTACAGTAGCTCTGCATAGTGACCGTTGCCGTATCTAAAATTAAAACGGGTCCTGCATTCCTATTTCAAAATTAATACATTAATTCAAAATCTGTTGAAACAACTTTTATATCTCCAGAGTCACTAGCCCTAGAAAACTGAGACTTGGTGATTATACAGGCCATTATAGTAGCAAGTTTCAAATAGAAAATGGTTGAAGGCGGTAGATGCAACTGGGGGCGTGAGGAACGTTTCTTCTAACTTCGGAATGCTGTATGCCAGAAAGTTGAAACCTCATACATACTCGTATATATTGATATATCGGAAAACTAAATTGAGTGTTTTCCTATGAATTCTATCATAATCTCTGATGAGATATCAATATTTTATGGAAAAGTAATAAAGTAACTACAATTTTAAGGTCAGTTAAGATACCACAAAATATAAAACATTTCTCGATTTACAGCAATAATTTCTAATATCCGTGTAATCCAGTCGCCAAAGCTATTCGCCTTACACAATTCCTTCGATTTCAGTGATTTATTCCGATCATTTAAAACGATTTTCACGTTACTAATTTATGAGGTTCGGACCAATTTTGACAAAATTCCAAGAATTTCTTTCCTTTCCACTCAGTCGCACCGTGCGATTTTTTCCTCGAATTATTTCAGAAACCGAAAATCGTTTTCCACTCCTTTTTCTGCCGATAATAAAATTTCCATAATTGAATGTTTCCGTGGAGCACTATTGCCCCATTACTCACAGTGGTGCCCGTAAAAAACCGAACACCGTCCATTCATTGTATGCCCGAGTAGTTAACAAGCTCATTTATATTCCCTATCCGAGGGTTAAGGGTGCCATAAAAGAAAAAAATTACCCTTGTTTTATGTCCAGAAAAGTTCAAATTATATAATGGAAATGGTGAAAAAGGAATTAAGATTTCAGTTAAGCGTTTGATGTGTTTTTTTATAAACCAAAAATGGCTTCAATGTTTTATTGATGGAAGGTTTTGATAATATGGAAATATACCTACACGTTTGCAAATATTTTAAGTTAATGTGACCGAAATATTTAAAGTTATGGGATCCAACCAGGTTCAGTACTGTTTTTTCCGACTCCAGAATATAATTTATTTTTATTTGATTACAAAATGTCTTGAATTTATCAACGTTGTGTTTAAAATCCGTAAAAAGTAATTTTTTTAACATTGCAGTATTCCATTTAATGGACCATTAAATCTCTTAACGACTATCTTCTGAAAGAGGTTTTTCAATTCGGCGTGTCTTTTGGGGTGGATACAGTTCAAAATGAACCCCCAAATGTGACTTGATAGCATTTTTTACAACCCTGGCACGAAAAAGCGTTATTTTAAAGAATTTCCCATAGGTAGGATCTTTCGTGCCCATGTGGTATACAAAAAAAAAGCGTTCAAACAAAAATGAAATTCGGATGCCATTGTGCACGGAGGCTACAACACCTGAGTTACTCAGGAAAGGTGTACGATTCTTATCCTGGTTCCCTTTCATTGTCCTGCGAACGGAAACTTTAAAAAAAGGGTTATTCCGTTTGCGGCTTTAGATTTTCCCATGTTTCAATTTTAAATACTGAATTATATTTCTTTTTCGTGTAGTCAGTTGAACAATGGAATTATACAAAAGTTTCTTGCTCGACGAAAAAGGGACGAATATTTCTCACTCGTACATAATTTAGAAGAGTTGCTGACATTTTCGGGCAATCGTTTTACTAGAATATTAAAGAGCCTGCCGGAAGCGTATTCTGTTAAGTGCAAATTTGTTAAAAATTAATTTGATTCGGGTTGTGTTTGAGAAATAAAAAGTGAATTTTATGACATTTTATGGCATAGGGGAGAGAGTTTTCAGATATTTCAGAAGGATCTTCTTCATTTCTACTTGTGCAGACTCAAAAAAAAATACTGCTGCTTTCTACTAATGGTATAGTTAGACGTTCGCTTCTTATTATATATTTGATGATCAGACAGGGTAGCCCAGAAACACTCTCCCGATGTTGTTTTGCTATATCTTTAAAAGGAAACGACTTAATTTCATAATTTTTTTTTAAGTTTATTTGGACCTTCAAGTTTTTTCCATTACTTTTTGCAGATGATATCTCTCAAGTAGGCGCCGCCATTGTTGATGACGATTTGGGCCCTTTTTAGCGCATTTTCAATCGTTTTGGCGAGAACTTCGGGCGAAAAGTTCTCATACTCTTGTCGGATATTCACTTTGAGAGCTTTCGGAGCCTGTGGCTTGTTCTGATAGACACGAAGAAAGAAGTCTAAAGCGGTCAAATCGGGCGATCTTGCCGGCCAGTGCAAATCGCCAAAACGGATCATTAGGCGACCCGGAAACGCATCATTCAAAATGTCTATTGTCGCGCGACAATGCACCGTCTTGTTGCAACCACATGTCCTCCAGTCCCAATTCATCAATTTGCGGCAATAAACATACTGCAGTCACGATCGGCTGCAAGCCAATCGTATAATACTCTAGATGAATACTGAACTCCGATTTATATTGTAGTTGGGGATAAAGTAGAATTACGTGTGTGCATGTTGTATGTCCTTTATTAAGGACTGCTATTAGATTGTTACTCAAAACTAAAAGACAATATTCAGTGTTTAATTTCATACCTTGAACTGGGTAAGTCATCGAAAAATAATGTCCCTTTTAAAGGACTTTCACATGGGAGGTGCAGGAAGGACTCACTCGATTTCTTACATATTTATCCTTTTCCTTGGAACCATTCAAAAATTAACGAGTACAAAACTTCAAATTCGTAGCATGAAGCGTTCAAAAGTTATCGGAAAATATTGTTGAACACGTGTTTTAAGGATATTTTGTATGGCAGCTACCAGAAGGAGTAAAAGGATTTCGCTGATTCGTAAACTCGAACTTCCTTTTCACTCAAAACTAACTTTTACGAAATTCCGAATTCGTAGCTAAAAGATTACTTGAGTTATAGTGAGTTTCGTAAATTAAGTGAATACATTTTGACAGGATATTTGTATGACAGCTACACGAAGGACTAACAGGATTTTCTTCATAATCATACATTTAGTTCCAACTATTGGAAAAATAACACATACAAAATTTCAATGTCGTAGCTTAAACCCTTCTGAAGTTATCGACTAATATTCTTGAACACGTGTTTTAAGGACATTTTGTATGGCAGCTACCCGAAGGAGTAGGACGATTTGGCCCGTTAACGAACTTAGTCTTACAAATTCAACCAAACATCCAGATTCAAAATTTCAAGGTCCTAGGTGAAGGCGTTCTTGAGTTATCGTGCTAACGGACAGACGGACGGACAGACGGACGGACGGACGGACGTCAGGCGGATTTGAGGTTTTTGGCCACAAATAAACAAAAAATAATATATAACTTTTTTTCGTCCGAGGCTTGGTTCTATGCGTTACAAACTTTTGGGCTGGATTAAACTTATAATACTCTATATGATTTCATCTAGAGTATAAAAACTAGTTGATCATAGTTCTGTATCGCTCACCAGTCACAGTAACCGCGTTACTCACAGCATCCTCAAAAAAAATGAGGCCTGATGACACATCCGCTGTAAATGGCGCAACATGCAGTGACTTTGAATGGATGTAATGGCTTTTCGTGATACGTGGATTCACAGTGCCCCAGAAGCGCAAATTTTTTTTGTTAACGTATCCGTTCTCGTCGCTCATGATGAATTTCGACTGAAAATCGTGCACTTCGTCGTATTCCGTGATCTTGAGGAGTATAGCGTTCCTTGGCTTGTCGACGTGTATTCTGCATCTGTTTGCTTCACAAATATCAAAACAAAACTGACAGTTGCCGCCATTTGCAAAAACTATAACATCTTCCAATAGAGTGGTTCATTTTGAGCCACTGCAATAGTTGACTCCGCCGCAAAAGAAGTCGGGTTACGCATAAACGAAAGTAAAACAAAATGAATGACGCAAACAAGAAAGAGAACGGCAATCAGACAGAATATAACAATTGCGGAGAATAATTTGGAGAGTTTATACTTGGGGCTAATCTAGCAAAAGACGACAACGAAATGGATGAAATCAATCAACGGATCATGTCAGCAAATAAAACGTATTATTCGGTACTTCCAATAATGAAATCTAAGAAAGTACACAGGAACTATAAGCTGCGAATATATCTGTGGTCACAGTGAATAACTTGGTAAATCGAAAAATGGCCAAAATGGGATAAGTGTACTGTGGTCATCTTCCAAGCCTTATACGCACTGTGAGGAAGTTAGCAACTCACAACCCTAATGGTTTTTGAGTTATAAGGGTGGGGGTTTCTTGGTATGTGGTAAAATTGTGTTTGTTATCTGCTAAGTCGACTTACCATAATTTTTTCCGAGTCATTATTCACGGGAAAAACCAGATAAGTCGAATTACCTAGTTTTTCGCTGTGTATCTATGTTGTCAACTGCATTTATCCATTTATTCATCGCTCCAGATTATTCCAAGTGAAGTGTATTGTTTCTATGCATGGCTATGCTAAAAAAGGCGGTCATTTCATTATGAAAAAAACAGGATACCGAAAATAAAAAAATTTTATGGAAACCAGTGCAGTGGTTGCAATACCGTCAAGGACCGGGAAATGTAGTTTTTTAACATACCCTTAAAAAAAATTAACCATTCAAAATGATAAATTTTAGAAAAAAGGGAAATCATTGTAATTTTGATCGCCTTCCATTGGTTTCACTCGGACCAAGGGACCTCATCAGTTTAGAAAAGAAAAAACACATTCTCTATAGATTTCTTTCAAATCGAACAGGATGAGATTGACGATTAATCTTAAGGGGTAATTTTAATCTTAGGTAATAATAATTACCTATGTTCCTTTTAGAACTTCATTTTAGGGATTCATTTGTATTCATTGTTTATGAATTTTTCCACTCATTTTACTTTATTATTTTTTAATAATAAAGTATTGTTATCGACCTGAAATTTCAAAAAAGTTTGCTACCCTGAAATTTTGTATTTACACGTTTTAGGACTAGTAAACCCCAAAAAAGCAAAAAAAAAAAAAATGTCCGTCTGTCCGCCGTAGACGCCGTACGCCGTACGCCGTACGCAAAATTGTTTGAAGGCGCGTAGCTCCCAAACCCGTTGAGATATTAAATTGAAATTTTTATGGTGGGTAGAATGGGTGAACCCCTACGACTGGTATATTTTTGAGGGGTGGGGGTACAAGGGGAGAGGAGAGGGGATCGTTTTAGACGAAAAATTTTGGTTTCTAGATCTCAGGAACCACTTATGCTAGGAGGCTGAAACTTGGAACTTATATAGTACTATGATAATGGACTCAATTGCAAAAAAATGGTCGATATTGGTTAAGGGGTGTGGAAGTGGGGGGGAATACAATGAGTCTTTAACGCATGAAAGCCGGGATTGAAACATTCTAAAATCGATATCTCCTGAACAATTGATGTCAGAAGATTGGAACTTTGTTGTTGTCCTTAGGGATACTTCCAGATTAGACAAGAGCTAAAATTTTTAAGAGGGGTGGTGGGGTGTGGGGGTGGGGGGTGAAAAACTTTGGATTACAATATCTTCCGAACTAATTACACCAGGAAGATAAAATTTAGTTTCTGTATATGGGCTCACAAGAGGAGTCTACCGAAACTAAATTTTTTGAGTGGCGAGGTGGAGCACGAAAGTGGGGGGATAGCAATTTCTCAAAAAATGTAATTTTTATATCTCAGAAACCGTATCAGATATGATCTTGAAAATTTTACAGGAGTTGGGGTCGATAAACTTCTAGTAGGGAAAAAAATTTTGGTGGTGTGGGTGTAGGGGGTGGTGGTGAAAGGGGGTAGAAAGGAAAATATTCTGATTTTTATTTCTCAAAAACCATAATGAATAGAAAGCTAAAAATTTAGGATTATATAGAACGACTATGGAGACATCCTAGAAAAATAAAATTTTTGATAGCGGTATCAAGGTACGGGGGAGAGGAGTGGTTTTTTATATCTCAGAAACGGCTTATGCTAGAAAATTGAAACTTAGTACGTATATGTAGATGTGCTATTAGAGTAATTAAAACAAAAAAATGTTCAGATCTTTATTGGCGTTCAGAGGTTGAGTCAAAAAAATGTCCGTGAATCCACATTTTCACGAATTTCGTTAAAACTTTTAGACATGTCAAACTATCAAAGCAACTTTACTTCTGCGGGCTATTTATATAAGCGCCTAGTAACGGTCTTTAACATTTTTCGATATCCAACCCCTAAGGGGGAGTAAATTGGTTGTGTACATATTCACGAATTCTGATATATTCCTAAGGTATATTGAGATTTGGAGTTCACTTGTACTTCTATAAGCTTTAAACGTAGTCGGGAAAAAACCGATTTAAGTATTTTTCTCAATTAAACCCCCTGGGGGTATTGTTTAAGATTTCACTGATTCCGAAAATCTCTTAGGTTTAATGTGATCGAATTCGCTTTTACTACTATGAATTATTCTATTGATAAAAAAAATACGTAAATAAAAAAAAAATCTGCCAACAGTCTGGGCGCAACTTTATTATTTTATGGGTAGAAGTCCGAAACGTGTTTAATGATGAGATACGGTGTTGGGTACTATGCGACTGACAACCTAAAAAATAACCATTAAGCTATTTGGAACGTTATTTTTTAGGTTGTCAGTCGCATAGTACCCAACACCGTATCTCATCATCAAACACGTTTCGGACTTCTACCCATAAAATAATAAAGTTGCGCCCAGACTGTTGGCCGATTTTTTTCTATTTGTAGCTTATATTTTTGTACCAATTGTAGTGGATATTATGCTTACGTTGTTTTTTGCTATTGTTTCGTAATGAAAGTTTTCTTAACTGTAACGTTTTGTTTTAATGGTATTTTTGTTAACTAAATGAAAGTACACCTAATTGACAAAATAAATGAGAAATAACAGCAAAGAAACTTAATATTATTAATATAACAAGTATGGGGAATAATCAGGTAAGTATGGTGAAAAAGTTGGGATGATCTGGTGCAAAATCAGGTAACTAAACGTAAATCCTAAAAATAATTTCAGCAAATTAATAATTTTCAAACCACTAGATTTCGAACGTTATTTGATCACCTTGATGTCAACAAAATTAATTTTTTTAAAAAACTGGATTTACAGGAATAGTTCAATAGTAACAAAGTGTTGCCCTGAAAAGTTTCGTTTTTCGACTTACCAAGTTATTCACTGTGACCACAGATATAATATATAACTAATATACGGCCTGTGCTCTGTTATGGCAGCGAGACATGGACACTAACGCGAGCTTCCGAAAAAACAGTTAACGCATTCGAAAGAAAGGTCCTCAGAAAAATTTTGCGACCTGTGAAGAAAAGAACGGACTGGCGAATAAGATAC
Source organism: Beris morrisii (assembly GCA_951812415.1). Lineage (NCBI taxonomy): Eukaryota > Metazoa > Arthropoda > Insecta > Diptera > Stratiomyidae > Beris > Beris morrisii. The sequence continues at coordinate 33,640,425 of OX638313.1, read as the reverse complement.
AACCTTGAGCTGAATCAACTTTTCGAGTAGCCAGAACCCATGTACGAAAAGCAGAACGGCACAGCACAGGCTTAGTACTGGTGCCAGAGTTGCCAGTACTGGCTGATGTTTCGGGTCCAGTTTGTGGTCTAGACAAAATCATTGCCGAGCCATTGCCGATTTGATCACACAGGTCCTACTCTTAGTGAAACTCTGGCCCGTCAGTAAAAAAAAACGAAAATATAAAATTTTTTTCCCTTTTTTTTTCTTCCAACTACGAATTTATTATACTGTAAATAAATTTTTTTTTTTTTTTGAAACATGCGAATTGATTTTACTTACACCTTTGCACACTCTCGGATTCGAACCATGGTCCCATTACACATTAGTCCGCTACGCTACCCACTAGGCCAATCTGAAACATTCCCGTAATAGGGTTGAAGTCGAATGAAAATTGATGTTGAGAAACAAAAAATATTTCTACCAAGGTGTGCCCAATACAGAGCCGACCGTCAAGCCAATGCCGAAAGAGCTTAGACACCAATAATAAGCCAATTCTAAGCCCGACATACCCCCAGCAACTCAGACCAAAGTCGGCTTAGATCAAGTGGGAGTAATGATCACCAGAATTGGCCCGACACTGGTCTGGTGGTTTGTCAGTACCAAAACAATACCGATCAACAAGTCTTGGCTGACAATGCGATGCCAATTCTGGACAGTGTACGGAACTCTGGTTGGACTCCGGCATTTCGCACATGGGAAGCTTTAACGTTCATCAAACTACGTAAACTGCAGTGGACTGGCCATGTAGAGCGAATGGAAGATAGAAGAATCCCCAAACGTACTCTTAAAGGCAGTGCGAGTGGTAACAGGCTAGTAGGCAAACAACGCAAACGATAAGAAGACTTGGTTGATGAAGATAGTAAAGCCATCTTAAAAATCTGCTAATGGTCTGGGCGAAACTTTATTATTTTTCGGGTCAAAGTTCGGGAGCGGTCAAAGTCGGAGTGTATCATGAGTTGCTTCGAGATTATTAGGTTTCTTGGAAAATTAATTTTGTTCTTAATATAAAAATATTTAAAATGGCGATTTTTAGCCGATTAAACATTGGAAAAGCCCGTGTAGACTATTCGAATTTCGGTATACGAGTATTATGTACACTAAAAGCCCATAGAAGTGTAAACGAATTTGTTGCCTTATCAGAATTAAGAGATATGACGAATTGTTAAAACGTATACAAACCCATTACTTCCACTTGGGGTTTGAATTTCGAAAAAATTGTGAAACTGGGTTTTAGACGATTTCATAAGAAGTAACTTGATATCTCATGAGACAGGGATTTTGAAAAATTTGTGAAAACGTAAGCATACCCTTTACACCCCCTTGGTTCTTGAAATTCGAAAAATCGTGAATTGGTTGGCCGAAATAATCTTTTTTATATCTCATCAGAACAAAGGGATGGCAAAAATTGTGAAAACATATACAAACCATTGGGAGTTGAGTATCGAAAAATTGAGAAATGGGTTTGTAGGCGATTATATAAAAAGTCTGAGGAAGTGAAAAGCAATCTAATATCTCATCGAACCTAAGAAATGTGTCGGAGCTAGGAAAAGCATACTACCCCCTTACACCCATTAGGATTGAATATCTACAATACTGAAATTGACATTTTGGCTTTTTTATATAGGAAACCTTAGGAAGTAAAAATAAAGTCGATATATCATCAGCTATGCAACCTCCTTCCACCCACTTGCGGGTTAAATATCCAAAAATCCTGAAAGGAGTTAATAAATAAATATGAAGACAGCACGAGAAAGTAGGAACCAATTCAATTTCTTATCACTTCTTAAAGAAATGACGGAATTCATGAAAACGTGTTCAACCCTTTTATACCCTCTTACGAAATAAAAACGAGTTTTAGGCGATTATTACGCAAGCACGTGAAAGTGAAAAGATATTCGATATCTGATAAGACCTGGGGAAATAGTAGAATTCGTGAAAAAGTTTACAACCCCCTTTGCACCCCCTTAGGGGTCGAATTTTAAAAAATCCTGAAAACGCTTTTTAGGTATTTATATGAAGAAGTCGTACAATAAAAATGAATTCAATATTTGAGAAGACCTAATAGATATGGCGAAAACCGTGAAAATATAAGCATTCCATTTTCACTGATAATTTTTTTTGCCCCCCCCCTCCGAACGCCAATAGATTTTTGAAATTTTTTTTATCTAAATTAGTTTTCTAGTTGATTTACATAAACGTACCGAGTTTCAACTTTGTAGCATAAGCCGTTCTATAGATAGCAAAAACACCCCCCACCCCCGTACCATAATACCCCTATAAAAAATTATATTTTTTCAACATGCTACTAACTCTATCTAAATAACGAGTTTCAGCTTTATATCATTATAGGTTGTCGAGATATAAAAATCGGAACTTTTTCCCCCACCCTCACCCACTACACCCATACTTCCAAAATTTTGATTTCTGCTAGGGGTCTATTAGGCCTACTTGTGGTAAAAAATTTAAGCTTCTATATTACACCGTTCTAGAGATATGAGGCGTGATTTTTTAGAAAAATTGCAATCCCCTCCACTTTCATGCTCCACCGCCCCCTTAAAAAATTTTACTTTCAGCAAACTTCATTTGTCAACCTTTATACATAACCCAAATTGTATTTTCCTAGTGTAATCGGTTCGTGAGATATCGTAATCTAAAGTTTTTCACCCCCCACCCCAGTACGCCACTGCCCCCTCTCAAAAATTTGTTTCCGATCTATTCTTCTAGTATACCTACAGATATTCATTAAGTTTCAATTTTGTGACGTTCACCGTTTAGGAGGTATGGATTTTAGAATGTGTCGATCTCGCCTTTTTTGCGTTTCGGACGCATTATTTTTCCCCCCACTCCGAAACCCCTTCACCTATATCGGCAATTTTTTTGCAAATGAGTCCACTATCAAAGCTCTATATACGTTCCAAATTTCAGCCTCCTAGCATAAACGGTTGCTGAGATCTAGAAACCAAAATTTTTCGTCTAAAACGCTTCCCCCTCTTCCCCCCTCACACCCCTACCTCTCAGAATTGGTCACTTCGAGGGGCCTACCTAGTCTATTCATAAAAAAAAATGCAATTTAATAGCTCAAAGGGTTTGGGTGCTACGAGCCTTCAAACGATTTTGCGTACAGCGGTCGACGTACGGCGTACGGCGGACAGACGGACTGACATTTTTTTTTGCTTTTTTCGTGTCTACTAGTCATGAAACGTGGAAAAAAAAATTTTGAGGGTAGCAAATTTTTTTTCTTTTAAAATCGATAACAATACTATATTATTGAAATAATAAAGTAAAATTGGCAGATGGAGAACGCGGTCTTTGTATCGAGACGATTGGAGGCGACGACTTCAGGAGGCCAGGGCCTGATTTGAACTGTCGCGCCATTGATGATGGTGATGATGATATATTGCTATAACTATTGCATGTTCCTCCTTGATGTCGTCTCTCCTGATCGCACTGAGAAGATTCGTGACCTAATAAGTTCCAAATCATTGCAGTGTTTTCAGGCGTAGGTTATAGGGGTTAAAGAGTCCTTGTCCCAGTTGAGGTGTAATGTAATGACCATCTAAGATAGTAGTATTTCCTTAAAATCTTTGGAATAGTCGCCGCGCGTTTCCCATCATCTCTCAAGGAGATGGCAGGACAGTTTAATATTCACTTCTGTTGCGTACGGAAGCAAAGTGATATCCCAGGTAACTGTGTGGCTCATGAACTAGCTCAGCACGGTAAACAGTATTTGGGTACATTTTTTGTCACAGGTAGACTGCTGCCAAAGTTAAACTCAACTTAAGAAGTCAAATTAAGATGGGCAAGTATGTCTCACTATTAAAATACTCAAACATGATCAGTTCCACAAAAGAGTGAGAATCAGCACTAGTAGGTGTCCTGATCGAACACGGCCTCATAGACAAGCCTGCCAAATGGCTAGGCCTGCACGCTGCCGATTTTAAGCTAGGAAGTCAAAAAACCGAAGCTGAATGGATGGTGACGACTATACATCTCATCTGAACCTGCCCATCTGTTAAGGGGGACGTTAACCAGAGAGCCTTTTCAACAGTCTCAGTGATCTGGTCGATTACAGAAATCCAACGCTGTATTGAAAGCTACAAAAGGTTCTGCGTGTAAGACTGGATTTAAAGATCCTATGGTATCTCAACGACCTAAACGGTCAGCCACCTGAACCTAACCTAACCTACTCGCATGTCGCAAGGATTTCAATTTTATGATGATAGATGTATGGGTATTACTTTCTGGTAAACGACTCTCGGTCCTCTGCATTCGTAGACCTAAAAGGCCCTTTATTACTTACTTAGGCCCTTATTAACATTTATGGAAACATGTTATCATCAATGTCAGTTCTATTTCCGATTTATACACCCTCGGTTTACGTCAGGATTTAACCTTTCATCTTAGCTCAAAACGGTTTCATAAAAAATTAAACAAAATATAAAACATTTCGATTTTTACTACCAAATCGACGACCAGAAAATAGTTAAAAATTAACTCCGATCTTTTCCGGCCCGAAATTTAATTCCGAAGACTTGCACAAGGACGTGAGATGAGCGTGAAAAAACACTTCAAAGCCCATAAAGTTAATATGCCATCGTGAAATTGTTTTGTCGGCGCCATAAAACTTGCAATTTTCGTGCTTCGTCAAGCGGCCGGTCATCATCATGTTTTCGATTTTCGAATTTTTTGTGGGTGTTATAACCTACCCCCAATCCGCCACGCAACATAAACATAAAAAGTAGAGTGGAGGCGAATTTTTATTAGCCCCGGTGAACAGTGGATTTTACAGCCGCATGCACTTGTACCTTGATGTTGACATAAAATGTTCAGTGCTGAGGATGGCGAGTCCTTTATATACCGGAATTCTATTTTGCGGAGTGTCTATCAATTTTTGAGAATCGCGGCATATGTGCCTCAACGGAACACATCGAAGCGAATATGAGGACATGAAACACGATTTATTTTCCGAAAAAGGACACCCCTAAACTGTAATTACTACGCGCGTGATTGCGGAGTATATCCACTAAAACGAAGGATATCCGTCGAACCTTTACATGGACAGAGCATTTTGCAAAGTGAAATTTAATTGGAAACGCTAAAGAGGATAACAGGACCCATGTAAAACAAGATTTTAGGAACTGAGCTTTATGTTTTCAGTAATTACGTATGTTGTTCCGACATGTCTACTTAGGATCCATTAGTCCGTATGTGTATTACCTTCGGTTGTACGCGAAAGTTAATACCCGGTCGAAACGGAAACGGATATAATCCAGGACCCGTATTATCCTAAGAAACAATCATTTAACTTACGAGCCCGAAATCGACTTTATTCAAAATCTTCTTTGCATAATCCTTAATTTGCCCGATACAAAGGATTTTCCAGCTCGACAGCAAGCAACAAAAAAAAAATAACAGAGCAGAAAATTGAATTTGAGTTTGAAAATGCAATTGCAATCTGATTTCATCCTTGGATTGTGCCCCGACGGTATTATCATCTCATTTCTCCATCTTTTACATTTTACAAACTTCAAATTTAATCTGCACGGCTATCAAAGGGTCAAAGAGCGTTGGGAAAGTCGTCCGTAGCGTCAAAGGAAAATTGCTCAGAACTACTAAAAGTAGTACGACGGTACTGGAATTTTTTTTTCCCCCGAACAAAAAACGGAACAGTATAACTGGGTGGTCTCTACTCCAAGAAAAGCATTTCCGGGACCGGAAAAATTCGCAAAGGAACCGAAAAGAAAACCTACAAAGTACCCGAGCAGATTACAATTCATTTTACGATGGTTTTTCTTTTGCGCAAATGCAAGTAAACGGAAAAGTGCAGAGCATTGAAATGCTATTGAGCACAATTACAATTCGAGCGAAAATAAAACGATTTTATGGAGTATAAACTGCATTTGCTAGGCAGAAATTGCTTGTGTTTTTGTAATAAATAAAACGGATTTGTACAGATTTTTTGAAAATAAAAAATGAGCGATACAAAAACACACCTATCGCAGTCACTGCCTAACCAGATAACTTAAAATACCCAATAAGAACAATCTAGTTAGATCGCATCCATTCCACACACATCATCGAATGTTTTAGAGTTTGCGACGCATTACATGTAGTACAAAAGGGCACGACAGGTTCGCGGCTTCAACATAGGGCAGTTCTTTGATATCCGACAGACAAGTGTGGTTTTCATTTATAGTGAGACGGCCATGTGTGGCATGTAGCTGTGATTACGACTCGAGAACGAGCGTGCTTAGTGGAACCGCGAAAGTACAGCGCTGTCCACGGTTTTAATTAAATTAAGCGATTTTAATAGAGTTATTTGTTTTTATTCAATTTATTAAAATTTTTCAAAACTACTATTTACTTTAAGCTATGAAACTAAATCATCTTGTGATTGAAGAAACCCCCGAGTTACTAGTTCGTTAAAATTCTGGGACTGAGCCTCTAGAGCAATATTAGTACATACAGGGTCCGGAAGTGAAACCTGACGGTTTTTGAAATGGAATAATTCAATAAATATTCAATATATTTTGTTATAATTTTTTTTATTTAAAAAAGAAAGAATGGAAGTTTAAGATGTATGCAAAAAAAATCGAAAGAGCATTATGAAGCAAAAATAACATCACTCAAATGATAACCTCCATTTTTTCTGCACTGCTCAAGTCTGTTAGCAAAGTTAGTCATCACTCTTGCCAAGGTTTGGCGCGGGATCGCACGCCTTTCCCGCTTAATATTCACTCGCAGTTCTGTAAAATTTTTAGACTTATCAAGCTACACTTTTCCTTTGAGGTAACCCCACATCATCATCTATCATTTCAGGGTCTTCATTCATCATCCCCAACATTGTGTCTGCAAAAGCTAAATCTTGAGCTGTAATTCTTGAACTACAGCAATTTTGTACGGGTGAAAATGCTAGTCTTCATGAAGTATCCACCGAACAGTCCTATCGGACATCCCTAAAGCCTGAGCATGACAAATAGCTGATTGCCGGGCACTCCGTTCAAAAGCCACTCGTACAGCATCGATGTTTGCAGGTGACCTTGCCGTCCTGTGGAACCACCCTCTTCCCAATGTTGTTCCGAAAGCTGTATTGCAAATGTTCCGAACCCACAAAAGAATAGTGTTCCGTGATGGAATCGGCCCACGAGGAGGAACATTAAAACGTAAACGAAATTGCCGCTGTGTTAGGGTCACAGAATCGTTATTTCTGAAGAACGTCTCGACGACAACGGCACGGTGTTCACTGGTCCAACGCTCCATTGTAACTAGACTTCCACATCAGGAGAAGGGAACGGGACCGACCCCCACCACCTGAGATCCTACCACCACCCACTACCCACGTTTAAAAACCGTCAGGTTTCACTGCCGGACCCTGTATATGTAGTAATATTGCTAATAACTTTTACTTTAGTATTTTAACGATAAAGTATTGTTATCAATTTTTAAAAAAAACAATTCTACCCTTTCTTCACGTTTCATGACTAGTAGACACCAAAAAAGCAAAAAAAAAACAGTCCGTCTGTCCGCCGTAAAAACTTTAGATTAAGATATCTCACGAACCAATTGCGCCAGAAAAATTAAATTCGGTTTTAAGGAGGCATGAAAGTCGGTGCGTGGGATAAGAATTTTTCTAATAAATAACGTCTCATATCTCAAGAACAGTTTAAGATAGAAAATCTGCCAATAGTCTGGGCGAAACTTTATTATTTTTCGGGTCAAAGTTCCGGAGCGGTCAAAGTCGTAGTATATCATCAATTGTTTCGAGATTATGAATTTCCTTGGAAAGTTAATTTTGTCAGTTTTAGTCAAAAACGTTTTTGACTAAACATGACTATGGCGCTGTTTCAATAGCAAATTCAATGATCATTTGAAACGAGCTCGACTAATCAGTGTGCTCTGATCATTGAATTGCTATTGAAACAGCGACATAGTCATGTTTAGTCAAAAACGTTTTTGACTAAAATTGTTTTTGCTCTTTCAGTGTGCGGCCAGCCTTAGGGGCTGAAAAATGGAAAAAATTTAAGGGGTTAGGCCACTCTAGAGACTGAAAAAATAGGCCTTTTGCGGATTTTTTTTCAGAAAAACTACAAAACTAGTCCAGATTACAAAAATTGGTGTATATAGAACATATTATTGATCGCCTGTAATTTTTGAATTATGATAAGACAATGAATTTTCGATTAGGTATATATAACAACAGCTACAAGAGTACGTAGGATTTTTTTCGATATATTGATTTTTGGCCAAATGGCGCACTTCTAAAATGAAAACTGTAAAATTTGTCTAAAAAATCGTCAGAAAATTGTTAATAACAAATGAAGTATGCAATATAAAAAAAAAATCCTACGTACTCTGATGGACAATATAGTTTTAAAGATATGTTCAAAATTTCAAGTGAATCGGTTGAAAATTGTCTGCGTTATGTTTCCGGCCAGCTTGAAAAATGTAGTTTTGAGATAAATGCGTTTGAAGTTTTGAGTAGTAGATAATCATGAATAATTTTGCAGGCGGCCTTGTAGTAAAATTCGAAAACCGAGTCCTTAGAGGCTGTTTTCGGCCATAATCTTTTGGGACATCATTTTTTACGTCCTAAGGGACCATTTAAAATAAATCTCTAGAGTGGCCTAACCACTCAAAAACAAGTTTTAGGAGATTATTACGCAAGCCCGTGAAAGTGAAAAGATATTCGATATCTGATCTGGCCTGAGGGATATAACAGAATTCGTGAAAAAGTATACAACCCCTTTACACCCCTTAGGAATAGAATTTAAGAAAATCCTGAAAAAGCTTTCTAGGTACTTATATGAAGAAGTAGTGGAATAAAATTGAATTCAACATCTGGGAAGACCTAATAGATATGACGAAAATCGTGAAAATATATGCATTCCATTTTCACTGATATATTTTTTCGCCTCCCTTCCAAACGCTAATGCATATTTGATTTTTTTTTATCTAAATTACTTTTCTAGTTGATCTACATATACATACTGAGTTTTAACTTTGTACCATAAGCCGTTCCATAGATAGGAAAAGCACCCCCACCCCCGTACCATACTACCCTTATAAAAAATTAAATTCTTTCCGACATGCTACTATTATAGCTCTATATAAATACCAAGTTTAAGCTTTATGTCATTATAGGTTTTCGAGATATAAAAAGCAGAACCTTTTCCTTTTCCCCCTCACCCACTCTCACCCTCTATACCCGATACCACAAAATTTCTTTTCCTGCTAGTGGTCTATTAGGCCTACTTCTGGTAAAAATTTTAAGCATCTATCTTACACTGTTCTTGAGATATGAGACGTGACTTTTTAGAAAAATTCGTATACCCTATACACTTTCAAGCTCCACTGCCCACTTAAAAAATTTTACTGTCAGCAAACTTTATGTGTCAACCGAATTTTATTTCTCTAGTGCAATTGGTTTGTGAGATATCGTAATCTAAAGTTTTTCAAGCCCACCCCCGTACGCCACTGCCCCACTCAAAAATTTGTTTCCAATCTATTCTCTTAGTATATCTAGAGATGCTTTTCAAGTTTTAACTTCGTCACATTAACAGTTAAAGAGATATGGATTTTAAAATGTGTCGATATCTGCTTTTTTTGCGTTTCGGATGCATTATTTTTCTCCCCTACTCCCAAACCCCTTCACCCATATCAGCAATTTGCAAATGAGTCCACTATCAAAACTCTACATAAATTCTAAGTTTCAGCATCCTGACATAAGCGGTTACTGGGATCTAGAAACCAAAATTTTCCTTCTAAAACGCTTCCCCCGCTTCCCCCCTCACACACCATATCTTCAAAAAATGGTCACTTCAAGGGGCCTACCCAGTCTATTCACGAAAAAAATTCAATTTAATAGCTCAAAGGGTTTAGTAACTACGAGCCTTCAAACGATTTTGAGTACAGCGGTCGACGTACGGCGTATGGCGGTCAGACGGACTGAATTTTTTTTTTACTTTTTTCGTGTACTTTCGTATGGAAAAAAAATTTTGAGGGTAGCAAATTTTTTTTTTTAAAAATCGGTCACAATTTTGTATTATTGAAGGAATAAAGTAATACTTAAATTTTTTACGAGAAGCAGACCTAATACCCATAGCATTTCTTTTAGTGTTTAGTTTTTACGATGGTGGGTGCTTTTCTTATCTATAGAATCGCTTATGCTCCAAACTTGAAATTTGGTGAGTAAATGTAGATCTATTAGTCAAGTAATTTAGGCAAAAAAAAATATAAAACATCCATTGGAGTACGGAATGGGTGGCCAAAAAAATGATCAGTGGAAATGAAATGCATAAATATATTTTCACGAATTTTGTCATATCTCTTAGGTCTTCCGATATATTGAAGTAATTTTTTTTCATGGATTCTTCATATAAATGTCTAAAAAGCATTTTCAGTGTTTTTTTTTAAATTGAACCCCTAAGGGGGTGTAAAGGGGTTGTGAACATTTTAACGAATTCAGGAATATAATTCAGGTCTGATTAAATATCGAATAATTTTTTCCTTCCACGGTCTTGTTTTATAATCGCGAAAAACTCGTTTTCGAGTGTTTTGCCTTTTCAACTCCTAAGAGGGTACAAAAGGGTTGAACACATTTTCACGAATTCCGTCCTACTTCTTACGACTGATAGACATCAAATTAGTTTTTATTTCCTCGTGCTTTCCTTATATTTATCTTTAAACTAATTTCAGGATTTTTGAATATTCAACCCTCAAGTGGGTGTAAGGGGGTTGCATACGTTTTCACAATATTATATATCTCTTTAGGTTTGATGAGATATACATTGTCTGCAAAGTTTTTATATAATAGCCTACAAACCGATTTTAGTATTTTCTGATATCCAACCCCCGAGGAAGTGTAAAGGAGTTGCACATATTTTCTTAAATTGCTACATATTTCTTAGATTTGATGAGATATCGAATTTATGTCTTCCTGTAAATTTGCCAGAAAGTTAATTTCAGAATTTTTTACTTTCAACTCAAACCAGTTGCTTAAAAACCTACAACGCATCTCAGCATTAAACGCGTTCCGGGCTTCTACCCATAAAATAATAAAGTTGCACCCAGATTGTTGGCAGATTTTTAAACTTAGTCTTGCTTTTGATATAAAACTAGTTCAATTAAAAGTTTTACTCCCTTTTTTAACTCGTTCTAGAGTTACAGTGTATTTTGTAACTTTTATACTTTTTTGAAGGACTCTTGTAGACTGCTACACGAATAACTCATTTGATTTGCATTGTATTCAGAATTTTCACTTCAACCAATGCAAAGTTCATTTGTACAGAATTTCAAGTTCTTAAATTAAAACGTTCAGATAATAATCATGAATTCGTGTTTTAAGGACTCTTGTATGGGAGGTACAAAAGGAGTGGAAGAATAGCGCCCATTAACGTACGCTGGATTAAACTTATAATACTCTTATGATTTCATCTAGAGTATAAAAAAGCCGTTAAGAAGAACAACTCAAAATTTCAACTATATTTAAATTTAATCCTTTAAAGTTATTTGAAATCTGGAAAAATTTATCTCTGGATTGCAACAATAAAATTACATAAATATAAATTACACAATCATATATAAAGCTACTGTACCACGGATTGTTCAACACAAATTAAACACTTTTCAATTATTTTTCTGCGGTATACCACAAAACCAATTTTCTTTGCTTAAAATTCATCTCGAAGCAGTTTTTCATTATTATCCCCCCAAATATGAGATTCCCCCCATCTTTGAAAATTAAATTTAACTTGCGAAAACACCATTATCGCACTTTTGTAAACAAGGGAAACATTCGTCGGTTTAGCGATTTAAGCCGCTCATATACTGTGCCTCCCGGTACGTAGTCATACCTACGGTATAAATAAGTGTACTGAACCATTACAACCCCCTGCTTGTACAATTCAGTAAATGGTAGTTCTCGCACCCCATGAAACTAGTTCGGTAATTAAAATTTAAATTGTTAATGAGTTTGCGTTTTGAGCTTCGCTACGATAATAAGGTCGGGCGGTAGCTACAACTACAACCCGTTTAAGAGCCAACATCCGATGCAATGGTTTTAAGCAAAAATTCATAACGTTACAGTGAGATAAACAAAACGAAAGAGAAAGTAAATTACGAGTAATTTTGTGGGTTTAGTTTCCAATTCCAATTACAAAGCATGGTTTTTGTAGAAGAAGCTGGTGGTAATATTTCAAAGTGATCCCAGCTAGCAGCCTTTTGCTACTTAACTCTTTCAGTTGAAACGTCTATATATGGCTCTAAATTCACAGAATAATACCACTGATTTTACCCGGTGGTTGACTGGTGAATTACCCAGATAGAAATTAGAATCAGTTTTTCTGCAATCACTTTTCCTTCATTTTTGCACCGTGAAGAAAATTGGAATCAAAACTGTTTTCTAGGAGGGGGTTATAATGAATGAGTTCCAAAAACTAATGAAAAACTGATTTTTCGCTGATTTTACTTTATTATTTTTTAATAATAAAGTATTGTGATCGACCTGAAATTTCAAAAAAGTTTGCTACCCTGAAATTTTTTATTTACATGTTTTAGGACTAGTAAACCCCAAAAAAGCAAAAAAAAAAAAAAATGTCCGTCTGTCCGCCGTAGACGCCGTACGCCGTCCGCCGTACGCCGTACGCAAAATCGTTTGAAAGCGCGTAGCTCCCAAACCCGTTGAGATATTAAATTGAAATTTTTACGGTGGGTAGATTGGGTGAACCCCTACGACTGGTATATTTTTGTGGGGTGGGGGTACAAGGGGAGAGGAGAGGGGAGCGTTTTAGACGAAAAATTTTGGTTTCTAGATCTCAGGAACCACTTATGCTAGCAGGCTGAAACTTGGAACTTATGTAGTACTATGATAATGGACTCAATTGCAAAAAAATTGTCGATATTGGTTAAGGGGTGTGGAAGTGGGGGGGAAAACAATGAGTCTTTGACGCATGAAAGCCGGGATTGAAACATTCTAAATTCGATATCTCCTGAACCATTGATGTCAGAAGATTGAAACTTTGTTGTTGTCCTTGGGGATACTTCAAGATTAGACAAGGGCTAACATTTATAAGAGGGGAGGTGGGGTGTGGGGGTGGGGGGTGAAAAACTTTGGATTACAATATCTTTCGAACCAATTACACCAGGAAGATAAAATTTAGTTTCTGTATATGGGATCACAATAGGAGTCTACCGAAACTACATTTTTTGAGGGGGGAGGTGGAGCACGAAAGTGGGGGGATAGCAATTTCTCAAAAAATATAATTTTTATATCTCAGAAACCGTATCAGATATGATCTTGAAAATTTTACAGGAGTTGGGGTCGGTAAACTTCTAGTAGGAAAAAAAATGTTGGTAATGTTGGTGTTGGGGGTGATGGTGAAAGGGGGTAGAAAGGAAAACATTCTGATTTTTGTTTCTCGAAAACCATAATGAATAGAAAGCTAAAAATTTAGGATTATATAGAGCCACTATGGAGACATCCTAGAAAAATACAATTTTTGATAGGGGTATCAAGGTACGGGAAGAGGGGTGGTTTTTTATATCTCAGAAACGGCTTATGCTAGAAAGTTGAAACTTAGTACGTATATGTAGATGTACTATTAGAGTAACTAAAGCAAAAAAAGTTCATATTTTTATTGGCGTTCAGAGGTTGATTAAAAAAAATGTCCGTGAATCCACATTTTCGTAAATTTCGTTAAAACTTTTAGACATGTCGAGCTATCAAATCAATTTTACTTCTGCGGGCTATTTATATAAGCGCCTAGTAACGGTCTTCAAAATTTTTCGATATTCAACCCCTAAAGGGGTGTAAAGTGGTTGTTTACATATTCACGAATTCTGATATATTCCTAAGGTATATTGAGACTTGGAAGTCACGTTTACTTCTATAAGCTTTAAACGTAGTCGGGGAAAACCCCGATTTAAGTATTTTTCTCTATTAAACCCCCTGGGGGTATTGTTCAAGATTTCACTGATTCCGAAAATCTCTTAGGTTTAATGTGATCGAATTCGCTTTTACTACTATGAATTATTCTATTGATAAAAAAATACGTAAATAAATAAAAAAAATCTGCCAACAGTCTGGGCGCAACTTTATTATTTTATGTGTAGAAGTCCGAAACGTGTTTAATGATGTTGGGTATTATGCGACTGACAACCAAAAAATAACCAGGAGGCTATTTAGAACGTTATTTTTTAGGTTGTCAGTCGCATAGTACCCAACACCGTATCTCATCATTAAACACGTTTCGGACTTCTACACATAAAATAATAAAGTTGCGCCCAGACTGTTTAACATGCATCAGTTATGATTGGCCAAGTTAATGTCCAATGAAATTTCCGTTCTTCAAATCAATTCAGAATCAGTTTTAAACTAGATGTACTAACATAATTTTTTGGAATTCAAAATGATATGATTTTAAGAACTGATGATGAACTGATGATAAACTGATGTCTCTATTCCAACATAGAATTTCTAATTGCTGTTAAAGGGATTCCCTAACGCTATCGATACCATTTCGTAGTAATTTCGTAGTAAGAGAAAGATGATGGTAAACTAATTTTTCTTTGATTCTGACGTTAAAATTATGAATTTCTCGTTTAATAGAGCCGCATTTTCTGTTTTATTATGTGTGATTGCAGTAGTGAAACGTGAACGTTCAGTGATAATTCAGGTGAGTTTACAATTTTACAGTGTTTTGTTTTAATAAGTAGAGTCGCTTGTATAATAATTCCACCTTTCCAATTACCCATCGCCGATCAAGAGTCCCTGGACAATGTAGAACAGCTCCTGATAGTTCCAGAAAATAAAAGCAAATTTGTAAGTTTCGCATACCTTGGAACACTTGTGTCATACCACAATTCTTATGATTTTTACGGAACCAGTGGTTGCTGATAATGAAAGGAAGTCAGACCCTGAAAAAGTGTTTCCTATACTTATTGCATGGGTCCATTGCAAAGGATTATAACTTTTCAGGGAAAAGCGGGAAAAAATCATTTGAAAATTATACAAACATCAACCAATGTATCTTTGCTAAGTATTTGGATTAATTGAGCTAAAATTGGAATATGCTACATATTAAAATTTCACTTAATTCACAGCTTGTTTAAAAAAAAGTGGCTTCGGATGGAACGAATACCATTCAGCAATAGAAAGTGCCTTAAGAGCCTCCAAAGTAAAAGTTAACAAAAAAAATTGGAATGCCAAAAATACAAAAAATTAAAATTGTTCGTAATTATGTGATTTATGTTATTATTAATATTTTATTTAAGATTTCTTTTATTTATGCTGGTTATTGTGGTTTTCTCAATTTTGAAAAAAAATTTTGTTTTTAATAAAGTTTATATGGATTAAAATTATTAAAAATTGTTTTTGTTATGTATTCAAATTGATTGCTATATTGACTTTTTCATTCGTTTCAAATGAGGGGTATATTCATATGTAAATCGTTCTTATTGTTTCATGCTGAAAATGAGTACCTTACAAAGTTCTTTTATAGAAAAAATTAATAAAAAAAATGCGAAGGTTTAAATTTTTTGACTGCCTTATTTATTATTCCAGGTAGAATTTTGTTTCCTTTCCTTTTCGTGTGCCAGATCGAAGCTGTTTTAACTGAGGCTTAAACCTTTAACATTAATCTCCACTAACAGATCTTTCCTACCCCATCATTATAACGTAAAAATAAATTTTTAAAAGATTATGCAAGTTATAATAGTTAATAACACTGTCAAGGTTTATTTGCAGAAAGCTGCCCTCCGGAAAATTCAACCATATACGATTAGGTAGCATTTGCTACCAACTACACACTCTTCCTCCGAGATGGTTTCACTTTCTGGTGAGGAAAATTCTGACTGTAAATCGACTTTCTCAGCGTTTTTAACAGATTTGCATAATTAGTAAAAACTGAATATTGGAATATAAATATAGAGAAGGGAAATCTGTTTGAAACCGATTATATACCGATTAATTCTTCCGTTCATAAAATCGATTATTAACTGACTTCTGTAATCTATTATAAATTGATTATTAGCACTTGAAGTTTAGATACGGAAATATGTTTTAAACCAATTATATATTGATTCCGTCATCAATGCCAAAATCTATTAAGAACCGATTTCACTGTGATTGTATCTTCAATTTATTATATCTATTTAAAACGGATTTCACATTGATTTCATCCCATATCTTTCAAACCAAAGGAATTAATGAATATCTGATTTTGCTTTCATTTTTACATCACACTTTTCATTGGTAATGAGACCAGCCAATCACGATTCTCAAAAAAGCGGACATACTCCGTACAAAAACATCATTTTTTCTTAAAAAAAAACTGATTTCTTGATACCTCAGAATTAATTTTTAATTAGTTAAACATCAGTTTTTTTCTATCTGGGTAACTACTCTGTAAGGCTTCTTCTCTCTACCGGACACATTCCCAGATAGAAAAAAACTGATGTTTAACTAATTCGAAATTAATGCTGAGGTACCAAGAAATCAATTTTTTTTTGAAGAAAAAATCATGTTTTACTTTATTATTTTAATAATACAGTATTGTTTTCGATTTTTAAAAAAAAAAAATTTGCTACCCTCAAAATTTTTTTTTTCACGGTTCATGACGAGTAGACACGAAAAAAGCAATAAAAAATTTCAGTCCGTCTGTCCGCCGTACGCCGTACGCCGTACGTCGACCGCTGTACGCAACATCATTTGAAGGCTCGTAGCTCCCAAACCCTTTGAGCTATTAAATTAAATATTTTTTAATGAATAGACTGGGTAGGCCCCTTGAAGTGGCCAAATTTGGAGGGGTGGGGGTGTGAGGGGGGAGGAGGGGGAAGTGTTTTAGACGGAAAATTTTGGTTTCTAGATCTCAGCAACCGCTTATGCTAGGAGGCTGAAATTTGGAATTTATATAGAGCTTCAGTAGTGGACCCATTTGCAAAAAAATTGCCGATATAGGTGAAGGGGTTTGGGAGTGGGGGGAAAAATAATGCGTCCGAAACGCAAAAAAGGTGAGATCGACACTTTCTAAAATCCATATCTCCTAAACGGTTAATGTCACAAAATTGAAACTTTATGAATATCTGTAGGTATACTAGGAGAATAGATCGGAAACAACAATTTGAGTGGGGGCAGTGGCGTACGGGGGTGGGGGGTGAAAAACTTTAGATTGCGATATCTTACTAACCAATTGCACTAGATAAATAAAATTTGGTTTCTGTATAAAAGTTGACAAATCAAGTTTGCTGAAAGCAAAATTTTTGAAGGGGGTGGTGGAGCATGAAAGTGGAGGGGATAAGAATTTTTCTAAAAAATCACGTCTCATATCTCAAGAACGGTGTAAGAAGATGCTTCAAATTTTTACCAGAAGTAGGCCTAATAGACCCCTAGTAGAAAACAAAATTTTGGAAGTGTGGGTGTAAAGGGTGAGGGTGGGGGAGGGTGAAAAAGAAAAAGTACCGATTTTAATATCTCGACAACCTATAATGATATAAAGCTGATACTTCGTATTTAGATAGAGCTATATTAGTAGCATCTTGGAAAAATATAATTTTTTATAGGGGTAGTATGGTACGGGGGTGGGGGGTGTTTTTCCTATCTATAGAACGGCTTATCCTACAAAGCTGAAACACGGTACGTTTATGTAACTCAACTAGAAACCTAATTTAGATAAAACAAAATTTCAAATATACATTGGCGTTCGGAGGGGGGGCAAAAAAAATTATCAGTGAAAATGGAATGCATATATTTTCACGGTTTTCGTCATATCTATTAGGTCTTTCCAAATATTGAGTTCGTTTTTATTCTACGGCTTCTTCATGTAAATACCTAGAAAGCGTTTTCAGGATTTTTTAAAATTCGACCCCTAAGGGGGTGCAAAGAGGGTTGTAAACTTTTTCACGAATTCTACTATATCCACGTCTTATCAGATATTGAATATCTTTTCATATTCATGGGCTTGTGTAATAATCGCCTAAAACTTGTTTTTAAGTTTTTTCCTTTTTCCACCTAGGAGGGTATAAACGGTTTGAACACGTTTTCACGAGTTCCGTCATTTCTTTTAGAAGTGATAAGAAATTGAATTGGTTCCTACTTTCTCATGCTGTCTTCATATTTATTTATTAACTCCTTTCAGGAATTTTGAACATTCAACCCCCAAGTGGGTGTAAGGAGGTTGCATATCTGGTGATATATCGAATTCATTTTTACTTCCTAAGGTTTCCTATGTAAAAAAGCCAAAAAGTCAATTTCAGTATTTTAGATATTCAATCCAAAAAGGTGTAAGGAGGTTGTATGCTTTTCAAAGTTTCGACATATTTCTTAGGTTCGATGAGATATTAGATCGCTTTTTATTTCCACAGACTTTTTATATAATCGCCTACAAACCCATTTCTCAATTTTTCGATATTCAACCCCCAAGGGTTTGTATATGTTTTCACAATTTTTGCCATTCCTTAGTTCTGATGAGATGTAAAATTGATTATTACGGCCAACCAATTCACGATTTTTCGAATTTCCAGAACCAAGGAGATGTGAAGGGTTTGCTTACGTTTTCAGAATTTTTTCAAAATCCGTCTTGTCTCATGAGATTTCAGGTTGCTTCTTATGAAATCGTCTAAAAACCTGTTTCACAATTTTTTCGAAATTCAAACCCCAAGTGGAAGTAATGGGTTTGTATACGTTTTAACAATTCGTCATATCTCTTAATTCTGATAAGGCAACACATACGTTTTTGCTTCTATGGGCTTTTAGTGTACATAATATACTGAAATTCGAATAGTCTACACGGACTTTTCAATGTTTAATCGGCTAAAAATCTCTATTTTGAATATTTATACTCTAGATGAAATCATATAGAGTATTATAAGTTTAATCCAGCCGAAAAGTTTGTAACGCATAGAACCAAGCCTCGGACGAAAAAAAGTTATATATTATTTTTTGTTTATTTGTGCCCAAAAACCTCAAATCCGCTTGACGTCCGTCCGTCCGTCCGTCCGTCCGTCCGTCCGTCTGTCCGTGAACACGATAACTCAAGAACGCCTTCACCTAGGATCTTGAAATTTTGAATCTGGATGTTTGGTTGAATTTGTAAGGCTAAGTTCGTTAACGGGCAAAATCGTCCTACTCCTTCGGGTAGCTGCCATACAAAATGTCCTTAAAACACGTGTTCAAGAATATTTACCAATAACTTCGGAACGCCTAAAGCTACGACTTTGAAATTTTGTATGTGTTACTTTTTTAATAGTTGGAGCTAAATGTATGAATATCAAGAAAATCCTGTTAGTCCTGCGTGTAGCTGCCATACAAATATCCTGTCAAAATGTATTCACTTAATTTACGAAACTCACTATAACTCAAGTAATCTTTTAGCTACGAATTCGGAATTTTTTGCAAATTAGTTTCGAGTAAAAACAAAGCTTGAGTTTACTTGTCAGCGAAATCCTTTTACTCCTTCTGGTAGCTGCCATACAAAATGTCCTTAAAATACGTGTTCAAGAATATTGGCCGATAACTTCAGAAGGGTTTAAGCTACGTCTTTGAAATTTTGTATGTGTTATTTTTCCAATAGTTGGAGCTAAATGTATGATTATGAAGAAAATCCTATTAGTCCTTCGTGTAGCTGCCATACAAATATCCTGTAAAAATGCCTTCACTTAATTTACGGAACTTACTATAACTCAAGTAATCTTTTAGCTATGAATTGGAAATTTTGTACAAATTAGTTTTGAGTAAAAACAAAGTTCGAGTTTACTAATCAGCGAAATCCTTTTACTCCTTCTGGTAGCTGCCATACAAAATGTCCTTAAAACACGTGTTCAACAATATTTTCGATAACTTTTGAACGCTTTAAGCTACGATTTTGAAATTTTGTACACGTTCATTTTTAACTAATTCCAAGGAAAAGGATAAATATGTAAGAAATCGAGTGAGTGCTTCTTGCACCTCCCATGTGAAAGTCCTTCAAAAAGGACATTTTTGTTCGATGACTTACCCAGTTTAAGATATGAAATTAAACACTGAATATTGTCTTTTAGGTTTGAGTAGCAATCTAATGGCAGTCCTTAATAAAGGATATACAACATGCACACACGTAATTCTACTTTATCCCCAACTACAATATAAATCGGAGTTCAGTATTCATCTAGAGTATTATACGATTGGCTTGCAGCCGATCGTGACTGCAGTATGTTTTTATATTAAGAACAAAAATAATTTTCCAAGAAATCTAATAATCTCGAAGCAGCTCATGATACACTCCGACTTTGACCACTCCCGAACTTTGACCCTAAAAATAATAAAGTTTCGCCCAGACCATTGGCAGATTTTTTGTATGGAGTTTGTCCGCTTTTTTGAGCATGGTGATTGGTTGGGCTAATAACCAATGGAAAGCGAAATGTAAAAATCAAAGTAAATAGATATTCATTGTTTCCTTTGATTTGAAAGATACTACAGGAAATTATGTGAAATATATCTTAAATAGACATCTTAGTTAGTAGATTTTGATATTGATAACGGAATCAGTATATAATCGGTTTAAAACATATTTTCGTATCCAAACTTCAAGTATTAATAATTAATTTATAATAGATTACAGAAATCAGCTAACAATCGATTTTATGAACTGAATAAAAAATCACAATGGAATTGGTTCTCAATTGATTTTTTTCATGGAAGAAGGAATCGGTATATAACCGGTTTCAAACAGATTTCCTTTCTCCATCTTTATATTCTAATAATCAGTTTTTACTAATTATGCAAATCTATTAAAAACTCTGAGAAAATCGATTTACAGTAAAATACGTCAAACAGAAAGTGCAACCATCACAGAGGAAGAGTGTGAAGTTGGCCACGTATATGGCTGAATTTTCTGGCGGGGCGGCTTTCTGCAAATAAACCTTGACAGGTTTATTAACTATTATAATTTGCATAATAATTAAAAAAATCTGCCAACAGTCTGGGCGCAACTTTATTATTTTATGGGTAGAAGTCCGAAACGTGTTGAATGATGAGATACGGTGTTGGGTACTATGCGACTGACAACCTAAAAAATAACGTTCCAAATAGCTTAATGGTTATTTTTTAGGTTGTCAGTCGCATAGTACCCAACACCGTATCTCATCATTAAACACGTTTCGGACTTCTACCCATAAAATAATAAAGTTGCGCCCAGACTGTTGGCAGATTTTTTTTTTATTTACGTATTTTTTTTATCAATAGAATAATTCATAGTAGTAAAAGCGAATTCGATCACATTAAACCTAAGAGATTTTCGGAATCAGTGAAATCTTAAACAATACCCCCAGGGGGTTTAATTGAGAAAAATACTTAAATCGGTTTTTTCCCGACTACGTTTAAAGCTTATAGAAGTACAAGTGAACTCCAAATCTCAATATACCTTAGGAATATATCAGAATTCGTGAATATGTACACAACCAATTTACTCCCCCTTAGGGGTTGGATATCGAAAAATTTTGAAGACCGTTACTAGGCGCTTATATAAATAGCCCGCAGAAGTAAAATTGCTTTGATAGTTTGACATGTCTAAAAGTTTTAACGAAATTCGTGAAAATGTGGATTCACGGACATTTTTTTGACTCAAACTCTGAACGCCAATAAAAATCTGAACTTTTTTTTTGCTTTAATTACTCTAATAGCACATCTACATATACGTACTAAGTTTCAATTTTCTAGCATAAGCCGTTTCTGAGATATAAAAAACCACTCCTCTCCCCCGTACCTTGATACCCCTATCAAAAATTTTATTTTTCTAGGATGTCTCCTTAGTGGTTCTATATAATCCTAAATTTTTAGCTTTCTATTCATTATGGTTTTTGAGAAATAAAAATCAGAATGTTTTCCTTTCTACCCCCTTTCACCACCACCCCCTACACCCACACCACCAAAATTTTTTTCTCTACTAGAAATTTATCGACCCCAACTCCTGTAAAATTTTCAAGATCATATCTGATACGGTTTCTGAGATATAAAAATTAAATTTTTTGAGAAATTGCTATCCCCCCACTTTCGTGCTCCACCTCGCCCCTCAAAAAATTTAGTTTTGGTAGACTCCTCTTGTAAGCCCATATACAGAAACTAAATTTTATCTTCCTGGTGTAATTAGTTCGGAAGATATTGTAATCCAAAGTTTTTCACCCCCCACCCCCACACCCCACCACCCCTCTTAAAAATTTTAGCTCTTGTCTAATCTGGAAGTATCCCTTAGGACAACAACAAAGTTCCAATCTTCTGACATCAATTGTTCAGGAGATATCGATTTTAGAATGTTTCAATCCCGGCTTTCATGCGTCAAAGACTCATTGTTTTCCCCCCCACTTCCACACCCCTTAACCAATATCGACCATTTTTTTGCAATTGAGTCCATTATCATAGTACTATATAAGTTCCAAGTTTCAGCCTCCTAGCATAAGTGGTTCCTGAGATCTAGAAACCAAAATTTTTCGTCTAAAACGCTCCCCTCTCCTCTCCCCTTGTACCCCCACCCCTCAAAAATATACCAGTCGTAGGGGTTCACCCATTCTACCCACCATAAAAATTTCAATTTAATATCTCAACGGGTTTGGGAGCTACGCGCCTTCAAACAATTTTGCGTACGGCGTACGGCGTACGGCGGACGGCGTACGGCGTACGGCGTACGGCGTACGGCGTACGGCGTACGGCGTACGGCGTCTACGGCGGACAGACGGACATTTTTTTTTTTTTGCTTTTTTGGGGTTTACTAGTCCTAAAACGTGTAAATACAAAATTTCAGGGTAGCAAACTTTTTTGAAATTTCAGGTCGATAACAATACTTTATTATTAAAAAATAATAAAGTAAAATCTGCCAACAGTCTGGTCGCAACTTTATTATTTTATGGGTAGAAGTCCGAAACGTGTTTAATGCTGAGATTCGGTGTATGTTACAATGTAACTAACAACCTAAAAAATAACGTTCCAAATAGCCTCCTGTCTATTTTTAGGTTGTCAGTCGCATAGTAACATACACCGAATCTCAGCATTAAACACGTTTCGGACTTCTGCAGATAAAATAATAAATTTGCGCCCAGACTGTTGGCAGATATATATAAAGAAAGCCCGAGAAAGTGAAAACCAATTCGATGTCTTACCACTCCTAAGAGATATGACGGAATTCGTGAAAACGGGTTTAACCCGTTTATAACCTCTTAGGGGTTGAAAAAGGAAAAAACTTTGGTTAGTTTAAGTGGCAGTTCTGTCTCTCAGACAGAGCTCAACTAGCTCAGAGGCCGTTTTGGAACCACAAACTCGTGTTAAACTCGGATATAAGGTTTTTTGTGACTGGGGAATATAGAAGATGAATGTGAGAAAAATTTATTGAATTGAATCGCTATAACCACCCTGTGCCGAGTTTTACGAGTTTTAGTCGATTATAAAACAAGCCCGTGGAAGTGAAAAGTTATTCAATATCTAATCAGACCAGAGTGGTACGGCCGAATTCGTTAAAATGTATGCAACCTCTGTACACCCCTTAGGGGATTTCAAGCACGCCACTACTAAACCTATACACTCCACGAAATAAATATAAAGGCACCTAAA
This sequence comes from Beris morrisii, assembly GCA_951812415.1. Taxonomy (NCBI): domain Eukaryota; kingdom Metazoa; phylum Arthropoda; class Insecta; order Diptera; family Stratiomyidae; genus Beris; species Beris morrisii. Next base: position 33,616,814 of record OX638313.1, on the reverse strand, counting down.
CTTCTTATTTAAAAAAGAAAATAAATGTTATTTTCAATTTCTTAACTTAAATTCTTTAATTGTTTTTTAATGTTGTTTTAGCTGTAACACATTTAAAAAATAATATAACTTCTTTAAATCATAATAAAACAAAATATAAAAAAGAGGAGCGAAATAATTATAAAGGCAATTAAGAAAAAACAATTTTTTTTTAATTTTTAATGTTTTTTATGACATGTTAGTAAGACGTATGGCCCTTTAGCTCCTTTACAGTGGAGTACTGCCGGCCATGATGGAAAAATGTTGATGATAATATGGCCCAAAGATTCTCGATTGGATTGAGATCTGGACTAATTGCAGGCGAATCGAGAACCGCAATACTCCGTGACATAAGGAATTCTTTTGTTTTCTTTGAAGAATGGATAGCCGCATTGTCTCGTTGAAAAACAAACTCAGGACCAGCAATTTTCTCTCCGTATTCGATTAAAACATTGTCAAGAAGTTCGATATAATATTCGGAGTCCATACGAGTCGACACAAAGCAAATCGGCGTGGTACCATTGTAAGATATTGCTGCCCAAAACATTAGAGAACCTCCGCCAAAATTTCTACTTTTTCTATTTTCCCTTTTTGAACCTTTGTTCCGCCAATGTTTATGGGCACCATCAGGACCATCCAAGTTAAATTTATTTTCATCGCTGAAGACTACTGTTTTCCATTCTTCGTCCCAAAAACGGTATTTTTCGGCAAATCGTAAACTAGCCTTCTTGTGTCTTGGTGTTAATGACGGTTTACCACATTTGTTGTCATATAGAACATTTAATTCGGTCTTCATAATTTGTTGTACTCTACGTACACCTACTTCTAGATTCAACTGACCTCGAATTTCGTTTGCGCTAAGGTTTTCATTAACGGCAATTCTCCTCATTTCCCTTTTCTCTCTTTTAGAGACCGTTGGTGTCCTTCCTGGTCGCGTTTTGGTGCCGTATATTTTCCCCATCTTAATGTAATTATCGATGACACAACTCGATCTGTTTAACTTAATAGCTATTTGGCGATTTGATAAACCCCTGTCGTGATAAGCTGCAATTTTACCCTTTTCTTCGTCATTGAGCACTTTTCCGCGCGGCATTCTAATATTCTTAGGGTAAATTATTTTCAAATCACATTAAAAATATTATAAAATTTTTTTGAAACAGAAGTACTTACACTATATTGCGTTTTTTGCGGAGAATATAACCAATATTAATAAATTTTACAACGTGCCTTTATACTTATTTCGCGTCAAATAACCGAACAGTTGACAGATCTTTTTTGTTTCTCTGATAACAACAACAATAAGCATGGGTCACTGGGTTTCTACTTCCAATGAAACCAATAAAAATATTTTTATGTTAGTATATTATGTACTGTCAAAAAAAATTCAATGATTGTTGTGCCTTTATATTTATTTCGCGGAGTGTATCTAAATGGTTTTAGCTTTCCATAATTATAGGTTGTCGAGATATAAAAATCGGAACGTTTTTGCGTACAGCGGTCGACATACGGCGTACGGCGGACAGACGGACTGAAATTTTTTTTTGCTTTTTTCATGCCTAGTAATCATGAAACGTGGAAAAAAAAATTTTGAGGGTAGCAAATTTTTTTTTTTAAAAATCGATAACAATACTGTATTATTGAAATAATTAAGTAAAATTTGATATTTTGCCTTAGCTTAGGTGTGAACAAAAAATTATATTGTTGCGAGCCAGGGTTTCGCATGGATTTCAAGTAAAATACAATTCGATTATAGTCAATAGAAATAACCACACTTGATTAATTTGCATTCAATAATTCCACTACTAGCAACACTTTTCCGATTTCAAAATTACTTTACAAACACGTTCGCTTAGAACTGATCGTCATCTCGCTTTTACAGTAGGAAAACTGATCGGTATGCATGTTTTGCGGCGCTTATATACCGCATGTGTTGAGTCGAGATATTTCCCGGTGGTGTGAAACTCGCAGGAAATATCTATTGCATGCGAGAAGTTTCCAGAGATTTCTACGCTAATCTGTTTTCCAGAAGGTATTTGAATGTTGTTTTTTTTCTCGCTGGAAACTAATGTTATTCATAATTGATTTATGCGAGTTGCTACGGTACGGATGTAACAAAAATAATCACCGTCTTTGGAAAATTTTGTGTAGTTTTTTTTTCTCGCTAACTTAATTAAGAGATCGCCCAGCCAGAAAGTAGAAAGTAAAAATGTTTAATGTATTAGTTACAAGTAAAGGTAGGCTCAAGTTCATCAGCTGAAATCCGCTCACTTCTGTGGGTAATTTCCATACAGAAGTTCGTAAAATGTTTCATAATAACGTTGGAAATTTGATCAAAAAAAAGATTAATATGCAGAAAATCTATTCAATCCTTCAATTAAAACTTCTTAAAAAAAACATGTGCATTCTCCCAGAACTCTTCCGAATCTCAGGTGATTCAAATCAACATGGAATCAGCCTTGTTGTCGAGACCATCCGCACTGGTTTTTTTTTTGTCAACTTTCACATGTCAAAAAGCTAATATTTACCTATGGCAAATATTAAAGAACCCATAAATCTACTCTTTAAAACGCCATTGCTGGAGCAAATATGATGCATTCAACGAACATTTTAAAAATTCAGTTAAATCCATTTGTAACACGAGATTTCATGAATAAATAACTTGAAATTTTCTGGGTCATATCCACTCGGTAAATTTACTACATAAAAGTACACACATATGTCGAAATTGCGAGCTCACTACATAAGGATACGAAACAACAGTATTACAATCCACCGAGGGCACATTACTAATTCATTCGTTATTTGCTCATGTGATAGAATAAGTAACACATTTTGGTCAAGATAATGATATCGTTGTACGGAACTGCAGTCAGTGAGTTAATCACACCACCAGAAAGGCACCTTGTACTTTGGGAATATTTAATTGGACTTTCTCACAAGTAAATTTGAACTGTACCGCATTGTAACGAACTTAGAAATTCACGGCAGTGTTAGCTTGGGAATTTCGTTCTTCAAAACCGAATGTTGGCAAGACTTTCAGCTTCCATCCTACCAAATATTGAGAGTCGACCTGCTTTTCAAGTTAAGTTGTGTTTTTTATCGACTGAGCTCTTCATTCGCCGTCAGCTTCCATCTACCAAGAAATTGTCCAACAATCTGGTGAATTAACTAGTTATTTACTGGTTATGTCGACTGAATCTTCTGCATTTTGTATCTTATAATCGGGGCTTATAAAATCTCAAAGAGATTTGGTGATTTCAGGTAAATCTTTAGAGTGCTATGATTTATACGTTGGATTAGCACAAACATTTTCATTAAATTAAAGGCCACAAAAGGAACAAGTAACCTTCTAACTTTTTTGTTCAACTATTGGATTTGCGTGAGATTGTTGAAGAGCAAAATCTACTCATGCCTTTAGGTATCATCTTTAGAATTTTTCTTCAAATCTATTGGTGAAGCCGCATTTCAATCATTAACGGATTTAATGATTTCTACCTTATAAACGAACGAAACTATTATTATAATAGCTTCAAGATATATCTTCTGTTAAGTCGCAGATGACTGCAAATTTTGCAAGGACTTCTCTATGGTACCCAGACGCAGCAGTAAAACTTCAATATCAGCTTAGCTTGAACTTCTGAATTGAAATGAAATTGATTATTTCCAATTCCGATTTTTTCGCGTTCAGAAATTTCACGCACATATTCAATAGAAAGAATTTTGTATGGAAACTATTTGTGTATGAGTAGCTGGAAAGAGGGTTTTAGACGAAACTTTTTCGTTTCTAGATCTCAGGAACCGCTAATGCTAATAGGTTGAAACTTAGAATTTATATAGAACCATGATTGCGGAACCATTTGCAAAAGTGGTTGTTCATATGGGTTGAGTAGAGTGGAGTAGTGGAAAAAACAATTCGCCCAAAAAGCAAAGCTGGGATTGAAATATTCTGAACTTCATATTTTCTGAACGATAGATGATAGATACGTGAAAGGGATACTAGTGTGGTGGTACGCCGCTTGGCGACACCACTTCATTTTACCTAAGAAATTTAACGTAAGTAATTTTCTCTAACTGAGTATTATATTTACTGCAGTTTTGAATGAATGCCAACTTCATATATGTTTTGGGGGGGGGGGGGGGGGGGATTTCAAATTGAAGTTGGCATATTTAGCAAAAATAAAAAATTTCGGAAAATATTTTTAGACTCGAAATAAACTCTGATATAAACAGATATCTGTAATATCAATTTTAATTTAATTAAATAATTAAATATTTTCTTAGCTAATCTCTATATATAAAAATGAATGTTTGTCTGTTTGTCTGTTTGTCCTGTATAGGCTCCTAAACCACTCATTCAATTGCGATGAAACTTTGGTGATTTGTTGAGGGTACGTCCTCGATGGTTTCTGCGTTAACAAAATTATTTAACAGTTGGTGGTTCGCGAGTTATTTCAACATTTGTTATGATGGATAGTAGATAGAGGATGGAGGATGGAAGATGGAGGATGGAAGATGGAGGATGGAAGATAGAGGATGGTGGATGGTGGGTGGAGAATGGTGGATGGTGGATGGAGGATGGAGGATAGAGAATGGGGGATGGTAAATGGAAGATGGTGGATGGTGGTTAGAGGATGGTGGATAGAGGATGGAGGATGAGGTATGGAGGATGGTGGATAGAGGATGGATGATGGAAGATGGAGGACGGTGGATGGAGGATGGTGGATGGGGATAGTGGATGGTGGATGGAGAATGGTGGATGGTGGATAGAGGATGGAGGATAGTGGATGGGGGATGGTAGATGGAGGATGGTGAATGGTGGATAGAGAATAGAGGATAGAGGATGGAGGATGGAGGATGGTGGATAGAGGATGGTGGATAGAGCATGTAGGATGGAGTATGGTGGATTGGGGATGGAGGATGGTGGATAGAGGATAGAGTAACGTGAGCAACGGAGCAACGGGAGAAATGGGAGTAACGGGAGAAATCGTAGCAATGGGAGTAACAGGAGCATCGTGGGAAACAGGATCAACGGATTAACGGGAGCAACGGGAGAAATGGGAGCAACGGGAGAAACCAGAACAATGGATCAACGAGAGAAACAAAAGCAATGGATCAACGGGAGAAAAGGGAGCAACGAGATCAACGGGAGCAACGGGAGTAACAGGAGCGATGGAACAAAGTAAGCGAAGCGAGCGTAGCCGCGGTACGCGGCTAGTTATAAATAAAATTTACAATTAATTTATAGTGTTCTTGAATGGAACCGTTTATTTTTATATAGTCAAACTTAATAAATAAAGTGGTACATTATTAAATCTTAAATAATTATTTTTTCAATCCATTGGATTGGGAATGTTTGGTTAAGACATAAAAAAGGATAATCTATTTCATCAACTATTAACCTGGAAGTGAATGGAACATTGTCTTAACACTAGGAGTCTAGACATAAACTCATATTTTGAAGGTGAGAGTTGAGGTGTGGGGTAAAAAACTTTGGATTACAAAATCTTTCCAACCAATAGTACCAGGAAGATAGAATTTGATTTCTATATAAAGGATTACAAGTGAAGTCTATTGCATGTAAACCATTTTTAAAAAAAAATATATTTTAAAATCTCAAGAGCTGTACTACATATGACCTTCAAAATTTTAACAGGAGTTAGGCCCAGTAGACCTCTAGCAGAAAACAAATTTGGAGTGCGGCCGTAGGGGAGGTGTTTGTGAGGAAAGAAAACAATTTTTATTTTTGAAAACCGCAAAGGATAGAAAGATAAAAATTAACGACTATGTAGTGTCACTCTAGAGGCATTGAAAATGTTTGATAGGGGTAGCAAGGTACGTGGGAGTGGAGTGGGTTTTTCTATCTCAGAAGCGGTTTATGCTAGAAAGTTGAAACTTAGTACGTATTCGTAGATGTACTATTGGATTAGTTTAAAGTTCAAATTTTTATTTGGGTACAAGGTAGGTAGGTAGGTACGCGTGGTCGCCCGTGAGAACACGGACACACTTAGACCTAAAAAGGTCCGTTGTGTTACCACCTGATCATCGAATCCGGTCCTACTCGTCGAACCATTTAGAGCTTGCAATGAAGCGTTGGATTCTGGCGACCTCCATTTCGGCAAGGTTATCAAGACAGTTGAAGAAGTAAGCTCCAAGATAAGCTTTCCTTCTAGCGGATAGTGCTGGACAGGTACAGAGAAGGTGAAGTACTGTCTCCTCCTCCTCCTCAACCAGGCAGCTTCTACAGAAGTCGTTTGAGAAGAGGCCGAGTCTTTTAGCATGTCGACCTATAAGACAGTGTCCGGTCAGAACATCGACTGTGGTGCTGATACTCGTCCTTTTGAGCAAAGTCCGCTTTTTAGAGCGTTTTAGATCCAGTTTCGGCCTGATCTGTCTCGCAGTGTGACATGTAATACTGTCAGCCCATCTTGAGTTTGTTTTCTCAATTGAGTCCAATCCCAGTAGCAGTTTACATGTAGAGAGAGGCACACCCAGATTCCGATGGTCCGGCATAATCTGAAGGGTGGTACCGTGCCGAGCGAGTTCGTCAAACATACAGTTCCCTGGAATATCCCTGTATCCTGGCACCCAGCACAGAAGAATATTGAACTGTTCAGTCATTTCCTTAAGAGATAATCGACATTCTGTGGCGACCTTTGATGTTGTCGAGGCCAATTCCAAGGATTTTATAGCCGCTTGGCTGTTTGTAAAAATGCTAATATCCCTAGTAGATATTACATTACACCTCAGCCATGACAAGGCCTCCTTGATCGCCATAAGCTCCGCCTGATAGACACTACAGTGGTCCAGAAAGCGAAAGGAGCTGCTGATGCTAAGCACGTCAGCGAAAATACCTCCACCTATCCCGCCTTCAGTCTTGGAGCCGTCCGTATATATGTGGGCGGACTCTTTCGTCCGTACCAAATCCCTTTCCCATTCTAGACGGGTTAGAATAGTTGTTAGGCAATTTTTGTCAAAATCATAACTGGGAGGGGTTTAGTCGGTGTTTTCAGGAATGTTATTGAAGTGATTCAAGATTGTTGAGTGACCTGCATATATGCCAGTCCACTGTGTAGAGGCTCTAAGTGCTTGCCAAAAATGTCTAGGGATGGCAGACTGAATAGCATGTCTAGTGCTTCAGAGGGAGTTGTTCTCAGAGCTCCACTGATGCATATGCATGCTGATCTCTGTACCTTCCCTAGGGTAGTGCGGGTAATCGCTTTGTCTAAGTCCGTCCACCAGACAATAACCCCATACATAAGTATCGGTCTGATGACGGACACATAGAGCCAATGAACTATTCGGGGTTGCATACCCCAATTTTTGCCAATGGCCATTTTGCACGAGTAAAGCGCAACTCAACTCATGTTAGGTTTCCAGTAAAGTTTCCTGTCGAAAATAAGACCCAAATATTTTGCACTATCGGTGAAAACTAGACTAGTACCATTCAGAGAAGGAGGGTCTACGTGAAGAATTTTGTATTTCCTGGTGAGAGGACTAATTCTGCTTTATGTAGGTTCACACCCAACCCGCATTCAGCTGCCCATTTGGAGAGAATAGAGATAGCATTCTGCAATATCTCACTCAGCGTGTTGAGATGCTTTCCCGAGACAGAAAGTGCAACATCATCTGCATAAGCAATCACTCTGCAGCCCGCCCCTTCCAGTCTCAAGAGTAGTTTGTTGACCACTAAATTCCAAAGAAGAAGGAAGAGCACACCACCTTGTGGTGTACCTCTGCTGATAAATTGTCGAGAGGAGGACTAGCCCAGCTTTGTGTTCACAATCCTGGATGTTAACATCAAATTGATCAGCGCGCCAAGTGAGGACTCTACCTTCAGGCTAGAAAGTGCGTCAGTTCTGATGTTGTTGAAAGCTCCCTTGATATCGAGAAAGGCAACCATGGTGTATTCTTTAATACTAAAAGATTTTTCAATGTTGCGCACGTGCGAATGTAAGGCCGTTTCGACCGACCTCCCCTTCCAGTACGCGTGTTGGGATGTTGACAGCAATCGCTTGTCAATATTGTCGCGGATGTACACAACCATTAGTCTTTCCAGTGTTTTCAGAAGAAAGAATGATAGACTGATAGGTCTGAGGTCCTTAGGGCAGACATGAGAGCTTTTTCCTGCTTTGGGTATGAAAACCACCTTAACTTCCATCTATGTTTCAGGAATGTAGGTTAGATCCAGGCAGCCTTTCAAAATAACCTTCAGCCAAGGCAGAATTATATCCGAGGTCTGCTGGATTTCAGCAGGAATTATTCCATCCAGACCCGCAAACTTAAATGGTTTAAAGCCTTCTGTTGCCCAGAGGAGCTTGGTCTCTGTTATAAGAGCGTCAGAGTTGAACGGTGCATGGTTTCTTGTAATGCTTACTCGCTCCGACTCAACATGAGAGCTACCAGAGAAGTGGGTGTCCAGGAGAAGATCAGTGGTTTCCCTACTTGAGGTAGTCCAAGATCCTTCCGGTCTCCTCAGGTAGCATGGTGTGGCTGGATTTTTAGAGATTAGATTTAGATTTAGGTACAAAGGCGAAGTAGAATAAAATGTCCGTCAAAACTGTTTTACCACATTTTTACGAATTTCATTAAATCCTTTAGGTATGTTAGTTATCAAATTAATTTTATTTCACCGGGCTCTTTATAAAAGCGCCCAAGAATAAATGTCAATATATTTCATAGGTCCAATAAGATATCGAATTACTTTAACTCCTAAAGGCTTTAAATATAATTGAAAAAAAAAAACGATTTAAGCATATTTTGAACCACCTGGGGGTGTAAGGTATTATTGAAGTTTTCACGAATTCCGAGAAATCTTTTAGGTTTAATTAAATCGAATTCCCTTTTACTTCTATGGGCTTTACATATCATATAATGACCTAAAAATCAATTTCGGAATTTTACGATATTCAACTGCTAAGAGTGAGTAAATTGATTGTGTACGTTTTTATGAATTCGGACATATCACTTAGGTCTGTTCAGCTATCGAATTATTTTTGTTACTTTAATGGGCTTTCTACATAATCGCCTAAAATTCGGTTCCAGAATTTTTTGATATTCAACATCTAAAGGGCTGTCAATAGTCTGAGCGCAACTTTACTATTTTTTGGTAGAAGTCCGGAACGCGGCAGCCTAAAGAATAACCTGGAGGCTATTTGGGACTTAGTTTTTAGGTTGTCAGTCGTATAGTAACAAACCTACACCGCAGCATAAAACGTGTTCCGGGCTTCTACCCGAGAAATACTAAAGTTGCGCCCGGACTGATGGCAAACTTTTTTTTGTGCAATGATTACAATCAAAAATTGTGAAAATTGCACAAATACGAGTTTAATCGTAAAATTTTAGTATGGTATTCTCGCGACAAAAACCTTTTGCTGCTCAATTAGTTCATTGTCTCGAGAACTTAAATTTGTGGACATTCTATGTGGTTTCCACCGATGCTTCTGTTTCATAAATGTCAAGACTAATTTTGACGTGAAATATTATAATCGAACCCGTTTTTACTATCCCCATGGTTTACAGGTTCGAACCTCTCTTTACGACATCACCCTAAACGTTCCGCAAAGTGACCTTAAACTATACCCACCCTTAGCAATTCCGACTCGACTGTGCAACAACTATGCCAATTACAGCTTATCTACCGAAATGATTTATAACATTTCGTACACTCAACTTTGCTCGATAAGCAATTAATTAGGCTCTTTGGCGTGGCTTATCTTATCCTGCACAGTAAAAAGGACGAAACCGTACGTGACAGGACGAACTTTTTTATCCATCCAAAAGGTGTAAATCATTTTTTTTTACCGAAAACGTAAAACTTTTCCAGGAAAAGTTTTCTTTTTCAGCAAAAAAAAAAACGTTCAGGAAATTATAGCACCCAAAATACATTTTGGTACGCCCCAAAAAAATTGAGTGGAAATTGCTCAACGAATTGGTGCAATCTGGAAGATATTTAGCAAAGTACCTACCAAGTTGGCGATACTTTCCTGCAATATTTCGGCCATTATTTTTTGGAGAAGCTGAACGAAGACGCTACTCGAAAACTTGATAGCGGTGTTTCCGTTTCTTAACTTCATCTTAGTACTTTAGATGGGAAGGCGTGAGGGCGTACAGTTGAAGTGAACCGAAACTGGAAAAAGTTTTGTCGCTCGACTTTTAAATTTCCGGCAACGTGTCGTGCAATTATAAATTTTGTATTCCACGAGTCACTTAATGGATATAGTCGACTAATTTAGGATTTACGACAGCAAAATGGAGAAATAAGTGCAGAAACTTTACGCTCAAAGAAGAAATGCACGAATTTTCAGTGAAGCGGAATTTTGGGAAAGTAGCATTATAATTTTGAAAATGGAGTTGCAGTGCAGAAATATTGTTAAATAGTAAGGTAGTAGTATTGTTAAATAGTAAGGTAGTAAGTTCTACTCTTGGGAATTTTTCAAAATGGTAATTGGCCTTATTTCGTGCAATTTAATCAATTAGTGAAATTTTCAGCAGTAATTACGACTGCATTAAACATTAATTCTTATGACGATTTAGGTCATGGCGTGCTGAAATTTAAACTGAAGGTTATTCTAGTACTGTAGTGTGTGATTATGTGAATTGTTTTTCTGATCACATGTCTCCACACTCCACTTTCCTAGAGCTGGATCAACAGTTCTCATCATTCAACATAGCGTCGGGGTCACCAACTTGGGGTGTTATGCCAAAGAACGCTTTTATAGAAATCGTAGTGACAACCAGAATTCTTAGATGTTCGCAAGTTGAATGTAGAGTGTTTGTGGCCAACTCACCAAATAGCACCTTCTTAGAACCGAGCTACTTGTTGACGCTATCGGGGTCACCAATTTCATGGACTTGTGTATAGCCTGGGAAATATTCGATGTCGATAAATTTAGTCGCGATAGCAATGCTCGTTGTGGACGGTTTGGTTGAAGTGTATTCGTTGCCGACGTCTTTGCTGCGACGAAATACTCGTTACTGTTTTGTACCGGTGGTGCGTGAAAAGGGCCAGTAGCAAACCGTAGACTGGCCTGCAAATGACTGGCCACCACTTCGATTTCTCGTCATTTTATATAAATCGAGATCGAAGCTTGTGCAGTATTTTTGTGACCTGAGCGCACAAGTATCTCCTTAGAAGCAACATTCTGGATACTAAAATCGTACTTACATTTGCGAAATACTTCGTTAGGTATTACCCTGTACATGTTCCTGCTATAATAGTCATCCAGTATCATTTAGACCTTATAATCAAAATATTTAAGTGAATTGAAGTATTGTGATCGACCTGAAATTTAAATAAATTTTGAAAGTTGATATTTTCGGCTCCTCTCCTCATCCATACGTACTTCGTCAAAAATTACATTTTTAGAATATTCGCCTATAATACGAATATTTACGAACCAAATTTGAAATTTGTACCATTAGCGGTATTTGCAATATAAAAAAAGGGTTTTTTCCATTGGCTCCTCCGCCATCCATCTAAAACCCCCTCTAGAAAAATACCCACCCGAAAGAGGTGCTACCGATGTAGCTACAGCAATTTTAAGCCGATATATGGGTTGGTTCTTGAGATATGACCCCTTTTTTCGAGTTAGATTCCAGCCACCACACACACTCCAGCCTTTTTTCGAATTTTTCACAATGCTTCAGAGATATAGAGAGATACAGTTCTTAACTCCCAGATCGGAGGTAAAGGTCTCACTGTACGAGCGGTGAGGGAATGCCCTCAGGGTGGCGTAGTCTCCCCACTACTGTGATGTATTATTGTACTAGATGATCTCCTTAAGGACCTGAGCATCAAGGGTTTTGAGACTCAAGCATACACTGATGACCTGGTGATCACTGTAAGAGATAAGCATGACTGTGTCATTTCGGACCGCATGCAAGAGGCCCTAGATATAGTAGATCACTGGTGCATCCAACAGGGATTAAGTACACATCCAAGTAAAACAATTGTAGTGCCATTCACTAGAAGACGGAAGGTAAACTTAAGGCCCCCGATTGTGAGAGGAACTACAATTGAATTCTCGTCCGATGTCAAATACTTGGGAATTACCTTGGATAAGTGTCTGACTTGGAACTTACATCTTAAAAACATCTTCACACGATTAACATTGTCTTTTATGGCGTGTCGAAGGCTCTGTGGTACCACTTAGGGTCTCAGACCATATATGTTATATTGGACCTACAAGTCTATTATAATACCAATGATCACATATGCCGCTATGGTGTGGTGACCAAAGGTTGAACAAATCACAGCACAGAAGGACCAGCAACCAATTCTGAGGCGTGATGTTCTTAGCATTACTGGGGGACTTAAATCATATCTTACTGCTGCAATGGAAGCCATGATAGACTTGGCCCCATTACACTTAGAGATAAAGAAGGGGCCTCTGAGAGAGGCCATAAAGCTACAGCAGTACAATAAATTCAAGGCAAGAGACCTTGTCGGTCACCTTACAGGAATATAATCAGAAGGACCTAACCAACTCAGTAAACGATATTTGGTGACTCTGGGAGATTTTGTATAATGGCAATCTGGTCTACGAGATTTTGGGAAAGGGGCTTCAGTCTGTTACACGGACGGGTCTAAGACCTATAGTCGAACTGGAGCGGGCGTATTTGGACCCAATTGTAAAATATGGATGGCAATGGGACAAACAGCCACTGTGTTCCAAGCAGAGGTATATGCCTTAGAGCTGTGCGCAGGTAAACTTCTACTGAATAAACCAAAAGGCGCTACTCTTATTATCTTATCTGACAACCAAGCGGCACTGCTAGCGCTAAAATCTTATTGTTTCCACTCTAGACTGTCATACTCTTAAAGAGCTGGCACATCATAATAGTCTAACCCTGATGTCGGCGCTAGGACATGAGGGTATTCCGGGTAACGAATCAGCTGACCAGCTAGCTAAAGGTACAATCTGGCTGGTACTGCCGACCGTCGCGGTCAGCAGTAACTGCCAACCTTATCCGTCAACTGACGAGCAGTCGCAAGCAGACATGACAGCTTGTTTCTGCCTGAAGCAGTAGTCTACTGCCGGCAGTTACTGCTGACCGCGACGTTCGGTAGATACTGCTGACCGCGACAGTCGGCAGTACCAGCCAGATTGTACCTTTAGCGGGGAGCCAACTCACTAATGATTGGCCCGGAACCATTCTGTGAAGTAGGTAAAGGCTACATTAAGGATGGCATTTTAAAGTGGGTAAATCTTCAGGTGGAAGATTATTGGAACTCACTTTTAGGACTTAGACACTCAAAGAAATTCCTGACTTTCTCAAGTAGGAGAGCGTTGGAATTCCTTTCAGTAAGCAGGTATAAAGCTTGGGTTATAGTGGGATATTTTTCAGGACATTATTTCCTTAATTATCACCTTAAGATCATCGGTAAAGTATCACTAGATACATGTCGATTCTGTGATACCACATCTGAAACCACGGCACACATTCTGTGTGATTGTGATGCAGTGGCCAGATCAAGAAGCCAGATTCTCGATGGATTTACTCTCACCTATGAAGACCTGTTGAAGACTCCCCTGAGTAAAATCATCTACTTTCTTAAGCGAATAGATACGGCCTAGGGAGTGGTTAAGAGCCAGGAACAAAAGACTTCTTAGGTCGTGGTTCGAGAAGCAGTGAGGCTTCTATAGGCTCTACCAAACAAATAAATAAATAATAAATAAATAACTCCTCGACACACCCCACTCCCTGGAAATGATTATTTTTCCTCATTTTAAATATACTTGTCCGTACGGGAGACTCCAAAAATATAATATCCAAAAAGTGTAAGGCATCGTACCTTTGAGACACTTTGTGAAGACCCTCATCTCCGTACCGAACTACCCTCTTCAACTAATTCAATTTATGGACGCTCCCCTAGTCCAAATTTCTGGCTTCAGTCGTTCCAGAAATACAATATTCTCAAACCCTTGCCCTTCTCGCCCTTGAACCTCCACATTGAAATAGTTCATCCCCAATAGGGAACCCACCATCCGAATCACTGTAAGATTTCTGATATCTTTGGGGGTTCTTGAGTTATCCTGCCTCACACACGTTTGCATACGGCGGAAGCCGGACATCGTTTTGTTTTTTGTCTTTTTGGGGTCTCTTAGTTCTAAAACGCGAAAATTTCAAGGTACCTATAACATATTTTTTTTAAATATCAGGTGAATCACGTGGTTATTTACATCACAGGATCATTTTTGTAGTATGTCTTCATAACCTTTCGAACTAAATCGAAAGATTTTGTGCACATAGAAGAAGTAATAATAATTGAAACTTTCTAATATTCATTATTGCAAAGAAAATGTCAGTACTGTATATCAGTACTGGAAAGGTATCACAATTTCTTAAACCATACTAAATTTCAATACAGGTGGAGTACCTTCATACAGTGTTAAATCACTTTCTCCTGATAACAGATATCAGTCAGTACTCAAAACGTTCCGAAGGGGTTCAGCACTGAAAAGGGAGTTCCGCTCGAATTAAGCTAGAGTACCGACGTGCTATACTATATTGCAAATTTCCAAAATTTTTCTATCTTCAATGGAAATCGTTTCAATGAAAGTATACTTTGTAACAACTGATACACATTGTAGTGAAGATAAATCTCGAACACCTGAGCGCATCTTCCTAACTTGAAATTATTCCAGAGAAATCGATTGAAACTTTATTGACTCAACCCGGAAATCAAATATTTCAAAATTTATGTGTATTTGCGATAAGAGAGTTCGTACGTACATTTGTAAAAGCTATGACCTTATTGGTATTCCCTCCTTGACGTCCTTTTATTTAATCGAAACAAATACATGAGAACTGCACTTTATGAATACCAAGTGGAACTTCTTTTACACCATACAGTTCTTACGGACAAGTCGCTCTTACCTTTCCGGTTTTCATAGGGTTTTCTTTGCCATATTTTACGCAGTAAAATCGAAATCTCAAGAACTGCTCCAAATGAAAATCTGAAATTCGTTCTGGACGAAAAGTACTTTCAGGAAAATTTGAAATGCAATATTTTTTATTGCATGTAATGCAACTGTATCACTAAAGTATCTCGTATGGAGTAGACTGAGTCAGTTGCACAAAACGAGTGTTTCGAGATCGCAAAAAACTAACGTAGAAGCAGTTAACATTCGTCACAATACTGAACTCTGATTCATGCAATTGGGAATCAAAGAGAAGATACTTGAATATCAATTCTGTTTTTGGAGTATTTTCAGGACTTTTATATGGACACTACACAAGGGGGAGGGGGGAGTTCGCTCAGTAACGCACCAAAACTTTTTTCCCTTAATATCAATTATAAAAAATTTTGAAATCTGCGTATTATCGAATAGTCGCAAGAGGGAATGTATAATAAACACCAATATTTTCAGGACCTTTGAATGAAGATATTCGTAGGAGTGACGCTCGTTTTTGAAATGATGAAAAATTTAGTTAAACTACTGATGAAATTCCCTAACCTTGTGAATGGGATAAAGATGAAGGAGTATGCGCTTTACTTAAAACTATCTAATACAAGCCTTGCGTTCTCTGGCAGAACAATTTCAATGGTTCAAGTGGATTCCGGCTGTTGAATGAAACATTTTTTTCGAGGACTTTTGTATGGAGGCTACATGGATAATTCAACTAATAGTAGGTACCAATCAATTCTCAGCCTCCATTACACGACATCCTAAATATTTACAACTCTGTTGCACCACGAAGTTTCTTCCACCATCAACTTAGACCCAGTGAATAATGAAATCGCACTCCAAGGCTGGTTTTTTTTTATTGCTCACGACCGTGAAATGTAAAAGCACAAGTATTACCTTCGTCACGTAATTACTTTTTGGCCTCTCTAGTGCATGCTAATTGGCAATAAAAAGGAATGCGCAATCACATTATATGAATTATAAAAGAGTCCTTGCTACGGCAAGCAACTTTGTACACAAGACTCTTGGGTTTGAGTATTGTTGTTAGGTTTTAATTAGTTGTGTTCCGTATTTAGCTATGTTCCATTTACAGCATACCATACACACGCTTAGGACGCTGCAGTCCATACGGTTGAGTGCGAAATATGTGAACTCCCTGGAGATATGGGATTAAAGCCTGGTTGAATTTAGAATACAAAGTGTTACATTAAGAATTTTTCGATTGTTTTGCATTATGTGGTCATTAAGTAGTTAATGATTTCGAAGATGGGGAGGTAGTTCGCTTTGTTTGGATCTAATAAAAATTTAACAAATTTCGGTAGTATTTTTTTTTTATTTTCTTTTTTTTAGTAAAATTCAACTGGTTTTCTTATAGTGTGAAAATGAATTTATTTAAACCAAATATGCTCCATTATTACTTACAATGTTTCGCCATTTTTCGGGTAGAGCTATGATGCCATCGGTGAAGAACTTCTGTGGTTTCTGGTTGAAAAACTGAATCCAGTAGTTTTCACAGACTTCTGTTGAAAGCAGCTTTATTCCATTCAAAGAATTCTGCAGAGATCGGAATAAGTGATAATCAAAGGGTTCTATGTCTGGACTATACGGTGGATGCATCAAAACTTCCCAACCAAGCTCTCGCAATTTTTGACGAGTCATCAAAGAAGTGTGTGATCGTTCGTTGTCATGATGGAAGACAACACCTTTCCTATTATTCAATTCGGGCCGTTTTCTTTCGATTGCCGGGCGTTATCTTTCTAGTTGTTCACAGTAGACTTGAGAATCAATTGTCTGACCAGTTGGAAGTAGCTCATGGTAAACGATTGCCTTCCAGTCCCACCATACACACATCATCACCTTATTTGGCGTCAATCCTGGCTTCGCGAACGCTTGTAACGGCTCACCATCCCTTTTCCACGATCTTTGACGCTTTCGATTATCGTACGTGATCCATTTTTCATCACCAGTTATGACACGTTTCAGAAATGGCTCGATTTCATGGCGTTTCAGCAGCGCATCGCAGATGTTAATTCGGTCTATCATGTTTTTCGCGCTCAACTCATGAGGAACCCATACATCGAGCTTCTTTTTGTAGCCAGCTTTGTTTAAATGGTTCAAAACAGTTTTGTGGTCAATGCCTAGCTCCATAGCAATATCGACACTGCTGATATGCTTATCTTGCTGGAATTTTTCAAGAATTTCATCAGCTTTTTCAGTGATTGGACGACCAGAGCGTGACTTATCTTTCACATCTAAATTATCAAAACGAAAAGGTGCGAACCATATCCGCGCAGCAGATTTTGATAAAGTACCTACCTAAAGTACACAGCATAATTTTTTTCACAAGCCTGCGTAGCGTTCTTTCCCTTTGCATAATAATATTGCAAAATATAGCGAAATTTTTCATTACTTTTCTCCATTTTCAAACACAAACAACTTTTCAACCACTGCACCAATTTCGATGTTTATACACTCCCAGTAACACTCATAGTCTGGGTGGCTTAGTGCCTAGAGCACTTGCCTCCGGCGCACCTGGTACCAAGTTCGAATCTGCTTGGCGACAAGTAATTTTCGAGAATGGGATTGGGTGCCGGACTACCAATTCACTCAGCTGTAAATGAGTACCTAAGTTAAAAAATCTGCCAATGGTCTGGGCGAAACTTTATTATTTTTCGGGTCAAAGCTCTGGAGCGGTCAAAGTCGGAGTATATCATGAGTTGCTTCGAGATTATTAGATTTCTTTGAAAATTAATTTTGTGCTTAAAATAAAAATATTTAAAATAGCGATTTTTAGCCGATTAAATATTGGAAAAGCTCGTGTAGACTATTCGAATTTCGGTATATTATGTACACTAAAAGCCCATAGAAGTAAAAACGAATTTGTTGCCTTATCAGACTCAAGAGATATGACGAATTGTTAAAACGTATACAAACCCATTACTTCCACTTGGGGTTTGAATTTCGAAAAAATTGTGAAACAGGTTCTTAGACTATTTCATAACAAGCAACTAAGTTTACAACCCCCTTTACACCCAATTAGGGGTCGAATTTTAAAAAATCCTGAAAACACTTTCTAGGTATTTATATGAACAAGTCATACAATAAAAATGAATTCAATATTTGGGAAAACCTAATAGATATGACGAAGACCGTGAAACTATATGCATTCCATTTTCACTGATAATTTTTTTTTGCCCCCCTTCGAACGCCAATGGATATTTGAAAATTTTTTCTATCTTAATTACTTTTCTAGTTGATTTACGTAAACATACCGAGTTTCAACTTTACAGCATAAGCCGTTCTATAGATAGGAAAAACACCCCCCACCCCCATACCATACTGCCCCTATAAAAATTTATATTTTTCCAACATGCCACAAATATAGCTCTATCTAAATACCAAGTTTCAGTTTGATATCATTATAGGTTGTCGAGATATAAAAATCACAACTTTTTCCTTTTCACCCTCCCCCACCCTCACCCTCTACACCCACACTTCCAAAATTTTGTTTTCTGCTAGTGGTCTATTAGGTCAACTTCTGGTAAAAATTTTAAGCATCTATCTTATACCGTTCTTGAGATATGAGACGTGATTTTTTTGAAAAATTCTTATCCCCTCCACTTTCATGCCCCACAGTCCACTTTAAAAATTTTACTTTCATCAAACTTCACTTGTCAACCTTTATACAGAGACCAAATTTTATTTGTCTAGTGTAATTGTTTCCAAAATTTTGTTTTCTGCTAGTGGTCTGTAAGGCCAACTTCTGGTAAAAATTTTAAGCATCTATCTTATACCGTTCTTGAGATATGAGACGTGATTTTTTTGAAAAATTCTTATCCCCTCCACTTTCATGCCCCACAGTCCACTTTAAAAATTTTACTTTCATCAAACTTCATTTGTCAACCTTTATACAGAGACCAAATTTTATTTGTCTAGTGTAATTGTTTCGTGAGATATCGTAATCTAAAGTTTTTCACCCCCCACCCCCGTACGCCACTGCCACCACTCAAAAATTTGTTTTCGGTCTGTTCTCCTAGTATACCTACAGATATTCATTAAGTTTCAATTTTGCGATATTAACCGTTTAGGAGATATGGATTTTAGAATGTGTCGATCTAGTCTTTTTTGCGTTTCGGACGCATTATTTCCCCCCCCCCACTCCCAAACCCCTTGACTTATAGCGGCAATTTTTTTGCTAATCGGTCCACTATCGAAGCTCTATATAAGTTCCAAATTTTAGCCTCCTAGCATAAGCGGTTGCTGAGATCTAGAAACCAAAATTTTTCGTCTAAAACGCTTCCCCCACCTCCCCCCTTACACCCCCACCCCTCACAATTTGCTCACTTCAAGAGGCCTACCCAGTCTATCTACGAAAAAAAAATTAACTAAATAGCTCAACGGGTTTGGGTGCTACGAGCCTTCAAACAATTTTGCGTACACCGGTCGACGTACGGCGTACGGTGAACGGCATACGGCGTACGGCGGACAGACGGACTGAACATTTTTTTTGCTTTTTTCGTGTCTACTAGTCATGAAACGTGAAAAAAAAAATTTTCAGGGTAGCAAATTTTTTTTTTTTAAAAATCGAAAACAATACTGTATTATTAAAATAATAAAGTAAAATCGAGGTAATAATCACGGACGAGCATGTGGTTGACCACTTCACCTCATAGTGTTCCGTTGGTCTAGTAATGAAGTAACTCTAGCATTACTTCAAGGCCTAGGCCCAATTTGGGCTGTTGTACCATTGATTATTGATTAACACTCGAACTATCACCTTTCCATACGCAGCGATACAGTGTCGCTGCGATCTGTGTTTTCTGAGTTATTTGCAATTGACGCCATCTATTGGGAAAAAACGCCACGAAATTTTTTCCCAGACCCAATACTATAGTTGCAAGCAAATTTAGGACTAATTTATCATTCTTGAAAAGCAAATGTTCATCTTGCAAATTAGGAATACTATAGAAAAAAATTATTGTTTTCAGATTTTTTAGCCAGTGGTTTTCAAATTTCAAAAAAAAAACTTATAAGAAGAAAACTTTGAAAAATCGAATTTGTTTATGGTACATAAATTTTGATAACTTTTTTTCTACCATAAATATGTATAATAGTATAACAATTTTTGCGCATTACAAGTTCCCCGGGATTTCAAGAAAAAACACAATTCGATTAAATGATAATATAACAAATCGGCTTATTATAATCCCATTCCTTTCAATGCTTACACTTGGCAGTTTGTTGCGCTTTCATTTACTTCACGGTCGCTGTTATCCATCACAATCATTCCGTCCCTTTCCAATCAAACGAATCGTCGTTTCGCTTTCACAGTAAAAAGTCATGAACTTATACTGCATGTGTTGACTCGAAAGATTTCTAGCATATTCGATGATGTGTGTTTAACATGCGTGAAAAGCTTTCTACGCTATTCTAATTGGATATTGGAAGGTTGCAGTTTTCTTTGAAAATTTCGATGTCATTGATATATGGTTTAGGTTAACAGGGTATACATGTAACGGTATATACCTACAATATGCATGAAAGTTTCTTCTCCACTCAAATTCGCCATTTCTCCTAAAAAAAAAATAACTTGAAGGCTAAGTTCGTTAATGGGCGATATCCTTCAACTCTTTCGGGTTCCTGCCATACAAGAGTCCTTAAAACACGTATTCACAATTATTGGTCGAATGCTTTAAGTTAGGAACTGGAAATTTTGCACACATAAGCTTCTCAACGTCTGAAGCCAAAATATTGAATATAATGCAAAAAGGATAAGTTTTTCGTAGAGCAGCCCACAAAAGTCCTTTTGAAAATGTATGCAAGTGACAGAATCCACTATAAATCCAGAACGCGTTAGGGTAAGAAGTAAACATTTTGCAGGAATTAGTTTTAAATCATAAGCAAGACTGAGTTCATTAATTAGTAACATCCATCAAGTCCTTCGGGTATTGTCATACAAAAGTCCATAAACCATTTGTTTACCAATATTCACTCATATAACTTGAGAACGCTTTGAGTTTCGACTTTGAAATTTTATTTACGTTGATTTTATAATAGTTAGTAAAAGCGTGAATTGTGAAAAAAAGCCATAAGTCTTTCATGTAGCTGTCATACAAACATTTTGTAAAAAATGTCCTAACTTAATTTATGGACCTCACTATTAGCCACGATCTCCAAATTTTGTACATATTAGTTTTGAGTGAAAACAAAGTTCGAACCTACTTGTCAGCGAAAATCGTCTACTATTTCGGATACCTCCCATACAAAACGTCCTTACAATATATATTCAAGAATATTTTCCGATAGCTTTTGAACGCTTCAGGCTAGGAATTTGAAATTTTATACATATTGATTTTACTTTATTATTTTTTAATAATAAAGTATTTAAATGGTTCCCAATGTAGAAATATGATTGATATTACATAAAAAATATAAGTTCATCGGGAATGAATTCTTTTGAAATTGGAGGACTGATTTTACTTTATTATTTAAATAATAAAGTATTGTTATCGATTTTTAAAAAAAAATAAATTTGCTGCCCTGAAAATTTTTTTTTCCACGTTTCATGACTAATAGACACCAAAAAAGCAAAAAAAATTTTCAGTCCGTCTGTGCGCCGTACGCCGTCCGCCGTACGCAAAACGTTTGAAAGCATATAGCTCTCAAACTCTTTGAGCTATTAAGTTGAATTTTTTTTTGTTGGTAGACCGAGCAGACCCCTTCAAGTGGCCACCTTTTGAGTGGTGGGGGTGTGAGGGGGGAGGTGGGGGAAGCATTTTAGACGAAAAATTTTGGTTTCTAGATCTCAGTAACCGCATAGGCTAGGAGGCTGAAACTTGGAATTTATACAGGGTGTAACTAGTACTGAGGTTCAAACGAAAATGGGAGATAGAGGAACTTGTCCTGAGTAGAAAATCGTTCTACACATACTCCCGTTTTTGCACCGTTAAGGAGATAGCGCGATTTTAAGGACGAAGGATTTTCATCGTACCTGTGATCACTGTTTGATCTCTAACTTCTGCTGTACTTAGCGTAACGTAATAATTATGAGCTCGTTGGAAAGGACACAAATTATTCTTTCTAATTGCTATCAACTGTGTCAGTCAGTATTATACTTTTTGAGAAAAATTCATTTAAATGACACAAAAATAATAAAAAATTTAAAAAAAAATACAAAAAAGTCCTGTTTTCTCCAAGAATGACCTGATTAACCACCAAATTTTATTACATTTTCGGAAAGCCCATAAAATTTCACTATACGTTTGATAACAGAATTTCTTCATAGGTTGAATTGTAAAGGAGCGGGGCTAACAGTTATCAAGCACGTTCCCTTCAAGTAAATCTTTTTTGACACCCGTCATTCGCCGAAGGAGTATGATTAATAATAGTGAGGACGAAATAAAAGAGTTGAAGTATAGTTTATTACGTTTATTTAGTTTATTATGTTTACAAATAATTTTCAACATGTCCGCCGTTGTGGAGCAAGCAAAAGTGGTATCGCTGACGAATGGCATTGGTGGGGTTCACACGCAGTAGTTGGGCTCGTAACTGATCGCATGCTTCGGTGATACGGGAAATGAGCTGTTCTCGTGTATGAATTTCCACTGCGTAGACGATGCTTTTCAAATACCCCCAGACATAAAAGTCCATGGGAGTTAAGTCGGGAGATCGTGGAGGCCATGCAATGGGACCGCCACGACCAATCCATCGATCCCGAAAATTCGCGTCGAGCCACCGACGGACATTAGCACCATAATGCGCTGGCGCTCCATCGTGCTGGTACCAAAACCTGACCAGTACGCGGAGTGGTATATCCTCTATGAGGTCTGGTAAAGTTTCCTCCAAAAATTCGGCATAATTGGTGGAATTGAGAATTGGGGGAAGAAATACCGGATCGATGAAAGTTCTGCCGATGATGCCAGCCCAAACATTCACGATGGGACGTATTTCGGCTGGTATGGGGATTTTCACGTGCCCACATATGCATATTGTGGAAATTTTGTATGCCATCGCGGGTGAATTGCGATTCGTCGGTCCAGAGAATTCTTCCGAAAAACGCTGGATGTTCGTCTGCTCGCAGTAACATGGTTCGACAAAAGTCTCGCCGATGTTCACGATCACCGGGCAACAGTTATTGCACCGGTGTATTGTGATAGGGATACAGTCCTTCTCCTTGCAGAATTCGGAACACATGCATGTGGTTGATGCCTAATCGATGGCCGATGCGCCGGATGCTTACCGTGGGGTTCCTAGCCGCGATGCGCAGTATGCGCTCCTCCGTGGCCATAAGTACCAAGTGTCGCCGTCCTGGATGTTGTGTCTCCCGCCACGGCTGCAGTGTACCTCGTTCACGAAGGTTCCGATGAATGCTGATGAACATCCGATAATGGGGGTACCGAGATCTGTCCGGATACCGTTCCCGGTAAACTCTTTCGGCTCGCCTAGCATTCCTATCGCACAACCCATACACGAAGTGCTTGTCTGCCATTTCTTCCGTTGTAAAAGACCTCCTATTGCTTGCCATATTGCTCGTAATGATGTCTATGACATTCTGTTTGCTGCTGCTCCCTCCCGATTCTTTTATCGCAGAAAAATCTACGTAGGACGAAGTCATTCCTGTTCCTTAAGGGAGCAGGTAAACTCCACGCCCTACTTAAATGGATATTACTTAATTAACTTAAATGGATGTTAGTTAATTTACTTAAATGGACGCTATCTAATTAGTTGTCATATTTTTACTTACCTGTAATATAATTGCCACACATAAGAGCAATACGTGTGTTGTTAACGTGGTTGCTCATTACTGCATCTGTTTTGCGGTAAATTCTATGTTTAGCAGTATTTCCAACATGTGCAGGGAACTCACTTGTTGTTGCAAATATGAAGAAATTCTGTTATCAAACGTATAGTGAAATTTTATGGGCTTTCCGAAAATGTAATAAAATTTGGTGGTTAATCAGGTCTTTCTTGGAGAAAACAGGACTTTTTTGTATTTTTTTTAATTTTTTATTATTTTTGTGTCATTTAAATGAATTTTTCTCAAAAAGTATAATACTGATTGACACAGTTGATAGCAATTAGAAAGAAGAATTTGTGTCCTTTCCAACGAGCCCATAATTATTACGTTACGCTAAGTACAGCAGAAGTTAGAGATCAAACAGTGATCACAAGTACGATGAAAATCCTTCGTCCTTAAAATCGCGCTATCTCCTTAACGGTGCAAAAACGGGAGTATGTGTAGAACGATTTTCTACTCAGGACAAGTTCCTCTATCTCCCATTTTCGTTTGAACCTCAGTACTAGTTACACCCTGTATAGAACATCGATAGTGGACTCATTTGCAAAAATGATAATAATGATAATATGGGTAAAGGGGTATGGGAGTGGGGGGAATAATAATGCGTCCAAAACGCTCGAAAGCCGAGATCAAGACATTCTAAAATCCATATCTCCTAATCGGTTAATGTCACGAAATTAAAACTTAACACTAAACCTACCGATACTTCATGTATACCTATTCCTACCACAGCGGGTCAAGTGACCCATCTTTAAAATGTTATATATATATTATACTATGTATAGTGAAAAATGTAGCACAATTCGGAACATGAATTAAGCAATTTTTCCAAAAAACGATTCAAAAATATTTATTTATTAAATTTAAAAATGTGATAATGTTATTTAGAAGAAATTCTGACAAAAAGTTTAAAATGGGTCATTTGACCCGTCGTGGTAGGTTTAGTGTTAATGAACATCTGTGGGTATACTAGGAGAATAGATCCGAAACAAATTTTTGAGAGGCGGTAGTGACGTACGGGGGTGGGGGTTGAAAAACTTTAGATTAAGATATCTCACGAACCAATTGCACTAGAGAAATAAAATTTGGTTTCTGTATAAATGTTGACAAATAAAGTTTGCTGAAAGTAACATTTTTTAAGGGGGCGGTGGAGCATGGAAGTGCAGGGGGTAAGCATTTTGTTAAAAAATCACGTTTCATATCTCAAGAACAATGTAAGATAGATGCTTACAATTTTTACCAGAAGTAGGCCTAATAGACCCCAGCAGAAAAAAAAATTTTGAAGGTGAGGGTGTAGAGGTCGATGCTGGGTGTGGGTGAAAAGGAAAAAGTTCCGATTCTTATATCTCGAGAACCTATAACAATATAAAGCTGAAACTTAGTATTTAGATAGAACTATAGTTGTAGCATGTTCGAAATATAAATTTTTTTATAGGGGTGGTATGGTACGTGATGGGAAATGTTTTTCCTAACTATAGAACGGCTTATGCTAGAAAGTTGAAATTCGGTACGTATATGTAAATCAACTAGAAAAGTAATTTTGATTAAAAAAAAATTCAAATATCCATTATCCGAACGAAGTGGGGAAAAAAAATGATCAGTGAAAATGGAATGCATATATTATCACGATTTTCGTCATATCTATGAGGTCTTTCAAAAATATTGAATTCATTTTTTTTCTACGGGTTCTTCATATAAATACCTAGAAAGTGTTTTCAGGATTTTTTAAAATTGAACCCCCAAGGTGGTGCAAAGGGGATTATACATTTTCACGAATTCAGCCGTATCCCTCAGGTCTGACTAGATACCGAATAACTTTTCACTTCCCCGGGCTTATTTAATAATCACCTAAAACTTGTTTTCAAGGTTTTTCCTTTTTCAACCCCTAAGACGGTAAAAACAGGTTGAACACGTTTTCACGAATTCCGTCATATCTCTTAGGAGTGATAAGACATCGGATTGGTTTTCACTTCCTCGGACTTTCTTTATATATATATAAAAACTCATTTCAGGATTTTTGGATATTCAACCCCAAAGTGGGTGCAAGGGGGTTGAATATCTTTTCACAAATTCTTACATATTTCTAGTTCTAATGAGATATCGAATTTATTTTTACTTCCTAAGGCTTCCTACATAATCGTCAAAAAGTTGATTTCAGGATGTTTGTTATTCAACTCCAATAGGACGTAAGGCTTTCGACATATTTCTCAGGATTGATGAGATATTAGATTGGTTTGCACTTCCACAGACTTTTTATATAATCGTTTTCAAACGCATTTCCGATTTCATGTAATGGCCCAAAACCAAATCACGAAAAACCTTCTAATGGCGTAACAACTGATATTATACTAGGACTAGACCTCGTCCCGATGTATGACCCAATTATGTAATTCATATGTTATATGAGGCAGCGGCGCAAGTATTCTAGCGCGACCCCATTTTAACCGCTTCCCGAACTTTTTTTTTAGGTTTTCAGTCACATAGTAACCTACACCGCAGAATTAAACTCGTTCCGAACTTCTACCCGAAAAATAATAAAGTTGCGCCCAGACTGTTGACAGATTCTTTTTACTCTGAGGTTCTTTTGGGCCACCCTCGTTCACTAAATGAAAACAACCATCATACCAAACAAGAACCCCTTTTCCAGTCTTTTACCAACTATTTCCTCGACCTTTTCTAATAGAATCGACCTTGCAGTTCAGACAACACATTATAATGAAACTAAATGTCCTGGATTAGATATGATATAAACGTGAAATTCATTAGACCGACCTTGTCAACCTTCGCTGCTAATTATAAATCTCCTGAAATAATAAAAAAATTGTTCTAATCCTCGTAAAATAATTAATCACCCACGATAGTTATAGAACACTTTACGTCGAGTTACGTAAAATGCCAGGATAAACATTGGCCTCGATTTACCCGTATCCTTCGGAAGTGTTGTTAGTTTAAACCTCTCCGATTTATATTATTCAAAGTTCGTATAATCTCCTTGTAGGCAGTCAGGAAGTCCCGATAACGACAGGAGAACTTCATTAATTAAATCTTAGCTCGAATAAGGCAAAATTGTCTGTTCGGGTTCTTGCATCTGGTTAGGGCTTTCAATGAGAACAATTAACAATTCGTTCCATTTTCGGAATTCCAAAGATTTATCTTAAATCAAACCGCATGAAAATTAATGTAGCCCCATGTATGGGGGTACTTTTGCATGAAAATGGACATCGATTTTGTTTGAGTTATTTCCGGAGACAATAGGCAATGTAATTTACATTAATGAATAACTCTGTAAGTACGAAGTCCTCTCACTCTTCATATAGCTCCTATACAAAAGTCATTAAAATACCTGTCCACGATTGGTGTTCTATAACTTCAGAATGCGTCAAGCTAGAAATTTTGGACCCATTATTTTTTAAGCAGATCCATGTAAAAGGATAACTAGGCTGGAAATCGAGTGAGTCATTACTCCAGCTTCCATGTGAAAGTGCTGGAAAAAAGGAGCCTCAAATCCGCTTGAAGTCCGTCCATCCGTCCGTCCGTCTGTCCGTTAGCACGATAACTAAAGAACGCCTTCACCTGGGATGTTGAAATTTTGGATCTGGATGTTTGGTTGAATTTGTAAGGCTAAGTTCGTTAACGGGCAAAATCGTCCTACTCCTTCGGGTAGCTGCCATACAAAATGTCCTTAAAACACGTGCTCAAGAACATTGGTCGATAACTTCAGAAGGGTTTAAGCTACGTCTTTGAAATTTTGTATGTGTTATTTTTCCAACAGTTGGAGCTAAATATATGATTATGAAGAAAATCCTGTTAGTCCTTCGTGTAACTGCCATACAAATATCATCTCAAAATTTATTCACTTAATTTACGAAACTCACTATACTCAAGTAATCTTTTAGCTATGAATTCGGAATTTTGTACAAATTAGTTTTGAGTGAAAACGAAGTTCGAATTTACTAGTCAGAGAAATCCTTTTACTCCTTTTGGTACCTTCCATACAAAAAATCCTTAAGACACATGTTCAACAATATTTTCCGATAACTTTTTTCAGGCTACGAATTTGAAATTTTGTACACATTACTTTTTGAATATTTCCAAGGAAAAGGATAAATATGTAAGAAATCGAGTGAGTCCTTCCTGCAGCTTCCATGTGAAAGTCTTTCAAAAAGGAAATTTTTTTCGGTTCAAGATATGAAGCTAAACTCTAAATATCGTCTTTTAGGTTTGAGTAGCATTCAAATGGGAGTCCTTAATAAAGGACATACAACATACATACACGTAATTCTACTTTATCCCCAACTACAATATAAATCGGAGTTCAGTATTTCATCTAGAGTATCATACGAATGGCTTGCAGCCGATCGTGACTGCACTCAAAATATAAACTGCGTAATATGTACGAAATCGTTCGTACATTCTACGAATAATTTCGTGGTTTTCAGTCCACGCATGGTTTAGTACATATTACACATTGCCTTTCGTACATTATACGAAAAAATCAATGTTGTATTCAACGAACTACATTCGCACATTGCACGAATGATTCGTACTAAAAACATTTTTCGTAACCGATAAAAAAAATTCGTGCATTGTACGAAATAAATTTCGTAGTTTCTAGTAATATTATTCGTACATTCTACGAAAAGAATGGTTCGATTACAAATGTTTTCGTAAATTGGACGAAATTTATTTAATGTAATGTGATAAATAATTCGTATAATGTACGAATACGATTCGTTATCATCGACATTTTATTCGTACAATGTACGAATATAGTTCGTGAACAACGACTTTTTTCGTATAATGTACGAAAGTGTATCTGTACAATGTATACATACCTTTCGTAATCGAAAACATAGAAATTATTTTCTAGAATGTCTGAGGCGTTTTTCTTTTAAAAAAATGGAGTACCAGATGAAAAATATAGATACACATATCATATACCTATTGCGATATTATTTTACTTCACTCCGAATAGCCTAAAAATACAAAACCTTAAAACTATAATAAAAGGTGAAGATGAATCGTTTCCTACAATGAAAATTAGAAACTCTTTCCTGAAAAAAGAAGCAAGCAATGTGGTTTTTGAAAAATTCTTTATACTAATAGTTGGATAAGTATCAAATTTCGACTTAACCCTATCAAGATCAAGAACTAAAGGCGGATGAAACTAAAACTTCTGAATATTTTTAATTTTAATTAATATTTTTTTATTAAATCTTTTATTTTACATATGCTCGTATAATGCATAAATTATGTATATACGAAGGCGGATTGATAATGACGTGCAAAAATTGAGAAAACATAATTTTATCCGGAAAAATTTATTTTATTTTTCAACGTAGTCTCCTTTTAGCTCGATACATTTAGTCCACCGTTTTTCCAATTTTTTGATCGCTTCCAAATAATATGATTTGTCCAACCCTTCAAAATAGGCGTTGGTTTCACTTATGACGTCAGTATTTGTGGTAAATCTCTTTCCAGCAAGCAATTTTTTCAAGTCTGGAAATAATAAAAAGTCGCAGGGTGCCAAATCCGGAGAATACGGTGGATGAGGGAGCAATTCGTACCGTAATTCAAACAGTTTTGCCGTTGCAACAACGGACGTGTGAAACAACACTTTTTTCTTCGCGAAATGAAGCCGTTTTGCCTTGATTTCAACATCCAATGAAACCAATACCTCAGAATAATATGCTCCCGTCATTGTTTTTCCTTTCTTCAAGTAGTCGGTGAATATCATTCCATTGGAATCCCAAAAAACTGTCGCCATAACCTTTCCAGCCGATAGAACGGTTTTGCCTCCTTGAGCCGACATCCTTCCATTGTTTTGACTGTTGTTTGGTTTCTGGAGTGTAGTGGTGAATCCATGCTTCATCAACAGTTACGAATCAACGAAAAAATTCATTTGTATTACGTTAAAACAGTTGCAAACCGTGCTGCGAAGTTGTCACACGATTGCGTTTTTAGTCGATTGTGAGCAAACGCGGCAGCCATCTTGCGGATAGCTTTCTCATGTCCAAATGGTTTTTCAAAATATTCCAAACACGTTCAAATGAGATGCTTACTACGTTAACTATCTCACGCACTTTTACTCGACGATCTTCTATCACGATATCATGGATTTTATCGATCATTTCTGGCGTGGTGACCTCATTTGGACGACCTGGACTTGGTATGGTTTGTGTGCTCGTACGACCACACTTGAATTCAGAAAACCATTTGTAAATCATTTGGATGGATGGTGCAGAGTCCCCATAATGCTTATCTAATTTTTCTTTGGTTACTTTAGCTGTTTTCCCTTTTAAAAAATTGTGTTTAATCAACACACGAAATTCACTTTTATCCATTTTCAACAATTTTTGTAAGTCGACTTGCTTAGACGGCTGCTTCTCGAAAACTAAACGAGGTATCAGGCTTAAACTTTGCAGCTAATCTATTTAAGGATGGTCCAGGTAAAAAAAAATAACGAATTCCTTACCTGCCCACTCATTCTTGATTTTTGCACGTCATTATCAATCCGCCCTCGTATAAATCTGAAAATAAAATAAAAATATGATATATATATAAATATTTATGTTTATGAAAATAATAAAATACTGCTCCTTACATACAATTAATTCATTTCGGCAACTACTACTCGTATACGGGAGCCTTTTCTGCCTCCACCTCCATCAGAGTTTCTTGTGCATCTGAAAAGCATAACGACATTTACATTTTTTACTTTATTATTTTAATAATACAGTATTGTTTTCGATTTTTAAAAAAAAAAAATTTGCTACCCTCAAAATTTTTTTTTTCACGTTTCATGACGAGTAGACGCGAAAAAAGCAATAAAAAATTTCAGTCCGTCTGTCCGCCGTACGCCGTACGCCGTACGCCGTACGCCGTACGCCGTACGCCGTACGTCGACCGCTGTACGCAAAATCGTTTGAAGGTTCGTAGCTCCCAAACCCTTTGAGCTATTAAATTAAAATTTATTTTATGAATAGACTGGGTAGGCCCCTTGAAGTGGCCAAATTTGGAGGGGTGGGGGTGTGAGGGGGGAGGAGGGGGAAGTGTTTTAGACGGAAAATTTTGGTTTCTAGATCTCAGCAACCGCTTATGCTAGGAAGCTGAAATTTGGAATTTATATAGAGCTTTGATAGTGGACCCATTTGCAAAAAAATTGCCGATATAGGTGAAGGGGTTTGGGAGTGGGGGGAAAAATAATGCGTCCGGAACGCAAAAAAGGTGAGATCGACACTTTCTAAAATCCATATCTCCTAAACGGTTAATGTCACGAAATTGAAACTTTATGAATATCTGTAGGTATACTAGGAGAATAGATCGAAAACAAAAATTTGAGTGGGGGCAGTGGCCTACGGGGGTGGGGGGTGAAAAACTTTAGATTGCGATATCTTACTAACCAATTGCACTAGATAAATAAAATTTGGTTTCTGTATAAAGGTTGACAAATGAAGTTTGCTGGAATCAAAATTTTTGAAGGGGGCGGTGGAGCATGAAAGTGGAGGGGATAAGAATTTTTCTAAAAAATCACGTCTCATATCTCAAGAACGGTGTAAGATAGATGCTTCAAATTTTTACCAGAAGTAGGCCTAATAGACCCCTAGTAGAAAACAAAATTTTGGAAGTGTGGGTGCAAAGGGTGAGGGTGGGGGAGGGTGAAAAGGAAAAAGTTCCGATTTTAATATCTCGACAACCTATAATGATATAAAGCTGAAACTTGGTATTTGGATAGAGCTATATTAGTAGCATCTTGGAAAAATATAATTTTTTATAGGGGTAGTATGGTACGGGGGTGGGGGGTGTTTTTCCTATCTCTAGAACGGCTTATGCTACAAAGTTGAAACTCGGTACGTTTATGTAAATCAACTAGAAAACTAATTTAGATAAAAAAAAATTTCAAATATACATTGGCGTTCGGAGGGGGGGCAAAAAAAATTATCAGTGAAAATGGAAGGCATATATTTTCACGGTTTTCGTCATATCTATTAGGTCTTCCCAAATATTGAATTCATTTTTATTCTATGGATTCTTCATATAAATACCTAGAAAGTGTTTTCAGGATTTTTTAAAATTCGACCCCTAAGGGGGTGCAAAGGGGGTTGTAAACTTTTTCACGAATTCTACTATATCCACGTCTTATCAGATATTGAATATCTTTTCATATTCATGGGCTTGTGTAATAATCGCCTAAAACTTGTTTTTAAGTTTTTTCCTTTTTCCACCTAGGAGGGTATAAACGGGTTGAACATGTTTTCACGAGTTCCGTCATTTCTTTTAGAAGTGATAAGAAATTGAATTGGTTCCTACTTTCTCGTGCTGTCTTCATATTTATTTATTAACTCCTTTCAGGATTTTTGAACATTCAACCCCCAAGTGGGTGTAAGGAGGTTGCATATCTGTTGATATATCGAATTCATTTTTACTTCCTATGGTTTCCTATGTAAAAAAGCCAAACAGTCAATTTCAGTATTTTAGATATTCAATCCAAAAAGGTGTAAGGAGGTTGTATGCTTTTCAAAGTTTCGACATATTTCTTAGGTTCGATGAGATATTAGATCGCTTTTTATTTCCACAGACTTTTTATATAATCGCCTACAAACTCATTTCTCAATTTTTCGATATTCAACCCCCAAGGGTTTGTATATGTTTTCACAATTTTTGCCATTCCTTAATTCTGATGAGATGTAAAATTGATTATTACGGCCAACCAATTCACGATTTTTCGAATTTCCAGAACCAAGGAGATGTGAAGGGTTTGCTTACGTTTTCAGAATTTTTTCAAAATCCGTCTTGTCTCATGAGATTTCAGGTTGCTTCTTATGAAATCGTCTAAAAACCTGTTTCACAATTTTTTCGAAATTCAAACCCCAAGTGGAAGTAATGGGTTTGTATACGTTTTAACAATTCGTCATATCTCTTAATTCTGATAAGGCAACAAATACGTTTTTGCTTCTATGGGCTTTTAGTGTACATAATATACTGAAATTCGAATAGTCTACACGGACTTTTTCAATGTTTAATCGTCTAAAAATCTCTATTTTAAATATTTTTATATTAAGAACAAAATTAATTTTCCATAAGAAATCTAAAAATCTCGAAGCAACTCATGATACACTCCGACTTTTACCGCTCCCGAACTTTGACCCTAAAAATAATAAAGTTTCGCCCAGACTATTGGCAGATTTTTATAAATATGTTTTCGTCGAGAACACAATTATTTCAACATAATTTCTATCTCTACTCAATGTTTATTATACGGGCGAAAAGTGGAATAGAATAGTTACCTGTAATGGCTTTAAGAAGCATCTGGATATTCGGGTTATTTATTGTGATTTGTAAGTTGCTAAAAATTTTTATTTATAAAAAGAAACGTTGGTGCACAGATGGTTAAAATTATTATAATAAATATAAATATGGTTGAATAAATATGTTTGAAATAATGCCAAATTCAATCAAATTAACGTTTATATTTTAGGTTTGATCTCTTAAAAATTATGATATAAATGTAATAATAAAAATCACTTACCAAGTAAATTTAGACACCAAAACACTAATCAATTAGCACTTCCACACTTAAAATATGTTATATGAAATAATATTTGTTCTCTCAACACTGAACTCTAATGAACAACACACTGAGCGAAAATGCGGAACATGAAACTAAATCAATACGATCGTCTTGTGTTTTGCTTCATATTTACGAAATAATTCTTAGTATTTACGAATCTTTCGTAATTTTATCATCTAATTTCTATATTTCCTTACAACTACGAAATCTTTCGTACATTCTACTCATGCATTTCGTGATTCGAATATGTACGAATATGTTTCGTAATATGTACGAATAGCTTTCGTACATTGAACAAAATATCCGCAGGAACCATCGATTTTAGGGTGTTACTATTTTTACGAATCATTGATCGTAATATGTACGAATCATTCGTATAAAACATAATTTAGTGAAAATAAATATTACGAATGTTGAGTATTATCTACAAAATATTCGTAAATACTACGAAAATCAGCCTTTCGTAAAGTTACGAATATTTTTTTCCTAAAATGTCGCAGATTTTTCTCTCAGTGTGCTGTATGTCTATATCCGAAACCTACCTACCCTAACCTAAGTATAGAAAAATGTATCACTCAAATGCTCCCCACGTTCAAAGTTTCAAAAACACTTTCAAATGCTCCGAGACGTCTTTACAAATATGAGTGTAACTTCGAGAATATTTGTCGAATTGACATGAAACTTTCAGTGAATATACTTAAATATATGTACATTACGAAAATGAACAAATTTAAAAAATTCAAATCCAATGGAAGCAGGGCGTTCCCTGGGCTTAATTTTTCATCTAAGGCTTGCTAAGCTTCTTTCTTTTGGGAAACTTTTATGGGAATTGCTTCACATCATAACAACAAATTCGGCATCACGACTTCAATTACAACTGAAACATTAACCGAAAAATAATAAAACTTCGTGTTTACGTGTAGCACAAGGATTAAAAAAAATAAATATTTTATTTAAAAATAAAATCATTCTTCATCTTTCTTTCAAATTCCTTCTTACGATACCCGAGACTATCTCAAACTGCATTGTAAGTTCTATACAACGTTGATCCTTTTCAAAATTCTACAGAACTTATGCGACTTGGAATATTCTCGGAATTTTTCCTAGGACCTAACAATTGAATATAAAAGTTGCAATAACTAAAAAAACCTTGTGAACTATCCACCTTTAAAGAAACTGGGAATCGTCTTCGATTTCCGCTTGCACGGATAAATATATCAGGAGGCATAAATTATTAGGAATCTCATTATCGTCGGATACTTTCCAAGTACAATTCAATTAAATCGGAAAGACTTGGTCATGCGATCCGATAAGAAAAAGTTCTTTTCGATTTTCATCTCATTTTGTCTCGAAAGTCCTTTTCAATATTTTTTTCTTTCTTTCACTCGGTCCCATCATTATTTTTCTTATCGTCATCTGATGGCAGTTTGGTTTCCATTATTTTGGCCCGTACATCAACTGTAATAATCGTATCGAAACGAGATCTTCAGGTTCCATTGATAGATCCTTGTAGGAGGTGTTGTCTGAATAGAAGAAAGGACCTTTTTCCCTTATTGATGCATGGGTTTATCTCTTTGCGATAGTCTTAAATCTACTTAGGTGTGTATTGTGGGTCTATACGGGCTCATTCCCCATCATAGGTGAAAGGTTTTTCCTGGAAAAGCCTCGACGAGTATCAGCCGGTCCGACCAAAAAGAATATGCCGGTTCATTTTATGTAGAGGTTCTCTGTTGGGAATTACAAGAAAAGTTTAGACGGAAATTTCAGTCGATTCTTCTTCTGTTCCGAACAAGTTTCGTGTTTTCTTTTCGAGTATCCGGAAATGGCTAGAGAGAAACTTTCAAGGAATTTTCCTAAGTGCCTGCGAAAGAAGTTGTTCTTGTACAACAAATAGGATCGTTCGATGAGAACGCACTGGAAGGCGCAGAGAAATGTATTTGTTTTTGCTGTTCCGGAAGTAATTGATTCCTTAAAGCTAAATGCACACCCTTGTAATGTACTCACTCTTTTTGTTGTTTTCGAAAAAGTCGACGAATTGAAAGTGGGAAATTTAAAAAAGGGAACAACAAAACTTTCTCCAAATAACAAAATAATGATTTTTGAAGCACGGCTAACTCTTATAAGTATGTAGAGTTGATTATTAAATTTTTTTCTTGCAGTACCTTAAAATATATTTTTTCATTTCACTATGGTTTAGCTACAATTTACATAATTCCGGATTTCAAAAAAATTCTAGACTTTACGATTCTCTCCTTTTCATTGAATTGAAGTACTCTCATACTAACACACCGGTACTCTAGCGGAATTCGAACTGAACTCTTTTCTTTGTCCAATAGAGAAACATGTACAAGGCTGCACTATTTCAAAACCTAGTACTTAAGTGCTTTTTAGAAAAATTTAAACGAGTGCCAAAAAACATCCCATTAGTCAGCCCTCAGATGTAAATGATGCTATCCCAATATGTTTGAAGTTCTTCCAGGCTTTCTGGGAATACCTTTATATATCGGATTATTAACATATATTTTTGAAGGCTGAGTAAAAAATCTGCCATTGGTCTGGGCGAAACTTTATTATTTTTCGGGTCAAAGTTCGGGAGCGGTCGAAGTCGGAGTTGTTTCGAAATTATGAGGTTTCTTGAAAAGTTACTTTTGTTCTTAAAAAAAATATTTAAAATAGAAATTTTTAGCCAATTAAACATTGGAAAAGCCCATGTAGACTATACGAACTCCGGTATAGTATGTACACTAAAAGCCCATAGAAGTAAAAACGAATTTGTTGCCTTATCAGAATTAAGAAATATGACGAATTGTTAAAACGTATATAAAGCCATTAATTCCACTTGGGGTTTGAATTTCGAAAAAATTCTGAAACAGGTTTTTAGACGATTTCATAAGAAGCGACTTGATATCTCATGAGACACGAGGGATTTTGAAAAATTTGTGAAAACGTAAGCAAACCCTTCACACACTCTTGATTTTTGAAATTCGAAAAATCGTGAAATCGGTTCTTAGGTCATTACATCAAATGCCGTAATAACCAATTTTATATCTCGTCAGAACTAAGGGATGACAAAATTTGTGAAAACATATGCAAACCCTTGGGGGTTGAATATCCAAAAATTGAGAAATGGGTTTGTAGGCGATTATATAAAAAGTCTGTGGAAGTGAAAAGCGATCTAATATATCATCAAACTTAAGAAATATGTCGAAGCTTTGAAAAGCATACAACCCCCTCACACCCCTTAGGATTGAATATCTAAAAATACTGAAATTGATTTTTTGGCGCTTATATAGGAAACCTTAGGAAGTAAAAATGAATTCGATATATCATCAGATCTAAGCAACATGTAGGAATCTGTGAATATGCAACCTCCTTACACCCACTTGGGGGTTGAATATCCAAAAATCCTGAAAGGAGTTAATAGATAAATATAAAGACAGCACGAGAAAGTAAAAATCAAATCAACTACTTATCACTTCTAAAGGATATGACGGAGTTCGTGAAAACTTGTTCAACCCTTTTATACCCTCTTTGGGGTTGAAAAAGAAAAAAACTTAAAAACAAGTTTTAAGCGATTATTACGCACGCAAGTGAAAGTGAATAGGTATTCGATATTTGATCAGATCTGGAGGATATGGCATAATTCGTGAAAAAGTATACAGCTCCTTTACACCTCCTTAGGGGTCAAATTTCAAAAAATCCTGAAATAACTTTCTAGGTATTTATATGAAGAAGCGGTAGAATAAAAATGAATTAAATATTTGGGAAGACCTTATAGATATGACGAAAATCGTGAAATTATATGCATTCCATTTTCACTGATAAATTTTTCGCCCCCCCTTTCGAACGCCAATGAATACTTGCAATTTTTGTTATCAAAATTACTTTTCTAGTTGATTTACATTTACGTTCCGAGTTTCAACTTTGTAGCATAAGCCGTTCTATAGATAGGAAAAACAGCCCCACCCCCGTACCATACTAGATGCTACTACTATAGTTCTATCTAAATACCACGTTTCAGCTTTATATCAATATGGGTTTTCGATATAAAAAAATCTGAACTTTTTCCTTTTCACCCTCACTCTCTACACCCTCAAAATTTTTTTTTCTGCTAGGGGTCTATTAGGCCTACTTCTAGTAAAAATGTTAAGCATCTACCTTACAATGTTCTTGAGATATGAGACGTGATTTTTTAGAAAAATTCTTATCCCTTCCACTTTCATGATCCACCGCCCACTTTTGCTTTCAACAAACTTCATTTGTCAATCTTTATAAAGAAACCGAATTTCATTTTTCTAGTGCAATTGGTTCGTGAGAAATCGTAATCAAAAGTTTTTTACCCCCCATCCCCGTACGCCACTGCCCCAACTCAAAAATTTCCCATCTATTTTCCTAGTATACCTACAGATATTCAGTAAGTTTCAATTTTGTGACGTTAACCGTTTAGGAGATATGGATTTTAGAATGTGTCGATCTCGGCTTTTTTGCGTTTCGGACGCATTATTTTTTCCCCCACTCCCAAACCCCTTCATCTATATTGAAAATTTTTATGCAAATGGGTCCACTATCAAAGTTCTATATAAATTTCAAGTTTCAGCCTCCTAGCATGAGCGGTTGCTGAGATCTAGAAACCAAAATTTTCCTCCTCGCCCTCAGAATTTGGACACTTCAAGGGGCCTATCCAGTCTATCCATAAAAAAAATTCAATTTAATATCTCAAACCATTTGGGAGCTACGAGCCTTCAAACGATTTTGCGTACGGCGGACGCCGTACAGCGTTCGGCGGACAGTCGGACTGACATTTTTTTTTGCTTTTTTCGTGTCTCCTAGTCATGAAACGTGAAAAAAAAATGTTCAGGGCAGCAAATTTTTTTTTTTTTTAAATCGATTACAATACTGTATTATTAGAATATAATAACGTAAAATTGGTTTTCACACTCTTCTCTTTAATACTGTATAGAAGAAAGACGACAGAAACAGAAAAAGTACTGAATTTTGTTGTCAATGTCAATAATAGATAAGAAAAATAAATTTTTATTTCGCGTTATATATTGTTACATGTAAACCTGGCAACCGCGCAACTTGATCGTTTCACATAATGGAAACAGCCACAACCGAATACCTAGTTGCAAAATAACCCAATCAGAAACCTAGCTGAAGTATCAAAGTCGAAAGATCTCAAGCTCACTAGAACCCTCTACATACACCACCAAACGAAGATCAAAATCGGAAGCTCTAAAGCTTTCGAGAACCATCCACATCACCGAGCGAACATTCAAGTACATCCTAGACTGCAACCGGCTAGTATAAAAGCAGGTGAAGCTTTCAGCGAGGACATAGTAATTTTTATTACGTCGACTGTGACAGCCAGCGTGTATACGCAACCATATTGGTGGAAAGCGACCGACTGCGTGTGATCGAATCAAGCGATATAGATAAACGGGCGGTATTGCCATATAGTGCGAATAATTGTGCGAAAAGAATAATAGTGCGATTGAATAAATTGTTACTTATATTGATTTTAAATGAATTGTGTTTTACTTGAAATCCCGGCGAACCCCTAGCCCGCAACAATATGTTACTTTGTGAATAACGAAATTCGTAGTTTTTCTTTACCATGTATATAATTCAAATCCATGAATATATGGGATTCACACTCGGGACCATTCATATCTAACGTCAACATCTTACACCCTAGGATATACCGAATCGAATAATTAATTGTTAACCACTTCAATAATAATGTAATGTAGCACTGGAACAGTACGGACTTTAAGAATTCACAAACGTCAAGTTGTAAAAATATTTTTCCCTTGATTTGAACTCGACTTTAAAATCAAAGTAAAAAATGCAGAGTTTTTAAGTTTTTAATACTTCAAATCATTCGGAAAATCAGAAAAGCGATTTCGGATTTCAATTACAACTTCGCGAACATATTACTAAAAGAAATATTTGCAAGTCTTAGTAGCAGGTGACTTTAGATGTTAGAAGAACACGAACTAAAATTATTAAACAAAACACTAAAAACTAAGACAGGAAAATGGTTTCCCTCAAAACAAATTTAATTTCTCAAATAAATTTAAACTATACGCCTATATTCTAATACAAGGCATATCTACTGACATGAAAAGGTATTAAAAATGTTCAAACAGAGGTTTACAACATGTACAAGTATAAACTGGGTATGTACGATCATTTCAAATAGGTTATATATTGTAGTAATTGATTCAAATATTGAATCCTTTTGAAGTAGTTTGTCCTAACAATTTCTAGTACACAGTGGTTACCTCTAGAACTTTTGGAACACCATGAATTCCAAGACTTATACAGTCCTGTAGCAATACTGATTTCCCAGATAGTTAGATCTCATTCGTCATTATAATGTAGAATTGCTTCAGAATTAGTTTGTAAGTAAGTACTGATGACATTCTGATACAGTATTGAAAAAAAAAATAAAAATTAACAGAAGAAGATAAAAAAAAAAAATTTACCAACAGTCTGGGCGCAACTTCATTATTTTCGGGCAGAAGTCCGGAACGCGTTTAATTCTGAGACGCGGTGTAGGTTACTATGTGATTGAAAACCTAAAAAAGGTTCGGGAAGCGGTTAGAATAGCGTCGCGCTAGAATACTTAAACGCCACTGTCACATATAACATATGAATTACATAATTGGGCCATACTCCGGGAAGAGGTCTAAGTCATAGTATAATATCAGTTAATACGCGATTAGGAGGTTTTTCGTGATTAGGTTTTTGGCCATTACATGAAATCGGAAATGCATTCGTAGGCGATTATATAAAAAGTCTGTGGAAGTGAAAACCAATCTAATACCTTATCAATCCTAAGAAATATGTCGAAAGCCTTACGTCCTATTGGAGTTGAATATCTAAAAATACTGAAATCAACTTTGTCGATTTTGTGGGAAGCCTTAGGAAGTACAAATGAATTTCATATCTCATTAGAACTAAGAAATATGTAGGAATTTGTGAAAAATCATGCAACCCTTTTGCACCCACTTTGGGGTTGAATATCAAAAAATTCTGAAATTGGTTTTTAGATATATGTAAAGAAAGCCCGAGGAAGTGAAAACCAATCCGATATCTTATCACTCCTAAGAGATATGACGAAACTCGTGAAAACGTGTTCAACCCGTTTATACCCTCTTAGTGGTTGCAAAATGAAAAACCTTGAAAACGAGTTTTAGGTGATTATTAAGCCCGGGGAAGTAAAAAGTTATTCGATATCTAATCAGACCGGAGGGATATGGCTGAATTCGTGAAAATGTATACAACCCCTTTACACAGCCGTGTGGGTCGAATTTGGAAAAATCCTGAAAACGCTTTTTAGGTATTTATATGAAGAATCCGTACAATAAAAATGAATTCAATATTTGGAAACACCTAATAGATATGACGAAAATCGTGAAAATATATGCCTTCCATTTTTACTGATAATTTTTTTAGCTCCCCTTCCGTATGCCAATGGATATTTGAAATTTTTTTAATCTTAATTACTTTTCTAGTTGACTTACATATACATACCAAGTTTAAACTTTCTAGCATAAGCCGCTCTATAGTTAGGAAAAACACCCCCCACCCCAGTACCATACTACCCCTATAAAAAATTATATTTTTTCAACATGCTAGCACTATAGTTCTATCCAAATACAAAGTTTCAGCTTTATATCATTATAGGTTCTCGAAATATAATAATCGAAACTTTTTCTTCTGCACCCTTTCCTACTCTTCCCCACCCACACCCTATAGACCCACACCCCCAAAATTTTTTTTCAGATAGAAGTCTATTATGCCTACTTCTGGTAAAAATTCTAAGCATCTATCATACACTGTTCTTGAGATATGAGATGTGATTTTTTAGAAAAATTCTTATCCCCTCCACTTCCATACTACACCGCCCCCTTAAAAATGTTTACCTTCAGCAAACTTTATTTGTCAACCTTAATACAGAAACCAATTTTATTTGTCTAGTGCAATTGGTTCGTGAGATATCGTAATTTTTAAATTTTTCGACCCCCACCTCCGTACGCCCCTGCCCCCTCTCAAAAATTTGTTTCTGATCTATTCTCCTAGTATACCCACAGATGGTCATTAAGTTTTAATTTTGTGACCGTTTAGGAGATATGGATATTAGAATGTCTCGATCTCGGCTTTCGAGCGTTTCAGACGCATAATTATTCCCCCCACTCCCACACCCCTGCACGCATATCAGTCTACCAACAAAAAAAAATTCAACTTAATAGCTCAAAGAGTTTGAGAGCTATAAGCTTTCAAAGGTTTTGCGTACGGCGGACGGCGCACAGACGGACTGAAAATTTTTTTCCTTTTTTGGTTTCAATTAGTCATGAAACGTGAAAAAAAATGTTCAGGGTAGCAATTTTTTTTTTTTTAAAAATCGATAACAATACTTTATTATTAAAATAATAAAGTAATTCATTTGACCGTATTCAGTACTGAAAATAGATATCTATTGGTCAAAATCCGAATTCAGTTTAACGGTATTCTATCTAGGATTTTTCAGAACTTAGTTCATAACTAAATAAAATGTTCTGTACTGCCAGACCAGTACCAACAAATTTTACACGTGTCGTTGGTACTATACTTGCTTTTTTTAAACCACGTACTTGTTCATCGGCAACCTGTCCATACACTACTGCAATTACAATTTGAGACGTTTATTTTGAAAGTGGGGCAAGTCCATTTTTTGTTATTGAGATATTTGAAAGTTTGCATTTTAATAAATATAAAAATATTGATAAGCACTAATAGACATATTTTTTGTATTTTGTGGTATTAGATAATGTAAGTTTATTATCCAGTAGTGTTTTTAGTGCTGGCTAAAAAAAATAAAGGTTTTATTGTACCTAAATGGACTTGCACCACTTTCAAAATTAATGAATTATTAGGTGTATTTTTTTGCGCATTTATCCAGATCAGATTAGTGATTAAAATTTACATTGAAAACACCAAGAATATTGCTGCTTTTGTTATTTATTCCTTTTTCCTGTAGATAATAGGCTGGAATATAGATGTTAACAGGAATAGCTGCCCAGTAAGCTCACTAGGGCAGCTATTCGCGATAAATTCTCTACTCTAGCCTACTATCTATCGAAAAGGTATAAGTAAATCATAAAAACAGCAATGTTGTTGTTATTTTGTATATACATTTTCTAACGTACTCTGTTCCGCAAAAAAACACACCTATTGATATTGTTAGATCTCTTATGATCTAACTTCTTCTTTTATGGCTTACCTTGAGGTCTATAAAAGAAAGAAAGAAATAAAGAAAAACAGATTGCTGGATTTTTGTGCAGGTTTACTTTATTCACTCAATTCTTTGATTTTCTTAGTTCAGAAGAAATTAAATGCTCTGCATTTTCCTTTCTTCAAATTACCTTGTCAAATGCCGACAACGACAATTCAACGAAGTATTCTGAAGTCGGATTTGATATTTAGTAATTATTTTAGTTTTTTCTCGGCTTGATATGATCGAGTCGAAGAATATATTGTTACATGTAAACCTGGCAACCGCGCAACCGTGCAACTCGATCGTTTCACATAATGAAAACAACAACAACCGAATACCTAGTTGCAAAATAACCCAATCAGAAACCTAGCTGAAGATAAGGCGAAACAACACGATTGTATCTCCCTTCTTATCGAATGCTCTCCAATATACTAGAACCCTTTGCATACATCACTGAACGAAGATCGAAATCGAAAGCTCTAAAGCTTTCGAGAAGATTCCACACTGAGCGAACATTCAAGTACATCCTAGACTGTAACCGGATAGTACATAAGCAGGTGAAGCGTTCAGCGAAGAGATAGTAATTTTTATTACGTCGACTGTGACAGCCAGCGTGTATACGCGACCGTGTTGGTAAAGAGCGAAAGCGATCGATTGCGTGTGATCGAATCAAGCGATATAAATAAGCGGGCAGTGCTGCCATACGGTGCGAATTATTGTGCGAATATAATTCTGTGAATTAAAAGTGCAACTCAATAAATTATCACTTATTTTTATTTTAACCGAATTGTGTTTTACTTGAAATCTCGGCGAACCCCTAGCTCGCAACAATATATATTTTTTTGCCCCTTATGGAGGATCCTGTCTTCAAAATACCCTGTTGAGTGTGGAAGCAACAACTCAGCAGGATGTTCTGAAGTACAATTGATATTTTTATATTTACCTTGCGTGTAAGTCGAACCGACTGCAATTGCGCCCAACCGACAGCAATTAGGTTTCTTAAAAAGGAAAAGAGAGGTCGAGGCCGTTGATTGTCGCAACCTTTATAGTGGTTGCGAGCTTTTAATTCACAACTTATCCGAGCGATTACGTGCGGCGCAATCAAAAATTGGACAGGCGCCGGCACAGTAACCGCCCGAAATAGTGAACATTGTTAATGTTATGTTCGAACCTCAAGCATGTTTCACTAATTACATGCTTGAGATTCGAACAGATATCGTTAATTAAACGGATAATATTTTAGTTGTATCAGCCTTTTTATAATAATAAAAACAAAATACTGTTAAATTTTATATAAATATTTATTACTTTGATTAAAAAGAAAAAAGTTTTTAAATATTACAGTAGAAAATATAACATAACAAAAAACAATTAATTTTTATTAACAATTTCAATGAAATTATACATTTTCGTTAATCAGTTTCTTTATACTTATGGTATGGTATGGTTTCATGTAAAGAAGGTAATTTTATATTTCCGAAATTAGTTGGTCTTCCTCGTTGTGGTGATAACATCAGAAACTGAATTAGAACTTACTTACAAGCTGATAATAGAAGTCGAATACTATACAATTTATAGTTTTTTGCAGTGTTGATAATATTACCAAAATTTGCCGGTACATATTATCGAAACAATGAAATTTGTGCTTGTTATTATTTATGAAATATTGTACAATTATCGATTACCAATATCAAGGATAGATAGATAGACACATAATACGTTTCAGACATGATGTAAAACCAACACATTAGTGTCTCAATACAACAACCGAAGCTAAATTATGCCGAAACATATTCGGTTAAAAATAATTTCAACCTAAGATGGACTTGCACCACTTTCAAAATAAACATATTTACAATACCGTTAATAGCTAAAACTTCCATCTCCCAAATATTAGGGAATCTTTTTTTGACTACAAATTGTTTACAGATAAAAAGATCATATTAAGTTTTATCTATAAGTATCATTATCTTAATTTTTTTCAAAAATGGACTTGCCCACTTTCAAAATAAACGGCTCATTTATAAAAAAAATTGTGGTACAATGTTATGGTGGTGTAAATCGATTCAATATAAAATAATTCCTAGTCTTATAAGATCCCGCTCGAGTGATGAGGTACCTTAGCGACACCAGCACTTCTGATCAGTTCGCGTGTGGCGTGTTTATATGACATAAGTGGTCGTGTGTGTTACTGCAGCTATTCATGAAACTCAAAGGATGCCACTAATATCAATTAATGTACAAAAATCCTGGCATTGAACAGCTTCTAATATTATTTATATTTTTTTCATAGACCATAATTCGAACCGAAGACTTCACTGTTTACACAATA
Source organism: Beris morrisii (assembly GCA_951812415.1). Taxonomy (NCBI): domain Eukaryota; kingdom Metazoa; phylum Arthropoda; class Insecta; order Diptera; family Stratiomyidae; genus Beris; species Beris morrisii. The sequence goes on along the minus strand of OX638313.1, from coordinate 33,571,919 downwards.
ATACACTGAGCTTATCCAGGCAAGTGATTTTTTAAAGCTAATTTTTCGCAGTAAGGATGATTCACAGTAGCCGCAATTTCTATACAGTATTTGAAGTCGGACGAAACCAATTAGAGAAACTAGTTTCTTATAAGTCTTAAGCAGAACCTAATCCTATCCTGACTTTCATTTAATCCGAAACAATTCCAGAAACTCTTAACCCTTTTTCATAAAAGATATGTGTGTAGTCTCCAAAGATCTCCGAAATACTTGAAGGCTTAATAACCATCGCAAAGAGAGTGCAAATCGTTTCAAACAACGTACAAACACCGGATGGAAACAAGTTGCCTTAAATAAACACTTCACTTGAATGCAGTAACCGTAAGACCACTTCGATAATCCAATTCAGGCCCATTTCGTGTAAGGATTACAAAGTAGTAAGGACGAAGGTAGTAGTACCTACACTCGAGAACATTTGCCTTTGTACTTCGCCGTGCTGGCAGCGCCATCAACTTCTTCTTTCTTAGTATGCAAATCACAACGTTCTCCAAAGTAAAGACTTGATTATGGGATTTCGCTAGTACGGGACACTCAGCTTTACATTACGGCTTCAACTTGTATCCGAGCGTATTGAGTATGCATAGTGGATCCTTGATGTTAATTCTTATGTCTCGATCTAAAACGAAGATATGTAGGATTCCAGTCCTTTCTTTTGTTGGACAAGTGGTTTAATATCGCGTACAAAACAGTTCTGCCGAAAGCAGAAAAGGACAGGATTTTGTAGTTAATTCAATTCACCAGTTGATTGAAAAGTTTTGTTACTTTATTATTATTTCATTAATAAATTCCTTCTTTAAGTAGAGCAAGCGTCACAAAAACTTTACTACAAAGATGAATACCTTTGAGGCAGTTGTACAAAGAAAATCGGATGCAAGAATGCGGAAGTGAAACACATTAAATTTTACTAAGCGCAAGCTTCAGTAAATGTAAGGAAAGCGTCAACATTTAAGGCAACTATTATCTCAGGCTTCTGATGCAATCTTTAATAAAGCTCGTTTCCAGAATTTTAATCCACAATCTTAATCTTACATTCATCGCTTTTAAGTTCCATTATTACCACCTACTTGTTAAGTATTCTTGCCATATTCCTGTCGTTTATTCATCGATTCTTTTCACTTTATTAGCACATTATAGTGGGTGGAGTTATCTGAAATTAAAAAAAAAATGTTTTTCAGTAACCACATTCCTTTCAGCCATACAGTGAAATTTAATTCCCCAATAGCATGCTCCACCATTGACGTTTACTCTCACGACCAAATTTTTATGAAATTCTATTTTACCTGCTATTTTTACACTTTCACAAAAACGTACAATGTTTTTAGCAACCCCTTCAATTATGTAAAAAATACCGACAGTTTTTCAAGTAGCTAAATGTGGCCAGTGGCAAAAACCCTAAATTTCAGTCTTGTGTTTTAGTTGGTTTCTTCCTGAGTCAGTCTTAATTTTCCTACGAATTTGCATTCTCTGCATAATTTAGCTCTTCACATGTACAAATATACTTGTAGCTTGATAATAAACTTGATTCGGCCATAGCGAAAAGCATTTGAGAATCACTACTTTATTTTTTCCTCGCTTGCATGCCGTATAGATATACAGGTGTGCACCAGCCATAGTAGGCAGAGACGTTTTTATGTACAATAAGTCTAAACAGAATTCAGACACTTGAAAACAGGTTTCATGGGAGCTATGCCTTAGTGCGTATCAAGGACAATATAAGATAGTAGGTTAAGTTAAATATATATCAATTTCATTGAAATCGATTCAGTATTTTCGAGTTATAAGTGTGCAAACCTACAGACGGACAGACAACACATTTTCTAAATACAATATTTTTTATTTTCTTGGATTAATAAATTACAGAAAAACTTTCCAGCAATTCCTTTCAAAGGATTCAGATAAAGATTAAAAATTATTTAAGTTTTTTTTTAAATAGAGATCTAAAAAAAAATAATAAAGTAATTTATAAAACAAGTCCCTACTTATATTAGAGCTCGATAAAGTAATTATAAACCCATAGTTGCAGGACATTTGTACGTAAATAAATTGAAGGAGTCGAATGCTTTTAGTATAATTTTAACTTGTACTTTTGTTTCAAACTCTCATCTGAATACTTCAACATTTTCTGATTCTCCCGCGAACTTTATCTATTAGTACAGTTGCGAATTTATTTGACAGTTACCAGGAGAAGTACATTGATTTTGATGAGAAAAAAACAAACACTTACCTTATCTATATTTCAGCTTAGTACCAGACCGCATTCAAAAGATAACAACAAGCGATCGCGAATTTCAGAAGGACTCTTGTGTGGTCGTTTTTACTAAGTAGTGCAACAATATGTTTTCGCGTTCATGCAAATAAAAAAATTAAATTTTTTGAAATTGTCAAGTATTTAAAGAACAGTTGTATGGTAGCTATCGCAAGGAGTAGAGACTTTTTCCAATTATAATCTCCGCACAGAATACCAGCATAGTAATGATTTAAAGTCTTAACTAAAGTGTTATTCAATAGGCACATAACAATTATGTATTATAATACAAACGCACTCTTAAACTTTTTTTTGGTGATCTGCTAATGTCAAAACGTCAGTCAAGGTTTACATTTTTATCATGGTGAAGTTCACAAACGAGCAACGTTTGAAAATTTTCTCAATTATTCTGTGTTTTATTTAAATACAAAATTGTTATATCCCTATTGAACAATCCTAGGGTTATTCAATACCGCTACTAAATTTATTAACTTTATTAAAATCTCCCTCATACCCCTCCCCCTACATGTATACTTCCTACTTTTGTATTAATGCAGAGAGTATAATGCCTACGATTGGTTGAAGTCTAACAGATAAGAGAATTAATATCAAGAATATAAAGAGAATCGTTTAGCAGTCATACAAAAGTCCTTGAAAAAATGTCTGTATACAACTTCCAGAAAGCTCTATACAGAAATGCAAGGAATGAAAAATTTCAAAGAAATGAGTTTCACGCAGAGACTAAGGTTTTTTCAAATTGAAATTCAAGTTTATTGTAATGGTCTTTTTGTATAAACACAGAACTGCTTATTTTAGAGAACAGATAATCAAATCTTAACAACTATATTCCTTAATTGTAAGCAACGGCTGACATTATCAAAAGTTTTGAGGTATTTACCAATTAATCCAAGGAAAAATCAGAGAGTAAGGTTGAGTTCGATTATAAGCTTAGTCCAAGTATTAAGTAATTTTGGAAGCGCCCATACAAAAGTCCATAAAACACGTCTTCACGAATATTACCAGACAAATACAGATCGCTTAGAGCTTGGAATTTTTGGCAAACGGTTTTTTGTGTTCTTTGAAAAAAAATTAATTTATAGAAAATCGAGCTAGTCTCTCATGTAGGTACCACACAAAAATGCTAGAAAAATGTATGGACTCACAATGACTCAAGAAATCGTTAAGACATAAAGTTAGAAGTAAATTTGAGTTTGTTATAGGTGGAAATTCTTCCACTTCTTTGAGTAGCTTCCATACGAAACTCATTAAATACCGTGGTTTCACTTTTTTCACCATTTCAGAGTATGGTAATAAGAGCTGGTAAATCAAGGTACTCTTTCAAGTATCTACTAAAAAGGTCTACAAAAAATGGATGCGTAAATCAGCCAAATTTGGAATTGAGCTATAAATCTAAGGTTTTGTATAAAAAAAAGAATGAGTTTTATTGGTGGTTATAACTATTGTTGCGAACTAGTGATTCGCCGGGAATTCAAGAAAAATACAATTCGATTACAATCAATAGAAATAAGAACTATTCATTAATTGGCTTTCAATAATACCAAATAATCACACTACTGGCAACGCTTTCCAATTCATATACTAATCGATCACTGCTCGATTTTCTTCGCTTTACGAACACTTTTGCGTTGAACTGACGGTTGTTTTGCTTCACCGTATTCAAAACTGCCCGTGTAAAAGTTCTGCGGCGCTTATATACCGCCTGCGTCGAGACGAAAGATTTCCAGCATGTTTGGTTGTATGTGTGGAATGTTCGAGAAATGTGGAGATCTTGCTAGAAAATAATGAAGGAGAAAAGTGTGTGCAGAAATTTCTCCGCGTTCCAGTTGGATATCAGAGGAGTGGCTTGCACACTTGAAACTGATATCATTGAGTTGTGCAGGATGTCTGGGTACATGAAACAATATCATTAAAATCGTGGTCAAAAATAATCTATATATATAAAAGGGAATGTGTGGATGTATGTATGTTCGCTATAAACTCCTAAGCCGCTCAACCGATTTTGATCAAATTTTCAGGAAACATGTAGAATAGTCCCGTGATAGTTCCTGTGAAGTTTGGTACCGATCGAATTAAAAACAATTGTTTTTTCGACATTTTTCCAATTTTTTCTCGATTTTAGATCTAATTGTTTGTTTGTTTATCCCGTATGCCTTCCTAAACCATTCATCCGATTGCGATGAAACTTTGTTGATATGTTGAGCGCACGCTCTTGAAGGTTTCTGCGTTAACAAAATCATTTTACAATTTTTGGTACGCGAGTTATTTCAACATTTCATTGTATTTCATATAGTTTAGCGGCAGTTCGTTCGTTTTCGGTGTATTAGTTATGCGTTTCTATTACTAAATGGTAAAGTTGGACGTTGGATGTTGAATAGTGGAAGGAGGATGGAGGATGGAAGATGGAAGATGGAGGATGGTGGATGGTGGATGATGGAGAATAGAGGATGGAGTAACGGACGCAACGGGAGAAATGGGAGCAATGGGATCAACGGGAGCAACGGAAGCAACGGGAGAAATAGGAGCAACGGGATCAACGGGAGCAACGGAAGCAACGGGAGAAATGGGAGCAACGGAATCAGCGAGATCAACGGGAGCAACGGGGCAACGGAAGCAACGAAAGAAATGGAAGCAACGGGAGTAACGATAGTAAAGCACCAAACAAACGTGAGCGTAGCGAGCGTAGCCACGGTACGCGGCTAGTTAAGAATAATAAAGAACTTGAAGGAAGCAAAAACTGGCATAGTGTGATTGATGTACTTAAGGTTCCAGTTACAAAATTGACATTGAAAACAGTTATACTGCTTCCTTGAAACCTCATTATTTAAAGTCCTTAGGCCACACTATGCACAGACTCATCATTCTGTTTTTATACCCAACTACAATATAAATTGGAATTCCGCATTTCATCTGGAGTACTATACGATTGTGGCTGCTGCCAATCGCGACTGTTTTATAATAGCAATCACACCCCATCTCTCCCTTTAAGGGTTGTAGCAACCCTATAACAAATATATGGAAATATATTTGCCTTCGAAAATCAGTTGGGAAAGTAAGAAATTGCTAAAGCCTAAGCTTGTTTTTCCTAAACCCCCTTCAGCGCTCCCAACGCAAACATCTTCTAACTAACTTTTAATAAATTTATGTAGCTCCACTGTACCATTCACGCGAACGACAAGTACTTTGTCCTCTTTTTTTGTATTTTTTTCGATCATTGGTTCAAGTTTGCAACAATTTTGCTGTCGCAATTTGTTAAAAAGTTAAAGTGCGCAAGCTAACACGAAAAATTTATGATTTTGAACTTTAAAGTGCTTTCCTTAACTGCCAATTCTACATGTCCTTCGAAGACGAAACTCCTTAGTTTCAGCTAATGGGTGCTTCTTTTAATTTTAAAAGGCTCTGGAATGGGAACAGCGCACCCCCCGATAAGGATGAGTCCTCTCAAAGGGGAATTGTCGCCGCGAAAAGGAACATCGCAACGGAACGTATGAAGAGTATCCTGCTAATGGGAACCAGGATATTTTCTTTTGGGTTGGATGGAAGCATTGCCATCATTTCAATGCTCCGCAGAACAACCTTGTCTTTGAGTGGTTATGTGTCCTGGAGAATATCCGATGAAACTTACTGCAGAAGTTTAAGTTGAAAATTATAGTGAAGGAGTTTTCAGTTTTTGGTTGTTGACGACAGTTTGCGTTAGCAAAAATAATTCCAAATGCAATTCGCTAAATGAATTTTTGGTTGATGTGGCAATTGTTCATTTGTGCTGGTATCACTTTAACGAAGTAGCAGCTCGTATGTAACTTAACAGGTCACAGGAAACAGGATTTCATATCAAGAGCCCACTTTAATCAAAATTATGCGTACTGCATGAGCTTGAGGTACACATTACTCAAATTAAAATTCACTTTTGAGGCTATGTTTCAGCGAACCGAGTTATTCGTAGTCATGGCGTAAATATGATTACTCTGTTTCGGAATTTATTTTTATTTGATTTAAATAAATGTCATGAGTTGATGGAATTTCCGCTGATTTACAGAACCCACTCATGTAATGGAGGAGTCCTTCACGTTTGATTTAAAGACATAAATTTCAGTTAGATAGGAAGTGTTATTAAAATAATGAAATTTAATACAGTTATATGCGAGTATTTAATTATTTAGTAAGGAAAAACTGATGTCTACTCAACCAAGCATCAAAATCTTGAGACAAGGCTACAAGCCACAAATCATGTACAGTAGGAACTACCATCAGCAATCTGGGCGACCCAACTAAATGCACTATATCCGCGTGTAAAGAGTATGGTGTCGGCAGTATCCAATCCTTAAGTCCACTCAAAAACGGATTTGTTACTAGGACATAACAACATTTACCTTTAAATTTTTCTAAGGTAACTCCATTGTCCCTGAACAGGCAGTAAATGAATTTCACCAATCGACTAGTCAATTTGATAGTTCATTTTAGTAACGTACCTCTTGATGATTTGTTTGTCCTTCCATTTCCATTTGAAATTCGCTCGAAACGCTCGTATGCGCTGAGGGAACGACAACGCTATTTAAATTCAATTCTCACCTGGAAATGACTTTCGCAATCATTTCCCTTTAAATGAATTAAGCCATCAGTTCACCGGGCAAAATGTAGTGCCCATAGAGTCAATAAAATGCAAAACTCCTCCTGCGATTATTCCGGGCCCAGGATGTAACGTATACGGGGTACTAAGCGTATATGCGGATAGCTCCGCCGACAGAGTAGATTCTTCGAATTATCCGATCCGTCGGGATGGCGAATCCTTTTCTCTACGAATTTACATAATTCGGCAATAAGTCAGGGACTCGTTTGCTTATGTAAATTTTCGATATTCTCGGTGAGTCGGTTCTTTGGTCTCGTTTGCGATCTACTTTGTATGGACGGTATTAAGTACCCAACTACTGCCCCTTTTAGTTTTTAACGTAATGAGAGTCAACAGCAATAGAACTAAATAGTCTACTCTTCTGCACGTTCAAATCCGAAGAACTTTCCATGAAACTCATTTAAATAGTTAAGGATCCGTCTTCAGTAACCTTTCGCTGAGAGTGCATTTATCTCACTATTCGACCTTTTCTTCAGCATCTCCTTAAATTCAAAATTTGACCCAATTGCGTTCAACAAAGAAACAGTTTGAAGCAACAAAATCCTGAAAAGGATATCTTTAATAAATCTCAAGGAAGGTGAAGAGTTCACCTTTCTTTCGGATACACCAGGAAATAATGTTCGATATTATCCAGTCCCAAGAGCATGCAATTTCTTCGCATGGCTAAATATTGTCCATAAGATGGTCCGTCCTGGGAATACACACACGCCAGCTTAGAATACCAGGACACCACATTGTGATGGAATGCCTTTACACATGATAAAATCTAATCGGTATTTGAATGGTATTCCATTAACATTCCAATTCTCGAGGTCCTTTGTGTGCACTGTGAATTATATTTACTTGGTGAAATGGAGTCTAGGTACCAATCTACTGTCGCCACACTGATAAAATCAATCGATAAATCCGATCAGTTTATGACATGTAATTAAATAGGATAAGAAGGGACAAACTCCTGAAATACTGAAATCGGAACACTAATCTTTGTATCGGTATTAAATGTGTCAGTTCTTCTACCATACCTGAACCAACTCTTGACCAGAGTGTGGAGGACGTGCCTAATTTTTGCCACCTTAGAAGATTTATTAGCATTCTTCAACCCACTTTAATATCAAAGCGAACGTAATACTATTTACATTTACTTGCAACATTAACCATTAAATTTCAGTCAAAAACGATGAAACAACTTTTTTAAGTAAAGCACTAGAAGCACCCTTAGGGCAAAACAGTTCATTTAAGTGAACTACTTCACTTTAAAGAGTAGTTCAGTGAAGTACTTCAATTGAACTGTTCTTTCCTCGTTCTAGTACCTAGACTGTAACACTGCAAAATACAACTTTAAATTCGTCGAAAAAATATTCCAATTCAATTGATCGTAGTATCCTCAATTCAAATTCGATAAGTAGTGGCAGCTGTACTCACGTACACGGAAGAACAAAATTTGATTCATCGCTTAATCGGATCCCAACAAAAGTATGCAATGCAATCAAATCCATTCGGAGTAAAGCTATTAGTCCAAGAGCTCGCGACAAAAAATCGCAAGAGTTTTGGGAAAGCTAATATTTTAGTATTTGGTTACATTTAGGGTGTATGTAAATATACTAGAGTCAGCAGGTCTGGGGACACCTGGCTCTGGTGAGCTGTCAAAGATGTCAAAAAAATCGGAAAATGAAAGAGTTTTAGGAAAGCTGAAAATTTGCCAGGACGGAGTTGTTACAATGAAAAACTGAAAAACAATGGTCAGACACCCCAACAGTGGGACCCACCCAGTCAGCCCCCCCGCAAACATGTCAAAAAAATCGGGTCATCGAAAGAGTTTTAGGAAAGCTGAAATTTTGTTCAGTAAATATCTATTATATATAATTTATGAAAATAACAGTCAGACTACATTTGGTTAGAACGGGGCCAGTCAGCAGGCGCCGAAAGTATAAATGTCATACGAGCGCGATTTCTGTTACTATGTGCGCGACAAGCAATACAAGTGTCATGAAAGAGTACTCCAACTATGTCGGCATCTGACTCTGGCCGGCAAAGGGAAGCAAGACCTCCAGTTGGTGAGTCACTTCCCCTTTCACTTTCATCGCGAACTATGACGTCCATGACGCAACTTATTGCCGGAACAGTTCCACCGGAAGCATCTAATAGGCTGCAGGTCGTTGTGCCTCCAAAAAGCTTATTTATTACGCAACTTGCATACGTGACTACCTCCGATGACGTACTCCACCATGTCACTTCCAAATTAGGCTTCATTCCTCAGAATGTTACGTGCAAGAAGCTTACTCCGGATAACCTGGTCGACCGCATCACAGCTTCATTCAAGCTGTCATATCCACCGGATATGGCCGACATTGCTAAAATCGATTTCTGGCCAGAAGGCGTATTCATCAAGGACTTCATCAACAAAACCCGGAACGAACCACATTTTCGGCAGCGACAACCTCGCAATCTGCAACCGTAAACTCATTATTAACTTCAACTCTAGCCGCGGGCTCTAACTTATTATCAACTTCTGGCCTTAAGCTATACTATCAAAATGTACGTGGTATGAGGACCAAGCTGGAGAATTTTAAATTGTCGTGTTTTGTTTCTAATGACGATATAATATGTATCTCTGAAACCTGGCTCAACGACTCCATATTCAGTTCCGAACTTTCTTCGACCCATTCTGTTTTTCGCCGCGATAGGGACTTAACTGTAAGTAATAAATCGGATGGCGGTGGTGTTCTCATTGCAGTTAGAAACTCACTTACTTGTACACTCTGCGATGATTTTCCTTCCAAATCCTTCGACTGTATCCTTGTGAAAATCAGTGTCTCCCATGTCAATAGTCTGTTCGTGGCTTGTGTCTACGTTCCTTGCGCCAGTAAGCCTGACATATATGATGATCTTTTCTCATTACTCTCAAACTATGTAAATATTCTCTATCCCACATCATCCTTCATCGTATGTGGTGATTTTAATTTACCATCTGTTCTTTGGTCACCCAACTTTGAGTCTATTCTCAATGTTACTTTTAATGCTCTCTCTTCTAAAGTATCGTCTTTTTTGTCACTTTGTTCTCTTAAGCAGATCAATAATGTAGCAAACCACCATGGTAAAGTTTTAGATCTAGTGTTATCCAATTGTGATAGCACTCAAACTAATCTTAGTACCTCAATCTCTCCTTATCTTAACATTGATCCCTATCACCCTCCTCTTGCACTCTCCTACAGGTTTACTTCGTCTTCCCGTATGTCAATGCCCAGTGTAAAGAAATTCAACTTCAGTAAGGCGAACTTTAGCTCCATTGAACTCGCTCTAGGTAATTTCGACTGGAATGCTGCCTTCGCTCATCATGGTATTGATTCATCACTTCAGATATTCTATGAATTTCTCAATGGACTCATTCACCGCTACGTAAGCTCCCTAAAAACAATCCGGTCTGGTTCAACACTGAAGTCGCCAAAGCACATCATCTAAAAAATTTAAGTCGCTCCCGGTACTTTAGGTCTGGTTCTGAAGAAGATAAATCTGTGTTCCATAGCTACCGTCGCCTGGCAAAATCTACAATTAGATCTGCTATACGTACCTACATATCCAAAGTTGAATCATCAGTCAACCGTAGAGAGACAAAACTTTTTTGGTCTTATGTTCGCACTTTGCGATCTTCTCCTTCTTTCCCTACTGAAGTCAGCTATAATGACTCCACTGCTACCAACTCTCAAGAGTCTTGTGAGCTATTTGCACAATACTTTTCGTCTATGTATTCTTCCCCTTCATCTTCATTCGTTCCTCATAGCTTTGAAATTTCCCCCACCGATATTCCTCTTCTCTCTATAGCTCCCTCAGTTATTGAGCATCAACTTGAAGCACTAGACCGTAGTGTGAAGGGTGGTCCCGATGGCCTCCCAAACTTATTCTTAAAGCCACTTTCGTCCTCCCTGAGTATTCCTCTCTCCATTCTCTTCAACAAAAGCCTTTCTGAAGGAATATTTCCATCATTATGGAAGCAAGCCTCTATCGTTCCCATCCATAAGAAAGGTGATACAGCTGTAGTCACAAATTATCGTCCTGTTTCAATGTTGTCTTGTTTCTCTAAAATATTCGAACGCGTCATACATGATCATTTATATGAAAATATAAGTCACCTCATTCTCCGTGAACAGCATGGTTTCTTCAAAGGCCGGTCTACTGCTTCTAATCTTTTAGAATTCACAAATACAGTGGCAAAAACGCTTAATTGTAGAAGGCAGTTGGATGTTGTCTACACTGATTTCTCCAAAGCCTTTGATTCAGTTGATCATAGCTTGCTTTTGTCGAAATTGCAAGGCTGTGGCGTCGGTGATACTCTTTTGGAGTGGTTTGCGTCCTATCTTGCTGAGCGTAGTTCTCGTGTAGTTCTTAATGGATGTTCGTCTACTGTATTCTTCCCGCTCTCTGGAGTTCCTCAAGGCTCAACTTGGCCCACTCCTTTTCATAATCTTTGTTAATGACCTACCCCTAAACTTCCACTCTTCATTCCTTTTCTACGCTGATGACCTCAAAATCTACAGGAGATATCTTCAAGAAGTGACTGTATCCCATTACAGTCTGATCTTAATGAACTAACCCTATGGTGCTCATATAATCGCCTTCCACTTAATGTAAGCAAATGCCATAAAATGACCTTTACACTAAAACATGCAGTTATACCCTTCGATTACACTCTGAACTCCACCCTTCTCGTCGAAGTATCCCAGATTTGTGATCTAGGTGTAACTTTCGACCGAAGACTTAAATTTGATATTCACTTTCAAAACATTATTTGCACTGCATCAAGATTGTCTGGTTTCATTTTGAGATCCGCTTATATGTTTTCCAATATTCAAACGTGCGTCCAGCTCTATCTGACACTTGTTCGCAGCGGATTGGAATATTGTTCTTCTATTTGGTCCCCTCATTATAGTTGTCACATTGAATCTCTTGAGTCTGTTCAGCGTCGATTCACCCGGTCACTCCTCTTCAAATATAACCTACCCTACTGCTCCTACAGTGAACGTTTATCCTTACTCAATATTCCCTCACTAAATCAGCGCAGATTGTATCTTGACGAGTGTATTCTCTTTAAGGTTTTTAACGGTATTATGAACTCTACCTTACATCTTAACCTTGAGTTTCGCTCTACCTCGCGGCTGAGTAGGTCTGTCTCTATATTCGCGCCAGCTGCGGCTTCAACTAACGTCTACTTTTATTCGCCACTGGTTCGACTACAAAGGAATCATGATAGGCTCCAGGTTGGTTCTCTGTCCACATCTTTTTTAGCTTTCAAAATCTTAGTCAGGTCATTAATTTTCACAGGCTGATGTTAATCTTAACTTAATTTCTTTTAACTCTAACTATTAACACAATAATTTTCTACCTGTGTTTTTACTATTACGTTCTTTCTTCTTTTTTCTTTTATAAAATTTTTTCTTTTTGTTTTTCTGGCTCCCGTTTGTTTTTATACTCTAGATGAAATCATATAGAGTATTATAAGTTTAATCCAGCCCAAAAGTTTGTAACGCATAGAACCAAGCCTCGGACGAAAAAAATTTATATATTATTTTTTGTTTATTTGTGGCCAAAAACCTCAAATCCGCCTGACGTCCGTCCGTCCGTCCGTCCGTCCGTCCGTCCGTCCGTCCGTCCGTCCGTCCGTCCGTCCGTCCGTCCGTCCGTCCGTCCGTCCGTCCGTCCGTCCGTCCGTCCGTCTGTCCGTGAACACGATAACTCAAGAACGCCTTCACCTAGGATCTTGAAATTTTGAATTTGGAAGTTTGGTTGAATTTGTAAGGCTAAGTTCGTTAACGGGCAAAATCGTCCTACTCCTTCGGGTAGCTGCCATACAAAATGTCCTTAAAACACGTCTTCAAGAATATTGGTCGATAACTTCAGAAGGGTTTAAGATACGACTTTGAAATTTTGTATGTGTTATTTTCCCAATAGTTGAAGCTAAATGTATGATTATGAAGAAAATCCTGTAAGTCCTTCGTGTAGCTGCCATACAAATATCCTGCCAAAATGTCTTCACAAAATTTACGTAACTCACTATAACTCAAGTAATCTTTTAGGTACGAATTCAAAGTTTTGTACAAATTAGTTTTTAGTGAAAAGAAAGTTTGAGTTTACTAGTCAATGAAATCCTTTTACTCCTTCTGGTAGCTCCCATACAAAATGTCCTTAAAGCACGTGTTCAAGAATATTGGTCGATAACTTCAGAAGGGTTTAAGCTACGACTTTGAAATTTTGTATGTATTATTTTTTCAATAGTTAGAGCTAAATGTATGGTTATGAAGAAAATCCTATTAGTCCTTCGTGTAACTGCCATACAAATATCCTGTCAAAACGTCTTCACTTAATTTATAGAACTTACTATAACTCAAGTAATCTTTTAGCTATGAATAGCAAATTTTGTACAAATCAGTTTTGAATAAAAATAAAGTTTGGGTTTACTAATCAGCGAAATCCTTTTACTCCTTCTGGTAGCTGCCATACAAAATGTCCTTAAGACACGTGTTCAAGAATATTGGTCGATAACTTCAGAAGGGTTTAAGCTACGTCTTTGAAATTTTGTATGTATTATTTTTTCAATAGTTGGAGCTAAATGTATGGTTATGAAGAAAATCCTATTAGTCCTTCGTGTAGCTGCCATACAAATATCCTGTCAAAACATCTTCACTTAATTTACGGAACTTACTATAACTCAAGTAATCTTTTAGCTATGAATTGGAAATTTTGTACAAATTAGTTTTGAGTAAAAACGAAGTTCAGGCTTACTAATCAGCGAAATCCTTCTACTCCTTCTGGTAGCTGCCATGTAAAATGTCCTTAAGACACGTGTTCAACAATATTTTTCGATAACTTTTGAACGCTTCAAGCTACGAATTTTAAATTTTGTACACGTTCATTTTTAAATGGTTCCAAGAAAAAGGATAAATATGTAAGAAATCGAGTGAGTCCTTCCTGCACCTCCCATGTGAAAGTCCTTTAAAAAGGACATTTTTTTTCAATGATTTACCCAGTTCAAGGTATGAAGTTAAACACTGAATATAGTCTTTTAGGTTTGAGTAGCAATCTAATGGCAGTCCTTAATAAAGGACATACAACATCCACACACGTAATTCTACTTTATCCCCAACTACAATATAAATCGGAGTTCAGTATTCATCTAGAGTATTATACGATTGGCTTGCAGCCGATCGTGACTGCAGTATGTTTTTTATTTTTGTTTTATTTAACAGATTATGTAATTGGGTTTCTTAAATCTGTACAGTGTGTCCGAATGAATAAATAAATAAATAAATAAGAGTTCTAAGAAAGCTGAAAATTTACCACGGGGTAGTTTTTACAATGAGAAACAAAAAAAAATGGTCAGATACCCCAACAGTGGGACCCACCCAGTTAGCACCCCCGCAAAGGTGTCGCAAAAATCGCGTGCTCGTGGTTTCTGGTACTATGTGCGCAAAAATCAATACAATTGTCATGAAAGAGTTTTAGGAAAGAAGAAAATTTACCACGGGGTAGTTTTTACAAGGATTTTGTATGGAACGTTTGATGCCAGGTGGCAGGGAAATCCAAATAGTAGCCTATTCAAATGTATGGTGTTTTTCATTTTCGAGACCGGGGTGTAATATAAATATGAGTAAGATGCTAATAGTATGCTTCAGTTTGCTTCCACAAAGCTTATCTAATTTTTTTTTCCTAACGCTGTAAATTGTCTATAATACTGCACATTCCTCTAAATTTATTTGCTAGATTAGGCAAATCAATACTATTAAATGATAAATTATTATCCTGACGTATTTTTAACACCGATTTGCACTTGGATAGGGTTTTTTTCCGTAAATGACACTAGGTTGTCTCCTTTTTTTACGCAAAATACACAAATGGAACCAGAAATCTTCGCCATAATATTATTTTATTTGTCTTGAGAAATGAAAAACTTTTATGATAAAGGACTCAGTCGAGTCCAAAACGACACACAAAATTAAAAATAAAAAGTATTTTACCCGGAAAACTAATATTTGCAACAAACGACACTTAAGAATAACTTTTTCTTTTTTAAAATTTGTTGAAAACTAAATATTTTATTATTAAAATAATAAAGTAAAATTCAATGAAGATATTAGAATTGTATTTTTGGGATTTTAAAGACAGGACAGCCACTCTAGCTCAGTTTATTCAACTGATGAACCAATAATTTTCAATATCCTAAGATGTAAATGAGACGACACCAAAAGGAAAAGGTAGTGCCATATCATGCGGAAAATATACAAGGTCTTAAAGTAATACCATTTTATTATATTGTTGCGAGCTAGGGGTTCGCCAGGATTTCAAGTAAAACACAATTCGGTTAAAATAAAAATAAGTGATTATTTATTTATTCGCACTTTAATTCTATTAGCACAATTATTCGCACTGTATGGCAATACCGCCCGCTTTTACATAGCACTTGTCTCGATCGCACCAATACGGTCGCGTACTAGGTGTCTGTCACAGTCGACGTAATAAAAATTACTATATCCTCGCTGAAAGCTTTATCTGCTTTTATACCAGTTGTCTGTAGTCGAGACTGTTCTTGAATCTTCGCTCGGTGGTGTGTGTGGATGGTACCCGAAAGCTTGAGATCATTCGATTTGATCTTATACGCTTTTCTAGTACATTCGAGCACGTTCGATTAGAAGAGATGTATAATCGTGTTGCTCCGCTCTCATTATATACTCAACTAGTCTTTTGATTGGGTGACTTTGCAGCTTAGGTATTCGATTGTTGCTGTTTCCCTATTCGTAATCGATCGAGGTGCGCGGCTGCCAGGCTTGCACGTAACAATATTATAAAATAAACGAAACTTAAATTGTTATGTTATTTAACATACGCGCGCATAATAACAGAAATTACGCTCGCATGATATTTATACTTTCGGCGACTGCTGACTGGTCGCGTTCTATCCAAATAAAGTCTGACTATTATTTTCAATTATATTTAATAGATTTACACTGTGCCAAATTTCAGCTTTCTTAAAACTCTTACGAGGAACCGATTTTTTCGGCACCTTTGCGGGTGTGCTGACTGAGTGGGTCCCACTGTTGGGGTGTCTGACCATTTTTTTTTTTGTTTCTCATTGTAAAAACTACCCCGTGGTAAATTTTCAGCTTTTCTAAAACTCTCGCGATTTTTTGTCGCGAGCTCTCCGACTACATAGTGAGGCCAGAATTCACGTATCTTGTTAATGGGGAGAGAGTATCCGAGTGAATCAGGGAAATATGCCTTGAGGAGAGAAGCAAGAGAGTTTCTT
This sequence comes from Beris morrisii, assembly GCA_951812415.1. Classification (NCBI taxonomy): domain Eukaryota; kingdom Metazoa; phylum Arthropoda; class Insecta; order Diptera; family Stratiomyidae; genus Beris; species Beris morrisii. Next base: position 33,555,698 of record OX638313.1, on the reverse strand, counting down.
GTTCACTTCTTACTTCTAAGAAAGTTCTGATATAATTTCTTCCAACGAATTGTACGTCCCATTTACTTTATTATTTTTTAATAATAAATAAATCGACTTGAATCTAAAAAAAAAAATTGGTACCCTGGAGTTTTGTATTTTCACGACTTAGGACTAGTAAACCCCAGAAAATAAAAAAAAGTCCGTCTGTCCGCCGTTGACGCTGTACGCAGTACACAAAAGCGTCTAAAGGCGCGTAGTTCACAAACCCGTTGAGATATTAAGTTGCAAATTTATTAAAAGGTAGATTGGTTATACACCTACGAGCGGTAACTTTTGGACTTAGACGAACAATTTTGGTTTCAAGATCTCAGGAACCGCTTATGCTAGGAAGCTGAAACTTGGAAATATAGAACTGGAACTTCGAATATAGAACTATGATAGTGAACCCATTTGCAAAAAATTGTCGATTGGGGTTGAGTGGTGTGCGAGTATGGGTTAAAACATATTACGAGTTTAACTCGTAATGAGTATACTTTTCTGGAAAGACAAGAACATTCGTTAGTTTCGGTACTTATTAAAATCAAGTGGTGAAAAGAATTCCCTAAAAAACTTAAAAACAAGTTTTAGGGGATTATTACGCAAGCCCTTGAAAGTGAAAAGTCAGTACGACTCCACAGTCAATAATAAATCCTAAAGCCAGTAAACTAATGTTAGTGAATTTTGATTTAAACATGGATAAAAGGCGGGAGGATGGATGAATTATGATTTTTGTAGCATTAGAGTAAGTTAGATTTAGGTTTAGTGTTAGTAGTCGAGATTAGCTTAGGACATAGCAGGTAGGTAGGTAGGTACGCGTGGCTGCCCGTGAGAACACGGACCTAAAAGGTCCGTTGTGTTACCACAGGATCATCAAATCCGGTCCTACTCGTCGAACCATTTAGAGCTTGCAATGAAGTGTTGGATTCTCGCGACGTCCATTGAGGCAAGGTCACCGAGACAGTTGAAGAAGTAAGCTCCAAGATGAGCTTTCCTTCTGGCTGAAAGAGCTGGACAGGTACAGAGAAGGTGAAGGACTGTCTCCTCCTCCTCCTCATCCAGGCAGCTTCTACAGAAGTCGTTTGAGAAGAGACCGAGTCTTTTAGCATGTCGACCTATAAGACAGTGTCCGGTCAGGACACCGACTGTGGTGCTGATATTCGCCCTTTTGAGCAAAGTCAGCTGTTTAGAGCGTTTTAGATCCAGCTCCGGCCAGATCTGTCTCGCAGTGTGACATGTAACACCGTTTGCCCATCTTGAGTTGGTTTTCTCAATTGAGTCCAATCCCAGTAGCAGTTTACATGTAGAGAGAGGCACACCCAGATTCCGGTGTTCCGGCATAATCTGAAGGGTAGTACCGCGTCGAGCGAGTTCGTCAGCCATGCAGTTCCCTGGAATATCCCTGTGTCCTGGCACCAGCACAGGAGAATATTGAACTGTTCAGCCATCTCCTTAAGAGATGATCGACATTCTGCGGCGACCTTTGATGTTGTCGATGCCGATTCTAAGGATTTTATTGCCGCTTGGCTGTCTGTGAAAATGCTAATATCCATAGTAGATATTACATTACACCTCAGCCAGGACAAGGCCTCCTTGATCGCCATAAGTTCCGCCTGAAAGACACTACAGTGGTCCGGAAGGCGGAAGGAGCTGCTAATGTTAAGCATATCAGAGAAAACACCTCCACCTACTCCGCCTTCAGTTTTGGAGCCGTCCGTATATATGTGGGCGGACTAGGACTAGGACATATCAACAAAATACTCACTAGTGTAGTCACCGCGAGAGAATTACCCGAATTACACAATGAAGGCAAAACACTGTAGCGAAGGAAAAGTATTTACCTCTGAAATAAGCACAACCACTATCGGTTACTCCGTCCTGTGTGGCCGGTGACTCCGTCCTGCTTCCCTCAACGTAACCCTAAAGTGGGAAGGAATGAAACATTGAATAATAATTTACTGGCGGGTTTAAATATGGCAAAAACACGATGCAACGAGAAGCACGAGAACAACAATTAATACGCGGAACACAAACACAGAACGATGCGACAACGACAGAACAAACAGAGGAAACAAATAAATCCAACCAGAACACACGATGACAGATCGCGGATATCGGTCAAGGCTAAGCAAAATAGCCGAGCGCAGAGAACGCGGCGAAATCAAGCAGTAGTTCAGGCGAGTTAAGTATCGCGGGTTGGGATCTCCGATAAAAAGTGACCCAGCACAAAAAGAAAGTTGATTGCATCTGCGTGAATAACCGAGAGGAGGCGAGCGTTGATCACGAAATGAGAAATTGAGTCGGCGGTGAAAAGAACCGATTTTTGGGGGGCCGTTGGAAGTTTTCGCGGAAAGTGAAAAGGACATTTGCGGGGCTTTTGTGAAGTGTAGCCTCTGGAGGAACGGTCGAATAAGTAGAGCGAGTGGTAGTACAAAAAGGAAGGAAATTTTGAAACGAATTAAATATTGAGAGTGATACAGTGATACGGCGAGGAAGAAAATCACCAGTCGGTGTTACAATGAGATGAACGCTACGATAGGAGAACAAGGAAGCTGTGCGTAAGAAATCCAGGGAGATATAAATCGCGGGACAACGCATCAGCGGCGCCCTAGGTTTAAATAGGTAGTGTAGATTCGGTTAGGGAACTCGATTAAGCATAAGGAGATTAACTTAAGTTTGAATATTTGATTATGATACATAATTTGGATTGCATTAAAATTCGTATCATTTTTAAATGTTTCTGACGTGCTCCAGCCTTCTCTCCGTGTGTGTCGTGTTTTAAAGTAAACGATTGTAGGCTCGAGTTGAATCCTTCGTACTAGTGGTTCGGCCGCGGAGATTGTAGAGAACGGGTTCCTAAATTAAGGAGCCACTGGCGCCCACGACCCATCTCTGGGTTGGCCGGAAAGGACCCGTTCGCCTCCCTTTTGTGGTGGGAGGAGGGGGGTTTACACCGGTTTTCCACGGGGAAAAACCGTAATAAACAATGCGTCCGAAACGCTGGAAAGCTGGAATCAAAATGTTCTAAATGTTGTGGTTGTCTGAGGGATACTAGGAGCCTAAACAAAGACTAACATTTGGAATGTGGGAGGTCGGGTGTGGGAGTGGGGGGATGGGGGGCGGTGAAAAACTAAGGATTACAATATCTACCTAACCAATTATACCAGCAAGAATAAATTTTATTTCTGTATATAGGATTACAGGTGGAGTCTAGTCAATGCAACATTTTTGACCACGGAAATGGACGATAGCAATTTAAATAAAAAATTTTTTTATATCTCGAGAACAGTACCAGATATGATCTTAAACATTTTACAGTAGTTAGGCCCAATAGACCGAGCAGAGAAATAAAATTTGGGGGTGTGGTGTAGTTGGTGATGGCGAGAGGGGGTGAAAAGCAACAAAACTCTAATTTTTATTTCTCAAAAACCGCAAAAGATAGAAAGCTGAAAATAACGACTATGTGTAAAATTTTATATGAGTGTATCTCAAAAACAGTTTATGTCAGAAAGTTGAAATTTTGTACGTATACGTAGATATACACTAGGATTAATTAGAGCGAAAAAAGTTTAGATTTCATTGGCGCACAAAGGTGTAGTAAAAGAAATATCCGTGGAAAGGGTTTTTCGACATTTTTCACGAATTTCGTTATATCTTTTTTCAAATTAATTTTAATTTTAATTTTGGTGTCTAAATTTTTTTCTTCAGTTAGTTAATTACCTTTTTACTTTTTTGTTTTCCTTTAATTTAAGTTAGTTTGTAAGTTAGTTTTAAATTCACTACACAAGGTTTTTTACATAAATTTTTCCTTGAATTTATTTCACTAAAATTCTCGTAGATGCTTCGCTTTGCTGTACTAACTAGATTTAATTTAGCTGTTAAGATATTGAATTATCTGTTCTCTAAATTATTAATTATAAGATGGTAGACATAAGTGGAAAAACTAATAAATATTGATTGAATTGAATTGAATTAATTTTAATTTTTCCGGACTCTTTAAGGGAGCGGCTAAAAATATTTTTAATATTTAACCCCTGAAGGGGTGTAAAGTGCTTGTATACATGTTCACGAATTCCTATATATATAATGAGATGTCGAATTCGCTTTCACTTCTTTGAAGGTTTGTAGCTCCCAAACGGTTTGAGATATTAAATTTTATTTTTTTTATGAATAGACTGCGTAGGCCTCTTCTGATGGGTGGGGGTGTGAGGGGGAGGAAGAGGGTGCGTTTTTGATGGAAAATTTTGGTTTCTAGATCTCAGCAACCGCTTATGCTAGGAGGCTGAAACTTGGAATTCATATAGAGCTTTAAAAGTGGACCCACTTGCATAAAAATTGTCAATATGGGTGAAGCGGTGTGGGAATGGGGAAAAAATAATGCGTCCGAAACGCTAGAAAGCCGAGATCGACACATTCTAAAATACATATATCCTTAGGGAAAAGGTTTTAATTTTTATATCTCGAGAACCTATAACGATATAAATCTGAAAATTGGTATTTGGATAGAGCTATAATAGTAGCATGTTGGAAAAATATAATTTACGGGTGTACGGGGGTGGGGGTTGTTTTTCCTATTTCTAGAATGGTACAAAGTTGAAACTCGGTATGTATGTATATGTAACTCAACTAGAAAAGTAATTTAGATAAAAAAAAATTCAAATATCTATTGGCGTTCGGAAGGGGGGCAAAAAAATGGAATGCATATATTTTCACGGTTTTCATCATATCAATTAGGTCTTCCCAAATATTCAATTCATTTTTATTCTACTACTTTTTCATATAAATAACTAGAAAGTGTTTTCGTGATTTTTTGAAATTCGACCTCTAAGGTGGTGGAAACGGGGTTGTATACTTTTTCACGAATTCTGCCATATCTCTCAAGTCTGATCAGATATCGAATATCTTTCCACTTTGAAGGGTTTCCGTAATAATTGCCTAAAACTTGTTTTTAAGTTTTTTCCTTTTTCAGCCCCTAAGAGGGTATAAAAGCGTTGAACACGTTTTCACGAATTCCGTCATATCTTTCAGCAGTTATAAGAAGTTTAATTGGTTTTTACTTTCTCATGCTGTCTTCATATTTATCTATTAACCTCTTTCACGATTTTTTGATATTCAACCCCCAAATGGGTGTAAGGAGGTTGCATATCTGATGATATATCGAATTAATTTTTACTTCCTAAGGTTTCCTATATAAGCGCCAAAAAGTAAATTTACGTATTTTTAGATATTCAATCCTAAGGGGTGTAAGTGGGTTGTATGCTTTTCAAAGCTTCGACATATTTCATAGGTTTGATGAGATATTAGATCGCTTTTCATTTCCACACACTTTTTATATAATCGCCTACAAACCGATTTCTCAATTTTTCGATATTCAACTCCCAACGGTTTGCATATGTTTTCACAATTTTTGCCATCCCTTAGTTCTGATGAGATATAGAATTGGTTATTGCGGCATTTGATGTACTGACCTAAAAACTAATTTCACGATTTTTCGAATTTCAAAAACCAAGGGGGTGTAAATGGTTTGCTTACGTTTTCACAAATTTTTCAAAATACCTCGTGTCTCATGAGATATCAAGTTGCTTCTTATGAAATCGTCTAAAAACCTGTTTCATAATTTTTTCGAAATTCAAACCCCAAGTAGAAGTAATGGGTTTGTATACGTTTTAACAATTCGTCACATCTCTTAAGTCTGATAAGGCAGCAAATTCGTTTCTACTTCTATGGGCTTTTAGAGTACATAATATACCAAAATTCGAATAGTCCACAAGGGCCTTTTCAATATTTAATCGGCTAAAAATCTCTATTTTAAATATTTTTATTTTAAGAACAAAAGTCCGACTTTGACCGCTCCCGAACTTTGACCCGAAAATAATAAAGTTTCGCCCAGACCATTGGCAGATTTTTTTTACATGTGGACAAAACAGTGACCAGAGGGTTTAAATAAAAGAATATGTATTATAATCATTTTCGGCCATTTGGTAAAAACAAAGTTAAAGTTAAAAAAAAATCTATTGATAAAATTTAAACTTATTTCTCAGCATTTGCGTTCACTAATAAAAAGATTCACAAATCAGATATAAAATTCTCAGCAGCCTTTAAAGACCATGCTCCTGTCAACAAAATATAACTGAGTAACGTATTTCTTGAAACATGTAAGATGTAGTAGGTATAAAATAGAGTTATTTTGCAACTAATTTTTGTGAAGATAAGTTAAACGAATAACGAATTGGTCATCTGACAACTTATAAGTTGCGTGAAAAACCAACCCTCGACTTTTTTGTCGACTACGAGTCGGGTGTTGGTCGGTATAGGGTCACTCTTCCAACCTCGGTCGGCACGACTATAAAATAATTTTCAAAAAAGTCGGTAAAACGTCGTTGCGTCGTCATTGTAACGTCATTCTCATTTTTATATATTAGTATTTTTAGCCATAATTCACAGTTAACACCAGCTAAAGTGAATCACTATCTCTTCACAAATTCGATGAAATTTTTAACTGCGAATTTCTTCATCAATTCACGTCTCGACACACGATACGAATCTAATTCAACGAAACGGAACCGTAACGAAAGAAAAACTAAACAATTTTCATAATGACCCACTAGAACTTGAATGTGCGCTTTATTTATACAAAGGTATCATAATGGACAGGATATCTTCAAGAAAGGGAAAATGACTACACAAAAACCAAGTCGATGGTTCGAGAAGCTTCTTATGTTTTCGTATAAAGGAAAAATAAGTTACATGAAAAAACACAAAAAGAGCTCGAGGCTGAATCTCCGAAATAAGAAGGAAATAACACCACACAGTATAATGATGTGGTGATGATGGCGCTATGACGACAATGATGATACAACTTCCTTATGATATTACGAGTTAACTAATCACCTCATTCTTCAGATTGTCTCCCTGAGTCATTGTCAGTTCCGTTTCGCTAATGATTAAAGTTTTATACGATTAAGTGAAACCCTATCCCTAAACTCTCAAGCCAAACTCCTTCTGAGTTTTAATTAACGTTGCCCTCTGGTATTGCCTTTGCCAACCACTTTGAATTCCGAACGATATCAGTCGGTTTTGGTTAGAAGTTTTGTTAATGACTTCTTCGAGTATCCAAATATGCGATAGAGAGGATAAACCGACTACAGGTACATGTGCATCGGATCCTTTACGAATTGGTTAAGGACATTTCAAACGGCAATTTAATCGTACAATAAACACCATCTTGTACTCAGTTAGAACAGAAAATACATATGGGGTTGGTCGAAGGGTTATTCGAGGACCGTAAGTTGAACGAAAAGTTCAGGACATGAAAATAACAAAAGTGATACTTTGTTGAATTTTGTACAGGGTCGTTCGATAAGTAACTAGGTCCACATGGTAAGAGAGGTTGACAACGACATCTGTACATGATGTTTTGAAGCTTCGTTCCAATGACATTCTGACTAGCTGTCTCTTTGACAGTTGCTTGAACACAAACGCTTCGAATGGAAATGAATAAATGGAATAATACGTGCTGTAATTTAATTTATCCATCGAATTGTTTTTTGATTTGGAGAATAAAACCAAACAATCAACATCGAAAATTTAACAAAGAGTGGACAAGTCCTCTTCTGAGTATTTTTTTATACAAAAATATTTATCTCTTGTCAAATTGCGAAATATGAAAATCAACCACATGTAATCAAGCTGGAAGCAATGTAGGTCACGCTGATTTTATATCAACGTGGAAAACCTCAATTTAATATTAACATCAACCAGAACATGGCATAAAACACAAACCTGTAGTAATTGAACCACATTGTACGTTAATTTACAGGTAAGGAAATGTTTTTGTATGGGAAAGTTATCAGTTGCTGATGCATGAATTCCCACACCTCGGGCAGAATGATTTTATAAATAATTTGATATGAAATTATGAAATGAAATGCTCTCCAGAGATTTTATTATGCAACAACAAATAAATAATTAAAGGAAAATGCGATAAAATGTTGCTAAGTGCTACAGTTGTGATTATATTTGATCTGGTTTTCGATAATATCAAGATGAATTGAGGCTTTTACCGAACCAGTACTAAGCAACAAATTAATCAGTTGGTTATCGCCAATTTACACTATTTTACCGAAAATCGATCGGCAATTAAATTCGGTTTACAGATCCTAAAATACAAACGGTACTCGAGAATGTTCGGAGTATCTTGGGGGTTGGTTAAGGGAACGTTGATACAGGAGGTACGATTTTGTACTAGTAAATCGGGTCACTGCTATGCATCTACGAAGTACCCTTCTGAAAGCCTCTTCAAATGTAACCGGAACAGAATGAATATGTGCTCACCTGAAAGGTAAAGTGTAGTCCGACAGTGTACAAAGTCAATGGATGAGTCGGAAACCGTCACAGCCATAGGTTGGCTTTGCGGTCAGGTAACCTCAGCCGTTGCATATTCAAAGGTAAGTGACAACTTTGCGGCTGTGTAGCATCTAACCGAATGTATAACGATGCAATCGGTGTGAATCTTCTAGGATGTACCTTTAACATAATGAGAAATTTGAAAAGGTGAGTTTAAACTGTTATTTTCCGTCTACGATATTAAAAACTCATGCAACAAAATTAATCTTTATGTGCGCTACGGTCAGTGATGTCTTCCAGGCGTGGAAGGATAATTCCTATCTGCACAATAAAGTAATTGCATTGTAGTTTGATGACATCGGAGTAGCTATGTGCCTAATGACTATATTAATTTAAAGGAGATATTAAAAAAAACTCCTTTGTTCTATAGGCTACTCAATCTCTACAATCTCTTTATAGTGATCACCCAGCGGACTGAGCAAAATCGGTCAGTTTATTCAATTGATAAGATTTTAAAAATAATTAAACAAAAAAACTAGTTCAAGAAAGATTTATTATTATTTATTGCAAAAAGGCGATTTATTGCTAAAAACTCCAACTTAAATTAAAGAAGACAATACTCAGCGGGAAGTCAAGTGCTTCAAAAGTAATTTTAATTTAATTGTAATTAATTTTAAGCGCTCACTTTAAAGCTTCAACCGATTACTTATTGTTACGTGTAAGCCTGGCTACCGCGCAACTCGATCGATTACGAATAGGGAAACATTAACAACCGAATACCTAAGCTGCAAAGTAGCCCAATCAAATGCCTAGTTGAGTAAATAAGGAGAGCGGGTCAACACGATTATACCCCCACTCTAATCGAATGCTCTCCAAGGTACTAGAACCCTGTACATACACCACCGAACGAAGATCAAAATCGAAAGCTCTAAAGCTTTCGAGAAACATCCACAGCACCGGCGAACATTCAAGTACATCCTAGACTGCAACCGGCTACTATAAAAGCAGGTGAAGCTTTCAGCGAGGACATAGTAATTTTTATTACGTCGACTGTGACAGCCAGCGTGTATACGCGACCGTGTTGGTAGAGAGCGAAAGTGATCGAGTAAAGCGATATAAATAAGCGGGCGGTACTGCCATACAGTGCGAATTATTGTGCGAATAGAATTTAAAGTGCGATTAATAAATAATCACTGATTTTTATTTTAACCGAATTGTGTTTTACTTGAAATCCCGGCGAACCCCTAGCTCGCAACAATATAAACGCTTTATTAGCGCTTCAAAAGAAGGCAGACCCAAACATACATTTTTTTTTTAAAGAATATGAGGTATGAGATACAATAATGATAGTGGACATAACCATAATTTCAAAACAATTTTTTTATGAGAATGGAATTTTTTTATGGTGAGAAGCTAACATAGAAGCAAATTTTAAGAAGTTTTTTTGTTGTTTTCCGGCGTCAGAGCAGTTTCTGATATGAAACTCTAACACGAAATCCCCGACTTAATCGCTGTCCTGGCTACTGCCATTGAGGACATGAAAGTTGGAAAACCTTCACTGTAGAAGCCAGTTAATAAGACTGTGCTGGACTAGGTCGTCGTGTTTCGTCATCGGATGGCATAGACTCGTCAGAGGGTGTATCATGCCTACTATCCGAAACTCCCTTACAGCTGGTGGTGTTATATTAGGAAAAAAAATAAAATTGCTGTTGGCGGGATTCGATGCCACGCACTTAGCGTTGAGCCTTATATACCCTAGCGAACAACCAAAAATTCTACCAAATTGGTTGAAATATTGGATTATCTTCAGTGCCACCTACCTTAAGTATAAGAATGCGAATTACACTAGTACATAATTCGTAGATAATAAAATTGGTTTCTATATCGCATATATAGAAAAATCCTCAGCAATACCACCAGCTGTAAGGGTGTTTCGGATAGTAGGCATGATACACCCTCTGACGAGTCTATGCCATCCTATGACGAAGAGCTCCTTCGGACCTACTCCAGCACAGTCTTATAAACTGGCTTCTCCTGTGAAGATTTTCCAACTGTCATGTCCTCAATGGCAGTAGGCAGGACAGCGATTAATCACCAGTCGGGGATTTCGTGTTGGGGTTTCACACCAGAAACTCCTCTGACGCCGGAAAACAACAATTTTTGACAAAATAAAACAAATTAATTTTAATTGTTTTTTTAAAAAAATTTATGTTATGAAATGGGTGTTTTTTTGCTAAATAAAATCTGCTTTTCGCGGCATAATCTCACTTTTTCGTACCCGTAGTTTCCCTTTTTGAGTACTCCCTTAGAAAGATACAAGAATTTTCTGCTTTTAACAATATATTCAATTTCAATTAATTGTTATTAATAAATGTTCAAATAACTTAGCGATTTTAATGTTAATTTTCTTCTGATTTCCATCCCAGTCGCATACTTTTATAACGGTTTTTCCTTAAACTTTTCCTTTATACCAAATAATTTTTTTTTAAATAGATTGACCAAATTAGGTTTGCGCATTTTAGTTCACCATAGTGAGCGATCATTTCCGATTCCCGATCCCTCACAAACTTGTTCGTTCTTTTAGTTCATTACTTCAGGGGAGTTCAGTGATAAGTAGTCGTAGTTCGAAGACAGTAGATCTAGTAGAAGATGATGAGCAAAAAAAAAAGTCAGTAGATCTAGTAGAAGGTGAGCAAAAAAAACACTAGATCTAGTATAGTATATTGTCTCACAGAGTTCCGAACGGCAATGAAAAACGAACTAGGAGCGGGACTGACTGCGAACTAGTTCGTTCATTTAAGTTATGGGAACGCTCTTCTGAACTAGTTCGTTCGCGAACTACACAAGCCTAAACCAAATGCGGTTAATATTGAAATTATTGTATTAAATCGAAATTCTTCTATCGAGCTTCGAATGAGTGTGATTGGAAAGCGCTTACGTTGTGCTTCTTCTGAAAGCGCTAGTAAAATATGCCGCTGGGCAGCGCATGATCAGTGAAAATGGGTGCATATATTTTCACGAACTTTTTCACATCACCTAGGTCAACTGAAATATTAAATTAATTTTACTTCTACTGGTTTTGCCTAGAAAATGTTTTTGAATTTTTTTTTAAATTTAATACAAAGTGGTTGCAAACAATTTCATGAATTCTTCCGTATCCCTCAGGTGTAATTTCGTTTTCAGGACTTTTTGCTATTCAATCTCTAAGATGGTGTAAATGAGTTGCAACGTATTCAATTATATCCCTTAGGTTTGGTAGGATATAGAACTCAATAAATTTCAGGATTTTTGAATATTCAACCAGGTGGTGTAGTATTATGCAGGTATAGGTTTCACGAATTCCGACATACCTCTTAGATCAGATGAGATATCAATTCGAATTTTGAAATCTCGGGATATTTCTAAATTAACCTAAAAATTAATTTCAGGGAGGAAAATCAGGGAATTCATGTTTTCAAAAATTTCCCCATTTTTTTTAGGTCTAATGAGGTAAAAAAGTTTTTAACAGGATTTTATGTAATCGTCCACGGTTTGTAAATGGCTTGCATATGTTTTCACGAATTTCGTCATATCTTTTAGGTCTGATGATGTGGCAAATTTGTTTTTACTTCTACATGATTTGTTATGTAAAGATCCAAAAACTTATATCATGATTTTTTTTTGTATTTAATCCTCAAAAGAGTGTAAAGCGCTCAATTTCCACGAATTACGACATATCTCTTAGATGTTATGAGCTATCGAATTGGTTTATATTCAACGATAAACGATTTTACTGGCCTAAAAATTAGTTTAATCTTTTTTCGGTATTCAAAGGAGTGTAAATAGCTTGCATTCATTTCCACAGATTTCGGAATAATTCTTATATTTCCACAAGATTCAAATATTAGCGGTTAAAAACAATTTTAAAATTTTGTCCATATTTTCACTTCTACGGGCGGTTTATTCATTTAAATTTTTGCATGAGCAAAGATAAAATTAACTTTCCAAATAAACTCCGTGTCTCGAGACAATTAGTGCTACATTTCGACTTTGGGTGTCAAAATCGGCTTTGTTCCGAAAAAGGAATTTTTTCCCAATATTGTTTATTTCCAGAAATACTTCTTTGTGCTTTTTTTTATTATATCTTAAGTAGTTTCACAGATATATACATTTTTAAATTCTTATCACTCCGCTCCCATATGAAGTATGTCTCACTAAACCATATTTCGATAAATGTGTGTCTATAAAATTTAAGTTAATGTATGAAATGGAAATTTTCTAGTTGCAGCCGTTTTTGAGATATGAAATTAAAAAATTTTACTTTCAAACCCAACTACCCTTTTCTACCTTCTGTTCCTTAGAACTACTAACGTCAAAAAATCTGTCAACAGTCTGGGATGTCTTATCACTCCTAAGAGATATGACGGAATTCGTGAAAATGTGTTTAACACTTTCACATCCTCTATGGGGTTGAAAAAAAATAAAGTTTTAAAACGGGTTTTACTCCCGTGGGAGTAAAAATTTATTCGATATCTAATCATACCTTAGACCGATTCATTAAAATATATTCAACCCCTTTACACCACCTTATTGGTTGAACTTCCGAAGATCATTGAAGCATTTTCTAGGGATTTAATTAATTCAATTTTTTAGAATAGCTAAGAGATATGCTGAAATTCGTGAAAATATATGAACTCCATTTTCACTGATAATTTGTTTGCCCTCCTTCTATACGCCAATGGATATTTACAATTTTTGTTTATCTAAATTACGTTTCTAGTATATCTTCGTATACTCACCAAGTTTGAACTTTCTAGCCTAAGATGTTCCATAGACAGGAAAAACATCCCCATCCTCTACCCTACTACCACTATAAACCTAATTTTTACGTCTAAAACGTTCCCCCTACTACACCCACAAAAGACCGCCATTTAATGGGGTTCAACCAGTCTAACCACAATACTGTATTATTGAAATAAAAAAGTAAAATCAGTATTTGAAAAGGAGTAGACTAAGTGCATTAATATTCCAGACACGAAGGACATTAAGTGAATCTTTGAGGTCTACTTCGATAACACAATGTTTCACCCCCTCAGTACAACGTATGGTGAAAACCCTCAAAAATTATTCTTTAATTGTACACCCCTTGTAACCCACTTACATACAAAAACATTTTTTTTAAAGAAACTTATGTTTTGCACCTCTATTCCATGTGCACACTCAACCCTTAAAACAAATTAAATGTGGCTCCCTCTACAACTTTATTGATAAATATATCTTCAATAATTTCAACTTATTCTTATAAGCTTTTTCAGAGATATAATTTTCAACTTTAACCATATCAGTTTGATAAAGGACTCAGTCGATTTTGAAACGTCACATAAAATAAAATTTAACAGTATTTAACCCAAAAAACTAGTCTTTTCAATTTAAAAATGTACAGTGAAAACATTTACCAAACCTTTAAATACACTACCCTACACTTTGTATACATTTTTTTAAGGAAAAGGTTCATCGTTCTCAAGATTTACGAATACAGACCAACATTTTTCGTTTAAACCCGTTTTCTTTCAAATAATGCGTATGTGATCAGATCATGATATACATTTTTGCGATTATCAGTAACTTATAGAGATTGAGGTAAGTTCACAAAAAATTTCCTTCAAAATAATTTTCCAATTTACAAACGCCCTGAGATACACTTCAAAATTTGATATTTATTTATCGATAAAATTTCTAGACCGAATCCTTTTCAATAAATGCCTGAAGACGTCATAAATTTTACAGTGCATCATGTCTCAGAATTATAATACCTGCCCTAACCGTAGACTAAACGCTCCAATCAACTACCCCTGGCGTTTAGAACCGGGCCGCCCATTTTCAACCGACTTTATCTCCATCGCGTTTAGAACCGGGCCGCCCATTTTCAACCGACTTTATCTCCATCGCGTTTAGAAGGTCGATTAGACTAAAAGGTTCTCAGTATCCGTTCTGTCTCGCAATTTCAAACCCATTTCATCCCTAATATATGCATGACCTGTCGTCTTCTAGTCCACAATAACAAAACGGTTTTACGATTCGAATAGAACGAGTTAAATAGGAGCTCATTGAAAAAAATTGAGACTACCAGAGCATCCAGCTTCCCGGCAGCTCTTAGCTTTTCGGGGCTATTCCGTCGTCGAGTTCGAGCGGACCTAATAAATAACTACTCGGATAGACCCCGACCCAGATAAATCCGAAAACGAAAAACTTTCCGTAATAAATTATATTACTGAGAAAAGCCCGTATCAAGCCCTTCGCATTTTTTATCGCTTAATAAATGCCCTCGAAACTTTACACCCTGATACATGCCTCCCCAAGGAATTGAACGAATAATTTTGTGCGATTTTCGGCAAGCGAATCGACTTTACGGGCGACTAGAACTCGAAATCAAAAGCATCACTTAGAACGGTTGCCACCGAAAATCTATCGAATTGATAATCAAGGAGTGAATCCTCCAAGGACTATGGGATCCCGAATAAATCAATCAGCGGAACGCCTAAAAGGGGCCTCGTTAAAGTTCCGGAAAATGAATGGGTTGGAATTTGTAGCCAATTAATTTCGCCATTCGAAAGTATTGAGGGGCGCTGCAAAATTTTGAACGCGAATTAGTGGCGCGTTTGTTTTACAAATTTAATGGCTAGTGGACATTTTGCCTAGGTTTAATTAAACGAAAGATTGTACGACCTTAATCGCGAGTTTGCAGGACTAAATAGAAGAGATGTTTAATCAGAAATGGCACCAATGATTTTAAGAATTGCGTGCCGTTCAAATCTCTGTACTTTTAATTTGTATGCAACTTAAATGGCTCCCCCGCAATTGAATGCAGTCGACAAGTTTGCTTGCAAGAGAAACTTGGAACGGGGTGTTTTTGTATGTCTTAAAGTTTGAAAATCGTAGCGAAATTGTGATTTACTTTCTCAGTGATAGTCGACATCTTCCTCTATTACGTACGAGTATGTCCTCTTTTCGGGATTTTCTTCCTGCTAGTCGCATTTTACGTCCCTTGTATTTGAATGCTGGAGTATTATAGACGCACTTCCAAACATTGGCTGTAGCATTGGCTGAAATTCAAAAAAATTCTGGGAATCATAACCGTCTATATAATTTCTACCAATTCCTGTACAGTAATAAATACAACGTTAAAAAAATCCAAACAAAGTCGAGTCTTACCGATTGTATGATCAATGTCCTGCTTCCTTTGGATAAACCCCATCGGGATCTTTTAAAGCATTTTATTTCAAAAGTAGACCTTAAAACTACACAAGAAAAATATTCAGTCCGTTTGACAGCAGTCGGCAAGCGCGTTTAAAGGCTTGTATCCCCCAAACCCCTTTAGCTATTATATTAAAAAACAAATACGTAAATAAATAAAGAAAATCTGCCAACAGTCTGGGCGCAACTTTATTATTTTATTGGTATGAGTCAGAAACGTGTTTAATACTGAGATGCGATGTAGGTTACTATGCGATTGACAACCTAAAAAATAACGTTCCAAATTGCCTCCTGGTTATTCCTTAGGTTATCAGTCGCATAGTAACCTACACCGCATCTCAGCATTAAACACGTTTCGGACTCATACCAATAAAATAATAAAGTTGCGCCCAGACTGTTGACAGATTTTCTTCATTTATTTACTTAATTGTTTATTCAATAGATGATTCAATAGAAGTGAAAGTGAATTCGATCTCATTAAACCTAAAAAAAAACAGAATTCGTCAAAACTTGAACAATGCCTTACTCCCCAGGAGGTTTAATATCAAAAAATACTTAAATCGGTTTATTCCCCTTAATCAAAGCATTTAGAAGTGAAAGTGAATTCTATATCTCATTAGACCTAAGAAATATATCGAAATTCGTGAAAAAGTACATAAACGCCTTAAACCCCCTTAGGGGTTAGATATCGAAAAATTTGGAAAAATATTTCTAGGCGCTTCTATTAAGAGCCCGTAGAAATAAAATTGATTTTTTTTAGTTTTAATTACTCTAGTAGCACATCTACATATATGTACTAAGTTTCAACTTTCTAGCATAAACTTTCTGAGATATGAAAAACCACCCCTTACCCCCGTACCTTGCTACTCCTATCAAACATTTCATTTTTCTAGGGAGTCTCTATAGTATTTCTATACATATAGTCGTACATTTTTAGTTTTCTAT
This sequence comes from Beris morrisii, assembly GCA_951812415.1. Taxonomy (NCBI): domain Eukaryota; kingdom Metazoa; phylum Arthropoda; class Insecta; order Diptera; family Stratiomyidae; genus Beris; species Beris morrisii. The sequence continues at coordinate 33,539,156 of OX638313.1, read as the reverse complement.
TCATTACGGTTTTCGAGAAATAAAAATCGAAATGTTTTCCTTTTTACCCCCTTCCACCATCACCCCCAATACCCACACCCCCAACATTTTTTTCCCTACTAGAGGTCTATTGACTCCAACTCCTGTAAAATTTTGAAGATCATATCTGGTACGATTTTTGAGATATAAAAATTGATTATTTGAAAAATTGCTACCCCCCACTTTCGTGTTCTACCTCCCCCCTCAAAAAGTTTACATTCAGTAGACTCAACTTGTGATCTCATATACAGAAACCAAATTTTATCTTCCTGGTGTAATTGGTTCGGAAGATATTGTAATCCAAGGTTTTTCACCCCCACCCCCACACTTTACCACCCCCCTTAAACAATTTTATCCGTTGTCTAATCTAGAAGTATCCCTAAAGACAACCACATAGTTTTAACCTTCTGATATTAATCGTTCAGGAGATATGGATTCTACAATGTTTCAATACCGGCTTTCAAGCGTTTCGAACTCATTGTTTTTGCCCCCACTCCCATACCCCTCCACCACTATCGACGATTTTCTTGCAAATGGGTCCACCATCATAGTTTTACATAAGTTCTAAGTTTCAGCCTCCTAGCATAAGCGGTTCCTGAGATCTAGAAACCAAAATTTTTCGTCTAAAACGATCCCCCACCCCCTCAAAAGATGCCAGTAGTGGGGGTTCAACCATTCAACTTACCATAACAATTTTAATTTAATATCTCAAGGGGTTTGGGAGCTACGCGCCTTCAAACGATTTTGCGTACGGCGTCTACGGCGGACTGACGGACATTTATTTTTGTTTGCTTCTTTGGTGTTTACTAGTCCCAAAACATAAAAATACAAAATTTCAGGGTAGCAAATTTTTTTTTAAATTTCAGGTCGATCACAATACTTTATTATTAAAAAATAATAAAGTAAAAATGTAGTGAGTAGACTGGATGGATCCCTTAACTTGTATCTTTTTAAAGAGTGAGGGTGTAAGGAGCAAGGTGGGGGAGCCTTTAAGGCGAAACGTTTTGGTTTTTGTATCTAGGGAACAGTCTATGATAGGAAGTTGAAACTTACTATCATAATAGGAAGTTGAAACTTAGTCATTGGTAAAATGAATTGGGTGGAGGAATATGGGTACGGGGAGAAAAACAATATGCTCGAAATGCTAGAAAGCTGGAATTAAAGCATTCTAGAATGCATATCGGTTTATGCCTCAAAGCTAAAACATTGTGACAGTTTGTGAAGATATCAGGGAGTATAACAAAAATCAAATTTTTAGGGTGGATGGTGTCGTGTAAAGGTGAGGGGTGAAAAACTTTGGATTAAGATATCTCGCGAACCACGTATAGCAGGAAGATGGATTTTAGTTTATGTTTGGAAGTATGGTGTATATCGTGGCCATGAAAGGGAGATGAGAGATTTTTTTTAAAAATCTCATCTTATATCTCACGAACAGCTTGAGATAGGATCGACCAGTGCTATATTTCGACTTTAACCCTCTCCTGTGCTATGAAAAGTCGTAATTTGTGTTCAAGGACGTCACTATCATCGATAATTCCGCCGCACCTCGGCTTTAACCAATTCCCGGACTTTATCCCGAAAAATAATATATGGTAAATTTTTTTCCTATAATATTGAGCACCAAAAAACACATATTCTTGCTGAAGACACTAAATTAGTTTCATTTATCGTCTACCAATTTGAGCCAATTAAATCCGTTTTCGTTATTCGACATGGAGTCGTTTGCCATTACGATGGCTGTGCTCGTTAATTCTTTCGCATATTAGGGTGGTCGTTAAAAATTTAATTTTTTGGGCTACCCCCTAAAAAGTTTTTTTTTCATGTAAAACATGAACGGAATTTTTTTTTTGTGAAAAAAATTAAAATAACACATCCCGTCAGACGATCAAAGTTTTTCTTGAGTATTTTTTTGATGAATTAGCAGATTTTCGGAAATATCTCACGAAATATGCAGATTTGCCAAAATATCCATATAAATGATTTTATAGGAAATTTAATTTTCTAAAGAAAAAGTTTACCGGTTTTAGAAAATGTTTTATACCTTGGAGTAACCGCAATTTCGGACACAATTCTATCTAAAGGTCCTTTAAAGAATTTTCCTATAACTAACGAAGAGTGTTTCACCAGGAGAATGGGCTCTGAAAGAACATTCAAAAGTTACAAGAACATTGAAAATATCACCATTCCTAAGAACTCAAGATTATGCTCTTAAAGTCTTTATACTCATTTTATTTACAAGTGGAAACGGACAACAACAAACACCTGAAAATCACCTAAACACAATTTCACGAATTCCGCCATTTATTTTACATTCGCTTTCCTATTTACTTGTTATTTATTCAAACCCCTAAAAATCATTTTTATCTATAATCTACCCCTGTGAAAAATTTTTAAGTTCTTTTCATGAATTGCACCGTATCTCTTATGTTTAATGAGCTATTCAATCGGTTTTCACTTCAACAGTGTTTTTAAGAAAAATAAAATTTACCCATTAGACGAATAGTTTATAAAACTGCTTTCAAAAGGATCCACTGTGATGTGCCAAAGTTTATGACCACTATTTTATTTTCAAGGATTTTCATCTTGTAATAGGTTCAGTTTTAAAAGTACCGCATGAATGGTCAAAATTATTTCGAATATTCTTTAATCCTTTGAACGAAGACAGGTGTTTATTCTACAAACACTGAACTGAATTATTTATTACTTGGATGGAGAGTTCAGACGCATTCCTTTTTAAAACTAATTTATCCTTTGAATGTCCTTTGGTCCTGTTTTTGTCACCTTGCATTGTTTTCTTTCAGCTAAGATAATGATTAATATCTATGTAATAAGCAGAATTCTGCTGAAAAATAGAGTCCCAATTTTTCAGCAGAATTTACATAAATAGTCTTCTATGAAAAGAAGCATATTCCTACTTACTATGATTCTGATAGACTGTGCGCTTGGATATCCTTAACTCCGTACATTCAAGCCCAAGCAGTGGCAGTCATAGGGGGGCATAGGGGCCATGGGGGCCTTGCCCCCCCCCCTCTCTAACAAATTCGTCACTTATGATTACTTTCTCACATCGGCTTTAAAGAAAAATTATATGAGACTATTAGATTAATAAATACACTTAATAAAGTATAATGCACTTAATGAAGTGTAATGCACTTAATAAAGTATAATGCAATTATGATTTCCCCTTTCTTTAATATTTCTTTTGTTTTTTTGTCTCCTGATTGAAAAGAAAAATATTTCAATCGAAAAGTAATAAAATTTCGAATATAAATATATATAATCAATCTTTGGGTTGTGGTGTGTTACGTTAAGGAAGTAGCTTTTAATGTTTGAAACTAATTTTGAAAAATTTGGATTTGGATTATGCTTGGATAATTTTCATTTTGTGCATCCCAATCCTAAATTAAGACGTAAATTGTGGTAAATGGAGTGAAACACAATATCATCACTGTCCAGGTCATTTTGAGTGGATTTTGAACTATGTTTTCACAAAACCTAGTCACCAGAGTAGATATCAAACTTACTCAAATTTATGGGTAATCCAGTAGATATTATTAGTTTTGTCGAAATCAAGAGATTTCTGCAAATTCAGTTTGAAATATTGCGTTGTAAATCAGCTATAAAAACTTAAATATGAGTATTTACAGTAACTACTACATATACCTCTGTGAAGTTAGCACCCCACTTTCACCAAATTAAATAAAAAGTTGGTTTTCGGGTGGGGATTGGTTTGTACTTGATTGTACCGAAAATTATTTCGTTTGTACCTCAAAGGGAACGGAGAAAAAATTGCTTCGTGTGAACTTAGCACCCGACATTCACCAAATTTCGTGAAATAATGTTTTCCACATAGTACGCCATCTGTAGAGGATTGTACCGAAAATCCTTTTTTTTAAATCACAATAAAAAAATAATTAAAAAAAAATTTCAAAAAAAAAAAAAAAAATATGCCAAACTATTATAAATTGACTCCATTTGATTGTACCTCCAATCATTTTTCATATACTTTAAAATTTCCATCAAATATTAGCAATCTAAATCAGCCAATAATTCACACACATTCGAACGACGATCCTCCGACAGCACTTTGTAAATCCGTAAGTAAAGTATAGGCCGACTTTCAAAAATCGAAAAACCAAAGATGCTAAAATATTCTAAAGGGACTGAAATTGATTGTGCCTCAAAGAAATTTTAAGAAATCTTAATTTTTTCATCAAAAAATAACAATCTAATTCAGCCAATAATTCACCGACAGAGTAAAAAAATTCGAATGAGATCCTCCGACCGCACTTTGTAAATCCGTGAGCGGTGTATAGGCCGACTTTAAAAAATCTGCCAACAGTCTGGGCGCAACTTTATTATTTTATGGGTAGAAGTCCGAAACGTGTTTAATGATGAGATGCGGTGTAGGTTACTATGCGACTGATAACCTAAAAAATAACGTTCCAAATAGCCTCCTGGTTATTTTTTAGGTTGTCAGTCGCATAGTAACCTACACCGCATCTCATCATTAAACACGTTTCGGACTTCTACCCATAAAATAATAAAGTTGCGCCCAGACTGTTGGCAGATTTTTTTTATTTATTTACTTATTTTTTTTATCAATAGAATAATTCATAGTAGTAAAAGCGAATTCGATCACATTAAACCTAAAAGATTTTCGGAATCAGTGAAAACTTGAACAATACCCCCAGGGGTTTTAATTGAGAAAAATACTTAATTCGGTTTTTCCCCGACTACGTTTAAAGCTTATAGAAGTAAAAGTGAATTCAAAATCTCAATATACCTTAGAAATATATCAGAATTCGTGAATATGTACACAACCACTTTATACCCCCTCAGGGGTTGGATATCGAAAAATTTTGAAGATCGTTACCAGGCGTTTATATAAATAGCCCGCAGAAGTAAAATTGCTTTGATAGCTCGACATATCTAAAAGTTTTAACGAAATTCGTAAAAATGTGAATTCACGGACATTTTTTTTACTCAACCTCTGAACGCCAATAAAAATCTGAACTTTTTTTTTGCTTCAATTACTCTAATAGTACATCTACATATACGTACTAAGTTTCAACTTTCTAGCATAAGGCGTTTCTGAGATATAAAAAACCACCCCTCTCCCCCGTAGCTTGATACCCATAACAACCATTCTATTTTTCTAGGATGTCTCCATAGTGGCTCTAAATAATCCTAAATTGTTAGCTTTCTATTCATTATGGTTTTCGAGAAATAAAAATCAGAATGTTTTCCTTTCTACCCAATTTCACCATCACCCCCAACACCCACACCACCAAAATTTTTTTTCCGACTAGAAGTTTACCGACCCCAACTTCTGTAAAATTTTCAAGATCATATCTGATACGGTTTCTGAGATATAAAAATTAAATTTTTTGAAAAATTGCTTTTCCCCCACTTTCGTGCTCCATCTCCCCCCTCAAAAAATTTAGTTTCGGTAGACTCCTCTTGTGATCCCATATACAGAAACTAAATTTTATCTTCCTGGTATAATTGGTTCGGAAGATATTGTAATCCAAAGTGTTTCACCCCCCACCCCCACACCCCACCACCCCTCTTAAAAATTTTAGCCTTTGTCTTATTTTGAAGTATCCCTAAGGACAACAAAAAAGTTTCAATCTTCTGACATCAATTGTTCAGGAGATATCGATTTTAGAATGTTTCAATCCCGTCTTTCGTGCGTTAAAGACTCATTGTTTCCCCCTCCACTTCCACACCCCTTAACCAATATCGACCATTTTTTTCCAAATGAGTCCATTATCATAGTACTACATAAGTTCCAAGTTTCAGCCTCCTAGCGTAAGTGGTTCCTGAGATCTAGAAACCAAAATTTTTCGTCTAAAACGCTCCCCTCTTCTCTCCCCTTGTACCCCCACCCCTCAAAAACATACCAGCCGTAGGGGTTCACCCAATCTACCCACCATAAAAATTTCAATTTAATATCTCAACGGGTTTGGGAGCTACGCGCCTTCAAACGATTTTGCGTACGGCGTACGGCGGACGGCGTACGGCGTCTACGGCGGACAGACGGACATTTTTTTTTTTTTTTGCTTTTTTGGGGCTTACTAGTCCTAAAACGTGTAAATACAAAATTTCAGGGTAGCAAACTTTTTTGAAATTTCAGGTCGATCACAATACTTTATTATTAAAAAATAATAAAGTAAAAATCGAAAAACCAAAGACGCTAAAATATTCTAAAGGGACTGAAATTGATTGTACCTCCAAGAAATTTTAAGAAATCTTCATTTTTTCATCAAAAAATAACAATCTAATTCAGCTAATAATTCTCCATCAGAGTAAAAAAATTCGAATGAGATCCTCCGACAATACTTTGTAAATCCGTGAGCGGAGTATAGGCCGACTTTAAAAAATCGAAAAACTAAAGACGCTAAAATATTCTCACTTCCTCATTACGACAATAATAATCAATGGCACAACAGCCCAAATTGGGCCTAGGCCTTGAATTAATGCTAGAGTTACTTCATTACTAGACCAACCGAACACTAGGAGGAGAAGTGGTCAGCCACACGCTCGTCCGTGATTATTACCCCGATTTTTAACTTAGGTACTCATTTACAGCTGAGTGAACTGGTAGTCCGGCACCCAATTCCATTCTAGAAAATTACTTGTCGCCAAGCAGATTCGAACCTGGTAACAGTTGCGCCGAAGGAAAGTGCTCTAGCCACTAAGCCACCCAGACTACTCCTCATTACGACCACTAGATGGTATTTCCGATGGTACATAAATCACAATCTAAACTTAAACATATATTTTTTACACTAATTAGAACCATTATAAGATGTACCGCAAAAAAAAATCTTTGGGAAAAACATCCTCAATACAAATAATAGTCACTGAACAGCCCTCAAATTATCTGTCACCACAACTACCTGTATAAAATATTACAAAATTTCAAATTGCAAACTTTCGACTCTTGTTCATTCAATTTAAATTTTCTCGTTTCCAAAAGTCAACTCTTACAAAATAAATTAAAAACTTTATCATCAGGGTCGTTTTTAAACAAATGTCTTCAGAGCGTTGAAAACACTTTTCCAGATTTCAAAATCTACTTGCCAAAATCTTGCGATGTAAATCAGGTATAAGATACTGCTTATGAAGTTATTATAATTGAAAATAGTTTCAGAGAATTTCCGAGTTTGGTTTTTTCAATTTTTGGATTAGGAGAGTAGGTTAGGTTAGGTTATGGTGACAGTCATCTAAACTATAGATCGACTCAATAAGGAGACTCAGTGAATATGTATATATACCTAATAAATTACATTGACATAAAATATTTCTTTCGTAGATTTTAAGTATTGTAGGATAACTTAATAACTGGGGTGATCCATCGTCGGGCCTGAAGTCTTTAGATTATGAGATATAGCGTTCGGATTTTAATGCCCAATATTGAGTTTCATCAAATACTCGTATGTATGATAGTGGAACCAATAAAAATTATATACACTACTTTTCTAGTGGTCTCAAAAAAATTCTAATTTACATCCAAAGATTTCAAACTGGATTTGGCGAAATCTCGAAATTTTCTCATACATGTAAGAGATCTTGAAGTCTATTTGGGCTTCTAAATTTTGTCGAAATCGAGATCGACATCAACTTCTACTGAAATCGAAAATTATGTTCACCAAGCTTTGAAATCAATTAATTTTATTTTCTAGTTCCTGCCCGTGCTATTCAATTTACCATTGCTTAAAGAAGACTTGCAATTATACAAAACAGGTTCAAATTTTTGATATCATACAATCAGTTGATAAATTGAGTGATGTTAAAGAAATCCCTTCAGAGCAATGTTAATACTTTTTAATATTCTGAAATTCCTTCATCCACGCTGCATTAACGGGGAGCTACCTCACCTATTTTCTCTACAGTATCTACTGAACTTCAATGCCCCCCCTTGAACAAGCAATATGACTGCCACTGAGTCCAAGAATAGCAACCTAAACTATCAACCGCCGTGAAGCAGCAATTTTGAACACATGGTGGACGTTAGTTAAAGTTGAGTATGCTGTCAATTTGGACTCCTGGATTAAGAAACAATTGAAAAAAAAAACATCCAGCCAAACAACGTTTGCTCAACCTTTCGTGCTCGAATACGTCTTTCTGTAAAAAGAACTTCTTGCACGCATTTCAAGCAGATAATCCTTCTTTGCATTTTACCACCATTTAACAAACCTATGTACAGTGGACCAGAATTCCACATTGATTGCTTGCATGAATGGTTAGATGAATGCTGGTTACCATTTCTCTCAAATGTGTGGTAATATATCCAAGGAGCAAGAAGAGTAATTTGCCTCCATATGTATTCTTCCAGTCTTAAAAATAGTAAATATTTAAGTTGAAAAAAGTGTAATTTCCAAATCAAAAGTGTTTTCGACTATTTTGTATTTCCCCTTCACTATAAGATTACTGTTCTCTTCTTATGGCTTCTAAGATTGCTGCTTGAAATCCGGATCGACGGACCAAATAATGGTAAAAAACTTTTTCGATAACTTAACATTTGACATTTTATAATTCCAAAAGTGAAGCTTTAGTTAGTTCAAAGTAAAGTACCGCCAGCTTTGTATTTTGGAGATTAAAATTTACTTTAGTTGTAAACAAAGTATCAGTTAAATCCAAACCCATTTCAATGTAATGTAGCTTTGTATAGGCTCTCTCTATTGGAACAGATGTAAAAGAAATTTTTGTGTAGATTCAGCACTGGATCGATCTCAATCTCAACACTGCCATATTTTTTTTATAATTTTACATCGTTACCAAAATTTGTATTAAATTTTACTGAAAATAAATTTATTTTCCAAAACTTTAACCCATGCCGCAGGATTTATTACACATTTTAATTTTATTTCACTGAATTGTTGTGCTTCATTTTGATTATAACGGTTTAATTAAATGAAAGCCACTTTGAAATTTTACGATCAAAACCTGCCTGCCTGTCTGTCCAAAAGCGCAATCACCTAGGAAGGCCTTCACCTGAGGAGTTTAAATTATGCAACAACGAACAATTTTGCTGTCACATGTGTGAAATAATTAATAAGCATAATAAATATAAATTAATTCATTTCAATTTTTACAGATTTGCACAATAATTTTGTCATATCCGATGATATATAGAATTTTTTTACATATACCAAAAAACATTTTTTTAGGATTTGTTGATAGTGTAGAGGATTAAAATCTTAATCCATTCGTTGAATAAAGTGAATTAACAATTCTATGAATTGTAATCCATTTGTTCAATAATATAAATTAACAATTCTATGAATTGTAATCCAATCGTTGAATAATATAAATTAACAATTCTATGAATTGTAAACACAAACTTTATTAAATTTAATGTAATAAACAATATTTAATTAACATTTGTAATACCTCTTAATATTGTTTAATTAATTTATTTTAAACTTGAATATTTCTTTTTATAAGTTATTGTGTTGAAAATCAAATTCAGACTGACTATCCTTCGTTTTAATTTTTTTTGATCTAAAGTCGTCATATACTTCGATCAATTAAATTTTACAGAAACAAGTTTTTTTAAAACATACAAAACTAGTACTGCAAAATTGAATATACCATGCGGTTCCACAATAGTAAAGTCGTAATGTTGTAAAAATTAGTTGCTAGTATTTTCACCAATTCCGGAGTATCCTTTTCTTTACCTCTAAAAGCTCGTTATTCATATTTTTGGTCACGAATTTCGAAATTTTTACGAATGGTTTACGAATTCAGCGATTTTTCTTAGTACCAATCAGCTGTTGTATTTAATTCTTAACTATAACAATTTAAGAAGTGTTTATGATTGAAAACTGAAAGTTGACTTTTTCAAAATGACTCATTATAAAATTGTTGATGTGATAGTTGGGTAAGGTTTTGGCGAATGTTTTGTCCCTATTATTGCTTTACTCCCTTGCCAGGTTTTCGATGGTGAAACTCTCAAACTTCTTGTGATCATGTTTGTCACTTTTTCAGACATCTGTTCTCCTGGTTTTCTATTGAAACACCAGAAAAATGCATCACTTTCTTTGTGTACTCCCTCAACTACTTCACTTTACGTTTTGATGCAATTCTCAATATCAACATCCCAGAACCGCCTCGACCCTCGAATAACGTTCAAATTTATTCGTAGTCTGTGCAATGCAGAGAAAGGCTTTGAATTTGTCGCCTAAATTTCGGGATTTAGATCGATTATTCCGGGTTTTGCGATTTGAAAGTACAAAATTTCGCATTACCATAGATAAGTCATGGTGCCTAGGTCGTTGACTAACGAATTGCTCCGGTTTCTCCTGCTTTCCGCGTCGTCCATCGAAGCAAGAAAGTCAACAATACAATTCTGATTCGAAAATTTATTCGCTTTCTTAATGTGGAAATTCATTTCGTTTTATACTCACAGTCCCCGGCAGAATGGCAAGGTCTTACCTGGACCATTAATTCTAAGTTTGCTACATAGTAGATTTATAGGGGACTTAACTGTCGAAGAAGTTGCGCCTGGGAGTTGGTTTTACCATTTTGTGCAAGGATAGCAATAGGTCTCTAACTTTAATTTATCCTTCTCCCGTCTGGAACGACCGACTCAAGTCAACTTGTAACAATGATAAATGCTTAACTTGGAAAGACAGATAAATGTTTGAATAAATGTCTGAACCAGTCGTGGTTATTTCTTACGGAAGACAGGTATTAAAGAAATATATGACAGTGAAGCATCGCATTTAATCATAAATAGGTTAACTGTTTTCTGGCAGGTATTGTTTGTTATATGGGATATGAAAATTGTATCAAACTTTGGAACTATTTCCAATGTATGACTTTGATTTTGATGACACATAATATTCACAATTTATACCTTAAAACAGCTCAACCACTGAACTCTACTCAGTGGTAAGGACGATTATATGGTAGCTGCTCGATTCTGCATTTAGTACCAAACGCAGTATAAACCATATTGAACACGCACTTATTGTTAAATTTACATCAAATACATTTTTGGAATATATACTTATATGTAAACCATGACAACACTAAGTTCACTATGAAAGGATGTTTCCAGTGCGAACTAAAACCCTATAACAACCAATTAGAAAAGCATAGCAATCTCTACAATCTACATACGTCACACAAATGTTCTACACACACTATCGAATTTACTCCAAATCTCTTGAGTATACTTGAAGTTTATAAGCGATGCAGGGCTGTTACATGATAATCAGTTTTACTGAAAGCGACGGAGTGATTATCATTCAGAGCGACGGTACATCGTTGAAAAGTTCTGACAGGAAATGTTCAGAATTTATAAGTATTGGCAAGTGTAACAGTAATTGAATGCGACAATAGTAAATAGTGTTTTCAATTGAAGTAGCAGTGAGCCCCTATAGCTCGCAACAATATTATTAATAGATCTTTGGATGCAATAGTTCTTAATTGAGTTAACTTAGATTAGGGACATACTCAACGGCGCCATTAGAAGGGGCATTTGTTGAAACAAATGCCCCTTCTAATGGCGCCTGAATTTTACCAATATGAAATTAGAAATTATGAATTTTTCTTTGTAGTCTTATAGTTTGAGGACTAGCTTAAATAGTCAGCTTCGTCTACATATATACAGTTATAAAAGTTTGTGATGTAATAGGATGTCATGCCCCATTTAAATTTTGGGTAGTATCTAGGCTTATCCCGACTGGTTTTACGACAGCTGACGAAGTCAAAAGAATAGATTTCAGCACTTTTTTAATAAATTAAAATATATGTGCTGTGTAAGCCTGAAAAATAATTTTTTCATGGATTAATAATCTGACTATTTAAACTAGCTAGCTAGCTAAACTTTGATATCGACAATCCACAACTCCGTGACGTTAAAGGATACATATATATAGATGAAATGAATTATTGCAACAAGTGGAAAACGTTTTATAAAAATCTCAAAACATGTGTTTCCTCAATTTTACATATTATGATAATACCAATTTGAAATATCAAAATGTTGTTTTTCAACGTATTCAAATGAATTCTCTAATGCCCTACAAATTTTGAGTGAATTACATTCCTTTATTTCGTAAATAACCTGCACCTATCAGTAATATTAACTAGTCTTACTCGGAAAATTATCTGAAGAAATACAAAAATCGGAAACGTTGGTCGATTATTTAGCAGCTCCACTTCTTGTAGCTTAAACATTAACACACAATTTTGAAGCCCCCAAACTCTGAACGTACCTATGCACACCATTTTCTAAAGGTCTTTTGTATGGTAGCTACAGGAAATAACATGTGTTCACCCTGTTTTTTGGTTATAATAATTTTAAATTGTGTTAATAACTTAAATTGTGTTAAATAGCTACGTATTTTAAGGACTTATGTATGGAAGCCTCCAAAAGGAAAAAAAACAATTTAGTTATTTAATACACTGAACATACCTCTCTCACGAATTTTGTTTAAATTAAATTAAAACTAGCTTGAACCGTTCAAACGTTATCAGAAAATATTGTTGAATACGTGTTTTAACGATTTTTTGTATGGAAGGTACCAGAAGGAGTAAAAGGATTTTGCTGACTAGTTAAGTCGAACTTCGTTTTCACTCAAAATGAATTTATACAAAATTCCGAATTCGTAGCAAAAAGACATTTTGACAGGATATTTGTATGACAGCTACACAAAGGACTAATAAGATTTTCTTCATAATCATACAGATAGCTCTATAACTATTGGAAAAACAACATATACACAATTTCAAAGTCGCAGATTAAAACCGTCTCATGTTATCCGACAATATTCTTGAACATAAGGACTGTTATAAGGACTTTTTGAATGGCAGCTACCCGAAGGAGTAGGACGATTTTGTCCTTTACCGAACTTAGCCTCAAAAATTCGGCAAACATCCAGATTCAAAATTTCAAGATACCAGGTCAAGATGTTCTTGAGTTATCGTGCTAACGGACAGACAGACGAACAGACAGACGGACAGACAGATGGACCGAGAGACGGACAGACAGATGGACGGACGTCAAGCGGATTTGGAGTTTATAGCCGAGGCTCGGTTCTATGCATTACAAACTTTTGGGCTGGATTAAACTTATAATATTCTCAGATTTCATTTAGAGTATAAAAAAAATTCAGCTCTTTGCTCAATGCGGTGTCAAGGTATCATTTGTTCAAAAAAAAACTGCTACTAGCTACTTGAAAAAGTAGGTTCTAGTATTTTATTTATTTTGTTTTGATACTATTTAATAGTGATTATAATGTTTAAATTTCTGACTATGAGTTTGACTGTCAATTGTTTAATAAAAGAAGTGTACCGTTTATGTCCGCAGTCTAGTGATTTTTGGAAAGTTTCGTGTTTTCTTTAACGTCAGGTGAACAGCTGTAATATAGGTGCGTCGAAAAAGCTAACTTGACCCATATACTGCATTCAATTTCTTACAGTTCCGAAATCTTTTCCTGTAAGCCATACATCGCCCACTCCCTGCAAAATGTTAAAAGGGCACAGATGATCGTACGCAAAGAGTAAAACTCTCCTCTCCCCTAATGAGAAATAAAACAACTAAATTTTTTGCCTGTATTCGTTATTCTAGAAAAATACCATCAGGAATGTCAAAATAATTATGACAAATCAATTTAATTTATCAATAGTACAAAAGTAGCAATTGTTATAATTCGACTATGACCCAAATTATGCTCATAAAAAACTCAACTTGTTGTTGTCTCATTTAATTTAATTATTTTCCATATTTATCATATTTTTTTTTTTGTCCCATCTATTTGTCATATCTATTTGTCATATTTTTTTATTTTCAACTCAGGCTGCTCACTTCTAATTCAAAATGTATATTTCAAAAGGGGGAATAGTGCAAAAGAAAACGTAGTACATTTAGTCCCGTTCCTATGATGTTCAGTTAAGTTCTAACTGGAACTTTAACTGACAGATTTTCATGCAAAACTTCCAGTTAAAGTTCCGGTTAGAGTTTAACTGAAGATCGCAATAATGGCCCTTACAGAATTAATAACAACACAAACAAATTCTACCCTATAATTAAAGTAGGAATTCAAAAATTAAGCAGAAAAAAAAATTCAGTTAATTCCGCTGAATGTAACTGCTTATAATTTCTCTAAAGCCTAATATTGTTGTTATTATTTAAAATTTTATAAGTTGGAATTTCTTAGTTCTAAATTTGGATCTAAGATGTAATTACTCGTTATTTTCATACCAACAGAAAAAGATACTGAAGCAGTCAAATTTTGTCAAAAAAAAAATAACCAAACGCAATAACTTTATTTCCTTTGAGCAGGGAGTTAAACTTCTTAAATCGGTTCTACTCGCTGTAAATAGAAGTTATTATAAATATTCTCATAAATTCGTAACTGATGAGATATTGAAGAAGTATTCACTTTCTTTAGGCTAATGATATTAACACCTAAAAGAAAATATCTACTATTACTTACCAGTAAATACAAAGCCAACATTATGATTCATAGATGAATCGTTTTCGTATCATTTAACGGCTGTAATATTCGCTGATAATATTTCCAGTTTTGTCGTTTTCGTTGAACTGAATAGCTTGAAAGGTCGGTTGCATTGTTTTTGTTTTCAAGGAAGTGACAAAAATTCGTATCATGCTGATGAATCAAATTTTTATCGCAGAGACGAATTATTTTTGAATCGCCAGGGTTCATCCCTTTTTTGTTATTTGCTTGGTAACTTATCAGTTCACAAAATATGTTGTGCTAGACAAAAGTGTCATCTAGCGGTGTGTTTCTGTGTTTTCCATACTAGTCGTCGTCCACTGCGTGCTTGGACTTCTGTAGCGATGATTTTCGCCATATAAACTACTATTTTTCCAACACCTACACATATAATGTACACTTAATTAGATTCCAAAATACCTAACAATAAAGTACATTATTATCAGAGGTATTTAAATGCAAGATTGGTCACGTGATGCAAGTAGTACTAAATCTCTGTGCTAAGGAGACAATTTGTGGTCCTAAAATGCATTTACATACGGTTTACTAAGTAGTAAAGTAAAGTAAAGTAAGTAAACAGTCTGCAATTATTTTACGACATTGGCAGGCATAATTCAGCAATGCCAACTTGTTGCTCACCAGCTTGACTGCCTTCAATGTATTTGAGGAACTACCAGATCGCCACATGTTTCTGATATTACACGGTTCTATGAAAAAAAACCAAAATGGTATTAAATGTCATGATAAATTGAATAAGTTTAGCACACCATTGAAAAACAACGTAATAAATCAACCCAAAGGAAAAGAAGTGGACATATTGCTTTCAGACGGTTGCTAGACATGTCATCTTGGTCCGACGTCTGTGAGAAAACATATAGTATTAATCGGTCCTCGAGACATTTCATATTTATTTATTTCATTATTGTTGTAAGCGAAGTGCTCTTAGTGGACGAAAAATGGTTGCAAATAGCGAAAGTGTGAAAAATTGGAACGCCATTTTTGTTTTGTTGTTTTATCAATTTCCATTTAGAGTCAAGAAGTTATTTCCTTACCTCCCGTTGTATCTAAAATCTTCAGCAACGCCAAAGTTACTTGATTCTAATGCTGGGGCCATACCTGCGCTTAACGTAATGCGATATGACGTTAAACGCAGGTATAGCCTCATATTAGCGCGCAAAATTCAAAACGGCTTTAATAACGGGAGGCGATAGCTCGAGTAGCGATTTTTTATGGCTACGTTAGCGCGTAAATTTTTATTAATCGTTATCGTAGATGTGACCCAGCTAAATTGATAAAAGTTTACTTTGCTAAATATTTCGTTTTACTTTAAGTAAATGCATGCACCTAGCACTTCAACGATTGTATCCTCTTTGCAATGCGATTCGCACGACTCGCTCGGTTACACAATCACGTAGTGCGCTCCAGATCGCGATACTTAGACGATATGTATTTTTACCTATTACTTCCAAAATGTTAATCGTAACTCATACATATGTATGCAGCTTTTGTAGGTAATAATACGGCTCATAAAAAAATAAAATTAAAATGACATTTTTATAATGGGGTTTTCTGAGAAAAACTACATTGATCACTGGGTTGACATAGCAAAAATTTGGGTTTTCGAGTAAATATTTCAAGATTGGGTGCAGTTACAATTTAGACTGTTACATCAAATGAAAGGTAATTCGATTGCCTAAAAAACGAGTTATAACACTTTGCCTTGTGCTTATTCGTTTTCAAGATATAACGTTTTAAGTGAGTGAGGGTACCGGTCAAAAACACTTTTCTTAACCACCCTGTATATCCACTAATATTGAAAATTGACCCACCCTGTAGAACAATTTTTTTCTCCAAATATATCAAGGAATAACCACTTATAAGGTGGGACACGGAGTGCCAAACAACCGGTACAGGGTGGGCCATCTAGTGGTTTATTTTTAAATCATAGGTAATTTTGACACTGAAAGCTGTTTCCCGCTCGAAATCTTGACAGAAAGTCAGTATCATACCTCCGCGGAACAAAATTAGTCGCTTTACGCTTGAACAACGTTGGGAAATATTGAAAACTTATTTCCAAAGTGAGTGCTGTGTAGCCCAAACAGTGCGTTTTTTGAAAAGAAGTTTTGGCCGATATGAAGCTCGCACCGCGCATGCTGTACGCAAGTTTGTGCAAAAAGTTCGTGAGACTGACATGCTAGTGGACAACACTCATGGCACCCGTCGTCGTACGGTGCGCACAGACGAGAATGTGTCTGCTGTAGCTGAGAGTGTGAGACTCACTCCACGAACATCAACTCGCCGTCGATCTCAACAGCTCAACATTTCACGCACTAGCCTGAGGAGAATTCTGCACAAAGATCTCGGATTAATCGTTTACAAGGTCCAATTGACTCAGCAATTGAAGGCGCATGACCATCTGCTTCGTTATCGCTTCGCAATTTGGGCCTTAGAGCAGCTTGAATTGGACAACGATTTTGGGCGAAAAATCATCTTTTCTGACGAGGCGCATTTTCATCTCGGCGGCTACGTTAACAAACAAAATTGCCGCATCTGGGGCTCGGAAAACCCGCACGTTATTTTCGAGAAGCCAATGCATCCACAGAGAGTGACAGTTTGGTGCGGATTGTGGAGTGGTGGCATCATTGGACCATTTTTCTTCGAAAATGAGGCTGGGAACAACGTTTCGGTCAACGGTGAACGTTACAGAGCCATGTTATTCGACTTTTTTTACTGAAATTGAAGACATGGATTTGGACGACCTCTGGTTCATGCAGGATGGGGCGCCATGCCACACAGCCCATGCCACAATCGATCTTTTACGCACCAAATTCCCAAATCGTGTTATCAGCCGTCTTGGCGATGTCAATTGGCCGCCTCGGAGCTGCGATTTGACCCCTTTGGATTTTTTTTTATGAGGAACCGTGAAGGACCGATGTTATGCCAACAATCCAGAAACGATTCAAGCACTTAAGGCCAATATCATCCATGCAATCCGTGAGCTACAGCCCGAAACCATCAACAAGGTCTTGGAAAATTGGAGTGACAGACTGCGCTACTGCGCAGCCAGCCGAGGCAGCCACTTGAACGAAGTTGTGTTCCATCATTAATGGGAATGTTTACTTTTACTAATAAAGCCATAATACATGGAAAAAAATTTAATTTTGTTCATTTTATTGCATTTTTAAAAAGAAACTTGTATTTGGCCCACCCTGTATAAATGGCGCATAAATCGTAGTTTTTGAAAAAGTACCTAGATGCGTAGTTGGTCACCGCTCTGTTTCACGACATTGTTTTTATAGTTTGTGTCTCGAAGAATCTTGCAAATAAACCGCCCTGTCTTCCAGATATCTGCGATATTCTTGCAGATTTGATTCTTTTAGGGTTAGTTAATTCAAACGTGACACCACTTGCCACTCAAGTGCAGTCATTTATATATGGTACATGTATTAAAGTTCTCGTTATATCACTAAAGAAACAGTACATTAAATATTATTTTTGTTCATATTATTTTGAAATATGTATATGTGCACAAAACCCTAATCTACATTAACCTATTATTAGAGAGATGGCGCTGAAACAAAAATGATATATAGATAAATAACCTGGTAGATTTATCTTCGAGATTCGGGGCGCATTTGTCAGCACACATGTATTTTTGAAATTAGGCGTATTGAAGAATGTTTTCCAGATTTCCGCGAGATTCTTTTAGATTAGACCAACTTTGTAAGGGCATAAGCCACTTTCAAACTTCGCAACAATGCCACCCAGCACTTTCTCGCGTACCATAATTTCCTATGGTGACATCTGTTTCCAACTACAAATTTTTCTTGAGCATTAATTCTCTTTAGCATGCTGTTCAAGAAATAAGAACAAGCTTAAATTTGTCCAATTAAGTAGGAGATATTTCAGCGTCTAAGTAGGTCTACTCGAAGGTCCTTCAGTTTTCAATAGCTACTTTAAGATATATTTTTTTATTTTTTCCCATTTTACTTGAATTTATCCCCAGGACAGAATTTCTTATGCTCTGTTCCTTTTCAACTTCCTTTCACTTTGAAAATTACTGAAATCATCGTAAATTGCCCTCATCGTTAAATTTTTGTATCACTCACAAAGTTGACATGTTCGCATTGTTGGCGCTCACTTAACATGCTCCAATGATTTTCTTCAACTGTAGTCCTCGCTCATTAGATGTTTCTGTCAAGCATTTTTTCTCGATTTTCCGGATCTTTGGTTTTGTCCTGGGAGGTGGCAATTTTCATTCAAGATGTTGAAATTTTCGTTGTACGAAATCCCATTAAATTCGCCGCCGTTTTGGATATCCCCGTGGTCAAAGTAGGAAACTATAAGAAAAGGCGTTGCGTTGTGCCTGTCTAACGAAAAACATCAATTTTGCTATCATCGTATCATTTGCATACGGTAAATGGAAAAACTTTCTGGGCGAAAATTCGAGTGGAAAAGTTCTTTTCTGAAGAGTTTTCCTTTCGGGCGTCTCTTTGGGGTCCTGCATCACAAGCAATTTATTTCTGATCGAAAACGTAAGGTAAACTTTTCGAACCGACTGGTCGTTCGATTGTTGATTTGTCGGGGGACAAACAAAACTCTTGATCAGAATTTTTCATGAAGGGGGTGAAAGTGAGCGTTTCATTCAATCTTAAAAGGACAACCAATTCATTAGACTGTGCTTCGTCTAAAGGGCACAGTTGTATCAACGCTATGAAAGGAGAAGTTCGGGCGGAGTTCACTAGTGTCTTTGGCACTACTGTTTGTCCACTATATGCATGATTTTTCACCCGAGTGTACATGCATTCAATGCGACAGAAAAGAAAATTATCTCACTCGAGAGAAGATAGTTAGATAGCATATTTATGAATGACATCAGTTTTCATCAACCTTCCAATACCTTCCAACACCTAGAATAGCCTAGACATCTCTTGACACTTCTCACATGCAATATATACTTCTTGCGAGTGCCACAAACGACACAGAATATGCCTGAAATCTTTCGTCTCAACACATGCAGTATATAAGCACGTAGAGCTTATACACGGGATCAGTTTTTCTGCTGTGCATGTGCATGAAATTGGGAAGCGTCGTCAATTGTGCGATATTTGAATGAGAATTAATAAAGCGTTGTTAATTTCTATTAATTTTAGTCGAATTGAGTCTTACTTGAAAGCCCGGCGAACTCCTAGCTCGCAGCCATATTGTTTAATTTAATTTTAGTTATTGCTAACTGACTAAAGCATTCGGAAAGGCCGTTATTCGTAGATACTTCTTATAAAAACTTTTGTATTGGAGCGAATCGCTAATCGATATTGTCTAATAAGAAAATTGGCATGAGTCCTACACTCAGAAAAATTTCATTATAAAATCATTGAAAAGACTATTGATTTAAAGGGATTCAAATTTGATTTGGCTTCTATGACGAATTTGTTAAAAACAAAAAGAATGTTATTAATTTTTACCTAAGCAAATTAAAGTTGTTTCTTTTCAATTTCAATATGGTTCCTTATTAATGTGTTATGGTAGTCACATTATTCTCATGGGATTGATGATTAAAACAAAGTGAATTCTCTTACGGAATTAAATAGAATTATTTTCTTTTTTATAGGATATCATTTTCAATTTCAAAGAGAGTATCATTTGAATTACGTATTTTGCGCCTCTTTGTAATAGTGATCTCATACTTTTTTATAAATAACATACAACATATGGTTTTTTTTTAATTTATTTTTTTTTTTTTTTAAAAATTACAGGTGTCATACATATTAAACTAATAATATTCATAATACTAAATACTAATAAACTAATAATATTCATAATACATAATACATAATGCTTTGAAAAAATTTACAGGTGTGATACATATTAAACTAATAAAATTCATAATTAAACTAATAATATTCATAATACATAATGCTTCTCCTTTAAAATAAAAATTTAAATTTAAATAAATTTATTTCGTAAATAAACTTTTCCGTTATTTAAAGTATATATGTGTAATGGTGGACTGCTAAATGATTCGATTTCTTTCAATAAAATATGCCCAGTCGAATTTCCTACCTCATATGACTGGTAGTGTTCAATAAACTGTTTTAATTCAATTTCTAAAACAAAAGAAATTAATTTAAACAATTTTGTATCTATACGGTTGGAAATAGTGAGATAATAGTCTTTTTTATATGGTGTTCCTCTAAAGGTTATTTGTTTTGACACATATACGGCTCTCATATTTATATTTTCTTCGTTTCTGAGATTACTTTGAGAAATGTCAACTGAAGACAAATCACCGAGTACAGTGTCTCCAATTTGGAATTCACATTCAATACCTTTTTCATACTCCAATAAAAACTTAGCATATTTTAAACCAGTCTTAGTAGATAAGGAAAGTGGTACATTTACCCTAGATGATAACGCGTTTCTCCATACAAAATGTATGGGAGCTAAAAATTTTCAACGACCCCTCTAAGTAAAGCACATGCTGAACGAATAATCAAAGCCAAAACCCTTTCCAAAAAAAATTTCTACATACCTTGGATAGTCTAGAAGGTGAAGACCTTAGCTGACCATCTAACCATTGATCAACCTTTGTATCATCATCGATATTAAACTGGAACAAACATATATTTATTTTGAATTCGGCTACTTCAAATAAAGTTACGGTTACCTTTTCTTTTCTCCAAAAAAATAACTTTTCTCGGAATTCGCTTCGAAGCCCGATATTTCCAATAGAATCTGTAATGTCTTCTTTCGTTAAAAATTGCAGACTTCTGTAGGTGATTCCGCAATCTACATAAAACAATTCGCTGCTTAATATATTTATTTTATTTTTTACATTGGTAAATTTGTTTGGGTAAAACTGCTCTATAGCCACTAAGCGAAAAACATATGAAATGGATAATGGTGGCTCGAATTGTACTGGGTGTAATTAACCCAAATCTCATATACATACCTTTCAATGTTGGCAGCAGAACTGACAAATCCCAGCCTGTTAATAGATTTTTCAAGTCTATATCGGTTTCGGCGTCACAAGATCCTTCCTCTAATTCCGCACTTGAGTGTTTTTTACAATCATTCATTGCGAAAAGCTGAACGACAAAAACACAACACAACCAAAACTTTCAACTGGAAAACGTGCAATGACATGAAACAAAACGTGTTTTAAGTACTGCCAATATTATGATCGTACGGAAATCGAAGTAGGCATGCCTCATTTCACATTCTGATGGCGGGATCAATTTGAAATTTTTAAAATATTTTTTTCAACCGACAGTCAAACAAATTATTGGTAGCTTCTCACAATCTTATAGTCGGACAAGTGCAGGCCAACACCACCGTGCACAAGTGCTGCCATCCACACGTTGGCCATGATTTGTTTGACTTCAGCTGTCAGGTGTTCAGTGTGAACTGTCAATTGTGTGGTGTTCAACGTGAATTTCGTGTGATGGACGCAAACGAGGAAATAATTGCTGCAGCAGCAGTTAATTTAATGGCTTCCTGCAACAATTACATCAACATTGCAACTTTCAACATATGGATGTCTGACGTTCTTGAGTTCTTGAGTTCCAAACGATGACTGAGCGGCTAACCAACATGTGTACGCCATTGGCCAAGCGTTCACAAATCCCTTTGATTTGTGACGAAAAACCGACACAGCGGCGAAGTAGCACCAGCGCCGACAAGTGGTAGCCAACGCACACAAGTGGACTGTCCACATGTTGGCGCTTGGACGCATTTGCTTTGGTTGGCCCAACATGTATTTGAGGCATTACCTATTTACAAATATCGATAGCACCATTTCTTTACCTCTAACATAAACGCTACCAAGAACCTTTTTTTTGAAGCACAGCGGCACGTACGAATTTAATGGAATACATGATTGAATCGTTTTCTAATCACTTTGTTTTTGTAACATTTTATATTAATTTTTCAAAATAAAAGGGCATATGTTTTAAATATTGATTCGTCACTTAATTGTAAAGTGATATCATTTAAATTTTTAATGAGCGCGTACTATTGATTTAAAGTAAAACAAGATAGATTTCTGAAGACAAATTTTCTCTGAGTGTACAAATTATATTTAAGAGACAAGTTTCAATATTATTTTATTCTTCACCCACAGTAGGGTCCAGTTCCGGCTGTTTGCATATCCCCAAGGAAGCTTTAAATATACGACGAACGGGATACACTTTCTTTCTGTTTTGAAGTAGTCTGGGCATATAGTACACGTAATCCCCGACTGGAAGAGAACGACACTACGCAAAAACATTTGCAGATTTGTCTTCGAGATTCGGGGCGGATTTGTCTCGATACATGCATTTTTTCCATAAGACGTCTCGAAGAATCTTGCAATCTTGTCTTCCAGATATCTGCGATATTCTTGCGGATTTGATTCTTTACAAATAAAGCCATTGAGACGGTCACACTCTCTACGATTTTTATTTTATATTTATTATTTGCTTTTATTTCTGTTTTCTCTTTCTAAACCGAGAAAAATTTAATCATATGTAATAACACGACCTCATAAAATAATGGAAACACAAATTTCAAACAATTCTAACTTTAATTAATTTGTATGCATAGGTGTATGTCATATAAATAAGAACACGTTCACGTATGTGGAATATTTCCAAGGTGATAATTTCTACCTCTGGCTGCCACTAAAGTGACTTTGAATACCAGCCATTGTGCTAGTCACCTGCAGAAGGTTGTGGCACTGCTATATGTATATTCACATTTTCAAAAAGCTTTCATCGTACCGGAAGCCATATGCTCTTTTCTTGACATATGACTTCTACCTTTCTATACATTTTCAGCAGAGAAGTCACACACCTTCGGCTCATATTTGAAATTCATAACGTTTTACATATTACAAAGCCTTAAAAATACTTTCACGTCACACATATGAGTGATATTGAGAATTTCAATATTTCGAAAAATTTCTCTATTTCAGATTTCGATTCTTTCGCTTTAAAATTAAGCCGAAATTGTAGGCACATTTTTTGAAATTGTAAATTATCAGTTTTTTAGGGGTTGTAGTAGTACAGTCAAATGGTAATTCAACCGTGCATTTCCGGTAAATTGCAATTTTTAAAAATTTTATTGCGATTTATAGGGTTGTTAAGTTTTCGGGGTACTATCTTGCGTACTAGATAGTACCCCGAAAACTGCAACTAGTTTTTCTGCTATAACTCTGTAACAGTGTCTTTCTGTAAATTACTTTTCCACGTAGGATTAATAATAAGAACGTTATAAGCCAGAACACAGGAAAAAATTAGGTTGAGAAAATTTAGAGGCGTGATTTTAAATTTTTAAAAAAAAATTTTTTTTTGTTTATAGCCTAACTTGGTTGGTTGGTTGGTTTAAGTGGCAGCTCTGTCCTCTGGATGGAGCTCAATTAGCTCAATGGCCGTTTTGAAACCACAAACTCGTGTTAGGGGTTGTTGTGACTGGTGAATTTAAAGGATGAGTGCGAGGAAAATTGATCTGTTGTATCCATACTGTACTGTCCAGGAAGAGTAATAACTATTAAATTTTCTTAACCGAAATCTACCTCAGGTCTCTCAGGTGCTCGCTCTCGGGCTCTAGCTAAAGCCGGACATTCACAAAGGCCTAACTTACTAATTTATTCCTTTAGTGTCAAGGGTGTGCAGGCGATTACATAAATAGAAATTTGATATCTCATCAGACACTAGAGATTTTGAAACATTTTTGAAAATGTTAGCAGCCCCTTTCCTTGGGTTACCTGGGGTTTAAGTTTCGAAAAATGGGTGAATTGGTTTTTAGGCCATTACATGAAATGCCCGTAGAAGTAATAACCAATTGTAAATTTTATCAGACCCAAGGGATGGCATAAATTGTGAAAACGTATGCAGAATTCTTACACCCCCCTGGCTTTATATCCAAAAATCGTCAAATTATTTATTATGCGATGATAAAGAAGCCCGAGGAAGTAAGAAACAATTCGATATCTCGTCAGATCTACGAGGTGTGTTGGAATTCGTAAAGACACATGCATCCCCCTTACACCCTTTTGGTAGTTTAATAACACAAAATTACGAAATAGGTTTGTAGTCTTTGGAAGTAAAACCAATCTGCTATTTCATCAAACCTAAGAAATATCTTAAAAATTATAAAAAAGCATGCAACCTCCTTACTCTACCTTAGGGTTGAATATCTAAAAATCATGAAATTTTTAACGAATCTATAGATACCTTAGGAAGTCAAAATCAATTCGATATCTCATCAGATCTAAGAAATATATGGAAATTTGTGAAAATATATGCAACGCATTTACACCACCTTAGGGATTGGATATCAGGAAATCCTAAAATTTGTTTTCAAGCGATCCTATTAACATTCTATCGAAGTTAAAGCTAATTTTATATCTCATCAAACATAGAAGATATTACAAAAATTTAAAAAAAAACTGTGCAACCCCCTTACTCCCACTTCGAATTCATGAACACGTATTCAACTCTTTTATACCTTCTAAAGAATTGATAAGAAAAAGACCTGGGGATATGGCAGAATTCGTGAAAATGTTTACAACCTCTTTATACCCACTTAGGGGTCGAATTTGAAAAAATCCTGAAAACCCATTCTAGACATTTATATGAAGAATTCGTAGAATTAAGAGATATGACGAAATTCGTGACAGTATGTGCATCCCATTTACACTGCTCATCTTTCTTGCTTTTGGATGTATGAAATGTTGTTTAATCTACAATGAATTACTTTTCTAATTTACATACTCACTAAGTTACAACATTCTGGCATAAGCTGCACTCTAGATAACAAAAACACCTCCAACCCTCATACCATACTCTTATTTAAAATTATAATTACACTCTCTTACGTACTGTGTACGGCGGTCAAACCGACATTTCTATTGGGTTTACTGGTCCTAAAACGTGAAAATAAAATATTTCAGGATAGTAAACTTTTTGGAAATCTTAGGTCGATCACAATGCTTTAATTTTAAAAAGTAATGAAATAAAATAATAAGGTAATTGTAAACTTTGCTTTATTTATTTTATCTCCCGATCGAAAGCAGGACTACATTTTTGATGTATTTCTTATGAACAGAAACAGTGACAGAACCCTTAACTGGTGAGCTTGGTTACTTGTTTGTAAAATATAAATCACGAGTCGGTTTTTCTTCAATTGGAGACAATAGGGTACTATAGTGGCCACCGAACTCCAAACTCTGAATTTTAAGGTGAAAGTACAACAATAAAACATACTGCAGTCACGATCGGCTGCAAGCCAATCGTATAATACTCTAGATGAATACTGAACTCCGATTTATATTGTAGTTGGGGATAAAGTAGAATTACGTATGTTCATGTTGTATGTCCTTTATTAAGGACTGCCATTAGATTGCTACTCAAAACTTAAAGACAATATTCAAAGTTTAATTTCATATCTTGAACTGGGTAAGTTATCGAAAAAAATGTCCTTTTCGAAGGACTTTCACATGGGAGGTGCAGGAAGGACTCACTCGATTTCTTACATATTTATCCTTTTCCTTGAAACCATTCAAAAATTAATGTGTACAAAATTTCAAATTCGTAGCTTGAAGCGTTCAAAAGTTAACGGAAAATATTGTTGAACACGTGTTTTAAGGATATTTTGTATGGCAGCTACCAGAAGGAGTAAAAGGATTTCGCTGATCACTAAACTCGAACTTTGTTTTTACTTAAAACTAATTTGTACAAAATTTCCAATTCATAGCTAAAAGATTACTTGAGTTATATTAAGTTCCGTAAATTAATTGAAGACGTTTTGACAGGATATTTGTATGGCAGCTACACGAAGGACTAATAGGATTTTCTTCATAATCATACATTTAGCTCCAACTATTGGAAAAATAACACATACAAAATTTCAAAGACGTAGCTTAAACCCTTCTGAAGTTATCTACCAATATTCATGAACATGTGTTTTAAGGATATTTTGTATGGGAGCTACCAGAAGGAGTAAAAGGATTTCGCTCACTAGTAAACTCAAACTTCCTTTTCACTCAAAACTAATTTGTACAAAATGCCGAATTCGTAGCTAAAAGATTACTTGAGTTATAGTGAGTTTCGTAAATTAAGTGAATACATTTTGACAGGATATTTGTATGGCAGCTACACGAAGGACTAACAGGATTCTCTTCATATTCATACATTTAGCTCCAACTATTGGAAAAATAACACATATAAAATTTCAAAGTCGTAGCTTAAACCCTTCTGAAGTTATCGGCCAATATTCATGAACACGTGTTTTAAGGACATTTTGTATGGCAGCTACCCGAAGGAGTAGGACGATTTTGCCCGTTAACGAACTTAGCCTTACAAATTCAACCAAACATCCAGATTCAAAATTTCAAGATCCTAGGTGAAGGCGTTCTTGAGTTATCGTGTTCACGGACGGACGGACGGACGGACGGACGGACGGACGGACGGACGGACGGACGGACGGACGGACGGACGTCAGACGGATTTGAGGTTTTTGGCCACAAATAAACAAAAAATAATATATAACTTTTTTTCGTTCGAGGCTTGGTTCTATGCGTTACAAACTTTTGGGCTGGATTAAACTTATAATACTCTATATGATTTCATCTAGAGTATAAAAATACATTATTATTAAAAAATAATAAAGTAAAAATCTGCCAACAGTCTGGGCGCAACTTTATTATTTTATGGGTAGAAGTCCGAAACGTGTTTAATGCTGAGATGCGGTGTAGGTTACTATGCGACTGACAACCTAAAAAATAACGTTCCAAATTGCCTCCTGGTTATTTCTTAGGTTGTCAGTCGCATAGTAACCTACACCGCATCTCATCATTAAACACGTTTCGGACTTCTACCCATAAAATTATAAAGTTGCGTCCAGACAGTTGGCAGATTTTTTTTTATTTACTTACGTATTTTTTTTATCAATAGAATATTCTATAGAAGTAAAAGTGAATTCCAAATCTCAATATACCTTAGAAATATATAAGAATTCGTGAAAATGTACACAACTACTTAACACCCCCTTAGGGGTTGGATATCGAAAAATTTTAAAGAACATTAATTAGGCGCTTATATTAATAGCCCGGAGAAGTAAAATTGCTTGATAGCTCGACGTGTCTAAAAGTTTTAACAAAATTCGTGAAAGTGTGGATTCACGGACATTTTTTTTACTCAACCTCTGAACGCCAATAAAAATCTGAGCTTTTTTTTGCTTTATTTACTCTAATAGCACATCTACATATACGTACTAAGTTTCAATTTTCTAGCATAAGCCGTTTCTGAGATATAAAAAACCACCCCTCTCCCCGTACCTTGATACCCCTATCAAAAATTTTAATTTTCTAGGATGCCTCCATAGTGGTTCTATATAATCCTAAGTTGTTAGCTTTCTATTATTATAGTTTTCGAGAAATAAAAATCAAAATGTTTTCCATTCTACCATCACCCCCAACACCCACACCACCAAAGTTGTTTTCCCTACTTGAGGTTTACCGACTCCAACTCCTGTAAAATTTTCAAGATCATATCTGATACGGTTTCTGAGATATAAAAATTACATTTTTTGAAAAATTGCTCTCCCCCCACTTTCGTGCTTCACCTCCCCCCTCAAAAAGTTCAGTTTCAGTAGACTCCTCTTGTGATCCCATATACAGAAACTAAATTGTATCTTCCTGGTGTAATTGATTCGGAAGATATTGTAATCCAAAGTTTATCACCCACCACCCCCATTCTCCTCCACCCCTCTTAAAAATGTTAGCCCGTGTCTAATCTTGAAGTATCCGTAAGGACAACAACAAAGTTTCAATCTTCTGACATCAATTGTTCAGGAGATATCGATTTTAGAATGTTTCAATCCCGGCTTTCAAGCGTTTCAGACTCATTGTTTCCCCCCCCCCCCCCCACTCCACACCCCTTAACCCATATCGACCATTTTTTCGCAAATGAGTCCACTATCATAGTACTACTACTACTACTTTCAAGTTTCAGCCTCCTAGCATAAGTGGTTCCTGAGATCCAGAAACCAAAATTTGTCGTCTAAAACGCTCCCCTCTCTTCTCCTCTCGTACCTCATCCCACCGAAAATATACCAGTCGTAGCGGTTCACCAAATCTACTTACCATAAACATTTCATGTTAATATCTCAACGAATTTGGGAGCTACGTGACTTCAAACGATTTTGCGTACGGCGTACGGCGTCTACGGCGGACAGACGGAAAGTTTTTTTTTTTTTGCTTTTTTGGGGTTTACTAGTCCTAAAACGTGGAAATACAAAATTTCAGGGTAGCAAATTTTTTTGAAATTTCAGGTCGATCACACTACTTTATTATTAAAAAATAATAAAGTAATAATGAAATATTTTCTGACCAAATTTTGAACCAATGATGAACATCCCTTACTTTCCGAACTTAGGCTGGAGGGGTTACACTTCACAAGAGACCGTAATCGTCCTTCCGACTTTCCTTGTTTTGGGGTTATGCTGAGGGAAGCAGGACGGAAGCAACGGCCACGCAGGATGGAGTAACCAATGGTGCTTGCACTTATTACTGATGTAAGTACGTTTCCTTCGCTACGGTATTTTGTCTCGGCTGTGTGATCCTAGTTTGGTTGCGATGACTGTTTCGCTAGAGTTGATTACGCAGACGATGTCACGTCTCTCGTGATGTCTATACTACTGAGTACTTTTACGATAATTTCCTGATTCCTTAATTAATTTTATTTGCTATTAAAGCTTAACCCAAATCCATCCTACTAAAGCATTATTCTACTAATCAAATTGATACTCTTTAAATTAACTATAACCGACTTTTAATCCTACGAATCCCATTTATTATTTCCTATACTCGATTCCATCTCTTCTTCCATTTTCTTTTAATAATTATTTCACTAATTCCCTCCTTTGCTCTGATGTATTTTTAGGTGAGGCTTAAACAAATACGTGCAGAGAAGTGACTCCACAAGGAGTACTGGTTAAGTTGGTATATTCCTCAAACGCGGTATATTTTTCCACTAAGCAATTATCTTCTTTTCATACAGGATGCTGATGAACATTCAACATGCAACACACTTTCGATGGTGCCCCAAGCGGTACAACGATCGATCCATCTAACCGAACGTTCCAATTTTTAACATGACAATTTTTATCAGCTGGATGAGCTGCGCCATCTAGGTCTCAGTTCCTGATCGATTACAAAATCTCACTACCAGAGGTTTATCACCGAGACTCGCTAGGTACATCTACATGTGATAGTACTCATAAGATTTTACGAATGTTATAGCAGTAGTCAAGTCAATGTCTTTAATTTTACAATTTTTATAAGACTAGCTTACTCTCATGCAGCTAGTCAACGAACAACAGCTTCTTTTTTATTAATACTAATCTGAGGAACCATGCTCCTTTCCTTTCTGTAACCTAATTCAACCTTTTGTTCCTGTAACTGATGTAGAGTATAAATTAAATTTTCTGTGAAATGCAATAATACCGGAATGTTTGTCCTCTAATCTCAATAAGTACAACATTATTATTTATATCCTTTTTGTCGTCTCAAAGGAATTCAGGAAACTGTTACTATATATATGTGTGAGAAAAATTTTTTTCCTTCACTCCAAATACAAATTTGTCTCTTCCATTTCTTTTGATCCCCATAATCATTTTAGATTCCTTCCAGCATTGACCAGCCGTCTGAAGGCAAAGAAAGGCGAAAAGGATTTTCTTTATAGTACCATTGATATTATCCCTGTAACCTATCCCAGTTTCGTAGTCAGGACGAGCGGGAAGGACCGGGCCTTATAGCCTCAAGGAATGTCTTTCAAGTGCGTATATTGGATGGATCGTGGATGGTTCGGACAGATGATATAAATTCTGGACCGCCAACGATAGATAGAACATGGTGCGGTCGAAGTATAAAATATGCTTTTCCAATAAATTTTCAGTTCACTATATGGCGAGTATGTGCGGACGTATAGTACGTGTGGTGTACCTAAGGGATGCTTGCAGAAATGGCCAAGGAGAGTTGCTTTACTGAACGGCAATTGATGGTTCTCGATAACTATAAAGTCCTGAACTACGACT
Organism: Beris morrisii; assembly: GCA_951812415.1. NCBI lineage: Eukaryota > Metazoa > Arthropoda > Insecta > Diptera > Stratiomyidae > Beris > Beris morrisii. The sequence continues at coordinate 33,508,581 of OX638313.1, read as the reverse complement.
TCACTTCGAACTATGCGCTTTTTTTTCCGAATATTCCCCCGGGGGTGAAATCCGACGGAGGGATGTTAGTTATGGGTCATACGATGTATATTGATGGATTTCACAAGATGAAGCTAGAATCCAGATAAATGGCAGAGTTTTCTGGATAGAAATATTGAAAGTGAAATTTATGATTGAGCGACAGGGTGGAATTACGAGCTGGCAAATTGATTAAAGTTGATGTCGTAACTTTCCTGTTCTGCTAAATATTTATTTGTTCGTACAACTTGTTGTATGTACAGTCAATGGCGGCTTCACTTCATGATAACTGCAAATTGAATTGATTTAAAATGAAATAAAATGCGGTACCGAGAGATCACAAGTGCAAAGGTAGAGTTGTTTTTGTCCTGCATTGCGAATAATTCGCCACGACTGCAAATAAATTTTATTCAAATTCAATTAATTTATTTGAATTAATTGGAGCAATACTCTTTTGATCAATCCAAATAAACATTGAAAGCTTAATTGAATCACTTTACGTAATAGATCCGAGTATTCTACGTACTTCATTATTAGCATACGTAATGAGTAGTGTACGTAGCACATGGGTTCACACACGTGAGCATAATTTACTAATATCACGGAAATAATAGAGCCCTTAATATGTAAATTAGATTAGTAAATAATTGCGTTTTCCTATTGTACGCAGTAATAGTAATTACTTTCAAAGGTTATGTTGTTTGTGCTACGATAATATTTGCCTTATAATGTAAATTAGTTTACTTTTGAATTTGGAGCGTTTATTTTGAATTTCGAGCTAAGAGGCAGTTGTAACTAAGCATACAATTTTCAAGCTGCTTATAGCAGTGAAAGCGATTTGATTGTCTTATCCTACGGAAAAAAAATGGTTGCAGTGAGATGAAAACTAATTATAAATAGCTGTTTTTACTCAACTCGTATTCAGTCAGGAAACGGAATCCAAGCTCACTTAACCCTGCAACCCTTTTACTTTATTATTTTCTAATAATACAGTATTGTTATCGATTTTTAAAAAAAAAAATTTGCTACCCTGAAAAATTTTTTTTTTGCGTTTCATGACTCGTAGACACGAAAAAAGCAAAAAAAAATTTCAGTCCGTCTGTCCGCCGTACGCCGTACGCAAAATCGTTTGAAGGCTCGTAGCTCCCAAACGGTTCAACATATTAAATTGAATTTTTTTTTATGAATAGAGTGGGTAGGCCCCTTGAAGTGACCAAATTCTTAGGGGAGGGGTGTGAGGGGGGAGGAGGAGGAAGCGTTTTAGACGAAAAATTTTAGTTTTTATATCTCAGCAACCGCGTATGCTAGGAGGCTGAAATTTGGAATTTATATAGAACTTCGGTAGTGGACCCATTTGCATAAAAATTGTCAATATGGGTAAAGGGGTGTGGGAGTGGGGGGAAAAATAGTGCGTCCGAAACGCAAAAAAGCCGAGATCGACACATTCTAAAATCCATATCTCCTAAACGGTTGTGGTTACAAAATTGAAACTTAATGAATATCTGTAGGTATACTAGGAGAATAGATCGCAAACAAATTTCTGAGTGGGGGCAGTGGCGTACGAGGGTGGGGGGTAAAAAACTTTAGATTATGATATCTCACGAACCAATTACACTAGACAAATAAAATTCGGTTTGTGTATAAAGGTTGACAAATGAAGTTTGATGAAAGTAAAATTTTTTTAGGGGGCGGTGGATCATGAAAGTGGAGGGGATGCGAATTTTTCTAAAAAATCACGTCTCATACGTGAACAAGAACAGTGTAAGGTAGATGCTTAAAATTTTTACCGTAAGTAGGTCTAATAGACCCCTATCAGAAAAAGGTGGTGAGGGTGTAGAGGGTGAGGGTGGGGAGGGTGAAAAAGAAAAGTTTCCGCTTTTTATATCTCGAAAACCTATAAAGATATAAAGCTGAAACTTGGTATTTAGATAGAACTATAGTAGTAGCATCTTGGAAAAATATGATTTTTTATAAGGGTAGCATGGTACGGGGGTGGGGGATGTTTTTTCTATCTATAGAACGGCTTACGCTACAAAGTTGAAACTTGGTATGTATACGTAAATCAACTAGAAAAGTAATTTAAATAAAAAAAAATTTCAAATATCCATCGGCGTTTGGAAGGGGGGGGGGCGCAAAAATGTATCAGTGAAAATGGAATGCATATATTTTCACGATTTTCGTCATATCTATTAGGTCTTCCCAAATATTTAATTCATTTTTATTCTACGGCTTCTTCATATAAATAACTAGAAAGTATTTTCAGGATTTTTTGAAATTCGACTCCTAAGGGGGTGTAAAGGGATTGTATACTTATTCACGAATTATGCCATATCCTCCAGGTCTGATCAAATATCGAATATCCTTACACTTTCACGGGCTTACGTAATAATCGCCTAAAACTTGCTTTTAAGTTTTTTCCTTTTTCAGCCCCTAAGAGGATATAAAAGGGTTGAACAAGTTTTCACAAATTCCGTCATATCCTTTAGAAGTGATAAGTAATTCAATTGTTTTTACTTTCTCGTGCTGTTTTCATATTTATCTATTAACTCCTTTCAGGATTTTTGGATAACCCCAAGTTGGTTTAAGGAGGTTGCATATGTTTTCACAGATTCCTACATATTGCTTAGATCTGATGACATATCGAATTCATTTTAACTTCCTAAGGTTTCCTATATAAGAACCAAAATGTCTATTTCAGTATTTTCAGATTTTCAATCCTGTTGTATGCTTTTCAAGGGTTCGACATATTTCTTAGGTTTAATGAGATATTAGATCGCTTTTCATTTCCACAGACTTTTTATATTACCGCCTACAAACCTATTTCTCAATTTTTGGATATTCAACCTCCAAGGGTTTGCATATGTTTTTACAAATTTTGCCATCCCTTAGTTCTGATGAGATATAAAATTGGTTATTACGGCATTTGTTGTAATGACCTAAAAACTTATTTCACGATTTTTCGAATTTCAAGAACCAAGGGGGTGTGAAGAGTTTGCTTACGTTTTCACAAATTTTTCAAAATCCCTCGAAATCGTTTTCGAAATTCAAACCCCAAGTGGAAGTAATGAGTTTGTATACGTTTTAACAATTCGTCATATCTCTTAAGTCTGATAAGGCAAGAAATTCGTTTTTTCTTCTATGGGCTTTTAGTGTACATAATATACCGAAATTCGTATAGTCTACAGGGGCTTTTTCGATGTTTAATTGGCTAAAAATCTTTATTTTAAATATTTTTATTTTAAGAACAAAATTAACTTTCCAAGAAACTTCATAATCTCGAAACAACTGATGATATGCTCCGACTTTGACCGCTCCCGAACTTTGACCCGAAAAATAATAAAGTTTCGCCCAGACCATTGGCTGATTTTTTCTTTATTATTTTAATAATTTAGTATTGCGATCGATTTTAAAAAAATGTTGTTTAAACATAATTTTTTATCGGGGTAGTATAGCCTGGAGATGGGGGGTGTTTTTCCTATCTATAGAACGGCTTATGGTAGAATGTTCAAACTTGGTAAGTACGAGTATATGTAGATGACGTGGCTGCACTAGTTGTCGGGCTATCGCTCAGGGATGTTTGCGACAAAATGTACAGAGTCCTATGGGTTATCAATGGCTGGTGCCGGAGACACGGACTTTCTGTGAGTCCTAGCAAAATCGCTATAGTTTTGTTTACTAGGAAAAGAAAGACTGAAATGCTAAAGGGTGAAACTATTCAGCTTTCGGAGAAAGTTAAGTATCTTGGAGTTATCCTGGATAGCAAGCTTCTCTGGAGATAACATGAAGATAAAAAGGCGAACCGTAGGCTAGTAACATTCAGGCAGTGCCGGAGAACTTTTGAAAGAACATGGGGTCTTAGGCCTTCAATGGTATATTGGCTATATACAGCCATTATAAGACCCATCTTAATCTATGCATCAGTGGTTTGGTGGACTAAGTCCAAATGTGCATACATTAGAGCTAGTCTCGCTAAACTACAGATGACAGTCTGCATCGGTGCAACAGGTGCCTCACGTACCACATCGGGTGCGGCACTCGATGCACTGCTCAATCTGCCACCGCTTGACATTGTTGTTCAGGCAGAAGCAATGAGAGCTACACACAGACTAATAAGATTAGGCCTGTAGAGAGAGGAGCATTGCACGGGTCATGGAAAAATGGCTCGAAGATTGTCTGGGAACTCCATCTTCGATATGCCTTCCGATGCTATGACTATCACTTCGCCTGTATGCTCAAAGGGAAATATCAGGTGGAGATCCCGAGTAGGGAGCAGTGGGAAAACCAGTCCACACTGCTTAGCGGATTCACTGATATATTCTATATGGACGGCTCAATGACTGAAGACGGGTTGGGAGCTGGAATGTACCTCCAAACTGAAGATCTCAGGTCCTCTTTCGCCCTAGGAAAACATTCTTCGGTATTTCAAGCTGAAGTTTATGCAATCCTTAAGGCAGTAGAATGGATTATAGAGGGAAGATGGAGAGGCAGGATGATCTGCATTTGCAGTGGCAATCAGGCTGCTCTACAATCACTAGATAATCCAATCGTTTTTTCGAAGATGGTACGTGAGTGTAAAGAACGGTTGTATTCTGTTGGCAGATTCAATTACTTAAAACTCATGTGGGTTCTAGGCCACCATGGTGTAAATGTCAATGAAATAGCTGATGCATTAGCAAAGGCTGGATCGGAGTCAGCCATGGTCGGACCAGAACCAGTTTACGGTGTGCCGGTTACCTCTGTTAGGGCTGCCATTGCTGAGTGGGTGAGCAAATCACACATTGAGAGATGACGGCTTCTTTTGGGAATGCGGCAGACCAGAAACGTTGTTGAGGGACCAAGTAGACGAACCGCTGCTTTTCTTCTCAAATTTACCAGAAAGCAATGTGGTAGTATGGTTGGTGTCCTCGCAGGGCATAACTCGAGTGGCCTACATATGGTCAGATTGAAAATCATTGACGACTCCATGTGCACTGCTTGCGACGAGAGCGACGACACAACGGAACATTTCTTTCTCGAGTGTCCAGCTTACTCTTTTGCGAGAATGCATGTATACGGCGTTGATGTTATGAGGATAGAAGAACTCCTTTCTCGCTCCCTACCTGAGCTCTTGAAATTCGTGAGGAGGACGAAGAAGTTCGGGTAAAGACTGGGGGATTCGAGTATAATGGGCCATGTTGGCCTGAATGCTCAGGATGCGCTGCTTTGCTGCGTGTCTTCCCCCACACCAAACACAAACAACATATGTATAATAGATCTCCAAGAAAAGTAATTCGAATGAAATTTTTTTTTAAATATCCATTGGCGTACGGAAGAGGGGTACAAAAAATGTTCAGTGAAAAAGGAAGAAAATATTTTCACGAATTTCGTCTTATCTCTCAGGTCTACTGAAATATTAAATTAGTTTTTATTTTAATACCCTGTACAGACTATGCATTTTAAACGCATTTAAGTAGGCAAATTTAACATGTTAAAAAAGTAGTGTTCAGACTAGGCAACTCGTTTTATTTTTAAAACATGATAGCTTGATGTGATTTGTTTTGACAAGTAGATATTCAGCTGTGTTTCATTAGCAAATTTATGCTTTATAAATTGTTTGAAACCAATTAGTTTGTGTAGCAGTAATGAAAAGGGAATTTATTAGCTAATGCAGTCGTTGCACAAGCACAAAATTGAGTTTCTGCAGCATTAAATAGTTTCTTCCAAAGTTTACTTCGATTTCCGCGAGGGTAGCAGTACATGTTTTCGATAAAACGCGTAGTAGCTACGTGTTTTCGTAAACGCGTCCGGGAAGTGTTTTCAGCGCATTTAACTGGATTTGAACGCGTTAATCTCGTAGGCTGAACATAGTATAAGGATTGCTCATATAAACGCCTAGAAAGCGTTTTCAGGAATTTTTTTAATTCGACCCCTAAGGGGTGTGTTCCTGCCGAAAATAATAAATTAACTAAGCAACACGACAAAGAAAATTGACTCAAATCAGGAGACTTTGAAAATTATTTTAAAAAAATCGCCTGAACTCTTGTACAACCGAAAAAATAATAAAATTTATAAAAAAAAAAATAGAGAAAATAATTTCAATAAATAGAAAATTAAATAAATAATTAAATACCTGTAATTATTTACAGGGTGTTAAGGGGTTGCATACATTTTCACGAATTCAGCCATAACCCTTAGGTCGGATTAGATGATAGGCTTTTTTGTAATCTCCTAAAACCCGTTTTCAAGTTTTTTCCTTTTTCAACCCCCAAGAGGGTATAAACGGGCTGAACACGTTTTCACAAATTTCGTCTTATCTCTTAGGAGTGATAAGACATCGCGTTCGTTTCTACTTCCTAGAACTTAGAATTTCTGCATATTTAACCCCCAAGTGGGTGTAAGAGGGTTGTATTCGTTTTCACAAATTCCTACATATCTTTATATCATTCTTAAATCTGATGAGATATCGAATTCATTTTAACTTACTAAGGCATCCTATATAATCGTGAAAAAATCTATTTCAGGATTTTAAAATATTCAACCCTAAGGGGTGTTAGGTTAGGTTAGGTTGGGAAGGGTGGACTAAAGCGATGTGCCCCAGTCCATCACTGTGGATCCATTGTGGTCCCCTCGGTGTTAGAAGGTTGCATACTTTTCACAGCTTTCGACATATTTCTTAAGTTTTTGATATATCAGATTGGTTTTCACTTCACCACACTTCTTTTATAACCGCCTACAAACCCATTTCATGATTTTTCGATATTCAATCCAAGGGGTGTAAAGGAGTTGCATATGTTTTTATAATTTTTACTATTCCTTAGCTCTGATGAGGTATAAAATTGGTTATTAATTCTACAGATATTTCATGCATTGGCCTGAAAACCAATTTTTCGACTTATCGAAATTATACCCTCAAGGGGGTGTCACGTTTTCACAAATTTTTCGAAATCTCTAGTGTAGTGAAAATGTAGTGGGTTCGTATACGTTTTCACAATTCCTCATATCTCTAAAGTCTGATGAGGTAGGAAATTCGTTCTTACCTCTATCGGTTTTTAGTGTTACTAATACTATATACTTAACTTAACGACTATACGAGTCGACTACACAGCCTTTTTATACTCTAGATGAAATCATATAGAGTATTATAAGTTTAATCCAGCCCGAAAAGTTTGTAACGCATAGAACCGAGCCTCGAACGAAAAAAAGGTATATATTATTTTGTGTTCAGTTGTGGCCAAAAACCCCAAATTCGTTTGATGTCCGTCCGTCCGTCCGTCCGTCTGTTTGCACGATAACTCAAGAACGCGTTGACATAGGAAGTTGAAATTTTGTCACCACCTGTAAAATGGAAAAAGTAAGGCTAAGTTCGTTGATGGGCGATATCCTTCTACACCTTCGGAGAGTCCTTAAAATACGTATGCACAATTGAGCCGTTTATTTTGAAAGTGGGGTCCATTTTTTGTTATTGCGAGATATTTAAAGGTTTGCATTTCAATAAATTTAAAAATATTGGTAAGCAATAATAGACATATTTTTTGCTTTTTGTGGTATTAGATAATGTAAGTTTATTATCCAATAGTGTATATAGAGCTAGCTAAAAAAAATAATGGTTTAATTATACCTTAATGGACTTGCCCCATTTTCAAAATTTATGAATTATTGTAATCGTTAATTTTAAAGGGTCATTCCATGAAGAATCGCCAATTGTGACTTTGTCGTCTCCGATTCTTTTGAAAATTTTTGTACTTGAAGAACTAGTGAAAAAAATAATTGAAATTCAATTTTTTTTTTCTATCTAATTTTTTTTGTCAGTTATAGTATGTGAAAGTATGTTAAAGTTTGCTCAAAAAATGTGTCCGAGTTCTCTTTGAAAATGCATATCTCCGGTAATTTTTATCCTAGAACAATAAAATAAGGCTTATTTTAAGAGGGAAATATAAATAAAATATAGGTAAAATATAGATAAAATTAGAATATAGAAAAAATACAAATAAAAATTAGCCTTGAAATTTTTTTTTCATGGATATTTATTTTGTTCTTTAACCTTAAATATCTCAAAATGGGTTTATTTTTTATTTTTTTATATTCTGTAGGTTATAATGTTTTCCAAAACATATCAAAAAATTAAAAAAGGGGATCGGGATAAGAAAAATCAATTTAAATTATTAGAGAACTAAACTAGCTTTAAATTATTAAGAACCACTGATCTTATTCAATTTTTTTTCTTTGAGATCCCAAGTTAATTTTTTGATATGTTTTGAAAAACATTATACCCTACAAAATACAAAAAAAATTAAAAAAAAAGCATTTTGAGATATTAAAGGATAAAAGACAAAATAGTTATCCTTAAAAAAAATTTGAAGGATAATTTTTATTCGTAATGTTTTTTATTGCGACAATCTTCCCCTTTAAAATGAGCCCTATTTTATTGTTTTAGAATAAAAATTACCGGAGATATACATTTTCAAAGAGGACTCGGACACCTTTTTTGAGCTAACTTTAGCATACTTTCTCATACTATAACTAACAAAAAAAATTAAGAAAGAAACAAAAAATTGGATTTCAATTATTTTTTTCACTAGTTCTTCAAGTACAAAAATTTTCAAAAGAATCGGAGATGGTAAGATCACAAATTTCGTAATTTTTGGCGATTCTTGATAGAATGACCCAAAACGGATAAAATTTTAGTTGCATCATTCTTTTTTAATAATAAAAACAAAATACTGTTTAATTTTATATAGATATTTATTAGTTTGAGAAAAAGTAAAATAAAACAAAGAAAACAGTTTTTAAATTTGCCGGTGTTGGAAGTAAACATATTTTTATCGAAACAATGAAATTTGTACTTGTTATTATTTTTGAAGTATTGTACAATTATCAATTATCGATGTCAGGAATAGATAGATAAAACATATTTTTTAGACATGATGTAAAACCAACACATTGGTTTCACAACAACAACCGTAGCTAAATTATGCCATAACATATTCGGTTAAAAATAATTTCAGCCAAAGATGGACTTGCATCACTTTCAAAATAAACATATTTACAATACCGTTAATAGCTAAAACTTCCATCTCCCAAATATTACAGAATTTGAATTTTTTGACTAAAAATTGTTTACAGATAAAAAGATCATATTAAGTTTTATCTATAGTTATCATTATCTTAATTTTTTTGAAAAATGGACTTGCCCCACTTTCAAAATAAACGGCTCAATTATTGCTCGAATGCTTCAAGTTAGAAACTTGAAATTTTGCATACTTAAAGTTTACAATGTTTGAAGCGAATGTTCCGAATATGATGCAAATCGAATGAGTCCTTCGTGTAGCAGCCTGCAAAAGTCCTTCAAAAATGTATACAAGTTACAGAATCCGCTAGGGATTCAACATTTTACAGGAATAACTTTTATATCAAAAGCAAGACTGAGTTCATTAATTAGCGCTATCCGTTGACTCCTTCGGGTAGCTGTCATACAAAAGTCCTTAAAACACGTGTTCGCCAATATTATACGATAACTTTAGAACGCTTTAAGTTACGACTTGGAAATTTTGTACACGTTAGTTTTATAATAGTCTCAGCTGTATTAATATGAAAAATATTCCATAAGTCCTTTATGTAGTTGCCATACAAAAATTCTGTAAAAATGTCCTAACTTAATTTATGGAACTCACTATAACTCAAAAAATTGTTTAACTATCCATCGAGTAGCCACTATACAATAGTTTCTATCTGTAAATAAAAGGTCATACAATAATCGTATATGCACTCCTCATTCTTTTGATATATTCCCAACTAAAATATAAATCGGAGTTCAGTATTTCATCGAGAGTATCATACGATTGGCTTGCAGCCGATCGTGACTGCGTTATGTTTTTTGTTTATATTCTAAGGACAAAATTAACTTTACTAGAAACCTCCTAATCTCGAAACAACTGATGCTATACTCCGACTTTAAACGCGTCCCAGAGTTTCACCTAATTAGGTAATTCGTCTGTCCCGAACTTTGACCCGAAAAATGATAAAGTTTCACCCAGACTGTTGGCAGATTTTACTTTATTATTTCAATAATACAGTATTGATATCGATTTTAAAAAAAAAAAAATTTGCTACCCTCAAAATTTTTTTTTTTACGTTTCATAACGAGTAGACACGAAAAAAGCAAAAAAAAATTTCAGTCCGTCTGTCCGCCGTACGCCGTACCCCGTACGCCGTACGCCGTACGTCTACCGGTGTATGCAAAATTGTTTGACGGCTCGTAGCACCCAAACCCTTTGAGCTATTTAGTTGAATTTTTTTTCGTGGATAGAGTGGGTAGGCCCCCTCTAGTGACCAAATTTGGAGTGGTGGGGGTCTTAGGGGGGAGGAGGGGGAAATGTTTTAGACGGAAAATTTTGGTTTCTAGATCTCAGCAACCGCTTATGCTAGGAAGCTGATATTTGGAAATTATATAGAGCTTTGGTAGTGGACCCATTTGCAAAAAAATTGCCGATATAGGTGAAGGGGTTTGGGAGTGGGGGGAAAAATAATGCGTCCGAAACGCAAAAAAGGCGAGATTGACACATTCTAAATTCTATATCTCCTAAACGGTTACTGTCACAAAATTGAAACTTGATGAATATCTGTAGGTATACTAGGAGAATAGATCGGAAATAAATTTTTGAGTGGGGGTAGTGGCGTACGGAGGTGGGGGGTGAAAAACTTTAGATTACGATATCTCACGAACGGATTGCACTAGACAAATAAAATTTGGTTTTTGTATAAAGGTTGACAAATGAAGTTTGCTGAAAGTAAAATTTTTTATGAGGGCGGTGGATCATGAAAGTGGAGGGGATAAGAATTTTTTTAAAAAATCACGTCTCATATCTCAAGAACGGTGTAAGATATATGCTTAAAATTTTTACCTGAAGTGGGCCTAATAGACCCCTAGCAGAAAACAAAATTTTGGAAGTGTGGGTGTAGAGGGTTAGGGTGGGGGAGGGTGGAAAAGAAAAAGTTCCGATTTTTATATCTCGAGAACCTATAATGATATAAAGCTGAAACTTAGTATTTAGATAGATCTATATTAGTAGCATGTTGGAAAAATATAATTTTTTATAGGGGCAGTATGGTACGGGGGTGGGGGGTCTTTTTCCTATCTATAGAACGGCTTATGCTACAAAGTTGAAACTCGGTATGTTTATGTAGATCAACTAGAAAACTAATTTAGATAAAAAAAATTTCAAATATCTATTGGCGTTCGGGGGGAGGGGGCAAAAAAAATGATCAGTGAAAATGGAATGCATATATTTTTACGGTTTTCGTCATATCTATTAGGTTTTCCCAAATATTGAATTCGTTTTTATTGTACATCTTCTTCATATATATACCTAGAAAGTGTTTTTGTGATTTGATTTTTTAAAATTCGACCCCTAAGGGGGTGCAAAGGGGGTTGTAAACTTTTTCACGAATTCTACTATATCCCCAGGTCTTATCAGATATCAAATATCTTTTCACTTTCACGTGCTTGCGTAATAATCGCCTAAAACTTGTTTTTAAGTTTTTTCCTTTTTCAGCTCCTAAGAGAGTATAAATGCTAAGAAGAAAGAAATTTTCCAATGTTTAATCGGCTAAAAATCGCGATTTTAAATATTTTTATTTTAAGAACAAAATTAATTTTCCAAGAAATCTAATAATCTCGAAGCAACTCATGATACACTCCGACTTTGACCGCTCCCGAGCTTTGACCCGAAAAATAATAAAGTTTCGCCCAGACCATTGGCAGATTTTTTATACTCTAGATGAAATCATATAGAGTATTATAAGTTTAATCCAGCCCAAAAGTTTGTAACGCATAGAACCAAGCCTCGGACGAAAAAAAGTTATATATTATTTTTTGTTTATTCGTGGCCAAAAACCTCAAATCCGCCTGACGTCCGTCCGTCCGTCCGTCCGTCCGTGAACACGATAACTCAAGAACGCCTTCACCTAAGATCTTGAAATTTTGAATCTTGATGTTTGGTTGAATTTGTAAGGCTAAGTTCGTTAACGGGCAAGATCGTCCTACTCCTTCTGGTAGCTGCCATACAAAATGTCCTTAAAACACGTGTTCAAGAATATAGGTTGATAACTTCAGGAGGGTTTAAGCTACGTCTTTGAAATTTTGTATGTGTTATTTTTCCAATAGTTGCAGCTAAATATATGATTATGAAGAAAATCCTGTTAGTCCTTCGTGTAGCTGCCATACAAATATCCTGTCAAAATGTATTCACTTAATTTACGAAACTCACTATAACTCAAGTAATCTTTTAGCTACGAATTCGGAATTTTGTACAAGTTAGTTTTGAGTAAAAAGGAAGTTCGAGTTAACTAATCAGCGAAATTCTTTTACTCCTTCTGGTAGCTGCCATACAAAATGTCCTTAAAACACGTGTTCAAGAATATTGCCGATAACTTCAGAAGGGTCTAACCTACGTCTTTGAAATTTTGTATGTGTTAATTTTCCAATAGTTGGAGCTAAATGTATGATTATGAAGAAAATCCTATTAGTCCTTCGTGTAGCTGCCATACAAATATCCTGTTAAAAAGTCTTCACTTAATTTACGGAACTCACTATAACTCAAGTAATCTTTTAGCTATGAATTCGGAATTTTGTACAAATTAGTTTTAAGTGAAAACGAAGTTCGGGTTTACTAGTCAGCAAAATCCTTTTACTCCTTCTGGTAGCTGCCATACAAAATGTCCATAAGACACGTGTTCAACAATATTTTTCGATAACTTTTGAACGCTTCAACCTACGAATTTGAAATTTTGTACACATTAATTTTGTTTGTTCCAAGGAAAAGGATAAATATGTAAGAAATCGATTAAGTCCTTCCTGCACCTCCTATGTGAAAGTCCTTCAAAAAGGAACTTTTTTCGATGACTTACCCAGTTCAAGATATGAAATTAAACACTGAATATTGTCTTTTAGTTTTGAGTAGCAATCTAATGGCAGTCCTTAATAAAGGACATACAACATGCACACACGTAATTCTACTTTATCCCCAGGTAGGTAGGTAGGTAGGCCTTCAGTTTTGGAGCCGTCCGTATATATGTGGGCGGACTCTTCCATCCGTACCGAATCCCTTTCCCATTCTAGACGGGTTGGGATCCCCAACTACAATATAAATCGGAGTTCAGTATTCATCTAGAGTATTATACGATTGGCTTGCAGCCGATCGTGACTGCAGTATGTTTAGATTCTAGTTTAGAATTAAAAACGTAATGAGAATGGAGTTTAATAGTATTTATTTTAAACTTCATAGCATAATATATGCTTGCGTTATCACTAATTCACCCCTTTTTCAAGGATATTTGTATGGTAGCACATGTAGGAATTTCATTATTTTACTTATTTCTTCCATTGTTCAAATTGGTAAAATAATCATATTTTTTATGATTTTTCTTTGCTTACACCACACGATGTTACGGGATTTTGCTCATTAATACATCAAACATTTTTTTTTCGTCTGAACCAAACGATCATTAATCATCAAATTCTAGAATTACTGCGGGTTCGACCGGGAGTATAAGACCCATTTTTAACGTAAAGGTGTACCTATTTTTAGTCCACACTCTTTAAGTACTTTTGTATGGAAGTTATACGTAAAACAATGAGAATTAGTCGTCAGTGTTGCCACGTATTCAAAGCACTTTTGAATTGGATTTATGTAGGGGAGAAGACGCATTAAAAAAACCCTTACAAAAATCACTTACAGCGAAATTTCACCTGGCCACATCAACGTATTCTGATGCGTTCAGGGATGGATACACCAACTTTTCTAAGACAACGTATGGAGTTTTTCGAAGGAGTATATATTACAACGTTTTCGCTTACGACCACATTGCTCCATTTCCAACTGATATTAGCTGCGAATATGACATAAAATTCGCAAATAAAATAACACAGTCTGTCCTCAACATTATGCCCCCATTATACAAATTAAGTGTTTTTTCATGGGCCTTTTCGTACTATCGAACAGACGCTTTCTCTCAAATGAAAGTTAATGGCACCTACTCAAAGCATCGCTATCAAATATAAAAAAAAAATGCTGAATGGATCTCGAAAAATGATTTCAACGATGTCATTTACCACTGAAATATTTTACCCAAACCAACTTTTTACCACTAAAACTTTTCGGGAATCCACCCCCGAAAAACCACTTCAATGCAGGCAACAAATCGATTTTTGGTCGTCAGAAGTTGGACGATTTGTTACTTGATGATAGCTGGGTACCAACCCTGGGAACGTTCTATACACTTTGCTTCGGTTCATATTAATATTTCGCATTTTGAGGCTTTTAGGTACTTCATTGTTCTGTTCGTTCCACACATGATTAAGCCCGAATAGAAATCAGTAATTTTCGCAAAATGCCTCTAACTAGCAACAGAAAGTGCAAGTAGGTGTAGCCAAGAGTTTCTTACGGAATTCATAAAGCAAAAAACAAAGGGCAAATCATGATATTAATTAAGAAAACGCAACTGAGACTACACAATGGGTGCCCATATCCTTTTGTCGAAAACGCAATCGATCCACTCAGGTCCTTAATTGGAAGACGAAATGCTATTATTAATGAAGATGACCCGGTTGCTATATCCACCACGCATGAGATAATCCACCCGCACTATTGCCCAGATTTAGATGAAATATCGATTAGATGAATTATTGAAATTGCAAACGAGGGCAATTAGTTAGATACAAAACCCATTCATTTTTCCATTTTTAAGAACTCCTTTTCTCGATTTAATCGCTCAAAGTGTTTTGTTTGCGCATCTTTGCGGTGCGGTGCAGTGGGCGATGAAAAGAAATTGACTTGGAAGAACTACACACTACGTTTTAATTACGGAAAAAGCAAACTCTTCAGCTACATTCAATCGCATTGTGCGGTCTATCCAAAGGACGAACTTTCAGATTAAGACTAAGTACTAAGCACTTGGTACAGGAAAAGGCTGTCTGTACACTACGGAACCGAGTACCTACATGTTGGATTTAATTGGATTTTTATTTTCCGTAGTTGTCGGTGAAAGGATGTTGTCAGAAGAAAGGACTGTAAACGAAAGGATGTGCTAAGTACTGCACGAATCAATTGATGGAAAGTGGAAGTGATTCATTGGATTTCAAAGTGAATTCTCCTTGACTAGACTAGCTGTGAGCTACTGAAGGCCCTAGAAATCGAGAACACTTATTTCACCAAAATTTAATAAACATTTGTATAAAGACCACGTTGAAGTGAACAAATTTTAATTAATTAATAATAAATCAACTTGTCACCCTCTTACCTTTCTAGCTAAAATCTTTCTTGTCCAAGGTTTTTTTGTAACCAATAAATTCACCATTTTACTGGATTAAGATTAAAGTTGTTAAATCTATTAGGAAATACAAAAAAAAAAAATTATTAATTATAAACTATTCTGAAGCAAACATCATCGATCAAAATACCTCAAGGTATTTGATAGCTGGATGGATTGGGGTATATTTGATTTATAAAAGTACGAAATAATTTAAGATCTTATCATACCTGCTCTCATTATTTTGTATAATTCCGAACCATCAAACAGAATTCATTGATTATATGACGAATCATCAGTAGAAAGAAAAAATTCCTTAATTCTATGATTAAATGAACATATACATTAGTTTATTGAATTTAATTTCATTGAACGCTTAACGATATCATCTATTAAATTTTATTAGCAAAAATGAGTAATGCGTAGGATTATAATATCAATGACTGCATTTATAAAAATAAATTTCACTACCTTTATTTAAATTGAACGTATTGTTAATAATTTTTAAATTCATCACATTCAGTTCACAAATTTTCAAAACGTTAATTATTTTATATTATTTATTATATATTATTATTATATTATATTATTTTAATAATAAAGTAATGTTACCGATTTTTAAAAAAAAAATTTGCTACCCTGAAAATTTTTTTGTCCACGTTTCATGACTAAAAGATATTAGAATCTCTTTATATAAGATGTCCCAACCAATATAAAATCAATCAATAATACTCTCTGCTTGCTGTGATTTTAATTTATTATTATTATTATTTTTATTTGCCTCGATTCAACTTAACTTAACGCTAATATATTATATTTAAGAGATCAGTCTTTTCAATTGACTATACAGCTTTTGATAATAATTTCAGTACGAGAAAACTTAAGTAATAAATCGAAAAATTGGGTAAAGGAAAAATGGCGAAAAAAAACCTCTATGAAGTACAATTTTTTCTTATATCTAAAACTTAACCTAGTAATTGTTAACAAGTAAAACTTATAATATTGTTACGTGTAAGCCTGGCAACCGCGCAACCGTGCAACTCGATCGTTTCACATAATGAAAACAACAACAACAACAACCGAATACATAGTTGCAAAATAACCCAATCAGAAACCTAGAAGTAAATAAAGCGAAACAACACGATTGTATCTCCCTTCTTATCGAATGCTCTCCAATATACTAGAATCCTCTGCACACACCACTGAACGAAGATCGAAATCGAAAGCTCCAAAGCTTTCGAGAAGATTCCACAACTGAACGAACATTCAAGTACATCCTAGACTGCAACCGGCTAGTATATAAGCAGGTGAAGCGAAGAGACAGTAATTTTTATTACGTCGACGGTGACAGCCAGCGTGTATACGCGACCGTGTTGAGAGAGAACGAAAGTGAACGAGTCAAGCGGTATATGGTATAAGCGGGCGGTATTGCCATATAGTGCGAATTATTTTGCGAATAGAATTTAAAGTGCGATTAATAAACAATCACTTATTTTTATTTTAACCGAATTGTGTTTTACTTGAAATCCCGGCGAAACCCTAGCTCGCAACAATATTAAATATGTTTAATTATTATTAATTAATTCATTAATAAGATTGTGTTCAGAAAATTCAATTTTATTGATAAATTTTTGATATAAAGATTTTACTTTTAATATGTTCTACCTTAGCTAAAGAATATAATCAATATAATCAAGTTGTGTATCATTTTAAGAATTTTATTTTGAGCAATTTGTAACTTATTAATGTGGGTTTGAGCACAATCCTTCCAAACGACGCCACCATATAAAAGAATAGGTTGAAATATCATTGATAATAGGAGGAGCTTGTTTTCTAAACTTAAATCTGATTTCCTATTAATAAATGGATACATTACTTTAACGAGTTTGTACACTCTACTAACGGTATCAGTGATATGATCCTTAAAAGTCAGTTTCTTTTCGAAAATAAATCCCAAATATTTAATATTATTACTCCAAGTAGTTTCAGCTTCGCTAACTGTTATATAGTTGATTGCGGGTATGTAAGGAATAACTCTGCGTCTAGTGAAAAAGATTGCTTGGGTTTTGGCAGAATTCATTTTGATTTTCCATTTGCACATATACTTCATAACTGTCTCAAGCACCCGTTCTAATGAGCTAACGTACCAGAGCAGTAGATAGTAGTATCGTCAACGAAAAAAACAGTTGGCTGGGTGTGGAAAATCAGCAGTGTAGATCAAATACAAAATTGGTCCTAATACTGAACTTTGAGGTACTCCTGCAAGTATTTCCCTTCTGCTTGAAAGATGGTTGAGTATTGAAACCTCAAAAGATTGGTTGGCCAGAAAACTACTAATTATCTTGACGAGGCATTTGGGAAAATTGAATTCGATCAGCTTGTAAATAAGTGCTTTGTGCCAAACGCGATCGAACGCTTTTTCGATGTCCAACGATACTAGCGCCATTGATTTTTTTGAATTTAAACATCTATGAATTGCTTGCTTAATTCTCATAAGTTGATGTATGGTTGAGTGGTTTTTTCCTGAAACCAAACTGTTCATCTATTATAATCTTTGAATAATCTATGAACTCTAAGATTCTTTCAAATAATTTCCCTAGATTAATTAGGAGGCTAATGGGTCTGTAACTGGATCCAGAATTTGCCGGTTTTTTATGTTTTAGGATAGGAACAATTTTTGCACATTTCCATGCTGCAGGAAAATATCTCAGCTTTAAGCAACCGTTTAAAATATGAGATAAAAGAATAAGACCTTTTTTAGATATATTTTTTAAGCATACGTTGGATATGTTGTCGTGACCAGTAGACAGTTTAGGTTTCAGAAGGCGAAGTTGTTCCTTATTGTCCTTAGGTTTAATCAGTCGTATCATTTCATCACCATTGGCATTATGAAACAACTTCACCTTTTTTTCTACCATACGTTCTGTAGATTTATCGGAAAGGTTATTGTCTGTGCAAAAATATTAGCTAAATGTTCTGACTTCTCTTCTCGTGTAACGTGAAGATTATTGCCTTCTTTCAATGGCGGAATGGGTACTTTTCGTTTTTTGATCACTTTAACAATATTCCAGAATGGCTTAGATGCTTTGTTCAGGCTAGCTAGAGTATGATTCCAGCTTTTATTTATATGTATAGTATAGTCAATTCGCATATGAGACCATTCAGAGACTTCCATGAAGATTTATAAATTGGATTTCTTGTTCTCAGCCAATTCCGCCCTAGTGTGTTTCTTCGCTACATTAATAGTCTAATTTCGAAAGGAAGAGGACTTACTACCTTATGAGAAACAATGCTTTTGGGAACATAACGATGAACGGTTGAATTTATACTTTAGTTTAACTCGTTTATTAGTAAGTCTATATCATTGGAGCAAGATAAGTTGTCCAAGCTCAAATTGGGAAGTTTTATGTTCGAGTTCATGATACTTCTAAATAGGTTCCAGCTGGTTTTATTATAGTTGTATGAAAACGCTTTTTCTTTTAATTATTTTGCCGAGATCATGCTAAATATAACAGGCAAATGATCTGATGAAAGTTCATCTAACAAACAAACTACCATTTGAATATAGCACTATATCCAAAGTGGAGGGAAGGTGTTTTTTGGAACACGGAATATAAGTTGGATATTTTGGGAATAAAAGTGATACTGGATAAGTTTGCAGAAAGCTATGTAAAATACATCCCCAGCTATTTTCCACCCCCAAACTTGGTGCCTGCAATTAAGATCTCCACCAATTACAAACTTCCCTTTCAGAGAAAGTAATTTTAATTTAAAAATCTTAAATATAGTTAGGTTAGAGTTACAGACCATTGTGACATTTAATTGCATTGATCAGTATGTATTTAATACGTTTAAGTATTAAAACGAAAAAAGTTTTTAGATAACAGAAACGATGATATCGTCGTTCTCAGATGCGAAAATGATTTTAGATTTTAGAAGAATTTTTGCATTTTTCAAAATATTCTTTTTATTCAATTTACAATACCTTAACGTTTCTGTGTTTTTTTACAGTAAGGATTGGTTCATTATTTATTATAAAATTTTCATAAATCTATAGATGTTTAGATTGAAGAAATTAAATTGATGGTAAATTAAATTTAGAATATTCAGAATTTAAATGATAAAATGTAAGTTATTATTAATAAACTAAATTGTTAGAATATAAGTGTGTAGTGAACACAAATGAATAATAAAAAGTATAATAATTAAAATCCTTACGTGATTTCAATTGTTTATTATATTGTTGCGAGCTAGGGGTTCGCCGGGATTTCAAGTGAAACACAATTCGGTTAAAATAAAAATAAATGATAATTTATTTAATCGCACTATTAATTCACAGAATTATATTCGCACTGTATGGCAGCACTTCCCGCTTATTCCATATATCGCTTGACTCGTTCACTTTCGTTCTCTCTCAACACGGTTGCGTGTACCCGCTGTCTGTCACAGTCGCCGTAATCAAAATTACTGTGTCTTCGCTGAGAGCTTCACCTGCTTATATACTAGCCGGTTGCAGTCTAGGATGTTCTTGAATCTTCGATGCTTGTGGAATCTTCTCGAAAGCTTTAGAGCTTTCGATTTCGATCTTCGTTCAGTGTAGAACCTTCTCGAAAGCTTTAGAGCTTCGTTCAGTGGTGTGTGCAGAAGATTCAAGTGAGCTTGAGATCTTTCGACTTTGATTCTAATTGGATTCTAGTACATTGGAGAGCATTCGATAAGAAGAGAGATACAACCGTGCTGTTTCGCCTTATTTCTGGTTGGGTTATTTTTCAACTAGGTACTCGGTTGTTGTTGTTTTCATTATGTGAAACGATCGAGTTGCACGGTTGCGCGGTTGCCAGGTTTACACGTAACAATATATCTAAATTATGAAGTATACAGACGTGAACCTACCTTCTGATGTAATAAATTGAGTTAATTTTGGGATCCAACGCTTGGTTTCATATTTCTTTAATTGTAAATTATCAAAGCTTTAAGTCTCTCTTGAGTAAAGACTATATGTATAGTATTTAAATGGAACATGTACTCGTATATCCATTAAAACTGAGGTGATGAATTGCAATAGGCCACATCGATTTAAAATACATTTTCGGACAATTGTCTTAAACGATTTTGACTTGCTGCAAAAATTTGTCCTGTAGATTATGAATCACCCGGTATAACTTGACAATTTTCTTGTTTCATTCTAAGAGACGTATGCTAAGATATAACTAATTATAACAGTTTCTGACTTCAGGCATAGATGATTCCAGTCTCAGCTAAATTTAGGTTTGTGTCTTTGCTTAACTCGACTTGATTTAATACAGCTGACGAAGTCAAGAATAGAATAGACCTAAATAAAGAAGTGCAACATCACGTGCAAATTTTTCCATGCAAACTTTGATGAATCATGAGGTAAGATGCTGACCATTTGAACGATTTATCTTAACACCAAATTAAAAATGTCTCTATATAGTATAAAAGTTTCACTAGTTAATCGATTTCCTACCAATGAATCATTCAGTAGACTTGAATAGTTTTCAACCTTTTCCTTATTCTTCATTTAACCAATATAAATCCCGGAAATTACCAAGTGACAAGATGACTGATATATGTGGCTTTGATTGTTCAATAATTAATCTGGGCAATATTCGAAGTATGAGTGAGAACCACTTCCATGATGAAGCTAATCAGAGTATCTTCAGTCCTCAAGTAGATTGTATACCCACGTTATAACATACAATCAATCATAAGATCCTTTAATCACTTGATGGTTATCAATCTTATGGAGGGTACAACATTTTAACCTCAACTTAATGACATCTGCTCATAATTTGTACAATGTACATATTTTCAAAACCTGTAGACAGATTTAAGATTAGTTTGATTAGATTATAAGATGATTGACTTAATGATGAATGTCTGTAATGGGGTCTAATCTGAATGATTAAACACTTATGGCTTCAAGTTTATAGAAAATAATTAACTGGCTAATTACTTTGAGTACAAGCAATTAGTTAGGAAACATCGTAACCACTTACAATGAGTCTATTAGGAAAAACTCCGAGTTCAAACTTTGCACGGATTGTTTTCGTAAGAAGTCTTTAAAAAAAAGCCCCTTGCATTTGCTTAATTTTGCAAAAAATTTGTTTACGTTTTTAGCAGAAAGTTACCGAAGCTAAAAACAGTATCGAACTATCGTTTTGGAAACCTGTAAATCAAACGTCCTTAGTAATCGTGCCAACCGATATGCGTGAAATAATTTAAAACTATGACCTAAAACTAATCGACTCCTTCAGATATTACTGCCGACAAAACTATCGAGCTCTCGAAGGTTTAACCATGGGCAAGCCAACCAAGCGAATAGAGCAATTTTGATAAAAAAAAAATTTTCGTCATTTCAAAGAAAAGTTATTGTCGAATATTTTACCATACTTTAATATAATTCGAAGAAGGAAATTTTCTATGATTATTACGTCGGAAAATATCAACCGCTTTCAGGACGTTTACTTTAAACGCTCTCTAATGAGTAAGTACAGAGTTTTGACGAAGCTGGACACTGCCGAATGAAGACAAACACAATTTTCAAGTGGGTAAAAATTGTTCATCTTTGTTATACTCAATAGTTTAGATTCACATTGATGTTAGTCGAGTAATGTTTTCCTTCAGTTGAAGTGAATCCGGTACTCGTCTTTCACAGACTGCTCTAACATTGAAAACTATAATGCATCCTAACAAAAATTTTACCTACTATCATATATACACAAATTTTACATCGACATTTGTATGGTAACTACTTATTAAAGTTGTGAAGAAATTTCCAAAAAACTGTGTCTGCTTATACATTTTTACGGTTTGGCGCTAGTTAAGAAATGAAATAGTTTGATCGCGTGCCGTATACGCCGAATACGCCTAAATTTATTAGACTTTAGCGATACGAGTTTAAAATGTTCACTGTGAGTGAACTGGGTGAAGTGGCTCAGTCTATTTGAAATGATTTTTTTTCGTGTGTAAGTCCCCAGCAAAAGGACGAAGAATTATCAGAAAATAAAATATTCTCCGGCGGTATTAATGTATGGTTGAGGGGTCAATTTCAACAAATTTTTAACATTACAATTAAATTGAATTTTTTTTGATAAACAACAATTTTTCTTTTAAATTTTGGGAGTGGGTATATTTGTGGACACCATGTCTGATATTTTGGAAACCGTTTCACCGAACCACTCAAATTTTATTTACACTTTAGAGATACGTTCACCAAATGGAGTGGGGTAGTTTAAGCGCTTTAAGCAATAATTGGATATTTTTTATATCAAATTTAGGACTTATTCCAGAGCGATCAAACTGTGTAATAACAGTCACAACTATTTTATTTTTTGTGTAGAAGTTTAGAACTAATAAAGTTGACCGAGTGATTAGATTTTTTATTTATTTAGTTTTTCGATTTGAGTAAAAACATTCAGGACAAATATCGACATAGTACCTAAGGGACTAAACAAATTATGAAAATGATTTTTAGGCACTCTTATTGGAAGTTTACTAGGAAAAGAAAGACTGAAGGTCTAGTGTTACCAATGCTGAAGAGTGAAACAATTCAGCTCTCGGAGAAAGTCAAGTTTCTTGGAATTATCTTGGATAACAAGCTTCTCAGGAAGGAACATATAGATACAAAGACGACAAACATTCTGGCAGGGGCTGAGAGCTTTTGGCAGAAAATGGGGTCTTAGGCCTTCAATAGTATATTGGCTCTATACAGCCGACTGGCGACCACAGGAACTCTTTCGCCCTAGAAAAACATTCTTCGGTATATCAAGCTGAAGTATATGCGATCCTTAAGGCAGGAGAATGGATTATAGAGGGAAGATGGATAGACAGGCTGATCTGCATTTGCAGTCATGCCGCTTTACAATCCCTAGATAATCCAATCGTCTTTTTGAAAATGGTACGTGAGTGTAAAGAACGGTTGAATTCTGTTAGCAGATTCAATGACTTAAAGTTCATATGGGTTCCAGGCCACCAGGGTATAAATGGCAATGATATAGCTGATGCATTAGCAAAGGCTGGATCGGAGTCAGCCATGGTCGGACCAGAACCAGTTTTCGGTGTGCCGGTTGCCTCTGTTAGGGCTGCCATTGCTGAGTGGGTGAGTAAATCACACATTGAAAGATGGCGGCTTCTTCCGGGAATGCGTCAGACCAGAAACCTTGTTGAGGGACCAAGTGGACGAACCGCTGTTTTCCTTCTCAAACTAAGCAGAAAGGAATGTGGTAGTATGGTTGGTGTTCTCACAGGACATAACTCGTGTGGTCTATACATGGTCAGATTAAGAATCATTGACGACCCCATGTGCACTGCTTGCGACGAGAGTGACGACACAATGGAACATTTCCTTCCAGAGTGTCCAGCTTACTCTATTGCGAGAATGCACGTATACGGAGTTGATGTAATTAGTATGGAAGAACGCCGCTCTCGCTCCCTGCCTGAGCACTTGCAATTCGTAAGAAGAACGAAAAATTTCGTCTTTGTTGGCCATGTTGGCCTAAGTGCTGAAGATCCCCACACCAAACAACAACAAGAAGATATGTCGGAATTCGTAAGAGCGTACTGAATCGTTCGCTAAGAAATTAAATATTTCAAAATTAACTCAATATTTTATTAAACCTGACACCCTCTTGGAGATTTTATTTAAAAATGCCTGGATCTGATCCTTGGCGATTAAAAACCTTGGAAGTAAGAGCGCATTCGATATCTCATAAGATCTAAGAAATATGCTGGATTCGTGAAAACCTACTCAAATAATTAGCTTTGAATATCGAAAATTGGAATAAAATTTCTATACGTTAATATAAATAGCTCGCTGAAGTAACTGAAAAAAATTTGGCAATGGTCTGGGCGAAACTTTATTATTTTTCGGATCAAAGTTCAGGAGCGGTCAAGGTCGGAGTATATCATGAGTTGTTTCGAGATTATTAGATTTCTTGGAAAATTAATTTTGTTCTTAAAATAAAAATATTTCAAATAGAGATGTTTAGCCGATTAAACAATGAAAAAGTCCGTGTAGACTATTCGAATTTCGGTATATTATGTACACTAAAAGCCCATAGAAGTAAAAACGAATTTGTTGCCTTATCAGAGTTAAGAGATATGACGAATTGTTAAAACGTATACAACCCATTACTTCCACTTGGGGTTTAAATTTCGAAAAAATTGTGAAACAGGTTTTCAGACGATTTCATAAAAAGCAACTTGATATCTTATGAGACACGAGGGATTTTGAAAAATTTGTGAAAACGTAAGCAAACCCTCTGCACCCCCTTGGTTCTTGAAATTCGGAAAATCGTGAAATTGATTTTTAGGTCATTACATCAAATGCCGTAATAACCAATTTTATATCTCATCAGAACTAAGGGATGTCCAAGATTGTGAAAACATATGTAAACCCTTGGGGTTTGAATATCCAAAAATTGAGAAATGGGTTTGTAGGCGATTATACAAAAAGTCTGTAGAAGTGAATAGCGACCTAATATCTCATCAAACCTAAGAAATATGTCGAAGCTTTGAAAAGCATACAACCCCCTTACACCCTTAGGTTTGAATATCTAAAAATACTAAATTTTTGGAGCTTATATAGGAAACCTTAGGAAGTAAAAATGAATTCGATATATCATCACATCTAAGCAATATCTAAGAATCTGTGAAAACATATGCAACCTCCTTACACCCACTTGAGGGTTGGATATCCAAAAATCCTGAAAGGAGTTAATAGATAAATATGAAGACAGAACGAGAAAGTAAAAACCAATCCAATTTCTTATCACTTCTAAAAGATATGACGAAATTCGTGAAAACGTGTTCAACCCTTTTATACCCTCTTAGGGGTTGAAAAAGGAAAAAAACGTAAAAGCAAGTTTTAGGCGATTACTAATCAAGCCCATGAAAGTGAAAATATACTATTCGATATCGATCAGGGGGATACGGCTGAATTCGTGAAAAACTGTACAACCCTTTTACACCCTCTTAGGGGTCGAATTTTAAAAAATCCTGAAAACGCTTTCTAGGTAATTATATGAAGAAGCCGCATAATAAAAATTAATTCAATATTTGGGAATACCTACTAGATATGACGAAAATCGTGAAAATATATGCATTCCATTTTCACTGATCATTTTTCCGCCCCCTTCCGAACGCCAATGGATATTTGACATTTTTTTTATTTAAACTAATTTTCTAGTTGTTTCACATATACATACCGAGTTTCAACTTTGTAGCATAAGCCGTTCTATAAATAGGAAAAACACTCCCCACCCCCGTACCATACTATCCGTATAAAAAATCATATTTTTTCAACATGCTACTACTACATGTCTATCCAAATACAAAGTTTTACTTTTAAATCATTATCGGTTCTCGAGATATAAAATTCGAAACTTTCTCTTTTTCACCCTCCCACACCCTCACCCTCTACACCACCACCACAAAACTTCTTCCTTCAGATAGGGGTCTAATAGGCCTACTTCTGGTAAAAATTCTAAGCAACTATCTTACACCGTTCTTGAGATATGAGACGTGATTTTTTAGAAAAATTCTTATCCCCTCCACATCCATGCTCCACCTCCATTTTAAAAAATTTTACGTTCATCTAACTTTATTTGTCAACCTTTATACTGAAACCGAATTTTATTTTTCTAGTGTAATTGGTTCGTGAGATAATCTAAAGTTGTTCACCGACACCCCCGCACGCTACTGCCCCCACTCAAAAATTTCTTTTTGATCTATTCGACTAGTATACCGACAGGTATTCATTAAGTTTTAATTTCGTGACATTAACAGTTTAGGAGATATAGATTTTAGAGTGTCTCAATCTCGGGTTTCGAGCGTCTCGGACGCATTATTTTCCCCCCACTAATTCACCCCTTTACCCATGTCGGGAATTTTTTTGCAAATATATCCACTATTGAAACTCTATATAAATTCCAAGTTTCAGTTTCGTAGCATAAGCGGTTGCTGGGATCTAGAAATCAAAATCTTTCGTCTAAAACGCTTCCCCTACCTCCCCCCTCACACTCCCACCCCTCAGAACTTGATGACTTCAAGGGGCCTACCCAGTCTACCCATGAAAAAAAATTCAACTAAATAGCTCATAGATTTTGGGCGCTACGAGCCTTTAAACAATTTTACGTACACAGGTCGACGTACGGCGTACGGCGGACAGACGGACTGACATTTTTTTTGTTGCTTTTTTCGTATCTACTAGTCATGAAACGTGAAAAAAAAATTTCAGGGTAGCAAATTTTTTTCGATCACAATAGTATAGTGTTATTGAAATAATAAAGTGAATCTGTTCGATATCTCATCAAATCTAAGAGATATGTCGGAATTCGTAAAAGCGTACTGAATCTTTTTGCACCACCCTTAGAGTTAAATATTTCAAAATTTACTCAATATTTTATTAAATGTTACACATCCTTGCAGATCCTTGACGATTAAAGACCTTGAAAGTAATAGCGAATTTGATATCTCATTAGACCTAAGAAATATGTCGAAATTCGTGAAAATCTACACATATAACTGGCGGTGAATATCAAAAATTAGAATAAAATTTCTATGCGTTAATATAAATAGCTGGCAGAAGTATCTGAAGAAAACAGACCTTAATTATATTACAAATTTCGTGAAATGTATATAACCCCTTTTCACGGATAGTGTTTTCGTCCTCTCCTTCTCCGCACGCCAATGAAAATCGAATTTGTTTGCTTACATTTCGTACTACATATACATACTCGTATACATACCAAATTTGAACTTTCTAGCATAAGTTGTTTCTGTGATCCACCTGCAGCCCCAGTACCTAATACCACTATCAACATATTTTTCGAGTGCGAACCTTTAGTGAATCTACGACGACAACTCTTAACTTTCTATCCTTAGCGATTGCTTAGAAATCAAAATCACAATTTTTTTTTGCTTTCTACCCTCTTCCTTCCTCATCACCTAAACCCCACCCTCACAAGTTTTTCTCTGCCAGAGCTCCACTGGCCCTAAATCTTCTAAGTATTTTATTTCTTAAACAGTTCTTGGAATATAAAAATTCATTTCACTTCACTATTAGAACTTTGTATTAATTCCAAGTTTCAGCTTCCTAGCCTAAGCCGTTCCTAAATACAGAAATTAAATTTTTTCGCCCAAAACGCTCCTTCTATTTCCCTTTTAACACCACCAATTCCACAAAATTCACCACTTAAAAGTGTAAGGACGGAAACTTTTTGAAATTTCCATCCACACCAATCGCCTAAGGAACAAGTACAAGGAGAATTAAACAACATAGGATTAAGTACATGAAGTATAACTTAGGATTACGGAACATCATGAATTGCCAAGAACATAGGATTAGGTACACAAATTAAAGACTCGGGGTTACATAAAAACACGTAACAGAGAACATAGAACCCGAAATACATTAAAACAAAGGACATAAAACACAAACAAAGCTGAAACACAGCACCAAGAATTGGGGATCTACCTGGAAAAAGGTCAGCGGGGTCACAAAAGCGTCCCAGCGACGCGATGCGACAGAAAACCCGCCGACAAGTATACGAAATCCCAGCGGGGCTATATACCGAGATAAGCATACACCGGCCGCGAATTATAAAAAGGCAAAATTTCTCCCATACGAAATTTATTCTATAACATAATTCATGGATAGCGAATGTTTGTCACTAAATATATACGAGAACGAATCGATCAGTGGTCAGTCGGTCGGGGAGTCAGTCGGCAGTACTCATGCTGTGCCGAAGATAGTGGAGTTGTACTTCCTTTCTTTGAAACAGTATTGAGAAACTGAGCTCGATCGATTCAACTTGTGCTATTGCTCTTGTGGAGTTGTACTTCCATCAATAAGCAAGTCTGAATCGAACGAAGAACTGAGCAAGGAAGACGACGACGACGAAGCAGCGCAAGTCAACGCAGCCAGGCGTAGCAGTGCAGGAAGCCAAGTGACCACGACGCCGAAGCAACGCAGTCAGTGCAGGAAGCCAAGTGACCACGACGCCGAAGCAACGCAGTCAGCGCAGGAAGCCAAGAGACCACGACGCCGAAGCAACGCAGCCAACGCAGCAGGACGCAGTAGCAGCAGGAAGCCAAGAGGATACAACGTCGAAGCAACGCAGCCAACGCAGCAGGACGCAGTAGCAGCAGGAAGCCAAGAGGATACAACGTCGAAGCAACGCAGTCAGCGTAAGCCAACGTAGCAGGACACAGTAGCAGCAGGAAGCCGAGAGGAGACAACGTCGAAGCAGCGCAGTCAACGCAAGCTAACGCAGCAGGACGCAGTAGCAGCAGGAAGCCAAGAGGATACAACGTCGAAGCAACGCAGTCAGCGTAAGCCAACGCAACAGGACACAGTAGCAGCAGGAAGCCAAGCGGAGACAACGTCGAAGCAACGCAGTCAGCGCAAGCTAACGCAGCAGGACGCAGTAGCTGCAGGGAGCCGAGAGACGACGAGCAGAGCAGAACAAGCCACGACAAGCAGAGCAAGCCACGCAAGTAAGCCACGCATGTAAGCCACGCAAGTAAGCCACGCAAGTAAGCCACGCAAGCAAGCCACGCCGAGCAGCGGAGTAAGTCAAGCCACAAGGAACTACGCGACGTTGAGCGAGGTAGCGACAATCCCAGCAACGGAGCGAACCAAGCGGCGATGAACGAAGCAGCGGAGTAAAGTCAAGCAGTGGCAGGCCAAACGGCAGCGGTACGTAGCGAACCACGACGAGCAGAGCAGAACAAGCCACGACAAGCAGAGCAAGCCACGCAAGCAAGCCACGCCGAGCAGCGGAGTAAGTCAAGCCACAAGGAACTACGCGACGTTGAGCGAGGTAGCGACAATCCCAGCAACGGAGCGGACCAAGCGGCGATGAACGAAGCAGCGGAGTAAAGCCAAGCAGTGACAGGCCAAACAGCAGCGGTACGTAGCGAGCCACGACGAGCAGAGCAGAACAAGCCACGACAAGCAGAGCAAGCCACGCAAGCAAGCCAACGCAGCAAGCCACGCCGAGCAGCGGAGTAAGTCAAGCCACAAGGAACTACGCGACGTTGAGCGAGGTAGCGACAATCCCAGCAACGGAGCGAACCAAGTGGCGATGAACGAAGCAGCGGAGTAAAGCCAAGCAATGACAGGCCAAAACGGCGAAGCAAGCCACGCAGCGACATACCATGCAGAGAAAAGCCAAGCAGCGAAGGACGACGCGATGTTGGGCCCGGTAGTGACAATCCGAGCAACAGAGCAGACCGACCAGTGATGAGCCAAGCAGCAAAGGACCACGCGACGTTGAGCCAGGTAGCAGCAAATCAAGCAACGAAGCCAACCTAGCAGCGACAAACAGAACAGCATAATGGGCATGTTGAGCAGAGGCGGCGATCAGTAGCGAGTCAAGGCGAGTAGAGCAGACGCGCGGAGGCGAACAAGAAGGAAACCAGGAGCGGAGTTGAATGACGCAACGAGCAAGAATCATTGAAATTTGAATTTGGAATTGAACATATATTATATTTAACGAATAAAGTGAAGTCCTAATATCAAATAAATGTTTTGTAACGAATCCCGGCACCCGATGAGCCTACCCCGGAAATTCGAGTCGTTACAAAAGTGATCAACCAATCTACTCACAAAAAAAAAGTTAACTTTGTATCCCACGGATTTGTGGGCTACCAGCCTTCAAACGGTTTGCCTACGGAGTATACGGTGGACGGACGGACATTTTTTCCTTTTTTGGGTCTAATAGTGAAAACACAAAATTTCATGGTGGCAAATTTTTTTAAATTTCAGCTCAATCCCAACACTTTATAGTTAAAAACTAATAAAGTAAAATTTGCCAACAGTCTGGGCGCAACATTTGTTACAGTTCTATTAGAAACACTCTTCAATCACAGATTTTTGCAGTATCATAAGTCCAACTGGAGGTAGACGTTACTCAAGTAGTATCAACGGAATTTTAAGCCATTGAGTATAACAATGGCGAAAAAATTTTAAATTAAGACGCAAGTTGAAAACATTATACTGTTTGTGCCATCGGCTTCTTTTTGCATCTTTAGTTACACAGGAATATTATTCTTAGAGACTGCATTAAGTGCTCCATTTAAACAACAATAAGTGTTCTTAGGCCATTAGTTCCATTAAAAAGTAGAGAACAAGTATTAGAAAAGTTTGGCTGTTCTCACTCCAAACTATTTCAGGCATCTTACTCCCATTTATTCCACAAATATCTTTGCTCAAATGACATTAACAATTAGTAAAATTAATATTTGCCCTGTTTCCACGAGTATCGTTCGAGAAACAAGTATTCGGGACATAACCAATTAGGTAGGTTTTAATCGCTATTTTCGGAAAATAGCGTACCCCAAAGAGTTCCTAATGAGTAAACCTCATTAATTTTGTGTTCAATACGTTGGAAAGTATCCGAATTTGTTTTCCTCTCGACATCATCCAGTCCGTGTGCCTTTTAATTACTCCTTAGGCTTTGCTTCAAGTCCCTTTGTTGAGGACATTTTGCTTGTATTGTCTGCACAATTATTTGAGCCGAGGGTTGCTCTCGTCGTCGAAAAGTAAGTTTGCTCGTTACGCAAATTGAAATTTTCGGGTAAGCAATATTTATAAGAGTTTTATAAGATGGGCGACGACGGGGGTGGTTTCAAGTGTTGAAAGCTGTATAGAAACTTGCTAATTTTCGTCCAGAAATAATATTTTTGATGCCGGGCGCACAGCCACGTAATTAAATGAATAAAAATCCCTTCGTTGAAGGACAGGTTCCGGTTTGGTAGCCTATTGGAATGGCGCCTTTCTTAGCGAATAATGTTTGTATATTTTCGAAATTAAACGTAAACCCTCCGATAGCCCCAAGTATAACTTTCGAATATAAGAATTAAATGGAAAAGTTTTTTTTTTCTCTCTGAAAAACCATTTTCTTTTCGGTGAGAAATAATTAAAAACGCGTCAAAAGGTCGACGGTATACGATTTGGAAGCAAGAACCTTCTGCTTAAAACGCATGTAAAATGTAAATTTAGAATATGACGGCACGGAAATTAAGGGAAGTTTCCTGTTTTTTTTTCAACTTTCTACGATATTAATTTGTAAATTCTGCTCTTAGGCACTTGAACATGTTGCGTTAATAAATCCCAGTAGAATTTCTGATTTTATAAATTTCCACCCTTAGGTTCTACTCGAAAATCTCTTCATTGTGGATGGAGTTCGAACTAAACAAACTCCTACCCCTCGGTTATGACTAAAACCAGAAGCTGTCTGGTTCGCAAACATTCGATAGTTTCTCAGCATACACACGACCCCCATATTGAGGTATTATGGGGGTGGTGTATTTTCAATTTTATGGCGGACCCCGAGTGCCTGGAAAATGTGAACATGAAACATTTTCCGTACGTTTACTGCCATCTTGGCAGGCATATTTAGATCTTGACTTTCCCAAGACATCCTTTTCGGATAGACGACTCGGTTTTTAGGTCTTCTTTCGAAGATGTTTGTTTACTGTCAGGCGAGAAGATTTATGACACCTTGGAAACATCCACCACGCAACGAGTACGGAATGGAATGTGTCCAGATAGGGCGGAATATAGGGTTAATGTTAATGATAACACATAAACCTTGTTCTTCCGTGAGATATCGCCCTCGAAAGGGAGAAGGACATCGATAAAACAGAACTTTTTTAACCTTATGTTCGCAATATGAGATGTATGAGATTCTTGGTCTAAAATACCATAAATCTGGTTGCCGTCAAGGAGAAACTTTATACGGAATTATAGCGATATTTTTTACTTGTTTATTTCGTATCAAATTTAAACTACGAGAAGTTACACAACAAGTTTATCGCTTTGTTTTTCTGTACTAATGATTGTTCTGGTCCAAGTATTTATGGATATTTTATGATTCATGGTTTTTCTCACTCTTACTGTACGGACGTGTGTTTTTCACATCTGCGAATATAGTTTTAGGCGTTGTTATTGACGTACGGGAGAGAGGCCCCGAAAAGTGGACATTTTCGCATGTAGCTCAGGAATCGCTTACGCTAAAAAGTTGAAGTTTTCAACATCATCATCATCAACGGCGCGACAGTCCAAATCGGGCAATGGTCTCTTGTTGTTCTTCAGGCTTCTGGACAATGTTCTTTTTTCCTGTGATGTGTTCATCAACTTATGCGACTTTACTAACTTCATTGCTAACTTCTCACTTGATAATCGCTTATCGGTCACACTATCTACACTGACTTCTCCAAGGCATTCGATACTGTCAATATATATCTGGTTCCCTACTAAATGTACTAGTTTCGTATATCTCGGACCGGAAGATGCGTGTTGTTTTCAGAGGAAAATTTTCAGACGAGTTTCATGCAACATCAGGTGTTCCTCAGGGATCTATTTTGGGACCACTACTATTTAACCTCTTCATAAATGATCTTCTACTTAACATCTCGTCGCATTGCCTTCTATATGCCGATGACCTTAAGTTATTTCGGGCAATAAGGTCCACTGAGGACTGTATACGCCTGCAATCAGATTTAAACTATCTGTCACAGTGGTACGACCTTAATGACATGTCTCTAAACATCAATAAATGTTTTTCTATGTACTTTTCTCTGAAAATTAATCCCCCGGTATTTACCTATTCTCTAAACGAATCTCCACTCTCCGTTGTCACCACTATGAAGGATCTAGGGGTAACATTTGACCCCTAATTAAAATTTGTTGACCATATCACTGATATTGTAAACAAAGCTTTCCGTCTCTCAAGTTTTGTTCTACGTGTATCATCCTCTTTTATACGTCTTAGTACCGCTTTGTTGTTATTTTCCTCCCTTGTTCTTAGTGTCTTAGAGTACTATGTTCTATAGTATGGAATCCGCATCATAACTATCTAATTAATTTAATTGAAAGCGTTCAACGCAGATTTACGCGATACCTTTTCTATCGTCATCACATACCATATCTTGACTACAATTCAAGGCTGTTATTACTTCACCTTCATCCTTTAATCACGCGTCGCACTTACCTTGACCTATGTTTTCTATACAAGCTCGTGAATAATGTTCCCGGAGTTCTCCTAGTTAAAGAGTTATCACACAGGACAAGTGCAGTTCCAACCAGAAACTGTAACATCTTACAGCCTCCTCGCGCCTTTTTGGATGTTAACTACTTTTCGCCACTAGTAAGACTTCAGAGAACATATGACACTCTACAACTCGGATCTCTGTCCACCTCTTATACATCTTTTATTATTAAATTGAAACATGCGCTTTTTACAAACTAGTTTTTTCTTTTGTCAATTTTTAATTTCTAAGCTGTTGTATTAGTAAAATCATTATATTTTGTCTCAATAGCTTTTAAAAAAAATAAAAAAAAATAAAATAAAATGTGTTGTCGGCGCCTCGCACAACCCCCGACTTGGAGGGTCAGTCCTACTTATTTACCCTGATTGGAAAAGGGTGGGAACTCCAACATGTCACGTAACTATGACATGTTGGAGTTCTGCCAACTATATCATACTTTTTGATTACTTCCTCAGGCGCATTGGTGTTACTGGCTAATCAGGCTAGGTTAGGTTAGACTTAGAAGGGTGCACTCAAAGAAAAAATATGATTATGTCCACCATATTTTGGGAGAACCTTACTATGATTGAGGTTGTAGTTGCCACAATCATGTTACAACATGTAACACAGTTGTACTAACTGAATGTATGTTTGTAATAACTATAGGTCTATAGCAAAAATTTTACAACTTAGTTACTAGAACTATGGTGTTTGATTTTAGGAAACATACAATGTTTGTCTCAAACAAAATTATGATTGTAGAAACCTAGGTGTGTGATTCACGCAACTTTCTTTTTTAATAGAACGGTTACGCCAATCATAAAAATCCTGTGACATGGTTACTTGAAACATAGTTAAGTTTTTAGAAAACATGTTATGTTTGGCTCAAACAAAATTATGGTTGTGAAAACCTAGTTGTGTGATTAACGCAAACATCTTTTTTTAATAAAACGATTACACCAATCATAAAAATTCTGTAACATAGTTACTAGAAACATAGTTATGTTTTTAGGAAACATGTTATGTTGTGGAAACCTAGATATGTGATTCACTCAACCTTCTTATTTATTAGAACGGTTACGCCAATCATAAACATTATGTGACATGGTTCCTAGAAATATATAATGAAAGTATAAAAATTCCCAGAGATATGAATTTTCAAAGAGTATTCGGACACCATTTTTGAGCAAACTTTAACGTACTTTCACATACTATAACTAACAAAAAAAATTAGATAGGAACCAAAAATTTAATTCCAATTATTTTTTTCACTAGTTCTTAAAGGACAACAATTTTCAAAAGAATCGCAGATGGTAAGGTCACAACTTTGGCGATTCTTGATGGAATGACCCAAATATGAACTTACATGATTGTACTCACCATATTTTAACAAATTCTAATGTAGCACTGATCGTATGGTTACGGCAATCATAATATGTCAACTAACATGATTGTACTGATCATCTCTAATCAAATGCTATAGTTGCACTGGTCGTTCAAAGTTATGTCAATTATAGTATGGTTGCGACATCATATCTAATATCTTACCTTACATGATTGCACACACCATATCTGGTATAGTTGTGGGAATTATTTTATCAAATTTCTTGGTTCCACTGATGATGTAATATTGTTGTCGTGATTATAATATACTTTTACATCATGTAACGAGAATGATTGAAACAACAATATTAAATTCAGTACGGATATATGTTAAATGCAACCATACTATGTTTTTACGAATTATATGCTACGGCTAGGAGCACCATATCCATGAACATTGGAAACATATCTGTTTTACAATAGTTAGAAGAACTTTAATATAGTCAATGCAACCTTGGAATAAACATAGTTTTCCTTTCAGTGTGTACTACAGCATTGTGCCACAACCCCATCAAGAGAGATTACTGTGGATCCATTGTGGTCCACCGTATAAACCGGGCTCTAGACTATTAATTCCAAATAATGCTCTTCTTTATGAACAGAGTAGTTCCCCATCAAGGTATCATCGCAAGTTCTGATAGATCGGTCAAGGAGAATTTCCTCCAAGTACCGATATCTGGTACGTGCCAGAATTTCACATTCATACACTAGATGCTCCAGTGTTGGTTCAACATTCTCGTCACCACAGCGACACAGATCAGCCATGGGTATTCCCAGTCTTTTTCCATGTCTCCCAAAAGGACAGTGTCCCGTTAAGACCACTATAAGTTGTCTGCATATGTTCCTGCCCAAAGACAAAATGAAGCTAGAGTTCATCTTATCAAGTTTCGGCCAGCATATTCTCGCTTGCCGGCATCCCGAGAGATTCACCCAGGCCGCCTCCGTCTGTCTGAGCGCTTCTATATCAATCATTCCCTTTACACGTTCAATGAAACATAGAACCGACTCATCGGACAGCTCTATGCTCATCTCCGCTCTATGCTCATCTCTCATCTGACCCCTTTCTGGCGAGCTCGTCTGCCTTTTTATACTCTAGATGAAATCATATAGAGTATTATAAGTTTAATCCAGCTCAAAAGTTTGTAACGCATAGAACCAAGCCACGGACGAAAAAAAGTTATACTTTATTTTTTGTTTATTTGTGGCCAAAAACCTCAAATCCGTCTGACGTCCGTCCATCCGTCCGTCTGTCCGTGAACACGATAACTCAAGAACGCCTTCACCTAGGATCTTGAAATTTTGAATCTGGATGTTTGGTTGAATTTGTAAGGCTAAGTTCGTTAACGGGCAAAATCGTCCTACTCCTTCGGGTAGCTGCCATACAAAATGTCCTTAAAACACGTGTTCAAGAATATTGACCAATAACTTCGGAACGCCTAAAGCCACGACTTCAAAATTTTGTATGTGTTACTTTTTCAATAGTTGGAGCTAAATGTATGATTATGAAGAAAATCCTGTTAGTCCTTCGTGTAGCTGCCATACGAATATCCTGTCAAAACGTATTCACTTAATTTACGAAACTCACTATAACTCAAGTAATCTTTTAGCTACGAATTCGGAATTTTGTACAAATTAGTTTTGAGTGAAAATAAAGTTCAAGTTTACTAGTCAGCGAAATCCTTTTACTCCTTCTGGTAACTGCCATACAAAATGTCCTTAAAACACGTGTTCAAGAATATTGGTCGATAACTTTAGAAGGATTTAAGCTACGACTTTGAAATTTTGTATGTGTTATTTTTCCAATAGTTGGAGCTAAATGTATGATTATGAAGAAAATCCTATTAGTCCTTCGAGTAGCTGCCATACAAATATCCTGTCAAAACGTCTTCACTTAAATTACGGAACTTACTATAACTCAAGTAATCTTTTAGCTATGAATTGGAAATTTTGTACAAATTAGTTTTGAGTAAAAACGAAGTTTGAGTTTACTAATCAGCGAAATCCTTTTACTCCTTCTGGTAGCTGCCATACAAAATGTCCTTAAGACACGTGTTCAACAATATTTTTCGATAACTTTTGAACGGTTCAAGCTACGAATTTGAAATTTTGTACACGTTCATTTTTAAATGGTTCCAAGGAAAAGGATAAATATGTAAGAAATCGAGTGAGTCCTTCCTGCACCTCCCATGTGAAAGTCCTTCAAAAAGGACATTTTTTTTCGATGACTTACCCAGTTCAAGATATGAAATTAAACACTGAATATTGTCTTTTAGGTTTGAGTAGCAATCTAATGGCAGTCGTTAATAAAGGACATACAACATGCACACACGTAATTCTACTTTATCCCCAACTACAATATAAATCGGAGTTCAGTATTCATCTAGAGCAGGGGTCTCCAAACCGAGAGCCACAGAGCCACATGTGGCTCTTTGAACGATTTCGAGTGGCTCTTTGAACGATTCACCTTTCATTTTTTTTCTTTCGAATTTTACTCTTCAGCAAATAAAATATGAATAGATAAATGCGAAATATTTGAACTTCATTTCTAGTTTTAAATGATGTTGTGCCAAAATATGTATGCATGTTTAGTTCCACGTATGTTTGTGAATGTACATTTTCAAGTCTTGTGCGCCGTAAGTCAAAATATCGTACAATGTTATCTCAGGAGAGCTTGGAATCGGAAATTCGTTGTGAATTGTGCGAAAATCAACCAGATTTTTCAAAAATGGCTAAAACCAAAGAATGTCATCCATCTCATTCAAAACATTGATGAAAATAAAATAAAATAAAGAAGAAACAAGATAAACGTAATTTATTACTGTAAAATTATGATTTTTTGCACAAAAACAGGAAGTGGCTCCTTGGAAGATTTCGGAGCCACAAATTTGGCTCTTTCGAAAAATAGTTTGGAGACCCCTGATCTAGAGTATTATACGATTGGCTTGCAGCCGATCGTGACTGCAGTATGTTTATTTCCTAGGAAGTCACTATGTGACCAGGAATCCAACTGATCTTCAGGTTGTTATTCAGACCTACCATCTGTAATATTCTTTTACATACGACCACAAGTGTGGATTTAGTAATGTGCGCTTCAACAGCCTTGATAGCAGCTTGGCTGTCAACATAAATAGTTATTGTACCATTCACGCACTGTTTCTGCACAATTATATCAGCTACTTTTGTCAAAGCAAATATCTCAGCCTGAAACACACTCGAGCTATCGAGGTCTGGTGGGAATACTCACAGCATAGGAATGTCCAAAACTGCAAGACGGTGTCCTGTAGTCGGTGCACTCCGGAATGCCGGAACACAGGGAAATTCACAAGATCCTAGTATGGCCCATACTGCCTCTCATCCAATAGCCTGCCTCACGCAGACGCAAAGCACTCTTTGCCGCTATTGATTTTACCGCTAATTCTAATGGGATTATGTGGAGCATTACCTCCAGAGCCTGGGAGGCAGTGGTACGTAAGGCACCAGTAATCCCAATGAGTGCCATTCTTTGATTTCTGCTCATAGCCACCCTGTTAGTTCCGACATCCAGCGCATGCCACCACACTAGTGACCCGTACCCCGTACGTAAGAACAGGTCTAACTTCTGCCATTCAGACTAACTCCATGTTCCCACCTCCTTTCTCAAACGGCCTTGGGGCCGGCTATGGCGGAGTTAAAGTTTTTAACATAGGTGAACATAATTATATGAAATTGAACTTTCTGTTTAAAAGAAAGAAAAAAGGAACATATTTGGTGCGTGAAGAGGTGGTGATTAAAAGCACAATTTTGGACACTTTACCCTATACTGTTGAAACACTTTCACCTATTTTTTCTCAAGTTTCAAACTTGGCGGATTTCGTTGATGCCTAGTAGCCAGTACTAGACTTTTTATATGCATTGGTCTGAGGCGATAGGTGGGTTTAGATCGATGCTTTCTTAACCTGTTCCATTTCCGCTATAAAAAAGATTAAAAGTATTTTAGTAACTTCCTACTATATTAGTAGTGGGTGGGTATCTGTGATTACGGCGATAGGAAGTTTCCATCAGAAAGACGAGTTACTCAAAATTAAGAAAATTTCTCACTGCAGTGAGTTTGTTTTTCGTGAGGGGGTTTGTTTTCATTTCCTCGAATTTTGTCACATCATCGGATTTATTTTACTTTTGCTGGCTTATACAAGCACTTAGAAACCGTTTTCCAGATATTCAACCCAGAAGGGGGTGTAGTAAAGTGCTTGAGTATATTTTCACGACTTCCGACAAATTACTTAAGTTTACGGGCTTTAAACATAATCGCCTTATAACTGATTTCAGAAGTTTTCGGTATTTTAACTCCATAGGGGGTGTAAGGTGGTTGTGTTTCGACAAATCTTTTAGCTCTAATAAGATATCGACTTTGTTTTTAATTCTATGGAGTTTATATACTATTGTCTGAGAACCTATTCAAGGATTTTGCGATATTCAACGCTTAGTTCGATTGGGTACATTTTTATGGATTCCGACATATCTCTTCGGTCTGATGAGGCATCAAATTGTTTTTATACATATGTATAAACTTACTTGCCAAAAAATCGATTTCAGTTTTTTTTTATGTTTAATTCCTAATAAAAGAATAACCAATGTTACTTTATTAGTACATAATTACAGAACTGTGATCAATTTAAAAAAAAATTTACCACCCTGAAAAATTTGTTTTCCACGTTTCATGACTAGTAGACACCAGAAAGGGAAAAAATTAAATTTGCAGTCTGTCTGTCCGCCGTACGCAAAACCGTTTGAAGGCTCATACCTCCCAAACCCTCTGATCTATTCAGTTGATTTTACTTTACTATTTTTTAATAATAAAGTATTGTAATCGAACTGAAATTTTAAAATAATTTGCTACGCTGAAATTTTGTATTTACACGTTTTAGGACTAGTAAACACCAAAAAAGCAAAAAAAAAATGTCCGTACGCCGTCCGCCGTACGCCGTACGCAAAATCGTTTGAAGGCGCGTAGTTCCCAAACCCGTTGAGGTATTAAGTTGAAATTTGTATGGTGGGTAGATTGGGTGAACCTCTACGGATGAGGGGGGAGCGTTTTAGACGAAAAATTTTGGTTTCCATATCTCAGGAACCACTTATGCTAGGAGGCTGAAACTTGAACCTTCTGTAGTATACTATGATAGTGGACTCATTTGCAAAAAAATTATCGATAAGGGTTGAGGGGTGTGGAAGTGGGGGGAAAACAATGAGTCCAAAACGCTAGAAAGCCGGGATTGAAACATTCTAAAATCCATATCTCCTGAACGATTGATGTCAGAAAATTGAAATTTTGTGGTTGCCATTAGGGATACTTGAAGATTAGTCAAGGGCTAACATTTTTAAGGGTGGTGGTGTGGTGTGGGGTTGGGGGGGTGACAAGCTTTGTATTACAATATCTTCCGAACCAATTACATCAGGAAGATAAAATTTAGTTTCTGTATATGTGATCACAAGAGGAGTCTAATGAACGTAAATTTTTTGAGGGGGGAGGTGGAGCACGAAAGTGGGGGGATAGCAATTTCTCAAAAAATGTCATTTTTATATCTCAGAAACCGTATCAGATATGATCTTGAAAATTTTACAGGAGTTGGGATCGGTAGACCTCTAGTAGGGAAAATTTAGTGGTGGGGGTGTAGGGGGTGATGCTGAAAAGGGGTAGAAAGGAAAAAAATTCTGATTTTTATTTCTCGAAATCCGTACTGAGTGGAAAGCTAAAAATTTAGGATTATATAGAGCCACTATAGAGACATCCTAGAAAAATTTTTCATAGTGGTAGCAAGGTACGGAGGTGAGGGGTGGTTTTTTATATCTCAGAAACAGCTTATGCTAGAAAGTTGAAACTTAGTACGTATATGTAGATGTGCTATTAGAGTAACTAAAGCAAAAAAAAAGTTCAGATTTTTATTAGCGTTCAGAGGTTGAGTAAAAAAAATGTCCGTGAATCCACATTTTCACGAATTTCGTTAAAACTTTTAGACATGTCAAACTATCAAAGCAATTTTACTTCTGCGGGCTATTTATATAAGCGCCTAGTAACGTTCTTCAAATTTTTTCGATATCCAACCCCTACGGGGGTGTAAAGTGGTTGTGTACATATTCACGAATTCTTATATATTCCTAAGGTATATTGAGATTTGGAATTCACTTTTACTTCTATAAGCTTTAAACGTAGTCGGGGAAAACTTCGATTTAAGTATTTTTCTCTATTAAACCACCTGGGGGGGGGGGGGGTATTGTTCAAGATTTCACTGATTCCGAAAATCTCTTAGGTTTAATGTGATCGAATTCGCTTTTACTACTATGAATTGTTCTATAGATAAAAACATACTGCAGTCACGATCGGCTGCAAGCCAATCGTATAATACTCTAGATGAATACTGAACTCCGATTTATATTGTAGTTGGGGATAAAGCAGTATTACGTGTGTGCGTGTTGTATGTCCTTTATTAAGGACTGCCATTAGATTGCTACTCAAACCTAAAAGACAATATTCAGTGTTTAACTTCATATCTTGAACTGGGTAAGGCATCGAAAAAAAATGTCCTTTTTGAAGGACTTTCAC
Source organism: Beris morrisii (assembly GCA_951812415.1). Taxonomy (NCBI): domain Eukaryota; kingdom Metazoa; phylum Arthropoda; class Insecta; order Diptera; family Stratiomyidae; genus Beris; species Beris morrisii. The sequence continues at coordinate 33,467,258 of OX638313.1, read as the reverse complement.
AGGGGAGGTGCAGGAAGGACTCACTCGATCTCTTTTCCTTGGAACCATTTAATTCAATTCAATTCAATCAATGTTTATTAGTTTTTCCACTTATGACTAGCATCTTATAATTTATGATTTAGAGAACAGATAATTCAATATCTTAACAGCTAAATTAAATCTAGTTAGCACAGCAAGGCGAAGCATCTACGGGAATTTTAGTGAAATAAGTTCAAGGAAAAATTTATACAAAAAACCTTGTGTAGTGAGTTTAAAACTAACTTACAAACTAACTTAAATTAAAGGAAGGCAAAAATAGTAAAAGGTAATTAACTAACTTAAGAAAAACAAATTAGACACTAATACATGTCAAGTAGTAGGATGTTATATGAGTGATAGTATTATCGGATTGTCGACTAGTTCCAGTCTTGTTACAAAAGATGAGTATCTGGTTGAAATTAATTCAAGTACAGTTTGCGCTTTAACTTCTGCGTGGAGACTTCTAGTGGAGAAGAAGAATGGTTTCTTTATTATTATTTTGAGGCACTTATTTTGTGAGACCTGAAGCTTTTTAATATGTGACTTTGCACAATGACCCCAAACAGGAGAGCTATATGCGATAATGGGCTGGATTACCATTTTGAACAATAAGATCTTGTTCTCCTCAGAAAGTTGGGATTTTCTATTTATAAGAGGATACAGGGCATACATGGCCTTGCTGACTTTGAAACATATGTTATCCATGTGACAACGGAAGGAGAGTTTTTTATCAAGTAGAACACCAAGGTAATTTAGGTTATCAGACCACGGAATTTTTTGACCAATAAAATTGATTTTACGACTTGGAAGGTTTGAGCGTTTCCTCTTTTTAGTGAAAAACATAGCTTGTGTTTTTGCTGTATTAATTTTAATTTTCCACCGGTGGTAAAATTGGTAAAGTCTTTGATTATAAAGTTCGAGTACTGCTAATATCGTGTCTGGATCAATTGAGCTGGTATAGACGCATGTATCATCTGCGAAGGTTGCTAGTTCGCAATTTGGATGTGATGGGATATCTGCCGTGTAGATATTGAACAGCGTTGGACTTAGGCATGATCCTTGTGGGACTCCCGCAGAGATTTGGCGACTATCAGAGTAGGAAGAGTTGATTTTTGATTTGATAGAAAAGACTGAACAATTTTCACTAGATACATCGGGAGTGATAGTTTAATTAATTTAAATATTAACCCTTCGTGCCAGACTGTATCAAAAGCTTTTTCTATGTCAAGCGTTATCATTCCCACTGATTTTCTTTCATAGAGTCTTTCCTTAACGAATTTCGTGACTCGAAATAGCTGGTGACAGGTTGAGTGACCTTTTCTAAATCCGAATTGAAAATCTGGGATAATTTTGGTTGAGTCCAGAAAGTCTTGTATTCGCTGGAGTATAATCTTTTCGAATATTTTGCTAATAACTGGCAGTAAGCTTATTGGTCTAAAGTTTTGGGGGTAGCTATGATCTTTACCCGGTTTCGGAATGGGGATAGCTATGGCTTGTTTCCAAGTAGGAGGAAAGTAGAGAAGTTTTAGGCAAGCATTGTATATAAAATTAAGAGTTATCACCCCCTTGCGAGGGAGTCGTTTTAACACGCAGTTGGGAATTTCGTCCAAACCGGGTGCTTTTTTGATTTTGAGCCTTTTGATTATCCTAACTATTTCCTTGGGCTTGCAAAGGGAAATTTCTTGTAACTCGACGCGGTCTGGGATGTTATTTACTGTGTTGTGGACCGAAAAGTCATTGATAGTATTACCCACATTTTCTGAGATGTGATGTACCAATCGTATAATACTCTAGATTAATACTGAACTCCGATTTATATTGTAGTTGGGGATAAAGTAGAATTACGTGTGCGCATGTTGTATGTATGTCCTTTGTATGTCGTAGCTTGAAGCGTTCAAAAGTTATCGAAATATATTGTTGAACACGTGTCTTAAGGACATTTTGTATGGCAGCTACCAGAAGGAGTAAAAGGATTTCGTTGATTAGTAAACTCGAACTCCGTTCTTACTCAAAACTAATTTGTACAAAATTTCCAATTCATAGCTAAAAGATTATTTGAGTTATAATATGTTCCGTAGATTAAGTGAAGACGTTTTGACAGGTTATTTGTATGGCAGCTACACGAAGGACTAATAGGATTTTCTTCATAATCATACATTTAACTCCAACTATTGGAAAAATAATACATACAAAATTTCAAAGACATAGCTTAAGCCCTTCTGAAGTTATCGGCCAATATTCTTAACCCTGAAACCGTGTTAGGGGCACAGAGTGCCCCAAGCTATTTTCAAACAATAAATTAGAGACTTTCTAGTTCTATAACATAATCCCAATGCACAATTTTTTGAAACATATGATATGCACAAATGCGTAAACAAAAGAATCGAACTGGTTATTATGTGTTTTATTTGCTAAATATGTAAACGCAGAAAAAATGGCAATTTCGTGTTCTGGGGCACTGCGTACCCCAGAATATGCGTACATTGATCGTTTGAAAACAAAACATTTAAATGCATGCATTTGATAAATCTATAAACAAAAATAAATATGTAAACAAAAAAAAAGGCGATTTCGTGAATATGCGTATGTAGATCCTTTGAAAAGAAAACAGTTGAATGCATTTAGTTGCCGATGAAATTTCAAGAGATAATTACTTGAGTATTTTGCTATTTAATTTTATAGTTTTGTGATAATTTTGTTTTATATTGAGTGGAAATGGATGCTTTTTTGAGATTAGTGAACAATGCATCGCGACTTGAGTTATCTGCTGAGGAGCAAAACCTTCTTCAAAACGAATTAAAAGTTTTTCTTCACAACGATGATGAGAATGGAACTGAAAACGTACCTATTGGCGGTGCAGATTTTCCTGCTGCAGATCATCCTATAGCAATTCCAAACGATTCAGATGATGAACAAGATTCTGATCAGGATGTTTCAGACGTTGATGATCCAAACTGCGAGCATGAAGAAGTACAGGATGTACGCGTTGTACAAATCATGGAGGAAATTCGCGAACAAGAAATTACTGCTCAACAAGAACTGCAAGAAGTCAATGAGGAAGAACTACCAGCCATATAAACAAATAGGGGAATGCGTTATAAGGCTTGGTATACCCAGGTACGCAACCAGGACATCATCGTGCTAAAAACATTTCATATGATCTAGTGCTTCGGCTCTGCAATCGGTATCTAGATAACGGATACAATATCACTATGGATAACTTTTTTACAAATATTCCATTGGCATTAGATTTGTGCGCAAGAAACACGACTATTATCGGCGCAATTAGGTCAAACAAACCGCAATTGTCGAAACAGTTCACAGATCCAAAAGATGGTAAACGTTGTGTATTCATCAATTTTTTGCTTCTCAGATTGCATGAGCCTTGTGAGTTACGTATCAAACACGAAGAAGAGCGTTTTATTGTTGTCAACTATACACGCGGATGAGGAAATAGATGAATCATCCAGAAAGCCGGAGATGATTATAGACTACAATGCGACCAAAGGACGTTCGACCAAATGAATAGAACATACACTTGTAGGCGCAAGACTAACCGTTAGCCTATGACACTATTTTTTAATATGGTCGACGTAGCAGCCCTTGCTGCTTATCGGATGTTCGGTTTTACTAATCCCACATCCGGTACAAGAAAAAATGTAAGAAAACATTTTCTTAAAACTTTGGCTGTTGAATTGGCAAGTAAGCACATCCGGAATAGAATGGGAAAAGGTTCACTACGGCAATCATTGAAAACTGCCCTTTCATTAATTTGTTTTGAAGCTACAACTCCAACAGTGTTCCCTGCAGTTCGGTCATATAACAAACGTAATAGATGTGAAACATGCAAAGCTAATCGCAAACAAAATAAAGGAGACACCAAAACTACTGCTGTCTGTGATTTGTGCAACAACCCTACCTGTTCGAAACATTTTATTCGGGTTTATCAAAAATGCTACGTTCCGAACTCATCTCCTAGAAGTTATACTGAGTCAGAAGCTGAATAATGTCTGGATATTTCGACAGCGCCATCAATCTCATCTGGACGGCCACATTCAAAACGATCCAGAACCCATTTATTTTTAATTTTTTTAATTTTGGTATTATATTTAATTTATTATTTTGAATTCGTTTTTTCTTTTCATTACTTTGTGAACATTTTTATTTTGGTTTCAATATGGACATAATTAATTTTTCGAAAATACAGACAATGTTTTATTTTCTCTTCTTTTTCCAAACTCATATCAGCTTGCGCAAATTAAGAACGCTAATTAGCAAAGAAATAGCCGTATTTTCAACACACCACCCATACATTTTGTATGAAATGCATACAGGGGCACTGAGTGCCCCAGAGCACGATAAGTCCATTTCTTGAAGAGCACGGTTCCAGGGTTAAACACGTGTTTTAAAGACATTTTGTATGGCAGCTACCAGAAGGAGTAAAAGGATTTCGCTGATTAGTAAACTCGAACTTTGGTTTTACTCAAAACTAATTTGTTCAAAATGTCCAATCCATAGCTAAAAGATTACTTGAGTTATAGTGAATTCCGTAAATTTAGTGAATGCATTTTTACAGGATATTTGTATGGCAGCTACACGAAGGACTAAGAGGATTTCTTTCATAATCCTACATTTAGCTCCAACTATTGATAAAGTAACACATACAAATTTTCAAAGTTGTAGCTTAAACCCTTCCGAAGTTATCGGCTAATATTCTTGAACACGTGTTTTAAGGACATTTTGTATGGCAGCTACCCGAAGGAGTAGGACGATTTTGCCCGTTAATGAACTTAGCCTTACAAATTCAACCAAACATCCAGATTCAAAATTTCAATATCCTAGGTGAAGTCTTTCTTGAGTTATCGTGTTCACGGACTAGGCCAGTCAATAAAGACATTGAACTTACCAGAACTCCGATCTTTTTGAAATTGTGGGAAATGATTAAGTTTGTTGTTAAAGTAATATATCTCAGTTTGCAACCCTCTCCGAAGTCCGGAACATGCTCAAAATGGTTAAAAACGTAGTTTCGTTATATAGACTACAAAAAAATTACAAACGTTTTGCAAACTTAGGATAATGTTGAACAGGGTATTTTCGATATTGCATTAGATTTGCAACCCATTTTTAGGGCCGGAAAATGTAATATCATTAACAATTAATATTTTGATCAAAAATGGCCACAAAGAAATTGCAATAGTTTTGCAAATTATGATCATACTTTTTACTGGCATTAGGAACATCTGTGTAGATTTGCAACCCTTTTTTTTGCACGGAACATACTTTTAACAGGATTAAAAGTAAAAAAACGGATTTATTGAAAGAAAGGCCGTAAAAAAAATTATCACAGTTTTTAAAATGGGCTGCGAACGTTGCGATTAATGTACTGAAACTCGTGTTTAGTTTGCACCCTCGTAGGCGACATTGATCCTGGAAAATTTAGTAACAATAGCAATTCCGTGTTTTTTTGACTCCCGAAAAATTGCAGAAGTTTTGCAAATCGAACAGAATATTTAAATCACCTTATCTCATCTTAATACGAAGTTGCAAGCCCAACAGAGATACGCAACATGTTAAATTAGCAATAATAACATTTAATAACAAGTTTGCAACCTCATACTCTACCCGCAACCTTGCAATTCCACCCCCATCGAAGGAATATCACAAATCGTATATTCTAAGTACCTAAGCTTGACACTTATGTACATTATGTACGTAGTAAAATACTATTGGTAAAATAGTAGTTAGCTGATATGAATGAAATCAAACATACTTTTCCCTGTATGTACATTCATAGAAAATGCATTCAGAATTTGTATTTATCAATGGTATTCAACAAATAAACAAACTCCACGGACCTAACATAAATCGAGAGAAAAAACATACTGCAGTCACGATCGGCTGCAAGCCAATCGTATAATACTCTAGATGAATACTGAACTCCGATTTATATTGTAGTTGGGGATAAAGTAGAATTACGTGTGTGCATGTTGTATGTCCTTTATTAAGGACTGCTATTAGATTGTTACTCAAAACTAAAAGACAATATTCAGTGTTTAATTTCATACCTTGAACTGGGTAAGTCATCGAAAAATAATGTCCCTTTTAAAGGACTTTCACATGGGAGGTGCAGGAAGGACTCACTCGATTTCTTACATATTTATCCTTTTCCTTGGAACCATTCAAAAATTAACGAGTACAAAACTTCAAATTCGTAGCATGAAGCGTTCAAAAGTTATCGGAAAATATTGTTGAACACGTGTTTTAAGGATATTTTGTATGGCAGCTACCAGAAGGAGTAAAAGGATTTCGCTGATTCGTAAACTCGAACTTCCTTTTCACTCAAAACTAACTTTTACGAAATTCCGAATTCGTAGCTAAAAGATTACTTGAGTTATAGTGAGTTTCGTAAATTAAGTGAATACATTTTGACAGGATATTTGTATGGCAGCTACACGAAGGACTAACAGCATTTCCTTTATAATCATATATTTAGCTCGAACTATTGAAAAAGTAACACATACAAAATTTCAATGTCGTAGCTTAAACCCTTCTAAAGTTATTGACCAATATTCTTGAACACGTGTCTTGAGGACATTTTGTATGGCAGCTACCAGAAGGAGTAAAAGGATTTCGCTGATTAGTAAACCCGAAATTCGATTTTACTCAAAACTAATTTGTACAAAATTTCCAATTCATAGCTAAAAGATTACTTGAGTTATAGTGAGTTTCGTAAATTAAGTGAATACATTTTGACAGGATATTTGTATGACAGCTACACGAAGGACTAACAGGATTTTCTTCATAATCATACATTTAGTTCCAACTATTGGAAAAATAACACATACAAAATTTCAAAGTCGTAGCTTAAACCCTTCTGAAGTTATCGACTAATATTCTTGAACACGTGTTTTAAGGACATTTTGTATGGCAGCTACCAGAAGGAGTAAAAGGATTTCGCTGATTAGTAAACCCGAAATTCGTTTTTACTCAAAACTAATTTGTACAAAATTTCCAATTCATAGCTAAAAGATTACTTGAGTTATAGTGAGTTTCGTAAATTAAGTGAATACATTTTGACAGGATATTTGTATGACAGCTACACGAAGGACTAACAGGATTTTCTTCATAATCATACATTTAGTTCCAACTATTGGAAAAATAACACACACAAAATTTCAAAGTCGTAGCTTAAACCCTTCTGAAGTTATCGACTAATATTCTTGAACACGTGTTTTAAGGACATTTTGTATGACAGCTACCAGAAGGAGTAAAAGAATTTCGCTGATTAGTAAACTCGAACTTCCTTTTCACTCAAAACTAATTTGTGCAAAATTCCGAATTCGTAGCTAAAAGATTACTTGAGTTATAGTGAGTTTCGTAAATTAAGTGAATACATTTTGACAGGATATTTGTATGACAGCTACACGAAGGACTAACAGGATTTTCTTCATAATCATACATTTAGTTCCAACTATTGGAAAAATAACACATACAAAATTTCAATGTCGTAGCTTAAACCCTTCTGAAGTTATCGACTAATATTCTTGAACACGTGTTTTAAGGACATTTTGTATGGCAGCTACCCGAAGGAGTGGGACGATTTGGCCCGTTAACGAACTTAGCCTTACAAATTCAACCAAACATCCAGATTCAAAATTTCAAGGTCCTAGGTGAAGGCGTTCTTGAGTTATCGTGCTAACGGACAGACGGACGGACGGACGGACGGACGGACGGACGGACGGACGGACGGACGGACGGACGGACGGACGGACGGACGGACGGACGTCAGGCGGATTTGAGGTTTTTGGCCACAAATAAACAAAAAATAATATATAACTTTTTTTCGTCCGAGGCTTGGTTCTATGCGTTACAAACTTTTGGGCTGGATTAAACTTATAATACTCTATATGATTTCATCTAGAGTATAAAAATGTATTTTGCACATTGCATAGTTCTTTTTTAAAGGAAGCGAAAATATAAGAAGGCATGTTTTTCCAAAAATTCTCGCGGTCGGTATAGACGACCGCTTTTTTCCCTTCTGTAAACAACTAATGTGTAAACATTGGTATCATATTGTGGATATTCTATCGATCGATAACCTTTAGTTTTTCATCTTGCATTGCATAATGAAATTATGCGAAATTTTCAAACTCTACCTTCTTGTCGTTGTAGTACTAATTTAGAAATACTGACATTTCATTTTTACTTGAATATCTACATAGGTAAATAGGTACAGTCGAGGAAATGCTCGGTACCAAAGAACATATTACTTATGTTATATAATTCTTGCTAACCGACCGACTATCATATCAAAGTAGGTATTTAGAGTTAAATTTGAAATTTTTGAGTTTTCATTCCATTTATGGCACGTTTATAAATATTGAATGGCGCATCTTTAGGTTTATATGATGTCGCACTACTTGCTACCTACGTACATACCTAATTACCTACACAACTATTTTCGTCATAAAATTTCATGTACTTCGTTTTGGATTTTTTCGAATAAGGTAGTACGTGTATTCAACAATTGAACTAAGGAGGCCAACCATAATAACCATAATAAAAGTGATATCCAATTATTTTTTATATACCTACTGCAAGATGAAAAATCTGCCAACAGTCTGGGCGCAACTTTATTATTTTATGGGTAGAAGTCCTAAACGTGTTTAATGGTGAGATGCGGTGTAGGTTACTATAAGACTGACAACCTAAGGAATAACCAGGAGGCTATTTGAAACTTTCCCCCAGGAGAAAAATACTTAAATCGGTTTTTCCTCGACTATCCTTTAAGCTTATAGAAGTGAAAGTGAATTCCAAATTTCAATATACCTAAGAAATATATCAGAATTCGTGAATATGTACACAACCACTTTACATCACCTTAGGGGTTGGACATCGAAAAATTTTTAAGAAAATTTCTCGGCGCTTATATAAATAGCCCACAGAAGTAAAATTGCTTTGATAGCTCGACATGTCTAAAAGTTTTAAAGAAGTTTGTGAAAATGTGGATTCACGGATATTTTTTTTACTCGACCTCTGAAGTCCAATAAAAATCTGAACTTTTTTTTTGCTTTAATTACTCTAGTAATAGATTTACATATATGTACCAAGTTTCAACTTTCTAGCATCTAGCCGTTTCTGAGATATAAAAAACCACCCCTCACCCCCGTACCTTGCTACACCTATCAACAATTTTATTTTTCTAGGATTATTTAGAGCCACTATAGAAACACTATAGTGGCTCCAAATAATTCTAAATTTTTAGCTTTCTATTCGTTACGATTTTCGAGAAATAAAAATCAGAATGTTTTCCTTTCTTCCGCCTTTCACCATCACCCCAACACCCACACCACCAACATATTTTTCCTCCTAGAAGTCTACCCACTCCAACTCCTGTAAAATTTTCAAGATCATATCTGATACCACCGTTTCTGAGATATAAAAATTAAATTTTTTTTAGAAATTAACCCACTTTCGTGCTCCACCTCCCCCTCAAAAAATTTACTTTCAGTAGACTCCTACAGAAACTAAATTTTATCTGACTGGTGTAATTGGTTCGAAAGATATTAAAATCCAAAGTTTTTCAACTAAAGGTTCTCGATCGACAGATAATATCCACAATATGATACCAATGTTTACACATTAGTTGTTTACAGACGGGAATAATGCGGTCGGCTATACCGGAGCCATGCAATACCGACCGCGAGAATTTTGGAAATACAATAGCAAAAACACTTGTGCGGATCCAACACAAGAAGTCGAATTTGAACATTAGTAATTAGTCGTCGAAGTCAAGAGAAGGACCTCTTGCTCGTTATTAGATCGATATTTTCTATATTTCTTAATTTTTTACATACAATCCGATAGTTTGTAGTGATACACTCGCGAACGTACCCTTCAGGCAAATTCATATAGGTAGTGATAGGAAAGTAAAAATAAAAAATAAATCGGTATAGGTAGTAATAGAAAGGTGCAGGAAAGTTTTTTGTGCATATCTATGAATCTCCTTACAACGGAGAGTAAGTAAAGTGGTGCTATTTTAGTCTCCTAAGCGAGTGATACCCCCAAAAGTGTCCAAGAATAGTGAAACACAATGCCCCACATTACAACATCCTCGGATAAAATAGAGTATACGCATCGGGTGTATCCTAGAGTCATCCAGATGGAGGAAAAATGAGGTAAAGTGAGGAATCAGATGTGATGGGGAAAAGCACAAATGGTGAAGTGCATAAAAAGTGGTTAATAAATAATGACAGCTTCCAAAACAAAGAAAGAAAAGAAGGAATCATGGGGTAAGTCCACCTAAAGATACAACACATAATAACTAAAAAATGACAACCAACACCCATATCATTTTATAAAAAGAATAGAGTAGGAAAACAATAGGAAAACATTAAAACTAAAAAACCTTTCAAAATACTAACCCAACAAAGAAAAGAAAAGATATATTAAAAATTAAATAAACAACATTTCAAAAATGAAGTATTCAGAGGTTAGTCACTACGATTTAAAGTCGGATATCAGAACATGTGAATGATATCAAAACACATGTGAAACTTTTACTAAGATCGGTTTGAGAGTCACCGTGGAAAAAATGTACATGCGACGACTTTGAAGAGATGATAATATCATTTCACCTCTCCAGAGACGCCACATGGGACCACCGAAGACAGTAAAATTTAGCAATTCTTTAATTACACATAGGTAATGAAGATTTGTTAAATTACAGAAATTAAAACCGAAAAAAACCCCAAACTTTGTGTACCTTAAGCATACAAAGAATAAGAAACACAACCTTAACTCAGTAAGAATACCTACTGATGAGACCTTTAGGTCGAAACGCGTCTAGGATAATTGCCTTCACCCATAATATCTGTTAGTTTCATATTCCTAATTTAAGGAATAAATATCACATTAGGATTAGCCACTTCTGAACATTTCCATGGCCAAAAATGTCAGAGTGACTACTAGTGCATAGTCTACCAGTACTCAACTGCTCTTAAGAAAAACAAAACTAATATAAGACTTTAGTAAGAGATGATAGTTTACTAACATAATTAAAAGGAAAACAAAAAATTATAAGCAATAGAAAAGGTTATGACAGTGTATTAAAATAGGGAAATTTTATTAAAAAATCCTGGTTCCATCATCCCAGTGATGTGCATACAGGTGACTGAGTGGCTCACCTCCTGTGGTACATATTCCTCTTATAGGAACAGTACCACCAAAATAAAGTATTAGTTCATGTTGTGGAGCCGACATATAGCTATACCCAATTATATGCCAACAGTCTGGGCGCAACTTTATTATTTTATGGGTAGAAGTCCGAAACGTGTTTAATGATGAGATACGGTGTTGGGTACTATGCTACTGACAACCTAAAAAATAACCAGGAGGCTATTTGGAACGTTATTTTTTAGGTTGTCAGTCGCAACGTTCCAAATAGCCTCCTGGTTATTTTTTAGGTTGTCAGTAGCATAGTACCCAACGCCGTATCTCATCATTAAACACGTTTCGGACTTCTACCCATAAAATAATAAAGTTGCGCCCAGACTGTTGGCAGATTTTTTTTTTTATTTACGTATTTTTTTAATCAATAGAATAATTCATAGTAGTAAAAGCGAATTCGATCACATTAATCCTAAGAGATTTTCGGAATCAGTGAAATCTTAAACAATACCCCCAGGGGGTTTAATTGAGAAAAATACTTAAATCGGTTTTTTCCCGACTACGTTTAAAGCTTATAGAAGTACAAGTGAACTCCAAATCTCAATATACCTTAGGAATATATCAGAATTCGTGAATATGTACACAACCAATTTACTCCCCCTTAGGGGTTGGATATCGAAAAATTCCGTTACCGTTACCGTTACTAGGCGCTTATATAAATAGCCCGCAGAAGTAAAATTGCTTTGATAGTTTGACATGTCTAAAAGTTTTAACGAAATTCGTGAAAATGTGGATTCACGGACATTTTTTTGACTCAACCTCTGAACGCCAATAAAAATCTGAACTTTTTTTTGCTTTAATTACTCTAATAGCACATCTACATATACGTACTAAGTTTCAATTTTCTAGCATAAGCCGTTTCTGAGATATAAAAAACCACTCCTCTCCCCCGTACCTTGATACCCCTATCAAAAATTTTATTTTTCTAGGATGTCTCCATAGTGGTTCTATATAATCCTAAATTTTTAGCTTTCTATTCATTATGGTTTTTGAGAAATAAAAATCAGAATGTTTTCCTTTCTACCCCCTTTCACCACCACCCCCTACACCCACACCACCAAAATTTTTTTCCCTACTAGAAGTTTATCGACCCCAACTCCTGTAAAATTTTCAAGATCATATCTGATACGGTTTTTGAGATATAAAAATTAAATTTTTTGAGAAATTGCTATCCCCCCACTTTCGTGCTCCACCTCCCCCCTCAAAAAATTTAGTTTTGGTAGACTCCTCTTGTGAGTCCATATACAGAAACTAAATTTTATCTTCCTGGTGTAATTAGTTCGGAAGATATTGTAATCCAAAGTTTTTCACCCCCCACCCCCACACCCCACCACCCCTCTTAAAAATTTTAGCCCTTGTCTAATTTGGAAGTATCCCTAAGGACAACAACAAAGTTCCAATCTTCTGACATCAATTGTTCAGGAGATATCGATTTTAGAATGTTTCAATCCCGACTTTCATGCGTTAAAGACTCATTGTTTTCCCCCCCACTTTCACACCCCTTAACCAATATCGACCATTTTTTTGCAATTGAGTCCATTATTATAGTACTATATAAGTTCCAAGTTTCAGCCTCCTAGCATAAGTGGTTCCTGAGATCTAGAAACCAAAATTTTTCGTCTAAAACACTCCCTTCTCTTCTCCCCTTGTACCCCCACCCCTCAAAAATATACCAGTCGTAGGGGTTCACCCAATCTACCCACCATAAAAATTTCAATTTAATATCTCAACGGGTTTGGGAGCTACGCGCCTTCAAACAATTTTGCGTACGGCGTACGGCGTACGGCGTACGGCGTACGGCGGACAGACGGACATTTTTTTTTTTTTTGCTTTTTTGGGGTTTACTAGTCCTAAAACGTGTAAATACAAAATTTCAGGGTAGCAAACTTTTTTGAAATTTCAGGTCGATAACAATACTTTATTATTAAAAAATAATAAAGTAAAACTTGCCTTATATTTTCGCTGCCTTTGAAAAACAACTAGGTATGCAATGCGCAAAATACATTTTTTCTTCTCGTTTTATGCTAGGTCCGTGGAGTTTGTTTATTTGTTGAATACCATTGACAAATACAAATTCTGAATGCATTTTCTATGAATGTACATACAGGGAAAAGTATGTTTGATTTCATTCATATCGGCTAACTACTATTTTACCAATAGTATTTTACTACGTACATAATGTACATAAGTGTCAAGCTTAGGTACTTAGAATGTACGATTTGTGATATTCCTTCGATGGGGGTGGAATTGCAAGGTTGCGGGTAGAGTATGAGGTTGCAAACTTGTTATTAAATGTTATTATTGCTAATTTAACATGTTGCGTATCTCTGTTGGGCTTGCAACTTCGTATTAAGATGAGATAAGGTGATTTAAATATTCTGTTCGATTTGCAAAACTTCTGCAATTTTTCGGGAGTCAAAAAAACACGGAATTGCTATTGTTACTAAATTTTCCAGGATCAATGTCGCCTACGAGGGTGCAAACTAAACACGAGTTTCAGTACATTAATCGCAACGTTCGCAGCCCATTTTAAAAACTGTGATAATTTTTTTTACGGCCTTTCTTTCAATAAATCCGTTTTTTTACTTTTAATCCTGTTAAAAGTATGTTCCGTGCAAAAAAAAGGGTTGCAAATCTACACAGATGTTCCTGATGCCAGTAAAAAGTATGATCATAATTTGCAAAACTATTGCAATTTCTTTGTGGCCATTTTTGATCAAAATATTAATTGTTAATGATATTACATTTTCCGGCCCTAAAAATGGGTTGCAAATCTAATGCAATATCGAAAATACCCTGTTCAACATTATCCTAAGTTTGCAAAACGTTTGTAATTTTTTTGTAGTCTACATAACGAAACTACGTTTTTAACCATTTTGAGCATGTTCCGGACTTCGGAGAGGGTTGCAAACTGAGATATATTACTTTAACAACAAACTTAATCATTTCCCACAATTTCAAAATGATCGGACTTATTATTAAAGAATCGATTTTTAATGTCTTCATTGACTGGCCTAGACAGATGTCAAGCGGATTTGAGATTTTTGGCCACAAATAAACAAAAAATAATATATAACTTTTATTCGTCCGAGGCTTGGTTCTATGCGTTACAAACTTTTCGGCTGGATTAAACTTATAATACTCTATATGGTTTTTTTTTGGTTTGAATTTTTTTGCAATAAAATGATAAAATAAAACACCATTAGGATGGATCTTCTCGGTTGAAGACCTTCCGCCCCCTCATTCCTCTCTTTAGGGGCCGTATTCTAATATTTTCTAAGAGGACAGGTATGGCTATGATAGGGTGGGCTAGACAGCGCACAACAACAGCGCCAGTCTAGTAGAAGGGAGTTTTCTCAGTCTCTTATGAAATTGCGCCCAGAATATTGGCAGATTATTTTTAATAAGGACTCAGAAAAACCTGAATGACAAGGAAACAAAGTGGTTGTTTTTATTTATTTGGTACAGTTTTTTGCGTAGGACCCACAGGAAAAGGACATGGAAGTGCTGAATGAGTGCGTCACGCAAAAAAACCGTTACGTGCTGAACAGATTCAAGGGGTGATTCTGCGCCAAATCTGAAAGGACTGAAGGGACAGTTAGGGCACACGACATCGAAACAAGGAGATAACCACGTTTTGGATTTATGAAAATCTTTAAAGCTACAGCAGCAAGTGCTCCCAAGGTCCGTGAGACGACCTTGAGCCTTGAGGTAGCCAAGAGAAACGCGAAAAAAAGGGAAGATGCAAGGGCTGAAACCAAGACTCATCGGAAATTCACACAGCTTTTGAAGATATGGCAGAAGTTCGGGTAAGTTGACTGTATCCCTGCTTGGCCAGTGTCCTTCACGTCCCAACGCCCTCGTACTTTATACAGAGCGACTTTGAACGTGAAAGCTGCCTCCGGAACTTAAGACTTTCATTGAATGGGTTGCGGGAGTGTTTCGCTCTCCAAAGCGACTTAAATTTTTGAGGACAACTAAAATATAAACTAGAAGGGAGTCAGACTCCTTCACACAACGTTAAAAACATTCGAAAGACTTTTAAATTAAAGTTAAGGCTGCCATAGAATCGAAACGTGAAAAAAAATAACAACAAAAAGCGAAACTTCTCCACTTACCAAAAATGCACTACAAAAATACCGGTAAAATCCCGCCGGTTTCCACACAAATCGACACCGAATAAAACTGCCGCGCCTACTCAAGAACAACCGAACCGAAAACTGCCGTCAACTCACTCGAAAAAAATCTTGAAAAAAATTATCGCCACCAGCCACCACCGGCCAGCAACCACTCGACCTAACCTAACTTTTCATACACAATTTTCGAGCGGATTTTTACACACATTTTCCATAGATTCCGTTCTGATAATGCGGTAATTTGAACGCGCGACACTTTGTGCACCGTTCGAAACTATTTTCCCGGAAAATGGAGCAAATTTCCCGGGAAAAATGACGAAAAACGCGAAAGTTTACGCGGAAAGACGCAGCTGACTTGAACAGTCAAGGAAGAAAACGAACACGAACGAAGTGAAGCGAGACAGCCCGATCGGTGAAGAAAACATTGACAGATGGGAGCAAAAACACTGAAAATTCTGGTGGAAGCATACGCTGAATGTAAGTCGCAGGTTGGTGTCTAGGCTTTAATTTAGTTTTTTGTATCGGCTTTTTCTAGTCTCGGCTAGAGGCAAACATCCGCTTTTTCAATTTTTAATGCAGTTAACGGTTTTGAAAAAATCTGATGTGGATAGAGGGCGCTGATTTCGGTTTTCCGTTATTATTTCAACAGCCTTTTTTTGGAGTTTGTTTGTGGGCGAGAAGGTGGGTTAGGGGAGTTTTTTAGTAGACAAATTTTGCTTTCTAGATCTCAGCAACGGCTTGGGCTAGAACGCTGAAACTTGGAATTTATGTAGAGTTTGAAGAGTGGAGTAATTTTTTAAAAAAAAATTGTCGATATCAGTGTAGGAGGATTGAAGGAGTGGGGAGAAAACAAAATGCGTCCGAAACACTCGAAAGCTGAGAGCGAAACATTCTAAAATCCATTTCTCCTAAGCGGTTGACGTCACAAAGTTTAAACTAGTTGTGTATTTGTAGTTATACGACAGACGGGAAATAAAATGTTGTCGCGGCTCAGTGGCGTGCGGCGGTAAGGGGTGAAAAACTTAAGATTAAAAAACTAGATGAAATACTGAACTCCGATTTATATTTTAGTTGGGATTATATCAAAAGAATGAGGAGTACACATACAATTATTGCATGATCTTTTATTTACAGATAGAAACTATTGTATAGTGGCTACTCGATGGATGGTTAAACGATTTCTTGAGTTATAGTGAGTTCCATAAATTAAGTTGGGACATTTTTACAGAATTTTTGTATGGCAACTACATGAAGGACTTATGGGATATTTTTCATATTAATACCCAACTAGCAAACAAATTTCGCATTTTGATTTTCCACTGGCTATAACTTCGATAAGGCTTCGATAAGACTGTTGAGCGCAAGTTGTGGATTTTTAACTTCGATAAGGCTTTCGAGCGGAGGCTGAACTTTCAGAAGTCATTACTTCGGTAATAACCTCTATAAGGCCTTATACAAGTAAATACCAACAGTCTTATGGAAGTTTGTGGACCTTAACTTCGATAAGGCTTCGGTAAGACTTTCGAGTGGAGGCTGAACTTTCAGAGCCCATTGCTTCGGTAATAACCTCTATAAGGCCTTATAGAAGCAAATAGCAACAGTCTTATGGAGGTTTCCACTATTGCATACCAATAGCGTTAACCATTAAACACATATTTATACGAAAAGTTTATAATAATAAATTAATTCATTTCATTAAAAAATAATAAAAATTTATGTAATATAGCAGTACGATAGCAGCAGCGCGGTATTAATATTCCTTTTGCATTCTCTTCTCGAGACTCCAGTCCACGACACTTCTGTAAAGAATTCCCGTGTGAAAATTCCATCAATTAAACGATAAAATACGTCTGCGTCTTGTAATCCACTTGTTGGGCCGCAAATTGGTGATAGGAACTCAAACTGCAGAAGAAAAAATATTTCAAAATTCGAAAAAATAAATTTGAAGTAGAAGAAAATATACACACCATCTCTTTGCTGAATTTATCATTTTTCAGGTTTTCTTCGAATGATACCATCTCTTGGTGTGTTGCGATCATTTTAAATTTATCAGTGGCCACATTTTCTGATGTTAAAGAAAAATTCTCGAAAAATTCCGCCATTTCAAGTCGCATTTCAGTTTTTTCCCGTAGCATTGTTCCTTGTAGTGTGACGCAGTATTCCAATGTGATTTGAAGTCTGCAGCATTTCTCAGACAGTCGCCATCTACGGAAAAGGTCATCATTACACTAGAAAAGTCATGAATTCGGGAAAAAACAACACTTGAATACCGCGTAAACACGGACAAACTTTTTCCGCGCTATGCAACATACTTACCTTCGATAATTGTTTACTTCACAGTTGACAGCTGGTTTGTAGACGGTAAAAACTGTTCACAACTATCAAAAAGAGTGTCACCTACGAATTCAAACGCGAAACAAATGCAGTCTTTGCACATGAGCTGTACGTTTAATGCTTAATAATGCCACATTTAAAATTGTTTACAAGCCAACTTTGCTTTTGACATGTCTAATTGGAAACATCAAGTGATTCGGCTTCAACGCTATTACGTAAATGTTTCAGATTAGCCTAGTGGTAGCATAGCGGACTAATGAGTGACGGGACCATGGTTCGAATCCGAGAGTGTGCAAGGTAAGTAAAAATAAATCAATTCGCATTTTTCAAACAAATAATAATAATAAATAATAATAATAATAATGTATAAAAGTTACAGAAAAATGAATTCGTTGTATCAAGAACCCAAAAATAAAAATTTGTTAATAATTATTATTTTTCGTTTCTTTTTTGTGAACTTCCGTACGGAAGCAATAACAGCTTCGATAAGGCCTTATACCAACTGTTGGCGCTTGGCTGTTGCATGGAAAAATGTGCGCCAAATTAGTTCGGTAAGACCTTATCGAAGCTTTATCGAGGTACGAGAATAGCTTCGATAAGGCCTTGTGGAAATTTGTTTGCTAGTAGGGTACCTTCAGCTGCGACTATTATAAAATCAACGTATACAAAATTTCAAAGTCGTAACTTAAAGCGTTCTAAAGTTATCGTTCAATATTGGTAAACACGTGTTTTAAGAACTTTTGTATGACAGTTACCCGAAGGAGTTGATGGATTGCGCTAATTAATGAAGTCAGTCTTGCTTTTGATATAAAACTAATTCCTGTAAAATTTTGAATCCCTGCTTTAACTTGTACTAGAGTTAGAGTGGATTCTGTAACTTGTATACATTTTTGAAGGACTTTTGTATGCTGCTACACGAAGGACTCATTCGACTTGCATCATATTCGGAACTTTCGTTTCAAACATTATAAACTTTAAGTATTCAAAATTTCAAGCTCCTAACTTGAAGCATTCGAGCAATAATTGTGAATACGTGTTTTAAGGACTCTTGTATGGGAGGTACCCGAAGGAGTGCAAGGATATTGCCCATTATCGAACTTAGCCTTACTTTTTCCATTTTACAGGTGATGACAAAATTTCAACTTCCTAGGCCAACGCGTTCTTGAGTTATCGAGCAAACGGACGGACGGACGGACGGACAGACGGACGGACAGCAAATGGATTTAGGGTTTCTGGCCACAAACTAAAAACAAAATAATATATAACTTTTTTTCGTCCGAGGCTCGGTTCTATGCGTTACAAACTTTTCGGGCTGGATTAAACTTATAATACTCTATATGATTTCATCTAGAGTATAAAAATAAGAAAACCTAATTTCATTGGTCTTTTGGG
Source organism: Beris morrisii (assembly GCA_951812415.1). Lineage (NCBI taxonomy): Eukaryota > Metazoa > Arthropoda > Insecta > Diptera > Stratiomyidae > Beris > Beris morrisii. The sequence goes on along the minus strand of OX638313.1, from coordinate 33,448,149 downwards.
TTAAATAAATCTACTAGTCTTAACGGCTCAAATACAACGTTTGCAAACTACGTCATATCACAAGTCCTCTTGCCACTAAGTCTCGGTTCTCCAGTCATAATATTGAAAAATAGTAGTTCACACGATATCTATCTGATATTTGCAAACTAAAATTAATTTAGAATCGGTTCATTAATTGTAGACTTTCTACACTGAAGAAGTACTGTTCTTAATATTAATGAATTCATTTCATTAAAAGAAATTCTTCGGATTAATGGAAATATCGTTACAACAATGTAGAAAATCATCAAATATTTTTCATGATGTATGAATCGTACACTAATATTATCAATATCATTTCATTAAAAATATGATCATCAATTTGTATATATGGAAAGGGCACATATACTCTCAGAAATTAACACCTAGGAATTTTGATGCACGCCTTCATCATATTGATTAAAAAGTTCTTATAAACAAGGCATCTTTGTTTGGTATTCGTAAAACTTATTGATTATATTAATGATAATAATGAATACATTCATTATATGGAAAAAAACGACTATCGCACAACTCAAGGTTTCTGCTGGCTGCTACGTTTTATTAAGGTTCCCGCACACTAGTAAATAATCGTTGGCACGTAATCAAATGGTGTCAATTGTTCCGCTGAGAAACAGTTGCAGCAGCAGCAAATATTTCGCACAAGTGTATGGAAACCTTAATTCGTTTTCATATGGTATAAAAAGCCGAAATTATATCCAGTTCCACGTTCATAATATTAATGTTTAAATTCATCATATTGATTTCAATTTGTGTATTAATATTATGAACGAAGTATTGATTACAGTGACAGGATTAATCGCAATTATGAATTTATACTTTAATATGAGGAACAACATTAGTAACATTTATTAGTCTTTTCATCAATATTATGAATTCGTTCATCATATTATACTGAGAGTGACACAGTTAATAGTAGTAATGAATCAGTACTTTAATACGAATTACTGATTTTATCAATATTATGAACTCGATCATTGTAACAATGAATTTTTACATCATTTATGTTATTGTGTGAGTGTCCAAAGCAGACCGATAAATTATGAACGATTTTGCATAATATCATATTAATGAATACTTGAATCGGCTCAAAAACAATGATTTTTTCATTATGATGATGAAGATTTTAATTGGTTGGATGTACCTTTTTGGTTGAGTACAAATGAACCACTTTCTTTGAAGTTATGGATACTGTTTGAACGCAGTCACATTTTCAAGTAGTTTTATTCGAACAGCTAAACGGTATTTTTAGATTTACAAAGTTATATCAGTGAAGTTGGTTAAATTGTATTTAGTCAATACATGAACCATGCCAAGTGGTAAAGGTGCATTCTATTTATACATTTCTAATTCTATAATTATTAACATACCCCCTCAACTTTAGCATTTAACAAGGTGTTATGACTATATACAATATACAATATTATAAACGCAAAATGTTCTAAATTTTAAGTATCAATCAAAATAACATGTAAATGGAAAAAAAAGAAATTCGTTACATTAAATTCATAAAATTTACGTACAATAAATCAAATATAAGAATTATAAAAAGTTAAATCAAAGTTTCTTACAACAAAAATAATGTTTAATTCTAGCCAATGTTTTTGTTAGTCCATCTGCCGGCATCTCATCTGTAGGTAAATATTGCAATTGGATAAATCCTCGATCAATTGCTTCTCGTACATAATGATATCGGTAGTGTATGTATTTAGTCCTTGTAGTTCGCCCTTGAAATGTTGCTATATATTGAGCGCTTTGACTATCGTTGTATAAAGTTGTCGGTTAATTACTAAGTAGACCAATTTCTTCAAGCAAATAACGTAGGTAAGTGGCCTCTTTCGAAGCACTGCCGAGTGCAATGTATTCTGCTTCAGCGCTGGATGTTGCTACTACTCGCTGCTTCTTCGATTCCCAAGAAATTGCTGCTCCGCCATAGATGAAAACGTAACCGGTGTGCGATTTCCTGTCGTTAATATTGTTACGTGTAAGCCTGGCAACCGCGCAACCGTACAACTCGATCGTTACACATAATGAAAACAACAACAACCAAATACCTAGTTGCAAAATAACCCAATTAGAAATAAGGCGAAACAGCACGGTTGTATCTCTCTTCTTATCGAATGCTCTCCAATATACTAGAATCTTCTGCACACACCACTGAACGAAGATCGAAATCGAAAGCTCTAAAGCTTTCGAGAAGATTCCACAACTGAACGATCATTCAAGTACACCGGTGAACATTCAAGACTGCAACCGCCTAGTATATAAGCAGGTGAAGCGTTCAGCGAAGACACAGTAATTCTGATTACGTCGACTGTGAAAGCCAGCGGGTACACGCGACCGTGTTGGTAGAGAACGAAAGTGAACGAATCAAGTGATATATGGTATAAGCGGGCGGTATTGCCATACAGTGCGAATTATTGTGCGATTATAATTCTGGGAATTTAAAGTGCGATTAATAAATAATCACTTATTTTTATTTTAACCGAATTGTGTTTTACTTGAAATCCCGGCGAACCCCTAGCTCGCAACAATATCTTCAGCCCAACTAGCATCCACATAGCCGAATAGAGATATCCTTGATTGTTTATATTGTTACATGTAAACCTGGCAACCGCGCAACCGTGCAACTCGATCGTTTCACATAATGAAAACAACAACAACCGAATACCTAGTTGCAAAATAACCCAATCAGAAACCTAGCTAAAGATAAGGCGAGACAACACGATTCTATATCCCTTCTTTATCGAATGCTCTCCAATGTACTAGAACCCTGTACATGAACCACTGAACGAAGATCAAAATCGAAAGCTCTCAAGCCTTCGAGAAACATCCACATCACCGGTGAAGATTCAAGCACATCCTAGACTGCAACCGGTTAGTATATAAGCAGGTAAAGCGTTCAGCGAAGACACAGTAATTTTGATTACGCCGACTGCGACAGCTAGCGAGTATACGCGACCGTGTTGAGAGAGAACGAAAGTGAACGAGTCAAGCGATATATGGTATAAGCGGGCGGTATTGCCATACAGTGCGAATTATTGTGCGATTATAATTCTGTGAATTAAAGTGCGGATAAATAAATTATCACTTATTTTTATTTTAACCGAATTGTGTTTTACTTGAAATCCCGGCGAACCCCTAGCTCGCAACAATATGTTAACTTCATATCGTCTTTTTCCTTTAGGTATCGAATTATTGAGATAGCTGCATTCCAATGTTGTTTCCTCGGATCTTTACAAAATTGAGCCAATGAATTGACAGTAAAAGATAAGTCTGGTCTGGTATAAACCGTCAGATGAATCAATGAACCAATTAGCTCTTGATAACTGGAAACATCCACATTTTCTCGTTCAACACAATTTGACGGATCTTTCTCAAATTAAATTTTGGGTTGAGCTGATAACGTGTTTGGTTTTGCGTTGTCGAGACCATATTTGTGAATTAAGTTGCGGATGTATCCTTTCTGTGATATCGAAATCGGACCATATTGTCCATCGCGTTCGATCTCAATACCAATACACAATTTAGGCTCACCTAGATCACGCATTTTAAACTGCTTACATAAATGATGTTTTAAAGATTGCATTGAGTTATTGTCATTCGTTCCAATGACAAGATCATCTACGTACACAGCAATTATTGTCAATTTCTCTTCTTTTTTGTTAAAATAAATACATTTATCATAATTTGAACTTTCGAGTCCACATTCCTTTAACTTTTCATCTAACTTTAGATGCCACTGACGTCCGGCTTGCTTCAATCCATACAAAGCTTTTTGTAACTTGCAAACTTTATGTTCATTTCCTTCTTTTACACAACCTGGTGCTTGCTCCATGTATATATCTTCGTACAAGTCTCCATGAAGGAACGCTGATGAGACGCCCATTTGATGTAAGATTAGTTCTTTTTCTGCCGCTATAGCAAATAAACTTTGTCTAACTACTGGTGAGAAAGTGTCAGTGTAATCTTCTCCATATTCTTGTGCGAATCCTTTGGCTACAAGCCTGGCCTTGCATCGATCAATATTTCCTAACTCATTGAATTTAGTTTTGAATACCCATTTGCATTCTATGATATTTCGGTCATTGGGTTTATCGACTAAGTTCCATGTATTGTTATCTAATAATGATTAATATTCTTCTTTCATAGCTGCTTTCCATTCAATGTGATTAGGTGATTCCTCAACCTCGCGTAAATTTTTCGGATCTATAATTATACAAGATAAGTTCGCCTTCTGCTTTCCTAGTCCTTTTAACGCAGCACTTCGTGTTATACCTTGGATACACTGCTTGTATACAAATTACATTATTCAAATCATGACATGCAATACAAGATGGCATGATACACAGCCCATACATGTTATACTTGTAGAAACCGGACCATCACATCACACACAAAAATCAAAACCGCTTAAAAAATTCTACCTGCCGGAAGGATAGAAAAATCCACAACTGCCATTCATTAAAATTTCAGTTAAAAGAAGGCTATATCAGCTAAAATTATCGAATTTATATACAAGGAAACAGGTTGAATAGTATGTAGATATCAGCTTGTTGACGTACTATATGAGTATTATTGGGTGATACACTGGTGATATTGACGATATTATGATTTGTATACGAGCTGTGTATCCAAGGTATTAGTCTTCCGACTTTATTTTCCCTTTCGTTATCAATATTTTTTAGTGGTGGATTTTTTGGTTGATTAGATTCTTCAGTTTCTTTTTCTGTTTTTATTTCTTCCTTGTTATCATTTTCTTGTGAACTATTTTCCTGAATATCAAAATCATAATAATTTGTGTTTCTTTCGTCTGAACTATCGCGTTTGTTTTGGATTGGTAACATTTCTTCTACGAATTTAACATCCCTGCTTTTGACAATGGTTCTTGTGCCCCTTTTCCACAACCTATATGCCTTTGCTTCCTCGGAATAACCGACAAGAATATATTCTTCACTCCTAGGCGCGAATTTTCCTTTTCCGGGTTTTTTATTTAGCACAAACGATTGGCTTCCTATTATCCTTAGGTGACTTATGCTTGGTTTTCTTCCTGTCCAGAGCTCATCTGGGGTTTTATTGTAATTAAGATTAGTTGGACAACGGTTTCGTAAATACGACGCTGCATAAATCATTTCTGACCAAAGAAACTTGGGGAGATTATTTTGAATAAGAAAACATCGAGCCATTTCCGTTAAGGTTCGATTGGCACGTTCAGCTACACCGTTTTGCTGAGGTGTATATTCTACTGTTAATTGGGCTTTTATTCCATGGTCTTCCAAAAAATTTGAAAATATTTTGCTACAGTACTCCTTGCCATTATCGCTTCGCAAAATTTTAATCGTTTCATTCGATTCATTTTCTACCAACTTTTTAAATATTTTAAATTTATCTAATAATTCGGATTTGTTTCGAATAAAGTAAGTATAAATCTTTCGCGTAAAATCATCAATAAATATTACAAAATATAGTGACTTACTCATTGATTCCACCCTCATGGGGCCGCATATATCCGAGTGTATTATCTCCAGTTTTCTATCTGCCGATTTATCGCCTTTTGAAGAGAATGGCAATCTGGTCTGTTTTCCTCTGATGCATGTAACGCAGTCGAAATTTGACGTTTTAAATTTGGGTAATCCGATCACCATGTTGTTGGTTTGTAATTTTCGTAAAGATGACAAATTGAGGTGTCCTAATCTATGATGCCAGCAGATTTTTATCAACATTATTAGCTTTAGTAGTTGTACGTAATTGTTCCTGATGTTCCATAAGCTCCGTGACATAATATAAAGCATTTCTTTTATTTGCCTTTAAAATAGTTTTACCTTGATGTTTGATGATGGCTTCGTTCCCAGTGAATGATATGGTACAATCGTTATCGGTTGCTTTACTGGCTGAAATTAAATTTTCCTTTATTCCTGGAACAAAAAACGTTTTATAAAGACGAATAGTTTTTGGTTCCTTATAAATTAAAGTTGTTAGTTTCACCGTTCCAATTCCTTGGATTTCAACTTTTTCTCCATTCGTCAGTTGCACTTGCCCGAAATTACCTTTCTCCAGTGTCAGAAAGGAATCCTCCCAGCGACACATATGTGATGTAGCACCACACTCTAGACACCAAGTTCTGCTAACTTTTAAATTTGATGTAGTATTTACCTCTTCTATTTTCAATTCTTGTACTACAAATCCGGTTTCGTCATTGTTTTCAGAGCAATTTACCTTTTCACTCCAACAGTCTCGTGCCATATGACCCCTTTTTCCGCATCGACGACAATTGTACTGGAAACGCGATCCCTTGTCGCTTTTATTCCAAGTTTTGTTGGATTTATTATTTTTAAAATATTTTACACTCTTCACTTTTAGAGCAGAATCGTTCGAAGAATTTTTTAGCCTGTCGCCAACTTCCATTAACCGCACTCGAACAATTTTCATAGACGGAAATTTTTTACCTGAATCGAAAGCCGCCTGCACTTCCTTGAAACTTTCCGGTAAACTGTCTATTAGAAGAGTCACAAGCAATTCTTCATCTATTTTTGCATCCAATTCTGTCAAACGAGTGGTTATAGAGCTAAATTCCCTTAAATATGCGTCCATCGTTTGGTCATTACTCATTCGCATGTTAATGAGCTTTCTGAATAGTTCCACCTTCTGTCTGGATCCTTTCCGATCATAGGTTTCCTCCAGATAATCCCATATCTCCTTCGATGTTTTAAAATTTTTTACGAGAATAACTTGCGCCGGTTCCATAGACAATATTAACTCACTTCGCGCATCCATATCCTTTTCGTCCCATAGCTGCTGCTGCTCTCCGGTTGTGCTAGGTCGAGACTCCAGACCTTTCACAAATTTTAAAATCCTGCATTTGTGTAAAATTCCTTCAATTTGTGGTCTCCATGTTGAATAATTTTCACCATTCAGCAATGGGATTCTTCCGGAACTATTATTCGACATTACTTTATTTTAAATATATGTAATGTTTTACACTCTCGACACTTTTATTTTATTATTAACAATTTTTATTTTTTAATTACCGTCTCCACAGTATTTGATGATTTCGGATTTTTATTTCTGCACTGCAGCTGGGCCCATAACCTGTTTGAACGCAGTCACATTTTCAAGTAGTTCTATTCGAACAGCTAAACGGTATTTTTAGATTTACAAAGTTATATCAGTGAAGTTGGTTAAATTGTATTTAGTCAATACATGAACCATGCCAAGTGGTAAAGGTGCATTCTATTTATACATTTCAAATTCTATAATTATTAACAGATACCTGTAGAAATATAACATACAAGAGACAATAGATTTACCAATATTGATGACTGTCATAGAGTTCCTTTATTTTTTGCATAATTCATTAATTATAATTTTTGCCTAGATTGGTAGGTTACAAACACGTGCTGCAAAAATTTCAGTTCCTCCAAAGTTATTGTTACATGTGTACTGTGACAACCCGAACAACTCACTTATTATTGATATTAAAGTTTCCAAAGAAAAACAACAACCTTGCAATATTGTAGAGAGCTCTATTTACTTCTCGCATGTTCTAGACACTCTAAGTACTTCTGCCGCGTTCCACACAAACAACCGAATATGCTGGAAATTTCTCGACTCAACACATGCAGTATATAAACGCTACAGAGCCGGGGGCAACGTTTTTCTATTTTCATCGATAAAAGCGATCAAGTAGTAAATGAAAACGAATTATGTTTTACTTGAAAACCAGGCGGAATTATTTTACAATTATAATTTTACCTTTAATTTGCACCTAATATGTTTTTCAAATAAGATTTTTAAAATGGTGATAAATACGAAGTTATGTATTCACACATTATTTATTATAAATTACAGTGTTTCTTGCGAATTCTGGAACACATTTCGTCGTTGAAATCGCAATTGTTTTAAGTAGCTCTTTAAATTTGCAAAGTTGAGCGCGGTATTTGGGCTACAAGTCTTCATGCGGGTTTTGGGCTATTTCATGAGACCACTCAGCGGGTTCTGCAGCCAACTATCTGGCAACTCTGATCCTGTTACTTTAATTAACATACCTTAAAATTTTGCATATATGAAAACACAAAAATAAATGAACGTATTTAAATAAAAAATAAATAAATGTTTTAAAAAAAAAACTTAAATAAAAAAAATACAATTAACGCAATTATATTTTTTTCGTAATTATATTTGTCGAAAGGATGTATAAAAAAAACTATATAAGCAGATGGGTGCTTTATCTCAGGAAACCATTAAGACCTTTCGGGTTTTCTGTATTATTCATAAGTCATATCGAAGTTCTATGAAGAAAAAATCCGGAGTTTGAAATTCAATTAACTACGTCTTCCAATAAGATAATGTCCTTACCTTATTAATCTTAATTTTATTTATCTACTTTAATTTGAATGACAATCCAATTTTTCTGTAGTAAGTAAGAAACCATTAATTTTTAACAATAGAAATTTATTTAAATACAAATAAAAACATATTAATCCTTTTCCTTGGAACCATTTAAAAATGAACATGTACAAAATTTCAAATTCGTAGCTTGAAGCGTTCAAAAGTTATCGAAAAATATTGTTGAACACGTGTCTTAAAGACATTTTGTATGGCAGCTACCAGAAGGAGCAACAAGATTTCGCTGATTAGTAAACACGAACTTCGTTTTTACTCAAAACTAATGTACAAAATTTCCAATTCATAGCTAAAAGATTACTTGAGTTATAGTAAGTTCCTTAAATTAAGTGAAGACATTTTGACAGGATATTTGTATGGCAGCTACACGAAGGACTAATAGAATTTTCTTTACAATCATACATTTAGCTCCAACTATTGGAAAAATAACACATACAAAATTTCAAAGACGTAGCTTAAACCCTTCTGAAGTTATCGGCCAATATTCTTAAACACGTGTTTCAAGGACATTTTGTATGGCAGCTACCAGAAGGAGTAAAAGGATTTCGCTGACTAGTAAAGTCGAACTTTCTTTTTACTCAAAACTAATTTGTAAAAAATTCCGAATTCGTAGCTAAAAGATTACTTGAGTTATAGTGAGTTTCGTAAATTAAGTGAATACATTTTGACAGGATATTTGTATGGCAGCTACACGAAGGACTAACAGGATTTTCTTCATAATCATATATTTAGCTCCAACTATTGGAAAAGTAATACATACAAAATTTCAATGTCGTAGCTTAAACCCTTCTGAAGTTATCGACCAATATTCTTGAACACGTGTTTTAAGGACATTTTGTATGGCAGCTACCCGAAGGAGTAGGACGGTTTTTCCCCGTTAACAAACTTAGACTTACAAATTCAACCAAACATCCAGATTCAAAAATTCAAGATCCTAGGTGAAGGCGTTCTTGAGTTATCGTGCTAACGGACAGACGGACGGACGGACGGACGGACGGACGGACGGACGGACGGACGGACGGACGGACGGACGGACGGACGGACGGACGGACGGACGGTCGGACGGACGGACGGACGTCAAGCGGATTTGAGGTTTTTGGCCACAAATAAACAAAAAATAATATATAACTTTTTTTCGTCCGAGGCTTGGTGCGTTACAAACTTTTGGGCTGGATTAAACTTATAATACTCTATATGATTTCATCTAGAGTATAAAAAAAGCCGCCAATGGTCTGGGCGAAACTTTATTATTTTTCGGTCAAAGCTCGGGAGCGGTCAAAGTCGGAGTGTATCATGAGTTGCTTCGAGATTATTAGATTTCTTGGAAAATTAATTTTGTTCTTAAAATAAAAATATTTAAAATAGCGATTTTTAGCCGATTAAACATTGGAAAATTTGTTTCTTGTTATCATTTATACTCTCTTAGGAGCTGAAAAAGGAAAAAATTTAAAAACAAGTTTTAGGCAATTATTACGCAAGCAAGTGAAAGTGATAAGATATTTGATATCTGATAAGACCTGGGGATATAGTAGAATTCGTGAAAAAGTTTTCAACTCCCTTTGCACCCCCTTAGGGGTCGAATTTTAAAAAATCCTGAAAACATTTTCTAGGTATTTATATGAAGAAGATGTACAATAAAAATGAATTCAATATTTGGGAAAACCTAATAGATATGACGAAAACCGTGAAAATATATGCATTCCATTTTCACTGATAATTTTTTTTGCCCCCCCCCCCCGAACGCCAATGGATATTTGAAATTTTTTTTTATCTAAATTAGTTTTCAAGTTGATCTACATAAACATACCGAGTTTGAACTTTGTAGCATAAGCCGTTCTATAGATATGAAAAACACCCCCCACCCCCGTACCATACTGCGTCTATAAAAAATTATATTTTTCCAACATGCTACTAATATAGATCTATCTAAATACTAAGTTTTAGCTTTATATCATTATAGGTTCTCTAGATATAAAAATCGGAACTTATTGCTTTTCACCCTCCCCCACCCTCACCCTCTACACCCTAACTTCCAAAATTGTTGTTTTCTGCTAGGGGTTAATTAGGCCCACTTCACGTAAAAATTTTAAGCATATATCTTACACCGTTCTTGAGATATGAGACGTGATTTTTTAAAAAAATTCTTATCCCCTCCACTTTCATGATCCACCGCCCTCATAAAAAATTTTACTTTCAGCAAACTTCATTTGTCAACCTTTATACAAAAACCAAATTTTATTTGTCTAGTGCGATCGGTTCGTGAGATATCGTAATCTAAAGTTTTTCACCCCCCACCCCCGTACGCCACTGCCACCACTCAAAAATTTGTTTCCGATCTATTCTCCTAGTATATTTACAGATATTTGTTAAGTTTCAATTTTGTGACATTAACCGTTTAGGAGATATAGAATTTAGAATGTGTCAATCTCGCCTTTTTTACGTTTCGGACGCATTATTTTTCCCCCCACTCCCAAACCCCTTTACCTATATCGGCAATTTTTTTGCAAATGGGTCCACTACCGAAGTTCTATATAATTTCCAAATTTCAGCTTCCTAGCATAAGCGGTTGCTTCCTAGCATAAGCGGTTGCTGAAACCAAAATTTTCCGTCTAAAACACTTCCCCCTCCTCCCCCTAACAACCCCACCCTTCCAAATTTGGTCACTAGAGGGGGTTTACCCACTCTATCCACGAAAAAAAATTCAACTAAATAGCTCAAAGGGTTTGGGTGCTACGAGCCTTCAAACAATTTTGCGTACACCGGTAGACGTACGGCGTACGGCGTACGGGGTACGGCGTACGGCGGACAGACGGACTGAAATTTTTTTTTGCTTTTTTCGTGTCTACTCGTTATGAAACGTAAGAAAACAAATTTTGAGGGTAGCAAATTTTTTTTTTTAAAAATCGATAACAATACTGTATTATCGAAATAATAAAGTAAAATACGTAAATAAATAAAAAAAATGTGCCAACAGTCTGGGCGCAACTTTATTGTTTTATGGGTAGAAGTCCGAAACGTGTTTCATGATGAGATGCTGTGTAGGTGCGACTGACAACTTAAGAAATAACCAGGAGGCTATTTGGAACGTTATTTTTTAGGTTGTCAGTCGCATAGTAACCTACACCGCATCTCATCATTAACACCGTTAAAATAATAAAGTTGCGCCCAGACTGTTGGCAGATTTTTTTTTATGGGTAGACGGGGTACACCTTTTTAAGTGGCAACTTTTTTAAAAGGTTGGTGTACGTGAAAAATTTTGGTTTCTAAATCTCAGCAATCGCTGCTACTAGGAACCTAAAACTTTGAATTTATATAGAGCAGCTTTGGTCCCATTTGCAGAAAAATTGTCGATATTCGTAGAGTGATGTGAGAGTGGAGCGAAAAACAATGCGTTCGAAATGCTCGAAAGCTGAGATCGAGATATTCTAAAATCTATATATCCTAAACGGTTTAAGTCACGAAATTGAAACTTAACGATTATCTTCAGGTATACTGGGAAAATAGAAAAGAAGCAAAATTTTGAGGGGGGTTAGTAGTGTGCAGAGGTTGGATGTAAAAAAAAATTTAAATGCCGATATCTCACGAACCAGCTTATTCTAGAAAGTTGAAACTTGGTGGGTATATGTATTGTAGATCTACTATAAAAGTAATTTAGATAAAAAAATATTTCAAATATCTATTGGCATACGGAAGGGGGCAAAGAAAAATTATCAGTGAAAGTGGAATGCATATATTTTCACGAATTTTATCATATCTCTTAGGTCTTCTGAAACATTGAATGGAATTTGTATTCAATGGGTTCTTCACGTAAATTCCTGCTAAAAGTTTTCAGAATTTTTTTTAATTCGATCGCTATGGAGTTTAAAGGGGTTGTATACATTTTTACGATTTCAGCTATATCCTTCAGGTCGTAAGTTTTCAAGTTTTTTTCCTTTTCAACCCCTAAGAGGGTATAAATGGGTTGAACACGTTTTTACGAATTCCGTCATATCTCTTAGGAATGTTAAGGTATCGAAGTGGTTTTTACTTCCTCGGCCTTTCTTTGTATTTATCTCAACCTCTTTTTAGGACTTTCGGTATTCAACCCTCAAGTGGGTGGAAGGCGTTGAATCTGTTTTCATAATTATCGCCATATCTCTTAGGTGTGATGAGGTATCAAATTGGGTTTAACCTTTTCAGAGTTTTTACTTAATAGCCTAGCCTACAAACCGATTTTAAGATTTTCTGAACTCCAACTCCCAAGGTGGTAAAGGTAATACATTTTCATAAATTCCAAATATTTCTTGGATCTGATGAGATATCGAATTGATTTTTACTTCCTAGGGCTTCCTAAATAATCGCCAGAAAGCTCATTTCAGAATATTTAGATATTCAGCCCTAATGGGGTGTTAGGGGGTTGAATACCTTCTCACAGTTTTTAGCATATTTCTTAGGTTTGATTAGATATCCGATTTTTTTTTACTTCCACACACTTTTTATATAATCGCCTACAAACCCATTTCACGTTTTTGTGATATTCAATCTTCAAGGGGTGCAAAGGGGTTGAATATGTTTTATCAGCTTTTTCCATCCTTTAGTCCTGATGAGATGTACAATTGGTTATGACTTCTAAGGTCATTTCATATAATGGCCTAAAAACCGATTTCACGATTTTTCGAAATTCTACCCCCAAGATGGATGGATGGACGGATGGATGTAATGGGTTTACATACGTTTTCCCAATTCGTTAATTGTCGTAATTCATATGTTACATGTGGGAGTGGTGTAAGTATTCTAGCGCGACCCCATTTTAACCACTTCCCGAACTTTGATTCGAAAAATAATAAAGTTTCGCCCCGACTTTTGGCAGATTTGTTATATTTTTGGTACAATTTTTTTTATCCCAACACAAAAAGGAGTCTCTTAACAGGAAAATCAGATAGGCATCCCATCGTCCTGACGGATTGTGTTGATTAGACTATCTGGCAGCAGTTACCAGGGAAAATAGACAAATATTTGCCAGCGTGGCATACAGTGGAACTCTAGCTTAAGTCGGAGATGGCGAGGCTAAGGTTTTGTCGGTGACCCTAACCTCTACTGACCGATCTGCCCGCTACAAGCTCGTAGCAACGCGTTCTTGGCGAGGAGTTTAAATTTAAGTCAATAGCCGCATGGTTTGTTGGTTAAGGTTTTACGATTCTTCATTTACAATTTTCGTTCATCTTTTTACTTTGTCGAACATATAAAAAAAATCTGCCAACAGTCTGGGTGCAACTTTATTATTTTTCGGGTAGAAGTTCGGAACGCGTTTAAGATTGATGCGGTGTAGGTTACTATGTGACTGAAAACCTAAAAAAATGGGTAGAATGGGGTCGCGCTAGAATACTTACGCCGCTGCCACATATAAAATATGAATTACATAATTGGGTCATACACCGGGACGCAGTTTAAGTAGTAATATAATACTACGTAGTTATTACGTGATTAGGAAGTTTTTCGTGATTTGGTTTTGGGCCATTACATCAAAATGGAAATGCGTTTGTAGGCGATTATATAAATAGTCTGTGGAAGTGAAAACCAATCTAATATCTCATCAATCCTAAGAATATCTTGAATATCTAAAAATTCTGAAATTAACTTTTTGACGATTATATAGGAAGCCATAAGAAGTAAAAATGAATTCAATATCTCATTAGAACTAAGAAATATGTGGGAATTTGTGAAAATATATGCAACCCCCTTGAACCCACTTTGAGGTTGAATATCCAAAAATCCTGAAATAAGTTTTTAGATATATATAAAGAAAGCCCGAGGAAGTGTAAACCAATTCGATGTCGTATCACTCCTAAGAGATATGACGGAATTCGTGAAAACGTGTTCAACCCGTTTATACCCTCTTAGGGGTTGAAAAAGGAAAACATTTGAAAACAAGTTTTAGGTGATTATTAAAGAAGTCCGTGGAAGTAAAAAGTTATTCGATATCTAATCAGACCTGAGGTATATGGCTGAGTTCGTGAAAATGTATACAACCCCTTTACACCATCGTGGGGGTCGAATTTCAAAACAATGCTGAAAACACTTTCTAGGTATTTATATGAAAAATCCGTAGCATAAAAATGGATTCAATAATTGGAAAGACCTAATAGATATGATGAAAATCGTGAAAATATATGCATTCCATTTTCATTGATTATTTTTTTCGCTCCCCCTCTGTATGCCAATGGATATTTAAATTTTTTTTCAATCTAAATGACTTTTCTAGTTGACTTACATATACATACCGAGTTTCAACTTTCTAGCATAAGCCGTTCTATAGTTAGGAAAAACACCTCCCATCCCCGTACCATACTACCCCTATAAAATATTATATTTTTTCAACATTCTGCTACTATAGTTTTATCCAAATACTAAGTTTCAGCTTTATATCTTTATAGGTTCTCGAGATACAAAAATCGAAACTTTTTCCTTTTTACCCTCCCCCACCCTCACCCCCTACTTGCACAACTCTAAAATTTTCGCTGCTAGGGGTTTATTTGGCCTACTTCCGGTAAAAATTCTAAGCATCTATCTTACACTGTTCTTGAGATATGAGACGTGATTTTTTAGAAAAATTCTTATCCCCTCCACTTCCATACTCCACCGCCCCCTTAAAAAATTTTACTTTCAGCAAACTTTATTTGTCAACCTTAATACAGAAACCAAATTTTATTTTTCTAGTGTAATTGGTTCGTGAGATATCGTAATCTAAAGTTTTTCACCCCCCACCACCGTACGCCACTTCCCCCACTCAAAATTTTCCGATCTATTCTCCTAGTATGCCCACAGATACTCATCAAGTTTTAATTTTGTGACATTAACCAATTAGGAGATATGGATTTTAGAATGTCTCGATCTCGATCTTTTTGGGTTTCGGACGCATTATTATTCCCCCCACTCCCACACCCCTTTACTCATATCCTCCCTTTTTTTGCAAATGGGTCCACTATCGATGCTTTATATAAATTCTAAGTATCAGCCTCCTAGCCTATGCGGTTACTGAGATCTAGAAACCAAAATTTTCCGTCCAAAACGCTTCCCCCACCTCCCCCCTCACACCCCCACCACTCAAAAGGTGGGCACTTGAAGAGGTCTGCTCAGTCTATCAACAAAAAAAAATTCAACTTAATAGCTCAAAGGGTTTGAGAGCTATAAGCTTTCAAACGTTTAGCGTACGGCGGACGGCGTACGGCGTACGGCGCACAGACGGACTGAAAATTTTTATTGCTTTTTTGGTGTCTATTAGTCATGAAACGTGGAAAGAAAAATTTTCAGGGTAGCAAATTTTTTTTTTTAAAAATCGATAACAATACTTTATTATTAAAATAATAAAGTAAAATTAAAGTTGACATGTAAATCACTGGTAACTTAAGTCCTTTACATCTCTTGTTATTTCTTCTAATCTTTCCCCCAACTTAGCAAAATTAATTTTTAATTTATCGCGCCGACATTAACACAACATGCACGAACAGCAATCTCTGAGATTATGTAAAATCCTGCCAAGGATCTTCGAAAAGTTTCAGATAAAATTTCGTTTATTGTTTCAATCCTGCCGACAGGTGGTGTTAGATTCGTTTTGTTCAAAAATTTTTAAAATCTCGCTGTACGAGAAAACGGAACACCCTCGTTATCTCGTAAATTATCCGAACCTTAAATGTGTACTTTTCAGTTTCAATTTGGAGACGTATCATTGCAAAGTGGTATTTCGAATATCTTGGGTGGGACAGTGCGTTGGGGTTGGAGCAAGATGGTTTACTAGGGAAGAGGGTCGAAGAAAATATTCAGTGAAAATTCCTCAATCAAAAAATATCTCTGTGCTAAAGTATTTATCAATGTTCTAGAGAATTCCCGAAAGTATCTGCTTTTCTATATTGGGACAGCTCATCTTATCCTTAGCCATGCTTTTCGACGGGATTTAAACAATGAACGCGAAGGAACGGAAGGGCGTGGAATTCGTGCCTCCCAGGAAGCGGTGTCTAATGCTCAGGTAATTCAATTATAGAAAATCCTAGCTAATCCGGGCGACGACGTCTGTATTTTACATGTTGAATGCACCAAGCCGAAGCTGAAGTGTTAGCGTCGCGTCAGATTTCACTTCACGCCTCCAAGTAATTACAGAAGTTTTCAATGAAGCACTTTAAGTTGGAAGATGCAGTTAAGTCGGACAGATTCGTATACGTGGCGGACATACCGAATTGAAGTTCTATGCGGAATCGTTTCCGGGGATAAATTAAACTATTTCTGGATTTCGGGATTCTGCGATGATTTCGATTAAACGTGACTCTATTGGCCTACTGTGGAGGACCAAGCCAAGCATAACTTTTATTAGGGCCCTGGAGAAACATAAGTCCTTTTTGTAATTTCCGACTATTCATTCGCAGCACGTTTATTCAAGATTAGTAACTTCCGTTATTATCCTGTGTAATTAGCTACAAGTCTTAGCCTCGACCTTTTCATATCTTAATTTATTAATTATACGAGTATTAGTAGCCGTGCTTCTCATATTTTATGGATAATCGGCCGATTGAATTTGTGGGTAGTTGATTCGGTTCATAACTTGAGTAAAAGGAGATTTTCTTGAAAGGTATGTTGATTTCGAAATTTACAGCGCATATATCAGATTCTCTTGGGAGATAACCTTCGCAATCAGACCATTTTATTTCAGCATAAAAACCTATCGTTCTTAACATGTTCTCAAAAATTCGGGACATTTGTAAGGTAACTACTAAAGCTACCACCTTTCGTTTCCAGTGTTGTTGATAAACCGAATTGATTTAATCTACTTTAAAAAAGTCGCATATTTTTCTAGCTCAGTCATTAACCTATTCAAAGACATGTGTAGAAGTACCTTGAAATTTTTATGGTGGTCATTCGAAGAAGTTATTGTGCCATTTTTATTACAAAGTTTATAATGAGAAAATTGCAAGATGAAACTTATGGATTGACCACACGTTACCAAGACTATAAGTTCTCTTTAAGTAGCTGTTTGCACGGTTGATGGTGGATTTAAGCCGTACGCGTTTTGCTCGACTTTACCCCACACCATAAATATCATCCAATCAGGCGCCGAAAATTTCAACAGTGCTTGACTTTCTCGGATGAAAAACCGGTTTGTAATGGTCTTGTGGGAGTAAAGTTTCGCCGTAACGCGTTCGGTATAAATCCAGCATAACAGTCGTCTTACTCCTCTCATGATGAATTTACTACGAACGCGTTCGGCAAGACTTTACCACAGAAAACCCCCAACTTCGTACTAGGTTTACGTTTAGGTTTAAGAAGGGGCGCAGTGCTAGAACCTCCACGCTCACTAGGCGCCATACGGGCACATTGCGATCCCTTCGGATTTTCGAGGGCTGTTCCATCCCCTCAAAAACACTCCAATTCCCTGCAGAACCTGACCAGTTTGTCAACCCCTAATGACCTCAAATCCTCGATGTTATCGAAGAAAAGACTACCCAGCTACCTCAGACGCCTTCTTGTGATTCCTGGGCATTCATACAAGATGTGAGTGATGTGCTCCACATGTCCGTCTCCGCTAGCTCTAGCCGCATAGCGTGTTTCCCAGCATTCAGTGATCCGTCAGTGCTCCGACGAGCATTCGCAGCCTTCCTCTATCCCAAGTTAATATATTCCTAGTTTTTGGCTATCCAGCTCGGGCTACAAGGCTCTAGAAATCCTGCAGCTTGCCAGCCCTGCCCACCTAGAGTTGGCCGCCTTATTAGCACGCTTACTAATTTGCGCTTTGATGCCACATATCGGTGGACAAACATCCTCCTCAATCCTACCATTCGATGCCGATCCCGATCTCGCAAGCTTGTCCGCTCTTTCGTTCCCTAGTATATTACTATGCCCTGGCATCCAGCAAATCAGTACTCTGTTCTGACTACAAAGTACCTTCAGCACTTCTCGACAGCACTTTACTAACTGGGATTTCATGGTGACCGATTCCAGCGCCTTTATGGCCGGCAGGCTGTCAATGTAGAGTGAGGTATTCTGATCGCATATCTTCGCCATTAACAGGATGTTTGCTGCCTGCAACACAGCCAGAATTTCCGCTTGGAAAACACTGCATATGTTTGGCAGTTTGAACGACTCCACTACACTCAGCTGCTTAGAGAAGGCGCCTGCGCCAGTGCCGCATTCCATTTACGATCCGTCCGTATATACGGAGGTTTCTCCCTCACGTAGTACCCTATTGGTCTCCCACTCCACTCTACAAGGATACACAATTTCGTATGGCGTCGCAAAATCCATCACTGGGATTAAGTAGTCCGTACTAATATCCGCCAGGTTTCCCAGAAATTCGTTGAGAATGGAACTATGCCCTTTAGATAGAGCTCGGCCTAAAGAGGGCACAGCTCGATAGCCTGACTGCTGTATTGCCGCTACCTGTTTCACATATATATCCACTGGCAATAGATGCATAAACACCTCCAACGCGGCAGTAGGTGTTGTGCGAAGGGCTCCCGTGATCATAACACAGGCAGTCCGTTGCACTCCTTCTAGTTCCATAAGATTATACTTTTTATCCATGACTTTCCACCACACCAATACCCCATAGGTCAGAATAGGTCTCACAACCGCCATGTACAACCAGTTTACTATATTTGGTTTGAGACCCCAGCTTTTGCCCACGGTCCGCTTGTACGCGAAAAGCGCGTTATTAGCCTTCTTAATGCGCTCCTGAATATTCAATTTCCAGCTAAGCTTCCTATCCAAAATTAGACCCAGGTATTTAGCTTGTTCCAATAGTCTAAGCTCCATGCCTCCGAGCTTCGGCAGCCTAAATGCCGGAACTCTATGCTTCCTTGTGAATAGCACCAATTCAGTTTTTGAAACGTTCACCCCCAAGCCGCATCTCCCAGCTTACTGACTGATTGTGCGGAGTGCAGATTCCAAAATGCTCGACAGCGTATCCAAAAACTTGCTCTTGGCGATTACCACAATGTCATCTGCATATGCCACGACCTTTATTCCCTGTTTTTCAATTTCAAAGGAGAACCTCGTTCACAACGAGGAGCCAAAGACGGGGCGATATCACCCCACCCTGAGGCGTTCCCCTCGAGGCCTGTCTTATAACCTTGCCTTGCCCCATATTAGCACTCACGATTCTGGTAACTCCTACTAACAAACAGAAATTCAATGCAAATGTGCATCCTGCTTGAGGTCAGTAATAAGCTTCAATATGATATCGAAAACTCTACCACCAAGCAGTTCTTACCAAGTACCCGTAGTGATCGGATGCAAAGTACCTATAGTGAGTTTTTCTTTCTCCCTGATCAAGTGTTCAAACGTGTTAAAATATTTGATATACCTACCAATTAAAAGTTAAAGAACAAAACAATATTGACAATAGCTAATAAATCAAGTGCTTCCGGGCTTAAGAGGCTCCACGAGGAGACCTCAGAAGTTTATAATAGGGATAAGTTAAAATTCCCAAAAACCAGTCAATCATTTGCGATGGCGAATATAAAGCCTACATTAACGCAATCAAATCGTTTTGCACCTTTGGCGAGCACCAGCAGTATAACGGCCCCAACAACACCCGATGCAGCAACAACAACGACGGTGGATTCCGCAAAAGCTAATAAAAAAAAACCTCCAATCGTATTTCCATCGTTAGATGAAAATACCATCAAAATCATGATGCACCAGCTAAAAGTAAGTGATTACACAATTAAACTTATGTCAATCGGGCGTAAAGTTTGTATAGAAACAAAGGAAAGCTATGAAAAGACCCTAAGCTACCTTAAGGAAAAAAAGGTACACTTTTATACACACCAGGCCAGTGATAGTCGGCCCATAAAAGTAGTACTAACGGGGCTTCCGGAAATGCAGGTTACTGATCTTACCCAAGAATTACATCAGTTGGATGTCAACTGCATTGACATCAAAAAATTTAATATTAAAAATACCCGCTATGACAAACAAGCAATATACCTGCTATATTTTAACTGTGGCACAGTCAAAATTTCGGACCTGAGGAAAATTAAGGCTGTCACCGGCATAATTGTTCACTGGAAATACTACAGTAAAAGGCAAAACCAGCTGACTCAATGCCGCAATTGCCAACTCTATGGACACGGGTCAACGCACTGTTACCTGCCAACGAAATGTTTACTTTGTGGAAAGCAACACAAACACGATGATTGTCCTACCAAAACGGACGCAGAAATCAAATGCGCGAATTGCGGAGGAAATCACATCGCGAGCCACCCAACTTGCCAGAAACGCAGCGAATACATAAGCATCAAAAATCGATACACAAAACAGAGTAAAACGAAAGGAGTAGCTGCATTTTCTTATAGAAACGAGGAGTTCCCATTAATTACGCGTGGACCGAACAGCAGACCTCTTCAGAACCAAAACAACTACAGCAACAGCAGTAGCATTAAGCCCAGTAATGTAAGTTATAGTAATATTTTAATTAATAATGGTAACAAAGATTAGTTTAATACAAATGAATTAATAACTCTTTCCCATGAACTAATTTCTAAGTTATCCAACTGTAAAAACAAGCAAGATCAGTTCAACGTTGTTGTAGAATTGGCAGCCAAGTTTCTTTATGGATAAAAAAGCAAACATCAAAACAATCATCTGGAATGCCCAGAGTATACGTAACAAAGCAGTAGAAACCATTGACTTTCTTAAAACTAATGAAATTGATATTTTAGTCGTAACAGAAACTTGGCTCCAAGAAAGTGACAAGATTTCTGATCCTTGCTATAAAATATACCGCAAAGATAGGAGTGATAAAATAGGTGTCGGGGTTGCTATCTTTATTCGAAGTGGAATAAGACATTCGCTATCTCAAGCAATAAATACCAGCGTGATCGAATCATTAGCTATTGAAGTTACGGACGCTAATTTAAAAATAATAGCAGCTTATTTTCCTGGAACAAAATTAAACAACGCAAAGCTATCTGCGTTCAAAACTGATATAAGATTATTGTTTAGGGGTAGTTCAAGTACTTTGATCTGTGGAGATCTAAACGCCAAACATAGGCACTGGAACTGTTTCAGTGCTAACCAAGCCGGTAAGATACTGTTTGATGAAAGCGCTAAATCTAATATGGTAATACATCCACCCTCTAAAGCGACTTACTACCCTCCTAAAGGTAGATGCTCCACACTTGACTTAATAATAAGCAATGGGCTCTCAGTGATTTCACCACCAATAACACTAGATGAATTATCATCTACTCATCTTCCAGTATTCTTCTCAATACAGCTGGCTAATGCAATTCCCAGGTTTATCGCTAGTAAACCGTGCTTCTCGAAAACCAATTGGTTAAAATACAAGCACCTACTAAATAAGGGCTTTTCAAACTCATGTCTCAATCTATCGAAACCTATTACTACCGCGGAAATAGATGCCATGGTCTCTCATTTATCGAATTTGATTACTGATGCCGCCAACATATCAACACCACGCATCACATCAAACGATCTTAACTTGCCGCTCGAAAGCCATATCACAAATTTAATACGGCAAAGAAATCTTGTGAGACGACAGTGGCAACGAACTAGAAATCCTGATTTGAAAACGTCTGTTAACAAACTTAACAAGGAAATCCAGCAGCAAATAAATTATACTAAGAATAGGAGATGGAGTGATATGCTGTCCAGCTTACCAAAAGGTTCAACAAAACTCTGGCAGCTCAACAAACTTTTTAAACGTGGGCGTAATATCCTGCCGCCACTCCACATGAACAACACGACGATATCTGGCGATTCATTAAAAGCTGAACTGCTTGCTGATAATTTTCGCTCCTATCACAATACACCTCAAACTTCTGGAAACAGTGAATTTGAGACGGAGGTACAAGATAATCGTCTACGAATTTCCTCGATGAATATATCCAATCTGCCACCATCAGTACTGTGTAAGCCTAAAGAGATCAAGAGAATTATCCGCACGCTTAAACCAAAAAAAGCGCCTGGCCACGATGGGATAGTCGTGCCCATGATCAAAAACCTGACAAACTCAGCAATAATTTACCTGAATTTTATTTATAACTCCTGCCTAAAACTAGGCTATTTTCCGCAGGTATGGAAAGTAGCAATCGTCACACCAGTACCCAAGCCAGGTAAAGACCTTACTAATCCAACAAGCTTCCGCCCAATCAGCCTCCTACCTATATTAGGCAAAATATTCGAAAGAATAATCCTGAAGCGAACATTAGACAAAATAGAAGAATACAAAATCATTCCGAACTTCCAATTTGGCTTCCGCACCAAACACTCTACAGTTCACCAACTACTGAGAGTCAAATCAAAAGTTAAAGATGCTATATCCCGAAAAAAATCTCTTGGCATGGTAACTCTCGACATAGAGAAGGCGTTTGATAGAGTGTGGCATGATGGTCTTATATATAAACTGAGAAAGTTCAATATGCCACCATACATATGCAAAGTTATAAGCTCATTCCTCGCCGACAGATCGTTCAGAGTAAAGATTAAAAGCAAATGTTCAGAAAGAAGAGACATACCCGCAGGAGTACCACAAGGCTCTTGCCTAAGCCCAACACTCTTTAATTTATACACTGCTGATATGCCTAAGGCTGTCAACTGCGACTTAGCAACATTCGCTGATGACACCGCAATTTTAACTACAGCATTGGAACCACAAATTATCATCAATAACCTCCAAGAGCAGCTTGAAACCTTAAATATATTTTACCAAAAATGGAAGATTAATCTTAACACCTCTAAAACTCAAGCAATATATTTCTCGAAACGTAGAGCAACTCGTTTCTTACCACCCCCAAATTTAAACATATTAGGTGCTTCAATACGTTGGGCAAAAGCGATCAAGTACTTGGGACTGCACCTTGACACTAAGTTAACATTTCAGTACCATATAGAACAAACCACCTCAAACACCTCGAAAAGTATTAGAATTCTATACCCACTTATAAACAGGAAATCTAAGTTGTCCCAGGAAAATAAGCTTCTATTATACAACTCTGTAATGCAACCCGGTCTAACATACGGAGCGCCAGTTTGGATAAACTGTGCAAAGGTCCACAGACAGAAGCTTCAAATTATACAAAACAAATGCCTCAAAATTTTATTAAACAAACCATGGCATTTCTCGACTCGTCTATTGCATGAGATATCTGGATTACAACAGATCAATGAACGCATCGCGAAACTTACTAGCCAATTCCAGAGTAATTGCGCCAACAGCGAGATTCCACATATTTTATCACTAACAAATAATCTGTAAGTTATGTGCACATAATTAAATTACGTTATACTAAATTCAATAGAATTTGTATTTAGATTTAAGTATTAGTTTTAGTTAAGATTAGAATAGGTTTAATTGTAAAATAAAAGTTCAAAGGGTTTTTGAAAAAATTTTTTCCCTGAAAATGTCAAAAACAAGAATTAAACTAGTCTGCAAACATACTAGCATAAAGAATTAGAACTAAGCTGTAAAGATAATTTAATCTAAACCCTTCACTGTTATGAAAATGTAAAAGCAAACTTGTATATAATCATGAAATATAATTATCTATCTATCTATCTACCACCAAGCTGACCTCTATCTCTCTGGAGGCGTAACTAATTTTCGTCAAGTGAAGTATTTCTTACTCTTTAAAAGTAGGTAGACTAGAGAGGGCAGATATTCAGTGGAGAAGCGGTACCGGTTAAACGGTGCTTAATACGTCTGCCACAATCTAAGCTATTGGGGAACTCTTAAAGTTGCTTTGCAAATGTTCAAGCAATTAATTCCTAGTTTGGTGAAGTCGTCTACATACAGCTTTTGAATCTACAAAAGTAATTGTTATTATCATAAATCTAAATTGCATTTGGTACCCATTACTTGTATAGTATAATCATATCGCACGTATGAGCAAACTATCAACAATGCTATAATTTAGCTGTATGATCCAGCAACATGACATGACATTTAACACTACCTCTTTGTCACATACATGAACAAGTATGTTTCTCAATTATGATGTAAACGTGCTAAAACATGGATAGCATGAAACTCCATAACATCATGCTTCCTCGTGTCCTTATGGTCTGTGAATATTTCTGAACACTTATCATCCCCTGTTCTTTTCCTCTATCTCTGGTGTAAATCTGATATCTGTACTATTGTAAAACATGGTTAATCCTTGGTCACATCCAATTTCAGGCCCAGAAACCTAAGGGTGCAGTACCTAGGGCACGAGACTATGTCGTATCTGGTTACAACCGAGATACTTCTGGAAGTAACAACACACAGCCAAATGGAAGGATTGTACTAGTTACTTGCGGTATAATGAAGGCGCTGAATACCTAAGACCAAGTATTGTAAACTCGAGATCCTTCACACTCGTACTTACTGTATGATTTTGCGTTCATTTGCGAGTACGAGAACACTTAACCTTTCGAAGAATGTGCGATTCTAACACACAAGGATATGCCTTACATTGTCAGTTAGCATTCCCTTGTTACTAGCAACATTGTTTCTGCTTCATTTGTGTGATGAACTATTCCTTTGATCCTGGAATTGCTTTCAAGGGTCTTACAAGAGCAAAACTAAATCAAATTACGTTTCACTTGCATAAGTTTTAAACTAGATTAGGGAATTAAAGGATATATTTCAAAAACTTGGAAATATTTTTTGTTACTTCAAGTTTGTCACAATAGTCGATACCATTACATGTTAGTTCTGAAGAGAAACGCCACCAGGAAGCATTTTCATTCAACGCGAATTTGGGTTTCAAGCTATTAATGAGTTCATTGAATTTGTGGTTCACAACATTAAAGACAACTCGAACCATCTTCCTTATTTTCTACTGGTGATTATAGTATGCCATTGCATATCCTTTATTTAATAGCTGAGCCATTCTGATTCCTAGTACACCGGAATGTTGACATAATATCCTAAAATTTCTTGAAGAAGTCCTGAATTGCTCCGGTTCTATACAAGCTTTCTAGGTTCCAAGATCTAAGAAAATAAACATGATTTCATTTTCTTTGTATTAATTCTTTGACTTGCTACACCACAGTTCTTAAAAAGAGCACACAATTTACGTACTATTCACTCCCAATCGCAAAAAAATTCGGACTTCAGTATTTCATCTAGAGCATTATATGATTTGAATACATACGTGTTTCTTTGTATGCTAGTTTTATGACAGAATCATCTAAATGAGCGTGAAAGTTGCCACCATTAGTGTCGCAAGGGTTTTGGAACTTAAACAAATCCTCCCTTAGAGGGTGGCAATAAGGGGCAATTGCCCTCACCTGTAATCCTCCAATTCTCAAAACAGTAAATATTATAAAATAAGAAAAAGGATAATTTGCTATTTCAAGTCGAGCAAATCCGGCTCGACAGACTAAAAAAAATTCCATTCTCCTACAAACAATGACCACAAAGAACTTCAACTTTCGGACAGCAACCGTTTTATAATAATTCGATCTCAGTATTTGAGCGATTCGGGCGCATTGTTTCCACACCCTCCATTCCCAGACCCCTCAACCCACATCGACAAGTTTTTTGGAAATGGGTTAACTGTCATTGTTCTACATAAATTCCAAGTTTTCCTAGCGCGAGGGGTTTTTGAGATCTAGAAACCAAAATTTTTCATATAAAACGCTATCCGCACCTCCGGATCCTACCCCTCTAAAAGACATCACTTGTAAGTGTGTGTTTATCAAATCTATCCACCAAAACAAATTAACTTATCTCAAGATCTCAGCGGGTTTGTGATCTACGCGCCTTAAAACGCTTTTTTGTACGGCGTACAGCGTCTACGGCGGACAGCCAGACATTGTTTTCTTTGCTTTCTCGGGGTGTACTAGCCCTAAGACTTATGAATACAAAATTGTAGGGTTGCATATGCTTTTGAAATTTTAGGTCGATCACAATAACTTATTATAGCTGAATTACATCCTTAAGAACTATATTTCGAAATCTCAAAAAGCGTTTACATCGCCTTCAAGAGATATGAAATTGAAATGAATATTTAAAAATTTTATTAAAATATTGGGTTGCTGCAGATGAAATGTCGTTTTTTGCTATGAAGTGAAGTTAGTTGCGACAGCTTGCCCAACTCTTTCCGCGGAACTCAACAAGGACCCGATATTAGCGATACATCTTTCTGATTCAATGGTACCGAAATTTAATTTCACAAGGCCATTCAAAGTTGTCCTACCTGAAAGGGAGGATTGGGCCACAAACAAGCCCACTCCTAAACCAGGATCTAAAACAGATCAAGGTGTAGGAGCAGGAGTTTAAGGAGTGCGCCTAAATATGTGTAGCATGCACA
Organism: Beris morrisii; assembly: GCA_951812415.1. NCBI lineage: Eukaryota > Metazoa > Arthropoda > Insecta > Diptera > Stratiomyidae > Beris > Beris morrisii. The sequence continues at coordinate 33,421,417 of OX638313.1, read as the reverse complement.
TAACGACCACTGTTTTTCAGGCGGAGACTTATGCTATTGAACTATTTATTAGAGAAAATATCAAATATCACTGGGCTACAAAACCCAACAAATATATATTCTCTCGGACAGCAAGTCAGCAATAATGGCCCTTCAGTCCGTTCAAATCTACTCCAAACTTGTTTGGAATTGCCTCCAATGCCTGATTGAACTCGGAAATAAGAAATAAGAACAGAGTTATCGCTATGGACCCTCGAGGGTCTATGCGAGGTTTTTAAGCCGCCACTGATACCTAAGAACAGAGTTAGTCTCATTTGGATTCCGGGACACAGCGGCTATGAAGGTAATGAAATGGCCGACTTAATGGCTAGGGAAGGTTCCGAAGCTGACTTCATGAGACCATATCCATTCTGTGTGATACCGTTAAGCACCGTCAGAATGAACTTCCGAATGTGGCAAAAATTGCAAAGCGCCATTCACAAGGACTTGGCACCGGGCAACAGGCACTCAAAGCTTTTTATGCCAAAGCATTCTGAAAGAAGAACATCTGATTATCTAAAATTAAGCAGATATCAGACCCGAACCCTAGTGGGAGCTCTGACTGGACATTGTCACATGAGGAAGCATATCAATAGGATTGGTCTCTCTGCGACTAAAATTTGCAGAATATGCAATGACGAAGACGAAACTCCAAAGCATATCCTCTATGAATGGGAGGGTTTAGCTCACAAAAGACTTCGTCACTTCGGTCAGGGTTTCATGCATCCATCGGAATTCCTGACCATTCCTCTTCGCAAAATTCTAAGCTTCATTGAAAGCGTAGGGATTGAAGAGTAATCATAGGGGGACGTCACAATAGGCCCAACTGTGGCTGGAGTGACAGAGGTTAACCATACCTACCCCTATTTCCAATCTATCTATCTGTCTAGTTGCGATTTTTGTGTCTCAATCTGACGCCAGGTGGCACTAGTAGTATTGTGTATTGAAGTATAAATACCCCTACATTTATTCATGGAATCATTTCAGTTTTGAACTTCATTGTGATCGGACAGAAAAAAACAAAAATGGATTCGGGTCAAAAACGGGTACTTTTCCTTTACAAGGCAACCGAAAACATCAACAGAGCATTTCGAGTTGATACGGTAAAGAAACGAACCACACAGCCATGGTTCGAAAAATTCCGATCAGGAGATATGACCCTTCAAAGTGAGCCACGTGGTATCCCAGGACCAGGAATTTATTGGTGGAGTCCGACTCTCGCTAAACTGTAAGGGACATTGCAAGAAATTGGGCGTATACTATTCGACAGTTTCTCGGCACTTGCAACAGCTTGGAAAAGTCAAAAAGCATGATAAGTGGGTTCCGCATGAACTTACTGAGCAAAACATGACGCGTCGATTGGAAATTTCCAGTTCCCTGCTCTCCCGGGGAACAGAAATGATCCGTGTCTGAACAGAATAATGACATGTGATGAAAACTGGATACTGTACGACAATCGTCGCCGATCGGCACAATGACGGGATGCTGATGAGATCCCAAAACACATGCCGAAATCACGCCTCCCTCCGAAGAAGATAATGGTGACTGTTTGGTGGTCTAAAGCTGGAGTTATATTCACTACCATTAATGTAGAGAAGTATTGTGCCCAAATCGATGAAATGCATCAGAAATTCCGTATTCAACGGCCTAAATTGGTCAACAGAGATGGAGTTATACTGCTTCATGACAACGCACGGCCTAATGTTTCAAGAACAACGATCCAAAAATTAAACGAATTGCAGTATGAGACTCTTCCTCATCCACCATACTCACCAGACCTTTCGCCAACCGACTACCACTTTTCTAAACATTAGGATCATTTCTTGGCGAACAAACAATTCGATAAAGAAGCAGCCATCAAAACTGCCTTCGAGGACTTTCTTCGCTCCAGAAAGTGGAACTTCTACGAAACTGGCATAGATGCACTTGTACCTCGTTGGGAAAAGTGTATTGCATGTGCTGGTGCCTACTTTGATTAAGAAAATTAAGTTTTATAAAAGTTGTAGTCAGCAATACCATCAGCTGTAAGGGTGATTCGGATAGTAGGCATTATGCATCCTCTGACGAGTCTATGCCATCCGATGACGAAACAGCTCTTTCGGACCTAGTCCTAGTCTTATAAACTGGCCTATCCAGTGAAGGTTTGCCAATTGTCTTGTCCTCAAGGACAGCGATTAATCAACGGTGTTGGGGTTTCACACCAGAAACTTCACTGACGCCGGAAAACAACAAAAAAAACTTCTTAAAAATTTCAAATTTGGTTCTATGGTAGCTTCTCACCATGAAAAAATCTATATAATCCTAAATTGTTAGCTTTCTGTTCATTATGGTTTTCGAGAAATAAAAATCAGAATGTTTTCCTTTCTACCCCCTTTCACCATCACCCCCAACACCCACACCACCAAAAATTTTTTCCCTACTAGAAGTTTACCGACCCCAACTCCTGTAAAATTTTCAAGATCATATCTGATACGGTTTCTGATATGTAAAAATTATATTTTTTGAAAAATTGCTGTCCCCCCACTTTCGTGCTCCACCTTCCCCCTCAAAAAATTTAGTTTCGGTAGACTCCTCTTGTGATCCCATATACAGAAACTAAATTTTATCTTCCTGATGTAATTGGTTCGAAAGATATTGTAATCCAAAGTTTTTTCACTCCTCGCCCCTTGTACCCCCACCCCTCGAAAATATACCGGTCGTAGGGGTTCACCCAATCTACCCACCATAAAAATTTCAATTTAATATCTCAACGGGTTTGGGAGCTACACGCCTTCAAACAATTTTGCGTGCGCCGTGGCGTCTACGGCGGACAGACGGACATTTTTTTTTTTTGCTTTTTTGGGGTTTACTAGTCCTAAAACGTGAAAATACAAAATCTCTGGGTAGCAAATTTTTTTGAAATTTCAGGTCGATCACAATACTTTATTATTAAAAAATAATAAAGTAAATATTATTAAAAAATAATAAAGTAAATATTATTAAAAAATAATAAAGTAAATATTATTAAAAAATAATAATGTAAAAATAAAATTCTTAAATATCTTGCTCATCGCGTTCTCTACTTAACTCACGGTTTTGTTAAGGAAATTTGAATGGTAGACAAGTATTCTCTCTGATATACAGACCGAAGTTACGTGCCTAGTCATGTCCTTTTTACCTAAATTTCTAAGAAATAAATTGAAAAGCACTTACCGCACAGCAAGCGTTCTTATTAACCTGTTTTCCGGAAGTTGTCGCACCTGAAATTATCGGTAAGTGTGCATCAACATAGCTTAAGTCCTTCAATTCTGTACAATCGAGTTCCTATCATCGCAGTCCTTAAAAGGGACTGAGTTTTTTGATTCCGAATTTAAATCAGTTGATAGTCTCAAAAAATGCAAATTGCTGTAAAATTGGTCGATTTGATCTTGCACCGAACTTGCAGTTCCGTCCATGTTCCCAAATCTTTCGGATTTCCAGTGATTTAAGCTGAATATTCATCGAGAGTTGCGACTGAATCTAATTTATCATCCTTCCCTTCTCACCTGAGAGCGGAACTTCGGTGTTATAATATAAACCACCCCCGTTCTGGTACCGAAAAAACAAAAATCTCAATTTTGCTTCTTTAAATTCCGAGGTTCCTGTTTGAAAAATGAAATCATCCATGTTTTCCACCAACCTCGCAATTTCTCATTTGTATTCCATAGATATTTGCCTTAAGCTCCGACCAAATACTTTCTTCCCTTCCAATTTGCATAAAAACATGAAACGTTTTCATAATTTCCATTTTCCTGATATTTCTTTCCAATACGGTCCTTTGATAAGGAATAAATCATGGAGCCGCAAATGTTGCCGAATTAAACTTAAATAATTGTCGATATTGCTATACCAGGCGCCCAGGCAACGTAATATTGCTAATTCATATTTAAGGATATGCAAAGATCGATTCAAATTTATCGAAATGAGGAAGCGGATAAGGGTCGGGGGATGAAGCAATATTCAGGATTGAAATCAAACACTTAAATTTTTATCGGTTCGAATTAGAATTTTCTTTCGGAATGCCTTTCCCCTGAGAAATGACTCCACTTCTAAACTATCTAAAGCTACGTCTTCCTCTAACCTTTCACAAAAAAAAAGAGCAGCAAGGATATTTTCCAGTCCCGAAAGTGTGTCAGAAACTAATAGCAAAGTATCATGTCAAACACTTATGCCTTCTTCGAAACGGTACTGACTTATATCCGAGTCTAGGTCCATAAACGTAAATCCTTTGATACGACGGTTAGAGAAGGAGCACAACCATCCACCCAAATCTACAGACTTTCATTCCCGGCCGCATATTAAAGGATCTTCTGGCACTCGGTGCACGGTTAAGGAAAAGAAAAACTAGGAAAAACCTCAAGGAATTTTCATCTTTGGCCACATACGGCTCATATGTTTACACATGAAATATTCAAGTGACGTAAACTTTATGTTAATTAGAGTAGTTTATGTGAATAAGTGTAGGCATAAATATTTACACTAAAGGCTAGTGGGTTAGGGTCAGGCGATTTTCTAGAGTGAAATGAATTTTACTGGACTTTTATTTATGCCCGGTCTGAAGGTGAAGAAACATTTCTCCCGAATGGCTGGAATTTAATAATTTATCGAAATAGTTCACGTTGGTTAGCTACAACAGCCTTGGGCCGGACTAATATCTTTCTTACAGCTAGAGGTTGGAATGGTCGTAGTTGAATCTTAAGACGGGGCAATTTATTCGTATTTTATAGAGTTCTTTCAGTTAATGCATTTATTCGTCGGGCTATAAAAAAGCGATAGTAGTAAATATCTTCTCCTTTACTTGATTATGTTCAACGTATTCAAATATATTGGTTATAACGTAGTCGAAAGGCTCATAATGTTTGCGATATAAGCAGACTAGAAGACGGATCTCTGGTGGATTGGGACAAATTGTGGGAGATGGTATGTCCAAGTAGCAGGGTATCCTATAATAAACTAGTTGCTTTTCTAATCCATTCCCGACAAAAACAATGGCTATTCACGTACCGACCTACATATCTATGCAAAATGCCAACGATAACAAAATGTTAAGAATAGTCTACCTATTCAAAAAAAGATATAAATGTCGCTACTGCAGTACCATACAGCATAACCCACCTATAATAATCAATGGCACAACAATCCAAATTGGGCCTAGGTTTTGAAGTAATGCTAGAGTTACTTCATTACTAGACCAACGGAACACTAGGAGGTGTAGTGGTCAGCCTCACGCTCGTCCGTGATTATTACCCCGATTTTAACTCAGGTACTTATTTACAGCTGAGTGAACTGGTAGTCCGGCACTCAATCCCATTCCCGAAAATTACTTGTCGCCAAACAGATTCGAACCAGGTACCAGGTGCACCGAAGGCAAGTGCCCTAACCACTAACCCACCCATGGACACAGTGAAAAACGTACCTAGAAAAGAAGAGAGAGGGAGTGGGGTACGCAGGTTGGGTACGTTAGCCTTGTCACGTACGGTTGATATATAGGTAGATTATGACTCTTTGGATATGGTATGCTGGGTACGTACGCTCGGTACGTTGGTTATGAACGCACCTTACCGTAGATACGTAGGAAAAATGAGTAGGATAGGTACGTAGTGTGAGTACGTACAGTGGGTAAGTAGGTTGCGACGGTAACCTTCGGCGGTTACGTGGAATGGTGCGTTCTAAGATACTTCGCTAACACTTCACTACTTTATTGACACTTAAAAATGACATATCAAGAACTGTTCTCATGACAGGAAAGATATTTTTCGATATGTACACACTAAAAACTTAATTACTACTACTACTACTGCAGGCCCTGGCACGATTGGGGCTGTCGCGCCATTGATGATGATGATGATGAAAAACTAAATTATGTAAACCAAATCAAACGCTTAATCACTACATTGGTTACAGATTTGAATTAGGTTTGAAGATATGTGAAAGGTACGTAGAGTGGATACGGGTTGGCTGGGTACGTACGATGGGTACATTACACACGTAGTTATATACGGTGGATGCAAAAAGTGAGTAGGGTGGATTATGCTATTATGCTGGGTACCTACGGTCGGTACGCTGGTTATGAAGGCACCTTACCGTAGATACGTAGGAAAAATGGGTAGAATAGGTACGTAGTGTGAATATGTAAAGTGGGTACGTAGGTTGCGTCAGTAACCTTCGGCAGTTACGTGGAATGGTGCGTTCTAAAACACTTCGCTAACACTTCATAACTTTATTGACACTTAAAAATGACATATCAAGTACTGTTCTCATGACAGGGAAGATATTTTTCGATACGTACACACGACATGGAAGAAAATAAAACTAAGTTATGTAAACCAAATCAAACACTTATCCATTACATTGGTTACACGCATCAGTTCACGTCCATGCAGTAGTGGAACGGTGACGAATCCGGTTTTTATTCCCTGCGTACATACCCTACCTACGAAGGCTACTTAAGTTACTGGAGGGTACGGTTTTTTGATACGTTTTTACATATGAATGGGCCCATGCTAAAAGGTCATCAGTCCATTTTTGTAAACTACCGAATCAATAAAAGAGGTTATTTATAACTCATATAATTATATTTTACAAATTTATCGATGCCGTAGCAAATTTTTTTGGGTAGCAAATTTTTTTGAAATTTCAGGTCGATCACAATACTTTATTATTAAAAAATAATAAAGTAAATATTATTAAAAAATAATAAAGTAAATATTATTAAAAAATAATAAAGTAAATATTATTAAAAAATAATAATGTAAAAATAAAATTCTTAAATATCTTGCTCATCGCGTTCTCTACTTAACTCACGGTTTTGTTAAGGAAATTTGAATGGTAGACAAGTATTCTCTCTGATATACAGACCGAAGTTACGTGCCTAGTCATGTCCTTTTTACCTAAATTTCTAAGAAATAAATTGAAAAGCACTTACCGCACAGCAAGCGTTCTTATTAACCTGTTTTCCGGAAGTTGTCGCACCTGAAATTATCGGTAAGTGTGCATCAACATAGCTTAAGTCCTTCAATTCTGTACAATCGAGTTCCTATCATCGCAGTCCTTAAAAGGGACTGAGTTTTTTGATTCCGAATTTAAATCAGTTGATAGTCTCAAAAAATGCAAATTGCTGTAAAATTGGTCGATTTGATCTTGCACCGAACTTGCAGTTCCGTCCATGTTCCCAAATCTTTCGGATTTCCAGTGATTTAAGCTGAATATTCATCGAGAGTTGCGACTGAATCTAATTTATCATCCTTCCCTTCTCACCTGAGAGCGGAACTTCGGTGTTATAATATAAACCACCCCCGTTCTGGTACCGAAAAAACAAAAATCTCAATTTTGCTTCTTTAAATTCCGAGGTTCCTGTTTGAAAAATGAAATCATCCATGTTTTCCACCAACCTCGCAATTTCTCATTTGTATTCCATAGATATTTGCCTTAAGCTCCGACCAAATACTTTCTTCCCTTCCAATTTGCATAAAAACATGAAACGTTTTCATAATTTCCATTTTCCTGATATTTCTTTCCAATACGGTCCTTTGATAAGGAATAAATCATGGAGCCGCAAATGTTGCCGAATTAAACTTAAATAATTGTCGATATTGCTATACCAGGCGCCCAGGCAACGTAATATTGCTAATTCATATTTAAGGATATGCAAAGATCGATTCAAATTTATCGAAATGAGGAAGCGGATAAGGGTCGGGGGATGAAGCAATATTCAGGATTGAAATCAAACACTTAAATTTTTATCGGTTCGAATTAGAATTTTCTTTCGGAATGCCTTTCCCCTGAGAAATGACTCCACTTCTAAACTATCTAAAGCTACGTCTTCCTCTAACCTTTCACAAAAAAAAAGAGCAGCAAGGATATTTTCCAGTCCCGAAAGTGTGTCAGAAACTAATAGCAAAGTATCATGTCAAACACTTATGCCTTCTTCGAAACGGTACTGACTTATATCCGAGTCTAGGTCCATAAACGTAAATCCTTTGATACGACGGTTAGAGAAGGAGCACAACCATCCACCCAAATCTACAGACTTTCATTCCCGGCCGCATATTAAAGGATCTTCTGGCACTCGGTGCACGGTTAAGGAAAAGAAAAACTAGGAAAAACCTCAAGGAATTTTCATCTTTGGCCACATACGGCTCATATGTTTACACATGAAATATTCAAGTGACGTAAACTTTATGTTAATTAGAGTAGTTTATGTGAATAAGTGTAGGCATAAATATTTACACTAAAGGCTAGTGGGTTAGGGTCAGGCGATTTTCTAGAGTGAAATGAATTTTACTGGACTTTTATTTATGCCCGGTCTGAAGGTGAAGAAACATTTCTCCCGAATGGCTGGAATTTAATAATTTATCGAAATAGTTCACGTTGGTTAGCTACAACAGCCTTGGGCCGGACTAATATCTTTCTTACAGCTAGAGGTTGGAATGGTCGTAGTTGAATCTTAAGACGGGGCAATTTATTCGTATTTTATAGAGTTCTTTCAGTTAATGCATTTATTCGTCGGGCTATAAAAAAGCGATAGTAGTAAATATCTTCTCCTTTACTTGATTATGTTCAACGTATTCAAATATATTGGTTATAACGTAGTCGAAAGGCTCATAATGTTTGCGATATAAGCAGACTAGAAGACGGATCTCTGGTGGATTGGGACAAATTGTGGGAGATGGTATGTCCAAGTAGCAGGGTATCCTATAATAAACTAGTTGCTTTTCTAATCCATTCCCGACAAAAACAATGGCTATTCACGTACCGACCTACATATCTATGCAAAATGCCAACGATAACAAAATGTTAAGAATAGTCTACCTATTCAAAAAAAGATATAAATGTCGCTACTGCAGTACCATACAGCATAACCCACCTATAATAATCAATGGCACAACAATCCAAATTGGGCCTAGGTTTTGAAGTAATGCTAGAGTTACTTCATTACTAGACCAACGGAACACTAGGAGGTGTAGTGGTCAGCCTCACGCTCGTCCGTGATTATTACCCCGATTTTAACTCAGGTACTTATTTACAGCTGAGTGAACTGGTAGTCCGGCACTCAATCCCATTCCCGAAAATTACTTGTCGCCAAACAGATTCGAACCAGGTACCAGGTGCACCGAAGGCAAGTGCCCTAACCACTAACCCACCCATGGACACAGTGAAAAACGTACCTAGAAAAGAAGAGAGAGGGAGTGGGGTACGCAGGTTGGGTACGTTAGCCTTGTCACGTACGGTTGATATATAGGTAGATTATGACTCTTTGGATATGGTATGCTGGGTACGTACGCTCGGTACGTTGGTTATGAACGCACCTTACCGTAGATACGTAGGAAAAATGAGTAGGATAGGTACGTAGTGTGAGTACGTACAGTGGGTAAGTAGGTTGCGACGGTAACCTTCGGCGGTTACGTGGAATGGTGCGTTCTAAGATACTTCGCTAACACTTCACTACTTTATTGACACTTAAAAATGACATATCAAGAACTGTTCTCATGACAGGAAAGATATTTTTCGATATGTACACACTAAAAACTTAATTACTACTACTACTACTGCAGGCCCTGGCACGATTGGGGCTGTCGCGCCATTGATGATGATGATGATGAAAAACTAAATTATGTAAACCAAATCAAACGCTTAATCACTACATTGGTTACAGATTTGAATTAGGTTTGAAGATATGTGAAAGGTACGTAGAGTGGATACGGGTTGGCTGGGTACGTACGATGGGTACATTACACACGTAGTTATATACGGTGGATGCAAAAAGTGAGTAGGGTGGATTATGCTATTATGCTGGGTACCTACGGTCGGTACGCTGGTTATGAAGGCACCTTACCGTAGATACGTAGGAAAAATGGGTAGAATAGGTACGTAGTGTGAATATGTAAAGTGGGTACGTAGGTTGCGTCAGTAACCTTCGGCAGTTACGTGGAATGGTGCGTTCTAAAACACTTCGCTAACACTTCATAACTTTATTGACACTTAAAAATGACATATCAAGTACTGTTCTCATGACAGGGAAGATATTTTTCGATACGTACACACGACATGGAAGAAAATAAAACTAAGTTATGTAAACCAAATCAAACACTTATCCATTACATTGGTTACACGCATCAGTTCACGTCCATGCAGTAGTGGAACGGTGACGAATCCGGTTTTTATTCCCTGCGTACATACCCTACCTACGAAGGCTACTTAAGTTACTGGAGGGTACGGTTTTTTGATACGTTTTTACATATGAATGGGCCCATGCTAAAAGGTCATCAGTCCATTTTTGTAAACTACCGAATCAATAAAAGAGGTTATTTATAACTCATATAATTATATTTTACAAATTTATCGATGCCGCGAGAATTTTGGCGAATTTTTGAAGCCCGTGGACTGATGCCCTTTTGTAGGCTTACTCATCATTCTAAAATCAATATCTTCTGAACGATTAATGTCAGACGGTTGACACTTTGTGGTTAACTTAAGAAATACTAGGAGATTAGAAAAGGGTTAACATTTTTAAAGGGGGTGCTAAGGTGTGAAGATAAAAATTGGTTTATGTATTTAGAATTATATGTCGAGTCAACTGAATATAAAATTGTTGAGAGGAGTGGTGAAAAGCTGAAGTTTGGGGAAAAACCATTTTTCAAAAAAATAAATGTTTATATCTCAAGAACCGTACTAGATATAATCCTAAAAATTTTACAGGAGTTAGTACTAGTAGTTACAAGTTTGTGGTTCCAAAACGGCCTCTGAGCTAATTGAGCTCTGTCTGAGGACAGGGCTGCCACTTAAACCAACCAACCAGTACTAGTAGACTACCGGGGAAAAATTTGTGTGGGTGTATGGTTGTTGTGGGTGTGAAATTAAAAAATTTGGATTTTTATTTCTCGAAAGTCGCAAAAGATAGAAAGCTAAAAATTGGCATATATATATAGAGCTACTATAGATACATCCAAGAAAAATTAAATTTTTGATAGCGGTAGCAAAGTACAGGGGGTAGGGGGTGGTTTTTCATATCTCAGAAACGGCTCATGCTAGAAAGTTGAAACTTAATACCTATATGTAGATGTACTACTGTATAAATTAATGATAAGATGTGGTGTAGGTACCTCCAAGACTTCAAAACTAGTGAAATCACAATTTCCATAAAAATTGGACTGATGACCTTTTAGCATGGAACCATTCATATAGAGTATTACTTTATTATTTTAATAATGTTATCGATTTTTAAAAAAAAAATGTGATACCCTGAAAAATTTTTTTAACCCGTTTCATTACTAATATACACCAAAAAAGGCAATAAAAAATTCAGTCCGTCTGTGCGCCGTCCGCCGTACGCAAAACGTTAGAAATTATAAATTTAGAAATTTTTTTTAATAGACTGGGTAGGCCCCTTGAAGTGACCACTTTTTGAGAGGTGGGGGTGTGCGGGGGGAGGTAGGGGAGGTAGGGGAAGCGTTTTAAGCGGAAAATTTTAGTGTCTAGATCTTAGTAACCGCTTATGTTAGGAGGCTGAAACTTGGAATTTATACAGAGCTTTGATAGTTTAACCATTTGCAAAAAAATTACCTATATGGCTGAAGAGGTGTAGGGGTGGGGAGAATAATAAAGCGTCCAAAACGCTCAAAAGCCGAGATCGAGAGGTTTTAAAATACATATCTCCTAAACGGTTAAAGTGACGAGATTAAAACTTAATTAACATCTGTAGGTATACTTGAAGAATAGATCGGAAGCAAATTTTTGAGTAAGGGCAGTGGCGTGCGGAGGTGGGGGGTGAAAAACTTTATATTACGATATCTCACGAACCAATTGCATTAGAAAAGTAAAATCCGGTTTGTGTGTTTGACAAACAAAGTTTTATGAAAGTAAAATTTTTAAAGGGAGCGGTGGAGTATGGAAGTGGAGGAGATACGAATTTTTCAAAAACATCACATTTCATATTTCAAGAACAGTGTAAGATAGATGCTTAGAACTTTTACCAGAAATAGGCCTAATAAAACCCTATCAGTAAAATTTTTTTAGGATCTGTGGGTAAGAGGTGAGGGTGGGAGAGGGTGAAAAAGATAACGTTTCGATTTTTATATCTCGAGAACTTATAATTGTGGAAAGCTAAAACTTGGTATTTAGATAGAGCTATAGTATAGTAGTGGCATGTTGGAAAAATACATTTTTTTATGGGGGTAGTATGCTACGGGGGTCGGGGGTGTTTTTCCTATCTACAGAACGACATGTGCAAAAAAGTTGAAACTTGGTGACTATCTATACGTAGATCTATTAGAAAAGTAATTTAGATAAAAAAAAATTTTAAATATCTATTGGTGTTCGGAAGGGTGGCTAAAAAAGTGATCAGTGAAAACGAAATGCATACATTTTCACGAATTTCGTCATATCTCTTAGGTCTTCTAAAATTATGAATTGATTTTCATTTCACGGATTCCTCATATCAATCCCTAGAAAGCGTGTTCAGTGTTTTTTGAAATTCGACTCCTGAAGGGCGTAAAGGGGTTGTATACATTTTAACGAATTCGGCCGTATCACTCAGGTCTGATTAGATATTGAATAAATTTTCATCCATGGGCTTGTTTTATAATCGACTAAAACCCGTTTTCAAGTTTTATCCTTTTTCAACCCCTAAGAGGTTATAAACTGGTTAAACTCGTTTTCACGAACTCCGTCATATCTCTTAGGAGTGATAAGACATCGAATTGATTTTCACTTCCTCGGGCTTTCTTTACATATATCTAAAAACTTATTTCAGGATTTTTGAATATTCAACCCCAAAGTGGGTGGAAGGGGGGTTGCATATGTTTTCACAAATTCCTACATATTTCTTAGTTCTGATGATATATCGAATTCATTTTTACTTCCTAAGGCTTCCTAAATAATCATCGAAAAGTTGTTTCCAGTATTCTTAGATATTCAACTCTAAGGCTGTCGACACATTTCTTAGGATTGATGAGATATCAGATAGGTTTTAACTTCCACAGACTTTTTACTTTTTTTTAGTTTGGATTTTTAAATAGGGGTGTCATACGGAGGACCCGAATGAGTGGAATCACTATCGTGTGCAGCAATTGCCGCTGTGTCCATCAACTTTATTGAAGATTTTGCGGGTAAATCTTGGTTTACAGCCTGGTCGAAAACGAGTTAGTCCTTGATCCTCATTTTTACCACAAAATTGTGTTGAGCGATGAGGATAATTTTCGGTTGAATTACTACGTCATGAAGCAGAATAACTGCATTTGGAGTGAAAAAAAAACACCAACCCATTCTTGAAACATCCACAAATTGTCACTGTTTGGAGTGCTTTATAAGTTGGTGCTCATTGTTCCATATTTCTTCAAAAATGATACCGGTCAGAGCGTTACAGTCAATGAAGACAGCTTTAGAGCCATCATTACAATTTCTTCGTTCCATAGTTGAATGGAATTAATGTGAAATAGCTGTGATTTCAACAATACGGCGCAACATATCACACAGCGCTCACCACAATCAATTTATTGAAAAATGAGCTCATAATCTCGCATAATGGACATGTGAATTGGTCACCAAGATCATGTAGATTATTTTTGTGAAGTCACTAGTTGAATCCAACATACCAGAGACTGTGAACGACTTCAAAATCAATATGGGCCGCGGTATTTCCAAAAAAGCGCATAGAAGAAAAAGCGAATTCGATATCTTATTAGACCTAAAATATTTGTCGGAATTCGTAAAAACTTGCACAACTAGATACCTTACACTCCCTTGAGGGTTGAATATCGAAAAACACTTAAATCAGTTATAAGGCAATTATAATATATTTAAAACCTTTAGCCGTAAAAGTGAATTCGATATCCCATTAGACCTAAGAAATATGCCGGATTTTGTAAAAACGCACACAATTACTTCTCAACCCCCTTAGAGTTTAAATATAGCAAAAGCAATTTCTATACGCTTATATAAAGATCCCGCGGAAGTAAAATTAATTCAATTAATTTAAAACACGATTTTTTTTTGCTTAAATTACTTTTGTAATACATATTCATACACAAACCAAGTTTCAACTTTTAAGCATAAGCCGCTACTGAGAAATAGGGCACATTGCTACTGGTGCACCTTGTATTTCTTATCAATAATTTTACTATGGTGCAACAATGATGGCTCTCCAGAAACATCAACTCTTATTATTTATTTATTTATTTATTCGATGTGGCATCCATCATAAATGAGGGAGCCCATCACATTATCGGCCAAGTCCGGGGGGGCATATGGCACGTCGCATTACAGTCTTTTTACAATATAATATGGTTGATTAATAAAGTATATAGATGGATATGATTGATAAAGTCAAAATTAAAAACATCAACTGTTAGCATTCTATCAAAAGCGGTTCTCGCGAAGTAAAAACCAGAATTTTTTTGTTTTCACCCCCTAGACCCACACTCCCCCAACATTTCTTTCTCCACTAGAGGTCTACTCAGTGGCGGTGCTAATAGTTTTGGCGCCCGGCGCAATTTTTACGTTTTGGTGCCCCAAATTTTATATTTTGTTTTCGAAAAATCAAAGGTGATTTTCAAGATTTTGCATGAAATAAATAGAGGAGAAGGTGGTAAAGTGCCCTGCTGTTTATTTGGCCCGCTAATTATTTCTTATAATTCACAATATCATTTATGGTTTGTGTTACATATCGGGCTTTCTGATATGAAACAGATAAACACCATGGAACAAACCCGAAGTGCATTATTTATTCATACGAAGGATCGCCTTGCTTCCGCAAGATATGCAAAATTTATTCCATCAACATCTGTGATTGTCTTCAAAGGTGCATCTTACCTGGAAGAATATATCAAGAGATCTCAAGAAGCGAAACGTAGCAGCTGACAAGACTGTAGATGTGATACAGGATCATGAAAAGATCAGTACTGAAAGTGGTGAAAATGAGGCTTCTTCGACTGAATACAATTCGACCAGGGACGTCATTTCAGTTTTACCCAGAGGGCACGCACACACAGTTCAAGGAGTACGTACATTATTTAAACTCCTTTGAAAATAGTCTTTCTTGAAAAAATCAAAAAGTCACGGTTCCCTTTAATTCTGAAATTGAACCCACTCACCTATATTACGTCCCTCAATTCGCCATCTTATATTTAAGACACAAATTGTTGAGGATCCTTTCCTAGTGACCAAAGAAGTAAAATATGCATTCAATTGAGATTTGTTGGAGCACAATGAATGTCCTGGAGCAGACGGCGATAGTTGAGGCTATGATAGCAAAAGTGGCCTAACCCACCAGCATACCTATTGGAGATAAATGCAATTTTGTTTCCATAATATTTTATAGAAATGTTTCCCACTAATAAGATTTGCTGCCATCTGACCGCAATATAAAAAACTATTTTTTATATTAATCTAATGACAACAGAATAATGCACTATAGATACTAGAAACACCATTTTTTTAGTTTTCATGGTTTTGTGGGTTAGGTCACTGTTGTTCTCATAGCCTCAGTTATATGCGATTTTTGCCGATAAAATTGAATTATTTAGCTATTTTCCTTATGGTTTTATGCACACATTTAATTTGGCTCTCCGGTGCTACATTACCCACATATTTTGAGTGAGTTGAAATAATTTTTTAGAAACTACTCCTATTTTAAGTGGATTTTAAGTAATTAAGTTTGAAGCCATTGAAACGTATTAGATATTAGCACTTATTTTTTTCCACATTAAAACCTAGAAAAAAAAATACTACATATTCTTTGGTCGTCCAACAGTGCTCCCAACTCGTGAAAATTCTAAACATTTCAATTTTCTCGATAATATTAGAACAAATGTACCCGTATTGTCGTTTAATTATTAGATAACACTTCTTAATTGCATTCGTATAGTTGTGATAACGTCATAAGAGTTTAATTCCCTATATTAAAAAACATACCTAGCGAAAATTAAAAAGCCCATCGGAAATGATATGAAAAATAGTAAAGAACTGAAGCACTGGCACCGTGCATGCGCCTGGGGCCTCTGTCTGAGGTCATTCATATGGCGCACTTTTATAAACTGCGCCAGATACCATGAATACATATGCACTCAGCGGAATACAACGCATGCCGTCGCGCATAAAAACGTTTAACGTTCACTGTACCGTGCGTGTTGAATGTCGAACCATGGTGCGGATTAAATGTTTGCGCCAAAGAGTAAGTCAATAGATTCGCACATGTATGATCGAACAATACGATGTAGACAGACGTGTCGGATCAGTGTAGGAAAATCATGTTAGTCATACAAAATTGTGTAAACTAGTTGGAAAAGGCTGATATGAACATGTAACAAATGTTTGGGTGTACGACGTGTTGTTAAATTGTATTTGGATGGATAGGTATACCATATGAAGGTAAGATGCCGTATTTTAGAATTGCAAAATTTACAATCAGTGAATTTAGTAATAATTGCAGGAATGTATGGTTCATGACCGAGCAATTTTATAGGTAGGTGAAACAGTATGTGTGGCGCCCGGCGCAGTTGCTTCACTTGCTCCTATGGAAGCTCCGCCCCTGGATCTACTGAGTCTTCAGATATGAAAATTGATTTTTTCGAAACTTTATTATCCCTCCTAAAACGTACTCCACTTATAAACACAAACCGAATTTTATCAGAAAATACCGTAGGTCAAAGTTTTCCAGCCCCATCTCCCCATACGCTACCTTCCTACCCCATCTCACACCCCCTATTTAGCCAGTACCTAAAGTCACTACTTAAAGAGGATTAGCTAGTCTACTAAACATTTTTTTTTTAAAACTTAATATCTTAATGGGCTTATGAGCTACTAGAATACAAACGCATGTGCGTTCGGCATGTACGGCGGACAGACGGATATTTCATTTAATTTTTTTGGAGCTCCTAATTCGTGAAAATACAAAAATTTCAGGGCAGCAAATTTTTTGGTAATTTCAGGATGATAATAATTACTTTATTACTAAAAAATAATAAAGATTCAAAAAATTGTATTTGAAGCAGTTACAGTACCTCTGTAGAGCGTTGTTACCTCCTTATGCCCCAGAATGGGTTATGCAGGAGCTATCGCAATTATTTAGAACAAAAGTTAAGAAAGTAATATCCTCCCACCTTTTTCTCATACTTAGCGCTATACTTTCAACGAAACATTGCTCTACTTCATTCAAATGATTTCTCCGATTTTCATCCATAATTAAACCGAGAAGTCATTAGGTTTTTCTTGTAATTACATCGACTACTTACTAACTTCCTAACTTTAGTCCGAGGCAACGACAAACTCAAGACTTTCTTGTTGTAAACATTGTACAAATCCACCATTGGTACTACAAGGAGCAAAAGTTACCTATACTCAGGGTAGGTACAGAATGAATGGCTCCCCGAATGGAAGAAACTTTGACCCGTTCTAAGAAGTTGCAATTGAACTTGTATTGGAACAAATTACTTTCGTAACAGACATTAACATATACTCCACCAACGCAATTACTCCAAGTCATTAATCTTCTAGCTCGATGCTAAACGAACCACCTAATTAGCCCTCAGATGGATGGTTATAACGTCGGGGAATAAGGTGAAGTACCTACAAATACAGTCCCAAGCCAAGACCGATAATCCCCTGAATCTATATTTTATAAATTGGTGTGAGTTGGGTTAAGTGGACAGCTTCAACAAAATGAAAACCGTGTAAACTGGGTGGTAGTGGGTGGATGGTTCATTCACTGGAATTTTCTATGTATTCTCTCAATTTTATTCTTTTTAAATCACACCGACAGCCTTTATGAAGAATAGAAGGATTGGCGGAATAAGCAGGACGCGAGAGCCGAGGAATGAGATTAAAGAAGATTGGGAAAGAAAAGTATTAGCAAATTTCAAGAATGCTATTAACAAAGTTAGCACCAGATAGCGGATTCACTAAGCTAAACTCTACTCATTTATGAACTCAAGACGAAGCAACGCTTTCAATTGCCCGGCACTGTTTTAATAATTTAAGAGTCCTTATTTATTTACCTCTAAAGGAGCTCCAGATGGAGTCCCTTTTTTAAGAAACATGAACAAAAATTTGTATCGAATATTTTCAGGTGCTGAAAACTTTAAAGAGTAATGAATTAAATTGTGATGAACTTAAGATTGAAAACCGTTTAACAAAATTAGATCCTTGGTAAGAAAATATAAATTTTTAGTACTGTCCGAAGTTATTATACTCTAGATGAAATCATATAGAGTATTATAAGTTTAATCCAGCCCAAAAGTTTGTAACGCATAGAACCAAGCCTCGGACGGAAAAAAGTTACATATTATTTTTTGTTTATTTGGGGCCAAAAACCTCAAATCCGCTTGACGTCCGTCCGTCCATCCGTCCGTCCGTCCGTCTGTCCGTTAGCACGATAACTCAAGAACGCCTTCACCTAGGATCTTGAAATTTTAAATCTAGATGTTTGGTTGAATTTGTAAGGCCAAATTGTCCTACTCCTTCGGGTAGCTGCCATACAAAATGTCCTTAAAACACGTGTTCAAGAATATTGATCAATAACTTCGGAACGACTAAAGCTACGACTTTGAAATTTTGAATGTGTTACTTTTTCAATAGTTGGAGCTAAATTTATGATTATGAAGAAAATCCTGTTAGTCCTTCGTGTAGCTGCCATACAAATATCCTGTCAAAATGTATTCACTTAATTTACGAAACTCACTATAACTCAAGTAATCTTTTATCTACGAATTCAAAATTTTGTACAACTTAGTTTTGAGTGAAAAAGAAGTGTGACTTTACTGGTCAGTGAAATTATTTTACTCCTTCTGGTAGCTGCCGTCATGGGCGCCTACAGGTAGGGGCAAGAGGGGGCACTTGCCCCCCCAGCATTTGACTATCGCTAAAAGTTGGGAAAAATGTTGAAGATCAAATGTTGTTGCATCTATTTTTGCCATTCACTGTAAAATCATTGTTCACATCTTTCATGCTTCGACTGTAGTTCTTAGTAATGGCACTAAAATGAAAATCAAACGAATCTATAAAAAATCTGCCAATAGTCTGGGCGAAACTTTATTATTTTTAGGGTCAAAGTTCGGGAGCGGTAAAAGTCGGAGTGTATCATGAGTTGCTTCGAGATTTTTAGATTTCTTATGGAAAATTAATTTTGTTCTTAATATAAAAATATTTAAAATAGAGATTTTTAGACGATTAAACATTGAAAAAGTCCGTGTAGACTATTCGAATTTCAGTATATTATGTACACTAAAAGCCCATAGAAGCAAAAACGTATTTGTTGCCTTATCAGAATTAAGAGATATGACGAATTGTTAAAACGTATACAAACCCATTACTTCCACTTGGGGTTTGAATTTCGAAAAAATTGTGAAACAGGTTTTTAGACGATTTCATAAGAAGCAACCTGAAATCTCATGAGACAAGACGGATTTTGAAAAAATTCTGAAAACGTAAGCAAACCCTTCACATCTCCTTGGTTCTGGAAATTCGAAAAATCGTGAATTGGTTGGCCGTAATAATCAATTTTACATCTCATCAGAACTAAAGAATGGCAAAAATTGTGAAAACATATACAAACCCTTGGGGGTTGAATATCGAAAAATTGAGAAATGGGTTTGTAGGCGATTATATAAAAAGTCTGTGGAAATAAAAGCGATCTAATATCTCATCGAACCTAAGAAATATGTCGAAACTTTGAAAAGCATACAACCTCCTTACACCTTTTTGGATTGAATATCTAAAATACTGAAATTGACTTTTTGGCTTTTTTACATAGGAAACCTTAGGAAGTAAAAATGAATTCGATATATCACCAGATATGCAACCTCCTTACACCCACTTGGGGGTTGAATGTTCAAAAATCCTGAAAGGAGTTAATAAATAAATATGAAGACAGCACGAGAAAGTAGGAACCAATTCAATTTCTTATCACTTCTAAAAGAAATGACGGAACTCGTGAAAACGTGTTCAACCCGTTTATACCCTCCTAGGTGGAAAAAGGAAAAAACTTAAAAACAAGTTTTAGGCGATTATTACACAAGCCCATGAATATGAAAAGATATTCAATATCTGATAAGACGTGGATATAGTAGAATTCGTGAAAAAGTTTACAACCCCCTTTGCACCCCCTTAGGGGTCGAATTTTAAAAAATCCTGAAAACACTATCTAGGTATTTATATGAAGAATCCATAGAATAATAAAATGAATTCAATATTTGGGAAGACCTAATAGATATGACGAAAACCGTGAAAATATATGCATTCCATTTTCACTGATAATTTTTTTTGTCCCCCTTTCGAACGCCAATGGATATATACATTTTTTTTGTCAAAATTACTTTTCTAGTTGATTTACATATACATACCGAGTTTCAACTTTGTAGCATAAGCCGTTCTATATGTAGGAAAAACACCCCCCACCCCCGTACCATACTACCCCTATAAAAAATTATATTTTTCCAAGATGCTACTAATATAGCTCTATCTAAATACGAAGTTTCAGCTTTATATCATTATAGGTTGTCGAGATATTAAAATCGGAACTTTTTCCTTTTCACCCTCCCCCACCCTCACCCTTTACACCCACACTTCCAAAATTTTGTTTTCTACTAGGGGTCTATTAGGCCTACTTCTGGTAAAAATTTGAAGCATCTATCTTACACCGTTCTTGAGATATGAGACGTGATTTTTTAGAAAAATTCTTATCCCCTCCACTTTCATGCTCCACCGCCCCCTTCAAAAATTTTGCTTCCAGCAAACTTCATTTGTCAACCTTTATACAGAAACCAAATTAGTGCAATTGGTTAGTAAGATATCGCAATCTAAAGTTTTTCACCCCCCACCCCCGTACGCCACTGCCCCCACTCAAATTTTTGTTTCCGATCTATTCTCCTAGCATACCTACAGATATTCATAAAGTTTCAATTTTGTGACATTAACCGTTTAGGAGATATGGATTTTAGAAAGTGTCGATCTCACCTTTTTTGCGTTTCGGACGCATTATTTTTCCCCCCACTCCCAAACCCCTTCACCTATATCGGCAATTTTTTTGCAAATGGGTGCACTATTGAAGCTCTATATAAATTCCAAATTTCAGCCTCCTAGCATAAGCGGTTGCTGAGATCTAGAAACCAAAATTTTCCGTCTAAAACACTTCCCCCTCCTCCCCCCTCACACCCCCACCCCTCCAAATTTGGCCACTTCAAGGGGCCTACCCAGTCTATTCATAAAAAAAATTTTAATTTAATAGCTCAAAGGGTTTGGGAGCTACGAGCCTTCAAACGATTTTGCGTACAGCGGTCGACGTACGGCGTACGGCGGACAGACGGACTGAAATTTTTTATTGCTTTTTTCGTGTCTACTCGTCATGAAACGTGAAAAAAAAAATGTTGAGGGTAGCAAATTTTTTTTTTTAAAAATCGAAAACAATACTGTATTATTAAAATAATAAAGTAAAATAGATAATTAGCCCTTTTCCGGAATTGACCAAGGCCGCGAACTGAAGTAGAATCAGATCAGGCACATAACTGCAGACTGCAGTGTATGGTATTTCCAAATCGAGTAATAGTTCAAAGTGTTTTTTTTGCATAAATTGTTACTATTTGTGATTAGTATTTAAATTGCTAGGTTTTCTTTTCTCCAAACCATGTGTTATGAAATCCAAAAACTTTGTTAATACTATTTCTAAAAAAAGGCACAGTATTGATTTGCAACTCAATTCAGAAGAAAATTACTTAATTAAAAGAAATAGACCAAAATTATATCCCATTTTGTCAACCATAATTTTCTGTGGTACGCACGACCTGCCACTTCGTGGAAAAAAATTAAATGAGAGTAACTTTCGCGATCTGTTAGAGTTGAGGGTTGATGCCGGGGATACAATCATGCACGAACATTTAACTACAGGTTCAGGAAACGCTAAATACACTTCCCACCGCGTTCAAAATGAACTTATAAATATTTGTAGGTCCTTAATTCAAAATAAAATTGTTGACGATATCAATAATGATCAATGCACTGCATTTTCACTAATTGCGGATGAAACGGCCGATATATCTGGTATTGAACAACTATCAATTGGAGTTCGTTTCCTAGCCAAGGGTATGGACGGAAAGCTATGTACTTGTGAAGAATTTTTGGGTTTTTCTGCATTAAAAAATATGAATGCAAAGAGTATATCCGACGAAATTCTTTTTTTCTGTGAAAAATTACGTTTAGATACAACCAAACTGGTTGGACTAGGTTTTAACGGATGCTCTGCAATGTCCGGACAGGAAACTGGTGTCCAAAAACGCATAAGAGAAAAGCATCCAAAGGCATTATACTTTCATTACGCGTCTCATAAATTCAACCTCGTTGTAAACGATTTAAATGCAGTGCAAGAAATAAGAAATACCGTAGGAACAATAAAAGAGGTCATTAAATTTTTTCGAGAGAGCACTCTTCGACGACAGCTTGTTCCGAAGCTACCTCTTTTGTGTGAAACTCGTTGGTCAGAGAAGTACAAAAGTATTAGATTATTTGGATTTCATTTTTTGGCTATTAAAAATGCTTTGGATTTTTTGCTGACCGATTCAAATTTCAACACTGCAACACGAATAAAGGCTCAACAACTATCAAGCGCAACATCAGTGTCCACTTTTATTATAGCTCTTTATATAATAGCAAAATATTCAGCGCTATTAGAACCAGTTGCAAATATCTTGCAATCAAAATCTATTGATATGTTAAGTGTAAAAAAAACATATTACAACTTTATTAGAGATGTTTCAAAAACTCAGAGAAGAATCTGATGAAATATTTCATCAAATTTTGTCTGATGCGCGGAATGTTGCTGAAACCCTCGATATCGAAATAAGTATCCCAAGATTAGTGAAACATCAGTTATATCGTTCAAATTATTCGGCCAACTCTGTATAGGAGTATCACAAAATATCAATATTTTTGAAGTATTTAGATTCTCTTATAAGCTCAATTAGCATCAGATTTTCAGACGACAATAATCCAGCCTTTTCGCTATATAATTTGCATCCTCATAACATAACTAATATAACGTATGAGAATTACTTAGAATCAATTGATACCATTCATAGTCATTATAAAATAGATAATTTTAAGGAACAGACTCTAACTTGGTTTTATTTTTGGAACAGAGAAAATATTAATACTTTTAATATAAATGAAAATACGCCGATGATAGAACTAATAGGCCATTGTCAATTTTAGCCGGCCGTTGGAAAAGCCATTGAAATATCTGTTTGCTTGCCGCCAACCACATGTACTATAGAACGATCATTCAGTACTCTTCGTAGAGTGAAAACGTGGGTTCGCTCTACCACTAGCGAAGATCGTTTAAATGGACTCTGTTTATTGAGTGTCCATCGGGAATTTATAAAGAAAAATAAAACATTTATTGAAAATGTTATTAATGAATTTGGAAAAGATTCCAGAAAATTAAAATTCATTTTTTCGCAATCCCAGGATTTGGTGTAGACCATAAGATACGTTATTTAATATTTCTTACATCGTATGAACGCAATAATGTAGCGTTAAAAAGTAATTTTAATTTTTTTAAAGAACCCAGATAGAGAAGGGTCAGCACTGTTTTCATCAGACAATTTTTGAAAATTTTTGTTTCTTCTAAAAATATATATACATTTGTTGAAGTACATAATGTAAAGATCTCATTAAAAATCATTGTATTGAATTTTTTTTACTTTATTTTTATTACAATAAATCGCATCATTAAGACTAATAAACATTTTTATTTCAGCAATTAAGGTAATGAAACTACGGGGTGCATAGAATCGCCAAAGTTGTGACCTTACCATCTTCGATTCTTTTGAAAATTTTTGTACTTGAAGAACTAGTGACAACCCTCCCCTTTAAAATAAGCCCTATTTTATTGTTCTAGGATAAAAATTACAAAAGATATGCATTTTCAAAGAGGACTCGGACACCATTTTTGCAAAAACTTTAATATACTATAACTTACAAAAAAATGAGATTGAAACAAAAAAATTGAATTTCAATTATTTTTTTCACTAGTTCTTCAAGTACACAAATTTTCAAAAGAATCGGAGATGGTAAGGTCTTAAATTTCTTCATTTTTGGCGACTCTTGATAGAATGACCCATACTAGACGAGAGCAGGCTTCACCAAAGGGTTAATTCAAAACGATAGGTAGGAAATAGTATGATACCTATTCTAGATAAAGTACTGAACTCCGACAAATATTGTAGTTGAAGGTAAGCAGAATAAGCTTGTTGTTCAGACTTCTATCACTTGAAGAAAGTCTGAACATGGCTATTTATATATATTTATATATATTTCAGACGCAAAATGAAATGATTGTAAATGAAGGCATTCACATGGGCTTAAATTCACAATTTACAACTGATACATACATATCAATATGACAATACTAATGAGTCGCGTCGATGCGATTACAACTTGGTTACACAATCGGTTTTTTCGATCGACATGAAATTCACAATACAGTCAAACATGTAAGCTGTGACTGATCATGGCTCGCTTTGCTTACACAAAACTGTATTGAACCTAAAGTTACAGAAAATAGTCGTTAACATCGTTAACAAAATAAGGAATTAAAATTCAACCAAACATTCAAACATTCAAACATTATGCCTTGCCCCCCCCCCCTGGAAGAAGTTGTGTGGGCGCCCTTGGCTGCCATACACAATGTCCTTAAAACACGTGCTTAAGAATATTGGCCGATAACTTCAGAAGGGTTTAAGCTACGTCTTTGAAATTTTGTATGTGCAATTTTTCCAATAGTTGGAGCTAAATATATGATTATGAAGAAAATCCTATTAGTCCTTCGTGTAGCTGCCATACAAATATCCTGTCAAAATGTATTCACTTAATTTACGGAACTTACTATAACTCAAGTATTCTTTTAGCTATGAATTGGAAATTTTGTACAAATTAGTTTTGAGTAAAAACGAAGTTCGTGTTTACTAATCAGCGAAATCCTTTTACTCCTTCTGGTAGCTGCCATACAAAATGTCCTTAAGACACGTGTTCAACAATATTTTTCGATAACTTTTGAACGCTTGAAGCTACGAATTTGAAATTTTGTACACGTTCATTTTTAAATGGTTCCAAGGAAAAGGATAAATATGTAAGAAATCGAGTGAGTCCTTCCTGCACCTCCCATGTGAAAGTCCTTCAAAAAGGACATTTTTTTTCGATGACTTACCCAGTTCAAGATATGAAATTAAACACTGAATATTGTCTTTTAGTTTTGAGTAGCAATCTAATGACAGTCCTTAATAAAGGACATACAACATGCACACACGTAATACTACTTTATCCCCAACTACAATATAAATCGGAGTTCAGTATTCATCTAGAGTATTATACGATTGGCTTGCAGCCGATCGTGACTGCAGTATGTTTTTTAGAGACAATAACATTTTCTTATATTTTATAAACTAGAGTGCGAAACATCGTAATTTCTACAAAAACATTTCGTTATGGTAACGCGTCTTTTTAATTGTTTCTACGAAAATATTATCTTCATATGTACGATATTTTTTCGTAGAAACTACAACATTTTCTTACGTTTTATTAACTACAGGGCAGAGCATCG
The DNA here is from genome assembly GCA_951812415.1 of Beris morrisii. NCBI lineage: Eukaryota > Metazoa > Arthropoda > Insecta > Diptera > Stratiomyidae > Beris > Beris morrisii. Next base: position 33,395,799 of record OX638313.1, on the reverse strand, counting down.
TAATTTCGACAAGAACATTCCGTTGTGACAACGCAACTTTTTAATAGTTTTTACGAAAATATTTTCTTTGTGTGAACGATATTTTAATATCATTTCGTAAAATTATTTTCGTGAAAAATACGAAGCACTGCGTTGAATGTAAGGCAATTGATTAACCTTTGCGAAAATGTTCGTAGTTTATACGAAAAATTAAATTTCATTGAATCTACAAGGCCAGTTTTTAAATCTTACAAATATTATTTTTCTGGGTGTAGTTGCATGGCATTGTTATACGGTTTGTTAGAGCAACAGCCAAATAAAGAAAAACAAAATTCTAAAGTTTTCATTTACATTTCCTGATTTTTTTCTTATTTTGGTATCCTTTTCCGATTTGATGATTTTGAAATTTGTATTTATAAAGATATTTCCATTTAATTTCTATTTTATTTTCAATTGGGAATACTCGTTAACCACAGATCTATTTGTCTACTTGCCTAATACAAGGTTTAATACGGATGATATTAAATTCGAAAAAAGCCCTCGAAGTAGCCCTTATACAGGATCATACAGGTACTGTTTGCTGTATAGTGAAATTATGTGACTTTCTGGCAGCTCTTAAACAACATTAAATACATTTTACTGTAGAATTAACTTTTTGACAGCCATTACACAGCTTTTTTATACAATAGATAGATAGATTCCGACTATCGACTTTTAAAAAATTATTGTAAAACCCATTCCACTATTTCAAATTGTTCCTGCAACTAATTTATGATTCATGATTCAATTTCAATATATACATATATTTGAATAAATTATTTAGACAACATTTTAATCTGTTATGCCAATATAATTGATCGTAGTCTAATTTTGAAATTTCAATTGAAGTTCGTGTTTGCAAAAATGTTGATTTTCAGGCAATAAATTTTGATCGGTCAAGGTGTTGATCAATGGTTCAATTTATTTGAGCGCCAAATGAGTAATCTGGTGTAGCAAAGCCCATTCAATGAAAGCTAAACGGAAATTTTCTTCTTTAACGGTTGCATCCAAGGGCGCCCACATAACTTCTTCCAGGGGGGGGGCAAGGCAAAATGTTTATAAAATAACCACCCCACTCCAATTGGAATCTGAATGTTTGGTTGAATTTTTATTCCTTATTTTGTTAACGATGTTAACGACTATTTTCTGTAACTTTAGGTTCAATAGAGTTTTGTGTAAGCAAAGCGAGCCATGATCAGTCACAGCTTACATATTTGACTGTATTGTGAATTTCATGTCGATCGAAAAAACCGATTGTGTAACCAAGGTGTAATCACATCGACGCGACTCAATAGTATTGTCATATTGATATGTATGTATCAGATGTAAATTGTGAATTTAAGCCCATATGAATGCCTTCATTTACAATCATTTCATTTTGCGTCTGAAATATAGCCATGTTCAGACTTTCTTCAAGTGATAGAAGTCTGAACAACAAGCTTATTCTGCTTACCTTCAACTACAATATTTGTCGGAGTTCAGTACTTCATCTAGAGTAGGTATCATACTATTTCCTACATATCGTTTTGAATTAACCCTTTGGTGAAGCCTGCTCTCGTCTAGTATGGGTCATTCCATCAAGAGTCGCCAAAAATGAAGAAATTTATGACCTTACCATCTCCGATTCTTTTGAAAATTTGTGTACTTGAAGAACTAGTGAAAAAAATAATTGAAATTCAATTTTTTTGTTTCTATCTCATTTTTTTGTAAGTTATAGTATATTAAAGTTTTCGCAAAAATGGTGTCCGAGTCCTCTTTGAAAATGCATATCTTTTGTAATTTCTATCCTAGAACAATAAATTAGGGCTTATTTTAAAGGGGAGGGTTGTCACTAGTTCTTCAAGTACAAAAATTTTCAAAAGAATCGAAGATGGTAAGGTCACAACTTTGGCGTTTCTATGCACCCCGTAGTTTCGTTACCTTAATTGCTGAAATAAAAATGTTTATTAGTCTTAATGATGCGATTTATTGTAATAAAAATAAAGTAAAAAAAATTCAATACAATGATTTTTAATAAGATCTTTACATTATGTACTTCAACAAATGTATATATATTTTTAGAAGAAACAAAAATTTTCAAAAATTGTCTGATGAAAACAGTGCTGACCCTACTCTATCTGGGTTCTTTAAAAAAATTAAAATTACTTTTTAACGCTACATTATTGCGTTCATACGATGTAAGAAATATTAAATAACTTATCTAATGGTCTGCACCAAATCCTGGATCTGCGGATTTTTTTAAATATTTTCGTATATCCATAATTAAAATTAAGTTCGTATTAAATACTTTGAACTGTGGAATAAATAACAAAATTTTGAATGATTCAGTTTTAGAGTGCTTTTTGTCCTTGTAAGTCAAAATTATACCGGCAAAATTATACGTTTTAGCGTCTTATCGACAGTTTCGTGGCAGATAAAAACGAGAGAGAGAAAGAGACGCCCGTTTTGGCGACGCAAAATGGCGGAGAAGCAAACGCAGTCTTAAGCTTCACAAACTGAAAATAATAAACTTTTTTGTCTAGGTTGTCAAGAAAGAGGATTGAAAGGCATTGGTCCGTTTCAATTTTTATTACGTCCCTGAAGATAACGGACACTTTTTGGCGGAATCGGTTGAAATTCAATAAATTCGGGTTAACCCCTAAAGCAAGTCAACTCGCGAATAAGTAATTTTTCGAAATAAATTCCGCTAACTTCATCTTATTTTAGCGTAAAAATCACAATCCTGGAGCAATAAATTTGAGCTTTTCGCAATAAATGGGCAATAAATTATAATGAAGAATTTAATCGATTCCGTCAAAAAGTGTCCACTAACTTCAGGGACGTATTTTTATTTGATACTATCATGAAGCATATAGCTTTATATGAAAAGCTAACTGAATACAACAATAATTTTAAGGGCTCTCATACCTCTGAAATTTTCAAAAAATTGATTTTTTTTACAGATTTTTATTTGTTATACTTTTAAGAATTAAAAAACAAAATTTAGAATTTAGAAAAAAAAATTTGAAGAAAATTTCACTACGCTACGGCTACGGCTAACTGCCGCGCCTCTCTCGGCAGCAGCGTTTCGTATGTCTTTTGTTCGCAAAACCTGGGTTGCTTAGAAAATAAAGTTGTTTAAAGGACCAAGTTTATAGGAAGATACAAGGGGAAAAAGGGGTACAGTACGAAGCTGGAATGGAAGACTAATCGTAAGTTCACGTTTTACCTACCAGGAGCTACGAGTATAAACGCGTTATTCTCGAAACTATGTTTTTAGATAGTGTCGGCATGCTAACTCAGTCAATTTTCAATATTTTTGAACTTTTTTTTTAATTTTGATAATTTATTATTTTCTCTATAGTGTGACGAGAGGTTTTTTTAATTGTTTTGTTGGACAATTTTTTTTAAATTGATAAACAATTTTTTTTTTAAACTGCAAGCTAAAGTTTGAAATACTGTAACATCTTTATTTTTGAAAAAAAAATAATTCCCTCTATCACACTATTACCACTACATTATTTTACAAGATTATGTTTTATTTTTGCAAATTGGATTATTTTTGGTGAAGTTATGATGTCGACAAGAAGACGCCATGGTTTTCATACCCGTAAAAAATAATGTTAATATTTGAAAAAAAAAATTTTTATAGTTAAATACCTAGTTAATATAATATGTGAACTCAGCCATTTAATTTGTTTTCACCATTATAATAATTTTTAAAATTTACTCAGTTTTCAGCGCGCAGGGAGGGGTATGTGAGCCCTTAAACACAACAAAATTCAAAAAACTTACATCAAAGATACAAAAAATATTATTGATAATAACAAAATTGTAAAATACATTCAAAATTGTAAAATACATATCATTCTTGAAAGTTAAAATTTAAAAAACTCTTCACTTACATGGATATGTATGCTTGTTACTTGCAATCCAGCCGAGAAAAGAAAACCTAGCAATTTAAATACTAATCACAAATAGTAACAATTTATGCAAAAAAAAACACTTTGAACTATTACTCGATTTGGAAATACCATACACTGCAGTCTGCAGTTATGTGCCTGATCTGATTCTTCTTCAGTTCGCGGCCTTGGTCAATTCCGGAAAAGGGCTAATTATCTATTTCTATAGATTCGTTTGATTTTCATTTTAGTGCCATTACTAAGAACTACAGTCGAAGCATGAAAGATGTGAACAATGATTTTACAGTGAATGGCAAAAATAGATGCAACAACATTTGATCTTCAACATTTTTCTCAACTTTTAGCGATAGTCAAATGCAGGGGGGGGGGGCAAGTGCCCCCCTTGCCCCTACCTGTGGGCGCCCATGGTTGCATCCATTTGAAGAAAGATGATTATTATCGGAATCGACATTCTTGTCGGTATATGTGTTTGAATACTAGGCTACCATGTATTTACATTTCATTGCCACCTGGCATCAAACGCTCCATACAAAACCGTTCAATCTGGCTTCAAAATGCTTAAAAGTGCTTCATAAAAAAACGGCGTCTTGTCGTCTCCAGTATTTATATCTCTACGGTTCAGACCATACCGTCTCCGCCTTTTTGAATTGGGAAAGAATTGCCCATTTTGTGTGAAGAGATTAATTAAGTCAATAATTAAATAAACTTTATTATTTTCTGGGTAGAAGTTCTAGTCCCGTTTCATGCTGACTGACTGTTTTTGCAAGAAGCTTTGTGTGGACGGTATCTGAAAACCTGATTAAACTTGTTCTTATTATCAGATTTCAAATTAAAAAAATTATAGCGTAAAAAATCGTCTTAAAAAACCCCCAAAAAACAAAAAACAAGTCAGACATCGAGTTTTATCATGTTGACGAAACATTGTTTCGAATAAAAAATCGTCTACTGTTCAGTAGTTTCACCACAGTGCAACAAGTGTCCTGTACTGCACTATGCACGACTGATGCTGTTATGACACTGGCTATTTTTGTGGCTTTAAAGCGGCTAGACAATCCAAATGGAGAGGGATAGAGACTTTAACATACAATTTAGACATTGGTGTGAGAGAGACAGTCCGAACAGCAAACTATGGGTAACTGTCAAAAAACAATCCATAACTGTCAAAAAAAAAGCGGCAACAAAGCGCATTCGAGCAGTGTTTCGCAACATTCTAGCAGTTAATCCAAGAAAAATCCGCTGGCGGCTAGATTTTCCAGCCGCTACAGACTTGTTTTTGACAGTTCGTTATGTATAAATTATGGAAAGTGTCATGTTATGTTATGAAACGCGCTAAGATCAGTATTTTTTATAACAAATCAGTTGTTAATTTCGTCTACTAGATGCCGGTAGCATCAGCAAGGGCATTTTTTATCGGTAATCTCTTTCTCTCTATATTGGTCGCCTTGTCGCACGATTGACTTTTATTGCATTTGAAACTAGCGAGAAAATAGCCAGTGTCATAACAGCATTATGCTGTTATGACACTGGCTATTTCCTCGCTACTTTCAAGTGCAATAAAAGTCAATCGTGCGACAAGGCGACCAATATAGAGAGAAAGAGATTTCCGCTAAAAAATACCCTTGCTGATGCTACCGGCATCTAGTAGACGAAATTAACAACTGATTCGTTATAAAAAATACTGATCTTAGCGCGTTTCATAACATAACATGACACTTTCCATAATTTATACATAACGAACTGTCAAAAACAAGTCGGTAGCGGCTGGAAAATCTAGCCGCCAGCGGATTTTTCTTGGATTAACTGCTAGAATGTTGCGAAACACTGCTCGAATGCGCTTTGTTGCTGCTTTTTTTTTGACAGTTATGGATTGTTTTTTGACAGTTACCCATAGTTTGCTGTTCGGACTGTCTCTCTCACACCAATGTCTAAATTGTATGTTAAAGTCTCTATCCCTCTCCATTTGGATTGTCTAGCCGCTTTAAAGCCGCAAAAATAGCCAGTGTCATAACAGCATGAAACATGTTGCCCGGTCCTTTGCGTGTCGCGTCGACGTAATATCCGCAGCCGGCTGTACCAAACAGTTGGTCGCGTTCGGCTTTTATCGTGTAGTCGCGTTGTTGTTCGTATCGTCGTATTTTTAATGTTTTATCGGGAAAACATCATGGAAATTGGGTGAAATCATTGCAAAACGATGCGTTCGGTATCCGCGCGTAAAACAACCGTTTGATATCGTCGCGTAAACGCGAAATTTTTGCGAAAAAGCCAATTCTCCATTCGGTTGTTTGTTGTTGTTGTTTTCGTTTGTTTGACAAGTGTCCTGGCCGTCGGGCATGCGTTGCGGTACGTTTCGGTTTTTTGCAATAAGCGATCGGCGCGACGCGTTGTGATGTGTTTCGTGAACGGGCGAGTGCGTGTGATTAGGTTTTTGAAGGTTGGCAAGTGGATAGGTGGGTGGGGACGGGTTATGTGGGTTGATGATTTTTTGAATTTTTCTGCTGCTGGTGGTAAGTTTGTTTATTATAGGTACTCTAGATGAAATCATATAGAGTAACGTAAAGTGGCCTATTGCCGACCACTTTCCTAATTCCGACCATTTTGGTTTTTTATTAATATATTTTTATTATCGCGATTAATAAGGTAAATTCTAGGATCAATATATTTCCACATGTGTTATCTATCCATTTGCTGTGCACAAAGGAATCCGCATGTCCTTTCTTTACATTGTGGTTTAAATTAATCGGCGGTGGACCAAAAAACATGAATTTTAAGCCTAAAATCGAAATTTTTGGTTCATTATTTTTCGTAAATTTAAAAGACAAACTTCCATCAGAGTGAGTAATTAAGGTCTTATTGGCTTTATAAACATTTAATTTGTATTGAAATATAAAAAAATAATGTAAATTCATAGAATTTGTGAAACAAACAAATAAAATGAAGTGGTCGAAAATAGGCTTCTCTGATTTCATGTAATGTCCGTATTCCGACCAGTGGTCGGTATAAGGGAATATCAAGGGAATATTTCAAAAAACTAAAATATTATGTTTATGTACTGTAAATAGTAAAAATCGATATTTTATGATTATACTATTGTCTTTACTGTCTTTGATCCTAATTCCGACCTACTCAATATATATATTTTAGATCTCGAAAGTTCACATGAAAGGGACATATCACCTTCTTGAACTGATATATATTGCAGAATCCATACCTTTTTCGTTTAAGAGTTTTGGCTTTATTTGACGGTTTAAGTAATTAATTGGTTTCTATTTAAATATTAATACTTGCAGTATGTTCTTTGATGCGAAATTTATGTTTCTATATTAGTTTTGCCTTAGATTAAATCTACTAATATCACTGGTCGGTAATTAGGACATCCAATTTGATCGGTTTACCCATTTCCGACCTAGTAGCCGTACAGCAGGATAACAAGTTTACTCAGTGGAAATTACTTTTACTTTATTATTTCAATAATACAGTATTGTTATCGATTTTTAAAAAAAAAAAATTTGCTACCCTCAAAATTTTTTTTTTACGTTTCATAACGAGTAGACACGAAAAAAGCAAAAAAAAATTTCAGTCCGTCTGTCCGCCGTACGCCGTACCCCGTACGCCGTACGCCGTACGTCTACCGGTGTACGCAAAATTGTTTGAAGGCTCGTAGCACCCAAACCCTTTGAGCTATTTAGTTGAATTTTTTTTCGTGGATAGAGTGGGTAGGCGCCCTCTAGTGACCAAATTTGGAGTGGTGGGGGTGTTAAGGGGGAGGAGAGGGATGTGTTTTAGACGAAAAATTTTGGTTTCTAGATCTCAGCAACCGCTTATGCTAGGAAGCTGAAATTGGGAAATTATATAGAGCTTTGGTAGTGGACTCATTTGCAAAAAAATTGCCGATATCGGTGAAGGGGTTTGGGAGTGGGGGGAAAAATAATGCGTTCGAAACACAAAAAAGGCGAGATTGACACATCCTAAATTCTATATCTCCTAAACGGTTACTGTCACAAAATTTAAACTTAATGAATATCTGTAGGTATACTAGGAGAATAGATCGGAAATAAATTTTTGAGTTGGGGCAGTGGCGTACGGGGGTGGGGGGTGAAAAACTTTAGATTACGATATCTCACGAACCGATTGCACTAGACAAAAAAAATTTGGTTTTTGTATAAAGGTTGACAAATGAAGTTTGCTGAAAGTAAAATTTTTTAAGAGGGTGGTGGATCGTGAAAGTGGAGGGGATAAGAATTTTTTTAAAAAATCACGTCTCATATCTCAAGAACGGTGTAAGATATATGCTTAAAATTTTTACCTGAAGTGGGCCTAATAAACCCCTAGCAGAAAACAGCATTTTGGAAGTGGGGGTGTAGAGAGTGAGGGTGGGGGAGGGTGAAAAGGAAAAAGTTCCGATTTTTATATCTCGAGAACCTATAATGATATAAAGCTGAAACTTGGTATTTAGAAAGATCTATATTAGTAGCATGTTGGAAAAATATAATTTTTTATAAGGGCAGTATGGTACGGGGGTGGGGGGTGTTTTTCCTATCTATAGAACGGCTTATACTACAAAGTTGAAACTCGGTACGTTTATGTAGATCAACTAGAAAACTAATTTAGATAAAAAAAAATTTCAAATATCTATTGGCGTTCGGAGGGGGGGGCAAAAAAAATGATCAGTGAAAATGGAATGCATATATTTTTACGGTTTTCGTCATATCTATTAGGTTTTCCCAAATATTGAATTCATTTTTATTGTACATCTTCTTCATATAAATACCTAAAAAGTGTTTTCAGGATTTTTTTAAATTCGACCCCTAAGGAGGTGCAAAGATGGTTGTAAACTTTTTCACGAATTCTACTATATCCCCAGGTCTTATCAGATATCAAATATCTTTTCACTTTCACGTGCTTGCGTAATAATCACCTAAAACTTGTTTTTAAGTTTTTTCCTTTTTCAGCTCCTAAGAGAGTATAAATGATAAGAAGAAAGAAATTTTCCAATGTTTAATCGGCTAAAAATCGCGATTTTAAATATTTTTATTTTAAAAACAAAATTAATTTTCCAAGAAATCTAATAATCTCGAAGCAACTCATGATACACTCCGACTTTGACCGCTCCCGAGCTTTGACCCGAAAAATAATAAAGTTTCGCCCAGACCATTGGCAGATTTTTTAATTTTGCGATTTATCTAATAAAATTAAACATACGTACATATATTTCTATATATAAAAAACTTGAGGTTTGTTTGTTTGTCCCGTATGAGTTTCTGTACCACTCATCTGATTGTGATGAAATTTTGGTGATTTGTTGTGCGCACGCCCGCGAAGGTTTCTGAATTAGTAAAATCATTTTACAATTATTGGTGGTACGCGAGTCGTTTCAATAATTGACTGTTTTTATATATTGTAGTTTCGAGGCAGTTCGTGCGTTTTCGGTGTATTACTTTATTATTTTTTAATAATAAAGTATTGTGATCGACCTGAAATTTCAAAAAAGTTTGCTACCCTGAAATTTTGTATTTACACGTTTTAGGACTAGTAAACACCAAAAAAGCAAAAAAAAAAAAAATGTCCGTCTGTCCGCCGTAGACGCCGTACGCCGTACGCCGTCCGCCGTACACCGTCCGCCGTACGCAAAATCGTTTGAAGGCTCGTAGCTCCCAAACCCGTTGAGATATTAAATTCAAATTTTTATGGTGGGTAGATTGGGTAAACCCCTACGACTGGTATATTTCTGACGGGTGGGGGTACAAGGGGAGAGGAGAGGGGAACGTTTTAGACGAAAAATTTTGGTTTCTAGATCTCAGGAACCACTTATGCTAGGAGGCTGAAACTTGGAACTTATGTAGTACTATGATAATGGATTCAATTGCAAAAAAATTGTCGATATTGGTTAAGGGGTGTGGAAGTGGGGGGGAAAACAATGAGTCTTTAACGCATGAAAGCCGGGATTGAAACATTCTAAAATCGATATCTCCTGAACAATTGATGTCAGAAGATTGAAACTTTGTTGTTGTCCTTAGGGATACTTCCAAATTAGACAAGGTCTCAAATTTTTAAGAGGGGTGGTGGGGTGTGCGGGTGGGGGGTGTAAAACTTTGGATTACAATATCTTCCGAACCAATTACACCAGGAAGATAAAATTTAGTTTCTGTATATAGGATCACAAGAGAAGTCTACCAAAACTAAATTTTTTGAGGGGGGAGGTGGAGCACGAAAGTGGGGGGATAGCAATTTCTCAAAAAATTTAATTTTTATATCTCAGAAACCGTATCAGATATGATCTTGAAAATTTTACAGGAGTTGGGGTCGAAAAACTTCTAGTAGGAAAAAACATTTTGATGGTGTGGGTGTTGGGGGTGATGGTGAAAGGGGGTAGAAAGGAAAACATTCTGATTTTTATTTCTCGAAAACCATAATAAATAGAAAGCTAAAAATTTAGGATTATATAGAACCACTATGGAGACATCTTAAAAAAATAAAATTTTTGATAGGGGTATCAAGGTACGGGGGAGAGGGGTGGTTTTTTATATCTCAGAAATGGCTTATGCTAGAAAATTGAAACTGAGTACGTATATGTAGATATACTATTAGAGTAATTAAAGCAAAAAAAAAGTTCAGATCTTTATTGGCGTTCAGAGGTTGAGTAAAAAAAATGTCCGTGAATCCACATTTTCACAAATTTCGTTAAAACTTTTAGACATGTCGAGCTATCAAAGCAATTTTACTTCTGCGGGCTATTTATATAAGCGCCTAGTAACGGTCTTCAAAATTTTTCGATATCCAACCCCTAAGGGGGTGTAAAGCGGTTGTGTACATATTCACGAATTCTGATATATTCCTAAGGTATATTGAGATTTGGAGTTTACTTGTACTTCTATAAGCTTTAAACGTAGTCGGGGAAAAACCGATTTAAGTATTTTTCTCAATTAAACCCTCTGGGGGTATTGTTCAAGTTTTCACTGATTCCGAAAATCTCTTAGGTTTAATGTGATCGAATTCGCTTTTACTACTATGAATTATTCTATTGATAAAAAAAATACGTAAATAAATAAAAAAAATCGGCCAACAGTCTGGGCGCAACTTTATTATTTTATGGGTAGAAGTCCGAAACGTGTTTAATGATGAGATACGGTGTTGGGTACTATGCGACTGACAACCTAAAAAATAACCAGGAGGCTATTTGGAACGTTATTTTTTAGGTTGTCAGTCGCATAGTACCCAACACCGTATCTCATCATTAAACACGTTTCGGACTTCTACCCATAAAATAATAAAGTTGCGCCCAGACTGTTGGCCGATTTTATTTATGTCATTGACATATGGTAAAGTTGGAAATTTCCACCTGGTTGAAATTAAAACAATCCTCCAAGATAGACAAATTTTTGGCAGCTGACTGTTGCATTACGATTCGTGTGTAATTTTATGATCAGGACAACAGAAAATGAATAATTTTTTTTTCAATGAATGTTTTGATTGTTTGTTTGTCCCCCCCCCCCCCCATTTAATGGAGCAATGGGAATAATACGGGCACTGGAGCAAAGGGAGTAATGGAAGTAATGGAAACACCGCTCGCACTGCAATGCGTGTCTGGATATGATTTCGTTGTGCTCGCAAACAAAAAAACATAATGAGGTATGGGGAAAACAGTACAATAATGCAGATCGTAGTAGAATGTTCTTTAATACAGTTTTGGAGGTGTACCGTATACACGAGAACTTAGCCACGGGACGCGGCTAGTACCTATAGTATATTTGGAATTGCAGTTTGCCTCACAATACCACCGAATGTGTTCAGGTTTTTACCTCCGTTTGGCAGAACCTGCACAGACTATCAGTTACTATTGCTAACATGAGATTGCAAATTCGCATACTTGATGTAACTGTTAAATTTTCTATTTTTGATAATTTAACGAAACAGCTGAATATAATTTGAACCTGTGCCAAATTAACTGTTGGTGTGTGCCTGTTATTTTGTCTTTTGTCGACAAAGTGGCGCTATTGACCACAGAACCTGAAAAAATAGATAATCCAAACAACACGATAGATTTCACAAATATTTTTAAAATAATAGTCACACTACTCCTTAAAATATTTTTTGAGGTTATGTACTCTGTTAAGAAGATATGCGACCACAAAATTGGGATCGCAAAATCCCAAGTGATTCGGTATTGGCCTCTCGGAGACTGGACAGTGTAGCCTAGTATTGACACTTCTTTTTTTCTTCCTGAACCTTATGCCTCCATCTTGTTGGATCAGGTTGAGATTCCACAGAAAGGTCCACTTGGGCGAACAGCGGATCCGTCTCTAATCTACTATTTTATTGGTCTCTATGCCCCCATGACCGGTATCCAGTATTACGAACGTATCCGATATTTAGTCCGCCTCCCATAGTGGCTTTTTCAGAATCTTGTACAATTTTTATTTTTTAAAAGGCCTTGAGCCACATGTTCTCTTTATCAGATAAAGATAAAATTTAAAACATATTTTACTTTATAATTTTTTAATAATAAAGTATTTTTTCATTACTTGGAATCATTAATTGAAATCATTTCAAATATATTATATATTCCTATCTATATAAAGCTTATATACATTTTATGTTAGTATAATCTTATACACTTAATAAAAAAAATTAATGGAATCTGCATTAATTATTTTATTATCCTGTTTTCTTCATCAAATTTAATAAAAAAAAATAATATCGTTAATAATATGCAACAACAATGTTGTTTTATATGATAGAACACCTAGGTCGGAAATAGGCTGATGTGTGGTCGGTATAAGGAAATAGTTGTTTATGTGGTCGGAAATAGGAAGATTGCCATCATTATGAAATTAATTATTTCCAACCATGTTTTATATCAATATATAAATACATCATACCAAAATTGAATTTATTGAGTATCGGTAGCATGTTATGAATCCGTAAAAAAAAATTTGGAGAAGAAACATATAATTGTTTGCTTTATATGAATAACAAATCTTTGCAGGGTCTTAGGTGGTCGGAAATAGGTCATTTTACGTTATTATAAGTTTAATCCAGCCCGAAAAGTTTGTAACGCATAGAACCGAGCCTCGGACGAAAAAAAGTTATATATTATTTTGCGTTTAGTTTTGGCCAAAAACCCCAAATCCGTTTGCTGTCCGTCCGTCCGTCCGTTTGCTCGATAACTCAAGAACCCGTTGGCCTAGGAAGTTGAAATTTCGCCACCACCTGTAAAATGGAAAAAGTAAGGCTAAGTTCGTTAATGAGCGATATCCTTCCACTCCTTCGGGTACCTCCCATACAAGAGTCCTTAAAACACGTATTCACAATTATTGCTCGAATGCTTCAAGTTACGAGCTTGAAATTTTGAATACTTAAAGTTTACAATGTTTGAAACGAAAGTTCCGAATATGATGCAAATCGAATGAGTCCTTCGTGTAGCAGCCTACAAAAGTCCTTCAAAAATTTATACAAGTTACAGAATCCACTATAACTCTAGTACGAGTTAATGCAGGGATTTAATGCAAAATTTTACAGGAATTAGTTTTATATTAAAAGCAAGACTGATTTCATTAATTAGCGCTATCCGTTGACTCCTTCGGGTAGCTGTCATACAAAAGTCCTTAAAACACGTGTTCACCAATATTGAACGATAACTTTAGAACGCTTTAAGTTACGACTTGAAGTTTTGTATATATTGATTTATAGGTAGTTATAGTTGAAGGTATTAATATGAAAAATATCCCGTAAGTCCTTCATGTAGTTGCCATACAAAAATTCTGTAAAAATGTCCCAAATTAATTTATGGAACTCACTATAACTCAAGAAATCGTCGAGTAGCCACTATACAATAGTTTCTACCTGTAAATAAAAGGTCATGCAATAATTGTATGTGCACTCCTCATTCTTTTGATATAATCCCAACTAAAATATAAATTGGAGTTCAGTATTTCATCTAGAGTATCATACGATTGGCTTGCAGCCGATCGTGACTGCGTTATGTTTAATTTTCACGTTTGGATGAAAAACTTTGGATTTCAATATCTTCCAAACCAAGTGTAACAGGAAGATAAGATTTGGTTTCTGTATATAGGATTAAAAGTGGAAAGTTTTTAGAAGAAGGTGAAACACGGAAGTAAGGGATAGCAAAAGAAAAATAAATTTTTATATTTCGAGAAACGTACCAGATATGATCTACAGAATTTTACAGGAGTTAAGCCCAGTGGGTCTCTAGCAGAGATGTAAAATAAAATTTTTGATGGGGATAGCATGGTATAGGAGTGGGAGTAGTTTTTAATATCTCAAATAGTTAAAACTTACTTCTTATATGAAGATGTACCAATAAAAAGTTCATATTTTTAATAGCGTAAGGAGGTGGAGCAAAAAAATTTTCTGTGAAAAGGTTTTTTCTACATTTTCATGAATTTCGTTATATCTTTTGGGCATGTCCAGTTATCAAGTTAATTTTACTTACTACAGACTCTCCATATACTCGTAAGTGCCAAGTAACATTTTTTTTGTTCAACTTTGTTTTAATATCCAACCCCTTAGCAGGAGTAAAGTGATTGTGTACATTTTCACGAATTCCGAAAAATTTCTTATGTATAATGAGATATGGAACTCGCTTTCACTTCTAAAATCTTTGTACATAATTGGGGAAAACTGATTTAAGTGTTTTTCAATATTCAACCCACTAGGGAGTGTAAGATATTTTTCAAGCTTTCACGAATTCCGAGATATCTATTAGGTTTAATTTGATCGAATTCGCTTTCAATTTCGCTTCCAATGGGCTTCCTATATAATTATCGAAAAACTAATTTCAGGATTCTGCGGCACTAATCCACTAAGAGGGTGTAAAATGATTTACGAATTCCAGCATATCACTTAGGTCTGATGTTATTTAGATTTGTTTAAAGGCTTTTAATATAATCGCCTAAAAATCAGTTTCAGAATTTTTTACTTTATTATTTTAATAATACAGTATTGTTTTCGATTTTTAAAAAAAAAAAATTTGCTACCCTCAAATTTTTTTTTTCACGTTTCATGACGAGTAGACACGAAAAAAGCAAAAAAAAATTTCAGTCCGTCTGTCCGCCGTACGCCGTACGCGTACGCCGTACGTCGACCGCTGTACGCAAAATCGTTTGAAGGCTCGTAGCTCCCAAACCCTTTGAGCTATTAAATTCAAATTTTTTTTATGAATAGACTGGGTATGCCCCTTGAAGTGACCAAATTCTGAAGGGTGGGGGTGTGAGGGGGGAGGAGGGGGAAGTGTTTTAGACGGAAAATTTTGGTTTCTAGATCTCAGCAACCGCTTATGCTAGGAGGCTGAAATTTGGAATTTATATAGAGCTTCAGTAGTGGACCCATTTGCAAAAAAATTGCGGATATAGGTGAAGGGGTTTGGGAGTGGGGGGAAAAATAATGCGTCCGAAACGCAAAAAAGGTGAGATCGACTCATTCTAAAATCCATATCTCCTAAACGGTAAATGTCACAAAATTGAAACTTAAGGAATATCTGTAGATATACTAGGAGAATAGATCGGAAACAAAAATTTGAGTTGGGGCAGTGGCGTACGGGGGTGGGGGGTAAAAAACTTTAAATTACGATATCTCACGAACCAATTGCACTAGACAAATAAAATTTGGTTTTTGTATAAAGGTTGATAAATGAAGTTTGTTGATTGCAAAATTTTTTAAGGGGGTGGTGGAGCATGAAAGTGGAGGGGATAAGAATTTTTCTAAAAAATCACGTCTCATATCTCAAGAACAGTGTAAGATAGATGCTTAAAATTTTTACCATAAGTAGGCCTAATAAACCCCTAGCAGAAAACAAATTTTTGGAAGTGAGGGTGTAAAGGGTGAGGGTGGGGGAGGGTGAAAAGGAAAAAGTTCCGATTTTAATATCTCGAGAACCTATAATGATATAAAACTGAAACTTGGTATTTAGATAGAGCTATATTAGTAGCATCTTGAAAAAATATAATTTTTTATAGGGGTATTATGGTACGGGGGTGGGGGGTGTTTTTCCTATCTATAGAACGGCTTATGCTACAAAGTTGAAACTTGGTACGTTTATGTAAATCAACTAGAAAACTAATTTAGATAAAAAAAAATTTCAAATATCCATTGGCGTTCGGAGGGGGGGCAAAAAAATGATCAGTGAAAATGGAATGCATATATTTTCACGGTTTTCGTCATATCTATTAGGTCTTCCCAAATATTAAATTGATTTTTATTCTGCGGCTTCTTCATATAAATACCTAGAAAGCGTTTTCAGTATTTTTTAAAATTCGACCCCTAAGGAGGTGCAAAGGGGGTTGTAAACTTTTTCACAAATTCTACTATATCCCCACGTCTTATCAGATAGCGAATATCTTTTCACTTTCACGTGCTTGCGTAATAATCGCCTAAAACTTGTTTTTAAGTTTTTTCCTTTTTCAGCCCCTAAGAGGGTATAAACGGGTTGAACACGTTTTCACGAGTTCCGTCATTTCTTTTAGAAGTGATACGAAATTGTATTGGTTCCTACTTTCTCGTGCTGTCTTCATATTTATTTATTAACTCCTTTCAGGATTTTTGGATATTCAACTCCCAAGTGGGTGTAAGGAGGTTGCATATCAGATGATATATCGAATTAATTTTTACTTCCTAAGGTTTCCTATATAACCGCCAAAAAGTCAATTTCAGTATTTAGATATTCAATCCTAATGGGTGTAAGGGGGTTGTATGCTTTTCAAAGTTTCGACATATTTCTTAGGTTCGATGAGATATTAGATCGCTTTTCATTTCCACAGACTTTTTATATAATCGCCTACAAACCCATTTCTCAGTTTTTCGATATTCAACCCCCAAGGGTTTGTATATGTTTTCACAATTTTTGCCATTCCTTAGTTCTGATGAGATATAAAATTGATTATTACGGCCAACCAATTCACGATTTTTCGAATTTCCAGAACCAAGGAAGTGTGAAGGGTTTGCTTACGTTTTCACAAATTTTTCAAAATCCCTCGTGTCTCATGAGATATCAAGTTGCTTCTTATGAAATCGTCTAAAAACGTGTTTCACAATTTTTTCGAAATCAAACCCCAAGTGGAAGTAATGGGTTTGTATACGTTTTAACAATTCGTCATATCTCTTAATTCTGATAAGGCAACAAATTCGTTTTTGCTTCTATGGGCTTTTAGTGTACATAATATACTGAAATTCGAATAGTCTACACGTACTTTTCAATGTTTAATCGGCTAAAAATCTCTATTTTGAATATTTTTATATTAAGAACAAAAATAATTTTCCAAGAAATCTAATAATCTCGAAGCAACTCATGATACACTCCGACTTTGACCACTCCCGAACTTTGACCCGAAAAATAATAAAGTTTCGCCCAGACCATTGGCAGATTTTTTATATTTAATCTAACTATGTCTTCTTGAAAAAAAATAATAATCTGTCAATGTGGGCGCAACTTTTACTATTTTTATTGTGGAAGTCCGGAACGCGGTTAATTCTGAGATGCGGTGTAGGTTGCTATACGAATGACAACCTAAAGACTATTTGAAACGTTATTTTTTTAGGTTATCAGTCGCTTAGTAACCTACACTGTATCTGAGCATAAAACGCGTTCCGGTTTTTATCCAAAAGAACTGTCATATTTTTTTAAATAGGTCCACTATATTTCTACAATACATAAATTCCGTGTGTATATTACTTTATTCTTTTAATAATAAAGTATTGTTATCGATTTTTTTAATAAAAAAAAAACAATTTGTTACCCTGAAAAATTTTTTATTAACGTTTAATGACTAATAAACACCAAAAAAGCAAAAAAAAATTCAGTCCGTCTGTGCGCCGTCTGCCGTCCGCCGCCCTCGTTTGAGGGCTTATAGCACCCAAACACTATGTGCTACTAAATTTAAATTTTTTTTCGGAATAGACTGGATTGGCCACTTGAAGTGACCACTTTTTGAGGGTGGTGGGGTGAGGGAGGAGGTGGGGGAAGCGTTTAGACGGAAAATTTTGGTTTTCAGATCTCAGCAACCGCTTATGCTAGGAGGCTTAAACTTGGAATTTATATAGAGCTTTGATAGTGGACCCATTTGCAAAAAATAATAATAATAATGCGTCCAAAACGCTCGAAAGCCGAGATCGAGAGATTCTAAAATCCATATCTTCTAAACGATTAATGTCACGAAATTAAAACTTAATGGACATCTGTAAGTATACTATAATAGAATAGATCAAAAAGAAATCTTTGAGAGGTGGCATTCCTAACTATAGAACGGCTATTCTTAACTATAGAACGGCTTATGCTAGAAAGTTAAAACTCGGTACGTATATGTAAATTAACTAGGAACGCAATATTGGTTAAAAAAAAATTTAAATCTCCTTTGGCGTTTGGAAGGGGGGGCAAAAAAATTATCCGTGAAAATGGAATGCATATATTTTTACGATTTTCGTCATATTTATTACGTGTTTCCAAATATTGAATTCATTTTTATTGTACAGATCTTCATATAAATACCTAGAAACCATTTTCAAGATTTTTTGAAATTCGATCCCTAAGGAGGTGTAAAGGGGTTGCATACTTTATCGCGAATTCTGCCATATCCCCCAGGTCTGATCAGATATCAAATATATTTTTACTTCCACGGGCTTGTTTAGTAATCACCTAAAACCCGTTTTCAAGTTTTTTTCCTTTTTCAACCCCTAAAAGGGTTTAAATGGGTTAAACTCGTTTTCACGAGTTTCGTCATATCTCTTAGGAGTGATAAGACATCGGATCGGTTTTAACTTCCTCGGGATTTCTTTATATATAGCTCAAAACTCATTTTAGGATATTCAACCCCAAAGTGGGTGTAATGGGGTTGCATATGTTTTCAGAAATTCCTACATATTTCTTAGTTCTGATGAGATATCGAATTAATTAGTTCTGATGAGATTTCGAATTAATCCTTCCTAAGACTTCCTACATAATCATCAAAAAATTGATTTCAGTATTTTTAGATATTCAACTCCAAGAAGACGTAAGGCTTTCGACATTTTTCTTAGGATTGATGAGATATTAGATTGGTTTACACACAGACTTTAGGAAACTGGTTACTTCCAACTATGAACTTACAGTGAAAATGCATATGTTCATTTCAGTGTAGACTTTCGTTAGAACCTGTAATTTTCGTTTAATAGCAACTACACTATGTATTGAACTGAACTTACACAACTGGAGCGAGGATACCTACTGTTGTTCCTGGAGGCTGTTACAACTCAAAACTAAATCGATATAATCCCAGAATCAACATAATCTTCCACAACGTCTCCCTGGAGCTTCGTTCAATTTTCAACCCTGTCTAATTACGATCTTATGAATTTCGTATCGTGTAAATTACAACCAAGAAAATTAAATTGTTTTAAACAGTAAATAAATGGAAAACATGCCCTCAGAACAGGGATGATTAAATTTCCAATCGATTATTACCCAGTTTGTGTGGCGTTTCAAAGAGAAATTGGCCCATCACTTCCATACATTACACGTCCTAAGCGATAGACTATAATATCTTCGGGGTGCAAACCTTGGTTTTCGACATAGCACGCCTGCAGTTCGAGTTCCATAGCAAACTTCGATAATTTGTCAAACTTCTCTAGAGAGAACATACGGATGATAGGGTAGATAAGGCGTTCATCGAATGTGAAAACTTTCATCGAATGGGTTTTGCCCCGGGATTGTCTTATGCTTTCGGGAGGAACTCATTGTCAACGAAGATTCTTGTGGGAAGTAAAGATACTTCGATCACTACATACTTTTAAGACAAAATTTTGTGGAGGACAGAAGCAATTAATTAATCACTTTCAGTTGAGCATACCGTTTGAATGTGGCATTAAACCTTAAATCAGAATCATAATGTTCATAATTACCAGATTAGATTAGATTACATTAGTTTTGGATTTATTGAGGAATTGGTTTATGAAAAGATACGCTTTAAGTTTATCGAAGCGGTTCGGTTTAAAGAGCCTAAACGTTCCTACGCTTGGTGGACATTTTATCAAAAAACACCCCAAGTAATATAATATTGTTGCGAGCTAGGGGTTCGCCGGGATTTCAAGTAAAACACAATTCGATTAAAATCAAAATAAGTGTTTATTAATTATTCACACAATATAATTCGCACTGTATGGCAACACTGCCCGCTTATATATATCGCTTGACTCGATCACTTTCGCTTTCTACCGACACGGTCGCGTATACACGCTGGCTGTCACAGTCAACGTAATAAAAATTACTATGTCCCTCGCTGAAAGCTTCATCTGCTTTTATACTATTTACTTGTCTGTAGTCGAGACTGTTCTTGAATCTTCGCTCGGTGGTGTGTGTGGATGGTACTGGAAAGCTTGAGAGCATTCCATTTGATCTTCTACGCTGTTCTAGTACATTCGAGCACATTCGATTAGAAGGGGGTATAATCGTGTTTCTCTGCTCCCCTTATAACTAGGTTTCTGATTGGGTTACTTCGTAGCTAGGTATTCGGTTGTTGATGTTTCCATTATGCGAAACGATCGAGCTGCGCGGTTGTCAGGTTTACATGTAACAATATAATTTTTTTTTTCTTAATCATTTTTCTAATAGAAAAATCTCTTTGTAGTGCACAAAAGTAGCTATAATTTCATTTGTAGAGCACCGAACTTTTCATTTAAAGCACTCATTTTCCTGCAGAAATTGCTAGTCTTACGCAAAAAATAGTTACTCACACTCCTTACAGTACCATAAACTCTGATATCCTTGAAATAGGATAGTTCAATTACCGTATACTCACGAGTATTTTCTCAAACCACGACCGTAGACTGTAACGTAATTTTGCTGTTATCGGGGAAGGATGTATTTAATAAAGGTAATCAAAACTTGATTAAAAACTTTTCAAGCAGAGTATTCTCGAATGAACCACCTTCTACTATGCTTCCGATTGGAAGCACTATGAAATCCCTTATTTTATTTACCGGACTGAGGTGAACACACAATGTTTCCTATCATACACGTTATAAAAATAATACTCCATGGACTCTAGACATACATATGATCTTCTAATGTGGTATCACCTCCACCCCTCATCTGCTAACTATCATAAAATATGAACTTCATGATAAGCAATGGCTACCGCCATATCATCACACATGTAATATATCCGTTGGAAAAATAATGGGGGCGGCAAGGTAATTGCTGGGTTCTTTTGCGAAACGGCTACCATAAATTGACCAACCATCGTTCGTAACGTACGTTTGTGGAGCAAAGTAAGATAGTCGGACGAACACATATAAATATTAATTGATTCCAGGGAAAAACACCTATAAAACAGAATCCCACACATGTGATAGGCGAAAAAGGGGATGAAAGTAACATAGAAAGGCGGTGGGTGGTCGAAAACCTTCCGTCCACTTCAAAGAGCAAAGAGGCTGAAGACTCTTACCGCTTTAGCTTGACCCATTTTCAAAGTAAACAGCAATATTTATTTATTTCTGTTTTTATTCCGTCAGTTGATTGAAGCCAGAACGTTCGAGAGGATGTGCATTTCTAGTAACAAAGAACTGCTGTTGGCTGTGGTCACTTAAATGCATTGACCCAGAAAGAAGGAAGCTTTTTAAATCTCGACATCTTAAAGGCTTTTGGCGGAAAATTTCGCACATGCACTTAAGTAGCGTGAAACAGGCCATTCTTCTTGGTTTCATGGAATTTTCCAAAAGATAGCGCATACTCGCTTTATAGGGTCAAGATCGTGGTCCACATATTTTGGCACTTTGCTCAACTGATGAAGTACTACCTTCATAATTTTTTTGGCTTAGCTTAGTGTTCCAAAAAACCTTGCCAACTAGCCGAGACCCAAACCGAATGTTGAATTAATTTTCATTCATATCAAAAGCTTTATCGTTTTTGTACCCTTTTGGTAGGATACGGTCGCCAATAAGTTGCCAACACTTTAAAAAATACTTTATTATTAAAATAATAAAGTAAAGGGCACTCGTAGCGTCATCTACTGGCGAACACAGCTTACTTGTGGCATTAAAATTGAGCCAGTGATCGACTTCAGTGGATGACACTGAAGATCTGCAATCTGCTGGTGGACAAGAAAGTTTTAGACAGCAGATAGTAGTGGACGTGATAATTAAAAAAAAAATAAATAATAAGTTAGGTCAGGGTCTTAAGTATAAATAAAAGGCGTTTGAACTGTCCAGTTCCATGGACTATTTGATCGAATTTGCCTTTAATATTTTGTTACCGGTAGCTTCGTAAACCCGAACGAACGAACCGAACCGAACGTTTCGGGTGGTAAAAGCAATATTGTATATTGTGCCTTTGGAGTACAGGCCACACAGAAAAACAGGGCTAGTCGACGCATATCATCACCGCCAATTGAGTTAAGGGGTAAGCTTTCTAGGTCCCTCATGAATCTAATCGGAATTCTTACACTGGGATAAATCGGCGTGACAGTTTTGTTGTATAGGCCAAGGGTCTGTGGTCTGGAATGTGAACAACGTATCCCCCAACAACTGCAGATAGTTCGGAACTGCGCACGAATTTTGCTCCAGACCACATTTTATCCACCAATTCAGACAGATTTAGACAGATTCGGTCAACTGTTTCCTGCCCCCCAAACCATAAGTAATAATAACCTCTCCAAAGGACACTTTCGATTTCGAAACGACTGGTGTGCGCCCTTCCGTATGACTGCGTAGGCAAGAGCTACTCAACTAAAATGTTTGCCAACTAAAACTTGCTAGACTGTGATTGCTCTCAGAGTTGTATACCTGTATCAATGAGCTAAGTTTCAAATTCGTAGAAATTAATGTTATTTTTATGATTATACCTCAAAAACCTGTACGAAAAAATCAATAAGTTAACTACCTTCATACTGCTTTCAGCACAGCATTTAGCAAAATCAACCACTCTTTTCTTGTCCATAAGTTGTGAGCACTTTGTTTTATAAAGTGGATCAGTTCACATCGTACACATCTCTTCGTTTGTCCAAAAGACTTCAGGAGTACCACAAGGTATAGATCTAGAACCTTTATTATTTATTTTATTTATTAATGACGTGAGCACGAGTATTGCCTTATGCTGATGACGCAAAATTCTTTCGTACGATCTAAAGGTGCTCTAACACGAGCAATTTTTCAAGCAAAATGATTGCCCGGCGACTATTGCCAAAACTAGTGGAGCGATTAATGAAGCAATACAGGGCAATATCATGGTAGTTGCGGCAATATTTCGGCAATGTAGCAATGTTCTCACAGATTGCTGGTATTGATCGCCCAACAGTTGCTGTATTTCCACTAACTTAGAAAATTTCGAGCAATTGTTCTCGTTCGGTGATTCAATTGTCAAGTTTTGTTTTGAGTTTTGCATTTTTTTGTCAAGTTTCGTGTTATAATGGCATGGAATTCAAATATTTCCAAGTCTTATTTAAGTTTTAGATTTGTTTGTCAAGTTTTCTTTCGTGTTGTTCATAGGCTGAATTGCTCGTGTTAGGCCTTCTTGCCGAATTTCTAGATATTGGTCAATATCGCTCAAAACAATTCAGCAACGAATTGATGAAAAGTTGATCTTTATCGCCTGTTGCTACAGTTTCTATGTGTTGCTTCATATTTTCGTCACGTCAAAATGACGAATATTGCTGCAATTTTAATCGCTTGTGTAAGAGCACCTTAAGGTTCACGCGACAATATTGTACTGCAAAACGGTTTGCTGGGACCGGTGAACTTGAAACTGTATGTCTCTTAATGTCAACAAATATACAAATATGTCAAGTATGGACATCGAACACTACGATATTCATGATACAAGGATATTCAGTCAGTACAAGGAAGGATTCTACAGTTCGTCCTAAAAGGCTTTCCCTGGTCTTGTGGGAAATTTTATATGGACTCCACTGTCCACCCTAAAATTACATCCAAGAGTTGAATTTAAAAACTGGATGCGCGCACTGCTTCCTATTTCGCAGAACCTTACTTACTCTTTTCAGAGCACTAGTCCTAAGTGAATTGAAGTATACACTAATAGCTCTTTTTGGGGCTTCTTAGCGCGAATCAAAATTAGCGTTCTAGCAAAGAATAGAAAATACGCTAACAGCCCTTCTTTGGGCTTTTTAGCAAAACAGTTGTCGTAAGCCGGCACTTATACACATCGCTCGCTCCGGACGCAGGCGACAGTGTGCAGGAATTTAGTCTCATGATCATCGAACGCCCCTGGACGCTGGCGGGATAACTCGTGTATAGCTGGAGTAAACGATACCAACGCTCATCGCTCGCCTCCGGGCGCAGGCGACAGTTTCAGGGACTGGGTAACCGCTCCCAAGGTAACATCCCAGGAATACAGACTTTGTTCAGATCTCTCTTAGAGGAGAGGTCTTAAACACCACGAAAGATGAGGACGCCAGATATTATTCCGGAAGTGACTTCTTGTCTAAGTCTAACCTTAAGTCAGTGTTTTGCGGAATCGTGTCCTGTCAGAAAGAGTCGATGCCCCTGGTGGACTGAAGACCTGCAAAAGCTCAGAAAAACCACCAGAAGGCTTCTGAATCACGCACTTAAGACTGGTGCAGAGACCGACTGGGATCACTACCGAACAGAGCAGAGGGAATATAAGAAGCTGGTTAAAACATCAAAACTAGAATATTTTAGGAACTACTGCGAGAGTTTGGAAGGAACCAGGGAAACAGCTAGGTTGCATAAAACCTTTCAGAAAAACAACACGGCTAGGCTTGACTCCCTGCTAAAACCTGATGGTACATATACCCTCTTTGAGATCCATTTCCCAGGAAATCAGGTGATCGAAAGCGATCAATGCGTGGTTCAGACACTCTGTCCGTCCAAAGACAGACCGCCCAGGCGTAGTTTGTATACCGCGCCTGCTGTAGTGACAGCTGAGACGGTGAAATTTGCAATTTGCTGACTACGGTACCGCTACAGTCTGACCCTCTACTCCTTTCTCCATGTCACGAAAGTATTCAACTATACGTATGTTCTTAGCAGGAACTTCAAGACAAATGCAATATTCAAAGAGCTGTCTTTGCAGATAAACTAATTATTTATAGGTCTTTGCTAGGTAATAAACATTCCTTGTCGATCTTTGGGAGAATATGAGCTTCTCCAACACTGTCGATATGAGACATCTCTTCGTGTATTGTATTTGAAATTCATATGAGCGAGAAAGAGGTGACAATATATAGTATTCACTTTTGTAAAGAATATTTATAAAGTGAGTACGAAATGGACCTTAGCAATTAACGATTAGGCCTGAGTTACATACGAAGTTTGCCGTAATAGTCACGGACCCGTAAAATGGATTTACACATGAATTATGTAATACCACTCATCCATCAGTGCAGGAATGGGCTTACATGTGAATTTTGTGATACCTCTTACTCATCGAGTAGTTTCATGATATTATGCCAGAACCGTAGAGACTGCATCGGACATCGACATCGGGACATGCTAAAATAGAATACTTTTTATCGTTGACTAGTGCAATCGAAAAGCGACGTTCAATGCATTAGTCGTCAGGATTACAGTTTCTAGGAACAGATTTGCGCAGCGAAGTATGTACTGAAAATTGTATTACACTGCACAGTTGATAATTTAAATTTGTTACGGCATTTGCTGGTCGAAAAATACGTTATTATGGAACCCGAAATACAGATAATTTTGTTTGTATGTTTACAAAATTGATTCAGACATATTTCGCAATGACTATAAAATGAAACATTTAACACTATTCGTAAATCGGATTTCACCTCACTATAATATAAAGACACAATAAACTCTTCTTAAATAAATTTTCAGTCTTCCATACGACTAACATAAAGTTAAACACATGCATTCTGGATCCCGGTATCCATATAACAACAAAACACGAACAAAATTGAATTCGAAAAGTTTTTCAATCCTCGCTCGGTCGTGCAACAAGATGTGAAAACCAGAATTTTCACAGTTTGCAGACAAAGGAGGATAAAACCGTAGAAAATTAGTTTTCCTGTTAAAAAATAACTTTTCCTGTTCTTTTTTTTATTATTATTTTATTATTTTATTTACAGCCAAGTTTCATCGTGGTGTTTTGGGCAAAAACCAATACCTTGGCTCTCTACAAAGTTTGCAATGTAATGGAAATTTTAGCGGTTGAAAATAGTGTGTTCGAAAAAAATTTATAAAGTTTGGGCTTTTAGCTGTCCTACTAAACTATTACACGAGATTTTCGAGTGTGCCATACTCAAAGGATTAAGCCGGGATAAAAAAGTAAAATAAACTGTATCCAGAGGATACATACTTATGGAGGTGATTTATGAATGTTATTTAGTGCGGTTAAAGGGCAGTTTTGGTATTTGCAGGATCAGGTGCTTCATTTTACGGCAATATCTTTATTTATAGGTTTTTACGAAAGTCAATAACGCCAAATTGATAGAAAGATTTGACGTAATTTAAGATGTTTTATATCTACCCCAGCTGGGAATGGAAGTACTCGTCTATTTCTGAAGATATTTAAGTTGCCAGCGAATAACTATAGTGGAAAAATCATTGCTTTTCGCTATACCGAAAGAACCTTTCCCTGTCTAGTACAAACATCAGAGTTACGACTCAATAATGTTCTTTAGATACACTGTATTAAATTTTTACTATTTTTAAAGTGGCACTCGGATGCCAACCTAAATTATAGTAAAATTACACTGCACTGTGTACTCTACACAATAGTGTGTAAATCGTTACAGATAAATATGTATTGTGATTACATGCTTTTCTGTAATTTTACACTTTACAGATGTAAATCATGTAAAAATTACACTGCAATCTGTATACTACATACTAGTGTGTAAATTGTTACAGATAAATATGTATTTCTTATTATATGCTTTATTTGTAATTTTACACTTCTCACATGTTAAGTATTATAGTAAATCATGTGGATAATAGATCTGACTGGTGATACTGTGGTCTTACAGTGTGCATAATTTCACCACTTACATTCTGATCGTTGTAAGACTACTGTACCAGACTAGACAGATATAATATTATTATGCTTTTGTTTTACGTATACAAATAAGAACATCATCAAGTAACTTTACGCAGAACTAGAATTAATTCATAATATGTATAGAAATACACAACGCCTTTGAATTCTGCACAACTTCATTTAAAGTTAAGCGTTTTTATGTTATTTTTGCAGAAATCACAACATTTATACATTTTATAGCAAATAAGCACATTAGCTCCTTAAATTTACGTTCTAATAGTAAAATTACATTAACCCTACAGTAAAAATTACTCTACAAAAAATAGTACTTTTACTGAAATATTTTACTGTCTACACAGTAAACAATTTTACTTTATTATTTTTTAATAATAAAGTATTGTGATCGACCTGAAATTTCAAAAAAGTTTGCTACCCTGAAATTTTGTATTTACACGTTTTAGGACTAGTAAACACCAAAAAAGCAACAAAAAAAAATGTCCGTCTGTCCGCCGTAGACGCCTTACGCCGTACGCCGTACGCAAAATCGTTTGAAGGCGCGTAGCTCCCAAACCCGTTGAGATATTAAATTGAAATTTTTATGGTGGGTAGATTGGGTAAACCCCTACGACTTTTATATTTTCGAGGGGTAGGGGCACAATGGGAGGGGTGTGGAAGTGGGAGGGAAAACAATGAGTCGTTAACGCATGAAAGACAGGATTGAAACATTCTAAAATCGATATCTCCTGAACAATTGATGTCAGAAGATTGAAACTTTGTTGTTGTCCTTAGGAATACTTCAAAATTAGACAATGACTAACATTTTTGAGAGGGGTGGTAGGGTGTGGCGGTGGGGGGTGAAAAACTTTGGATTACAATATCTTCCGAACCAATTGCACCAGGAAGATAAAATTTAGTTTTTGTATATCGGATCACAAGAGGAGTCTACCGAAACTTAATTTTTTGAGGGGGGAGGTGGAGCACGAAAGTGGGGGGACAGCAATTTTTCAAAAAATGTAATTTTTATATCTGAGAAACCGTATCAGATATGATCTTGAAAATTTTACAGGAGTTGGGGTCGGTAAACTTCTAGTAGGGAAACAAATTTTGGTGATGTGGGTGTTGGGGGTGATGGTGAAAGGGGTAGAAAGGAAAACATTTTGATTTTTATTTCTCGAAAACCATAATGAATAGAAAGCTAAAAATTTAGGATTATATAGAGCCACTATGGAGACATCCTAAAATATTTTTAAATTTTTGATTGGGGTATCAAGGTACCGGGGAGAGGGGTGGTTTTTTATATCTCAGAAACGGCTTATGCTAGAAAGTTGAAACTTAGTACGTATATTTAGATGTACTATTAGAGTAATTAAAGCAAAAAAAAAGTTCAGATTTTTATAGGCGTTCAGAGGTTGAGTAAAAAAAGTGTCCGTGAATCCACATTTTCACAAACTTCGTTAAAACTTTTAGACATGTCGAGCTATCAAAGCAATTTTACTTCTGCGGGCTATTTATATATACGCCTAGTAACGGTCTTCAAAATTTTTCGATATCCAACCCCTAAGGGGGTGTAAAGTGGTTGTGTACATATTCACGAATTCTGATATATTTCTAAGGTATATTGAGATTTGGAATTCACTTTTACTTCTATAAGCTTTAAATGTAGTCGGGGAAAACCCGATTTAAGTATTTGTCTCAATTAAACCCTCTGGGGGTATTGTTCAAGTTTTCACTGATTCCGAAAATCTCTTAGGTTTAATGTGATCGAATTCGCTTTTACTACTATGAATTATTCTATTGATAAAAAAATACATAAATAAATAAAAAAAATCTGCCAACAGTCTGGGCGCAACTTTATTATTTTATGGGTAGAAGTCCGAAACGTGTTTAATGATGAGATACGGTGTTGGGTACTATGCGACTGACAACCTAAAAAATAACCAGGAGGCTATTTGGAACGTTATTTTTTAGGTTGTCAGTCGCATAGTACCCAACACCGTATCTCATCATTAAACACGTTTCGGACTTCTACCCATAAAATAATAAAGTTGCGCCCAGACTGTTGGCAGACTTTTTACTACTCTTAGAGTAGGCAATTTACTGCCTACTCTGAGAGCAGTAAAATTACTATTGTCAAATTTAATTAAGCACTCCTGTGATTTACACTATTAATGCAGAAATTCACACATAAGTGTGGAAATCAATCGCTAAAAATGTGCGTAAAATTACACACAGTGTGGAAAAACAAATATGTAATACAAAAATGTGACATGTTTATGTTTGCTTATTATTATTATTAATTTATTGATAATATAAATGAATAAGCTTCAAGCGAACAGATGAACTCCCAGACGTATTTTGAAGGGCAAAGGACAATCGACAATTGGAAAAATTCAATGAGAGCAATCAACACATGATAATTGGGAAAAAACCAGGATATAGGTCAAAAAGGGTAGAATGTATAAAACACTATACATGTTTATTATATGAATTTAATTTAATTTAATATTTGTTTTAAAGCCACAAATTTCACACACTATAAACACTATTTTCTTTTTAAATTTTAAATCACGCCTTGCACAAAACCACGAAACAAGTGAATTAAACAACGAAGCAGTCAAGTTAAGTATCAAAATTACATGCAAAATGCGTAATTTTATGCACAATGATAAATTTTACACATTAAAAAAATTTCATGCGGTGTTGCAATATTACTACCCAGTCAGTAAATTTATGAATTAAATATGTAAAAATACGCAGTTTTAAGAATTACTCTCAATTTTGCTAAATTTAATGAAAATTCGTAAATTTACTAAATCAATGCGGAATATTTTACTACTTTAAGGATAGTAACTTTCACAAATTTTTTTACTGTGTACATTCGCAGCAACTCTTCAACTATTTTCAAATATCTGCTTCCGAAACAAAATAATAAATTACGTTTTTTTAAATTTACAATTCAATATAAATGACAAAATTTCTGCATGGCAATCACTTACTATTTACATCGAAGTTTCCAGGGAACCTAAACTTTCCAATATCCAATTGGAAAAGCGTCGAAAAATCTATCCAATTCTCGTATATTCTACACATACCACCGAATGTACTCGTAATCTTGCGAGTATACACAAGAAGTTTGTTTATAAGCGCAGTTGGGCTTGTGCACGCGGTCAGTTTACCTGTGAAAAGGGGAAAATAAATTTAACAGCAAGCGGTGGAGTGAGGCTTATTCACGACTAGCAATGGCATATTGGACTAATCGAATGCGTTGATAATAGCTCGATTTCTGATCTATTTATTTAATTGAATTGTGTTTCTACTTGAAATAGCGGCAAACACTTATCGCGTTACAATACCATTCTTTGAACCCATGTCTCCTGGTACCAACATCACTACGAAAAATCATTATTGGAAGTGGTTTCTACAGTAAAAATTAGAAGGAAGAATTTCAAAACCTTTTGAGAAATAAAACACGATCTTCTAAATTAAAATTTTTTTAAATCAGAAAATTAATTTAACAAAAATCAAAAATTTATTAACGTCTTAAATTTAAATTTTAATTTTTTATGGTGTAATCAGTTGCAAACCCAGAGGCGCGAGTTGGATGTTTGGGGATTCAAACCCTCCCTTCTAGATTTTACCCAACTTTTCGATGTTTTGTCGATGACAAACAAATAAAATTTGTAACTTTAATACTCTTGGTTCCATAAACTTTTTCTGAACTACTTTCCCCTTGGGTTGTTATGGTTCGAATAAAAATAAGTTCGACTTTTCATCTAACATAAATAATTTATTTATTAATAATTTATGTATTTTACTCTCAATATTCGATTTCAAGAAATTAAAGGAAAATACCAAGGCTCAACAATTTTATAAACAAATGTTGTTACAAGTTTTAGTTTGTCGATTTTAAATTAAATTTGAAGACATATTTGTGGTGAAATATTTGTAAACAAAGTGTATTTCCTAATATTCAACTGAATACTTCCGAGAGTATTTGTATACATAAACGATACGGGACGAGGTCACTTTCACCTTTGTAACACTTTTTGGAATAGTTGTATAAAAGAAATAACTTGTATTTTTTGATCCGTCGAGCCGGATTTGAATCAGCTACTTATAGAAGCCAGAGCTAATACTAATAAATTTATCGGGAACCTGATTTCCAAAATAGCTTAGCTACATAGGAAATTATAAATTTTGAGTAGTGGTGGAATAAAGAAGGACAAGTATTACTTATTTCTCTCCTATTGACGGAGGACCTATGCGTTTTGTTCTAAAATTAAGATGTAAAATTTCTGAAAAAAGACATGAGTTGTAAATTTCGACCGAACCATCAAACAACATTAAATTTTTTTTATTAATTTTAAAATCTTGATTCCTTCGTATAATCAACACATGGAAAAAGGGCAAACTATAGGTCGAAAATGAACAAATAGGTAATTCAGTTAACACAAAGACTCACCTGACTTGGAACCCTTGCACTTATGACTATCAACTATCCAAGTATTATCAGCTCAAAACCTTATTCTGAAAACATTAGTTATGTAAGCTAAGAAATTTCAATTTTGTACTGGTTTTTCTTTCGATAAAATTTACTTTTTTAAGAGTAAGACACTTGTCGGAAAATAGTACAAAATTGATGCAGTAATTTCTTACATTTCATTCGAAAATGTTCAAATGTACAATTTCCTTGTTCTTCTTCTAAGTCTTTACTTTTTTAATGATTGTTTAACCATTTCACTTTCACAATTTCAATTCAATTCAATAAAATATTTGTATAAGGTTTGATCATTTTTTGGTCCGTCGAACCAGATTGGAACGATCATTGGAAAGGTGAACAAAATATTATTAATTTAATTTTTCTCATTTTATGATATTTACTCTTTAGCAAATTGGCGAAATACAGGTAGGGGGCCAGTACCCCTTCTTGCCCTGACCCTATAGGTGCCCTTGAGTCTATCGTCCAACCTCCGCGGAAGACGTATTGGATATTCTTGAAAAGTACTTAACACTGGGTATAGGAATAAGCGTAGGACCTGGGTTGCAAAACTAGTGCGCTCACATTAGGCATATTAGGCTACTGAGGTAATGTAATTGATGTGAACAACTTTGTTTTATTTTAAAAGCTTCTTAACATCTATACGAATAGTTTGCCTCATGTACGTCTAGTTATAACAGTTTATGATGTCAGACATAGTTCATTCCTGTCCCAATAAAATTTAGGTTCGTATCTTGGCTTAACTAGACTTATTTTAAAACACCTGACGAAGTAAAGGAGAGAGTAGACCCTAAACTTTTTTTTATGGAGAAATAAAAACAACCTTTATATTTCTTTTCTTAAAAAATTAAAAAAAAATCTTTTGTCTAGATGATTTCCATGAAAACTTGGATAAAATTTGCAAAAATCTGGAACCGATTTGTATAATTACATATCCACTTTCACATTTTCTTCTGAATCACGAAGTTGGAAGCTAACTATTTGAATGAATTTATGCAGAAGTTTACAGTAATGCAACTATGTGACTTTGTACTTCCCATCGTACTAATCGGCGCGCTGTTAAAGTTCAAAAGAGATATTAATTCACGAGATTTTAATAATTTTGAAAATTCAAGATCTCGAAACATTTTTGAGTATATTTTGAAAAAAACTCCAACTTATGGTATGTAAAATTTTAAATTGCCAGATGAATTAGTCCTTTGAAAAAAGATTTTTATTCGCAAGTTTTCTAAAACACGATATTTTGAAAAGCCGATATTTTGAACAAAAAGATTTTCATCTACAATATTTTGAATACAATCCAAATTATATTGCGCAAAATTTTAAAGTTCCTGATCAAACAGTTCTTTAGAAAGGAAATTGGATTCGCAAGATTTTTAAACCGCAAGATTTTTAATAGGCGAGATTTTTAAAACACGACGTTTTTATTATTTTGACTTATATTTTCAATAAAACTCAAATAAGGGTCATTGGTAAGTTTAATTTATTATAATATTTTAGATAAATTATTTGTGGTCGAGGATTTTGCTGTCGTAAGCAGTAAACCTTAATTTTGGGAAAACAGTGTGCCGGAAACTATCCATCTTTTATCTAAAGAACCCTTTTAGAACCCTTACAATTTTTAAGGCAAGTATACGAGTAGGTTCTGAATAGATTCCAACAAATTAGATTCCAAAATCATATTTTCAGCATTATTTTTTTATTAATAAAAGATTTAGTGATTTATATTTCAGTTCGATATTATTTAAACTAATTATTGAGATTAAAGGACCATTAAATTAGGTACTCTGTCTATTTATATTCGATCTCCGTAATTAATATCACAACTCTCATTGAATAATGTCCACATTTATGGACAGCTAGGACAAAATCCTCCATTAGAAAACATCACAGTCGCACAAAACTACCACAAATTTAAATATTTCAAAAATTCTTTAATTATGCATTAGTTTAGCTCGAAATCCATATGAAATGAACAAAATCTAGTAAATATGGGCGGTGTGAGCAACATACAGTTTCCCACTAATTGAAAATACGAAATCCTTATGAATAATTAAAATTCGGTAATTCTTTAAAACATCTCTCGGTACTATCAAATTTAATTAAATAAAAATTATACCTACATGGGGCGGAGGTGTCCATCACGGGAAATAATCGATTGTATTATAGAGGCCGAATTAACGATATGAGTTGAATTCAGGAGATA
This sequence comes from Beris morrisii, assembly GCA_951812415.1. NCBI lineage: Eukaryota > Metazoa > Arthropoda > Insecta > Diptera > Stratiomyidae > Beris > Beris morrisii. The sequence continues at coordinate 33,362,212 of OX638313.1, read as the reverse complement.
TCTAGAGGTTGTACCTTCCGGAATTGACATTAAGTGATAATAGTGTTGGAGTGATATTCCGACAATTGGACAATCAGCAATTCCACTTTTCAATTGGTAAGTGGATGAAATTGACAGCGATTTATTGGATTTACTAGGACTTGAAATTGAAATTGTTGGGTGCATAAAAAAGTAAAAGCGTTAACACACAATAACGCAACACCACAAAGCATTCGCAGCAGTAAACCTACCTGAAATTCAAAAAAGTTACTCCAAAATTTGCTGTATAAGTTTTGATGTGTATTCTTCAGATTCTACATGGCTCTTTCCGGAGCATAGAAAAATAATACTGCCTTTAACATCCAAAGCGAATTTGCTGCTACTCTGTAGCTGAATATAATGAGTATTCACTTATGAACTTCATTACGATTTAGAAATGATTCGATTTATCTTCACAAAAATGAATATAAAATGCTATCTACACCCAAAAAAATTTCCGTTGTTAATATAACAGTCGAGACTAATTGAAATAACAATATTCTGTAAAATGCTACAAATTACAGATTATGCTGTTAATTTTATCATATACTGTGTTTATCACGAATTTAACAAGCATATTAATTGCTAAATGTGTAAATATTGCGTATTTCTTCTAAATCTTTAACAGTAGATTTTACAGGTACTTGTAAATATTTGTTGTTAAATTTGTACCGAAATGTTGTAAATTTGGCATGATTTCACAACTACCGGCATTTTTTACATAGTAAAATCGACAATTAATACGAACGAAAGAAGATTTTTAAAAAAAACTAATATTATTTTCCGAAAAGAAGGCGAAAGCATTTATTTTGTATGTACAAAGTATGAAATTTCTTTTTTTCATTTTCATTATAGTTCTTATGTGATTAATATAAACAAAATTATTGAAACTAATTTAATTGTGATCATATTTGATATTTGATTTGAGCAAGTCCAGCAATCCATCTTAATACTTTGACAACTGATACTAAATTATTCAGAAACAAGTTTTACTTTATTATTTTAATAATAAAGTATTGTTATCGATTTTTAAAAAAAAAAAATTTGCTACCCTGAAAATTTTTTTTTCCACGTTTCATGAATAATAGACACCAAAAAAGCAAAAAAAATGTTCAGTCCGTCTGTGCGCCGTACGCCGTCCGCCGTACGCAAAACGTTTGAAAGCTTATAGCTCTCAAACTCTTTGAGCTATTAAGTTGAATTTTTTTTTGTTGATAGACTGAGCACACCCCTTCAAGTGGCAACCTTTTGAGTGGCGGGGGTGTGAGGGGGAAGGTGGGGGAAGGGTTTTAGACGAAAAATTTTGGTTTCTAGATCTCAGTAACCGCTTAGGCTAGGAGGCTGAAACTTGGAATTTATATAGAGCTTTGATAGTGGACCCATTTGCAAAAAAAAATGATAATATGGGTAAAGGGGTGTGGGAGTGGGGGGAATAATAATGCGTCCGAAACGCTCGAAAGCCGAGTTAGAGACATTCTAAAATCCATATCATATAATCGGTTAATGTCACGAAATTAAAACTTAATGAACATATGTGGGTATTCTAGGAGAATAGATCGAAAACAAATTTTTGAGTGGGGGCAGTGGCGTACGGAGGTGGGGGGTGAAAAACTTTAGATTACGATATCTCACGAATCAATTGCACTAGACAAATAAAATTCGGTTTGTGTATTAAAGTTGACAAATAAAGTTTGCTGAAAGTAAAATTTTTTAAGGGGGCGGTTGAGTATGGAAGTTTAGGGGATAAGAATTTTTCTAAAAAATCACGTCTCATATCTCAAGAACGATGTACGATAGATGCTTAGAATTTTTACCAGAAATAAGCCTAATAGAACCGTAGCAGGACAAAAAATTTTGAGGGTGTGGGTGTAGAGGGTGAGGCTGGGGGAGGGTGAAAAGGAAAAAGTTCCGATTTTTATATCTCGAGAACCTATAAGGAAATCCAGCTGAAACTTAGTATGTAGATAGAACTATAGTAGTAGCATGTTGAAAAAATATAATTTTTTATATTAATAGTATGGAACGGGGGTGGGAGGTGTTTTTCCTAACTATAGAACGGCTTATGCTAGAAAGTTGAGACTCGGTATATATATGTAGGTCAACTAGAAAAGTAATTTTGATTTAAAAAAAAATTAAATATCCATTGGCGTACAGAAGGGGGGCAAAAAAAATATCAGTGAAAATGGAATGAATATATTTTCACGATTTTCGTCATATCTATTAGGTCTTTTCAAATATTGAATTCATGTTTATTCCACATATTTTTCATATAAATACCTAGAAAGTGTTTTCAGGATTTTTTGAAATTCGACCCCCACGATGGTGTAAAGGCGTTGTATACATTTTCACGAATTCAGCCATATCCATCTGGTCTGATTAGATATCGAATATATTTTTACTTCCACGGGCTTGTTTAATAATCACCTAAAACTTGTTTGCAAATTTTTTCCTTATTCAACCCCTAAGAGGGTATAAACGGGTTGAACACGTTTTCACGAATTCCGTCATATCTCTTAGGACATCGGATTGGTTTTCACTTCCTCGGGCTTTCTTTATATATATCTAAAAACTCATTTCAGAATTTTTGGATATTCAACCCCAAAGAGTGTGCAAGGGGGTTGCATATATTTTCACAAATTCCCATATATTTCTTAGTTATAATGAGATATTGAATTCATTTTTACTTCTTACGGCTTCCTATATAATCGTCAAAAAGTTGATTTCAGGATTTTTAGATATTCAAGATATTCTTAGGATTGATGAGGTATTAGATTGGTTTTCACTTCCACAGACTATTTATATAATCGCCTACAAACGCATTTCCGATTTCATGTAATGGCCCAAAACCAAATCACGAAAAACCTCCTAATCACGAAAAACCTCCTAATCACGTAATAACTACGTAGTATTATACTACTACTTAGACTGCGTCCCGGAGTATGACCCAATTATGTATTTCATATTTTATATGTGGCAGCGGCGTAAGTATTCTATCGCGGCCCCATTCTACCCATTTTTTTAGGTTTTCAGTCACATAGTAACCTACACCGCATCAATCTTAAACGCGTTCCGAACTTTTACCCGAAAAATAATAAAGTTGCGCCCAGACTGTTGGCAGATTTTTTATAATGTAGTGACAGTTCATTACTTTTTAGTTTTAGTCAATGAACTTGTGATTTATTTCATTTTATATATCAATAAAATATGTGTATGTTTCTTAAAAATTGTGTTTTGCGTGCTGTGCATAAACTCAACTCTGTTCGAAAAATCTAATAGTCTCTGCGCCGACTGACGAATAGAGTCGATTTTGAGTTACACGATTGATGTAATTTAATATTAAAGCTTAGTACTAATAGGAAATGGAAACGAAATTTTCTGTCAAATCACATCGAAAATCCTCTAACAATTTTCGCTCGAAGGAAAAATTTGTATGGAAAATTTCGTTTCGCTTCTAATTAGTACTGGGCTTAAGGGGTTACATACAACTAGGGCGGCTAAAACTACGGCGTTTTTTCGTGCATAAAACTGAAATTAATTGAACAACCATGATATATATTTTAAAGTATTATATTTTGTCTATATTATGTGAAAATTTGGTTAGAAAATTTCATATGATAAAAAAGTTACAGTCGTTTTTCTAGGACGCGTTTTTGTTGAGAGTGATTTCGGTACCAGACTTTCCTTCGCTAATTTTTATCGAAAAATAATTTTTTTTTTTCTGAAAGTAAATACATAACACTAAAGTTTGTCGAGCGGGAATTTCAAAATTCAATTTTGTCGGATACTAAATTAGTCAGTCTTTGGAATTAAAAATTTTCGCCTCAAAACTGTTCAGTAATTATGTTAAAAAAAAACTAAACAATATATCGAAAAAACGGATAGACTGAAGGTTATTGTGTGACACAACTGCGCAAAAAGTTCATAGTCAAACATATGAAAAAGGTCGCGTACACCTAATTGCCAACCATTAGTCGTTGCTCACCAGATCGGTTACAAAACGCTATATAACTTCATCATAACTGCTAATTTCTTTATGAAATTTTCAGGGTAGAAACTCAAATGATAGAGTAGGCACCTTTTTAAAAAAGGGATTTTTTTTAACTACACACCCTTAATGTCACAGAGAGGTTAGTTTAAAAATACAGCTACAGAAAGCGTAGTAGTTTTCTTCTCAACATTTATGCGAATATAAAAAAAAAAATTTTTCACGGGTGAAAATTTAGCTAATCATGTGAATTTAACTTCTACACTTCGACATTGCAACAGAAAATTTACGTAAATATCATAGTAACTTCTTGCGTTTTTCACTGCTAATGTTGTGTTTTTAAGGGCAAAGATAATTGTGGGTTATACTGCTAAATATGTACATTTTATTTCTAGACTTCAAAACTACAACCATAAAACTGTAAAAGTAACAAGTGTGGCTGCAGGGTCGATTTTAATTGCATTGTGAGTACAAATTAACAGCGATTATGTAAATATTCACAGCATATTCGTTTCTAAATCATGTTAAAAGTAAATAAATTGATATTCATTAGTGAATTGATTTTGATTCTCAGATGAATTCGATTTTGAAACTTTAAGATTCCCATAGACGGTCACGCATGCATGTCATTCTTCCATGAGTGTATGGGTCTGAAACTTGAAAGTGTGGGTCTGCCATCATGCGACATGATGGAAATCAAAAAAATTTTGATTTTGTGTGGGCGGAGCCAAAACGTATCGCGACATGCATGAATGACACGCAAGCATGCCCGTCTATGGGCCCTTTTAGATGAATTATTAATGAGTCTATTTCGAATTGAAAAACATACCTTCACTTCTCTCGCACTTGATTTCAACAAAACGAAAGGCTGACTAATTATTGATTCTTTATATCCTTACACGCAACGTATTTCAGATTCCATAAAATAATTTCAGTTGCTTATATTTTTTTTTATTTGCATAAAACGATTTTGTTCACCTTTGGTGAATCCGCACCAAAATGTTTTCATTCGATTTTTCATCCGCTTTGATGTTCGATCAATACAATGTTTGCTGAGAGATAGAAGTGTAGTGTGTAGGAAGATTTTTTGTAACATCTTTATGTCTTGAGTGTCTTAAATATGGACGATTTTATTCAGTATTTCGTCAATGCAAAATGAAAAAGGAAATTTAAAGTTGATCTAATATTCCTTACGAACTTCTATGAATCACATATTAATTTTTTATTGATTCACTTGAAGAAAATTGTTGATGTTTGTACTCCGTTTGTCATATGTATGGATGTTGTTTTGTTTATTGGGAAGAAATATACATATATATGACGGAGCGGAAACGCATACAGCAACAGGGGTTGTAGTAAGACGCACGCAGATGGCAGAACGCAGAGCTTCCCACACCACGTCACCAATTGTTGTAAAGGCGACTATAAAAGATGGCAATCGACCCAAAGCTATCCATTAGGAAATAGAGCCCTTCCATTACACTGTTAGTTGTGCATATTGCAACACAATTTAACATTACTATTGTTTAATGTAAACGACCATTTATTTATAATTCACACAATTAAAAATTAATTGAAAAGTTACAATATAACTGTTTTAAATGAATGATTACAATGTAACAGATTAAGTAATTGATTATTCTAAAATTTTGCTAAATTTAAATCTTTTCCGACTCTTTCTATTTTTCAACTGACTTTTGAAAAATATATTTTTTTCTTTTTTATTTCGGCAGGTTGCTTGATTTTTAAAAATAAATCAACTGCCACTTTGCTTTTGCGACGTGTGGAGTGTTTGCCAAACGTACTTTAGCACCCACCCCACAACACTACTATCGCGCTTCTTTGGGAGCTTGCATCGCTTCTTTTTCCATGCCTATCCTGTTGCTTTTTAGTATTACGTGTCCGCAGCGGTAAGCGCTTCGTTCCTGTTTATGAGGCAGCATACCGGAAGCAAGTTTATATTTGAGCATCGGCAATTTATCGATGCTAATAAGCTTTGCGAAGGCTTTGTTCCATTCGGAAAATATGAAAACGCTACCCTATATAGCAATTGTGAAGAGCTCGCTTGACGTTGTCCCAAGTAGCGTTATTGAAGCATTTTACGTAAGTTTGTAAGGCAAGTATAAGAAGCTTCTTTGGCGCTGGCCTTAGTAGCGCAATGCAAGCATGTTTGGAAAAATATTCTCTATTGTTTAAGTACAATAGAATTTTCATTCTGTGTAGGTAAGTTAAAAAAATATTTAAAATAATTGAAAAATAATAAATTTATTCAATATAAAAAATAAAATCAATAGTTCAAAAAAATATACAAAATTTGTACTTAAAAAAATTTTAATAACAAAAAATTACATTTTATAAATTATTTGGTTTTTTTCAATTTGTAGGTGGATTTGTATTGCCGGCTTTTCGCAATCCGAAAATAAACCTTTTCAAAATCCGTCGCTCCAAAAACTTCCGATTTGGTTGCACCAGAAACTCGTCTGACGCCGAAAAACAACAAAAATTTCTTAAAATTTGCTTCTATGATAGCTTCATCATGAAAAAATTCCATTCTCAGACATAAATAATGTACTTACATTCAAAATAACGTTCTTTGCTTTATTTTCAACACTTTTTAACTTTTCGCTACAGTTTGAAATTGACGTGTTCACTTTGCAAAACTAATCCATAGAATAGAAATTTTATTGTACTTAAACAATTGAGAATCGTTTTTCCGACCGTGCTTCCATAGCGCTGCTAATGCCAGCGCCAAGGAAGCATCTTATACTTGCCTTACAAAATTTCTTAAAATGCTTCAATAACGCTACCTAGGGCAACGCCAAGGAAGCGCTTCATATTTGCTACGTGTGGGAGCGCTTGCATATTTCCGAATGGGTAGGCACTTCGTTAGAGCGCACTGTCTCTGCATTTTACGCAGACGACATTGCATTTATGTGTCAGTCTTGGAGCCCGACTGATATAACAAGAGAATCTCAAACGGCGGCCTCGAAACTTGAAGACTTGTTTAAGCTGTGGAGGATTAACGTTAATTCCGCCAAGAGTGAGGCCATACTCTTTGCAAAGCGGATAAAACCATCTCATTTATAAGTATCCATCTTCGGGGACGAACCTTGAAATCCAGTTATCAAGTACCTCGAGGTCAAATTAGACAAGAAATTGACATTCGGCCAGCACATCCAAACGGTTTTGGACATGTAGAACTTGGCCTACAAACTAGGCTTGTGTAGTTCATGAACGAACTAGTTCGGAAGAGCGTTCCCATAACTGAAATGAACGAACTAGTTCGCAGTCAGTCCCGCTCCTAGTTCGTTTGTATTCATTCATTACCATTTGTAAGTCAGTGGTACAATATACTTGTAGACTAAAGACCTTTTTTTTTAGCTCATCACATTCTATCAGACAACCTTTTTCTTTTTTTTTAGCTCATCACATTCTATCAGACGACCTTTTTTACTTCTAGACTGACGACCTTTTTTTTAGCTCATCACATTGTACCAGACGACATTTTTTTTTGTCACCACATTCTACTGTAATGACGACTACGAGTCGTTTCCAAACTTCACTGCCTTTCTTATCACTGAACTCCCGCGAACTAGTGAACTAAAAGAATGAACTAGTTCGCGATGGATCGGAAAATGGAAATGACTAAAATGCGCAAGCCTACTACAAACTCCTTTATCCTATGAACAACAGTCGAAGCTAACGTTCTCCTCACATCAAGTTACTTCTTTACAAGTTGATCATAAGGCCAGCCTTATGTCTTGCTTCTCTAGTATGGGGTTACGCGGCCAAATTACACATTTCGCGTTTACAGGTAAAGCAGAACTGATGCCTCAGAGCCGCTATGAGTTCACCTCTGCATTTCAGGAATACACAGCTACATCGGAAAGCGAATCTTCCAACCATTCGGGGATTCCCCAATCAAAGTGCTTTGAAGCTTCTCAATGCGTCACCCGATCACACCAATCCGCCAATTCGTCGTAGTACCGACTATAGGTCTGTTCTTTTTGGCTACACCTTCTACACTTTTTTACACTGACTTTTTAGTGAGTGCAGAGAGGTGAAGAGGCTGAATGAAAAAAGAACAAACCTAATAGGTTTGTTCTTTTTTCATTCATCTAATAGGTTTGTTCTTTTTTCATTCATCCTCTTCACCTCTCTGCACCCGCTCAAGAGTTAGTGCAGAAAAGTGTATTCTAGTGTAGAAAGTGTATGCAAAAAGAACAGACCTTATGATGAAACTGCCCGTTAGTAGCACAAGCGTTCCAAGATGGCGCTTGCCGATCCCATGACATAAACCTAAGTGAATGGGACAGGTAGTTCGTAAGGGCCCCATAGACGGTCACGCATGCATGTCATTCTTCCATGAGTGTATGGATCTGAAACTTGAATGTGTGGGTCTGCCATCATGCGGCATGATGGAAATCAAAAAATTTTAATTTTTTTGGGCGGAGCCAAAACGTATCGTCTATGGGCCTCTTTTCGGGGGACTTTTCGTGTGCCGGTGTGAGGTGATTTCTTCAAAAGCTCTTATTGCGTCCTCCTAATGTGGTTGGCCTGTTCCGACACACAGGGCTCATCCTTCGGAATTAGTATTTGGAAGCTAAGCACTTGTCGTTCACGTTCCAACGGCTGCTAATCGATGCCAATAAAACTATTTAAGAGAAGGTTCTAGTGTTTAATTGTGAGAAAGTGCGCTATTAATACCTACTTCGTTTTTCTTCGTGGTACCGAAACTCTTGGGGCTGCGACGCACTGTTAATGCCCCAGGGCTACAAATTTTAAGTTGGTTGGCTAGTGCAATTATTATCATTGGCGAGCTTGAACAGCTGCGAAATCATCACATGGTTCCCTGGATAATTCACAAGTTTCGTACTATCCGCAATAGGCACAATTATTAACTAAGTTTAACTACTGGATATCTTGCGGTAGATGATGACCTCATAATAGAGCATCGATACAAACCATACCAACTTTAGAGGCTCATCGTCTTCTCGGCCAACAATTCACCAATCCAATTGAAACGTATTCATAAAATTTTCAAACCAACCGCAACATAACTTCTTCGCCTTTTCTTTGTTGTCCACTTTAAATAAATGCAATTAACAAGCATCTTGAAAGTTCCTCTCGAATACGACAGACGCCATACACCTTAAAGCAACAATTTCACTAGTGTTCTAATAAAACCGAAAAGTGCACAAGCAACAAACCGAACAGAGCGCCCATTTCTACATCCCTTCGGTACATCCTTGCAGGAAAGGATCACCAGATGGATGCTCTTCTCTGCATTCAAAAGAGGCCCCAAAGAAATAGCGCAGCTATACTTTAAGTAGGGGTATCTGAATTCATCAGAAATAGCTGCATTGAACGGATCCGAACCACTCCTCCCGCCCCCCATTTAATCCTTTTCTTATCCACTAATGCGGAAGTTATTCCGTTGCACAAAGAAATCGATGTGAAAGTTTGATGGAAAAATAATAAAAACAATTCTAAAGATTTGCCTCAATGCTTTAGATAATCTGTTTTTTTTACTATCAGCCAATAAAGCCAGCAAAATTAAAGTGTAGTGTGCGAAAATCTTGCAAGAAGAACGGATTTTACAGAGGAATTTTTCACAGCGGTTTGGAGAATTCGGTGAAACGTAATCGAATAATTTGCTGGAATAAAAGGAAGCAAAATATCAACAGGATTGCACTTTTTTAATGCAATGCAATTTGGTATTACGTGTCTTGTTCACTTTTATCGTATGCATTATAAAAGCTTGCTGCAATTCCGCCAATGAATGAGCTACACAGCCAATAGCAATAAATTCAGGAGCATTCGCGATTCTGTCAATCCACCAGTTTATTATTTTTCACAATTTTCACTTAATTGGTTTAATTTTTTCCAATAATTGTGCAATGAATCGCTTGCAATTTACGCTACATATTTATTGAATTTTCTCTGAAACTTTTATTTGAAACATTTTTTTTCCAATAATTTCTGAATTTCATAAATGCTTGCTTACTAGTTCACGCGTAAATTATGCTCGTTCATAACATCTTGTTTTTTTGTTATAACTGGAATAAATTTCACAGATAATCGCTTCATTGCATATATGAACAAATTTGAGTATCATTGAAAATGGTGTGAACAATAATTGGGCCCACTCTTATTTATTCTTTGCGTTTGCTCACTCTTTTGTCAATCTTATTTCTTGAATAATACTGTTACATGTACCCTGGCAACCTGCACAACTCAATGCCATTAGTTTCCAGTGAAAATGCCACGCCTCTCAATATCTATCAACTGGAATGCGAAGAAATTACTGCATACTTCTCGGATACTTTTTCTCTCAATTTTTCTCGCATGTTTTCTACACTTCTCGAACATTACATTCGTCTTAGCACAGGCAATATTTAAGTGCCTCAGGACTTTCACACGGGCAGTTTTTACTACGGTGAAGCGAGACAACGCGAAAGTAGCAGCGATCGAGCTGTGAAGTAGTAAAGCGTTGCCAGTATCGAATTAATAAAGTGTCGATATTTCTAATGATTTTAATCGAATTGTGTTTTACTCGAAATCCCGGTGAACTTCTAGCTCGCAACAATGCATTAACTGGCTTTCAAAGACTGCACTGAGCGCGAAAAGTAAAAATCAGTAATTATTCGTTATCACTGCTTATGATTAAAAGTTGGAACTAGGAATAAAAATTAATTTCAGAGTTTTGAATAAAACATCTGTAAAAACGAGGCATTCAACAAATACAAGACAAGAATTTAGTAAGTGATCCAATTGCACATTTTACAATCCGATGGATTTTTAGAAGCGCTAAAATAATAATTTTAAATTTAATTTTTTAAAAAAGTTCATAGTTCAATCTTTAATTATTTGTTAATGTTAAAGTGTTGTGATCAACCTGGAATTTAACAAAAATCTATTTTCATCTTTTGTATTTTTACATTTCTGTCCGCTGTATACGCCGTACGCAATTCCGTCTAAAAGCTCGTATCTAACAAAGCAGCTTATTAACTATTTTTTTAGTGGATAGATTGGGTTGACTCTTTTAAGGGGTGGCTTTTTGGTGGGCGCGGTTAAGATAAGGGCGGTGGGGTGAGCGTTTTGGGCGACAAAAATTGGTTTCGGTATTTCAGAAATCACTTATGCTAGGAAGTTGAAACTTCGAATTTATACAAAGCTATGCTAGTCAAGCCATATGTAAAACAATTATGAATTTATGTGAAGGGAAATAAGAGTGGAGAGAAAACGATGCATCCGAAATGCTCAAAAACTGAAAACGAGATAGTACCAGCGACGCGTCCAACAAAATTTTTAACCTCATGAAGTAACGTTGTCAAAATGTTTGACAAAATTTTGGCAGTCAAAGTGTTAGTGTTAATGTTCGTATATTGAAAGATACTGTTCGTAAGGGGAGAGATATAGTGTGGGAGTGAAAAACTTTGGATTACGATATCTTCCGAACTATTTACGCCTGGATGATAAAGTGGGTAGTGGAGCAAGGAAATGGGGGAAAAGCAATTTTTCACAAAAATCACGTCTTATATTTCAAGAACCTTTTCAGAAATGATCTTGGAATTTATAGTAAAATTAGGCAAAGAAGATTCCTATTAGATAAAATTTGCAGGGAGGATAGGAGAGGGTGTGGAGCAAAATAATCTGATTTTTATTTTTCAAGAACGACTAAGTACAGGAAGCTAAGAGTTGAAGATACTAGGAGGTATTTTTCTTTTATCGCAGGAACAGCTTATACTAGAATATCGAAACTTAGTATATTTATGTGCAAGAAAAGTAATTTAAGCGAAAAAATTCAGATTCGCATTCGCTTTAGAGGCAAAAAAATTGGTAAAAGAGGTGCATATATTTTCACGAATTTCGTCATATCTCTTAGGTCTGTCAAAAAATCGAATCAATTTTACTTCTGTGAGCTCTTCCTAAAAGCGCCTAGATATTGTTTTTGTCTGACGTTTTCGATATTCAAACCCCAAGAAGGTGTCAATAAGTTACATGTGTTGTCATGAATTCCATCATATCTGTTAGGTGCATTGATATTTTCAATTGGTTTTTACTTCCTCTGGTTTTTATAAAATACTAGCCGCGTACCGCGGCTACGCTCGCTTCGCTCACGTTTTTCCATCGCTCCTGCTATTCCCGTTGCTCCCGTTTCTCCCGTTGATCCATTGCTCCTGTTTCTCCCGTTGATCCATTGCTCCTGTTTCTCCCGTTGCTCCCATTTCTCACGTTGATCCGTTGATCCTGTTTCTCACGATGCTCCTGTTACTCCTGTTGCTACCATTTCTCCCGTTACTCCCATTTCTCCCGTTGCTCCGTTGCTCCCGTTACTCCATCCTTTACCCTCTATCCTCCATCCCCAATCCACCATCCTCCATCCTACATCCTCTATCCACCATCCTCTATCCACCATCATCCATCCACCATCCTCCATCCTCTATCCACCATTCACCATCCTTCATCTACCACCCCCCATCCTCTATCCTCCATCCTCTATCCACCACCCACCATTCTCCATCCACCATCCACCATCCCCATCCACCATCCTCTATCCACCATCCTCCATCTTCTATCCTCCATCCTCTATCCACCATCCTTCACCCACCATCTCCCATCCTCCATCCACCATCCTCCATCTTCTATCCACCATCATCCATCCACCATCCCCCATCTACCACCCACCCATCCTCTATCCTCCATCCTCTATCCACCACCCACCATTCTCCATCCACCATCCACCATCTCCATCCACCATCCACCATCCTCCATCTTCCATCATCCATCCTCTATCCATCATCCACCATCCCCCATCCTCCATCCTCTATCCACCATCCTCTATCCACTATCCTCCATCTACCATCCCCCATTCTCTATCCTCCATCCTCCATCCACTATTCTCCACCCACCATCCTCCATCTTCCATCCTCCATCCACTATCTTCTATCCATCATCCATAGTCCTTTACCATTTAGTAATAGAAACGCATAACTAATACACCGAAAACGAACAAACTGCCGCTAAATCATATGAAAAACACTCAAAAGTTGAAATAACTCGCGTACCACCAATTGTTAAATGATTTTGTTAGCGCAGAAACAATCTCGGACGTGCCTTCAACAAATCACCATCCTCCATCCTCCATCCTCCATCCACCATCCTCTATCCACCATCCTCCATCTACCATCCCCCAAACTCCATCATCCATTCTCCATTCTCTATCCACCATCCTCCATCTTCCATCCTCCATATTCCATCTTCCATCCACTATCCTCTTATACCATTTAATAATAGGAATAGGCATAACTAATACACCGAAAACGAACTGCCGCTAAATCATATGAAAAACACTCAAATGTTGAAATAACTCGCGAACCACCAACTGTTAAATAATTTTGTTAACGCAGAAACCATCGAGGGCGTACCCTCAACAAATCACCAAAGTTTCATCGCAATTGGATGAGTGGTTTAGGAGCCTATACAGGACAAACAGACAAACAGACAGACAAACATTCATTTTTATATATAGAGATAATTATCTAAAAACTAATATCAGGGTTTTTTGATAATCAACCGCCAATGAGGTAAAGTTATGGTAAGGCTATGTAAGGTACGGAGATAAGACGGTACACAAGCTAAAATTTTATCTTTTCAACTACTTTGCTGGATCCTGTTTTATTGGGCCTGCCAACACACAATTAGTGTAACATTTCGTTTTTCTCAAAAAGTATTGTTTTTTCAAGAATGGCAGTGGCGTAATCAGTTCTGTCGCACCCACAATTTTATCGCTTACCGGACTTTGACCAGAAAAATGATAAAGTTGCGCGCAGATTATTGGCAAATTTTTTTTGTTCAGTGATGGCGAAACCACCAAAATCTTGCTATCAGTTCATTTATTTGACCGGTCAAACTCTGGAGCAAATTAAGCTAGAATGCTAAATAAATAAAATGTACTATAAGTCTAGGTTTGTTAAAGGGCGAAATCGTCCAGCACTACCTAGTAGCTCTCATTCAAAAGTGCTTAAAACATGTTGAGAACTATTATCTAGTAGCTTCAAAACTTTATAAACTATAACAACGAAAATACTTTATTATTAAAATAATAAATATAACGAAAGCTCAGTCAGTAACACTATAACTCAAAAAATGGTCCAGCCATAAAACAAACGTTTTACACAAATATGTTCTAAGTTAAGGGTCAGATCAAGTTCGTCAGTAAGCGGAATTTTCTACTCCTCCGAGTAGCTTTAATACAAAAGTCCTTAAAATATTTGTTTAAAGTTTATCTAATTGTCTAATAGATTTATGTAAAATAATAAAAATAAAGAGATGGAATTGATTGTATAGCCGCAAATGACTCCTCAGAAAATCGTTAATATGAAATTTTACACGTTGAAACTAAGGTCGAACTAGTCAAGAAGACCTTTAGAAAAGTTGATCAAACCCAAAAAACTACAAGTTTTTAAATTTGTGCACTATTGTACATATATACCATTCGAAAGTACAAGAATCAAGGTGCACCTTCATAGTACCTACCATACAAAGTTCTTTAAACAATGGCTGCTTGTATTTGTCGAAACTGACAAGAACACGAATACACGGACCTTTAAATCATAATGCAAACATTTTAAAATAATGTATGGAGAGCTCAACCACTCAAGTTCTCGTCGTACCTACTTCAAGAAAAATTGTAACGTATTAAATAAGAAATTTTCCATAAAATTATTTTCATTAGATTTCAGATATAGAATTGAAAATGGTAACAAGTTTTTATCTCCTTCGAGATGCCACAACAATATAGTCATTTCCGAAGAGCCTAGGCAAGATTTTTTGAAGAAAATCTAGTAGCTAATCGTGCGATCTCCACACAAAAGTCTTTGAATAATTTGTACATTCATCGTCTGAATCTCTCAATAATAGCAGAAATCGTTCAGAAATTTAACAGAAATTAGTTGATTGTTAGTGGGATCGTTAGTGTGCGAAATTCACAATTCCACTAGGTAGCTCCCCCATACAAAAGTCCTTAAATTGTGTGGTTGTACGAATTGGACGATTAAAGGAAAACAACTAACTTTTCAGGGGAGCCAAAAAAATTAAAAAAACTTTGTTTTTACAGCTATAACACTTCAAATTTCAAACTTCAAATTTTCGCTTTACAAATGGCGTTGGTTTTGTACAATATTTTGTATTTATTTTTTATTTGTATTTTTATTTTTTCGATTTGTGTCGTTTTTTCTACAAAATTTGCAATTTTGTGGTGTTTTTGTTGCACTTTTCACCCGACCCTTCCAACTTCACAGCGATATTTATGGCACTGCCTGACCTTGTAGATTCATGCGGTTTAAACACTTTTACGCAGAATTGAGTCTAAAATAAGAATGTTAAAAAAATTGTTAACCCCTAACAACGACCCTTAAATAGGAATTCATGATATGCAGATGCTGTATGTTTCTTTATTAAATTACTTTTCAATTAATTTCGATACTTTTCAAATCACTTTTTCCAATCCAGGGGTTCTTGCACCCCCTAATATAAATTACGAACTTTAATACTCCAGGCCCAAGCGTAAAACACGATGAAAAATTTCATTAGCTCCGTTCGGATTAAATCATGCACTCGCCTTCAATATTAAATGATTTTCGGTGAGGATTCGCACCAAGCAACCCTAAATGAATGAAAGGGTAGTTCACGTTTGTATGCAGTTCATTTGTGCACTAATACGCAGTGCTAATGGAACCCCAACGCCATGAATGCAAAATGCGAACCCATCCGTAATTGCTTTTTTTCGTCCTGGTCGACAAACACCGTAGATTCGAGTAAATCGGGCAAACGTGGAGTTTTACACCTGTGCAATGCAAGGACAAAAAAAAACCCTATCTACTGGTAATTGCTAGAGTGCAATATAGTGGATTCTTTCGGTTCCCTGCAATAGAAAAAAAATCGCTTTGCCGCTGCAAACGAACTCTTTTTGCACACTTGCGTAGCGAATCGCTCTCATGATACGATTTAATTCGAGGAAATACGCAAAAGCCGTAATAGAAGTGGATTAAGAAATCCTCTGCTAAATAAGAAATATGTATGAAGATTTTAAACAGGCGTTAAACTAAACGACACAAATTTATATCAACCCCACAAAACATCCCTTATCTAAACAAAACACCAAAATTTGTATCTTTGTATGCTCAGACTGCGTCTTAATCTTGGCCATTTATCTTAGCGAGGAATTCGCCTATCCGCCGTGTACAGAACTCGAAACGGAATCAAAGCAAGACGAAAACGCTCATCAGTCAAGACTCGCATAAATAGAGGATTATCCCTGACTAAACTTTGAGCTGATAGAACGAGGACCACAGAATCACCCTTCGCGCTTACTTAAGGAATCGATGAAACCGTCAGAACAAACGAAGCCCTGTTTTCGGTAGTTAAGTCTAATCCGAAGATAATTTCCAGTTAGTAGTAATGGCAATTAGATGTTGCAAAAGAAATACGAGAATGCTTTCATGAGCCTTCCGAATTAGATCCACTTATTTTGCTCTTTGATTACCAGTGAAAATACAAACAAATGCAGCCTGTATTGTTATTAAGTTAGGAACGGAATATAATTCTGTAGTGCTCAAAAAGTAGATAAAATACATATTCATATTTTCCTCCGTTTTTCGGGATACGCCGGCTTAAGGATTTCTTCCCATTTTACTTATTATTTCAATAATACAGTATTGTGACCGATTTTTAAAATAAAAAAATTTGCTACCCTGAAAATTATTTTTTCACTTTTCATGACTAGTAGACACGAAAAAAGCAAAAAAAAATTTCAGTCCGTCTGTCCGCCGTACGCCGTCCGCCGTACGCAAAATCGTTTGAAGGCTCGTAACTCCCAAACGGTTTGAGATATTAAATAGAATTTTTTATGAATATACTGAAGTGACCAAATTATGAGGCCTAGGGGTTGTGAGGGGGGAGGAGGGGAAGCGTTTTAGACGGAACATTTTGGTTTTTAGATCTCAGCAACCGCTTATGCTAGGAGGCTGAAACTTGGAATTTATATTGAGCTTCGATAGCGGACCCATTTGCTTAAAAAATGGCAATATCGGTGAAGGGGTATGAGAGGGGGGGGGGGGGGAAATAATGCGTCCGAAACGCAAAAAAAAACCGAGATCGACACATTCTAAAATCCATATCTCCTAAACGGTTAACGCCACAAAACTGAAACTTAATGAATATCTGTAGGTATACTAGAAGAATAGATTGGAAACAAATTTTTGAGTGGTGACAGTGGCGTACGGAGGTGGGGGTTAAGAAACTTTTGATTACGTTATCTCACGAACCAATTGCACTAGACAAATAAAATTCGTTTTCTGTATAAAGGTTGACAAATGAAGTTTGCTGAAAGTAAAATTTTTTAAGGGGGCGGTGTAGCATGAAAGAGGAGATACGAATTTTTCTCAAAAATCACGTCTCATATCTCAAGAACAGTGTAAAATACTTTATTATTGAAATAATAAAGTAATAGATGCTTAAAATTTTTACCAGATGTAGGTCTTATAGACTCCTAGCAGAAAAAACTTTTTGAGGGTGTGGGTGTAGAAGGTGAAGGTGGGGGAGGGTGAAAAGGAAAAGATTCAGATTTTTATATCTCTAGAACCTATAATGGTATAAAACTGAAATTTAGTATTTAGATAGAGCATTAGTAGTAGCACATTGGAAAAATATAATTTTTTATAGGGGTAGTATGGGGTGGGGGGTGTTTTTTGTATCTATAGAACGGCTTATGCTACAAAGTTGAAACTTGGTACGTATAAATCAACTAGAAAAGTAACATAGATTAAAAAATATACTGCAGTCACGATCGGCTGCAAGCCAATCGTGTAATACTCTAGATGAATACTGAACTCCGATTTATATTGTAATTGGGGATAAAGAATTACGTGTGTGCATGTTATATGTCCTTTATTAAGTACTGCCATTAGATTGCTACTCAAAACTAAAAAACAATATTCAGTGTTTAATTTCATATCTTGAACTGGGTAAGTCATCGAAAAAAAATGTCCTTTTTGAAGGACTTTCACATGGGAGGTGCAGGAAGGACTCAATCGATTTCTTACATATTTATCTTTTTCCTTGGAACCATTTAAAAATGAACGTGTACAAAATTTCAAATTCGTAGCTTGAAGCGTTCAAAAGTTATCGAAAAATATTGTTGAACACGTGTCTTAAGGATTTTTTGTATGGAAGGTACCAGAAGCAGTAAACGGATTTCGCTGACTAGTAAACTCGAACTTCATTTTGACTCAAAACTAATTTGTACAAAATTTCCAATTCATAGCTAAAAGATTACTTGAGTTATATGTAGTGAGTTCCGTAAATTAAGTGAAGACATTTTGACAGGATATTTGTATGGCAGCTACACGAAGGACTTATAGGATTCTCTTCATAATCATACATTTAGCTCCAACTAGTGGAAAAATAACACATACATAATTTCAAAGTCGTAGCTTAAACCCTTCTGAACTTATCGACCAATATTCTTGAACACGTGTTTTAATGACATTTTGTATGGCAGCTACCCGAAGGAGATATACGATTTTGCCCGTTAACGAACTTAGCCTTACAAATTTAACCAAACATCCAAATTCAAAATTTCAATATCCTAGGTGAAGGCGTTCTTGAGTTATCGTGTTCACGGACAGACGGACGGACGGACGGACGGACGTCAACTGGATTTGAGGTTTTTGGCCACAAATAAAAAAAAATTATATATAACTTTTTTTCGTTCGAGGCATGGTTCTATGCGTTACAAACTTGTGGGCTGGATTAAGCTTATAATACTCTATATGATTTCATCTAGAGTATTAAAATTTTAAATATCCGTTGGCGTTCGGAAGGGGGGTAAAAAAATGATCAGTGAAAATGGAATGCATATATTTTCATGGTTTTCGTCATATCTATTAGGTCTTTTTAAATATTAAATTCATTTTTATTCCACGGATTCTTCATATAAATACCTAGGAAGTGTTTTCAGGATTTTTTTTTGAAATTCTGGCCCTAAGGGGGTGTAAAGGGGTTCTATACTTTTTCACGAATTCTGCTATATCCCTCAGGTCTGATTAGATATCGAATATCTTTTCACTTTCGAGGGCTTGCGTAATAATCGCCTAGAACTTGTTTTTAAGTTTTTTCCTTTTCCGCCCTAAGAGGGTATAAAAGGGTTGAACACGTTTTCACGAATACTCTCATATCTTTTAGAAGTGATAAGAAATTGAATTGGTTTTTACTTTCAAAAGACAACACTTCATATTTATCATTCAGGATTTTTTGGATATTCAACCCCCAAGTGGGTGTAAGGAGGTTCCATATCTGATGATATATCGAATTCATTTTTACTTCCTAAGGTTTCCTATAGTATAAGCGCCTAAAAGTCAATTTCAGTATTTTTAGATATTCAATCCTAAGTGGTGTAAGGATGTTGTATGCTTTACAAAGCTTAGACATATTTCTTAGGTTTGATGACATATTAGATCGCTTTTCACATCCACAGTTGCTTCTTATGAAATCGTTTAAAAACCTGTTTCACATTTTTTCGAAACTCAAACCCCAAGTGGAAGTAATGGGTTTGTATACGTTTTAACAATTCGTCACATCTCATAAGTCCGATAAGGCAACAAATTCGTTTTTACTTCTATGAGCTTTTAGTGTACATAATATACCGAAATTCGAATAGTCTACACGGACTTTTTTAATGTTTAATCGGCTAAAAATCTCTTTTTTGAATATTTTTATTTTAAGAACAGAAATTAACTTTCCAAGAAACGTCATAATCTCGAAAGAACTGATGATAGACTCCGACTTTGACTGCTCTTGAAATTTGACCCGAAAAATAATAAAGTTTCGCCCAGACCATTGGCAGATTTTTTATAATAAGTATTCTACATAACCATATAATTTTTCTGTAAACCCCCTCCGAAATGATTTTCTGCGTTCGAGCCTGATTAAGACCATTTCATCTGTTCAAAATTAAGGTTTTTTTACTCACTACGGAAAAATTTCATTGTATTTCAAATTTAACTATATAAATGACATGAAAATCGCAACTAACTTTACTTCATAGCAAAAAACGACATTTCATCCGCAACAACATTAGAAAGAAAAAAATTCTGATTTTTATTTCTTTAAAACCGCCGAGAATAGAATGTTAATTGACGACTACTATATAGAATCACTATAGAGACATCATGAAAAAATAAAATTTTTGATAAGGGTATGTACGGAAGTAGAGGGTGTTTTGTCGTATCTCAGAAACGGCTTATTCTAGACAGTTGAAATACAATACGTATATGTAGATGCACTACTGGATTAATTCGATTAAAAAACAAGTTCAGATTTTTATTGGAAGATGAAGTAGCATTAAACGTGTTCCGGACTTCTGGCCAAAAATTAGTAAAGTTGCGCCTAGACTGTTGGCAGATTTTTTTCAATTGGTCCATCAAGATATTTTCTTAGGCTGGAACCTTATATTTAAAAAAACTGCAGTCACGATCGGCTGCAAGCCAATCGTATGATACTCTACCTGATTTATATTGTAGTGGGGGATAAAGTAGAATAAGTTGTGTGCATGTAGTATGTTCTTTATTAAAGACTACCATTTGTTTGCTACTCGAAACTTAAAGACAATAGAAGTCGCGCTCTTAGCGTTTAGCTCTATATATCCTGGCTTACAACCAAAAATTCCACCAAATTGGTTGAAATATTAGATCTACAGCGCCACCTCCTTTAGTATAGGTTGCGATGGCGGGAGAGTAGCTAAAGTTTAAAATTTGTGATCGTAAATTTGATTTCGAGTTCGCTATACAGAAATTATGCTCAGCAATTCCACCAGCTGTAAGGGTGTTTCGGATAGTAGGCATGATACACCCTCTGACGAGTCTATGCCCTCCGATGACGAAACAGCTCCTTCGGACCTAGTCCAACACAATCTTATAAAGACTGACGTATTACAGTGAAGTGTTTTCCAACTGTCATGTCCTCAAGGACAGCGATTAATCAACAGTCGGGGATTTCGTGTTGGGGTTTCACACCAGAAACCCTACTGACGCCGGAAAACAACCAACATTTAATCAAATTTGCTTCTATGGTAGCTTACAATGAAAAAATTCCATTCTTAATATCATCAGTGTTTAATTTCATATCTTAGACTGGGTGGGTCACCGAAAAAAAAATTTTCCTTTTTGAAGGACTTTCACATGGAAGGTGCAGGAAGGACTCAATCGATTTCTTACATATTTATCTTTTTCCTTGGAAAACTTTAAAAATTAATGTGTACAAAATTTCAGATTCCTAGCTTGAAGCGTTCAAAAGTTATCGGAAAATATTGTTGAACACATGTCTTAAGGATTTTTTGTATTGAAGGTACTCGAAGGAGTAAAAGGATTTTGCTGACTAGTAAACTCGAACTTCGTTTTCACTCAAAACTAATTTCTACAAAAATTCCGAGTTCATAGCTAAAAGATTACTTGAGTTATAGTGGGTTCCGTAAATTAAGTGAAGACATTTTGACAGGATATTTATATGGCAGCTACACGAAGGACTAATAGGATTTTCTTCATAATCATACATTTAGGTCCAACTCTTGGTGAATTAATACATACAAAATTTTAAAGTCGTAGCTTAAATCCATCTGAAGTTATCGGCCAAAATTCTTGAACACGTGTTTTAAGAACATTTTGTATGGAAGCTATCCGAAGGAGTAGGACGATTTTGCCCGTTATCGAACTTAGTCTCACAAATTCGACCAAACCTCCAGATCAAAAATTTCAACATCCTAGCTCAAGGTGCTCTTAGTTATCGTGCGAACGGACAGGCAGATGGACAGACAGAAGGATAGACAGACGGACAGTTGGATGTCAAGCGGATTTGGAGTTTTTGGCCCCAAATAAACAAAAAATAATATATATCTTTTTTTCGTCCAAGGGTCGGTTCTATGCGTTGCAAACTTTTTGGCTGGACTAAACTTATAATACTCTTAGATTCTCTCTAGAGTATAAAAAGCATTCGTGCGCGAAATTCTCATGGAATTTTCTTCTTTTATTGGTCGTGGTCAATAGTGAATAGTTTAGGGAATTTCGCAAGACATATACCATCGAGTCGTGTGATGTGAAATTTACAGTATCATTGGTAAAATCTACCCAAAAGAATGCAAGGTTCACAGGTCACTGGCTTATTTATACCCTAGTTATTTTATATTTATGGAATGGATTCGATTTTCCTCACCGTGACGCCGTAGTAGTGTGCCCTAAATCTAACCCGAAAGAGTGATGACCATAGATAGGTAGTGATAACATAAAACACAATAGATTCGTATCGCCACTGGTAGCTCGATTTTCAACTCCATTCGAGATACCATAAAATCGAATCTACTAACTCCATCAAGTTCCAACTTCTGCCATTTTACTACCTTAACTTTAAGGTCAATCTACTCGCTGGCCGCATACAGATTTATAAATTCATTATTCAGTACCACTCAAGGTATCCCCATGGAACGCTATGACCTGTCTACAGGTATCGGGAGTCAACTAGGACCAGCGAACAAATCTGATTTGCCAGTATTCCACACTCGACCAGCAGCTTACTTCGGCTTACGTATAAAAATTTCACTACTCCCTGAACAATGGCATAGTCAAGAAGCGGCATAAAAACTCAGAACACAGGTTACGAAAATTTATTTTCAGCCCTTACTGTCTGAGATTTTTACGTTTTTTCCGGGCATTTTACTATGGGCTTTTTGTTGCCAATGTGCCGGAATCTATTCGACTGGAAAATGGAAAAAGGACTTTGGGGTTGGTTTGAGTTAGAAATGTTATACAGACACCATAAAATGTAAAGTGAAGAAGGTGCATAAAATGAGATGGTATGGCAAGGAAAAAAAAAAGGTAAATCCTTTCGTACTCGTACATATATCGCAAAAGTTAAAATATTAAATGAAGCTGGAGGTACGAGTATCTTATTCGGTCGGAAAAGCCCGTCATAAACGTTTTATGGTCATTCAGTTATGTTTCGTCAAGTAAATTTCTCGCAGTCGCATGATTTTGTATTATAGTATCTGAGAAGCGATATGAATTTTCGGCCAAGAAAGCTGTTAATTCTGATTTTCTTTACGAACGATGGACAGTATTAAACGTGATCCCAGAACATAGTTAAGGTTTAGGCACTATTAATTGACGAAGATTTAGGAATTAACGACAGCGGGTATCATCTTCTCCAGGCGTGGATAATGTTGGTCTAACTGCAAGAATATCATATCATTTTATACTGTCTTAATTTCTTGCTTCGACTTTAAATTATTCTGTAATTGATATTTACATGACTGTAGATGTTATTTAATGAATAATTTAAAGTCATTACGTGTGTCAGGATACGGCCATAAAAAAATTCAATAGTTCATGCCATAAAGTTGAAACTTGGTGATCTTGTTGCTTCTTACTAGGGAAGACTATTCAAAAGTAATGGCTGGAAGCTCCGACGTACAGGTGTTTGGAACACAAACCAAGAAGGTAGGTGGGTGCGCGTGGCTCCCTTTGGGAACAAGGACACACTTAGACCTAAAAAGGTCCGTTGTGTTACCACAGGATCATCAAATCCGGTCCTATTCGTCAAATCATTTAGAGCTTGCAATGAAGCGTTAGATTCTCGCGACCTCTGTTGCGGCAAGGTTACTAAGACTGTTGAAGAAATAAACTCCAAGCCTTCTAGCGGATAGAGCTGAACAGATACAGAGAAGATGAAGCACTGTCTCCTCCTCTTCCTCATCCAGGTAGCTTCTACAGAAGTCATTTGAGAAGAGACCGAGTCTTTTAGCATGCCGACCTATAAGACAATGTCCGGTCAGGACACCGACTGTGGTGCTGATATTCGCACTTTTGAGCAAAGTCTGCCTTTTAGACCGTTTTCGATCCACACTGAGAGAAAAAATTTGTTGGCAAGAAATTGCTTCAAAAAAATTTTCATTGCAGCAAACTAACGCTAATAAGAATTAGTTTGGAGCAATAGATATTCGGTTGTACAAAAAATATTCGTTTAAGGGAATGAACACATAGTACGTGCAATAGAACCATTCTGTCAAGACAATCAACTTGTGTTGTTTGCGCGATTCTGTGGAAAGAACCGAACAGAAAAATGTCTGGAAACCTAATTTTGGTTGCGCAATATAATTTTGGTTGTTGCAATAGAATATTGTTCACCACAAATGATTTTCGGAATCATTCTGCTGTGGTAACCGAATGTGTGTTCCGCCAACCGAATGTAGGTTGCGGTAACTTAGTTAATCCACACTAAGTTAAGTTGCATATAGGGAAATGAAAATGAAAGGTCTTCGGTGGCGCAGTGGTTACGCGCGTCAATCCAACAACTTTCAACACGGGTTCGATTCCTACCTACAACCATGGGTTTTATTAAGTCAGTAAGTAAGAAATAATATTTGGAGTAGGAAAATAGTGTCTTGGAAGAGTTCTCTACCTCCTCCTAGATAACAAAAAAGAATTCAGTGTAGAATTTAACAAAAATAACTCCATCTTTTTTGAAAGTTTACCAACAACCCGCGTATAGATAGATAGATTGGCAAAAGGGGTTGGTATGGTTAACCTCTGTCTCTGAAGTCACAGTTGGGCCTATTGTGACGTTCCACCGGTTTGACTATGATTCCTCTTCAATCCCTGCGCTTTCAATGAAGCTTGGTATTTTGTGAAGAGGAATGGTCAGGAATTCTGATGGGTCCATGAAACCCCGACCGAAGTGACGAAGTCTTTTGTGAGCCAAACCCTCACATTCACATAGGATATGCTCTGGTGTTTCGTCTTCGTCATTGCATATTCTGCAAATTTTAGTCTCAGACAGACCAATCCTATTGATATGCTGCCTCATGTGACAATGTCTAGTCAAAACTCCCACTAGGGTTCGGGTCTGATATCTGTTTAATTTTAGATAATCAGATGTTCTTTTTTCCGAATGCTTTGGCATAAAAAGCTTTGAGTGCCTGTTGCCCGGTGCCAAGTCCCAGTGAATGGCACTTTTCGATTTTTGCCTCATTCGGATGTTCATTCTGGCTGTGCTTAATGGTATCCCACAGAATGGATATGGTCCCATGAAGTCAGCTTCTGAACCTTTCCTAGCAATTAAGTCGGAAGTTAACTCTGTTCTTGTTTCCGAGTTTAATCAATTCCAAACAAGGTTAGAGTAGATTTGAACGGACTAAAGGGCCATTATTGCTGCCATGCTGTCCGAGAAAATATACATTTCTTGGTTTTTGTAGCCCCGTCTGATACCCGCGCATTTGTGGCAATCAAAATTTTAAGCGATTCTAGTTGGCTAGACAAATAATTCAGTTGTCCCAAAATATATTCGAAAACAATAAATGAAAATTCGGTTCGGCCAACCCAGAATTTCGCTTCCAACAATGGGATAGGAACTTTTCCTGCAACCGTTGTAATTCGTTTAGCATATATTTCTATTGCAGCAATAAATCTTTTCTCTCAGCGCAGCTTCGGCCAGATCTGTCTCGGAGTGTGGCATGTAGTGCCGTTTGCCCATCTTGAGTTGGTTTTCTCTACTGAGTCCTATACCAGTAGCAGTTTACATGTAGAGAGAGGCCCACCCAGATTCCAATGTTCCGGCATAATCTGAAGGGTAGTACCGTGCCGAGCGAGTTCGTAAGCCATACAGTTCCCTGGAATATCCCCGTGTCCTGGTACCCAGCACAGAAGAATATTGAATTGTTCTGCCATCTCCTTAAGAGATGATCGACATTCTACGGCGACCTTTGATGTTGTCGAGGTCGATCCCAAGAATTTTATTGTCTGTGAAAATGCTAATATCCGTAGTAGATATTGTTGTTGTTGTTGTTTGGTGTGGGGGAAGACATGCTGCAAAGCAGCGCATCTTGAGCATTCAGGCCAACATGGCCCATTATACTCGAATCCACCAGTCTCTACCCGAACTTCTTTGTCCTTCTCACGAATTTCAAGAGCTCAGGTAGAGAACGAGAACAGAGTTCTTGCATCCTCATAACATCAACGCCGTATACGTGAATTCTCGCATAAGAGTAAGCTGGACACTCGAGAAAGAAATGTTCCGTTGTGTCGTCAGTCTCGTCGCAAGCAGTGCACATGGGGTCGTCAATGATTCTCAATCTGTTCTTGTGTAGGCCACACGAGTTATGCCCTGTGAGGACACCAACCATACTACCACATTCCTTTCTGATCAGTTTGAGAAGAAAAGCAGCGGTTCATCCAATTGGTCCCTCAACAAGGTTTCTGGTCTGCCGCATTCCCGGCAGAAGCCGCCATCTCTCAATGTGTGATTTACTCACTCATTTAGCAATGGCAGCCCTAACAGAGGCAACCGACACACCGAAAACTGGTTCTGGTCCGACCATGGCTGACTCCGATCCAGCCTTTGCTAAGGCATCAGCTATTTCATTGCCATTTACACCCTGGTGGCCTGGATTCCATATGAGCTTTAAGTCATTGAATTTGCCAACAGAATTCAACCGTTCTTTACACTCACGTACCATCTTCGAAAAGACGATTGGATTATCTAGGGATTGTAGAGCGGCCTGACTAGTAGATATTACATTACACCTCAGCCAGGACAGAAAACACCTCTACCTACCCCGTCATCAGTTTTGGAGCCGTCCTCATATATATGTGGACGGACTCTTCCATTCGTACCGAATCCAATTCACATTCTAGACGAGTTGGGATGGTTGTTAAGAAATTTTTGTCAAAATCATAACTGGGAGGGAGGGTGTTGTCGATGCTTTCAGGAATGTAGTTGAAGTGATTCAAGATTGTTGAGTGACCCGCATAAATGCCAGTCCACTGTGTAGAGGTTCTTAGTCAAATGGCTGCGCTGGCTGCCATTTGCTTGCTGACGAGTGCAGAGGGAGTTGTTCTCAGAGCTCCGCTGATGCATATGCATGCTGATCTCTGCACCTTTCCTAGGGTGGTGCGGCTAGCCGCTTTGTCTAAGACCGTCCACCAGACAATAACACCGTACAGAAGAAGGTAGAAAGTTGAAAAAAAATCTGCCATCAGACAGTTTCATTGTAGCAAATTTATGGAAATTTCAGGTCGATCACAATACTTTATTATTAAAAAATAATAAAGTTATATAAACTTATTTTTCCAGATGAATTAACAATAATTAGTGTCTATAGTTTTCCTCCACAAATCGCATACAAAACAAGCAAAGCCACCAGCGGCAATAAATTCCCCGAACCTGAGCTCTGGTCAATCAACTAGTCAAACAACTTCGATTCGGTACTCGCGATATGAATCACTCCTAATCCAAAATGTGCAACATTGTAACAAATTGCATTGATACGTTTGCGTACTAGTCCAATTTCGATCTGTAAATCCGGCGAAATAAAAATCGCTGCATCAATTGCACACAATCTTCCCTAGGCGAGCATACCCGTACATCGAATGCATTTTCCCAGTTGTGTTTCGACTGTCCTGACACAATCAGCCCCGAAGGAATCGGATTCAATAGAAGCAGCTTTATCGATTCCCATTTATACGCTTTTATATTTTTCGGACCAAAACTGGGACAATTTCTGTCTCTTTGCCAGCCGTTCACCATCCCAACTTTCATCACTCCAGCATCAATTTCGAAATCCTCCAGATTTCAATTGAAATTTCGCCCTTGATCCTTCCAACCAAGCCACCAGCTCGTTGAAAACTTAAGGTCCTTATAACTTTCCGAAAGCATTTGGCAGTCGAACCAGAGCTAATAAGATGAGTGATTTGCCCGGAAGGAGGGTTTATCGATTTTGGGGTCGTTGTCGCTGTCGTTGGTTTTGTCGTTGTCGTCCTGATGGGAAAATACATTTTAGCAGCGTTGTTGCCCACGGTAGTCTTGCAACAATTCAACCGATACCGCAACAACGTAGTTACCATATCCTGTGAAAGAGAAGGGACAGGCAAGAGAACATACGAGCGTACAGCGCCATGTAAGGTATCCTTTCTGGAGGACAAAGTTGCCTAGGAAAGCAAATTGAGTTGAAAAGTTGCACCTTGAGTAGATTTAGTTTCAGTTTAATAGACATATACTTGGAATATTTTAAATATTTTTTTCAGCGCGAATGAAATTTCAACGAAAATCCGACTAATGACTGTTCCATGAACCTCTTCGATCTTTATGAAATTTTAGCCGTACATACTTTCTAATACTAATATACCTACACCACTCAAAGTATTTTCCCGAAGGACACAGTGTTAAGAAAGGTCCTTAAAAATGGCAACAACTTAAAAACTCACAGAAAAGTCTATATCTCTCGAAGGATCTTGATCCATGTCTTAATGGTAACATTTCGTGCTACAGTAAAAAAATAATAAAAGAAATATTTTTCAAAAAAGGACGATAAGGATAACAGAAGTGTCCTTCATCCTTGAATATATCAAAAACGAATTGTTACATTGTTTTTAATTTTTTATTTACTTTCTGTAGTCTTAAATTGAACCTTAAATTCAACATATCACAATCTCAAGTTGGGATCAGAAAGGGTTCAAATAGGTGTACTTAAGGTTACATCGTTGTGAATGATGTTTCTGATTTATTTACAAAGAAAAATAGAAAAAAACTGCAATTTTCGATTTAATTGAAATAATATTTATACAGGCTTAGGTAAGACACTTTGTTTTTACTTTATTATTTTAATAATACAGTATTGTTTTCGATTTTTAAAAAAAAAAATTTGCTACCCTCAAAATTTTTTTTTTCACGGTTCATGACGAGTAGACACGAAAAAAGCAATAAAAAATTTCAGTCCGTCTGTCCGCCGTACGCCGTACGTCGACCGCTGTACGCAAAATCGTTTGAAGGCTCGTAGCTCCCAAACCCTTTGAGCTATTAAATTAAAATATTTTTATAATAGACTGGGTAGGCCACTTGAAGTGGCCAAATTTGGAGGGGTGGGGGTGTGAGGGGGGAGGAGGGGGAAGTGTTTTAGACGGAAAATTTTGGTTTCTAGATCTCAGCAACCGCTCATGCTAGGAGGCTGAAATTTGGAATTTATATAGAGCTTCAGTAGTGGACCCATTTGCAAAAAAATTGCCGATATAGGTGAAGGGGTTTGGGAGTGGGGAGAAAAATAATGCGTCCGAAACGCAAAAAAGGTGAGATTGACACTTTCTAAAATCCATATCTCCTAAACGGTTAATGTCACAAAATTGAAACTTTATGAATATCTGTAGGTATACTAGGAGAATAGATCGAAAACAAAAATTTGAGTGGGGGCAGTGGCGTACGGGGGTGGGGGGTGAATAACTTTAGATTGCGATATCTTACTAACCAATTGCACTAGATAAATAAAATTTGGTTTCTGTATAAAGGTTGACAAATGAAGTTTGCTGGAAGCAAAATTTTTGAAGGGGGCGGTGGAGCATGAAAGTGGAGGGGATAAGAATTTTTCTAAAAAATCACGTCTCATATCTCCTGAAGAGTGTAAGATAGATGCTTCAAATTTTTACCAGAAGTAGGCCTAATAGACCTCTAGTAGAAAACAATTTTGGAAGTGTGGATGTAAAGGGTGAGGGTGGGGGAGGGTGAAAAGGAAAAAGTTCCGATTTTATTATCTCGACAACCTATAATGATATAAAGCTGAAACTTCGTATTCAGATAGAGCTATATTAGTAGCATCTTGGAAAAATATAATTTTTTATAGGGGTAGTATGGTACGGGGGTGGGGGGTGTTTTTCCTATCTATAGAACGGCTTATGCTACAAAGCTGAAACTTGGTACGTTTATGTAAATCAACTAGAAAACTAATTTAGATAAAAAAAAATTTCAAACATACATTGGCGTTCGGAGGGGGGGCAAAAAAAATTATCAGTGAAAATGGAATGCATATATTTTCACGGTTTTCGTCATATCTATTAGGTCTTCCCAAATATTGAATTCATTTTTATTCTATGGATTCTTCATATAAATACCTAGATAGTGTTTTCAGGATTTTTTAAAATTCGACACATAAGGGGGTGCAAAGGGGGTTGTAAACTTTTTAACTTCCTAATTCACGAATTCTACTATATCCACGTCTTATCAGATATTGAATATCTTTTCATATTCATGGGCTTGTGTAATAATCGCCTAAAACTTGTTTTTAAGTTTTTTCCTTTTTCAACCTAGGAGGGTATAAACGGGTTGAACACGTTTTCACGAGTTCCGTCATTTCTTTTAGAAGTGATAAGAAATTGAATTGGTTCCTACTTTCTCGTGCTGTCTTCATATTTATTTATTAACTCCTTTCAGGATTTTTGAACATTCAACCCCCAAGTGGGTGTAAGGAGGTTGCATATCTGGTGATATATCGAATTCATTTTTACTTCCTAAGGTTTCGTATGTAAAAAAGCCAAAAAGTCAATTTCAGTATTTTAGATATTCAATCCAAAAAGGTGTAAGGAGGTTGTATGCTTTTCAAAGTTTCGACATATTTCTTAGGTTCGATGAGATATTAGATCGCTTTTTATTTCCACAGACTTTTTATATAATCGCCTACAAACCCATTTCTCAATTTTTCGATATTCAACCCCCAAGGGTTTGTATATGTTTTCACAATTTTTGCCATTCCTTAGTTCTGATGAGATGTAAAATTGATTATTACGGCCAACCAATTCACGATTTTTCGAATTTCCAGAACCAAGGAGATGTGAAGGGTTCGCTTACGTTTTCAGAATTTTTTCAAAATCCGTCTTGTCTCATGAGATTTCAGGTTGCTTCTTATGAAATCGTCTAAAAACCTGTTTCACAATTTTTTCGAAATTCAAACCCCAAGTGGAAGTAATGGGTTTGTATACGTTTTAACAATTCGTCATATCTCTTAATTCTGATAAGGCAACAAATACGTTTTTGCTTCTATGGGCTTTTAGTGTACATAATATACTGAAATTCGAATAGTCTACATGGACTTTTTCAATGTTTAATCGTCTAAAAATCTCTATTTTAAATATTTTTATATTAAGAACAAAATTAATTTTCCATAAGAAATCTAAAAATCTCGAAGCAACTCATGATCAGTGTGACCACAAGTGCTACGAAGGTAGCAAAATGCTACTATTGACAATTTTTTGCTACTATGTTACTACATGTCTAAATTTGCTACCCTGGTAAAATTAGCCGTTATAAAACTAGTGTACGCCAAAAATATGATACTTTGACTATCAAATGAATCGTCCAGTTGCAAAACCAGCCATATTTGTTTCAGAAACTTGTGGAAAAATGGCAAAAACTGATTATGCAGCTTCTAGGCAAAATATCCTTATCCTTTTTTTTTAAAAAAAAATCGCAAAAAATATGCTTTGTTGGCTTGCAAAAGCTTTGATATTATCCTTATTAAATTAATAAGATTTTATACCTAGTTTTAAATGTAGATATGGCTGGTTTTGCACCCGAAATGCAAATATGACTGGTTTCGCAACTCTAGCGGTATTGCTTTGCAATGTTTCTCTTCCATTCTTTCGGTTAACGTTTTCTTTTCCTGAACTTTGTAGTTTCTTGAATTCCTTGTTGTTCCTCGACCTCATGATCTATTCCTTGTTGTTCCTCGAGCTGATGTTCTATTTCTTGTTGTTCATTGACCTGATTATCACTAAAAACTGTTCATCTGTCTCTAAAATAATAAATGCAACATTTTCCTCCTCAATTTTCACAACGTTAAAACACAAATGAAACACGGAAAAAACTCAAATCAATGATTGTGCATGGTTATATCAACTATCAGCTGTTCGATTTTATAAGACTCAGGGATACTACCATTACCAAACTATAACAAAAAAGTCTCTTAAAATAGTTGAAAATAGTCTAAAACAGTGTTGTATCAAGAAAAATATGAAAATATATGTCTGGTTTTGCACCGAAACTTGTGACGTCATCATTGTGTTAAGTAAAAATATGGCTGGTTTTGCAACTGATAATATAGGTCAGCTTTTGAAACCAAACTCAAAGAAATATGGCTGGTTTTGCACCTTAC
Organism: Beris morrisii; assembly: GCA_951812415.1. Lineage (NCBI taxonomy): Eukaryota > Metazoa > Arthropoda > Insecta > Diptera > Stratiomyidae > Beris > Beris morrisii. The sequence goes on along the minus strand of OX638313.1, from coordinate 33,330,188 downwards.
TGTGTTTTTCAAACCTAATTTTTAAAGGTTTAGGACTGGTTTTTAAGCTCAATTTAGTTTTGAAATTGTAGCCTGAGACGAGACGAATCCAGGGATACCGAAACCTTAGGATTTAAAAAATAGACGTATGGCTGGTTTGGCAACTGGACGACTCAAATGTAAAATTCATGCACGCCACTGGTCTTGCATTCGAAATCGCGTACCATCGATAGCTGTCTAATATTATTGTACTGAGAAATATTGTATAGTGGTAGCGCATACCGCATACATAATCGCAATCGAATTAAGCATCTTTTTCGAATCTATCACTCGTTCGAGCGAGGGGCAAAATGTGAATTTTGTGTGAATTTTGATTTTCCTAAATAAATGTTCACACTTTAAAATATTATTTTTTCTTTAAACATTTTAAATTTGTAGTGGATTTACAGTGTTATGAGTAACAGATAAGCATGTAATGACGTAACTAGTTCCATTTAATTAAAAGAAGTACAGTAGATGCCGCTTATAGTAATCACGGATAATGTTATAAGCCGCATTTTGTTATCAAAACAAGTTAGTTCCATTTTCCACAAACGAAATTCATCGCTTATAGGAATAAAAATTCGCTTTATGTTATCATTCGGGCCAGATTTTCATACAACATTACAAGTTTTGTGACTGTATTCTTAATCGCTCCTCTTTTTTCTTCATGTGAATGTGATCAAAAAGGCAATATAAAGACAATCTCAAAATTAAAGATGATTGCTCTTGGTTTTACATTTATGTAAACACAAGACGATACATATCATAGATTACTATGAGAAATTTCAGTCTTTTCGTAGCTTCTGAAAGCTATTGATGTTGATCTCGTTCAACAGAATGAGCTCAACTTCGAATAAGTTTTCGAGACAGTTTAATAGAAGTGGCGCGCTGAGCTGACAGATATGACCGAAGCTGGATCTAAAACGCTGAACAAGGCTGAATTTGCTAAAAAGGGAGAGAATCAGCACCACAGTAAGTGTCCTGACCAGACACTGTCTTATAATCCGGCATGCTAAAAGACGGCGATTCTTCTCAAACGACTTTCTGTAGAAGCTGCCTGGATGAGGAGGAAGAGGAAACAGTATTTCATATTCTCTGTAACTTTGTGAAACATTGAAGCTAGAGTTGTAAATAACACTTAATGAATAAAAAAAATAATATTAGCAATCTATATTCAAGCGTAGGAAAACAAATGAGAAAAATTTTCCCCTTCGTCTATTGTTATCATCCGGTTAATGTTATTGTTTATGGCCGGTCCCAAAGTGATTACAATAAGCGGCCTCCACTGTATTATAATATTTTTGCTACCCAAGCTAAGGTTTGCTACCCAAATTTGCTACCCTGAGAAATATCAAAACGGTCACACTGCTCATGATACACTCCGACTTTTACCGCTCCCGAACTTTGACCCTAAAAATAATAAAGTTTCGCCCAGACTATTGGCAGATTTTTAAATTACAGCTAAGTAATATAAAAATCTGCCAACAGTCTGGGCGAAATCTTATTATTTTTCAGGTCAAAGTTTAGGAAACAGTTAAAATTTGGTCGCGATAGAATGCTTACATCACTGCCATATATAACACATGAATTACGTAATTTTCGGTTTATTGGAAAGTTAATTTTGTCCTTAGAATAGAAATAAAAATATCTAAAATATTGATTTTTAGCCGATTAAACATATAAAAAGACTGTGTATATACGACTAGAATTTCAGTTTATTATTTGCACTAAGAGCGAAGTAAAAACCAATTTGCTGCCTCATCAGACCTAATATCATGAATACACTGCTAATATTGATATCATAATACCAGCAGTGTATCACCCAATACTAAGCATATACGAGATAAAGGAACTGGTATATATCTAGCATGGAACCTGTTTCATGGTATACAAATGCGATAATTTTACGCAGTATACCATGCATTTTACTGCTAGTTGTGCCATTCCCCTATTGTGTGGCGAGTATCGCAACTAAATGTCTTTGTTTGCTTATATCAGTTATCAGATACTGTCAAGTCATTCCATATGTGCAGTGTATCATGTGCAGCTAGTTTCAATACTATGATTTCAATACCATGGTTTGAATACTAGCTGTGTATCCATGGTATAAGATATGATGAATTGTGAACAAACCCATTACATCCATTTAGGGGTTGAATTTCCAAAAAATGTGGAAAAATTTTTTGAAAACATAAGCCACCCCTTCACAACCCCTGATGGTTGAATCTCGAAAAATCGTTAAATGGTTTTTAGGCCATTATATGAAAAGACCGTAAAAGTTATAACCAATTTTATATCTCATAAGACTTAAGCGATGGCGAAAATTTTGAAATCGTATGCAACACTCTTAAATCACCTTGGCTGTATAGGCCGAGGAAATAAAAATCAATTCGAAATCTCATTAGATCTAAGAGATGTGCTGGAATTCGTAAAGACATATATAACTCCATTACACCCCCTTGGGGGCTGAATATCAAAAAATTGTAAAATGAGTTTGCGAGGTTGAAAGGAGTCCATTGTGTGTGGGGCATCGTGTGGAATTCGTAAATGAACTGGAATAACACGAAATTAATTTCCATCTGGAATGTTGAATATACGGTGCCGGGTCTTACCTTACGAGTTATTGATAGATGTATCGAAATTGCCCCATAAAATTACCCGAAACATGAGCTGTATCTCCGGCGAAATCCACAATAAAATACTGTTTGGCTTGCAATACATCACCAGTGATCACTCAAGAAAGCATCGTATTATACGGGGCAGTGCGTCAACTAGTCAACGACAAAATTAGCCCGCTTCTTGTATCAATTAAAAATCTTGACTCGTCTTCTCTTCCACAACGAACGGTCAATGTTCGGTCCATTAGAAAACGCACCTACGACCCACTTTTACAATTGGTTCGTATCTCAATAGTATCATTCTATTAGCAGAATAATTTGGATTAAGTGTTTTCTCTAGAAAATCTTATATTGCACTGCAATACAATTTTTTGGTATTCGTTTTGCAGTTCTGAAAAATGCCAGAATGAATACTGTTGAACTGAATTCGAATATGTGAATTAATATCTATTTTCAGTACTGAATACGGTCGGAGTGAAATCTAAACTTTCAAATTTATTATTGGTCAAAAAAAATTTGCCACCTTCAAATTTTTTAGACAGTAGACTAAAAAATCTGCCAACAGTCTGGGCGCAACTTTATTATTTTTTCGGTAGAAGTTCGAAATGCGTTCAATTCTGAGACGCGGTGTAGGTTACAATGTGACTGAAAACTCAGAAAAAAGTTCAGAAAAGGTTAGAATGGGGTCGCGGTAGAATACTTACGCCGCTACCACATATAACATATGAATTACATAATTGGGTCATACTCCGGGACGAGGTCTAAGTCGTAGTATAATATCAGTTGTTACGTGATTATGAGATTTTTAGTGAATTGGTTTAGGGCCATTTCAAGAAATCGGAAATGCATTCGTAGGCGATAATATAAAAAGTCTGTGGAAGTGAAAACCAATCTGATATCTTATCAATCGTAAGAAATATGTCGAAAGCCTTACGTCCTATTGGAGTTGAATATTTAAAAACACTGAAATCAACTTTTGACGATTATGTAGGAAGCCTTAGGAAGTAAAAATGAATTTGATATCTCATTAGAACTAAGAAATATGTGAAAACATTGTACCCACTTAGGGGTTGAATATTAAAAAATCCTGAGATGGGTTTCTAGATATATGCAAAGAAAGCCCGAGGAAGTAAAAACCAATCCCATGTCTTATCACTCCTAAGAGATATGACGAAATTCGTGAAAACGTGTTCAACCCGTTTGTACACTCTTAGGGGTTGAAAAAGGAAAAAAATTTGAAAACGTGTTTTAGGTGGTTATTAAACAAGCTCGTAGAAGTAAAAATATATTCGATATCTAATCAGACCGGAGAGATACGGCTGAATTCGTGAAAATGTATACAACCCCATTACACCATCGTGGGGGTCGAATTTCAAAAAATACTGAAAATATTTTCTAGGTATTTATATGAAGAATACGTGGAATAAAAATAAATTCAATATTTGAAAAGACCTAATAGATATGACGAAAATCGTAAAAATATATGCATTCCATTTTCACTGATCATTTTGTTTGCCCCACTTCTGTGCGTCAATGGATATTTAATTTTTTTTTTAATCAAAATTACTTTTCTAGTTGACTTACATATACATACTGAGTTTCAACTTTCTAGCATAAGCCGTTCTATAGTTAGGAAAAACACCCCCCACCCCCGTACCACACTACCCCTATAAAAAATTATATTTTTCCAACATGCTACTACTATAGTTCTATCTAAATACCAAGTTTCAGCTTGATGTTATTTTAGGTTCTCGAGATATAAGAATCGGAACTTTTTCCTTTTCACCCTCCCCAGCCTCACCCTCTACACCCGCACCCTCAAAATTTTTTTTCCTGCTAGGGGTCTAAGGGTTCTAAGTATCAATCGTACATTGTTCTTGAGATATGAGACGTGATTTTTTAGAAAAATTCTTATCCCCTCCACTTCCACACTCCACCTCCCCCTTAAAAATTTTTACTTTCATCAAACTTTATTTATCAACCTTAATACAGAAACCGAATTTCGTTTTCCTAGTGCAATTGGTTCGTGAGATATCGTAATCTAAAGTTTTTCACCCCCCACCTCCGTACGCCACTGACCCCTCTCAAAAATTTGTTTCCGATCTATTCTCCTGGTATACCCACAGATGTTCATTAATTTTTAATTTCGTAACATTAACCGATTAGGAGATATGGATTTTAGAATGTCTCAATCTCGGCTTTTTTGCTTTTCGGACGCATTATTATTCCCCCCACTCCCACACCCCTTTACCTATATCATAATTTTTTTTGCAAATGGGTCCACTATCGATGCTCTATATAAATTCCAAGTTTCAGCTTCCTAGCCTAAGTGGTTACTGAGATCTGGAAACCAAAATTTTCCGTCTAAAACGCTTCCCCCCTAGCACCCCCACCACTCAAAAGGTGGCCACTTGAAGGGGTCTGCTCAGTCTACCAACAGAAAAAAATTAAACTTAATAGCTCAAAGAGTTTGAGAGTTATAAGCTTTCAAACGTTTTGCGTACGGCGGACGGCGTACGGCGCACAGACGGACTGAAATTTTTTTTGCTTTTTTGGTGCTTATTAGTCAAGAAACGTATAAAAAAAAATTTTCAGGGTAGCAAATTTTTTTTTTTTAAAAATCGACAACAATACTTTATTATTAAAATAATAAAGTAAAATCTGCCAATAGTCTGGGCGAAACTTTATTATTTTTCGGGTCAAAGTTCGGGAGCGGTCAAAGTCGGAGTGTATCATGAGTTGCTTCAAAATTATTAGATTTCTTGGAAAATTAATTTTGTTCTTAAAATAAAAATATTTAAAATAGAGATTTTTAGTCGATTAAACATTGGAAAAGCCCGTGTAGACTATTCGAATTTCGGTATATTATGTACACCAAAAGCCCATAGAAGTAAAATCGAATTTGTTGCCTTATCAGACTTAAGAGAAATGACGAATTGTTAAAACGTATACAAACCCATTACTTCCACTTGGGGTTTGAATTTCGAAAAAATTGTGAAACAAGTTTTTAGACGATTTCATAAGAAGCAACTTGAAAAATTTGTGAAAACGTAAGCAAACCCTTCACACCTCCTTGGTTCTGAAAATTCGAAAAATCGTGAATTGGTTGGCCGTAATAATACAATTTTATATCTAATCAGAACTAAGGGATGGCAAAAATTGTGAAAACATATGCAAACCCTTGGGGGTTGAATATCGAAAAATTGAGAAATAGTTTTGTAGCCGATTATATAAAAAGTCTGTGGAAGTGAAAAGCGATCTAATATCTCATCGAACATAAGAAATATTTTGAAGCTTTGAAAAGCATACAACCCTCTTACATCCATTAGAAATGAATATCTAAGATACTGAAATTGACATTTTGGCTTTTTTATATAGGAAACCTTAGGAAGTAAAAATTAATTCAATATATCATCAGATATGCAACCTCCTTACACCCTCTTGGGGGTTGAATATCCAAAAATCCTGAAAGGAGTTAATAAATAAATATGAAGACAGCACGAGAACGTAGGAACCAATTCAATTTCTTATCACTTCTAAAAGAAATGACGGAATTCGTGAAAATTTGTTCAACCCGTTTATACCCTCTTACAGGCTGAAAAACGAAAGAACTTAACAACAAGTTTTAGGCGATTATTACGCAAGCATGTGAAAGTGAAAAGATATTCGATATCTGATAAGACCTGGGGATATAGTAGAATTCGTGAAAAAGTTTATAACCCCCTTTGCACCCCCTTAGGGGTCGAATTTTAAAAAAACCTTAAAACACTTTCTAGGTATTTATATGAAGAAGTCGTACAATAAAAATGAATTCAATATTTGATAAGACCTAATAGATATGACGAAAATCGTTAAAATATATGCATTCCATTTTCACTGATCATTTTTTTTGCCCCCCCCCCCCCCCCCTCTGAACGATAATGGATATTTGAAAGGTTTTTATCTAACTTAGTTTTCTAGTTGATTTACATAAACATACCGAGTTTCAACTTTGTAGCATAAGCCGTTCTATAGATAGGAAAAACACCCCGTACCATACCACCTCTATAAAAAATTATATTTTTCCAACATGCTACTAATGTAGCTCTATCTTTTTGTTTCGTTTCAGCTTTATATCATTATAGGTTGTCAAGATATAAAAATCGGAACTTTTTCCTTCGCACCCTCTCCCACCATCACCCTCTAAACCAACACATCCAAAATTTTGTTTTCTGCTAGTTTAGGAGATTTTAGAATGTCTCGATCTCAGCTTTCGAGCGTTTTGGCGCATTGTTTTTCTCCCCACTCCAACACCCTTCCACCCATATTGAAAATTTTTTTGCAAATGGGTTCACTATCAAAGCTCTATATAACGAAAACTTGAGATCTAGAAATCAAAATTTTACGTCTAGAGCGCTCCTCGCACCTCCTCCATCATATCATCACCTTTCAAAAGGGTGCCACTTTAAGAGGTCCACTCAGGCTACCCACCAAAAAATTTCAACTGCGAGCTACGAGTCTTTAAACGATTTTGCGTACGGCGGACGACGTACGGCGTACAGACGGACTTAATTTTTTTTTTCCTTTTTTGGTGTCTATTAGCTATGAAACGTAAAAATTTGCAAGATAGGACATTTTTTTTAAAATCGATAACAATACTTTATTATTAAAACAATAAAGTAAAAAACCTTAAGCGGATCTGAGCCGAGAATATAATGCATGAAAGCTTGGATTACCACGACACGGTGGGAGCTTAAATAAATTAAGAAATAATTGCGTCACGATTATCGTATTACCAACAAATTCACGACCCTAGACCACAATAAAAAAAATGCCAAAATGAATAAGTTCTGGTCACTCCCGAAGGACCAATCCCATCCTTTCTACGAAACATTTGATACTTGAAAATAAGAATAAAATATCGAACGACAGGAAAGGTAAACTTGGGTATTACCGTCATATATTTGAGGATAATCAGGGATCGGTGAAAGCCCCTCTAGTCATTTACCCTCTTGCTTCTCGAGAGCTTACCCTAAGCCTATCCTCTTTAGCCGAAATGTTGACATACATTATTCACGGCGTTGCTGTCCTTTTGTTCGCAGGACATCACAGATCAACCCTGAATAGGACTGGACATTGGTTTCGGTTACATACTCGACATTCTAGTCGAACCGTATCCCTAACCCTTCGCGACCCTCTCTACCGCAAAAAAAACTCAACATACAAACGTCTTTTTTTTCATTCTTGAAAATCTTCGAAAAGAAAGTTTTACGTTTTCCAAATTGAAATCATCGGTAGAATAAGAATGACCCCAGTTGTGTCCGAAATCTCCAGGGATAATCCGTTTTCTATCCAAAGATTCTGGACGATTCGTTGGAAGAGTGGCACTGTACAGGCAAATGGAAGCAATACTTTTCCATTGGATTTAACATCCCCAACTCGAGTGTGCTGCCCCGAAAGCCTAATTGAATCACCGGCTACTCCTTTACAATTCAATTAAATGCCGGACAAACGACTTGAATACAAAAGACCATAAAAAGTGTGACAGAGTACAAACAATTACCAATTTTCTGTAGTCCGCATCGATAAAAATTGTCCACTTTCACTCACGTTCTTTTCATATGTCCTTTCGATCTAGCTACAAAAACTTTACTTTCCTTTCGTATTTCCCAACGTTCTGCTCTTATAGTGTCAGATGTTATTTAATTTTCGTTGGCAATTCAGAAAACCTGACAATTTCTATCCACTAAAAGTGTGATTTTGAACTACCCGCGCTAACGTTGAGGGTTGGCTAGCTGTTCCCGATTTGACCGAGGAAATTTTCCGTGAAGAGACGACGGCAAAAATAAAAAGTTTTCTTTGCAATTTGTTTTTACAACTCGGAAAATTTCCATTACAAAGCGAAAATTCGTACAACTAAAATAAGTGATTTGAAATTTTCGTCGACATTAAAGTCAAAGGAAATGGCGACAAGAATTTCGTCGGAAAAGTTACTTTTGAAGAAATTACTTTCGAATTTTAGTGAAGTTTTCGAGAAGGAAGTACGCAAAGATAGTCGCATAAGATGTCGATGTCCTTCATCGTAATGGTGAACAATTCTTGAAATGGAAGTTTTGGCATTGTCGAAGATTAGTTTTTATCTGTTGTTTCTATGGTCCTCTTGTTTTTTACTTATGAAAGCAACAAACTTAACTTTTCAGTAATTGTAGATAGTTCAAGACACAGCTGGGAAATCTCGTGTTGCAACCCCCACAAAATAAAGCAATCCAATAATCCAAATTCTGGGCTATTCACTCCGGTTTTTACGGCCTTATTCTATTTGACATAAGAATTATTGTAAGAATCTGTACTAGCTCCTTATCATCAATATTATCCCAGAAATGATTCACTAAGCCGAAAAAGCAATATACAAATTCATGTCCCTGGTTTACGAAAAAATATTGTTTCCAAATTCAAAACACCTCACGGGTGTACACTGTAAAAAAACACCACCCATAGGTGTAACCCAAACACCCATGGGTGTAGCCCAAACACCTATCGGTGTAAACCGGACATCCATGGGTATTACCCAAACACCCATGGCTGTGCCGTCAACATCCGTGGGTGCAGCGTTCACACCCATGGGTGTTTCTCGCCACACCAATGGGTGTTTCTCGCCACACCAATGAGTGTTTCTCCAATGAATACGGTTGTATTACCATGTGTGTCTCGATCCCCACTCATAAATACAGGTGTACAACTATGAGTGTAGGGAAACACCCATGGGATTTGTTCGACCAGAGAACAGTGCAAAAATTGTTCCGCCGTCCGTCATACCCAAACATCTACCGAATATCTCTTCAACTTGTGAATATATTGTTGCGAGCTAGGGGTTCGCCGGGATTTCAAGTAAAACACAATTCGGTTAAAATAAAAATAAGTGATAATTTATTTATCCGCACTTTAATTCACAGAATTATAATCGCACAATAATTCGCACTGTATGGCAGTACCGCCCGCTTATACCATATATCGCTTAACTCGTTCACTTTCGTTCTCTCTCAACACGGTCGCGTGTACCCGCTACCTGTCACAGTCGCCGTAATCAAAATTACTGTGTCTTCGCTGAACGCTTCACCTGCTTATATACTAGGCGGTTGCAGTCTTGAATGTTCACCGGTGTACTTGAACGTTCGTTCAGTTGTGGAATCTTCTCGAAAGCTTCAGAGCCTTCGATTTTGACCTTCGTTCAGTGGTTTATGTACAGGGTTCTAGTACATTGGAGAGCATTCGATAAGAAGAGAGATACAATCGTGTTGTTACGGCTTATCTTCAGCTAGGTTTCTGATTGGGCTATTTTGCAACTAGGTATTCGGTTGTTGTTGTTTTCATTATGTGAAACGATCGAGTTGCACGGTTGCGCGGTTGCCAGGTTTACATGTAACAATATTCATAATGAAATCTTTGAAGTAGTTTCACTAAGGGCCGGTTTCACAGTCGAAGTTTAAACCACAAATTTTGTTTAAACTTAGGAACAAACGAATAAGTTCCTAAGTTTAAACCAATTTTTTGGTTTAAACTTCGACTGTGAAACCGGCTCTAAGTGGATCACTATGAAGGGTGATATTTTAGGGGTGTAGTACAAACGGAGTCCTGGAGAGACCCTTTCATGCCTTCCCATCCCGATCAGTGTTCAATCTTTGTATATGCACCATTCGATAGATTCGAACACTGTGCAGTTTCTGGAAAGTTTTTGTACGGATCCTTAACATGAATTAGTTTGTCATCATCGACACGAATAATATGGCAGTACGGAAATGATAACTGGTCAAGTGTAATCAATTTTCACGGAGATTTCAACTGATCACATTGCTTCAACGGTAAGAATATTGAAATTTTATTGGGAATGAAATGAAATCTGAGGCGCATAATTTATGTTTTTGGTTGCATGTCGGTTTAATTAAGAACAATGTTATCATCGCGAACATCACCTTCCGTCTACAAAAAAGGGACTTTTCTGATCCCTTACAAAAGGTACATATTTGGAACGATCTTCCTTAACACCTCTTGAGCTACCCGAGACTCGCACCTGCACTTTATCTTTAGGACCAGTTTTCATAAAAAGGAGTAAGTATATTAAATATTAAACAATCTGGATGTTAGAATTCCTGCTTTAGTTCTTGCAAGATGTGTACTTTGGCCAAACCTCCTTGGAAAACTCTTTCACTTCTACTTTACTCTAGAAGCAGTTCTTGGTCTCCGGAAAATGTTGAGCTTGAGAAATATTAAAAATTTATTCGGTATCTTATCAGACTTAAGATGAAAATGTATGTGACCCTCTTACGTGTACACGTGTGCTACACCCTAATGGGTGGAAGATCGAAAAGCCGCGATTTTATACAAAGCAAATGAAAGTAAAAATAAATGTAATATCTCAACATACCTTCAAGATATCGTGAAACAGCGTACAACTTCTTTGCACCTTCTTAGAGGTTAAACAAAAAAATCCCTGCCTCGTATGCTCGGTAAGGCCTTATGGAAAGTAGTTTGTTAGTAGAGTGGACCCCCTTTTCTCCGAGGCGATGAAAATCCGAAATTTTTTTTGGTTAAATTATTTTTCTTTTTCACAAACACGAACTAAATTTAAATTTTCTAGTGCAAACCGTTCCTGATATTGGAAAACATCTCCATCTCCGTACCGCGCTACACCCGTTAAGATTGTGTCACTACTATATCCTTTCATTAAGTTTTGGCTCTGTACCATTAGCGGCTCTTTAGATATAAAAATTAGAATAGAATATTTTACTTTTCACCCTCCTCACTTATACACCCAAAATTTTACCCGTCATAAGGATATATCGGGACTTACTGTTGCATAAATTGCAAGATCCTCAACAGATATTCAATAGTTCTTCAAATATGATGATGATATGATCTTGAGAAATTATCTTCGATAGTTCATGGGCTATGCGACTCGAATTTTCGAATTTTCGTCCTACCCCTCACTACCGTGACCCACTGCACCCCTCAAACATTTCACACTCAAGGAAACTCCTTGTACACTTAAAGACACAAACTAAATTTCATCTTTCCTGCATAAAGAATTTTAAAATTCTATTTCTTATGTTTATTTTCAAACTATGCCTACAATCACCAAGTGGCATGGTTCAGGAAATGTTGATCTCAGAATTTTTTGATTCCAGTTTTCAAGCCCTGCAGACGCATTGCCTTTTACCACACTCACTCCGCACTCCACTCATTTCTTTGTAAAGGTTCCACCTTCATAGCTTTATATAAATTCAAACTTTCAACTTCATAGTGTATGTTAAGCCATTCCAAACCAAAACCAAAAACCAAAATGTTTGGGTCTAAAACGCGCTTCCTGCTTTCAAAAAGAGGAAACTCAAAGGAGTCCACCTAATCCATCCACCAAAAAATTTTAACCCGATAGCTTAAAGGACTTAGAATCTATAGCCATCAAATAAGTTTGCGTACAGCATTATGGAAGACGGCGGATGGCGGTCAGACGGACAAACATTTCTTTTCGCTTTTTGAAGTCCCTTAAAACGTGAGAACAATAATTTTTGGAGTAGGAATTTTTTTTTAATAATAATAAGGGAAAATTAAAGTAAGCCAGTAATGGAATAAACAGTGATTTTCATTGGTTGCTCTAAAAATTATGAACACAAAATACAAAAAATCTGCCAATGGTCTGGGCGAAACTTTATTATTTTTCGGGTCAAAGTGCGGGTGCGGTCAGAGTCCGTGTATATCATGAGTTGTTTGGAGATTATTAGATTTCTTGGAAAACTAATTTTGTTCTTAAAGTAAAAAAAATCTGCCAACAGTCGGGGCACAACTTTATTATTTTTTGGATAAAAGTCCGGAACGCGTTTAATTCTGAGATGCAGTATGGGTTACTATGTGACTGAAAATCTTGAAAAGTTCGGGAAGCGGTTAGAATGCTGTCGCGCTAGAATACTTACGTCCGTACTCCGGGACGAGGTCTAAGTCGTAGTATAATATCAGTTGTTACGTGATTAGGAAGTTTTTCGTGATTTGGTTTTGGGCCATTACATGAAATCGGAAATGCATTTGTAGGCGATTACATAAAAAGTCGGTGGAAGTAAAAACCAATCTAATATCTCATAAATCCTGAGAAATATGTCGAAAGCCTTACGTCCTATTGGAGTTGAATAACAAACAACCTAAAATCAACTTTTTGACGATTATGTAGGAAACCTTAGGAAGTAAAATTGAATTCGATATCTCATTAGAACTAAGAAATATGTAAGAATTTGTGAAAACATATGCAACCCCCTTGCACCCCCTTTGGGGTTGAATATCAAAAAATCCTGAAATGGGTTTTTAGATATATATGTATAAAGAAAGCCCAAAGAAGTAAAGACCAATCCGATGTCTTATCACTCCTAAGAGATATGACGGAATTCGTGAAAACGTGTTCAACCCGTTTTTATCCTCTTATGGGCAGAAAAGAAAAAACTTGAAAACGAGTTTTAGGTGATTATTAAATAAGCCCGTCTGTTATTTACCTTCTTTGCGAGTGCCCCGCCATAGCTAGAGCCAGACTTCGCGCACTAGGCAAACCCTTCTTCAATAACCTCGATGAGATCTCGAAAAACAAGATAGGAAAACTGATTACCTTCTTGAACAGCTCCGGATGAATATGTTAATCCATTCAAGCCCCAGGTCTCTGTAAAACTATACATATACTTCATCAGCCCTTAACGACCAGGTTAAACGAGTTGTGGTATCAAAACGGCGCTTCCTGTGCTAATTGGGCCCTGTTTTTCGGTAGACGGGCCACCACGTAAACCAACCAAACAACCAAGCCCGTGGAAGTGAAAAGTTATTCGATATCTAATAAGATTTGAGGGATACGACTGAATTCGTGAAAAGGTATACATCCACTTTACACCACCTTTGAGGTTGAATTTAAAAAAATCCTGAAAACGCTTTCTAGGTATTTCTATGAAGAATCCGTACAAAAAAGATTAATTCAATATTTGGAAAGATATAATAGATATGACGAAAATCGTGAAAATATATGCATTCCATTTTCACTGATAATTTTTTTTGCCCCACTTCCAAACGCCAATGGATATTAGAAATTTTTATACTCTAGATGAAATCATATAGAGTATTATAAGTTTAATCCAGCCGAAAAGTTTGTAACGCATAGAACCAAGCCTCGGACGAAAAAAAGTTATATATTATTTTTTGTTTATTTGTGGCCAAAAACCTCAAATCCGCCTGACGTCCGTCCGTCCGTCCGTCCGTCCGTCCGTCCGTCCGTCCGTCCGTCTGTCCGTGAACACGATAACTCAAGAACGCCTTCACCTAGGATCTTGAAATTTTGAATTTAGATGTTTGGTTGAATTTGTAAGGCTAAGTTCGTTAACGGGCAAAATCGTCCTACTCCTTCTGGTAGCTGCCATACAAAATGTCCTTAAAACACGTGTTCAAGAATATTGGTCGATAACTTAAGAAGGGTTTAAGCTACGACTTTGAAATTTTGTATGTGTTATTTTTCCAATAGTTGGAGTTAAATATATGATTATGAAGAAAATCCTGTTAGTCCTTCGTGTAGCTGCCATACAAATATCCTGTCAAAATGTATTCACTTAATTTACGAAACTCACTATAACTCAAGTAATCTTTTAGCTACGAATTCGGAATTTTGTACAAGTTAGTTTTGAGTAAAAAGAAAGTTCGAGTTTACTAATCAGCGAAATCCTTTTTCTCCTTCTGGTAGCTGCCATACAAAATGTCCTTAAAACACGTGTTCAAGAATATTGGTCGATAACTTGAGAAGGGTTTAAGCTACGATATTGAAATTTTGTATGTGTTATTTTTCCAATAGTTGGAGCTAAATATATGATTATGAAGAAAATCCTGTTGGTCCTTCGTGTAGCTGCCATACAAATATCCTGTCAAAATGTATTCACTTAATTTACGAAACTCACTATAACTCAAGTAATCTTTTAGCTACGAATTCGGAATTTTAAACAAGTTAGTTTTGAGTGAAAAGAAAGTTCGAGTTAACTAATCAGCGAAATTCTTTTACTCCTTCTGGTAGCTGCCATACAAAATGTCCTTAAAACACGTGTTCAAGAATATTGCCGATAACTTCAGAAGGGTTTAAGCTACGTCTTTGAAATTTTGAATGTGTTATTTTTCCAATGGTTGGAGCTAAATGTATCATTATGAAGAAAATCCTATTAGTCCTTCGTGTAGCTGCCATACAAATATCCTGTCAAATAGCCTTCACTTAATTTACGGAACTCACTATAACTCAAGTATTATTTTAGCTATGAACTCGAAATTTTGTACAAATTAGTTTTGAGTGAAAACAAAGTTCAAGTTTACTAATCAGCAAAATCCTTTTACTCCTTCTGGCAGCTGCCATACAAAATGTCCTTAAGACACGTGTTTAACAATATTTTTCGATAACTTTTGAACGCTTCAAGCTACGAATTTGAAATTTTGTACACGTTCATTTTTAAATGGTTCCAAGGAAAAGGATAAATATGTAAGAAATCGAGTGAGTCCTTCCTGCACCTCCCATGTGAAAGTCCTTCAAAAAGGAAATTTTTTTTGGACTAAACACTAAATATTGTTTTTTAGTTTTGAGTAGCTATCTAATGGCAGTCCTTAATAAAGGACATACAACATGCACACACGTAATTCTACTTTATCCCCAACTACAATATAAATCGGAGTTCAGCATTCATCTAGAGTATTATACGATTGGCTTGCAGCCGATCGTGACTGCAGTATGTTTTTTAATCTAAATTACTTTCCTAATTGACTTACATATACGCACCGAATTTCAACTTTCTAGCATAAGCCGTTCTATAGTTAATAAAAGCACCCCCCACCTTCATACCATACTACCCCTATAAAAAATTATATTTTTCCAACATACTACTACTATAGTTCTATCTAAATACTAAGTTTTAGCTTTATATCATTATAGGCTCTCGAGATATAAACATCGGAACTTTTGAATTTTCACCCTCCCCAGCCTCACCCTCTACACCCTCATTCCTGAAACTTTTTTTTCTCCTGGGAGTCTATTAGGCCTACTTCCGGTAAAAATGTTAAGCATCTATCTTACACCGTTCTTGAGATATGAGACGTGATTTTTTAAAAAAATTCTTACCCCCCCACCCCCACTTCCATGCACCACCACCCCTTAAAAAATTTTAGTTTCAGCAAACTTTATTTGTCAACCTTTATGCACAAACCAAATTTTATTTGTCTAGTGCAATTGGTTCGTGAGATATCGTAATCTAAAGTTTTTCACCTCCCACCCCCGTACGTCACAGCCCCTTTTCAATAATTTGTTTCCGATCTATTCTCCTAGTATACGTACAGATGATTATTAAGTTTGAATATCGTGACATTAACCGTTTAGGAGATATGGATTTTAGAATGTCTCGATCTCGCCTTTCGAACGTTTCGGACACATTATTTCCCCCCCCCCCCCACTCCCAAAAGATATTCGATATCGATCAGACCTGGGAGATAAGGCAGAATTCGTAACAAAGTATACAACCCCTTTACACCACCTTAGGGGTTGAAATTTAAAAATTCCTGAAAGCGCGTTTTAGGTATTTATATGAAGAAGCCGTAGCCGTAGCATCTCATCATTAAACACGTTTCGGACTTCTACCCATAAAATAATAAAGTTGCGCCCAGACTGTTGACAGATTTTTCATTCTACGGCTTCTTCATATAAATACCTAAAACGCGCTTTCAGGAATTTTGTAATTTCAACCCCTAAGGTGGTGTAAAGGGGTTGTATACTTTGTTACGAATTCTGCATTATCTCCCAGGTCTGATCGATAACGAATATCTTTTGGGAGTGTGGGGAGGGGGGGGGGGAAATAATGTGTCCGAAACGTTCAAAAGGCGAGATCGAGACATTCTAACTCCAACACTCTTTTTTTTATTTATTTACGTATTTTTTTTATCAATAGAATATTCCATAGAAGTATAAACGACTTCGATCACATTAAACCTAAGAGATTTTCGGAATCAGTGAAAACTTGAACAATACCCCCAGGGGGTTTAATAGGGAAAAATTTTTAAATCGGTTTCTTCCCCAACTATGTTTAAAGCTTATGGATGTAAAAGTGAATTCCAAATCTCAATATACCTAAGAAATATATCAGAATTCGTGAATATGTACACAACCACTTTATACCCCCTTAGGTGTTGGATATCGAAAAATTTTGAAGATATTTACTAGGCGCTTATATAAATAGCCCGCAAAAGTAAAATTGCTTTGATAGTTTAACATGTCTAAAAGTTTTAACGAAATTCGTGAAAATGTGGTTTTTTTACTCAACCTCTGAACGCCAATAAAAATCTGAACTTTTTTTTTGCTTTAGTTACTCTAATAGCACATCTACATATACGTACTAAGTTTCAACTTTCTAGCATAAGCCGTTTCTGAGATATAAAAAACTACTGCTCACCCCGTACCTTGATACCACTATGAACAATTTTATTTTTCTAGGATGTCTCTATAGTGGTTCTATATAATCCTAAATTTTTAGCTTTCCACTCATTACGGTTTTCGAGAAATAAAAATCAGAATTTTTTTCCTTTCTACCCCCTTTCACCATCACCCCCTACACCCCACCACTAAATTTTTTTCCCTACTAGAGATCTACCGCTCCCAACTCCTGTAAAATTTTCAAGATCATTACTGATACGGTTTCTGAGATATAAGAATGTTATTTTTTGAGAAATTGCTATCCCCCACCTTTGGGCCCTACCTCCCCCCTCAATAAATTTACTTTCAGTAGACTCCTCTTGTGATCCCATATACAGAAACTAAATTTTTTCTTCCTGGTGTAATTGGTTCGAAAGATATTGTAATCCAAAGTTTTTCACCCCCCAATCCCACACCCCACCACCCCCCTTAAAAATGTTAGCCCTTGTCTAATCTTCAAATATCATTAAGGGCAACTACAAAGTTTCAATCTTCTAACATCAATCGTTCAGGAGATATAGATTTTAGAATGTTTCAATCCCGGCTTTCAAGCGTTTTGGACTCATTGTTTTCCCCCCCACTTCTACACCCCTCAACTCTAATCGATAATTGATAAATGAGTCCACTATCATAGTACTACATATGTTCCAAGTTTCAGCTTACTAGCATAAGTGGTTCCTAAGATCTGAAAACCAAAATTTTTCGTCTAAAACGCTTCCCCCTCATCCCCCTTTACACCCCCACCCCGTCGTACCAGTCGTAGGAGTTAACCCAATCTACCCACCATAAAAATTTCAACTCAATACCTCAACGGGTTTGGGAGCTACGCGCCTTTAAACGATTTTGCGTAGGACAGACGGCGTACGGCGTATACGGCAGACAGACGGACATTTTTTTTTTTTGCTTTTTTGGTGTTTACCAGTTATAAAACGTGTAAATACAAAATTTCAGGGTAGCAAATTTTTTTGGAAATTTCAGGTCGATCACAATACTTTATTATTAAAAAATAATAAAGTAAAAATTAGAATTAGTAAAATGGTGTGTTAAAAAAATTGATTTTGGAAAAAAATTAAAATTTTTATTTTTCGAAAATAGTGTACATAATTGCTTAAGTTTTCTTCTTTTGATGAAAATCAATATTTTGTATTATATCTATATAATTTTTGTGAGCAGTGCTCCAAATGAAGACCGCATTTTCGCCCAAACTTGTTATCGTTGAACTATGGGCTTAATAATTAGAATATTCAAAATTCCCATTAGCCTTTTAAATTTTCAAAAAAATTTAAATTTCTATTGAAATTGCGCTCAATTGTACCCCGACGTCCTGTACACTCGAAAATACAAAAATCATGAACATAATACTACAGCTCCTCGAAGTATTAATTAAAATATCCCGACTAGTAATTAACAGTATAGTGAAAAAGTGTGTAATCTCTGAAAGGATTAGGCAATAACTTTCTAATTAGAAGTTGAGAAAATTACAACCGCATTCACCTGTAGGTTAATTCACAAAGCTTAAGTAATTACGATCTAAAATCCGGTATGATGTTGGCAAAGTTAGAACACATCTCCTGAGATCTATTCGGAAAAAGATGGAAAGATAGTTACCTGTTTACACCGTACAAGTACAGGGCGGTTGCGATGGCTTAGTTTTAATCACACCGAGAACATGCCTGTAAAGCCGGCCAGACTTTCGCAATTACTCCCACAAGTAAATTGTCAAACTTTAAAGTATCGGTACAGCTCTTCCGTTTCGCAACGAAAACGAGGAAAGGGCATTAAGTCAACTTATCAGAGCTCATAGACAATTTCAGTCACGATTTTATTGGGTTCGAAAAAAAATAGGGAGACCGACGGGGTCACCAATTTAAGACGCTCACATGAATGAAAAGGTAAATTTAAAAAAAAAAAATCCCTTAGAATTTTCGAACATTTTTCCTGATTTCTTTCCTGAACACGTTTCAAAATAACCTTTAGGGGATGCTTTTCACCATCTAATGTCGTGGAAGTAAAATGGTTCGGGGTACATTAAGATAATCATTTCGTACTTCTAATTTTGATGTTAAATATATCGGTTCGGCAATACCGATACTAAGTACTTGGTACTCATTGTTTATTGAATTGCAATCGAATCGAAATTGCGAGTACGTACAAATTGCCATGTTGTTAATGCGAAAAGTTCGACGGTGTTAATTTCAAGTACTCGTGTCTGTGCCGTGGAAAATTTCTGTAATCTGTTGAAAATATTTTCGACTGGTAAACTCCATTTCGAAGGTAATAAATTGTTGCCCTGTTGGTTAACAGAATGCGAAACAGCGTTCGATAAGTGCCGAACTATGTACAACTGCTTATCGATGAAATATTGCTATTGCTTCCTGCTCTTCGTGAACATATCTCGAAGCGTTTGTACTAATTGCATGACATTTATTGCTTAGCATAACTAGAATATGAGCACCAGATTTCGGGCGATAAATTCATAAATTCGATATTCAGATGAAATTTAGAAAGGCATTAATTTAAATACGATCGCTACTGTTTGATATTGTTAAAATCACAGATTTAATTGTAAGTTAAGCAAATAATTATTGTATTGATTTATTTTGGGTTAGTGTTAAATAAAGCTGAAAACAATTCTACCGAAAAATCCAATCAAATCAACTAGGCTAGGAATAGTGATATGTGATACTGAATGAGAGTACAGGCCACGGTACAATACACAGCTCACTTTAATAGATTAGCTTTAGGGTGGGTACCATTTTTGGGACAAGTGGAAACCGCTCACAAACCGCTCAGGAACCGCTTCCGCAACCATATTGTACTTGAATTTCATAAACAAAAATTGTACAGTAGTTGGATTAAATGAATGTATTACGTACAATGTCCGCGCACTGTTAACGCCACTACCACCTTTAAAGTAAAAATTCCATTTTTGGATGATAGTCTGGCGTATAGTTTCAGTCAAAATTCGACACTAGTTTTTTGAAGACACCCTTATAAAATTAACCAGGACGCTATTTGGAAACTTAATTTTTACTTTATTATTTTTTAATAATAAAGTATTGTGATCGACTTGAAATTTCAAAAAAATTTGATACCCTGCAATTTTATATTTTCATGTTTTAGGACTAGTAAATTTTGGTTTCTAGATCTCAGGAACTGCTTATGGTAGGAAGCTGAAATTTGGAACTTATGTAGTACTATGATAGTGGACCCATTTGGAAAAAAAATGGTGATAAGGGTTGAGGGGGAAAAACAATATGTTCGAAACGTTCGAAAGCTGGAATTGAAGCATTCTAAAATCCATATCTCCTGAACCATTGATCTCAGACGTGTGAAACTTTGTAGTTATTTTAAGGGATATTAGAAGAGTATACAAAAACTAAAATTTTTAATAGGGGAAGTGGAGTGTAGGGGGGGGGGATTTTAGATTACAATATCTTCCGAACCAATTGTACCAGGAAGATGAAATTTGGTTTCTTTATATAAGATCACAAGTGGAGTCTATTGAATGCAAAAATTTTGAGAGTGGAGGTGGAGTAAGAAAGTGGGGGTATAACCATTTTTCAAAAAATTTAATTTTTATATCTCAAGAACCGTACCAGATATGATCTTAGAAGTTTTATAAGAGTTAGGCCCAGTAGACTTCTAGCAGGAAAAAAAAATGTTGGTGGTGCTGGTGGTGGGAAGGGGGTGACGGTGGGAGGGGGTGGAACGAATTCTGATCTTTATTTCTCGAAAACCGCAAAGCATAGAAAGCTAAAAATTTACGACTATATAGAGTCACTGTAGAAGTATCCTAGAAAAAATTGTTGATACAGGCAGCAATGTACGGAGTGGGGGTGGTGTTTCATATCTCAGAAACAGCGTAAGCTATAAAAGTTGAAACTTAGTATGTATGGATATGTAGAAGTACTACAGGAGTAATTAAAGCAAAAAAAAGTTCAAAATTTTATTGATGTACAGAGCTGGAGTAAAACAAATGTGCGTGAAAAGGGGTTTTTCCAACATTTTCCTGAATTTCGTTATCTTAACCTAAAGAATAACCGGGAGGCTATTTGGACCGTAATTTTTTAGGTTATCAGTCGCATAGTGACCTACATCGCATCTCAGTATTAAACACGTTTCGGACTTTTACCCAAAAAATAATAAAGTTGCGCTCAGACTAAGGAACAACTTTCAAATGGGTCGATTTTACGAAAGGTGGATGATTCTGAGTATAACTTCCCTCGAAGATATGCTTCCAAAAAGTGTACTATAGCTGGTAATCAAAATAATCTAGCAATAGTAAAATCTGAGAGGAAACAGACGAAAGACTTCCTAAAATACAGGATATTGACCGAAATACAGCATTTTACCACTATCACAAGTGCCGAAGAAAAATTCCCTAAATTTTCTTATGCAAAAAATTGTAATTTCATTGCTACGTACACATTCCAAATTTCACGTTTTTCGCGGGACTAGTTCTTGAGATCCATGTCCAATTTTCTGCTCCCACCTCTAATATTTATGTATCAAATTTTAACCTTGTAGCATAAACTGTTTTTGAGAACCAAATTATTTTTATGTAATGCCACCTTTTTGCAGTTCCTTCAGAAAAAACTGACACCCAAAAAGCGGTAGAATCGCTGCACCTACAGTAAAAATAGCTGCCAACAGTCTAGGCGCAACTTTATTATTTTTTGGGTTGAAGTCCGGAACACGATAACGCTCCAAATAGCCTTCCGGTGATTCTTTAGTTTGTCAGTCGCATAGTAACCTACACTGCATATCAGCGTTTAGGTTTAGGTTTAAGAAGGGGCACAGCGCTAAAATCACCGCGCTCACTAGGCGCCAAACGGGCCCATTGCGATCCCTTCAGGTCCTCGTGAGCTATTCCATCACCTCAGAAACACTCCAATTCCCTACAGAACCTGACTAGTTTGTCATGCCCTAACGACCTCAAATCCTTGATGCTCTCGAAGAAAAGGCTACCCAACCATCTCAGACGCTTCCTAGCGATCCCCGGGCATTCCCACAGAATGTGAGTGATGTCCTCCACAGAATACAGATCATGGCAGAACCTACACATGTCCGATTCCGCTATCCCTAGCCGCATAGCGTGTTTGCTCAGCATACAGTGCTCCGTTAGTGCTCCGACAAGCAGTCGCAGTTCTCCTCTATCCCAAGTCAATATATACTTAGTCTTTTGACTATCCAGCTCGGGTCACAGGGATCTAGAAATCCTGCAGCTTGCCAGTCCTGCCCACCTAGAGTTAGCTGTCTTTTTAGATCGCTCACCAATTTGCGCTTCGAAAATAGTTTGATATGACATGATTTTCAAGAAAAGCTTTTTCCACGCACCCACTTCCGTTATCCATTGACCCCTCAAATAATTTTATTAAAAATACAACTGTATCATAGGTATAAGTTCCAAGCTTCAAGTTCTTAGCCTAAGTGGTTCTTGAAGTATGCATATGTTGTGAAGTCTAAAATGTTTTTTATCTAAAAATCCTAAACCCTTAAAATCCAAATCCGGGCAACTAAATAAATGTGAACTTAATAGCTCTCAAAGGTTTGTGATCTATTAGTGCTTAAAGACCTATTCGTACGGCGGGCAGACGGACAAAAATTGTGCTTTCCTTTTTTGAGGTTTACTAGCCCTAAAACTTGAAAACCCAAATATCAGAGTTGTAAATTCTTTTTATAAGGTCGGTCAGAACACTTTGTTATTAAAGCAATCAATCGATAAAACTTTAGTGTCGCAGTAACAGATCTTTTACTGTGACCTATGCCCTGAAAAAAGGGGTCACACAGGAACCTACAAAAAAGATGAATAGTAACAGCATCTCCCGTCACCTACTAGCTTTGTTCACGTCCCGAACTTGGCCTAAAAAAACCATGGATATCCAAAATACGTAATAGGCCTCCATTTCATAATCCAGAAATCTAGTCCATTTTCACCGAATCCGTTCAATTTCGAAAAAGCTTCGTCCTGATTTCGCTCTCCATTCAGCAAAGCGTACAAAGCATATCCTTTCTGGAAACCTAGGCACCTCCAAGTCCTTACCAGCAAATAGTACGCCTGCGTCTAGGTGAGCACGTAGTTCAGCAACTACATTTCAAATTACACTTTCCCTGGTTTTTGTTGTTGCTGTTTTTTTTTCCAGTAACATGGTCGGCTACTGCCTGCCAGGATACGCGCGAGAGAAGTAAATTTTCCCTGTCATAAGGACTCGGGAGCATCTGTCATCTGGGCATTTTTCACCCTCATATTTTTGTACTCGGGAGCGGTGGGAGCTCGTTTGGCCGCAGCATCTGAAGATGCTACCGAAAAATAGTGAGCCGGATTTCTGAATCCTGGGGAGCGTGTGAAACTTCTCGTTTCAGTTGCTCTCGATTATTCCCCGAATTCAGACGCTTCAACCGGACCAAAAACCAGGACATCGATTTCACCTTTATGTTTCTGTTATTGTTTTTCGGTACTGCGTTCGGTTCGTCCCACACTTGACTACACATCATTGTCGGCACACTATTCGGTGCCAAGTGAGGTGCGAATAAAAAAGCTGAAAATGTGTTGCGAAGCGTACGAAATCGAAACGTAATTTGAGTGTTGTGTGAAACGAGTGGGTTCCGTGTGTCGGGATTTTACGGAATTTCTGTGCCGGCTACGAAGTTTTGTTTGGTAATTTTCAAAGTGTTTCGAATATCGTTTGAAAAGTCGATAATTAATTATTACGCGCGAATTCTCGTCCAGTGTTGTATTTGGTGCGGTTTTACTATTTCATTATTTCTTCGAGTGTAAGCTGGTGAATTTCTCCAATAAAAAAAAACATGTCCTTCGAACGCGTACAACAATACAATCAAGGAATACGTGTCAGCTTCTCGTCACAATGAAGGGATGAGTTAAGGGCTCATTGGATTGAACATAATCACTATAAAGTACGTCATTTATTAAATTAATGTCTTCCTGCATGTGTCCCATTTCCCACAGCCTAGGTTCCTTCAAGCCGATTGTCCTGAAGCTTCTCGTGATAGAAACCACCAAACGATGGCCATAAGATGAGAGTCTCCTATCAATTCGGCTTCGAAGGGTCGACGGGTCGAATCCAATTTGGCGGAATAAATGAAGGTGTCAGTCGGCGTCTAGAGATTAAGGGCTCCCCATATGTCACTCCGTCATTCGCTCCAACTTTGATAATACCGTGCAGCTGGACAGCTTATTTTTGTCCCCTTGCCCAGAGGCTGGATGGCCGAATAGACCGATAAATCTCCAACCATCCACTCGATGACGGAAGCACTACTACTCCCCGTTGTAGTTGAAGGCTTGATCCTATATGGGTCCCTTGTGGTCATCCAATTTGTACGAAACTGATAAGCGCTTTAATGTCTTTGTGTATGGATTGTTCCCGATTTGTTTTGTGCGGCTTCATATTGGGCCATTCTGTCAGGTGTCAATTGTATGTCCAATGAACACCATGTACAGAATCCTGGTACCTACTATCTAGCTGGGAAATTTGTGTGGTTTTGGGTCTCACATAAACACATATGTGTAAGAGGGTGATGAGACCGTAATGTCACGTACGTTCATATGAGTCTGGTGTCCTACAGAGTGTTATTGGTATATGCACGGCTGTGTATAACTTAATTAAGGGATTCTGCGGTAAGCATTACTGGGTTATGAGGGTGATTCCTCTTTCTCTAGATTCATCGAGTGGGAGTAGATTTCAATTTCCGTGTTCATTAGTTGGATCAGATACGAACCTTAATATTCAAATCCCGACCATGATTGTACCCACTTGCCTCCATGTCGTTGAAATAAAAACAGACCTAAGTATTCAAGCCCAGGACCCTCATGTTCTACACGACGTTTATGGTATTCGCACGTATGTCCGTTCTATTCTCAAACGGCAATATCAAATCACCTTACAGCTTCAAATTACTGTAGTATTCATAAGAGGTTTCCTCTGTTTCTTTTATTGTACAATAAAAGGATATTCAAGGGGAACCTGTCGTGTACAGATCGACTCCCTACCTCACACTTAAGAAAACGAGTATTGTCCAGTTTCTTAAATGTAAGTATTTATAATTCCACCTAATCGAAATCAAACCAAGACTCATAATATAGTGCTAGACTATTGTGTGCTAAAAGTGTTAAGTATTTGACAAGCAGAAAGGAAAGGATTCAACAAAAGGACGGTGCTGTAACGATAGAGTGACTACTAACAAATGGCATATGATGTCTTGATCCTTTTCAAAGAAATATTCGAGATGATTATATTTCTATGTGATGCAATTTGTTAAGGATGTCGGAGACAGGAGAACAGATAGAAAAGAAGAATATTTCGCACCATAATAATAGAGTTTATATTTGCCATGCACTTCAAAGGATTTTATTTCGAAGATGGATGTGGATGTGTTCTCTATGGAGACTTTTATGTGAAGACTTCAATGTGAGGACTTAAACAATGGATAGAAATAGGATAATCAACAAGTTTTCGTTTCTCTTTTCTGGAAAAGTGCATAAAAGAAATATTTTCAGTGAGATTAATAAATGTAGAATATTTGTGGAATCGATAAACGTTATTTGGTCAGAGAACTAAAGTTAAGAGTCTTAGATTTATGACAAGTAATACTACAGTAAAACATGTAATGAGGAGCATCGGTTATGACTGGTTAAGCGTGGATGTTTTAGAAGTCATAGATTCAAAATCAAAGCTATTCGAGTATAATGTACACGCGAGCGTTTTTGGCGAAGCAATGCTGAAGGGATTTGTGGCGCTATGATATGAACTAAGTCATACCATAGTATCCGTCCCAACCAAATCTTCAACATTGTTTTGCCAAAAACGCTCGCGTGTACATTATATGCGCCCAACGTGGGGCCATTACCTAAGATTTTGCTTTTGGGATAGTTTATGGTACCCAACGTCTCCAGCCATGAAACCATACATTGTATGGCGATCAAGAAAGCGGCACCAAAATTCGGCCTCCAAATACACTCGATGCCGTTTTGGCCACAGATTTGAGCGGCATGATGTGATGCCCGATGAACACCGACATCGGCTCGTGTTGATAATTGGCATCCAAATAGTTTTTACTGGATTTGTCAACGCGCTTAAGTACTTTCGGTATAATACTATCTACTTCTTGAACTCTATTGAGTTCTTACCACCTCTAAGGAAATATAATTGAAATTAGCATCGGCCTTCCCGCCTTCATTTCCTTTTTCTTTTTTTCCATTTCTTTCCCACGATCTGTTTTCCTTCCTTCCTTCTTCCTTTACCTTCCAGTCCGCTGATGATAGAGTCCGAACCTCTCAAGTCGGATTTTCAGCCCAAACTGTGCATAATTACGTTTGTCCATGGTTACAGGTAGCCATTCACGCCCCTTCCGACGAACTACGCACGTGCTAGAGTTAGATGCACGCTACCTTTCGGGAAACCATGGGACGCAAGTCACCCAACTGTGGCTTGGTCACCGGACGATAGTCGTCTTCGCGGCATGAGTTGGTCCTGACCAATTTGGGACAATTGATGATGGACACATACTCCCCTCAGTTGTTCCAAGGCGGAGTAAGGGATGAATCCATACTGATGGCTAATACGCCTACTTGGGTGATAATGTTGTTGAAGATTTGGTTGGGACGGATACTATCGTATGACTTAGTTCATATCATAGCGCCACAAATCCCTTCAGCATTGCTTCGCCAAAAACGCTCGCGTGTACATTATACGAGGTCCAAGTGAAAATAGTATATTTGAAGCAGTGCCCCAGAAAGAGTATACTAACTGGCCATTCACAAGTGAACTACTCTGAAAGAACACTTCATTGAAGTGAGTAAGTGAAGTAACTCAGTGATTTTGGTGAACTGCAGTTCAATTCGAAAGATGGATAAAACAAATTTTCGAATCAAAGGAGAACGTAGACTAACAAAGTGTACTGTATGAAGACGGTGACAAAAGGGACAGACAACCAATCTTCTATTTTCGTTCGTCTCCGTGTCCCTCAGAAACGCACACAGCGAAGACTTACTGCCTAGTGAGTGACCACTGAACGGCTGGTTAGAGAAGAGAAAAGATGAAGTGAACAGTTCAATTGAACTACTTCATTGAGCTAACCCTTTAAAGTGAATGACTAGTTGTGAAGTAATTCACTCAAATGAACTATTTTTCCCACCTCTAAACTGACACTGGAAACAATGCGCAGCCAGATGACTGTCTTAAAGAAATATTAATAATCTAAATAATTTATAGCTAGGAGGTAGGAACGATTAACTATCTAAAAACCATGTTTCCGACAAATCAAAAATGTTGTAACAGGAATTTTCCTCAATTACGAATTCTTTTTAATCAGTTCCAATACGAGTATAATGCATTTTGAGCGTAAAGTAGTGACACAGCCCTTTTGAGGAATTATCATTGTTTATAGCATTGTTTTTGTTCTTAGACCGAGACGATATTTGGTTTATGCCTGTAAAAGTCTTACTGCTTCTCAAACCACGACCTGAATGGTGTTTGTTCCTGACTCTTGACTACTTCCTATGCCATACATACTATTCCCTTAAAAAGGAGAAGATTTTACTTAGAGGATTTTTGGACAGGTCCTCATAGGTGAGAGTAAATCCATCTAGAATCTGTCTTCTCGATCTGCCTACTTTCATCACAATAACAAACAATGTGTGCAGTAATTTCAGATGTGGTGTCCCAGAATCGACATGCATCTAGTGATTTTATAGTGATAATATCCTGACATATATCCCATTACAATCCTTGCGCTATACCTGTTCAAAGAAAGGAATTCTGACGCTCTCTTACTGGAGAAAATCAGGAATAGTTTTTTACTGTCTAAGTACTGAGAGTAAGTTTTAAAGTTCTTCCACCTGAAGATTTAAAATACACTCCGTAATGAAGCCTTTACCTATGCCACATAATGGTTCCGGGCCAAACAGTTGTAAGTTGGCTCCCCGCTTAGCCTGCTACCATATCTGGAGTATAGATGCCTTGCTTCTCCCTGTTCATAGGAACGTCACCTCAGAATATCACACTCCCATACAAAAGTATTTAAACTATGTGTTCACGAATATTAGCCGAAAACTTCAGAGCGTTTCGTGCTAGAAATTTCTAATTTATCATACGTTAATTTTTCAAATTGACGTGAAATGAATATAATGGAAATCAAGTAAGTCCTTGATGTAATTTACATACTAATGTACTTGAAAAAGTTGTGCATTTAAATTTCAACAACAACTGCAGCTCAAGAAATTCATCGACCAGCTAAAAGAAATTTTATATGATTTCGTTTCGAGCAAAAAGTAAGGTTGAGTTCGTTACTACGCGAAATCCCTTGAATTCTTCAAATTGTATCAATCCAAAGTCCTTAAATCAAGTGGTTTCAAAGGGAACCAATTAAATGAAAGGTTTTTTAATTCTATTCATTGCATTTTTTCATAAGTTTAAAGCACGACTAAAACAAGAAAAGTTAAGTTACTCCTTCCAGTAGCTACCATAGAAAAGTTCTTAAAAAATCTGTGATTACACTCATCTAAACCCGCGACAGCTAGAGACCATGTTGAGCGATAAAGTTGAAACCTTACATTATTCAGTTTGGTTGGTTGGTTGGTTTAAGTGGCAGCCCTGTCCCCAGACAGAGCTCAATTAGGTCAAAGGCCGTTTCGGAACTACAAACTCGTGTTAAACGCGGATGTTGGGGGTTGTTGTGACTGGGATTATTCAGTTTAGGGCAAAAAGAGATTTGGATAATTCTCATTGGATTAGCTGAAATTTTTAAGTTCTTGAACTGAAAGCATGAGCAATAGTCTTCATAAAACAACGACAAACAGAAGTTTAGTATTTCGTTTCCATTTTGAACTAAAGATTTGAACATAATAAGGTCACTACTAAAGGATTTAGCACAAAATACCATTAGAGCTACCAGACAGTACTTGATTATTTATAGAGAACTTTTCTGTTCTCGTAGAGCGTATTAGAGCCAACAACAGTATGTACGTTAGTATGTACGCTGCCAAACCTGGCCCGATTCCTTTAAAACTGACTAGACTGTACGCTATTTTTATTAAAGGTAGTCCTCCCAAGTCAAGTTCGGTATCCTTAGGAACAAACATTCTGCTTCCCATCACATAGATCGGAGGTTTGAATTCTACTCATGACATAGTCCTACGTAGAGATGGGTCGTTCAGGAGTGAACTGTTCGAAAAGAACAGACGAAACGAAGGATCGATGGAACGAAGAGTTCCGCAACTACTTCACTAAACTCTACTGACCTTTTTCCTTTTTTTTTGGTCCTCATCTTTTAGATCTATTGACGAAATGAAGGAAAGATGAAACAAAGAGTTCCGCAACTACTTCTTCACTGAACTCTACTGACCTTTTTTCTTTTTTTTGGTCCTCATCTTCTAAATCTACTGACGAAATGAAGGAACGATGGAACGAAGAGTTCCGGAACTACTTCACTGAACTCTACTGACCTTTTTTAATTTTTTTTATGGTCCTCATCTTCTACATCTACTGACGAAATGAAGGAACGATGGAACGAAGAGTTCCGGAACTACTTCACTGAACTCGTTCCTTAAAGTGAGTGACTCGGAGTGAAGTACTTCACTGAAGGGAACTGCTTTGCCCATCTCAAGTCCTACGCTTTTTCTATTCCGGTTTTTCCTTGCTTTCCAACAATATCCGTTCCAAAAAATCCCAATCAGAAGGCCAGGGCTGTCGCGCCATTGATGATGATGAAAAAATTCCAATTATATTTTCATACCCCTCTCTCTAGGGTTAAGCGATAAGCTAACAATCTATCACCGAAAAAGACTGTGTTCTGCTGCTACTGCTCAAAATTCGTCGAAGGAGTGATTGTATTGTGTCCGAAATTCGAACAGAGAAATATAAACGAAGAGGACAAGGCCCGATTTAGGCTGTCGCGCCATAGATGAAATCGCAGCCTACATTTTGGTCAGAACAAGAAATTGTACATACTGCCTAAAAGCAGATTCGTGCTAACGGGGCAGTGAAACCCCATGTTTTTTAGAACATCTGTGTGGTAGCAAGCGCACTATTGCGCGCTTGTTACCTTCTTTTGTTCCCATTAATCGTTCGAGTAGATCCAGTATGCTTTAGAGAACAATGCAATTTTATTTTTGGATGATCTATGGACTTGTACCCCAGATTTTTTTCACTTTGTGAAGGTGTACTAACAATCAATGTCAGATTCAGTTCTCAAGAGTGATCAAGGATCAAGGTGAAGTTCAAAGCATTTTAAACTGCGCGACACTTAAATTTGAGATCTCTTTGCCTTATGAGCATAAAAAAGACGGTTTCTTCTATATTAATTCCGAGATTGCCACCATTTTTGGTCAAATTCCTTAAGGTAAAATCCTACTATCGGTATGTGAGGATGGCAAGGCGAAGGGTAGAACATCGGAGCCGACAATACGTCGGAGGTCAACTTTAAAAACAGAAGAACATTAACCTGAACCGTCTGCAGGTAAAACCAGAGGGAGGAATTGACCGTTTACCTCGTAGAGATCCGTACGTAACCAAGGTCGGAAGGAGTACACTTGGGGTAGTTAGGGAGCCTATTAGCATCTTTATTTGCTTATTAGGAAGGGTGGAACATGAGTTCCACTAAACTCACTTTAGGGTTTCGTAAGAAATCGACTACTTCTGGAATGACACCTTACAATTTTTAACGTTTGCTGCGCAAAAAATTATTAACATATAGGTCTTAGTCAGGCAAAAGCGCTTGGACAATAGATGAAGGCAACCAAGGAACTCATTGACCGGAACCTAACGCACAGTATAAATTTCGTCAAAGAGAAAAATGGACTATGCTTTAACTGGTTACCTTCATGATATTAGCTCCATCCTTTAGTGAGAATTTTATATTAACATAACCACTTTCTATCCGTTGTCCTTTCGATAAATCTGTTCGAATGCTATTGAAGCCTCCTTTAATATCTCGAAACCACTCCTGGTTGTATTCCATCCCTACTATTTAAAGATTTTCCACCGTTGAGACGCCTTTTTCAAAGATTTCCCCTTAATCTAGGAATGCGAATCATCTCAAATAAAATACTAATCCTGATGACTAGTGGTTCTTTTTTCCTTGGACGTGGCTTGGTTTACCGGGCTTTAGAATAATAGTAGCCATGATCTCACGCCACAACGTAGGAATGTACTTCTAAAGATTATCCCAAGGACCAACCATCTGATCCTTTGAGTTGATGGGTGAAAGGGGCATAAATTACCTTTTTTAGAGCGATCCTGTGATCTACGATAGCATATCCATAGCCTAAAAGAAATTATGAAGTTCCGACATGTATAGACCGTGCAATGCCTTTCCAAAATTCAAAACAGGAATTCAGTATTTCATCTAGAAAAGTGCCACATGGTTCGCTACGGCCTTTAGTAAGTGTGCTATACGTAATATAGTAAATAAGGACCCAAGCAGTGAAGTAACCTTTTTTTAAATCGTTTAATTCCCATAAATTCAATTTCTTGCCAAAAAAAAGAAACTAAATTGAGATATTTTCGGCTCACCTAAAAGGACTCAGCACAGTCATAAACCCATAAGAATAAATAAGATATCGATTAGTGTCCCGAACTGCGGTCAGGACTAAATAAATTAAATAGGGGACAATTCCGTGAACTCTTCGCCCATGACAATACCGTGGCGCCATCTAACTTCTGGAACAGTTTCGTCCAACTAATTACAGACTTTTCGGAGAAACAACAATTTTATCTGTTGTTTTCGTGTTTCCAAAAAGTTTTGCCATCTTTCGTTCGAAACGAACGACTGTTAGTTTGCGTGCAACACGTGACACGTCCCATCTAAAGTGCTCTGTCAATAGCAAAGAAAAAATTTCGAAACAAAAAGCTCATTTAAGGACACTTTGAAAGTATTCTCTGTTTCGCAGTTGCTCCCCCCGCCCCCGCCGTTAGATGGCGTAACAAAACGTTAAAAAGAAGTACGAAAGCGTACAATAAAGTTGCACTCTTGTGTCGTAATCAAAAATCCTCGAGGACTATCACGTTATGTAGTCAGTACCAGGACCTTCCAATGTACCGTCCTTTACGAGACTTACTCTTCGCATGTTCCCAGAATTCAGTTAAGAACTTTCGGGTAAATACTTCATGTCCTGCATATTCTAATATCCTTCCTTTTATATGCGAATCCTAGAAGTCCAGACTGACGCCAAGGATTCGTCTCGATTGTACCGAAACTCCAATGGAACCACCACACAAATTAAAATCTCTACAGCGGGTGAATGGAAAAAGTTTTTTATTTCTGCGGCCCGTCCAATTTGTAATTTAAATTTCGTCCCGGAACTGCGATGAACAGATCCTTGTACTTAATCTGGACGCATTTTCGGGAATGCTTTTGTCGATTTAATAAAATGATGTCGGTTGTATAAATTAAAAATTCCTCTGTTTAGGACTAAAGATAGAAAAGGAATTTTAACAATTCTGGAAAAGATAAAATACGGTTAGACAATATTTTAATAATGCCTGGTGCCTTTATTCGTCCCGGTAATTTTTTCGACATTTTTTCGAAGAAAAAAGAAGGATTCATCACTGTCATGGGCTTCTTCATCAAACAAATTAAAGGGCGAAGTGTTCTTTTGGAAAGGCGGAAAAAACCGAAAAACTAGGAAGGGGAGATACAAACAAAAATTGCTGAAGCAAAAAAATGTTTTTAAAATATTTGAAATATCCTGAACAATGGAATTAAAGGTCGCGCCTCTGAATACATCGTTTGTCATTTAGACTCCCCTAAATCCGTTCCGGAACAGGCAGGATATATTATTCTACCACTCCTCTGGAATGGAGGAAAAAGAAGAAATCCCAAGGAGTCCAGCGTTATGACGGATTATGGATTGAATCCTTCAGTGGAAATAGCATTACTGATCAAATGATAAGAAGTATTGTAACGACGCCACTATGAAACAAATGAGACGCCACCACTGTAACGAGGAAAACTGAAATATTCCCCCACCTGCGACACCAACTTTTATAATTTTTCGTATAAAACGTGACGACTAGAAGTCGCACGCGCAGAAGTTCATATGTTATCAAACACCCTGGATGTCTATTAGTTCAAATAAATTAAAATTACTTCACTTTGATTTTCTATTGTTTTTTTATATCACGTGGTGTTATAGTATAAAATAATGTCGAGGCGAGAAAACTTTTTGGAAATTTTGGCATATTGCTTCTAACTCTCTTAAAAAAAGCCATTGAAATAAGTTACAATAAGGGAACTTGTTAAGATCTCCAGCCAGTGGCGGTCATAGGAGGGGGACCATGGGGGCCAAGGGCCCCCCCCCCTAACAAATTCGTAACCCGTGATTACTTTATCCCGTCTGCTTTAAACAAAAATTATATGAGACTATAAGATTAATAGATACACTTAAAACATACTGCAGTCACGATCGGCTGCAAGCCAATCGTATAATACTCTAGATGAATACTGAACTCCGATTTATATTGTAGTTGGGGATAAAGTAGAATTACGTGTGTGCATGTTGTATGTCCTTTCTTAAGGACTGCCATTAGATTGCTACTCAAAACTAAAAGACAATATTCATTGTTTAATTTCACATCTTTAACTGGGTAATTCATCGAAAAAAAATGTCCCTTTTGAAGGACTTTCACATGGGAGGTGTAGGAAGGACTCACTCGATTTCTTACATATTTATCCTTTTCCTTAGAACCATTTAAAAATGAACGAGTACAAAATTTCAAATTCGTAGCTTAAACCCTTCTGAAGTTATCGGCCAATATTCATAAACACGTGATTTAAGGACATTTTGTATGGCAGCTACCTGAACGAGTAAAAGGATTTCGCTGACTAGTAAAGTCAAACTTTCTTTTCACTCAAAACTAACTTGTAAAAAATTTTGAATTCGTAGCTAAAAGATTACTTGAGTTATAGTGAGTTTCGTAAATTAAGTGAATACATTTTGACAGGATATTTGTATGGCAGCTACACGAAGGACTAACAGGATTTTCTTCATAATCATATATTTAGCTCCAACTATTGGAAAAATAACACATACAAAATTTCAATGTCGTAGCTGAAACCCTTTTGAAGTTATCGACCAATATTCATGAGCACGTGTTTTAAGGACATTTTGTATGGCAGCTACCCGAAGGAATAGGACGATTTTGCCCGTTAACGAACTTAGCCTTACAAATTCAACCAAACATCCAGATTCAAAATTTCAAGATCCTAGGTGAAGGCGTTCTTGAGTTATCGTGCTAACGGACAGACGGACGGACGGACGGACGGACGTCAGACGGATTTGAGGTTTTTGGGCACAAATAAACAAAAAATAATATATAACTTTTTTTCGTCCGAGGCTTAGTTCTATGCGTTACAAACTTTTGGGCTGGATTAAACTTATAATACTCTATATGATTTCATCTAGAGTATAAAAAGTATAATGCACTTAATAAAGTATAATGCAATTAAATCGGATTCCACCTTATGTCTTTCTTTAATCCTTATTTTGTCTTTGTCTCCTGATTAAAAAGAAGACTGTGTCTAATTAAAAATATTTCAATCGAAAAGTAATAAAATTTCGAATATAAATATATATAATCAATCGTTGGGTTGTGATGTATTCTGTTAAGGAAGTAGCTTTTACTGTTTGAAACTAATTTTGAAAAATTTGGATTTGGATTATGCTTGGACAATTGTCATTATGTGCGTCCTAATCCTAGATTAAAACGTAAGTTGTGGCAAATGCAGCGAAACACAATATCATTGCTGTCCAGGTCGTTTTGAGTGGATTTTGAACTATGTTTTCAAAAAACCTGTTCACCAGAGCAGATAAAAAACTTATTCAAATTTATCGGTAATCCAGTAATCTTAATAGTTTTGTCGAAATCACGAAAGAAATCAGCTATAAGAACTTAATTATGAATATTTACAGGAACTAACGTAAATACGTTTTTAGTTTCATGGCGATAATATATGGGGAATACGTGCCTCAAGAACCTTAAAGAAACCAAAATTGTATAAGATTCCGGAAACTCCCAAAATATCGACATAGGGCCTAGTATAGTATCATTCTGTGGGTGATTGGAACTCTAAATATTTATGGGTGGTGTACCATCGAAAATGCCATCTAGTGCCTAACTTCAGCAATTGAAATTTTTCTTAAAAAATAAATTTTGGAGCATAACTTTGGAACGGTAAACGATACAAAGTCTTTTAGAGGGCTCAATGTTATGAAAAAAAGGAGTCCTTCAGCAAGGACGAAAAAGATGATGTTAATCCGTCAAAGTTCTTGATTTCGTACTTGATGAAGGACTTTCTGAACCGTTTTCTCTTTCTATAATATAATATTGAGCATTAGAAATCAGATCATTTTGCCGACGATACTAACTTCGTATTATTAACCATTATAAAAATACGATCGAAACCGATTGAATATGAAAAACTTAACTTTCTCATTACGACCACTAGATGGTATTTCCGATGGTACATAACCTATATATTTAAAACTACAACCATCCATAGAATAATATTATTTGGCCGTTTTATCAATACATCGGGACCCATTTTTCGGAATCTAAATGTTTTTTTTCTGATCGGGGTGAAACTTAAAACATACATTTTGTACACTAATTAGAATCATTATAAGAGGTACCGCGAAAAAAATCTTTGGGAAAAAAATCCTCAATACAAATAATAGTCACTGAACAGCCCTCAAACTATCTGTCACCACAACTACCTGTATAAAATATTACAAAATTTCAAATTGCATGATAATGCAAGCTTTCGACTCTTGTTCATTCAATTTAAATTTCCTCGTTTCCAAAGGTTAACTCTTACAAAATAAATTAAAAATGTTATCATCAGAGTCGTTGTCAAACAAATGTTTTCAGAGCGTTGTAAACGCTTTTGGAGATTTCAAAATCTACTTGCCAAAATCTTGCGATGTAAATCAGGTATAAGATACTGCTTATGAAGTTATTATAATTGAAAATAGTTTTAGAGAATTTCCGAGTTTGGTTTTTTTAAATTTTTGAATTAAGAGAGTAGGTTAGGTTAGGTTATGGTGGCAGTCATCTTAACTAATAAATAACATTGACATAAAATATTTCTTTCGTAGATTTTAAGTATTGTAGGATAACTTAATATTTGAGGTGATCACTTCTTCGTCGGGCCTGAAGTCTTTAGATTATGAGATATAGGGTTCGGATTTTAATGCCCAATATTGAGTTTCATTAAATATGAATGATAGTAGAACCAATAAGAATTAAATACACTACTTTTCTAGTGGTCTCAAAAAACAGCTAATTTACATCCAAAGATTTCAAACTGGATTTTGCGAAATCTCGAAATTTTCTCATACAAGTAAGAGATCTTGAAGTCTGTTTGGGCTTCTAAATTTTGCCGAAATCGAGATCGACATCGACTTCTACCGAAATCGAAAATTATGTTCACCAAGCCTTGAAATCAATTAATTTTATTTTGTAGCTCCTACCCGTGCTATTCAATTTTCCATTGCTTAAGGACTTACAATCATACAACACAGGTTCAAATTTTTAATATCATACAATCAGTTGATAAATTGAGCGATGTTAAAGAAATCCCTTCAGAGCAATGTTAATACTTTTTAATATTCTGAAATTCCTTCATCCACGCTGCATTAACGGGTAGCTACCTCACCTATTTTCTCTACAGTATCTACTGAACTTCAATGGCCAAGCAATATGACCGCCACTGTCTCCAGCAGCCTAAAGAAGATTGAATCTAATATAACGTTTGTTGTTCAATTTATGTATTAGAGACTTTTATTTAATAATTTCTGGATAATTTCCATTGTTTTTTCGTGAAAATGAATGCTTTATTAAAAAAAAAAATAGTGAAGAAGATGTAATTGAAAGTATTATCCATCGTTAGCGACTACTTTATCCCATCTCTCTGGCAGCATACGAATACCATTGTCGAAAGAACGACTCACCTTTTGATGTTTCCATGAATCGAGTCATTTTTTGGCATCTTTATAAGAATGGAAGTGCTGCTCAGCCAGACCATGAGTCATCAATCGAAACAAGTGGTAATCGGAAGTGGCAATGGTAGCGTTTACGTGCGGACCAGACTAGTCTAAATTAGAGATAGGCAAAGCAGTTCCTTTCAGTGAAGTATTTCACTCCGAGTCACTCACTTTAAGGAACGAGTTCCGTGAAGTACTTCCATGGAACTCTTCGTTCCATCGTTCCTTCGTTTTCGTTCCAACGTTCAGTAGTCACTAGACACTTCAATTGAAGTGTTCACTCACTCGATGGAACTCTTCGTTCCTTAGTTCCGTAGTCACTAGTCACTTCAATTGAAGCTTTCACGCAATCAAGTGTTCGCTCACTCTATCTCTTCTAACATCCGTTTAGTAGCCACCGGTGGGCTAGTGTGTGTGATGTGGTGGTGTGTTCTCTAAATAGCCGCTCACTTAATCACACACTAGTCAGATAGAAGTTCGTAGGGCTGGTGTGTGTGGATTTTCTCCAGCCGGTAGTAGTTTTTCTTGTGGGTTGGAAAATAGGAGGTAGAGCGGTGTATACATGAATATTTACATTTACTCTTTCTTTTTTCTTACGATAGAATATAGAATGCCGTGGTATTCTTCGCACCACGTCGCGTATGCCATACATAATTACATTGAAGACAACAGCACTGTTTATAATCAGTGATGCCAATTTGGTGCTTTCAGTGTTCAATTTGGTACTCAAAATTTCGTCTCAGCGGACAAAAATTAGTTTTACCACTTGCGCGTTATTTGATTATTCCTGGGATTGATATATATATAGTTTTTAATTTTTTTGTCACATGTAGCATGGAACTGCAGTTCACCATAATGAGTGAGTTACTTCACTCACTCATTTCAATGAAGTTTTTTTTTTGGAACAGTTCACACGTGAACGACCCATCTCTAGTCTAAATAGACCAAAAAACCAGATTGGTCATACTTATAAACCTTAATCAAACCAGTTGATTTAGACTTGTTTCGGTCTTGATTTTGATACGAACCAAATGAAATCAAACTAGTCTAGTACTGTGAAAAGCGCACATAAATGTACCAAACCGGTCTATTTAAACTGGTCTGCTCCGCACTTAAACGCGACCAATGCCCGGTGAATACGGCGGGTGGGGTAGGACATCCTATTTGAACATTTCAAAGTAGATTTTGACCGGTTTTACAACATATGACCAAACATTGTCATGTTGCAAAATTACTTTCTCGTGTCTCTCCTCGTATTACAACCGTTTTTCCTTTAATGCTCGGCTCAAACGCATCCATTGTAGTAGATAGCGATATCTCGTGATGGTTTCGTTAGGTTTAAGGAGCTCATATTACACTACACAAAATACAGAGCACGAGTTTGAAACCGTGGATATTTGGCTCTGCCGTCGATTTTAGTGCATAGCCTGGCTTACTCCACGATTTTCTATGCTTCGGGTTATCGTAGTGTATCCCTTTTTCATCACGATACAAAAAAACCTTTCCTTTTCTGCAGTTGAAGTAACCAAAAAATTCCTAGTAAATATTTTTCATTATCACATCGGTTGCATAATCCGTTTATCCTACTGTTTCCATTCCAACACCCAAAAGAAAAAAATGTAACAACCATACCGTATCCATATCACTCTCCTACCTATTTTATTTTTAAGATAAAGTGATTTAGTGATAATGCAGTGCTTTAATACCGGAATCTCCCTTAAACCTACTTAACTACTTTATTGTGTATTAGAAACAACAAGAACCCTAAGACTGTACCCTGTGGGACTCCAAATTTTAGATACTCTAGATTGTAGATTGTAGATGGTGGAAAATCCCGATTCAATGAGGACACAGCGAGCCTATTGTGTCCCTTATTATAACTCACTTAGGACGGTTACATCAATAAATTTTAATATGCTCTTAAGTAGTTAGACATGAGTTCCAATGGTGTTAGGAAATAATGTCCAAGAAATCTGAGTCTTCTGTACGCAAGTTTTTCGCAATGGCATAGAACTTGCTCTGCAGTTTCCTCTTCTTCTTCACACAATCTGCAAATATCGCCTGGAACCAGTCCAATCGTATGCAGATGCTTTTTAAGCTTACAGTTTCCTGTAAATAGCGCGATCAAGCGCCGAACCTGATTTCGGCTGAATTTGAGCAATTCGGAGGTTCGTTTCTTGGAGTGACCTTCCAAGAACAGTTTGGACTGTCTGCACCTCGCCGTTCCTGTCCCGTGGAGGTCAACTTGGAAGTTAATCGAGTACAACAGTCTTTCTTTCGCCGCAGCTGCTCCCTTTTTCGCTAACTGGTCCGCAGACTCATTGCCTACAATATCACTGTGTCCAGGAACTAGTATGACTGTATTTGAGTTCGCTAGTTTTTTAAGTTCTTGTAAGCAGTCCCGCACTAAGTGGGATCTAAAGAAAAATGATTAAAGAGCAAGTAATGCTGCTCTGCTGTCAGATCGAATGTAGATCTTGTGACTCTTGTATCCTCTTCTCATGTTTTCCCTGATGCATAGTTCAATTGCATGAATTTCTTCTTTGAAGAACGTATTTGACTTGTCGAGGCTGGCATATATGTCAACCCTTGGTCTGTGTCCACATACTCCAGCTCCAACTCCAACTCCCTCATTTCCCTTGGAGCCATCTGTATACCAGATAAGTGCTCCCTTTTCAAATTCAGGCACATGTGCTTCCCAGTCCTTACGGGGTGGGAGCACTACTTCGAATGGTATTTCAAAGTTGTATCTTGGTATGATATTATCCGAAAGCGAAATTTCGGGTCGCTCTCTAGCTCTCGCACAAGGTCTCTGTGGACTATTTTCTTTGTCTCCGTATCCTCAGAAGAAAGAAGTCGGTATGTCAATAGATTGGCTTCTTTTTGTACATACCGGTGTAAAGGTGAAAGATTTAAAATCACATCGAGTGCTGCAGTAGGAGTGGTTCGCATTGCCCCAGAGATAGTTGTACAGGCCAACCTTTGCAGTTTACTTAGCTGGGTGTGTGCAGTGATCTATAAGGTTTTGCGCCACCATACAGATGACGCATAAGTAATCACTGGTCTGACTATTGCCGTATACATCCAATGAACAATATTGGGTTTTAAACCCCAAGTCTTACCAAGAAGGCTCCTTCAGATCCAAAGAGAGATCCTAGCTTTCTAAGTAGTGCGTTTAATGTGCACATTCCAGTTCATCTTAGCATCCAAGGTTACCCCCAGATATTTGACCTCACTGGAAAATTCGATCCTTTCACTGGAAAGCATTGGGCATTTGAGCTTGCTCCGGTTCTTCCTATTCATGAAAGCAACGATAGTCATCATTTTTGGGTTGACGCTTAACCCAGTTTCTGTACACCACAGTGCGACCATGTCTAGTCCTCTCTGCAGTATGTTTGAGATGGTGTCTTCAAACTTGCCTCGTACTTGGATGGTTATGTCGTCGGCGTAATCTATAACATCTATACCAGATGTGCTGAGTCTGGTTAGTAGTTTATCGACCGCAATTGACCACAGTAATGGTGATAGCACCCCTCCCTGCGGGAAACCTTTTGAGACCGTGATTGTAAGTGTTTCATTTGCTAGTGAGGACATTACAACTCGTTTTGCTAGCACCTTATCCAACTGCAGGTTTTGGCATCTATGCCCTGCTCCTGGATAGAATTGTAAATGTATTGGTAAGAGGTGTTATCAAAGGATTCCTCTACATCCAGAAACGCCGATTGAAAGTAACTCATTAATAAGGAAGTACGTTCCTTGGAAGGATCAATCAATCACTTAAAGAACAGTGCCATTATTACGATCTTCAGTTAAATGACACGTACAGTGTTAATAAATGTTCCAGTTAGAACGTAACTGAACGCCGTAAGAATGGTCCTAAAAGAACCATCAAATCTTTTTCTCCAACAATTTAAAATTCTTCGAGTTCGTTTAAGAATCCCATCAAACAACGTAGAGAAAGAAATCCAATCAATAATGTCCGGTGAACGAATCGGAACACAATACATGGCTCGGTGTCTTCTTGAAATACTTCACAACTTTTGATGGTTGTTCCACAGAAAATCCTTAACGATGTTTTCTACAATTAAGAAAATCGCTGACTTAAGTTTCTCCAGTCAGTTTTTTTTGGCTTTCTAATCGTTATGCTGACCCATTTTCATTATCACAAAATAGCCCTTAAATCTCCAGCGCCATAAAAAAAGACGCATCGATTATTATCGAGCGATGACATTAAAGGGAAAAATTCCAAGCAAACTTTAAAAGTTCAATAAAATTCAACAATTTTGTAAGGAACGTGATGGAAACAAGGACGAAGGAAATGAAAATCTCACTGCGATTTTTTTGTCGCATGTATTTTATGAAATTGAAGACTAAATGTTCGTTCATTCGAAAGGAAATTTCTTAGCTTAGAATTGCCACCATATCGTCGTCGTTTTCCTCTATGAAACCCATCGCAAAAGTTTCTGATGCGATTAAAGCCTTCAAGAAAAAACGAAAAGTTTTCCAGCAAAACATTCAATTCAACTACGAGCTCCACATCCTCGTCTTCTGTACTCAACACGGACAATCCATTTCCAATTGGAAAGAAAATACCAGGAATCTATAAGGCTAGAATCTTAAAGTGGTTGCATCGTGAATATGGAAGAAGTTCCAGAATAGAAGTGTGTGCAACGTGGATTTCAACCATGGGTCTCAAAATCGTTCAAGAAGACACCAAGTCACAAGGAGTCCCACGTCTTCGTCCTGTGCACTATGTATGGATAGCAAGTACTTATATGCGGGAATGCGAATACAATGGTTCGATTGAAGTGTTCGAGTGTTCCGGGTCTCTGAATGCAAGTAGCTAGTTCGATCTATAAGCTTCGAAGGACGAGAATATTTTCCCTCTAAAGTACTCGTCTGAGTAAGGAGAAATAAGAAAAAACCAAAAAAAAACCAAGAAATTTTGAATCCTTCGCTATCTCGAAAAGAGCTCTTGTGAAATTGGCATGAAAAGCCAACCAGTCTTCCGAAGGTTCTGGCTGATATTCTCGAGTTGTACCAGCAAACGCAAACGACTTCGAGAAAAAGACGAAGGCCTTCGCCTTTTATAGCCTTGTGGCGGCAGCACAAGAGCTTTTAACAGCTTGCTTAATGAAATTTCAGCATTGTCTAGAACGACTAAAACACGCGTGCCAGGTGTAAGACGTTAAACACCTTTGATCCTTAAAATCCGTTGCGAATTGTTAGACTGAACGTCAAGGAGAAGGTGATGGTCGTGGCATACGAACATTTACCATCCTTTGTGGAAATATCCTTCTATACAGAAGAGTTTTAATGGATTTTAATTATGAACATACGGTGAACAACCGGTTGATTTTAAAGAGCTCTTGTCAGAAAAGGAGAATGAAGTGGATCGATATATTCTTGTGAAATTTCTGAATACCACATGCAAAGCTGAATTCTTTTAATTATTTAGCTCCATTTAGTTAAACCGATTTAAATTTGCCTGCTAAATACAGCTTTATGGAAAATTTAAGAATTTCTGTCTCTGTCCTCTATATTTTACTCTCTTTCTGTCCTCTATCTCTCATTCACCGAGTCTCTGTGTCTCTCTGACTCTTTATCTTTATATTTCTATATCTGTCTCCATATCTCTTTTGCTCTCAATCTTCCT
This sequence comes from Beris morrisii, assembly GCA_951812415.1. Lineage (NCBI taxonomy): Eukaryota > Metazoa > Arthropoda > Insecta > Diptera > Stratiomyidae > Beris > Beris morrisii. Next base: position 33,287,406 of record OX638313.1, on the reverse strand, counting down.
ATCTAGATAAATCGCCAGCTCTCTCTCTCTCTTTATTTTACTCTCTTTATCTTTGTATTTCTATATTTACCTATCTCGATATCTCTCTCCCAATCTCTTTTACTCTTTATCTCTCTCTCCATTTCTCTCTCTCTATCTATCTATCTATTTTCTAGTTCACTATCTCTTTACAGCTATATATCTCGTTATCTCGCTATCTGTCTAGATCTCTCTCCAGCTTTCTTTTTGTTGAGCTCTCTATCTCTCCGGCTCTCTGTCTGTTCGACAGTCTGTCACCTTGTCTCTCCATTCCCGCCACTGAGATATATAAATGGAGACCCCATCGGCTGATTTCTCTATACGATATGACAGATAGAAATAGCCGATGAAATTCTACCCTCTCGCTCCTTCTCAAATTCCTAATTTTGAACAACATGGGCAACAACTTAAATAAAATTAAAAACTTTTCAATTTGAATTATCAGTTCTGACAATTCAAATTGTTCGATTTGAAGGTGAGAAGTTACGTTTTGCGTTCAAAATTCATAACGCAACTCACAGTTTATACTTCAATTTTTTTAATAATAAATTTCTTGGGAAATAACAGTTTCAGGAATATTTATAAAAGTTGAGCATGTAATACGTTATTTTCGAATATGGTGCCATACCGATAAGTAAATGGTATAATGTTCGTACTGCAGTACCCAATATTCCCTGTAAAATTTATTCAGCTTATTTGCAATTTTATGAACTCATTTTCATTCAATACCTGGAAAATCCCGATTCAATGCGGACACAACGAGCCTATTGTGATTGTCCTCCCTTATTATAACTCACTCAGGACGGTTATATCAATAAATTTTAATATAAAAATATAAAAGTATTTAACAAATTCAAATTATTTGGTAATTGCCCAATTCGAAATTACACCTAAAAGTTCGGATTTGATTTTTCATGTTGCCTAATCTGATGGTGCTGTCAATGTTTTCCTTCTCGCCTTAATACAGGCAGATACCGTGCTACTAAAGCCCGAAACACAATGCTCCCGTTCCGTCACGACAAGTGAGGTTATGTGATCCGTAAAAGTTGAATTTTGGTCAACTTTTCCGATCCGTTCCGTTACGACCATTGTGTGCATTTACATGGTCAACCCATAAGGTCTACTTTGACAGCTGAACGGAACGGAACGGAACGGAAGCATTGTGTTTCGGGCTTAACTCTTTTCTTCTCAAGATTCATGGCATCCGTGGCTCAATCCTTATTTGTACCCCAGATAACTATCGAAGTTTCTTTAAACTTAAAATGAATTGTATTTTTGAAAGAAACCAAAAGAAATGTTTCAATCAAAAATTATTTTATTTGCATTACCAATTTTAAATCTAATGAGTGTTTAAAATCATATGAATTTTGTTCAATAATGAGGAACATCGGCTTATCATGGACAACTTTTTCGAAATAATGACATTTCAAAAACGTCGGCTATGTGAGATAGCAAATCGAGGTCTCCATAGTATACATCTCAGTGATTCCCGCCTTTTTTCTCTCTAGTTATGCGGCTCTCTATCTCTCCAGCTCTCTGTCTCTCGGTTTCTCTGTCACCTTTTCTCTCAGTCTCTTCCTTTTTTCTTTTCTGACGGTGTAAGGTAGAAGTTTTTTTAGGTTCGGTATATAAAATGCATATTGGATATCAACTAAACAAGGATATTTTAGTACCTCTTCCTACATAACGTTTCAAAACAGTAGTCCTAAGATCAATCCTTGAGGAACTCCATCATTTTATATTCTTTTAAGCTATGACCCGCAGCTTCGTGCGCAGGATATCGTCAAGGAGAGGGTTTTCAAATATGTCGAAATATCTGCTGACGTTCGCAGCTTGGTCTTCAACAATTCTCAAACATTTTCTACGAGATTTGAATCTGATGAATGTGGCAGTTAACCCAGTATGTCACAGTCTCTGCAACAAACGCGCTACCTACAACCTAATCTTACACCCTACACGCACCATCCAGCTTCTTAAAAGTTTTAGTTAGATTTTCCTATAGGTATGCAGCGTGGTTAATTTACAAGTCATAACGAGTATGTTCATGGGTAGTATTCAAGGTAATTCAGTAATCAACTATCGGTTATCGTTAACCAGGAGTGAAAAAGACGACAATATTGTGTATTTTTTTTTATTGTGTACACCGACATGAAATATAAAAGCGGATTTTGTCTCGAGGTGAAAATGTTTTAACTATATGATTAGCCGTGAATGATACTGCAGAACTACCTCGATACTAACTGGTAAAATTCATGCTTGTTTATACGCAGTACAAAGACAACTTCGATGTTTTGGATCTAATATGAACTTTTCCGTTAAACCATACCAACCATTTTGGAAGCTTTCAAATTATCTGTAAAAATGTACATATTTATAAGTGCCGATTCTCCATTCTAAAAAAAGAGCCCTAAACATGCACTATTACCGAATGTTTAGCAGTGTGTGGGTCAGTTTAGCAGTGTATGGGTCGTATTGGTACGCTAGGTAGAAAGACACCACGAAAAGAAAGTTCAACTAAAAGAAAATTCTTTTCCCAATCGCGATTCAAATTTTCTTTTATCCAAGGGAGTCGTTTATAAATGGCTTAGACTTTCTCATATACATACTAAACAAGCTACACTGGAAACCCGCACAACTCGATAATTTTCCATTAAAAAAAACCAAAAACCTCCCAATACCTATCTGGAAAGCGGAGAAAAACATCCGATTGGCCACATTGCAATACCCAATGAGAAAAGCTTGGAAAACCTGCAATAGTCAACATTCTTCTCGAACACATTTCACCTTAAGCCTAGTATCCAGATCGAGTGAAATCAAAAAACACATTCAAAAAAAAACCGAGCGAAATGCTAGTGAACATTTTTTTCGCTTTTATTTCGCTAGCTAGTATCCAGTTCAAGAGAAATTGCCTTTGTTTAAAGTTTATCAAACAGATGGCGCTGAGCAAAGAATCCGCAGCGAAATGAGCGTGCATCGTAGTTTCACGGTGAAATTGTGACGTTTTGTCTCGTTTTGAAGTGTAAACGACAATGGAAAATATTATTGCATGGCCTACTGCATTAGGAAATCCCTTATAGTTTTTTTTATTTTGATGGACCTTCAGTGTTGATTTCCAATGACGAATTAATCATACTGTCGTTCGAAAACCTTTTTCTCCATTCACTCTCGATAGCTTTACCTTCGTCGTCCAATTCATCATCATAATTCGGTGGGAAATACTCGATGTCATTTTCCGACATCAAAAAATTATTATTTTTTGTGTCCTGTCTGGTCCACAAAACATTGTCCTTTTCACGTATTGCCATTTGGAACACATTATACCGAAAGCAAATATTGATCATTTCTTATTTGAAATAAATTGATTTTAAATTTAAAATAAATTGTTTTTTTTATGTTTTATCAAACGACATCTTTCGGTAACGTTCACGAACTAATTTCACAGCGGAATGAGCGCAGTGAGAGGTAAGCGAAATTTCACTTGATCTGGATACTAAACTTTAGCTGTTGTTCTTAATACTTCTCAAATATTCCACATGCAGCACCGAATATGCGTGAAAGCTCTCGACTCAGTACATGCAGTATATAAGCGTGTCTCAAAGCTTGCATGACACACAGTTTCTACTACGGTGAAGCGAGATGACTGTTAGTTATTCGCGAAAGTATTTGTAAAGCGATTTCGATTGGAAGCGGCGATCGAGCAGTGATCAAGCAGTACGTAACATCGGACAACGTTGTCCTTCCTGTCCCCAACAAAAGAACTCATATAAAAGAGGTCATATGAAGAAATATCGCAACGAATTCTTAGTCAGTTGACAGGAATTCGTCCTTGATGATTCCTGTTCCTCTTGAATTTCCATTTCTTGGACTATACACTTGTTCCCTAATAATTACGGACCAAGATTTATTTGAGATAATGATGAATAAAAAAAATAATTTAAAAAGTTAATCATTGAATTGAATTCATTCCCCTGACAATTAAAATCGTTGTTCTGATTTTCATAATTTCTTTACAATTATTATATTTTTTTATATATTTCTTTTTATTAAATTCACCATTTCAAAGGAAGGGAATTGAATTCAAAGTTGGAAGCAGGAAAAAAACCATTAGTATTCCACTTGAATTAATACAAATTGTGTCCTGTAGAAGGAACGTAACATCGTAGATAATTCTACAAAAGACAATTCAACTAATTACTAAAGAAAAGGAGATGCATTGGTACGTTCTGAAAAGGCGCATTAAGGACATATTTCTTAGAGAAATCTCAAGATTTTGAGTATTTTTATAATGACCGATGAGAACTAAGGCACCGATTCTTATCTCGATATCACGGTTCAATTATAGTTAAATACTCCTTTAGAGAAAGATTTGTCATTATTTCTTTAGGTGACTGATTTTTGGAAACATACATTTGAAACTAAATTAAATTTCCCTCTTCATAATATAAAGCCACCAGCACTTCGCTGTGCACATACTGAAGGTAATGATTGTAAAATAATATCCCTTGCGTTTGAATCGTCCTTGCAATAATTAAATTCTCCAATTAAAATTAATAAAGCCATTGTTCGGAAAAGATGAAACAATTTTTGGTATTTCGATTCAGATCTTATTGATTTCTGTCAAGAAAAATTTTTATATTCTTACAAACTAAATTATTGCTTTATTTTTAACATATTCCACATTTCTGTTGTAGTCAGTAATCTAAATCTCCGTAGATCATACATTTGAAATAAAAAAAAAAGTTCTCACCCAATTTGTTTTTCTTCACTATCAAATTTCAACGCTTTAAACTTAACTGCCACTCAAGGGAAATAGTTTTCATGTTTCCAAGTATACGTAGAACGTTGCTTCATGCGTCTATTACAATCATAGGAATTGAAAAGAATAATCTGATCACAATCTGGGCGAAACCTTACTATTTTTTGGGTCAAGTCCGGGAAGCGGCGAAAGTCGTGGTGCGACAGAAGTTCTTTAAACACTGCCACACTTTACACGTGCACTACGTTCTTGCGTGTAAGTTTGAGATATGGTTAAAGTCGGAATCTGACATCGGTTGTGTCGAGACAAGCAAGGTTTTTGAAAAGTCGGTTTTGTCACTAGAATAGCTCGTTGTAAGACAACACTTTCTACAGTAATCAGTGGTTCTTTATACAAAAGTTGAAATAAAAAACTGCTTATAAAATGAAAAATATCGAAAAATCGATTCCAAACCTTTAATTGTATGAAAAGGCCTGTTATAAGTCTCAAATTTCGCCACGTATTCGTGTAAACGTATACAACACTTTTAAGCTTGTCTTACACTGTATGCCAAATATTCGACCAAAAAAATTTTACCGAATTTATTTCTTTATTTATTATTCAAATTCATCAAATACTGATTACTTATAACAAAAATACAAAATATAAAATAATAAGAAAAAATAAATACAAAAAATCTGCCAACAGTCTGGGCGCAACTTTATTATTTTTTGGGAAGAACTTCGGAACGAGTTTAATTCTGAGATGCGGTGTAGTTTACTATGTGACTGAAAACCTAAAAAAAGTTCAAAAAGCGGTTAGAATGGGGTCGCGATAGAATACTTACGCCGCTGCCTCATATAACATATGAATTACATAATTGGGTCATACTCCGGGACGAGGTCTAGTCCTAGTATAATATCAGTTGTTACGCCACTAGAAGGTTTTTCGTGCTTTGGTTTTGGGCCATTACATGAAATAGGAAATGCGTTTGAAGACGATTATATAAAAAGTCTATGGAAGTGCAAACCAATCTAATATCTCATCAATCCTGAGAAATATGTCGAAAGCCTTACGTCCTATTGAAGTTGAATAACAAACATCCTGAAATCAACGTTTTGACGATTATGTAGGAAGCCTTAGGAAGTAAAAATGAATTCGATATCTCATTAGAACTAGAAATATGTAAGAATTTGTGAAAACATATGCAACCCCCTGGCACCCACTTTGGGGTTGAATATCCAAAAATCCTGAAATGGGTTTTTAGATATATATAAAGAAAGCCCGAGGAAGTGAAAACCAATCCGATGTCTTATCACTCCTAAGAGATATGACGGAATTCGAGAAAACGTGTTCAACCCGTTTTTACCTTGAAAAACCTTGAAAACAAGTTTTAGGTTATTATTAAATAAGCCCGTGGAAGCGAAAAGTTATTCGATATCTAATCAGACCTGAGGGATACGGCTGAATTCGTGAAAATGTATACATCCCCTTTACACCACCTTGGGGGTCCAATTTTAAAAAATCCTGAAAACACCTTCTAGGTATTTATATGAAGAACCCGTAGAAAAAAAAAGAATTCAATATTTGGTAAGACCTAATAGATATGATGAAAATCGTGAACATATATTCATTCCATTTTCACTGATCATTTTTATTGCCCCACTTCCGAACGCCAATAGATATTTGAATTTTTTTATAATCACAATTACTTTTCTAGTTGATTTACATATACGTACCGAATTTCAACTTTCTAGCATAAGCTACTACTACAGTTCTATCTAAATACCAAGTTTCAGCTTTATATTGTTATACGTTCTCGAGATATAAAAATTGGAACTTTTTACTTTTCACCCTCACCCACCCTTACCTTCTACACCCTCATCCATGACAATTCTTTTTCTGGTAAAAATTTGAAGCATCTATCTTACACCGTTCTTGAGATATAAGACGTGATTTTTTAGAAAAATTCTTATACCCTCCACTTCCCTGCTCCACCGCCCCCTTAAAAAATTTTACTTTAAGCAAACCTTATTTGTCAACATTTATACAAAAACCAAATTTTATTTTTCTAGTACAATGCGTTCGTGAGATATCGTAATCTAAAGTTTTTCACCCCCCACCCCCGCACGTCACTGCCCCCTCTCAAAAATTTGTTTCGCATCTATTCTCCTAGTATACCCACAGATGTTCATTAAGTTTTAATTTCGTGACATTAACCGATTAAACGATATGGATTTTAGAATGTCTCGATCTCGGCTTTCGAGCATTTCGGACACATTATTATTCCCCCCACTCCCACACCCCTTTACCCATATTATCATTTTTTTTTGCAAATGGGTCCACTATCAAAGCTCTATATAAATTCCAAGTTTCAGCCTCCTAGCCTATGCGGTTACTGAGATCTAGAAACCAAAATTTTTCGTCCAAAACGCTTCCCCCACCTCCCCCCTCACACCCCAACCACTCAAAAGGTGGTCACTTGAAGGGGTCTGCTCAGTCTACCAACAAAAAAAATTCAACTTAATAGCTCAAAGAATTTGAGAGCTATAAGCTTTCAAACGTTTTGCGTACGGTGGACGGCGTACGGCGTACGGTGGACGGCGGACGGCGTACGGCGCACAGACGGACTGAAATTTTTTTTTGGCTTTTTGGTGTCTATTAGTCATGAAACGTGGAAAAAAAATGTTCAGGGTACCAAATTTTTTTTTTTTTAAAATCGATAACAATACTTTATTATTAAAATAATAAAGTAAAATACATCATTATATCCGTACACTCATAAATGCCTAAATATAATATTACATTATTTATTTGATAAAGCCAATTTTAACTGTTGAATAGAAATGTTAAAGTCAATTTGACTGTAATTATAATTAAAAATGCGTGAAAGATATGTGATTGTTTCATGTTGGCCGTAATTTGTCCGATGGTGAGGAATATCCAGCAACACATAATTTCTCAAGAATCGAAATGGAACGTTGAAAGTTACGGCTTCCAGCAATGACGGGGAGTTAATATCACCAGAAATTACCTTGAAAGCAAGAACAGCTCTAAGGACATCTCGTCTATCAACCAACGACTCCATCGGCAGGAGCTGAAGACGCTCATGGTAAGGAGGCAGATGCAGTGGATCATGCCAAGGAAGGCCTTTAAGTGCGAATCGAAATAATCTTCTCTGAACCGACTCAATTCTATTTTTATGAACCTCGTAGTATGAAGCCCATACCGGGCAGGCATATTCCAAAATAGAACGGACGAAAGTGCAGTACAACATTGTTTTAATATGCGGATCATTGAAATCCTTGCACAATCTTCACACAAAGCCCCAGATGGAGTTAGCCTTACCGACAACATAATCAATATGGTGATTAAAAGTAACTTCGTTATTAAAATATACCCCTGAATCGTTCACTTTGTCAGTTCTATATAATGGGTTTCCTTCTAAACTATAATCAAATGTAACTGGAGTTTTCTTTCTGGAGAATGATATAGTGATACACTTACTAATATTCAAAGGCATACAATTTAGTGTACACCAGTCATAAAACCGTTGCAAGTCACTCTGAAGAAGAGAACAATCAACCGCATTGGTTACATTACGAAAAATCTTTGCATCGTCAGCATACCTTAAAATTTTAGAGTGGGAGAGAACCGAACTCACGTCATTAATGAAGAGGATAAATGAAAGCGGACCCAAATGGCTCCTCTGAGGTACTCCAAAAGTATTTTATAAATCGAATGAAAGGGCTCCACGAAAAAACACCTTTTGAGTGCGATTAAGTAGATAGAACTGATCCAATAAATAAACGAGACTGGATGGAAAACCCAGTAATTGTAGCTTATAAGTCAGGATGGAACGATTCATTTTGTCGAACGCCTTGCTGAAATCAGTGTAAATGCAGTCCACCTTCAATCGCTTTAATGGTAAAATTAGCAAATTCCATTCAATTTGTGGTAGTAGACCTACCCTTAGTAAATCCATGTTGGGATGGACTTATGATTGATTTGCAATGAAAATTCATTACATCACAAACAATAGCCTCGAAAACCTTCGAAATACAAGAAAGGTTGGCGACAGGCCGATAATTTCGTACATTCATTCTCTTACCTTTCTTAAATAACAGGCTTAATAGTAGAATATTTCCATGAACTGGGAAATACCCCTGAACGAAGGGAAGAATTGAATAAATAGCACAAGGGTGCTACTAGGGAAGAGCTGCATCGTTTTAGAACGCTTGGAGGGATGCCGTCTGGACCAACAGAAAAACTATCTGCAATATTCGAGATAAATTTCAAAACAGTAGCTTCGTCTATATACAGATTCTTCATCTCCAATGAAGTAGAAGGAAACTTTGTCAAGTGTTTATGATCCTTAAAACTACTATCACAGTTAGAAGAAGTGAAAGCAGCACGAAAGTAGTTCCCGAAGAAGTTGCTAATGACTAAAGGGTCATCGCTGACCACATCATCAAAAGACATAGAAGCGGTGTATCCGTCGGAATTCTTTTTTGATTTGACGAAATCCCAGAACCGCTTAGGTTTGTCCCTAATCGATAATTTAACATTATTGACGTTCGAGGTATACCGTATACGCCGCACTAGACCGGCTAATAAACAGGTCGCGTAAGGTTGAATGGGAAACGTAGTCTGAATCAATCCTTGAGAGACAATATGTCTTCCAAGCTTTTGTTTTTAAATTTTTCAGACGTATCAGGTCGTCGTCAAACCACGGAATACGCTTAGGCTGTCTAGTAGATGTGACCGGTACACATCGCGCGAAACTACGAAAGATCGTGTTAAAAGTTTAAAGTGGCAGTTTCAACATCCGGCTCACTTAGTACATCCAACCAATCACATGAAGAGATGTCGCGATTTAAAGCAGAAAAGCGACTTTATTAAAATTATAGCCATATGTTATTTCAGAAGGAAATAAGTGATTAATTCGTGAATCAAAATTAAGAACAACGTGAAGTGCTGGATGATGGTTCGAATCCGGTAACAGTGGTGATGTACAATGATTGACTGTTGTTTGGGTTACATCGGAAGAGAAAACGAGGTCCAAGTATCGTCCAGAGGTATTAGCTTTCGTATTGATCTGGTGCAAGCCTGTTGAAAGCATGCAGTCCAGAAATATCTGTCATACGAGTATGTGGAAGAAATTCGTGAAAATATGTGCACCCCGTTTTCACTAACCTTTTTTTTCCTCCATCTTCGTACGCCAATGGATATGTGATTTTTATATAATTTTTATTATTGGGGACTTGCACAAGTTCCAGCCGTTTTTTCGAAAAAGTTAATGCTTTATTTAAAAAAAAAATCTGCCAACAGTCTGGGCGCAACTTTATTATTTTATGGGTAGAAGTCCGAAACGTGTTTAATGATGAGATGTTGTGTAGGTTACTATGCGACTGACAACCTAAAAAAATAACGTTCTAAATAGCTTCCTGGTTACGTTATTTTTTAGGTTATCAGTCGCATAGTAACCTACACAGCATCTCATCATTAAACACGTTTCGGACTTCTACCCATAAAATAATAAAGTTGCGCCCAGACTGTTGGCAGATTTTTTTATTTATTTACGTATTTTTTTTTTATCAATAGAATAATTCATAGTAGTAAAAGCGAATTCGATCACATTAAAACTGAGAGATTTTCGGAATCAGTGAAATCTTGAACAATACCCCCAGGGGGTTTAATTGAGAAAAATACTTAAATCAGTTTTTCCCCGACTACGTTTAAATCTGTGATTTCCAAATCTCAATATACCTTAGAAATATATCAGAATTCGTGAATGTGTACTCAACCACTTTACACCCCCTTAGGGGTTGGATATCGAAAAATTTTGAAGATCGTTACTAGGCGCTTATATATATAGCCCGCAGAAGTAAAATTGCTTTGATAGCTCGACATGTCTAAAAGTTTTAACGAAGTTTGTGAAAATGTGGATTCACGGACATTTTTTTTACTTAACCTCTGAACGCCAATAAAACTCTGAACTTTTTTTCTGCTTTAATTACTCTAATAGCACATCCACATATACGTACTAAGTTTCAACTTTCTAGCATAAGCCGTTTCTGAGATATAAAAAAACACCCCTCTCCGCCGTACCTTGATACCCCTATCAAAAATAGGATATCTCCATAGTGGCTCTATATAATACTAAATTCTTAGCTTTCTATTCATTATAGTTTTCGAGAAATAAAAATCAGAATGTTTTCCTTTCTACCCCCTTCCACCATCACCCCCAACACCCACACCACCAACATTTTTTTCCCTACTAGAAGTTTACCGACCCCAACTCCTGTAAAATTTTCAAGGTCATATCTGATACGGTTTCTGAGATATAAAAATTAAATTTTTTGAAAAATTGCTCTCCCCCCACATTCGTGCTCCACCTCCCCCCTCAAAAAATTTTGTTTCGATAGACTTCTCTTGTGATCCCATATACAGAAACAAAATTTTATCTTCCTGGTGTAATTGGTTCGGAAGATGTTGTAATCCAAAGTTTTTCACCCACCACCCCCACACCCCACCACCCTTCTTAAAAATTTTAGCCCTTGTCTAATTTTGAAGTATTCCTAAGGACAACAATAAAGTTTCAATCTTCTGACATCAATTGTTCAGGAGATATCGATTTTAGAATGTTTCAATCCCGTCTTTCATGCGTTAAAGACTCATTGTTTTCCCCCTCACTTCCACACCCCTTAACCAATATCAACCATTTTTTTGCAATTGAGTCCATTATCATAGTACTACATAAGTTCCAAGTTTCAGCCTCGTAGCATAAGTGGTTCCTGAGATCTGGAAACCAAAATTTTTCGTTTAAAACACTCCCCTCTCCTCTCCCCTTGTACCCCCACCCCTCGAAAATATACCAGTCGTAGGGGTTCACCCAATCTACCCACCATAAAAATTTCAATTTAATATCTCAACGGGCTTGGGAGCTACGCGCCTTCAAACGATTTTGCGTACGGCGTACGGCGTACGGCGTACGGCGGACGGCGTCTACGGCGGACAGACGGACATTTTTTTTTTTTTTGCTTTTTTGGTGTTTACTAGTCCTAAAACATGTAAATACAAAATTTCAGGGTAGCAAACTTTTTTGAAATTTCAGGTCTATCACAATACTTTATTATTAAAAAATAATAAAGTAAAATTAGTAAAGAAGATATCATTGAAAGTATTGAGACTACTTTCTCCCATCTTACTGACAGCATACGAATACCATTTCGAAAGAACGACTCATTTTTTCAGGTTATCCACGAATCGAGCCATTTTTGTCATCTTCATAAGATTTGAAGTGCTGCTCAGTCAGGCAATAAGTCATCGATTGGAACAAGTGGTAATCGGAAGGAGCAATACCCGGTGAATACGACGGGAGGAGTAGCACTTCCCATTCCAGCGATTCGTTGTCTATTTTGACCGGGTTTAAAACATGTGGGCGAACGTTGTCATGCTTCAAAATTACTTTGTTCTGTCTCTCCTCGTATTGCGGCCGTTTTCCCTTCAATGCCTTCAATTTAGTCGATAGCGATCTTCCGTAATGGTTGCTTTAACGCTATGAAAAATATGTTCTTAACACTTCGGCTGAACACCATGTTATACTGTCATTTCTAATAGGGGAACTTCACGATGAAGTTGGCTGTAGTATTGCCCGATGCAAGGCTAAGATAACACAACATCTGTCGGGAAACGGGTGGAACTTATGCAAGTCCCCAATACATATTATCAAAATTACTTTTATAGTACACCTACAAACACTCAACAAGTTTCAAGTTTCTAGTATAAATAGTTGCCTTTGTTTCCTCAGTTCTCTCTCATGAAATTTTTTTCTCAAAACGTTATTGAAATTTTTGAGTAAAAGGAATTGTACATAAATCTTGACTGCACCAACTTTGACTTTTTGCTAGAAAAAACAAATTATCCCGAAGTTTCGAATCGATTTCAATGTGATAGTTCCGTGCAAAGTTACACTGAAGTTCCAGAAATTTACGATGGAATTTGGCCTTCTGATAGCAGTTCAAAAAATCGTTATTTATGTTCCGACAAAATTGCACAAGTTGCTAGTGATTATAAAATTAAATAAATAAATATTCTTGTTTCACTTTGAATACTTTCACATACATCATTTTGAATTTTGCTCGCTATGTGCAGCAATAAAAACCTACCTATCCATAAAATTGCATCCGAAGTCTGGGATGATTTCTCGAACCAAACAAGGCCACACTATGTTCACATATGAATTTGCTCTTTCGAACAATGTTCATAACTCATGCTGCCATTTCACATATATAAGCAAAATGTATTTTGCATATGGAGTTTTTATCGTCCTTTCACAAGCACAAAAATTTCTCGAATTCCAAAAGAATTCCGACGGTAAAATGTTAAATTGTCTGCAATATGAAAGCCTCCACATATTTCATCGTGGAAAAAACCAATGACACTACTAGCGTCATTTGTAGGCCTTTTATCTGTTGATTTTCAATAAAGAACAATTTTCAATTTAATTGGAATCAGCCAAAAATTACTCGGGCAAATAAAGCAGTATGGCGCCAGGATATTATCTAGTTGCCGCAGAAATCAACGCATCACACTTTGACCCACGAACGCTATGGACACCAAATGAATCTCACGGTCGACAGCATCCAAAAACTGCATTGCATGACGCGATGGCTGATCCCACATTACAATGACATCCCTCTCATTTTAGTCAGGATTAATTGAATCCTGCGGATTTATCACGCTAATGAGGTCACCCATGACCACCACACAATGGAGCCAATTCACCGAGTTCACGTCGTCCACTCCACCCACCTCCATGATCCACCCACCTCCATGATCCACCCACCCCCACGATCCACTCACCTTCCTCATTACCATTCTGATTGCCGCAAATATTTTTCGTCCTGCTTCCATTGTTGATCCTGATGCCAGTTTTGAAATCATCTCATTGTTACAGGTATTATAATCACTGCTCATTGAAAGTGGCTGTGTGGGAGTGTGTGAGGGTGTGCGTGACGGTCGGACAGTGTGGGTGCGAAAGTGAAGGCGGTCAGTGAAAATCCGTAGAGGAGCAAGGACATCGTCAGGACAAAGGACGCGATACAAATCAAAGGTAAGCGACGGGACAACAAGCCGAACAGAGTGCTGGTGTGGATGGTCGTCGTGGACAGCGACATCTATGGATGGCTTATCTAAAAGTCCGGTCGGACAAGAGGAGCGTTCTTCACGCAACAGTAACTCTGCGGGTAAGTTCAATTCAAGCATTGTTTTATCGGGCGTGGGGCCATAAATTGCCATGAAAAGATTTTTGTACACTTGGCTGGCAACTGAGATAAGTTCTAAGCGTTTAAGGTTTACCAGCTTGTTCGACCGGTTTGCGATATCCTGGTGCATACAGCTCCTCTTGCCAGAACAACGAACATGGACAGTAATTTAGTTAATAGCGATTTACTATCGCAAGTTGCCTTACAACTTACTGGAACGAATGTTAAGGCTCTATTTTAATAAATACAGAGGCAATGGGGGATGAAAGAAGTGTTAAGGTTATTAAAGCGATGCGGTTTTAAGCACGTATACAAAACTTCGAATTTATTTCTTATTGTGTTTCGAAGTCGACATGGTCATACGGATTTGAACACATTATTTAATGACTTTTGGAAGCTACCACAAAGAGTAGAGTCCAAAAGCAAACAGTTCTAAAATTTGAGCCTTACAGCTCAACACGCTCTCGACTGGGCAAAAGTTTAGCGAACGCATCTCACAACTTTTAATAACCCCTGCCCCGGTATAGTAAAATTTTGTAGGAAAGAGCAAATCAATATGTTTTGTAAGGGAGAGGTTATGTTTTGAGAAAATGACATGCAAATAATCATACCTAACAAAATAGAATTCAATATAAAAATTTTGTTCATTTGGAAATTTTTGTGAGATCGCCACAAATTTTCAGAATGCAACTGCCTAATGATGAAATTACCTACCTAAATAAGAAAACGATTGAAATAGCGAAAATATCTTCAATATAACACAAAAATAACTCGATTCGTTTGACCATGTAAGAAACCCAAACAAGCTGAAGAGAATTGTTTGAATCCAACGCTATAGATCGGACATTTACCATGTGTATAACCTTAAAACGATCGTTTTTTAGTCAGAAAAACACATGTTTTTTTCAAAGAAAACAAAAACAAATTTATTCGAAGTACTCACCCTCGCTAGCTATACATTTCTATCATCTCTCGTGCAATTTGTGGATACCACGCCAAAAAAATGCCTTCTCTTTCGAAGCAAACCACTCATCAAGCCATTTTCGGACGTCTTCGTAAGAACCGAAGTGCTGCTCAGCGAGCGCGTGGCCCATCGACGAAAACAAGTGGTATTCAGAACCAGAAGGGGCCAGGTCTGGTGAATAAGCGGGGTGCGGTAGCACCTCCCAGTTAAGTGTGTCTAAGTAGTTGCGGACCAGTTTTGACGTGTGCGATGGTGCGTTGTCATGGAGGAAAATAACCTTGTCATGTCTCTGTTGATATTCCGCAGAGCACGGTGCAATATGATCAATTGTTGGTGGTAGCGGTGGGCATCGACAGTTTCGCCAGGTTTTAATAGCTCATGGTAGACGATACCCTGCTGATCCCTCCAAACGCACAACATTGTCTTCCGTCCGAAGCGATTTGGTCTTGCGGTAGATGTTGATGTTTGACCGGAATCAACCCACGATTTTCTACGCTTTGGATTATCGAAATAAATCCACTTTTCATCGCCTGTCACAATCCGATGCAGAAACGACTTTCTTCTGTGTCTGGCGAGCATCATTTTACATGTGTTTTGGCGTCGCTCTATCTGCCTATCGTTCAATTCATGCGGCACCCATTTTCCAATCTTTTGAACCTTTCCCATGGCAAGTAGACGCCTGGAAATGCATGCTTGAGTAACATCCAATTGTTCGGCAAGCTTTTTATGCGATTGGGTATCGTCCTCGTCCAAAAGAGCCTGCAATTGATCGTCCTCAACCTTTCTGGACCGATTTTCGCGCTTCTTGTCGCTCATTGCGTATCCTGGCAACCCGAAAACTCACTTATCAATGACATCGAAGTTGTCAGAGAAAATTATAACCTTCCAAACTAGAATAGCATAGCTTTATACACTTCTCGCATGTTCTTGACACTCTCATATGTTATAGATACTTCTTTTCTTGCAACACCGGAAACAGGGGACGCATTTCTTCCCTTACATTCTGCTGATAAATATCTGAAATGTGTTTTTTCTAAATCTCGAAAAAATTCATGTTTCAAGTATTTTCTTTGGCACAGTCTAAATAAAAGTTCGCTAGAAATTACTCGCGAATATCTCACATAGCCGATTTCGTTATGAAAAAAAAACTTCTAACACAGGATCTTGGAAGCAATAAGGAATTTGCTTCCACGGGTAGTAGAACACATTCTTGGCTGCAGCGGAGAAACTTTCAGCAAACTTGGAAGTGAGATCTGATGAGACATAAGAGTTACCAGAGTAGGATAGGAATTGAATTCTGAACAAAGTTTGGAAGTGAATTGATATGTTATGTGAATGTGTGGTAAATAATTGAGTTATATTTCATTTGGTTTTTAGATCTCAGGAACCACTTACGCTCGGAGGCTGTAACTTGGAACTTATGTAGAACTATGAATATGGACCCATTTGCAAAAAAATTGGTGATAAGGGTTGAGGGGTGTGGGAGTGGTGGGTAAAGCAATGTGTCCAAAGCGCGTGAAAGCTGCGGTTGAAATACTCTAAAGTACATATCTCATGAACGGTTGATGTCAGAAGATTGAAACTCTGTAGTTGTCTTAAGGGATAATAGGATTGAATCGGGTGTGGGGGGTAGTAAAAACTTTGGATTAGAATATCTTCCGAACCAATTATACCAGGAAGATAAAATTTGGTTTGTGTATATAGGATTACAAATGGACTCCATTGATTGTAAAATTTTTGAGGTGGGAGTGGATTGAATTTTTATATCTCAAGAACCGTACCAGATATGATTTTAGAAATTTTACAGGAATTAGGGCCAGTATACTTCTAGTAGGGAAAAAATGTTGGAGGTAATGTTGATGGGACTGATGGTGGGAGGAAGTGGAAAGAAAAGAATTCCGATTGTTATTTCTCAAAAACCACAAACCATAGAAACCTAAAACTTGCCGACTAACTATATAGAGCCATTATAAAAATTTTAACAGGGATAACAAGGTACGGGGGTGAGGGGTGGTTTTTCATATCTCAGAAACGGCTTATACAAGAAAGTTGGAGCTTTGTACGTATATGTACGTGTGCTACTAGAGTAATTAAAGAAAAAAAATCAGATTTTGATTGGCATACAGAAGTTTAGTAAAAAAAAATTTCCGTGAAAAGGGATTTTTCCACATTTTCACGATTTCGTTATATTTTTTGGACATGTCGAGTTATGAAATAAATTTTATTTCTGCGGGCTCTTTACGAGTATATGTAAGCGCCTAGAAATGTTTTTCCAAATTGTTCGATATCGAACCCCTTAGTGAGTGTAAAGTGGTTGTGTACATTTTCACGAAGTTCCATATATTGGGTCTAATGAGATATTGAATTCACTTTTATTTATAGAGGCTTTAAATTTAATCGAAGAAAAATCTGATTTAAGCATTTTTCGATATTAGTAAATTTTTTATATTAACCAATTGCTTCCCTTTGTTGAATTATCATGCCATGCCACTGACAACCGAATGTGCTGGTCATCTCTCGTCTAACCACATGCAGTATATAAGCGGCGTAGAGTTTGTACACAGAATCATTTTTCCTACTTCGAGTGTGAGACGACGATCTACGCAAAGAATTGTTTGTAATATCTATACATCGCAAGATTTCGAACTGGTCGCAAAATTTTGAGATTTCGACAAAACTGTCAAAACCTACTGGATTTCATATATATTTGAAAGATTTTAAAATCTCTAAGATTGACTTTATTTTGTGCAAATCCAACTTGAAAACTAATGAAACCAGGCTGTACAGCCTTACAGAGTATAATGGGGAACCCCCAGCTGGCTACAATATTGTTGCGAGCTAGGGGTTCGCCGGGATTTCAAGTAAAACACAATTCGGTTAAAATAAAAATAAGTGATTATTTATTAATCGCACTTTAAATTCTATTCGCACAATAATTCGCACTGTATGGCAGTACCGCCCGCTTATTTATATCGCTTTACTCGATCACTTTCGCTCTCTACCAACACGGTCGCGTATACACGCTGGCTGTCACAGTCGACGTAATAAAAATTACTATGTCCTCGCTGAAAGCTTTATCTACTTTTATACCAGTTGCCTGTAGTCGAGACTGTTCTTGAATCTTCGTTCAGTGGTGTGTGTAGATGATACCCGAAAGCTTGAGATCTTTCCATTTGACCCTCTACGCTGTTCTAATACATTCGAGCGCATTTGAACACATTTGATAAGAAGTGGGGTATAGTCGTGTTGTTTCGCTCTCTTATTTACTTCCAACTAGGCTTCTGATTGGGTTACTTTACAGCTTAGGTATTCGGTTGTTGCTGTTTCCTATTCGTAATCGATCGAGTTGCGCGGTGGCCAGGCTTACACGTAACAATATGTTAATTTTCCATAAATTGTAGGCAATTATGAATATGAAGAAAATCGTGCTTGTTCTTTGTGCAGTTTCTCTAGGGAAATATTTATACATCCACCTTCCGAAAAAGCGATAATTCAGTGATTGAATTTATAAGGCTAATTTGATTTTAAACCTTGCAAAATGGTAATTTTTCACCATTTAAAAATATGAAACAAAAAACAAAAGAAAAGTATTTCTCCTAAGATTTTAATATTCTATTCTAAGTAAGAACCAATTTGCTGCTTCATCAGACTTTAAGGATATAACGAATTTTGAAAATGTACATATACAAATCCCTTACATCCACTTAGGGGGTTAAATTTCAATAAATTGCGTAATAGATTCTTAGGCGAAAAAATCAATTCGATATCATATCACTTCTAAGAGATATGACGGAATTCGTGAAAACGTGTTCAACCCTTTTATACTATCTTAGGGGTTGAAAAGAAAAAAACCTTGAAAACGGATTTTATGCGATTATAAAACAAGCCCGTAGAAGTAAAAAGTTATTCGATATCTAATCAGACCTGAAGGACATGGCTGAATTCGTTAAAATGTACACATCCCTTTTAAACGACTTTCGGATCGACTTTCAAAAAATCCTAAAAACAGTTTTTAGGCATTGATGTGAAGAACCCACAGAATAAAAATTAATTTAATATCTTATAAGATCTAAGAGATATGACGAAATTTCTTGAAATATGTGCATTACATTTCACTGAAAATTTTTGTTTTGCTCCTCTTCCGTACACCAATCAGTATTTGAAAATTTGTTCCTACTTTTCTAGTAGATGTACATATAGAGAAAAGTGGGGTAAAGTGAGCCCCCTACGATTTGTACCGGGATTCTGTAAAATGGTAAATAGTTATAAAATCCTTTTCTCGCAAATTCGACAGCTTATGATGTTGGCTTAGTCATATATTCGTGAAATTATATTATTGCTGCTGATAAAAAAGATATCTACTTCTTTCTATACATACTTCAAAGTGCCCACTTTGCCCCACTACTGAGGAAAAGTGAGCTCTTGCAAGGGGTATGGTATAATTTCACCCAAAACTAGAGCGAAAACTGGAGCAATGGATCAATAAAGACAAATAATATGATTTTAATAAATTCAAGCGAAATTAAGTGTGTTGAGAGCGTACTCTGCTTTGAAGAGCAGCCCTGAGAACACCAAAATATTTACTGGCTTTCTTTAGGTCAATTTTTTTCAGCAACAGAAGCTATTGCATTTTTCATTGCATCTTCAGTCCACGATTGTTGCATTAACTTTTTGTTGTATGTTCTAGCCACGCTAAAATAATTATTTTTAATTATCAAATAAAATTGTATTGGTATGTGGTAAAATGCGCCCGGGGCTCACTTTGCCCCGAATGAACATTAAACAGCAAGTATCTGCTAAAATTTATATATTTTTTAAATAATCATCAAAGTTTACTTTTCAAGTTTCACAATCCGTACGCTGATCTCAAGGATACTTCCAAACAATTCTCACTCGCAAGCAAATTTTTTTAATGACATTATTAAAGACTGATATTTACATCAGACGGTGCCAAAATCCTAATATGAGAAAAATTCAAGGAACCGTAATTAAAATGGATTTCGTTTACAGTGCATTGTGGTCAATTTATGAAGCTTTATAGCTATATAATTTATTTTGCTAAGAGATCGCGCTATTGCAAACTAGAAATTTTACAGGGGCCCACTTTACCTTGCTAGCCCACTTTGCCCCACTCTCCCCTACTCACCAAGTTTCAACTTTCAAGCATAAGCCGTTCTATACACAGGGAAAACAACACCCACCCCCGTATAACCCCTTCTAAAAAAAATATTTTTACAATATGCCATCTTAATACCAAGTTTCAGCTATCCATCAATATGGGTTCTCCAAATAATAAAATCGGAACCCTTTCTTTATCAGTGATTTTCCGTCTAAAACGCAGCTTTAAGGGTTGCACCTAATCTACCCACAATCCGTAATTCAACTTTATAGTTTAAAGGGTTAGGGAGCTACGAGCCTTCAAACGATTTTCGATTTTGGATGGAAGTCAAAACTTGTCAAAAATGTTGAAAAATTAAAAGTTCTATCGTCCCCAGTATTGTGTAAAAGGAATTCTCAGCAAATTTATGGCTAGAAATAATAGTCACTAAAAACGAGAGATTTACAAACAAGCCAATTTCTAAAACTTTCCGAAAATCTGGATTCTCAAATTTTACATTTCTTTGGTTGAAGAGTTTACCAACTGTCCCGTAACCACTGTGGCACTTTGCTTTCCTTACAATTCGAATCGGGATTGCTTCCTGCATTTGAAGGTGAATCTTTTTGGAGCCACCGCTATCCAAGTCAATAAAATACTCAACGTGACATCAAAAATCGCCTTGCTTCCATCCCACACTGGTTATTCTGAAATGCTGTGTTTTCCATTCCACCGGGGACAGGTTGTTATGCTATCCTAGAACCTTTTATCCGGTTTACATCATTTCCATGCTAGAACACCCTTTCTCCTTTTCTTCCCAATTTTACAGGTCGTCAAATATTTGAACGCAACATCGTTACCGAAAGGTAAGGTATACTTAGGTCTACAACGAATGCAAATAGGTTTAGGCTTAAGAAGGGGCGCAACGTTAAAACCACCGCGCTCACTAGGCGCCAAACGGGCCCATTGCGATTCCTTCAGGTCCTCGGGGGCTATTCCATCACCTCAGAAACACTCCAATTCCCTGCAGAACCTGACTAGTTTGTCATTTCCTAATGACCTCAAATCCTCGATGCTCTCGAAGAAAAGACTACCCAACAATCTAGAACGCCTTCTAGCGATCCCCGGGCATTCACACAAAATGTGATTGATGTCCTCCACAGCATACAGATCATGGCAGAATCTACACATATCCGACTCCGCTATCAATAGCCGCATAGCGTGTTTCCTCAGCATACAGTGCCCCGTTAGTGCTCCGACGAGCAATCGCAGTTTTCTTCGATCTCTCAATATATTCTTAGTCTTTTGACTATCCAGCTCGGTCCACAGGGATCTAGAAATCCTGCAGCTTACCAGTCCTGCCCACCAAGAGTCAGCTGTCTTTTTAGAGCGCTCACCAATTTGCGCCTTAATGCCGCATATCGGTGGACAAACATCCTCCTCAACCCTACCATTCGATGCCGATCCCTATTACTATGCCCTGGCACCGAGCAAATCTGTACTTTGTTCTGACTACAAAGTACTTTTAGCACTTCTCGACAGCGCTTTACTAACTGGGATTTAATGGTGACTGATTCTAGTGTCTTTATGGCTACCGGGCTGTCAATGTAGAGTGAAATATTCTGATCGCATATCTCCCCCATTAATAGGATGTTTGCTGCCTGCAACACAGTCAGAATTTCCGCTTGGAAGACGCTGCACATCTCTGGCAACTTAATCGACATCCCTGTACTCGGATATATTTTCAATCCTTCAGTACTATGCTGACTATGGTTGATTCAACAATGTGCAATAGTTTTCATAAAACAGTTCAATTAAATATCGAACTAAGCAACCTGGACATCAGTTTCTGTGGAATGTACCATATGTCTTTGTCCCATGTTCCGGGCCTACACTATTCAAATATGGAATAAATTCCCGGCACTGCATATGCAGCCATCAATTTAAGCAGAACATCAATCGATACTTCCGACTTCCTTAATGTCCTTCGTCCTTTTCTCCTCTAGTGGGATTACATTTTCAAACATACTGCTGGCTCCGCTGCCACCTAAAAGGCCGTCTATAGTGAAATATGATAAACTTGGATTTTGTAGAGCCTGGACAAATTTTCAAACTAATCTCGATTTTCAGAACAGCTTGACTATTGGGCAAATGAAGGAAAGAGCATGTATGCATCGGTGTAGCAACTATTCTTGAATAGATTTTTTGTACTGATATTCAAATCCAACGGAACTACAGGCAAAGCAATACAAAATGATCCGATTTTTCCAAGTCTCTTCTCGGTATTTTATTCAAATTCTATGGCGCTGCTGTTCAATTTAGCCTAATCTCTTTACATACTAATAAAATAACCAATTCGTCTTAACTGTCGGATTTTGTCCTTCATCCGTCCGATCCGAAACTTCTTTAGAATTTCCGTGACATTGGGATGATACGTTATCCAGCTACCGCGCCTAGAGATATGTGTGAGCTCATCAGTACAATGATCCGGATCATTTCACGAATCTGGTACATCATGCTATTATAGAAGGGCCCAGTGGCATCTCGTACCTGTCGAAGCAGGTGAGGCGCACGTGAACATTAAAAAATCTCCCAACAGTCTGGGCGCAACTCTTTTATTTTATGGATAGAAGTCCGAAACGCGTTTAATACTGAGATGCGGTGTAGGTTACTATGCGATTGACAACCTAAGTAAGCCAGGAGGCTATTTGGAACACCACCCCCATTAAAATTTTTAACCTTCTCTAATCTCCTAGTATCTCTTAAGACAACCACAAAGTTTCAACATGAATAGTTCAAGAGATATGGATTTCAGAATGTTTCAATCTCAGCTTTCATGCGTTTTGAACGCATTGTTTTTCCTCTCACTCAAATTCGCACACCCGTCAACCCCTATTGACCATTTTTTTTGCAAATGGGTTCATTATCATAGTTCTACATAAGTTCCAACTTTCTGCCTAATATACGGCGTACGGCGTTTACGGCGAACAGACGGACATTTTTTTTGCTTTTTTGGCGTTTACTAGTCCTAACACGTGAAAATACAAAATTTCAGTGTAGACAATTTTTTTTTAAATTTCAGGTCTATCACAATACTTTCTTATTAAAAAAATAATAAAGTAAAATAAAAAAATATTTACTAATTAAATATTGAAATTGTAATTGCCAGTCCCCCATGTGACTAGACGCCGCTGATAGGACCCTTTTCCTGCATTAAAAAAAAAATATTACTCCGTACTGCTATTTCATATTTGATAACTTTCCGCCTGATCGCTGTGATTAGCAGTACGAAAGAAGTAGAATGGAAGTAAACATGAGTTTGATTGATAAGAGTGATGGTGTCATGTACAAAAGTATATTTTATGAATCTTTGAATCATGAATATCAACAATTATTCTTGACTCCACTTTGATACGATTCCTGCTCGTTCGAGCTCAAATCGCATACCAACCTATCACTTTTCATGAATGTTTTCCCACATTTCTTAAGTAATTAACTTTATAGGTTCAAATGAACAAAACGAGAGTAAATCAGTGTCTACCTGTCAACCTTTCACCTAATAACAAACAGCAATTGAATACAACATATACACGTGTGTCTAGGACACGTCCCCAAGTCCTTCTACTTCTGGTCTAGAAACTTTCAAAGTGCTTTCGTAATTGTACCTAAGAACCTAGAGTAGTTGTTGTGTGCGGCATAAAGGCAGAGCCTATACATTACATTTCGTCCCTCGAGCAATGCCATCTTTTCGAAAACTTCTCAAGATTTCAACATTGTCGGAGTTATGTCTAACTTGACTGGTTGTCCCAACCCCATCATCAACGTCTTCATAAACATGCACCTTGAGGGCAGGTTTCGAAGAACTCTCGTTCCGCGTCTCGTTCAGAACAGCTTCGCCTCGTCACTGTCCAAGACCATGCACATGAATTGAGTTTTCTGACCATAACGAGTCCTTGTAGAATCCTGTCATATAGTTGGAGGGCGTATATCCTTAGCCGTCTGAATGACTGAACCACACATCGAAAACGCTAAAAAGTCAAACTTTCATGTTGACATGAAATAAAAACAAGAGGACCAAAAATTATTCTCAAGTCCTTTTCTCATCCTTTTTGCCCGGGATAACAAATGGCTTTTACACACATTGGAACGACATGTGAGTAGTTGTGAACGCATGTGTGGGACTTGGCTCGGAATTCCCCAGGAACGAGTGGAGCGTTCTTGAAGGCTTTCTGTCTCTCCGTGGTTTGTTGAGCAAGCAAACTGGATGCGACGTTCCGGAAAGAGATTCCTTCAAGCACATGTTCCATTGTCTTCTGTAACTCCCAACCCCCGACAGTTTTGACGGCCTTAGCGGCAGTCAGATCTCATCTATAGCGTTTTAATGTTGCTAAGTTGGCGAATGAATTTTAATTACAGGATTCATGCTAATAAAATTCCTTGCCGAGAGCCCTGCTCCCTTCAACCCGCACTTCCAAACATCTCCCAGCTTTGGTTATCCTTCGTTTAACTCGTGATTTATCCTTTGGACAGACACATGGCAATTTCATTCTTCGCATGTTAAATAGCGAAAATCGAGGATATGGAAGGGTCCGGGATACGCACACCTGAATTTTAATATGCTCGTATCCTTTCTGATATTATACACTTCTGTATATTGAACATATTTTTGGGGAAGGGACTTCAGTATTTTTTTTTCGACCGACATAAGCCTATCATATTTGGTAAATGGCATAAAAAAAAATAAATAAAAAATTGTTTGAAAGCATATTTCATGGAAGAGTCTACACGTCCTTTGCGACACTATGACAAAGTGTCAACGAATAAATAACCGAAATTGTTTGGCCGTTTTATAAAAGTGAAACATTTTTCAACATTTCCATCCCAGTATTAATGAATTGTTTTTGTTGTTTCTCTGTAGCAAAATGTAGCAACAGGCCGAAAAATTTCACCCAAATTTCCACTAAAATTTTTTTAGACCCCGAATTCTCCCGATAAAGTAGACTAGTGAATTTGCCACTCAGCTATATTGGCTTTCATTAAACTATTATTGTAAAGCAATTATACTTTACAATAATAAAAATTCTGACAATGGTCTGAGCGAAACTTTATTGTTTTTCGGGTCAAAGTTTGGGAGCGGTCAAAGTCGGAGTATATCATCAGTTGGTTCGAGATTATGAGGTTTCTTGGAAAGTTAATTTTGTTCTTAAAATAAAAATATTTAAAATAGAGATTTTTAGCAGATTAAACATTGGAAAAGTCCGTGTAGACTATTCGAATTTCGGTATATTATGTACACTAAAAGCTTATAGAAGTAAAAACGAATTCGCTGCCTTATCAGACTTAAGAGATATGACGAATTGTTAAAACGTATACAAACCCATTACTTCCACTTGCGGTTTGAATTTCGAAAAAATTGTAAAATGGGTTTTTAAACGATTTCATAAGAAGCAACTTGATATCTCCTGAGACACGAGGCATTTTGAAAAAATTGTGAAAACGAGAGCAAACCCTTTACACCCCTTGGTTTTTGAAATTCGAAAAATTGTGAAATTGGTTTTTAGGTCATTACATCAAATGCCGTAATAACCAATTTTATATCTCATCAGAACTAAGGCATGGCACAAATTGTGAAAACATATGCAAACCCTTGGGGGTTGAATATCGAAAAATTGAGAAATGGGTTTGTAGGCGATTATACAAAAAGTCTGTAGAAGTGAATAGCAACCTAATATCTCATCAAACCTAAGAAACATGTCGAAGCTTTTAGAAGCATATACCCCCTTACACCCCTTAGGATTGAATATCTAAAAATACTGAAATTGACCTTTTGGCGCTTGTATAGGAAACCTTAGGAAGTAATAATGGATTCGATATATCATCAGATCTAAGCAATATGTAAGAATCTGTGAAAACATATGCAACCTCCTTACACCCACTTGGGGTGGGGATTGAATATCCAAAAATCCTGAAAGGAGGTTATAGATAACTATGAAGACAGAACGAGAAAGTAAAAACAATTCAATTTCTTATCACTTCTAAAAGTAATGACGGAATTCGTGAAAACGTGTTCAACCCATTTATACCCTCTTAGGGGCTGAAAAAGGAAAAAACTTAAAAACAAGTTTTAGGCGATTATTACACAAGCCCGTGGAAGTGAAAAAATATTCGATATCTGATCAGACCTGGGGGATATGGCAGAATTCATGAAAAAGTATACAACCCCTTTAAACCCCCTTAGGGTCGAATTGCAAAAAAATCCTGAAAACGCTTTCTAGGTATTTATATGAAGAAGCCGTAGAATAAAAATCAATTAAATATTTGGGAAGACCTAATAGATATGACGAAAATCGTGAAAATTATGTGAGTTCCATTTTTACTGATAATTTTTTTCGCCCCCTTCCAAACGCCAATGGATATTTGAAAAATTTGTTTAATTTCAATTACTTTTCTAGGGGATTTACATATACATACCGAGTTTAAACTTTGTAGCATAACCCGTTCTGTAGATAGGAAAAACACCCCTCACCCCGGTACCATACTATCCCTATAAAAAACTATATTTTTCCAATATGCAACTACTATAGCTCTATCTAAAAGTTTCAGAATTCTATCATTATAGTTCTCAAGATATAAAAAAATCGGAATCTTTTCCTTTTCTCCCTCCTAAACTCTCACCCTCTACACCCTCACCGCCAAATTCTTTTCTGCTAGGGGTCCATTAGGCCCACTTCTGGTAAAAAGTTTAAGTATCTATCTTACACTGTTCTTGAGATATGAGACGTGATTTTTTAGAAAAATTCTTATCCCCTCCACTTTCATGATCCACCGCCCCCTTAAAAAATTTTACATTCAGCAAACTTCATTTGTCAACTTTTATGCACAAACCGAATCTTATTTGTCTAGTGCAATTGGTTCGTGAGATATCGTAATCTTAAGTTTTTCACCCCCCCCCCATCCCCGTACGCCACTGACCCCACTCAAAAATTTGTTTCCGACCTATTTTCCTAGTATACCTACAGATATTCATACAGTTTTAATTTCGTGACATTAACCGTTTAGGAGATATGGATTTTAGAGTGTCTCGATCTCGGCTTTCGAGCGTTTCGGTTTAGGGATGTTGATATCGAAAAAAAATATCGATATATCGATATTGAAAAAAATATCAATATCGGCTGGAGATATTTTGGGAAAAAAATATAATATTTTTTTCAATGAAAAATAAATTCTTATCTCCCTTCCCGTATCAAATTTAATGTTAAGGGAGCATATCGCAAAGGTTTTTCAGTGTAAAATTCATGACCCATTTTCTCAGAAACCACTCGAATGAAATTTTGAACAATTATTCCATACTGCAAAACGAGCATATAGATTGGAGTAAAATTTTATTATTTTTGCGAAGGTTGTAGTTATATATTGCACATCTATTTTTGACGAACAGAAAGCGTCAAGTCAGTCTCATATTACATTATTTAATAATTAAACATTTTTAATTTCCTTTTAATTTACACCGCTGACATCCCAAAACTTCCCAACTGTGAACTAGCTATGTACGCCGATGACACTGCTATTTACTCCAGTTCACACGATCCTAATATCATTATAAATAATCTTCAGTCTCAGTTAGACCTTCTGAATAATTTCTTCAATCGTTGGAAAATAAAAATCAACTCATCCAAAACGCAAATAATATATTTCACTAAGAAAAGAGCAGCCCGATCATTACCAAATCCTTCCATCAATATTCTTAACGAAACTATATCCTGGTCGCACTCCATAAACTACCTTGGACTACATCTAGACACAAAGCTAACATTTCAGGAACACACCGAACAAATCCGAAGCAAAGTTTCTAAATGTATACATCAACTATACCCACTCATTAACAGAAAATCCAAACTCTCCACATGCAATAAAATTTTAATTTTCAATCATGCAACCGATCATAATGTATGCAGCTCCCGTCTGGAACCAGTGCGCAAATACTCACAAACACAAATTACAAATAGTTCAAAACAAATGTTTGAAACTTATTTTAAATAAACCATTCTACTATCCAACACGTCGCCTCCACAATGTTGCCCAAATCACCTTATTACCGGTATTATCGGAATTAGCGTATACCAAATTTTTAGAAAAATGTCAAAATCTTGTCAACCCTCTCATGTATAGCATCTCTTCATGAGTAAAAATAATTTGATGCAATGTGTGCCTCTCATTTATTTAATCTCTTTTAAGTATTGTTTAGATATAAGATAGGTTAAGTTTTAAATTTAACAGTATTAGGTTTTTGAAAATTTTTCCTAAAAAGCTTGATAACCATAGCAACATTGAACTATCATTACCATTTATCAAAAGTATTTCATCATAGCTGTAAAGGCAACTTCTACCTTAATCTCTAAAATGTTTCACAAAGCTGTAGCTACTTGAATTTATTATTGAATAAATGTTATGTTATTTATCGCCGTGTCGACGCAACTGCAATTTTGTAAATTTTTTGTTTTCACATTTCAATATTTTGTGGTTTTGCTATTCTTGCATAAAATCGTTTCCCGTTGTTTTAAAAGAACGTGCTCTTGATCGAAGCTGGCTATAGTAACTATTAATAAGCTCGTATGGCTTGCGGGCAATTGTCAAAAATAATATTGTTCCTCCGAAAAAAATTAAAATTTTTTGCAGTTGCGTCACTGTTCTTCCGACACGGCGATATGTAATTTCCTTCTACTCTATCTGAAAGAAGAGGTGGCATGAGTGGTTATTGAGAAAATGGATCAACGTAAAAAAATACAACTTTTCAGGAAAGGCAATTCTTGATCTCGTGGAGTCTTGCGGTTTAAACAATTTTACCCAGAATTGAGTCTAAAATAAGAATTTAAAAAAAAAAATGTTTTACCCCAGAAGCGATGTGCTCTCATTAATAAAGATTACGGCAATGCGCGGCTTTTAATACAAACCCAAAGCCAATAAATAAATGATATTTCGAAATTTAAAATTATTCTTTACTAATCCTATGGATATGACAATATCCAGTCAGAGCTCCCACTAGAGTACGGGTCAGATGTTTGCTTAATTTTAGATATTCAGACGTTCTGTTTTCCGAATGCTTCGGCATAAAGCCTAGTACTAACTAGAAGCGAAAACGAAATTTTCTGTCAAATCACATACAAAATCCACTACCAATTTTCGCTCGAACCAAAAATTTGTATGGGAAATTTTGTTTCGCTTTTAGTTAGTACTAGGCTTAAGGGCCCGTGAGTCCCAAACCAAAATCGAAAATTTCACCTATTTTGCTTTGATTTCATTTCGAGAGCGTAAGAAATTATTCGTGAGCATCGGAAATTTAAATCTGAACGATCACGCACGATGTACAACGATTCAACCGTCAAGCGATGCCCCTACACAGCTCTGTGTGTACGGACCTGTATGTGTGTGTGAGATGCAAAATGATGAAAAACGGAATGTAGAAAAATAGCGAAAGTATGAACGGAAAGGAGTACAATCCGATCGAAAGTTCGAAAGAAAATTCATTGACCTGACGTCTCGGGTTTTTTTAATTTTCTGTGGACGGTGGATTTCTGGACATTCGCATGACATAGTATACTATGTATATTTATGTAGGCACGAGACATGTCTCCATTCATGTTTTTATAGGCAATTGTGGACTAAAATAAAATTAATTTCGTATTATTGCATATTGGGTCATTTCATCAAGAATCGCAAAATATTATGAAATTTGGGACCTTACCATCGCCGATTCTTTTAAAAATTTTTGTACTTGAAGAATTAGTGAAATTAATTTTTTTGTTTCTATCTCAATTACAAAGATTTAAAGATTTCGCAAAAATGGTGTCCGAGTTCTCTTTGAAAATTCATATCTCTGGTAATTTTTATCATAGAATAATAAAATAGGGCTTATTTTAAAGGGGAATGTTATCGCAACATAAAAAAATACGAATAAAAATTGTCCTCCAATTTTTTTTTTACAAGGATAACGATTTTGTCCTTTATCCTTGAATATCTCAAAATCCGTGGTTTTATTTTTTTTTTTTTTTTTATTTTTTTATATTTTGTATATTATATAGTTTTTCAAAACATATTAAAAAACCAAATTGGGATTTCAAGGGGATCGGGGTACAAAATATGGGTGAAGGAGTGTGGGAGTGGAGGAAAATAATGCGTCCGAAACGCAAAAAAGCCGAGATCGACACATTCTAAAATCCATATCTCCTAAACGGTTAATGTCACGAAATTAAAACTTAATGAACATCTTAGGTATACTAGGAGAATAGATTGGAAACAAATTTTGGAGTGTGGGTGAAAAACTTTAGATTACGAGTGTTTCGTGAGACAAATAGATAAAAAAATAATTCCTTTCTATAGAACAGCTAATACTACAAAGTTGAAACTCGGTATGTATATGTAAATCAACTATAAAAGTAATTTAGATAAAAAAATTTAAATAGCCATTGGCGTTCGGAAGGGGGTGAAATAAATGATCAGTGAAAAAGAAATGCATATATTTTTAGAATTTTCGTCATATCTATTAGGTCTTTCCAAATATTGAATTAATTTTTTTTGTACGGGTTCTTCATATAAATACCTAGAAAGGATTTCAGGATTTTTTTAAATTCAACCCCAAGGTGGTGTAAAGGGGATGTATACATTTTCGCGAATTCAGCCGTATCCCACAGGTCTGATTTAATATCGAATAACTTTTTACTTCCACGGACCTATTTAATAATCACCTAAAACTTCTTTTCAAGTTTTTTCCTTTTTCAACCCCTAAGAGTGTAAAAACGGTTTTCACGAATTCCGTCATATCTCTTAGGAGTGATAAGGCATCGGATTGATTTTTATTTTCTCTGGCTTTCTTTGTATATATCTAAAAACTCATTTCAGGATTTTTGGATATTCAATCCCAAAATGGGTGCAAAAGGGTTGTATCATCTGTTTCCACAAATTCTTACATATTTCTTAGTTCTAATGAGATATCGAATTCATTTTTACTTCCTAAGGCTTCCTACATAACCTTCAAAAAGTTGATTTCAGGATGTTTGTTATTCAACTCCAATAGGACGTAAGGCTTTCGATATATTTCTCAGGATTGATGAGATTTTAGTTTGTTTTGACCTTCCACAGACTTTTTATATAATCGCCTACAACCGCATTTCCGATTTCATGTAATGCCCCAAAACCAAATCACGAAAAGCCTTCTAATGGCGTAACAACTGATATTATACTAGGACTAGACCTCATCCCAGAGTATGACCCAATTATGTAATTCATATGTTATATGAGGCAGCGGTGTAAGTATTCTATCGCGACCCCATTCTAACCGCTTCCCGAACTTTTTTTTAGGTTTTCAGTCACATAGTAACCTACACCGCATCTCAGAATTAAACTCGTTCCGAACTTCCACCCAAAAAATAATAACGTTGCGACCAGACTGTTGGCAGATTTTTTTTTCTTTTTTTTTGATTTACTTTTTGCCCTGTTTGCCACATAGAAAGAAGAAAAGCTAAAAATCACTTTTCATTCAGAGCAGGCGAATAGACATTATGCCGATTACACACACACACCTTGCCATGTAGTTACTATGCCTTCGAATCGTGTGCTGCAGGCTTGCAGGGTGGGGAACATCGTAACCTTTTTACTCTCAGCGAATGAAACATAAAAACAAACCTGCCGAAAAAAAATGCGACATAGCCACACGTCCGATCAGCTCGACCTCTGCGAGTGGTCTGAATGGAAAATTTGATTAAAAAATGTAGTTTGAAAAATCGTTGCAAAAACAATGTTATACTAACTTTTTTGAAGCTTTTTGAATTTAAGTTGCTTTAGAACGCTTTGATAAAGTAACATAAGAAAAAACAAAATAAAAAAAAATCGGTTTTCATAGAAAATTTTAATAATAAAAAAACATAATTTTTTTTAAAAATCAGAGTTTTCAAAATGTATTATTTCCATACATAAGTCAAAATCGAAAATTCTAATTCCAAAAAAAAATAGATTGAATCGTTCCTAATTGAGTGAAAACAAAAATAATGAAAATCACTTCAGAAATGTTTCCAAAATCGCAATTACCAAATGTGTGTTCTCAATAATTTCGAAAACTTATTCGACGTAATCGCTTATAATTTTTCTTATGATCGAAATTTCAAAAAACAATAATCAACAGAAACTTTAACACATATTGCTTATTATATTTGTCTACGCAGAAAAGACCTATCTTTTGCTGCTTTGGAGATTTCGCGAATCCCGTTTGCCGTATTTTCAACAAAAATGCTGTTTTGGTATACACGGGGCCTTAAGTAACTTATTAGATTGCCACGTAAAATATCAACTAGAAATAGCTAAATTTTGCGGCCAAAGCATGAGTAGGTACATATACACAAAAATAAGCAGAAATGAAAAATGCTGTTCGAGTTCTAAAATATGCTATGGGTCCGATAGTCGGATTTTTATATCGATATATCGCTCTAAAAAATATCGACCGATATTATCGATATATCGTTTAAAAAATATCGCTATTTCGATATATTGATATTTTTTCAACATCCCTATTTCGGACGCATTATTTTTACTCCCACACCCCTTATCGGAAATTTTTTTGCAAATGGGTCAACTATCGAATCTTTATATAAGTTCTAAGTTTCAGCTAGCGTAAGCGATTGCTGAGATCTAGAAACCAAAATTTTCCGTCTAAAACGCTTTCCCCACTTCCCCCCTCACATCCGCACCCTTCAAAATGTGGTCACTTCAAGGGCCCTACCCATTCTATTCATAAAAAAAAATTTCAATTTAATACCTCAAAGGGTTTGGGAGCTACGAGCCTTCAAACGATTTTGCGTACAGCGGTCGACGTGGGGCCTACGGCGGACAGACGGACTGAACATTTTTTTTGCTTTTTTCGTGTCTACTAGTCATGAAACGTGAAAAAAAGGGCAGCAAATTTTTTTTTTTAAAAAATCTATCACAATACTGTATTATTAGAAAATAATAAAGTAAAATCACATTTGTTGTTCATACAAATATATTCAACAGAAATGACAAAAAAGTCATTGGAATTTAATTTTGCGGCAAAGAAAAAAGCTGAAGAATATGCGACTTGTGACGCAGACGCATCCTGTCCCTTAAACTACAATCTGATTGGTTGATTGTTGCGTCCGACGCTCTGACGCAGAATTGCGACGATAATGGAAATCCACCTTTAATCCTTCCTAAGACTTCCTACATTATTTTTAGATATTCAACTCCAAGAAGACATAATTCTTTCGACATATTTCTTAGGATTGATAAGATATTAGATTGGTTTTCACTTCCCCAGACTTTACATATAATCGCCTCCTAATCACGTATCAACTGATGACTGCTATCCGGAGTATGACCCAATTTTGAAATTCATATGTTATATGTATGTGAGAGCGGCATAAGTATTCTAGCGCGACCGCATTCTAACCACTTCTCGACCTCTATTTTAAGGTTTTCAGTAAGATAGTAACCTACACCGCATCTCAGAATTAAACGCATTCCGAACTTCTACCCAAAAAATAATAAAGTTGCACCCAGACTGTTGGCAGATTTTTTTTTGTGCTGCGAAGAAAGTAAAAACACATCCTAAAAAAATTTAAGCTCACATTTCCATTGTTCTTAAGTTATGACATACACGTAAAGGGACCCTTTTTGTCCTCTTTTTGTATGTACACTGTATGCGAAATTACTCAGCACAGCAAAGAAATGACATACGCATAACGTCGCTTCATGCGTCTACTACGAAATTGATCTTCAACTTAAAGAGGAACTGAATACTTCTTCTGGAGAATCAATCGATTGGCTAGAAACCTATCGTTACGACAGTGTTCAGGCGGTGCGTAAATTTAAGTTGGTGCCAATCCTTTAAGTTTCTGTAACATTCAAAGATACTCGACCGGATTCCTTGTACACGTATATCACCTCCACACTTCATACGAGCAACTGAATGAAAATCGTGCTCAATTTTCTACAACTAGAAATACCTGTAAACTTCTTCGTGATTCCTCCTAAGTTCAACTAACAAAACTGAAGCACTGCCACACTTGACCTGATCCTATTCACATAACAAGAAGTCAAGGACGAAGAAAGGCTGCCCCGTTCCGACACAGAGAATTAGCTAACTTTAGCCTAATGAAAGACCAACAAAATTCTCTTGGATAATGTTTTACATGACTTTATAATCCGCCGCCGGTTCTGGAACACCGTACCATAGCTGAACGAGCTCAAAAAGGATACAGGTGCAAGTGCATATTCCTTCTGGGAACGGAAAACACCCTTGATGTTCACACAAACAATGTTGAAAAGTTAAAGCTCATTGCACTGTTTGAACCTTCCGGCAGGGCAGCTGCTGCTTCCGGCGCTCCGTCACGCTATCTCGAGGCAAAATTTTAAAAGTTTTACTGTATAATTTATTCTGGAATTATCATTAGCTCTCATTAGGCTGGAATGAATGGCTGACGGATGAGAAAAAATGGCGTGAGGGCACTTTGTTAAACGCAAAAACCTCGTCTGAGGAACAATACAACAGAAAACCCTCTTATCCTGACAACAATAAATGATCAGTTCAAAGTTTAGCCCATTAAAGTTTTCTGTCCAGGCCTCTTTTTCTTGTAGTCCTTGCACTACTACTAGACAACAACGCGAGGACTTGTCCTACCACTCGAGCAATGCTTATAACAGCCGCGGCCGTCTAAGGGTTGTTTCTTCTCGAGGATAAGATAGTCCTGTTCCAGTTTCTTACCGACATTTCTTTGAGTCTCGACAATCAAAAAGTATATCCTTGCGAGCGAGTGGATGAATGGAATGAGCTAGGTGCAATTTGTGACAAACCGTCCCATTCTGGAGTATGGTACGTAAGGGCTCGAAACGCTTCATCATAGTAAATTGTGTCTTTTGGAGACGACCCCTTGATTAATGGACGCAAAGCTATTTCGGTTATTTATGGATAGGACATGATTTCGACGGAGTCATGTCTAATTAAATGGAAATTTCGGAAGTGATGGACACATAGGCGAAGACAGAGCGAGCGTGACCAACGGGGGAGGTGACTAAATGAATTGCGAACAATATTCGTCGGCGCAAATTATCGTAATTCGGGATGAAATGGGCGATATAATGCCATCGGCATTGCCATGGGCAAGTGAAAGCGGAAATGAATTGGTGCCAGCTTAATAGATGGCCAATATAAAGGATATTGAACTAACGCCACTTCCAGCGCAAAGTTACTGTCGCTTTTAGGGAAGAGCAGTCTTTATTTTTACTGTCGGGTCTGCGCCTTTAAGGTCGAAAAATGTTTGATATCAATTTGGTTTGTTTAGGTCTAGACCTAACTGAGACGGCAAATTTCTTTGATTTTTCGAGTCAAGACAACATACTTTCCCATCTTCTTTGCATACTTAAGTGCAATATTGCTATTGTGAGGAATGCATCATTCACTATATACAGGTACATTTCGGGTTTTTTCGTCGACAATAGGTATATCGGGCCTGTTAGTCAAGGCATAACCTTATAATTTTTTGGATACAAGTCCGGAACGCGTTTAATACTAAAATGCGGTGCAGATTTCAATACGACTGACTACTATTCGGAACGTTATTTTCGCATAAGACCTAAAATGTTTGTTGGAATTCGTGAAAACTTACACAAACACCTTTCTCCCCTTGGGGGTTAAATATTGCAAAATAATTAAATCAGTTTTTAGGCGATTATTATTATAAGTCGTAATATTATCAAACTTAAATTTTACAGTGAATAGAACTCATTTCTACCAACTTTAAAACTAAAATTACTAAATTATTTTCAACATACAACACTTGATAATGCCATAATTTATAAAAACCAACTTTTAGACAAAATATAATAAATTGCACATAGCTGCATTTGTTTGTGCAACGACGACAAGCAAATTCGATAACTTATTAGACCTAAGGAATATGTCGGAATTCGTGAAAAAGTACACAAATACTCGACACCGATATCGAAAAATTTGGAAAATGATTTCTGCACTCAGAGAAAAAGCCTAATAGCATTGACAAATATGCAGTTCAATTCGACAAAACTACGTTCAACATACGTCCAACAAAATACTTTATCGAATTGACAAATTTCATTATTATTTGATAAAATAGTTGTTGAATTGAGAAAAATTGTACAATAAAAAATTGGTAGTTTTCGTAATCGAACTAGAACTCTGTGCACCGCAAAATTTCTGACAAACATTTTTGTCAATTTAATAAATCGTTTTGTATTTATAACAAAATTTTGTAGTTGACTTTTGGTCACTCTGACAAAACTTTTATCAAAACCTGTTTCAAAGACAACATTTAATACTTCTTTCAATACAATAAAAAAATTGTTTATTTGATAAAAAATATTTTTCAATATCAAAGAGCGGACATTGTAAATTTTGTCATTTCGATAATACATGTTTTGTTTAAAACCCGAACTGGAATTTCGAAGAATTTTTATCAATTTGACAAAAATTTATGAAACTGAATAATTGTTATTTGTTTTGCTGACATATTATTATCAATATGAAGACCACAGGGGAAAACACGATAAGTCCATTTTTTTCGTTTTTGAGATTTTAATGCCAGCTGTTGGCTAATATCATAAACAATACTCTAGGAAACATAACCAGGGGAAAAATCTGTCTAGTCCATAGTTGTATTAAAAATTACCCATGCACTGGAAGAACTTGGTTAGTGCATTTCGTCATAGCTAGTAGGTCTTTCCAAATATTGAATTCATTTTTATTCTACGGCTTCTTCATATAAATACCTAAAAAGCGTTTTTATAATTTTTTTTTAATTCGACCCCTAAGAGGGTGTAAAGGGGTTGTATACTTTTTCACGAATTCTGCCGTATCCCCGAAATCTGATCGATATCGAATATCTTTTCACTTTCATGGGCTTGCGTTATAATCGCCTAAAACTAATTTTACTTTATTATTTTTTAATAATAAAGTATTGTGATCGACCTGAAATTTCAAAAAAAAGTTTGCTACCCTGAAATTTTGTATTTTCACGTTTAAGGATTAGTAAACCCCAAAAAAGCAAAAAAAAAAAAATGTCCGTCTGTCCGCCGTAGACGCCGTACGCCGTCCGCCGTACGCAAAATTGTTTGAAGGCGCGTAGCTCCCAACCCCGTTGAGATATTAAATTGAAATTTTTATGGTGGGTAGATTGGGTGAACCCCTACGACTGGTATATTTTCGAGGGGTGGAGGTACAAGGGGAGAGGAGAGGGGAGCGTTTTAGACGAAAAATTTTGGTTTCTAGATCTCAGGAACCACTTATGCTAGGTGGCTGAAACTTGGAACTTATGTAGTACTATAATAATGGACTCAATTGCATTGCATTGGTCGATATTGGTTGAGGGGTGTGGAAGTGGGGGGGGGAAACTATGAGTCTTTAACGCATGAAAGACGGGATTGAAACATTCTAAAATCGATATCTCCTGAACAATTGATGTCAGAAGATTGAAACTTTGTTGTTGTTTGTTGAAGATTAGACAAGGGCTAAAATTTTAAAGAGGGGTGCTGGTGTGGGGGTGGGAGGTGAAAAACTTTGGATTACAATATCTTCCGAACCAATTACACCAGGAAGATAAAATTTAGTTTCTGTATATGGGATCACAAGAGGAGTCTACCGAAATAAATTTTTTGAGGGGGGAGGTGGAGCACGAAAGTGGGGAGACAGCAATTTTTCAAAAAATTTAATTTTTATATCTCAGAAACCGTATCAGATATGATCTTGAAAATTTTACAGGAGTTGGGAGCGGTAAACTTCTAGTAGGGAAAAACATTTTGGTGGTGTGGGTGCTGGGGGTGATGGTGAAAGGGGGTAGAAAGGAAAACATTCTGAATTTTATTTCTCGAAAACCATAATGAATAGGAAACTAACAATTTAGGATTATATAGAGCAACTATGGAGATATCCTAGAAAAATAAAATTTTTGATAGGGATATCAAGGTACGGGAGAGAGGGGTGGTTTTTTATATCTCAGAAACGGCTTATGCTAGAAAGTTGAAACTTAGTACGTATATGTAGATGTACTATTAGAGTAATTAAAGCAAAAAAAAAAAGTTCAGATTTTTATTGGCGTTCAGAGGTTGAGTAAAAAAATGTCCGTGAATCCACATTTTCATAAACTTCGTGAAAACTTTTAGACATGTTGAGCTATCAAAGCAATTTTACTTCTGCGGGCTATTTATATAAGCGCCTAGTAACGGTCTTCAAAATTTGTCGATATCCAACCCCTAAGGGGGTGTAAAGTGGTTCTGTACATATTCACGAATTCTAATATATTTCTAAGGTATATTGAGATTTGGAATTCACTTTTACTTCTATAAGCTTTAAACGTAGTCGGGGAAAAAACCGATTTCAGTATTTTGCTCTATTAAACCCCCTGGGGGTATTGTTCAAGATTTCACTGATTCCGAAAATCTCTTAGGTTTAGCGTGATCGAATTCGCTTTTACTACTATGAATTATTCTATTGATAAAAAATACGTAAGTAAATAAAAAATCTGCCAATAGTCTGGGCGAAACTTTATTATTTTTAGGGTCAAAGTTCGGGAGCGGTAAAAGTCGGAGTGTATCATGAGTTGCTTCGAGATTTTTAGATTTCTTATGGAAAATTAATTTTGTTCTTAATATAAAAATATTTAAAATAGAGATTTTTAGCCGATTAAACATTGAAA
Source organism: Beris morrisii (assembly GCA_951812415.1). Classification (NCBI taxonomy): domain Eukaryota; kingdom Metazoa; phylum Arthropoda; class Insecta; order Diptera; family Stratiomyidae; genus Beris; species Beris morrisii. The sequence goes on along the minus strand of OX638313.1, from coordinate 33,248,594 downwards.
AGTCCGTGTAGACTATTCGAATTTCAGTATATTATGTACACTAAAAGCCCATAGAAGCAAAAACGTATTTGTTGCCTTATCAGAATTAAGAGATATGACGAATTGTTAAAACGTATACAAACCCATTACTTCCACTTGGGGTTTGAATTTCGAAAAAAACAGGTTTTTAGACGATTTCATAAGAAGCAACCTGAAATCTCATGAGACAAGACGGATTTTGAAAAAATTCTGAAAACGTAAGCAAACCCTTCACATCTCCTTGGTTCTGAAAATTCGAAAAATCGTGAATTGGTTGGCCGTAATAATCAATTTTATATCTCATCAGAACTAAGGAATGGCAAAAATTGTGAAAACATATACAAACCCTTGGGGGTTGAATATCGAAAAATTGAGAAATGGGTTTGTAGGCGATTATATAAAAAGTCTGTGGAAATAAAAGCGATCTAATATCTCATCGAACCTAAGAAATATGTCGAAACTTTGAAAAGCATACAACCTCCTTACACCTTTTTGGATTGAATATCTAAAATACTGAAATTGACTTTTTGGCTTTTTTACATAGGAAACCTTAGGAAGTAAAAATGCATTCGATATATCACCAGATATGCAACCTCCTTACACCCACTTGGGGGTTGAATGTTCAAAAATCCTGAAAGGAGTTAATAAATAAATATGAAGACAGCACGAGAAAGTAGGAACCAATTCAATTTCTTATCACTTCTAAAAGAAATGACGGAACTCGTGAAAACGTGTTCAACCCGTTTATACCCTCCTAGGTGGAAAAAGGAAAAAACTTAAAAACAAGTTTTAGGCGATTATTACACAAGCCCATGAATATGAAAAGATATTCAATATCTGATAAGACGTGGATATAGTAGAATTCGTGAAAAAGTTTACAACCCCCTTTGCACCCCCTTAGGGGTCGAATTTTAAAAAATCCTGAAAACACTATCTAGGTATTTATATGAAGAATCCATAGAATAAAAATGAATTCAATATTTGGGAAGACCTAATAGATATGACGAAAACCGTGAAAATATATGCATTCCATTTTCACTGATAATTTTTTTTGCCCCCCCTCCGAACGCCAATGTATATTTGAAATTTTTTTTTATCTAAATTAGTTTTCTAGTTGATTTACATAAACGTACCGAGTTTCAGCTTTGTAGCATAAGCCGTTCTATAGATAGGAAAAACACCCCCCACCCCCGTACCATACTACCCCTATAAAAAATTATATTTTTCCAATATGCTACTAATATAGCTCTATCTAAATACGAAGTTTCAGCTTTATATCATTATAGGTTGTCAAGATATTAAAATCGGAACTTTTTCCTTTTCACCCTCCCCCACCCTCACCCTTTACACCCACACTTCCAAAATTTTGTTTTCTACTAGGGGTCTATTAGGCCTACTTCTGGTAAAAATTTGAAGCATCTATCTTACACTGTTCTTGAGATATGAGACGTGATTTTTTAGAAAAATTCTTATCCACTCCACTTTCATGCTCCACCGCCCCCTTCAAAAATTTTGTTTCCAGCAAACTTCATTTGTCAACCTTTATACAGAAACCAAATTTTATTTATCTAGTGCAATTGGTTCGTAAGATATCGCAATCTAAAGTTTTTCACCCCCCACCCCCGTACGCCACTGCCCCCACTCAAATTTTTGTTTCCGATCTATTCTCCTAGTATACTTACAGATATTCATAAAGTTTCAATTTTGTGACATTAACCGTTTAGGAGATATGGATTTTAGAAAGTGTCGATCTCACCTTTTTTGCGTTTCGGACGCATTATTTTTCCCCCCACTCCCAAACCCCTTCACCTATATCCGCAATTTTTTTGCAAATGGGTCCACTACTGAAGCTCTATATAAATTCCAAATTTCAGCCTCCTAGCATAAGCGGTTGCTGAGATCTAGAAACCAAAATTTTCCGTCTAAAACACTTCCCCCTCCTCCCCCCTTACACCCCCACCCCTCCAAATTTGGCCACTTCAAGGGGCCTACCCAGTCTATTCATAAAAAAAATTTTAATTTAATAGCTCAAAGGGTTTGGGAGCTACGAGCCTTCAAACGATTTTGCGTACAGCGGTCGACGTACGGCGTACGGCGTACGGCGTACGGCGGACAGACGGACTGAAATTTTTTATTGCTTTTTTCGTGTCTACTCGTCATGAAACGTGAAAAAAAAAATTTTGAGGGTAGTAAATTTTTTTTTTTTAAAAATCGAAAACAATACTGTATTATTAAAATAATAAAGTAAAAGGAAGGACTGACAGCAGGCGGTAGTAGGCTACTGTGAAAAAATCTGCCAACAGTCTGGGCGCAACTGTATTATTTTATGGGTAGAAGTCCGAAACGTGTTTAATGATGAGATGCGGTGTAGGTGACTCTGCGACTGACAACCTAAGAAATAACCAGGAGGCTTTTTGGAACGTTATTTTTTAGGTTGTTAGTCTCATAGTAATCTACATCGCATCTCATCATTAAACACGTTTCGGACTTCTACCCATAAAATAATAAAGTTGCGCCCAGACTGTTGGCAGATTTTTTAAGTTTCAGCACCTAAGAGGGTATAAATGGATTGAACACATTTTCACGAATTTCGTCATATCTTTTAGAAACGAAAAGAAATTGAATTGGTTTTTACTTTCTCGTGCTGTCTTCATATTTATTTATTAACTCCTTTCAGGATTTTTGGATATTCAACCCCCAAGTGGGTGTAAGGAGGTTGCATATGTTTTCACAGATTCCTACATATTGCTTAGATCTGATGATATATCAAATTCATTTTTACTCCTAAGGTTGCCGATATAAGCGCCAAAAAGTCAACTTCACTATTTTTAGATATTCAGTCCTAAGGGGTGTAAGGGGGTTGTATGCTTTTCAAAGCTTGGACATATTGCTTAGGTTTGATGAGATATTAGATCGCTTTTCACTTCCACAGACTTATTATATAATCGCCTACAAACCCATTTCTCAATTTTTGGATATTCAAACCCCACGGGTTTGCATATGTTTTCACAATTTTTGACATCCCTTAGTTCTGATGAGATATAAAATTGGTTATTACGGCATTTGATGCAATGACCTATTCACTATTCAAGAACCAAGGGTGTGTGAAGGGTTTGCTTACGTTTTCACAAATTTTTCAAAATCCCTCGTGTATTATTAGATATCAAGTTGCTTCTTATGAAATCTTCTAAAATCCTGTTTCACAATTTTTTCGAAATTCAAACCGCAAGCGGAAGTAATAGGTTTGTATACGTTTTAACAATTCATCATATCTCTAAGTCTGATAAGGCATCAAATTCGTTTTTACTTCTATGGGCTTTTAGTGTTCATAATATACCGAAACTCGAAATAATTGGCTAAAAATCTATATTTTATTATTTTTATTTGAATAACAAAATTAATTTTTCAAGAAATCTAATAATCTCGAAACAACTCATGATATACTCCGACTTGAACCGCTCTCGAACTTTAACCAGAAAAATAATAAAGTTTCGCCCAGACCATTGGCAGATTTTTTTTACCGTTTTTGCTATAGTTGATTTTATAATAAAAGTGATTTTTTAGCAATTGTGTAGAATATTAATACTTCTGAATATACTGAAACTTAAAAAAATATATTTTATATAATGAAAGATAATATAATCATTTTGCTGAAAATCAGGAATAAATTATATTTTATGTAGATAAAATTATTATGACTTCATTCAGTTTCGCGTTGACTAATTATTTTGTAAAGGGCGAGAGGTGAAGTAGTGAAAATGCAACTGAGTCATGTGGGGGCTGTATTTTTTGTTTATTTTTAACAAAAACAGTCAAGGGCCCATTTGTGAAACCTTTAGTAAAAAAAAAAAACAAAAAAAACTTTCAGTTAACGATTAAACGGGTTTTGAAGTTTAAATTTGCTCTTCTGTAAAATTACCAAAATGTGACTTATCGTGTTTTTCCCCTGTGGTCTTCATAGACAAAGGTGCACTGTTGAAATTCAACAAATACTTTTTGTCAATATTAGTAAGGAGTTTTCTTTGAGTGTGGGCGCAAAATTAAGTTAATTCAAAACCTAGAACAAACGGAAATTCGTGAAAATTAATACGGTCCTTTTTATTGATATTTTTTTTACCTATGCTCTGAATTTTCCATAAATTGCTTACATATGTATATATACACCAAATTTCAACTTTCTATCATAAGCTGTTTCTTACTTCCATACGATACTACCGCTATCAAAAATTCTACAGACGTCAAATCTTATGCCGCGTTTCCACTATCGCGCGAGCCTGTGCGAACTAGCGCCAATGCGAATGCAGAAACTGCAAGTTCGCGTCAGTTCGCAACTCTATTCAAAAATTGCGTAGTTCGACTCGATGGCAGTTTTTGGCCTCGCATCGGATCGATTCGCATTGAACACGAATATAGTGGCTCAACACTAGCCTAAGCATTTGTGTTCAATGTGAAAGTAGGCGTTACGAGAATGCGATAGTAGAAACGCGGCATCAGCTTTCCACTCTCAAGAATTTTTTCTCCATTAGGGTCTAATCCTGTGAAAAATTCCAATTTCTGAAACTGTTCTTGAGACATAAAAATTGATTTTCTTGAACAATTGTTATCCTTTCGCTTCCCGCTCAGAACATACGCCTGAGACATTCTAAAAGTCTCAATCGAGTCGGGAGTTTTACCCTAAACTTCCCACCACCAATATTGAGCATTTCTTTGCAAATGGCTCAACACCAAGTTTCAACCTAGTAGCATAAGCGATTCCTGGGATACAGAAACGAAAGTTATACGTCTGCAACGCTCCCTATCACCACCCACAAAAATTTGGCCACTTCAAGGGTTTCACCTAAGCTACCAACAAAAAATGTTGACTGAATAGTTCAAAGGGTTTCAATGCTATGAGCCTTTAAACGCGTTTGCATATGGCCACGGCGTATACGGCGGACAGACGAACTGTTTTCCGATTTTTGGTCCTCAAACCCCCCAAAATGTGAAAATTTAAAATTTGAGAATTGTAATTTTTCTTGGAAATTTCAGGTCGGTCACAACGCTTTGTTCTTAAAAAATAAAACTGTATGAAAAAGGATCGATTTAATCAAAAGTTTATCGAAAAATTACAATCCTTATGAAGCTGTTGATGTAAAAGATTCAAGTGTCCAGCCAATTTGATTCTTAATAGTTCACTTAAAGTATCCGAATACGGATCTCGCACTACCATCTAAAGTTTCTGAAAGCATGGAGCATCCTTTAAGGATATTAAATCGTTCATTCTGAGAACATCAAAGACATGATTCGCATTCTCCAGCACGAGTTCAATCTCGAAAGCGTTTCAATAGAACGTTACATCGTATCCGTTTCAAAGGTAGAGACCAACCAGTTTATTTAAAAATAAAAATTCTCAACACCTCCCATTTAAAAAAAAAAAGCACCTATTCAAAGTCACCAAGGCACTAACCAATTAAAAATGCACTTAAAACAAATTTTGTCTTCCGTGATCACGACATTGTTGAGCAAGAGCACCCCTATCAAATTGCATACCTCCATAAACCAGAGAACAGGATGGCTTAAGGTATGTACTTAGCACAACTATTGCAATTGCCATGCTATAAGAGAGCAACTGGTTGTATACCCCAGAAGGATGGTGGCTGCAAAGGATGTTTTCAGAAGAAGCAGTCGCTGTACTTAACACCGCTATACAGACTTTAAGGACGCGAACCACTCTTCTGAACCAAAGCAATTTTCACCCGTTAACCTTGCAAAGGATGTTCATGTAGACTCCTGAAAAAAGAATCAAGGTATGTTTCAACTACCCCCATCCAAGTGCCAACAATGGCTGCTCCCAAAACCACCCTTCCATCGATCCATCTCTCATATGGAACATGGGTGCCCGAGGAAATATGCAAATGAAGTGAAAAGTCGAACGTCCAAAATGAATTTATGTGGAGAATGTTGCTGGAAAAGTTTGTGCTTAATTTGTGTCGTCGGTGGAAAAAAAGGGACGAAGCAAAGTCCTTTCAACAATTTTTTTCCTTGACGAAATTAAAGCCAATTAGCATGAAAGATGGAAGGGTTAATGATAGATGGATGGATGGATGAATCCTGGAAAGATTGATGTCATTACAGTTTATTCGGTCACTACTTTGAGGCTAAGGATATGCTATGCACAAAGATTAGACTGCATGAAGTAAATTTAATCACAACGTTTAGTGTTACTGAATTTCGCTGCAGTAAAATTGCAAGGAATAATTTACATAGGCAAACCCTTCTACGGGGACTTGATGGAGATTTCAGGGAAGAAAATTGGAAAGTTATTACTTTTCCTGAACAGCACAGGGTGGTTATAGCGATTCAATTCAATCAATTTTTCTCACATTCATCTTCTGTATTTCCCAGTATCAACAACCTTTAACATCCGAGTTTAATACGAGTTTGTGGTTCCAAAACGGCCTCTGAGCTAATTGAGCTCTGTCTGGGTGACAGGGCTAAACTGACCAACCAACCAACCAATTTACATATTCCGCAAAAGGATAGGTAAATAGTAGTACCGAGTGATAGTATTGAAAAAAGAAACAGAAGTTCAATAATTCAAAACAGTAACAGCCAAGACAGAGGCCCCTATTTTTGATCCTTCAAGGAGTTCCTGTAAGGAAATAGCTGGAAGGTTGTCTAGAAACATCATCTTCGATATGCCTTCGGATGCTATGGCTTCAACCTGTATGCTCAAAAGGTAGTAATCCCGAGTAGGGAGGAGTGGGGAAACCAGTATGTACTGCTTAGTGGATTCACTGATATATTCTATACGGACGACTCAATGACTGAAGACGGGTCGGGAGCTGAATTTTACTTGCAGACTGACGGTCTCATTTACTCTTTCCCCCTAGGAAAACTTACTTTAGTCTTTCAAGCTGAAGTATGTGCGATCCTTAAGGCGGCAGAATAGATTATAAAAGGCAGATAGAGACGCAGGCGAAGTCAGACCGCTTTACAGTCGCTAGATAATCCAATCGTTCTTAATTATGTTGGCAGACTCAATGACTTAAAGCTAGTATGGGTTCCAGGCCACAGGGTATATGTATGGTAAATGGCAATGAAATAGCTGATGCATTAACAAAGGCTGAATCAGAGTCAGCTTTGGTTGGACCAGAACCAGTTTTCGGTCTACCTGTTACCTCTATTAGGGCTGCTATTGCTGAATGGGTGACTGTATCACACATTGAGAGATGGCAGCTTCTTCAGGAAATGCGGCAGACTAGAAGCCTTGTTGAGAGACCAAGTGGACGAACCGCTGCTCTTCTTCTCAAACTGACCAGAAGAGAATGTGGTAGTATGGTTGGTGTCCTCACAGGGCATAACTCTTGGGACTACATTTGGTCAGATTGAGAATCATCGACGATCCCATGTGAATTGCTTACGACGAGAGTGACGACACAACGGAACATTTTCTTCTATACTCTCCAGCTTACACTTTTGCGAGAATGCATGTACTCGTATACGGCGTTCATGTTATGAGGATGGAAGAACTCCGTTCTCGCTCCCTATTTGAGCTCTTGCAATTCGTGAGGAGGACGAAAAAGTTTAGGTAGAGACTGGGGGACTCGAGTACAATAGGCCATCTTTGCCTAAATCCTCAAGACGCACTGCTTTCCTGCGTGTCTTCACCCGCATCAAACAACAACAAGGATTCCATAAATGATTTGATCTGGTTCATTGATGTGGAGGGAAATGAGCTAAGTAGGTAAGGCTTCACCCTTAACAGTTTATGGTGCAAGTAGTGCACTAAAAATAATGTGACCATTCTATATACGGATCAAGATCTACAAACTTCTAATCAAAACCGGGATAGATATCTCCAGGAACACGGCGACCAGCCCATTGCCCTATTGGGACAAATGCCCATTTTCGTAGTTGCAGGAAGTTTCCGTTTCACCTCCTTCTTGTAAGTCTAGCACCACCCACTGCCGGCATAGTATACTAATGTCTTAATTAACAAGATGCAAGAAATCTCAAAGAGAAGGATTGGAAAGTAGATTGAGTTTCATCATCATTAATGGCGCGACAGCCCAAATCGTGCCCTGGCCTCCTGCTGTTCTTCAGGTTTTTGGACAGATTTTTTTTTCGGTGATGCGTGGTCCGCGCCGTGCCCATCTGCCGTCCTGGAGGGCCATTCCAACTTCTTTATTACATCCTGGTAGAAAAAGAGTAAGAGTTTTCAGCTAAATATGATATGGAGTTCTCACAGGTATGCTACGAGTCCAACTATGTCATACTCTGTTCCTACTTTGACCACAATGGATCCACAGTGATCTCTCGTGATGGACTGTGGCACATTGCTTCAGTCTACCCTTCTCAACCTAACCTGACCTTGTTCCTACTTCCTTGGATACCCCAGTATTACTGGCCATTCAGGTTAACTCCATGCTCCCTTATCCTTTCTCAACCGGGCTTGGAATCATGGCCAAGTTCGAGTCTATAACGGATCAATTTTCTTACAGATCTTCAAGAAACATCGAATAATTTCAGTGTAAAAACTCTTAATCTTCCTTGTGGAGTCCCTGCTGCCCCTTCGCTAATTGGTCCTGGTTTTAATTGTTCATCATTGAGCAACGGGATCAGTTTACCGGACTTACCAGGTTTGAAGTACCACTTGGACAAGTATCTCCGGTCGAAAATTACTCTAAGAATTTTTCTACAAGGATTTTATTTCTATTGAAAGTTTAATTTCCGTCCCATAGATTATGAGTAATCACAGTTTGCTCTTTTGCTGGACTTCCTAAAATTCGCACGCAAATCCTTGCACTCTAGGGCCTCTATTATTGAACACGTGGAATAGGTCATCTACCAGAAGGAGTGACTGCCCTTCTCCCAGTCACCATCCTTTGCCTGATTTGACCTTTGTCAATCACGGTAGAGACTAGCAGTTGGTCGAACCTCCTTTCGTTGGTTATGTCAGCACTTCTATCGATAATCAGCACCACTACAAATTCTTGCTCCTTGACCGTACATATCCCAAACTTTCGGAAATCATAGAAGAAGATATGATAGCTTCCGTATAACTTCCTCCGATAGGACCATAGGACAGTAACCGTAGTACTCAATAAGATCCGTTCCTCTGCTTTATCCTTTATCTGCAGCCAAAGTATTTGCAGTCCTTGCCATAGTTGACCCACCACATACGTCTTTTTTAAGGATTCTTTTCTACATCCTCTCTCCAAGTTTGTCTCATCCGTTGTGTTTTAGTCCTTGAATTCCAATGCATCCTATATTTGCTTTTTCAGTTCTCTTCCAAAAAATACGCCACCTTTAATGCTATTAAAGAAATGAACCGTACTTCTGCGAACCCCATTTACCGAGCATTTCAAAATCGTGGTGTGAAATTATGCACCTGCCATATTCCAAACACTCACCTCCTTTCTGTAGAAATTGCCCCTGGCTCCCAGGACTCCTACGCACCCATATACCTCGTTCTAATCTCTGTTTCCGTCCGTTTGACGTGAAGCATTAATTGATGGACCAACAAGGACGCACTCTGAACCTGAACAAACAAATTACCTGGCAGCCTGGATCTTAAAGGTCTGCAATTCTCCACAGGTCTATACGTTCGCAGAGTACCTACCGACATAGTTCGGTGAAAAAGGCTTTCCGGTCTGATGGTCAACTTGGTTCCCCACGAAACGAGGTATGGCCAAGAGAAAAACTATTAATCATCTGTAGATGGTTAATAAGGCGAAAACCAAAACAATGTATCCGGAATAGCAAACGATTCCGGAGAAAGCAGCCTTTCCTCCCGCCAACCCCGTTCCATTCAAATTTGTATTGCTCGCAAATCGGTATTTTGTCTTGTCTACAGGTGAAATGCTTGACATATCATCAAGACCCTTTTCCAAGCCATATCACGTCCTTAATTTGATATTTTTTTGGGGGAAGATTCCTGTTGTTGTTGTTGTTGTTTTAAGTGGGGTGGTTCGTATTGTTCTTCTGCCACCACCGAGACATGACACGAAGTGAAAAGGACCAAAAATCCGCCATTTATTTGGCCCACCACCAGCTTTCAAAGGAGCCTTTTTCTAGTCGTTCTTGCTTGTCGTTCTTCGCGTCTTATTTCAATCGGATTACTGCTTTATTTTTGGTTCCAAGCTATTTACCTTGAACGTTGTTAGAACGCCTTGAGGATTTATTATTCGAAAGACAACTGCCAACATACATACACGGCATATAGAAAGTGTGGTTGCGACATTGCGCGCTTTCAGCTATTCCCGACGGAGCAGTTTTAATTACAAATCGCTGAACTGAAGCATAGAGTTATAATATGGTGCGAGTTAGAATTAATTTCGGCAAGGATGTTAAGATGCCACAGATTATGTCAAGGGTATCGCTGAACAAACATTTGCTTTTCCGTTTTCATGTGACATTGCAATGGCGGAATAAACAATCAGAACTCGAAATATGTCAGTCTCTACATTTCACTAAATGAAACATAAAAGTGGGTAAGAAAAACTTCATACTGAGGGTGAGGGTAGGTTTAGTTAGCTTAGGTTGGTGACTAATTAAATGTTAGCCAAATTCTAATACGAACCACGACAATCTGAACATCCCTTCACGTCGGTCACAAAAGCTTAATATTGTAATTTTTTTTTGGATGGAAATCACCCACACGGTGCAGGTTACTATGCCGCTCCAAATAGGGGTGAACTATCAAAAACACTGATCTTTAGGCATTTGCATAGTTAGCCCGTGAATATAAAAAAATTCGTGAGTAAAATTGAAAAATCTTTAAATTGATTTTTAGGCTATTATAATGAAAGTCCCTTGAAGTAAAAACTAATTCGATATCTCAGCACGCCTAAGAGATATGTCGGAATTCGTGGAAATATGTACAACCCCCTCATACGCCGTTCATGTAAAGAGCACAAGAGAAATACAACTAGTTCAATATCGCAGCAGATCTAAGAGATATGACGAAATTCGTAAAAATATATTTAGCCCATTTTCACCGACCGCTTTTTTATCGCATCTCCGTACACTATTCAAAATTTAGGCATAAAATTAATGAAAAAAAATTAATTCATATTTATAAAAGATCTATAAACTTTTTCATAATGTTCATACTTTTGATACTTATAAATATGTAGTATAGGGCGAAAAAGCTTAATTTTATAATAGGTAAGTATAGATAAAATGTATACCGTCCCACTGAAAATTAATATTCTAGTACATCGAAAGGTATATAAAAAGTTTTCTAGCATAAGTCGCTCCAAAAATAAAAGTCAAAAATTCGCCCTTATAATTGAAGGATTTGGTGTAATAATCAGCTAAGTACAATATTTTGACTTTTCAGTATTTTCTCTATTATTGCGCCAGCCCCTTCAATTGCACAAAATCAATGCCAACTTTCGGCTTTCCATTATTAGCACCTTCAGAGATATGAAAATCACCATGTTTTACTTTCCACTTTCTCCGTCCTAACTTCTCATTTTATTATTATTTATTTATCTGGTAGAGCCTATAGCCTCACTACTTCTCGAACTACGACCTAAAACGTCTTTTGTTCCTGGCTCTTAACCACTCCCTCGTCCATATCGATTCCTTTGAGAATGGAGATGATTTTACTCAGGGGAGTCTTCGACAGGTCTTCATAGGAATACCCTCCCCACATCAGGGCTAGACTATTATGAGTCCCACACAAGCCTAGAGCGAAAACAATAAGATTTCAGCACTAGCAGTGCCGCTTGGCTGTCAGATAAGATAATAACCGTAGCACCTTTTGGTTTATTCAGTAGAAGTTTACCTGCGCACAGCTCTATGGCATGTACCTCAGCCTGAAACACAGTGGCTGTTTGTCCCATTGCCATATTTTACAATTGGGTCCAAATATGCCCGCTCCAGTTCCACTATAGGTCTTAGAGCCGTCCGTGTACCAGACTGAAGCACCTTCCCCAAAATCTGGTAGACCAGATTGCCATGATACAAAATCTCCCAGAGTCACCAAATATGGTTTCTCAAAATCATATACCTTTGGCATGTTATCGTTTACTGAGTCGGTTAGGTCCTTCTGATTAAATTCCTGTAGAATTTTAAGGTGACCGACAAGGTCTCCTGCCTTGAATTTATTGTACTGCTGTAGCCTTATGGCCCCTCTCAGAGCCTCCTTCTTTATCTCTAAGTGTAATGGGGCCAAGTCTATCATGGCTTCCATTGCAGCAGTGGAACATGATTTAAGTCCCCCAGTAATGCTAAGAACAGCACGCCTCAGAATTTTTTGCTGGTCCTTCTGTTCTGTGATTTGTTCAACCTTTGGTCACCACACCATAGCGGCATATGTGATCAATGGTATTATAATAGACTTGTAGGTCCAGTATACCATATTTGGTCTGAGACCCCAAGTGGTACCACAGAGCCTTCGACACGCCATAAAAGACAATGTTACTCGTGTGGAGATGTTTTTAAGATGTAAATTCCAAGTCAGACACTTATCCAAGGTAATTCCCAAGTATTTGACATCGGACGAGAATTCAATTGTAGTTCCTCTCACAATCGGGGACCTTAAGTTTACCTTCCGTCTTCTAGTGAATGGCACTATAATTGTTTTACTTGAATTTATACTTATTCATGAAAAAATTTCGGAGAGTCCTTCTTGTAGCCTCCATTCAACAATTCATCAAAAATGTGCGCATTTATCTTACAAATCCGGCAACAACACAAGAAATCGTTCAGTCGAAATTTAACATGAATAAGTTTCAAATAAAAAGTAAGGTTGAGTTCGTTAGTAAGCGAAATCACCTCATTACTTCCTACAAATATTAGCCGAGAACTGCAGAACTACTATTCAAGGTATGCATTTGAAATTTGGGGGCCGTTAATTTTTCAAGAATGAATTTTTAAAAAATCGAGTGAAGTATTTGGTATCCAATCAAAAGTCCTGGAAAAATTCGTTCATACAAATGGCGGAATCCACTAGACTCAAGAAACCATTCAGCGAAGAAGTAGAATTTGCACACGAATAAGCTCGAATCTGTTATTGCGCCTAATTACACAGCGTTGTCGCATAGATGCCATTCACAAGTCCTTAAATCACGTGCTTTACACTTATTACACAACTAACAGAGAACATGTCAAGCTAGGAATTTCAAATTTTATATTTTATGTATCTATTCTCCATTTTATAGTACCACGCGAAAAACATGCACAATTCAAATACCCTTTAGAGTAAGTACCATACAAATGTTTTGACAAAAAAAAATGTATGTGATTACACTCACTCAAGAGCGCATTGAGCTATGAAGGAAAAAATTTGTTTAGTCGGCCGATTTTAGTTAAATAGCTAAGTGATACGTATTTAAGTATGCGTAAGTGCGCACACCAAATGCTTCGAAATCTTCCCGACTAAATAGTTAAAATGATCAACGAATGCTATTTAAGTGAATAGTTCGATTTTATAAAAATACTCTAGCCGCGTACCGCGGCTATACTATCGTTACTCCCGTTGCTTCCATTTCTTCCGTTGCTTCCGTTGCTCCCGTTGCACCCGTTGCTTCCGTTGATCCCGTTGCTCCCATTTCTCCCGTTGCTTCCGTTGCTCCCGTTACTCCCGTTGTTTCCATTTCTCCCGTTACTTCCGTTGCTCCGTTGCTTCCGTTGCTCCGTTGCTCCCGTTACTCCATCCTCTATTCTCCATCCTCTATCCACCATCCTCTATTCTCTATCCTCTATCCATCATCCATCATCCACCATCCACCATCCTCCATCCTCTTTCCTCCATCCACTATCCGAAACGAACTGCCGCTAAACTATATGGAATACACTCAAATGTTGAAATAACTCGCGTACCACCAATTGTAAAATGATTTTGTTAACGCAGAAACCTTCGCGTGCGTGCGCTCAACATATCAACAAAGTTTCATTGCAATCGGATGAATGGTTTAGGAAGGCATACGGGACAAACAAACAAACAATTAGAGCTAAAATCGTGAAAAAATTGGAAAAATGTCGAAAAAACAATTGTTTTTGATTCGATCGGTACCAAACTTCACGGGAACCATCGCGGGACTATTCTACATGTTCCCTGAAAATTTGATGAAAATCGGTTGAGCGGTTTAGGAGTTTATAGGGACGCACTAGCAACTAAAAAATCGTTAATTGCAACTGGCCGACTAGTTTGAATGGTCTGCGCACGGACTTCGCCTAAATAGTGCGGTAGTGCGGAAAAGTGTGCGTGGAGTTCGCTCCAATTAAAAGTTGACCGACTGAATCTATAATCTGCGCTTGTAGCATTTTCATACTATTGGCTGACTATAAAGCCGCATTATTTTTTGTGGTAGACTTTATAATGGCAAGTTTTAAGTGCGATCAAATGCACCGAATACAAATCAGATTGTTAACTCTTGCAGATTAATTTCTGCTAAATGCAACGATTTCTAAGCCCCGCATCGTGAAATTCCATTTTAATTTGATAAGCTATCCTGGCTCTCGTCTGCACGAAGAATCCATAATTAAACACTGAAGGGGGCGATTTAACATAATTTCGCGAATGCTAATTAATTTTCGAAATTTTTTTCCCATTATAAATTGGAATTGCTCTCCGGATGGATGAAGTTTAGGAACTGATACCGTGGGAATTTGATCCTACAATTTAATCTGGAATCTGCCTATTTAACGATTAACCAAGCCGGTTGACTAGCCTGCACAATTTGGGTCACTTTAATTGACATTTAATTAGGACAAAATTGCTAAGAACGTTTAGTAGGAACGGTCCTTGTTCATCGCAGCTTTCATTAAGAAATATTGGACTAATTTTTTTTTAAGAAGATATAAATTAAATTTTCCATGCAACAGGTGAAAGTAGGAAAAGGGAGCTTTTTTCGAAAATTGTCACAGCAAATTTTTGCTGACACTTCTTTTTGAATTTCGTCCTTGTACGTACGTCCTACCCCTGTGCTGACATTTTAATTCCAAACATTAATTTCAACCTGATGACATATTTTTTTTTCTTACTTATTTTTCAGGATCGATAACGACAGAAAAAATGAAAATGCTCGACATTACGCGAGATAAGCCAATTAAAGTTGCTGTTAAAGTTGCAGTACCTGTACGAGATCATCCTAAGGTAAGAGGTAAAACTTGGGCAAAAAAAAACATGAGATGTCCTTTCTCAAGTGCCATCCCCCTAGAATTTCAGACAGTTTACACGTTGGCGGTCGCCGCTAATTTAATTTTGTTATCCAAAGATGGGTTTCTTTTTTTAATGTTTACCTTTTTCCATCTCTTGTTACAGTTTAATTTTGTTGGGAAATTGTTAGGACCAAAAGGTAACTCAATGAAACGCTTGCAAGAGGATACAATGTGCAAAATGGCCGTCTTAGGACGTGGCTCGATGAAAGACAGGAAAAAGGAGGAGGAACTGAGGGCAAGTGGCGAACCGCGCTATGCACACTTATCGGAGGACCTTCATGTGGAGATATCGACATTTGCAGCGCCAGCGGAGGCTCATGCAAGGATAGCATACGCCTTGGCGGAAGTTAGGAGGTTTCTAGTTCCTGTAAGTAACATGAAAGTTATTATCTTTTGTTTTAAGATACGAAAGTTAATATAGGCCACATAGATAATTTCGTTTCACTCGACTTACTTGCATCCCCTATTCGATCCATAGTGTTACGTATTCATTCCACTGCTTGCAACGCCATTCCGCCAGCCTGTGATGACTAGAGTAACTAAATTACGTTTTATGTTTATATTAGATGCAGTTTACCCCTATCGAAATTGCAGACAATTGAATTATTTGTGGCTTTAGGTTTCCATTCACATGAACCTTAGCTTCGGCAGATGTACCAAAAATGGTACAGGGAATGTGAAATTGGGAGATGTACCAAAAATGGTACTGGGAATGAAAAATTAGGGTAGATAATGTTGATTATAATGTGTGCTGTAAAACCAATATTCAATGACTTGACTCCGATTTCTTTCCGCCGACTAGCTTACCAGCTCTGAAAGGACAAGGAAATAGCGTGCAAAGATTAGCTTGGCGAGACTTACATTGAGTAAAACTAATTTTCTTCTATTTTCTGCACTTTTCAAAGTATGGCTTTCATTGTTCAAAGATTCCCCATGTATGAGGCGAATACAGACATTTCCTAATGATTATTTGCTGACAAAAAGGTCAGAATTGGTCAAGTATATGATTCTGAAGTACGCCATACTTCTATAGAAAGTAGTACCCCAAACAAACCTAATTCAGGGCGTTAGTATTTTTACTTGCATCACTTTAGATATATATTCATCAATCAAACATTTTTGCAGTAAAAAAAAGAAGGAAGAAATTAATTACGTATAAAAACTGCACAGCAGCCTAAACTTCGATTATAACATTTCGTTTAGGTTAGATGTTACTCCAACTCATAATTTTACTTTATTATTTCAATAATATAGTATTGTTATCGATTTTTAAAAAAAAAAAATGTACTACCCTCAAAATTTTTTTTTCACGTTTCATGACGAGTAGACACGAAAAAAGCAAAAAAAATGTTAGTCCGTCTGTCCGCCGTACGCCGTACGCCGACCGCTGTACGCAAAATCGTTTGAAGGCTCGTAGCTCCCAAACCCTTTGAGCTATTAAATTGAAATTTTTTTTATGAATAGACTGGGTAGGATCTTGAAGTGACCAAATTTGGCGGGGTGGGGTGTGAGGGGGGAGGAGAGGGAAGTGTTTTAGACGGAAAATTTTGGTTTCTAGATCTCAGCAACCGCTTATGCTAGGAGCCTGAGATTTGGAATTTATATAGAGCTTCGGTAGTAGACCCATTTGCAAAATTGCAGATATAGATGAAGGGGTTTGGGAGTGGGAGGAAAAATAATGCGTCCGAAACGCAAAAAAGGCGAGATCGACACATTCTAAAATCCATATCTCCTAAACGGTTAATGTCACAAAATTGAAACTGTATGGATATCTGTAGGTATACTAGGAGAATAGATTGGAAAGAAATGTTTGAGTGGAAGCAGTGGCGTACGGGAGTAGGGGGTGAAAAACTTTAGATTACGATATCTCTCGAACCAATTGCACTAAAAAAATAAAATTCGGTTGCTGTATATAGGTTGAGGGGGCGGTGGAGCACGGAAGTGGAGGGGATAAGAATTTTTTTTAAAAAACACGTCGCATATCTCAAGAACAGTGTAAGATAGATGCTTAGAATTTTTACCAGAAGTAGGCCTAATAGACTCCTATCTGGGAAAAAAGGTTTGGTGGTGAGGGTGTAGAGGGTGAGGGTGGGGGATGGTGAATAAGAAAAAGTTTCGATTTTTATATCTCGAGAACCGATAGTGATATAAAACTGAAACTTGGTATTTGAATAGACATGTAGTAGTAGCATGTTAGAAAACCATAATTTTTTATAGAGGTAGTATGGTACGGGGGTGGGGGGTGTTTTTCCTATCTATAGAACAGCTTATGCTACAAAGTTGAAACTCGGTACGTATATGTAAATCAAACAGAAAATTTGTTTAAATAAAAAAATTTTCAAATATCCATTGGCGTTTGGAAGGGGGGCAAAAAAAATGATCAGTGCAAATGGAATGCATATATTTTCACGATTTTCGTCATATCTATTAGGTCTTCCCAAATATTCAATTCATTTTTATTCCACAGCTTCTTCATACAATTACCTAGAAAGGGTTTTCAGAATTTTTTGAAATTTGACCCCTAAGAGGGTGTAAAGGGGTTGTATTCTTTTTCACGTATTCTGCCGTATCCCCAGGTCTGATCGATATCGAGTGTGATTTCACTTTCATGGGCTTGCGTAATAATCGCTTTTCAACCCCTAAGAGGGTATAAAAGGGTTGAACACGTTTTCACGAATTTCGTCATATCTTTTAGAAGTGAAAAGAAATTGAATTGGTTTTTACTTTCTCGTGCTATCTTCATATTTATTTATTAACTCCTTTCAGGATTTTTGGATATTCAACCCCCAAGTGGGTGTAAGGAGGTTGCATATGTTTTCACAGATTCTTACATATTACTTAGATATGATGATATATCGAATTCATTTTTACTTCCTAAGGTTTCCTATATAAGCACCAAAAAGACAACTTCAGTATTTTTAGATATTCAATCCTAAGGGGTATGAGGGGGTTATATGCTTTTCAAAGCTTCGACATATTTCTTAGATTTGATGAAATACTAGATCGCTTTTCACTTCCACAGACTTTTTATATAGTCGCCTACAAATGCATTTCTCAATTTTTGGATATTCAACCCCCAAGGGTTTGCATATGTTTTCACAATTTTTGCCATCCCTTAGTTCTGTTGAGATATAAAATTGGTTATTGCGGCATTTGATGTAATTACCTAAAAACCGATTTCACGATTTTTCGAATTTCGGTTTGCTTACGTTTCACAAATTTTTCAAAATCCCTCGTGTCTCATGAGATATCAAATTGCTTCTTATAAAATCGTTTAAAAACCTGTTTTACAATTTTTTCGAAACTCAAACCTCAAGTGGATGTTATGAGTTTGTATACGTTTTAACAATTCGTCACGTCTCTTAAGTCTGATAAGGCAGCAAATTCGTTTTTACTTCTATGAGCTTTTAGTGTACATAATATACCGAAATTCGAATAGTCTACACGGGCTTTTTTAATGTTTAATCGGCTAAAAATCTCTTTTTTAAATATTTTTATTTTAAGAACAAAAATTAACTTTCCAAGAAACGTCATAATCTTGAAACAGCTGATGATAGACGCCGACTTTGACCGCTCCTGAACTTTGACCCGAAAAATAATAAAGTTTCGCCCAGACCATTGGTCGATTTTTTAAGATATCTTCATAAACCGAGTCTTCTCATCACTTGCGTGGTTTGCCTATTGGCCTCTTTAGGTTTCTGGACAGTTTTGTCCGCTGATGCGCTGTCCACGCCTGGAGAGTCAGTTCTACTTATTTATTACACACTTGTAGAAAAAGAGTGGGGGTTTTCAGCTAAATATGACATGTTGGAGTTCTCACTACTATGCTACGAGTCCAGTGATGTCATACTTTTTGCCTACTTCATGAGACGCACTGGTGTTACTGCCCATTCAGGTTAACTCCTTGCTTACTCCTCCTTTCTCAACTGGGCTTGGGATCGCCTATGGCTATCTAAAAATAATGTAATAAAATAAATCCTGAAGGAAAATTTTTCTGTTCGATTTCGAGAGAACAGAAATGCTCAAGGTAAAATCGTAGAACAGTGCTAAGCGAAAGATGTCGCTGTTTTTAGAAATTTTCTAAATGTCAGTTTTCCCTAAAGGATAAGTTCCCGCACACTTATTAGAAACGCGAAATTGTCAACGTTCTGGCGTGGAAGAGTGGTGTAAAATTGGCTCCAAAAAATCGATCGCTGCAAACGTGCTCGCGGTGGTCATATGAACGAGATCGAATTCCATACTTAAATTTAACATGTGTACTACACCTGGAATGAATTTCAGCCCGATAACTCACTTATTCTGTGTTTCATTTAAATACAAAATTGTTATGTCCCTATTGGATAACCCTTTACATGTGGACTTCGTAAAGCTTTCGATTTCCGCCCAGATATAACTCTTACTAGCGACGTCACATACAACAAATCATCTTGAAAAATTTCTCAATCTACTCTCATTTTTTTGTTAAGCCTATATTACATTGTATGTCACTGTGTCACATACATGTCATTTCTCGTTGGCAAATACAGTCAAATAATGTAATCATCAAAAAAATTTTTTTTAATTTTTAATGTTTATTTCCCAAAAAAAAATTTACTGAACATTTAGTCAAATTTTTTTTTTGTCAATTATTTGACATGCCATGCTGTACAGTTTAATAAAGGCTTTAGAGTTTGAAATCAACGTCCTTTGTAAATTAAAGCTAAAGACGAAGATCCTTCTTTTCAAAGGGTCTACATTAATCGTATTAGACGAGATTACTTCTTCCCTCTTCCAAATTGTTTCGATGTCACCCAAGGCTCAGGTCTAGCTCCCACGTTGTTTATATTCTTGTACTCTTAATTCAATTCGTAGTTTTGCAGATGATGGTTGAAAGTGGACAGACCTGTAGGAAAATCTTTTCTGCTCGGTACCCCCGACAAAATGTGTTTGAGATCGCACTCTAAATCTGGTTCAGATCTTTAAATTACACTGTATGCCACTACGTCACTATAACATTTGTCAATTCTCATCAAATTTTTGTTTGCCACATTATTTTATTTTTCTGAAATGTAGGTGCACAAGGTCTATTTTGGCGGAAAAAAAATTACTAAATATATCGTCAAATGTTTTTAGTCAAATATTTGACAGCATGGCATACGGTGTACTAAAGGCTTTAATGTTGAAAATTTTAGTTTTTCGGTTAAAATACTTTTTATTATTTTGGTGACGTTTCGGACTCGACTGAGTGCTCTATCAAACAACTTTAAGCCTTAAAGTTTGCAATTAACATCTTTGTTAATTAAAATTTAGGCCTTTGGCGTTATTTCCTACTTACTAAATGGATTAAGATCTTTCTTTTCAAGCGGCCTGAATCGCATTAGAGGGGATTACGTCTCCTCTCTTCCCACCGAAACACGATGTCTCCTATGGCCCAGATCTGTTGATCAGGTCTTCCACGTTATTTAAGCTAGTAGTACACTGTATGCCATGCTGTCAAATATTTGACTATTCTCTCTAGCAAATTAAGTTAGATAGTGTAACCCTCAAATTTCTCTTTGACACATTATTTTATTTCCACTGCACACGGTCAATTTTGACGAAAAAAATTTGACTTAACTATTGGTCAATTTTTTTTTGTCAAATATTTGACAGCATGGCATACAGTGTAATACTAGCTGTATAGTCTTACCAGATGGGTCTTCTTCTCTAAATCCAGTTCGTCGTTTTGCGGATTATAGTAGATAGAACTGTAGAGAAACCTTTTCCACTTGGAACCGCTGAAAGCCGGAGTTAGTTCAGACGCTACTCTTCCGTTCAGCTTTTTAACCCCGGTACGATTTTTACACCTCTTCATTGCCTTAGTTGTGGGGCCAACTTTTTGACCCTAAAAAATAACCCCATCACCCAATAAAATTCTGGCTTACCTCCTTATTAGAGCTCTATCTCCACTATCGCAGAAATAGGAAATGATTAATTTATTGCTCACTTATCAACTTATAGAATGCCGCCAACCTGAAATTACATAATTAAATAAGATAAAATGTCGAGGTAAAATATCTTCATTTCCTGTAGCGATGCCAACCCTCTCATTTTCATCATATAACACCAATTTCATGCTAATTTTCCAGAATTTATCGTCGTCATTAAACAGCGAAAATTTTGCTCGAACTCAACCCCCTAAAAGAGAAATATGATAATTTAAAATTCAAGTGTTTGTTCAAATTCTTCAAACATTTCGAAGAATTAAGTACGTAGTTTTCAGGGTGGTGGTGGTTTATTATAAAAGTTCCATCTACCTGACTATAAGATACCTTCTACCTGTGTCTAGTCAAAGTGTGCGAGTCGCATTTCCCACGTATTCCAAACTAAATAAATCACAGACTAAACGTACTGAAAATGAAAAGCTGACAGAAAGTATTAAATACAGTCTCCAGGGGATGTTGGGGGCGAATAGAGTATGTCATTTTGTCATAGAGGGTGCCATGCTATTTCTAACTTATGTTGTGAAAGTTAAGCGAAAATTGCTGCGAAGAAAGGCAACTCGACGTTGTAGAGGCTTCGTCCTGCCCAAAATATTTATGGGGATAAGTAGGAGCGCCAGTAGTCGAAACCGTGACAGCACTAGTAGCTATAACTTCCCCACACCCAACTACCCCAAAATCAAGTTATGCACGACTTGCCAGAGCATAAATTTCATTTCCAGCGAGTGGTCCTCCAGCATTTCGTTGAACGATGTAATTTTCTGATATGTCATCATGTTGGCTTGCAAAAACAACAAACTACCCTTCGGCACATCCCCTACAGGTTGCATTGCTCTTTAGTCTACCCGATGATTAGTTCTAGTTGTCCCGCTGGAACCTACCATTACGCACCCACCCATCGACTCGATATGGCTGTTTGTGACATTTATGATTTTGCCCACCAAAATGCAAAAATGTAATTTGCAAAATGTCATGCGGTAGTACCTGGCATCACGATTGATTTGATGAATTACACCGGCCAGTCGGGCGAATTCTACGCGGAGCCATATAGAGTATAGTGGCGCCCATCTGTTTACGATATTATCGCTATTTCGGATAGAGTGGCGGGCGGTAGCTGTTTTTCTGTGAGACCGTTAAGGACGAACTTCGGCACGGAAATCATTAATCTGAAATGAAAAGGAGCCAAAGAAAAACCCTGCGGAAACATGAAAAACTTTGGTATTAAATAATCGATGGTATACTGGCACGACACACGAGGAAATTATGTAAACACTTTGGCAGGGGGGAGGCTCCTTCTGTGATATCCGTTGCCTCTGGTTCCCAATGACAAAGCAGAAGTAGAATTGCTTGAAATGGAAAGTGCCATGTCATTCGGAAAATCTCCTTTCGAATAAACTAACACGATAACTGCTCCCTGCTGCCTAGCTATGAAAGTTCGGAAAAAAAGGTAAAAAAATCAGAGAAAAGAAAATTATTCGCTTTTCCAGTAATTTTGTATTGACATTTTCCGACTTATTATTTTCTCTGTACCTTTATAGACCAAATTTAGAGAACAACGCTTAAGCATGACATCACTAGGTAAATTGCCACCTGCCCACTTTTACAGTAGAACTTCATACCCAAGTAGAGAAGACACCCAAATCGGCTTACTCAAACTCATAGAGAGTATGGCAAGATAAAAAGCTTTCATTAGAGAAACCAGTTGAAAGTTTTAAGAAGGGGCGGAGCGCTAAGTCACCACGCACACTAGGCACCAAAATAGGGACCATAGCCTTCGGAGCCTCGTAGGTTACTAAACATCCCCGAAACAACCCAGATCCCTAAAGATCTTGACCAACTTTTAATGCCCTATCGACCTCAGATCCTCTAAATTGTCAAGGGAAAGACTGCCCAACCACCTTAATCACCTCCTTGCAATCGCCTTACATTCACACAAAAAGTGGGTGATATTCTCCTCAGCATATAGATCAAGGCAATACCTGCACACGTCAGAGTCAGCGATCTCCATACGCATAGCATGCTTCCCTAGAAAGCAGTACCCTGTAAGTATTCCGACAAGAAACCGCAAACTTGTCCTACTCCATGCCAATATTTTCCTAGTCTTCTGTCTGTCCAACCTTGGCCAGAGTGGTATAGAAGTCCTACCGCTCCCATCTAGAGTTCGCTGCTTCCGTGGCACGACCCCTAATATGCGTTTTGATGGGGTTTAATGGTGGACTAGCTCCCTCCTCTACCATCCCGGCTGACGCCGATCCTAGTCTCACCAGCTCATCGGCCAGTTCGTTTCCTGGTATGTCACTATGCCCTGGTACCCAGCATAGCCATACTCTATTCTGACTACAAAGTACTTTGAGCACTTCTCGACAGCGCTTTACTAGCTGGGATTTGATTGTCCCCGATTGCTTTCAAAGCCGCCTGGCAGTCAATGTAGAGTGAGATATCCCGACCGCATATCTCCCCATCAACATGATGTTACCTGCCTGGAGCACTGCCAGAATCTTCGCTTGGAACACACTACAGGCATCCGGCAGCCTTAAAGTCTCCCTTGCACTCAACTACACATTCACCGGGATCACACAATCCATACAAATGTCGACCGGATCCTCAAGAAACTCCCTAAGAATGGAGCCGCGTCCTGTGGATCTCTCCCTAAAGAGACCACAGCTCAATAGTTTTGCCGCTCTGTTTGACGCAAGCCGCAACCGTGCATTTAAACTTCCAGTGCTGCTGTTGGCGTTGTCCGCAGGGCTCCTGTGATCATTACACAAGCACTCCGCTGCTCTCCACTCAGTTTCCTTTGGATATACTTTTTGTCTGTGGCTTTCCACCATAGAGATATATAAACTGGATACAACAAGACGCCGTTTTTGTATGAAGCACTTTGCAGCATTTTGAAGCCAAATTGAACGTTTTTGTATGGAGCGTTCGATGCCAGGTGGTAGCGAAATGCAAATAGTAGCCTGGTATTCAAATGTTTGGCGTTTTTCGTGTTCAAGACCAGAGTGTAGTATAAATGTGAGTAAAATGCTAATAGTAGCATAGTGTTTATTACCGGTTCTTTGCGTGAAATCGTCCGGCTTCAAAACAGTAGCTGCTAGTCATCTCCAGTACATATATCTCTATGCTTTCCACCATACCAGTGCCTTGTATATGTCAGAATGGGTCTAGCAACCGCCGTGTACAGCCAATGTACCATATTTGGTTTCAGATCCCAGCTCTTTCCAACGCAAAAAGCGCGTTGTTAGCCTTTTTAATACGCTCTCCAACATTGCCTTTCCAATTTAACTTCCTATCCAAGATCAAGCTTAAATGTTTCGCCATTTCCGATAGCCTCAACTCCGGAATCTTGTGCTTCCTAGTGAATAAAACCAACTCAGTTTTTCAAGCGTTTACCCCCAAGCGACATCTTCTGGTCCACTTGCTCAGTGTACAGAGTGCCGACTCCAAGATTAAACTAACGATTACATGGTTGTAATATTTCCACCTTGAATTAACTACGACATTTTGAATAAGGTGACCTACAGAGCAGAACGAAAAAAAATCATTTTGACTGCCATACAATCTTCATTCAACTCTAACACAAAAATTTTCTTTTGCGCTTAACTCCTTTCCTCTAACATAAAAATTCACATTTAAAACTTTTCGATTTCAATCCCGATGTACCAAATTAAAACAGCCTTCCGCACAAAACGCGTCAACAGACTATCGCAATTTTATATTGTAGAAACAGTCTCATCATTTCTGCGTCAAATAATTCAGCAAATAAATAAAATTCCGGTACGTGTGTAGTGCTGCGGCTATTTACAGAATGGCAATACTATTTTCATCCAGTAATGCCTTCACTCTTTTATTATCAGAAACTATATTTCGTTATGTTCACAGTTTTCATAATTTCAGGTTTTTCAGGTGTTTCATTTTGTGAGTATTATCGCGACATCTACCAAGTGCTTTCTTGGCAAAAACCCCTAAAAAATTTCATGGTATACAACAAATGCAATTTGCTGTCGATAGGTGGCTCATACTGCCCGCATCCGATGGCAGTTATGGAAAGGTATAGAAGGGAGCGAATATCTCTTGGAAACTAGTCGAAACGTGTGCCTTGTCGTGAGAAGAGTTTAGTACTTACTTACGAGTAGTTAATGGTTAAACTAAATGAACTTTAATCCGAAAAATAATAAAGTTTCGCCCAGACTGTTGGCAGATTTTTTACATAGAGAAGGTTGTTATTTTTCTGAACGTATGTCACAAAATGAACATTCGGGCCGTCATATTGGATCCGGTATTTCGAACAGGTAATTTTTGACATTCGAAATCAAAGACCCGAAAGGAATAAGGTCGTGGAGTTAGACTTCCCTTTGAGAGTTTGAGACCGGTTAGTCCATGTCCAAACATAGTACTGACGAGCCCAGCAGAGCAGAGACGAGTCCAGCAGAGCAGAGCCAAGTCGGAGAAGAGAAGAGTCCAGCAGAGTCAAGCAGAGCAGAGCCAAGCAGAGCAGAAACGAGCCCAGCAGAGCCTAGTAGAGCAGAAACGAGCCGCGACGAGCAGAGCAAGCCACGACTAGCAGATCGAGCCACAACGTGCAGAGCGAGCCACGACGAGCAGTGCAAAGCACCGACGAGCATAGCGAGCCACGACCTGAGCAAAGCCACGACGAGTAGAAGCCAAGCAGAGCAGAGATTATAGCCACGACGAGCAGAGGAAAACACCGACTAGCATAGCAGACGAACAGAGCTTAGCAACCGTCCACAGAGCAGATCAGGCGAACAGAGCAGAGCAAAGACGAGATCACAATCGCGACATCAAATCAAGACAAGCAGAGTCGTGCCAGGATTCGAGCTAAAAGCAGCTACGACAAGTCACGACGAACTACGCGAAACCATGACAAGCAGACAGAGAAGAGCCAAGACGAACAAAGCAGACGCCACACTCGGAGACGAAGACAGCGAAAGATGACGAGCAGAGCAGAGACCACACGCGGTGACGAAGACAGCGAAAGATGAGGAGCAGAACAGAGGCCACACGCAAAGTCAAAAACAGGGAAAGTTAACGAGCAGAGCTGAGGCCATGAAGACAGAGAGAGATAATGAGCAGAACTGAGACCACACACGGAGAAGAAGACAAGGAGATATAACAGAGCAGAGGCCACACGCGGAGACGAAGACAAGGAGAGACTACGAGTAAAGATGGGTCGATTCAAGGCGAGCGGAGTCGTACCAGCGGAGTCGAATCACGTTGAGCAGAAGCAACGAGAAGGATCAAGTCAAGGCGAGTAGAGCAGACAAGCGGAAGCGAGCTATGACGAAAACGCGGAAACGGCTAGGAGAAAATCAAATGAAATTAAATTTAATGTCATCAATGAATTAATAAAGTGAAGTCTTAATAAAAAACCACCCTGCCAACAGTCTGGGCGCAACTTTATTATTTTTTGGGTAGAAGTCCAAAACGTGTTTAACACTGAGATGCGGTGTAGGTCACTATGCGACTGATAACCTAAAAAATAATGGTCCAAATGGCCTCCTGTTTATTCTTTAGGTTATCAGTCGCATAGTGACCTACACCGCATTGCACCAGCTCTGCACATCAATACAATTTTGAACTTTTTCTTTGCTTTAATTACTCCTGTAGTACTTCTACATATACATACCAAGTTTCAACTTTCTAGCATACGAAGTTTCTGAGATATGAAAAACCACCCCCCACCACAGTACCTTGCTACCCCTATCAAAAATTGTATTTTTCTAGGATATCTCTTCAGTGACTCTATATACTCGTCAATTTTTAGGTTTCTATGCTTTGCGGTTTTCGAGAAATAAAAATCAGAATTCTTTTCATTCCACCCCTTCCCACCGTCACCCCCTTCGCCAACACCACCAACATTTTTTTTCTTGCTAGAATTCTACTGGGCCTAACTCCTGTAAAACTTCAAAGATCATATCTGGTACGGTTCTTGAGATATAAAAATTAAATTTTTTGAAAAATGGTTATCCCCCCACTTTCGTACTTCACCTCCCCTCGCAAAATTTTTACATTCAGTAGACTCCAGTTGTGATCTTATATACAGAAACCAAATTTCATCTTCCTGGTACAATTGGTTCAGAAGATATTGTAATCTAAAGTTTTAGTTCTTGTATACTCTTCTAATATCCCTTAAAATAACTACAAAGTTTCACACTTCTGAGATCAATGGTTCAGGAGATATGGATTTTAGAATGCTTCAATTCCAGCTTTCGAACGTTTCGGACACATTGTTTTCCCCCCCACTCCCACACCCCTCAACCCTTATCACCAATTTTTTTGCAAATAGGTCCACTATCATAGCACTATATAAGTTCCAAATTTCAGGCTCCTACCATAAGCAGTTCCTGAGATCTGGAAACCAAAATTTTTCGTCTAAAACGCGCCCCGCTCCTCCCCACTTACACCCCACCTCCCAAAAAGATACCATTCGTAGGGATTCACTAAATCTACCCACCATAAAAATTTCAATTTAATATCTCAACGGATTTGTGAGCTATGCGCCTTCAAACGATTTTGCGGACAGACGGACATATTTTTTTTTTCTTTTTTGGGGTCTACTAGTCCTAAAACGTGAAAATACAAAATTTCAGGGTAGCAAATTTTTTTGAAATTTCCGGTCGATCACAATAGTTTGTAATGAACCCTGGCGTCCGCTAAGTCTACCCCGGAAAATTAAGTCGTTACAACATATATGTACCAAATTTCATGGCCACCATTTTGGATCCGACATTTTGAATTTGTACATTTAAACATCCTATTTGATATTAGAGAAAAAACATACTGCAGTCACGATCGGCTGCAAGCCAATCGTATAATACTCTAGATGAATACTGAACTCCGATTTATATTGTAGTTGGGGATAAAGTAGAATTAAGTGTGTGCATGTTGTATGTCCTTTATTAAGGACTGTCATTAGATTGCTACTCAAACCTAAAAGACAATATTCAGTGTTTAATTTCATATCTTGAAGTGGGTAAGTCATCGAACAAAAATGTCCTTTTTTAAGGACTTTCACATGGGAGGTGCAGGAAGGACTCACTCGATTTCTTACGTATTTATCCTTTACCTTGGAACCAGTTAAAAACGAATGTGTACAAAATTTGAAATTCGTAGCTTGAAGCGTTCAAGAGTTATCGAAAAATATTGTTGAACACGTGTCTTAAGGACATTTTGTTTGGCAGCTACCAGAAGGAGTAAAAGGATTTCGCTGATTAGTAAACTTGAACTTCGTTTTTACTCAAAACTAATTTGTACAAAATTTCCAATTCATGGCTAAAAGATTACTTGAGTTATAGTACGTTCCGTAAATTAAGTGAAGACGTTTTGACAGGATATTTTTATGGCAGCTACACGAAGGACTAATAGAATTTTCTTCATAATCATACATTTAGCTCCAACTATTGAAAAAATAACACATACAAAATTTCAAAGACGTAGCTTCAACCCTTCTGAAGTTATCGGCCAATATTCTTAAACACGTATTTTAAGGACATTTTGTATGGCAGCTACCCGAAGGAGTAATAGGATTTTGCTGACTAGTAAAGTTGAACTTTCTTTTCACTCAAAACCAATTTGTAGAAAATTCCGAATTCGTAGCTAAAAGATTACTTGAGTTATAGTGAGTTTCGTAAATTAAGTGAATACATTTTGACAGGATATTTGTATGGCAGCTACACGAAGGACTAACAGGATTTTCTTCATAATCATATATTTAACTCCAACTATTGAAAAAATAACACATACAAAATTTCAAGGTCGTAGCTTAAACTCTTCTGAAGTTATCGACCAATATTCTTGAACACGTGTTTTAATGACATTTTGTATGGCAGCTACCCGAAGGAGTAGGACGATTTTGCCTGTTAACGAACTTAGCCTTACAAATTCAACCAAACATCCAGATTCAAAATATCAAGATCCTAGGTGAAGGCGTTCTTGAGTTATCGTGCTAACGGACAGACGGACGGACGGACGGACGGACGGACGTCAAGCGGATTTGAGGTTTTTGGCCACAAATAAACAAAAATAATATATAACTTTTTTTCGTCCGAGGCTTGGTTCTATGCGTTACAAACTTTTGGGCTGGATTAAACTTATAATACTCTATATGATTTCATCTAGAGTATAAACACCCACGATATTTTACACAAATCTGGTGAAGGACTGAATTGACGCCTGGTTTTAGACTATTTTTCCTCAACTTTCGATGTTCGAGAATGTTAGACACACTGCTCGATATTTCAGTATCTTATCGTTATAATTTTGCATTTAGTTCCATCTTCTTATCATAGATTTTTTATATTTTCTCCAATATTCAATCTAAAAGACATCCGAGACAAATATTATCAATCTTCGAACTTTCTCAATTTGCTAAAGCAAAAAAATGCTTATTATGACGTTATTAATTTATGTACGCAATTCGAAACTGAAGCTCCTCAAATAAGAATCGCTCATTGCCAAACCATAAAGCGCATCAATTCATCATTCCGAAGTTTTCATCCCCCCGAATTCGATTAGCATAGATATCTGTAAGCCGTTAAGAAACTTTTACTTCAATTTCAGGCATTTTTCAGAGGCATACCTTCGGGACTTGTTCGACGGATAGAGCCATTATCCACGACCATTAAAAGATATATTAAAAAACTTTCGAAAAAAGACCCACCCTTCCGTCTTGCCATTGACTCTCGAGCGAAGAATGCCCGATTTCGGTATCGTCGGGATCATAAAAATTCAGTTCGATATTACAAACTGCTGACGTTTCAGGCGAGATAATCCAACAGGAGCCCAATCCTGCAGGACGAAAAAGAACAAAGTCTTCGGGATCATCGGATTTCGATTCATAAAATTTAAGCGAATGACCAGAGCAGATGTGGCTCGAACCACACTGGATTTTAATTATGGGGTGGAAAGAAAAAACAGTGCTTTACTCGTACATGGTCTCGTTTATCACCGGCCAGCCACCATAACTACAAGCTTTACAATAGCTTCATTGCACAGGGGTGCTTCATTGTAGGTCGGTCATTAAGGGCTGAAATTATCTCCAGAGCAATAGAGATGAATCGTCCTTGTTCAGCCCAGGTAAACGTACAGATAGCTGGAGCGTTCTGTAGTACATCCAGTAAAAAGCCAAGCGGAACAATTTGATTATTGGGATGTTTTACTGCTTGTCCCTGCTGAGATGCAATCGTTAAAAAGTTATCCGGGATTTGGGGGTTGATTTTGTTTTTGTTTTTTTTTTAAGTGTCCGGCATCAATTTTGTGGAGTGTATAATTTTTAAAGTGGAATTCCGAGCGAGGTGTAATGGCTCATTTACGAGTTATTACATTTTAGCCATGTGGATTTTATTAGCGTTTTAAGGACATTGTTCTCTATGGACTTCGTGGATCCAGAGGTTATAAAAAGCAGGACACCATTTCGAAAATTATTTATGGGCGTTAAGTGTTTTGGGAGGAATAAATTGCGATAATTGTCAATTAAAATATTAAATAGCAAAATGCCTGTGTTGGATTTAATTGGATTTAGTACCTATGACCGTTTCAGGAAGGATTGGTTTCTGATTTAACAGAATTTTAAAAACCTTAAGGAGCATAACAGGAAGTTTAATAGGAACGCAATGATAACAAGGTTTAAACATATCGCAGTGACGATAGACTGATGCTAATAACATGCCTCTTTAGATGAAATACTGACCTCCAATTTATTTTTCAGTTAAGAATAGAAAAGAATGGGGAGCGCTTTCTACAAATTTTCCAATTTCTAGCTCAACAATTTCTTGAGTTATAAAGGCTTCTTGAGACAGCTATCCAAAGGAGTGGAATAATTTTGATCACTAAAGAGTTCGAACTTACTTTTTACTCCAAACTATTGCAAGTCGCGTAAACTTATATTTTCTTGGATCAACGATTTCTTGAGTTATAGTGAGTTTCGGAAAGTACAGGATGGGCCAAATACAAGTTTCTTTTTAAAAATGCAATAAAATGAACAAAATTAAATTTTTTTCCATGTATTATGGCTTTATTAGTAAGAGTAGACATTCCCATTAATGATGGAACACAACTTCGTTCAAGTGGCTGCCTCGGCTGGCTGCGCAGTAGCGCATTCTGTCACTCCAATTTTCCAAGACCTTGTTGATGGTTTCGGGCTGTAGCTCACGGATTGCTTTGATGATATTGGCCTTAAGTGCTTGAGTCGTTTCTGGATTGTTGGCATAACATCAGTCCTTCACGGTTCCCTACAAAAAAAAATTCAAAGGGGGTCAAATCGCAGCTCCGAGGCGGCCAATTGACATCGCCAAGACGTCTGATAACACGATTTGGGAATTTGGTGCGTAAAAGATCGATTGTGGCATGGGCTGTGTAGCATGGCGCGCCATCCTGCATGAACCAGAGGTCGTCCAAGTCCATGTCTTCAATTTTAGTAAAAAAAAAAGTCGGATAACATGGCTCTGTAACGTTCACCGTTGACCGAAACGTTGTTCCCAGCCTCATTTTCGAAGAAAAATGGTCCAATGATGCCACCACTCCACAATCCGCACCAAACTGTCACTCTCTGTGGATGCATTGGCTTCTTGACAATAACGTGCGGGTTTTCCGAGCCCCAGATGCGGCAATTTTGTTTGTTAACGTAGCCGCCGAGATGAAAATACGCCTCGTCAGAAAAGATGATTTTTCGCCCAAAATCGTTGTCCAATTCAAGCTGCTCTAAGGCCCAAATTGCGAAGCGATAACGAAGCGGATGGTCGTGCGCCTTCAATTGCTGAGTCAATTGGACCTTGTAAGCGAATAATCCGAGATCTTTGTGCAGAATTCTTTTCAGGCTAGTGCGTGAAATGTTGAGCTGTTGAGATTGACGGCGAGTTCATGTTCGTGGAGTGAGTCTCACACTCTCGGCTACAGCAGCCACATTCTCGTCTGTGCGCACCGTACGACGACGGGGGCCATGAGTGTTGTCCACTAGCATGCCAATCTCACGAAATTTTTGCACAAACTTGCGTACAGCAGGCGCGGTGGGTGCTTCATTTCGACCAAAACTTCTTTTCAAAAAACGCACTGTTTGGGCTACACAGCACTCACTTTGGAAATAAGTTTTCAATATTTCCCAACGTTGTTCAAGCGTAAAGCGACTCATTTCGTTACGCGGAGGTATGATACTGTCTTTCTGTCAAGATTTCGAGCGGGAAACAGCTTTCAGTTTCAAAATAACCTATGATTTAAAAAGAAACCACAAGATGGCCCACCCTGTATATGCAAGAAAAACTCATGAATTTCATCTAAAAGAAGGACATATTCCAATTTCTGAACATTTTATTGTCTACCATTACCGAATATAAAATTATTGAGTATCAAATTTCTGATTCATTGCTTAGGGCGTTCTGAAGTTACCAGCCAATATAAAAATTTTAGGACATTTGTATGGAAGCTCACTAACACGAACTCAGTCTTGCATTTTATTCCAAATTAATTCCTTCATAATAACGACTTCATAACTGAACGATTTTCTTAAGTTTTAGTGGATTTCGGAATATACCTAATTTAGTTTTACTTAATAATTTCAATAAATAAAAAAAAATTACAAGCCTGAAAATTTTTTTACTTTTTTTGTCAGTCCGTCTGTCTACTGTAAGCAAACTTGTTTAAAGGCTCGAATCTCCCAAACCCTTTGAGGTATTAAATTAAAATTTGTGAGGGAAGAGGTAAGGAGAGCGTTTGAGATAAAAAAATTTTGTATTTATCTCTCAGAAACCGCTATGCTATGAAGCTGAAACTTGGAACTTATATAGATCTATGGTACGGAACTATTTGCAAAACATTGTGGATATGGTTGGAGGGTTGTAGGTGTGGGGCTGAAAATACGTGGAAAACGCTCAAAAATCGAGATTAAGACATTCTAAAATCCATATCTCCTATAGGGTTAATCCCGCAAAGTCGAAACATAGTGATAGCTTGTAGATATACTGGGAGAAAAAAAATTTGGTCGAAATTCAGTGTCGTACGGATGTTGGGGGTGAAAGCATTGCAATATCTGAAGAACAAACGACACCAAGAAAATTAACAACAAACAAGGGGAGTTAACTGATTATACAATTTTTTACGGAGGCGATGGATCATAGAAGTGGGGGGTATATGGATTTTTGTAAAAATCAAGTCTCATATCCCAATAACTATTTAAAATAGCGTCTTTGAATTTATATGAAAGTTAGGGGGTGGTTGGGAATGCAATGACTAACATTGAGGAGGGTCCAAAAGAAGACATTCATATTTTTGTATTTTGAGAACCGTTAAAGATATATGAAGATAGCGTTGAAACTTTGAATATAGAACAATAGAGTGGTAGCAGATTTTAAAAATTGTTTTCCCTATTTCAGTAACGGATTATGCTAGAAACTTTAAACTTAGATTCCACGGATTTCTCGTATCAATGCCTAGAAAGTGTTTTAAAAAATTTTTGAAATTCGAGCCCCAAGGTGGTGTAAAGGGGTTGTATAAATTTTCACGAATTCAGCTGTATCGCTCAGGTCTGATTAGATATCGAATAAGTTTTTACTTAAACTGGCTTGTTTAATAATCACCTAAAACTCGTTTTTAAGTTTTTTTCCTTTTTCAACCCCTAAGAGGGTATAAACGGGTTGAACACGTTTTCACGAATTTCGTCATATCTCTTAGGAGTGATAAGACATCGAATTGGTTTTTACTTCCTCGAGCTTTCTTTATATTATATATAAAAACTCATTTCAGGATTTTTGGATATTCAACCCCAATTTGGGCGCAAGGAGGATGCATATGTTTTCACAAATTCCTACATATATCTTAGTCCTGATGACATATCGAATTCATTCTTACTTCCTAAAGCTTCCTACATAATCGTCAAGAAGTTGATATCATGATTTTTAGATATTCAACTCCAAGAGGAAGTAATGGCTTTCTTTTTTTTAAGGATACCGAACTGGACTTAGTTGTTTAGCCTTTATTACACAGTAGTTTACAGTCCAGTCAGCATAGTTATGGTAGGTCAGAAATCGAACCGGGTATGGCAGCGCCCAAGTAGGTTAATAATTTTTTTAGTGCACTTTGGCTGCGATATGATCTACCAGAACAGCAATGTTACCTATAACAAATCAACTACTGGTACTGATGGTATTTGTGAATCTGATAAGAAAGTAAACAGAATTCATCTGCTTAGTATTAAATCCTTTAGTAGTGACTCTATTAAACATTCCGCACTGTTCACTTATTATATTAATATTTCGAAGCCAATAGCAACTGAAAAATTCTAATAAATAATTTATGCGTTTAGTGGGAATTAAACCCACGACATCGCCGAAGCAATGTTCAAGACCTAGTATACTACCATTGGACTACACCCATCAGATTGGTTTTCACTTCCACAGACTTTTTATATAATCGCCTACAAACGCATTTGCGATTTCATGTAATGGCCCAAAACCAAATCATGAAAAATCTCCGAATCTCGTAATAACTGATATTATACTACGACTTTTACCGCGTTCCTGAGTATGACCCATTTACGCAGCGGCGTAAGTATTCTAGCGCGACCCCATTTTAACCGCTTCCCAAACTTTTTTTTAGGTTTTCAGTCACATAGTAACCTACACCGCATCTCAGCATCAAACACGTTCCGGACTTCTACCTAAAAAATAATAATGTTGCGCCCAGACTGTTGGCAGATTTTTTTACTTCTACGGGGTTTTCAGATAAATGCTTAGAAATCGGTTTCAGAATTTTTCTTAAATTCAGCCTCAAATGTGGTGTAAAGGGGTTGAAAACATCTTCACGAATTCCGCTATATACGTTAAACTGATTATATATGGAATTGGTCTCTCCTTCTTCAATCTTTGTTTAATATATATTCACTTAAAAACCAAGATAAATATAAAAGATAAATAAATAAAAGATATTCAACCCTGAAGAGAGTGAATGGGGGTTGCATACGTTTTTATAATTTTTGCTATATCTATTAGGTTTGATAGGTTATAATATAGGTTTTTACATCCACGAACATCTCATGTAATCATCTAAAAACAAATTTCATAATTTGTCGAAATTTTACCCCCGTGGGGGTGTAAAGTGATTGCATTCATAAGTATTATACCAACATACCTGTTAGATCTGATGAGATATCAAACTGGTTTTTACTTCCTACCGGCTGCGCCAAAATGTAGTGGTCAACGCATGCTCGTGGTCTTTTCCTACAAGCAGCGCCTGTTTCCTAAAATAAAAACGTTGAGTTCACTCATGGCACCTGAGGATGCCGATGTGTGGAACTTTGCAATTGCAGAAAAACGTATTTTTGGATGTTTAGATATTCAACCCTTAAAGCGGTGTAAGGGGTTGCATACGATTTATCAAATTTTTCGATGTCTTTTAGGCTTTCTGATGATATATTAAATCTTTTTCCACGATTTTACTACAATCGTCTAAAACTTAGTGCACGATTTTTCGAAATTCAACCCCCAAGTGGATGACGAGGTAGCAAATTGATTATAACTTTTTGTGGGTTCTTAATAAGTTTTTTATCCAGCCCAAAAGTTTGTAGCGCAGTGAACCGAGCCTCGGACGAAAAAAAAGTTATATAGGATCTTTCAGTGGGGACGTTCAATCTTGAAATATAAATAAAACAAGTTGTGTGTGAGATATCCACCCAATTCTTTTTAATTCTTTGAAAGAATATTTTATGGCATTAAGTGTGGAATATAACTTCGTTCAAATGTCCGCCCCGGCTTTGCTTGGTGGCACGTATTCGAGAGGTCCAATTTTCGACGACTTTGTCGCATAAATCTGGCTGAATTTGCTGAATCGCGTTCGTTATGTTAACTTAAAGGTCATCTATTGTTTGCGGATTATACGCACCGACCTTTGATTCAAGATAGCCACAAAGGAATAAGTCTAAGGGCGTTAAATCGCACGATCACGGTGGCCAGTTCTCGTCGACCCCGCGCGAAATAACGATGCCCTCAAATCGCTTGTGCAGAATGTCCATCGTGACATATGCTATGTGACACGTAGCGCTATCCTGTTAGAACCACATGTTGTCGGTATCCATATCATCCAGTTTATAATAATCAATGGCACAACAGCCCAAATTGGGCCTAGGCCTTGAAGTAATGCTAGAGTTACTTCATTACTAGACCAACGGTACACTAGGAGGTGAAGTGGTCAGCCACACGCTCGTCCGTGATTATTACCCCGATTTTCAACTATAATATTTTTGGATCAAAAGCACCAACTCCATTTGCTATCCGTCCATCTGTCTGCCCGTACGCACGATAATACTTGGTCGTTTACTTGTAAATGCTGCATAATTAACTTATAAAACGAACATTATTTCTGAAAATTTATGTCAATTTATGTTGTATGGGAACTACGCACGGTGGTAATTTTTTTCACATGAAAATTATTGGAATAAAACTTCGAATTCGTTGATGAACGATTAATTGAGTTATATTGTGTTCCAAAAGGTAAATGCATGAATTTTTTATGGCCTTTGGTAAGAAGGCTACACACGGATCTCGATTGAATATACGATTAAATCGATCAATAGAATTAATCGAAATTTCTATTCACTACCAAATCATTCCATTAGAATCTACTCACATTTACCCATTAAAAACAGCACAAATTACCTCCAATAACTTTCAAAATACCGACAATATTAATTAGCTGTCCATTCGCTCCGAAAAAAAATTCACAGAATCAATAGGATGGTAGGTCCTTAGGTTCTGATGGATATGCGATTAGAGCTGACAAATGACCTCACAACAGGTGGACATTGTCCGTGGACTAATTGAGTGGAAACAACGACCCTTTTACTATACAGACTAGTTCGTTTATCATGATCCCTTGTCGATTCCCCAAAAAAAAATTTCCAAAAATATCCATCCTCTACTTTGCAATTCCCATTTTAAATGGGCCGAAGCAAGTTGTCGAGGACAAATTTTTGTGCCGAAAATATCCATAAATATTCTGGCCGGGACAAATACGCGGTGTTTTGAATGTTGATAAATAAATTCAAAAGTTTGAAGGCTGCACAATATTCAATCATAAAATCAACGATAAACACCAATTCAAACGTATAAAAGCTGGTAAAATGCACAACTGAAATATTGTTGTGATGCAATTTTCAAAAGTGCTTCTCATCGCTACTTTATCTAAGGGTGAAGATCGAAATCGAAATGCAGGATCAAGAATAGAATAAGACATCCTCATCGCGCTTGAAATCGATTCCAATTTCCATCAAATTTATAGGACTTCGGGCTATTCATTTTACTCGTTTCGGTCCTAGTCGACCATTTGTGAAGCCTCGATATAGCGACATGCAATTTTTTTCCAGG
The DNA here is from genome assembly GCA_951812415.1 of Beris morrisii. Taxonomy (NCBI): domain Eukaryota; kingdom Metazoa; phylum Arthropoda; class Insecta; order Diptera; family Stratiomyidae; genus Beris; species Beris morrisii. Next base: position 33,211,093 of record OX638313.1, on the reverse strand, counting down.
ACGCCAGGAGTATTTTTCTGACAAGCTTCTTTCGCTGATGGCACACTATATAAAACAGCTGCAGGACTATTTGAAAATGCGATAAAGTGTGATTATTGAGCCCTGTTCTAGTTGATTTTTTTTATCGACGAAACATATGGTTCGAGTATTCGATGGTAAGGGATGTTTGAATTATTCATCCTGTGGGATATTCAATTGTGGAGTACAGGTACAGTACAGGTTCATGGGATCTATTGCAAACTCATAAATTGGAACTGTTGATCTAAACACAAAACTATAGAGCACATATGCTGATGTAGAGTTCATAAAGTTAAGACAGCAGTTGTTACGTGGTTTTCAACAACAGCAAAAGTTTATTTCAATAGTGTGAACTTAAATTTCTTTGTACTACACAAATATGTGGCGTCCTAGGATAGTGTTACGGGCATATGTTTTGCGAACTGCAACGAAAACATTTTGGTCATGGTGGAGGGTTTTAAAACCAATTCTATAAACTTGGAACTTTAAATAATACGATAGGTTTGTATGTACATGCGATACACCACAGACATATTGTTGTTATTGTTCGGGAGTGAAACTTATTTCTGTCTGATATTTATACATGTTTCTTGGACTACCCGTCGTGCGTACAGACTCCAATTGAGAGCCTTTTATAGAAACGTTTTGGTCTGGAATCCTCAAAGGGTAACAGGAGCCATTGCCACTTCTCTCTGCATCACAATGACTACCTACTACCTTCAACTACTCGTATCTAGTCGTCCTCTAAAGACCGTTGTGTAGGATTATGTATGGCCGGAATATCCCTTGAATACTCCTTCTCGAAAGACATTCCATAGTCTCTGTTCATACTTCAATCTACCTCTCCTCGAAAAAAAAATTATTCTGAGGAGTTTTGAAAGAAAACTACGCTACCATAATTATCAATGCGAGTGGAGCAATATTATCGAAGAGTTTTCCTCTTCGATGCCCCGATTAATGTTGTTCAATTTTCAAATGACTGTCTTTCATTAAACGAAATTCATCGAATTAATGAAAAAATCATTGGAACAATGAACAGAATCATCGAACATTTTCCATATTCTATGAAAGCTACATTAATACCTCACGTTGACTCTCCTTCTCTGGAGTCTAGTCTAGTTTTCACCGATAGTGGAAAATATTTTTGTCTTATTTTGGACAGGAAACTTCAATGGAAACCTAACATCCAGGAATGGGTAAGGAAAGCAACGGTTGCGCTTTAATCGTGCAAAAAGGCCATTGGCCAAAAATTGTGTATGCATCCCCGGATAGTTCATTGGATCTACGTGTGCGTTATCAGACCGATACTTATGTACGGTGTTATTGTCTGGTGGACGGCCTTAGACAAAACCACCCTGGGAAAGGTACAAAGATCAGCATGCATATGCATCAGCGAAGCTCTGAGTACAACTCCCTGTGCGGCATTAGGGATGCTATTCAATCTACCACTCCTAGACACTTTTGGCGAGCAAATGGCAGCCAGAACAGCCATTCGACTTAGAGTCTCCACACAGTGGACTGGCATTTACGCAGGTCACTCAACAATCTTGAATCACTTCAATAATATTCCTGAAAACACCGATTACACCCCTCCCAGTTATGATTTAGACAAAAACTTCCTAACAATCATCCCAACCCATCTAGAATGGGAAAGTGATTCGGTACGGATGGAAGAGTCCGCCCACATATATACGGACGGCTCCAAAACTGAAGGCGGGGTAGGTGGAGGTGTTTTCTTTGATATGCTTAACCTTAGCAGCTCTTTCCGCCTTCCGGACCACTGTAGTGTCTATCAGGCAAAGCTTATGGCGATCAAGGAGGCTCTGTCCTGGCTGGGGTGCAGTGTAATATCTTCTAGGGATATTAGCATTTTCACAGACAATATAATCTTTGGGATCGGCCTCGACAACATCAAAGGTCGCCGTGGAATGTCGATCATCTCTTAAGGAGATGGTAGAACAGTTCGATATTCTTCTGTGCTGGGTGCCAGGACACGGGGATATTCCAGGGAACTGTATGGCTGACGAACTCGCTCGGCGCGGCACTACCCTTCAGATTATGCTGGAACATCGGAATCTGGGAGTGCCTCTCTCTACATGTAAACTGCTACTGAGAATGGACTCAATTGAGAAAACCAACTCAAGATGGGCAGACGGTATTACTTGTCACACTGCGAGACAGATCTTGGCGAAGCTGGATCTGAACCGCTCTAAAAAGCTGACTTTGCTCAAAAGGGCGAATATCAGCACCACAGTCGGTGTCCTGACCGAACACTGTCTTATAGGTCGACATGCTAAAAGACTCGGCCTCTTCTCAAACGACTTCTGTAGAAGCTGCCTGGATGAGGAGGAGACAGTGCTTCATCTTTTCTGTACCTGTCCAGCTCTGTCCGCTAGATGGAAGGCTTATCTTGGAGCTTACTTCTTCAACAGTCTTAGTGATCTTGCCGAAACGGAGGTCGCGAGAATCCAACGCTTCATTGCAAGATCTAAATGGTTTGTCGAGTAGGACTCTATTCGATGATACCGTGGTAACACAACGGATCTTCTTAGGTCTAAGTGTGTCCATGTTCTCATGAGCAGCCACGCGTACCTACCTACCTACCTACATTAATACCACGAATCACATTTCGTTACTATTGCGAAAATAACAACCACAAATTTTGATGAATGAATGAATCTTTTTCAAGTTTTTACGAAACATTTCTTGGTGTTAGCCGGGATTTCAAGGAAACACAATTCGTTTAATGTCAATAGAAACAAAAATTTATTATTTATTATAGGCAAGTAGTTAAGTAATCGCTAATCGGCAATCGATTTTTATATACAACTTGATCACTAAATCGATCGCTACTTCCAATCAAAATCGTTTTAAATCGACATTCGATAGTCGTATCGCTGAGTAGTATAAACTGTCGCCATGTGTCGCCTCGCTATCCCGTAGTACAATACTACTGTGTCGGCTGTAGACTCTGTCGTTCTACTGCATTTGTGAAGTCGAGAGCTTTCCCGAATATTTGATGGTGTGTGTGGAACTTACCAGAAGTTCTTCTGCATGCGAGATTAGTTGAGAGATTTCCACGCTGTTCTGTTGGTGCATGTCAGAACAACCGATAAGGGAAAAAGTGATTCTTCTCGAACACTATCCAACTTTGCCATCGATTTTGCCACGCCTTTCTAATTCGGTATAGCATCGGCCATTTGGATGTTTTGCTTTGCCTTCCCGCTAGATATTCGGAGGGTTATTGTTTTTCTTACTCAAAACCGATCGAACAGCGTTGCAAGGTAGCATATAACAATATTCACAATTATAGATCCTATGCTTTTTGCGGTTTTCTTTTGACGATGCACATTACTCTGATGAATAAATTTACCAAATTAATTAACATTTGTCCATGAGGACAATATATTTCTGTATCGGGGCAGAGACAATACAACACTCAGGTAACCACTGCCATACTAAAAATGAGTACCCATTTTTAATAATTACGTGACAAACGTTTGTCAGTTACAGAGTCTTGGCTAAATGGGGTTTGAAACTAAAATGAATCATTCACGTTTTAAATCAAATATATAATCGAAATTTAAAAAAAAATGATATTAATAGTGAAGTACAAACATGATTTAAGAAACACAAACACAAACTTCATTTAACTTAAAATTGTACATAAAATATAACGATATTATGTTATTGCTCACAACTTGCAGGGTTCGTGCATTGGATACAAATTAATTATAAAAAAATCCGTACTTTATCAAGTTCAATACAGAGGGGCGAAGCTTTTCACATGAAACACATTTTCCTATGATCGTTCTTCATCTGGGTATTATATTTTCTGTGGCATGTGCCCTTCTATTGACTGAATGACCATAATTCAATCTGGGGATCATCACTTCTACTGGATTGCTGCGGATGGGTATTAATAATAGGCTCTATACACGAAATGTTCTCTGCCGCAAAGATGATTGGTCACTCATTTCAGGAAGAGTTAGAGTTCTGTTGGTATATAACATTAGATCAGCGATTGGAAGCTTAAAGCTCGTCAACTGCTTCATAATTTTGAACAGTTATTACCTGTCGTCCCAGTGGCGGATCCAGACTTTGCTGTTGGGGGGGGCGAACATTTTTTTGATTTGGCTATTTTGTTTGATCAAGTTCTGTGTGAATTTAGCTACATAGACTGCACTTAGCAAAAACGGGATCATATTGTTTTCGTCTTATTATGGGTCATTCCATCATGAATCGCCAAAGTTGTGACCTTACCATTTCCGATTGTTATGAAAATGTTTGTACTTGAAGAACTAGTGAAAAAAATAATTGAAATTGAAGTTTTTGTTTCTATCTCATTTTTTAACTAACAAAAACAACAACAATCTTTAAAATAAGCCCTACTTTATTATTCAAGGATAAAAATTACCAGAGATATGAATTTTCAAAGAGGACTCGGACATCTTTTTTGGGAAATCTTTAATATACTATAACTACCAAAAAAAATGAGATAGAAACAAAAACTTGAAATCATATTTTATTTTCACTAATTCTTCGAGTACACAAATTTTCAAAAGAATCGGCGAGGATAAGGTCACACTTTTGGCGATTCTTGATTAAATGACCCTTTTTCTATAAAATAATTGAGAACCACTATAACGTTCTTCGATTTTTTTGACCCCGATCCCATTGGGATCCCAAGTTAATTAAATAAAAAAAAAACCGTTTTGAGATATTCAGGGATAAAGGACAAAATTATGATCCTTGAAAAAAAATTTCAAAGATAATTTTTATTGCGACAACCTTCCCCTTTAAAATAAGCTATATTTTATTATTCCAGGATAAAAATTACCAGAGATATTCATTTTCAAAGAGGACTCGGACACCATTTTTGCGAAAACTTTAACATACTATAACTAACAAAAAAACTTAGATAGAAACAGAAAATTGAATTACAATAATTTTTTTCACTAGTTCTTAAAGTACAAAAATTTTCAAAAGAATCGAAGATGGTAAGGTCACAAATTTCGTCATTCTTGGCGGTTCTTGATGGAATGACCCTATTACCTACGCAATATGTTGTCTTGTAGTCTTTTTATCATGGTGCGTTTACACTCATCCTTGAGGCGAGCCTCTACCCCCATCTGGCCATTGCAAACCGGTTTTCGTCGGCTGTGTTCTTTGCTGTATTGAAAGCAATTTACACTCAACATGCCTTTGCGGCGCAACTTGCCTATAAGTGCGAAACAACAGAAATACAATGAGCTGCGAATTATGTGGTACCACAGTTCATTGTATGTGTGTACACATATGGAAGCGTGCGTCGGAGATAAAGTTGAAGAATGTTAGACTCTTGCGACTGCACGAGCCATCTGATTGGTTGATTTTATGGTGGGGATAGAGGCGCGCCTCAAACGTTGAGTGTATGGTAAATCCACCATCATGGTTCTGTTCTGTGCTTTGTATTGCACCGCAGAACTACAGTAAATGCTTATTACAGTCCACATTGCAGTGGAGTAAAAAAAATCGGAAAACGGTTGAAGTAGGTATGTATGTTTAGAAAATTCGGAATTGCTCTTGGGGGGGGGGGCGGCCGCCCCCTCCGCCCCCCCCCCTGTATCCGCCAATGTGTCGTCCAACTCTCTCCCCTAGCTTTAAAGAGAAAGCAAGGCAGCTAACAACTCCTCTAAAGGGCGCAACCTAGACTTCAGACTAAATCTAGTGACATGTTTTTTTACCCTTGAACATCCTTCTTGATTTAAAATACTTCAGGAAACTATACCGCAATCATCGTCATTGTCTGAATAGTAACCATATTTTTATCCTTTGATTGAACAAAGTCAACTGGGAACTGAAATCATCAGTTCTGACTAGAATAGTACGCAAAATAACTAATTTAACTGCAGTTTTAACCTACTTCAGGTGAATTTGATAACCAAAATCCCTCACATATCCATTTGAGCCACGTAAGCGATAAACTTATTTACTGACATCTACTTTTCAAACACACAAACTTCAATCTGAACACGTTCGAGCTCCATCTACTGAGCGTTGCAGGTAAACGCATACATAGGAACATATTCCGAGTTGTTTTGCAATAATTCCGGCAAAGTTTCCTCATCTTGATTCACCTGGACTAAGATAAAAGTTTTAATTAAAAGGAAAACTGTTGCTGCAAACAACGTCATCAAAAACTAAAGTAATGAGAATAATGTTCCTTCGAAACGTGTTACTGCGAAACTACTAGGAAAATTTTTCCATGGGTATTAAACTGAAATGAAATTCGATAAGTTTTGTTTTTAATTGAGTAAATAAAGTTTAGAAGGTGAAAATTGTTATGCCAGGTAAATGGGGGCTAGTCTCCATTGATAAGCATAAGTTGATTTCATTATATTTATTTATTTTGTACCGGTAGAAACCAAGGGCGTCATGAATATTTTGTACGGAGGGACAAAACTATGGATTCAAATGGGTGGTCGAGGTTTTCAATAGTGCTATGTGACGAATACTTATGCCACACACAATTTAAGAAAAATAACTTTGTCTTATAATTAAAGTAGTCGTAGCGGAGGTAGTTTATTATCGCTAAATAGTGGGGGTTTATGTCAGTTCGCTTCAATGTTATACAACCAAAACAAAAGCTTATATCACCGTTAAAACCAAAATTCCTTCAATTTCCGTTACAGGACTACCACGACGACATTCGACAGGAACAAATGTGGGAAATGCAAGCGTTGAGTTCGTCGTCTTCGCAAACACAAACCGGTGAACAAAACAGTCCAAATAGTCTAGCAGATCTAGAAACCAGTGGCGACGATAAAACGCGTCTCAGCGAAAGTTTGGCTTTAGGCCTAGACAGTTTAAGTGAGAACGGAAAAACCCTGAACGGTATGAGCGTCACAACAACGAATGCCAGCACCAGCATAACAAGCAGCGACACCGAACTAAGCAATCAAACTAATTTTAGCAATACCACCCAAGTAGATCTATCAGCGCATTCAGTTCACCCCTCCGCAGTGGCAGCTGCCATTCACCATCAACTCGCAACAGCCGGCATGGGTATGATAAAACCCGCTACTGGAGTAGCCGCCGTCACTGGTCTAACGCCAGCCAGCCAATCAGCGCTCGGTATGCCAAGCGAAGCTGAAACCTCCACACCGACACTAGCGCTACTCGAACCACCCGGAGCTCTCCTACATCCGGCACTGCGAGGCGTCAAAACTGTTAACATTGGTAAGTTGATGGGCTTCGAGTGCGAGAAGCAAATAACCAAAAGTCTAGTTCCGTTGAATTATTTTCAAACAGCCGGAAGTTTAGCTAGAAAGCGACCGCTTCTCGGTGTACCCCGCTCAAGTATGAATCCAACGAAACGAACTGTGATGACGTTATTAGCGCGCGCCAAGAACTCCCAAGCTGTTCATGCTGTGCGACATTCAGGTGGTTCCACCATTCCGGAGTAAGTATAACCTCAATTCATCCGTCCTTATTGCGATTTTACCATATCACCTTAAATTTTAGACCGCTTCAAATGATCACGTCACCGCTGATCCTGCCACAACCAATGGACGAAACTATGGTAGTCGCTCAAAAGGAAAACCTTTCACAGGGCGTCTAAGAACCAATTCGATTTCATATGACTCCAAAACAAACAACAACTAAATTAGGCGTAATTCACATTAGGCTCATTTAAGATAAATAAATTTTATTTAATAAGAACAACAAAAAAAAAAACAAAAACACAAAACATTTCTTATATTAATATTAATAATAATTATTAGTTAATAAATTTTTATTACCAGAACAAAAGTTAAATATTTCTCTGTTTAGCTAAATTATTGATAAAGAAACACGAACAAAAATACTTTTAACAAAAAAAAAAGGTTTATTAGCAAAATTACAAGAAAAAATTAATACAATATTAAATTAAAAATAAAAAAATCAAAACAAAACACTTTAAACACACTTTTAAAATTCTTAAAACTAAATAAACTTAATTAGAACTATTAACATAATGCATGTTGTTAAGATTTAAATCGAAATAAAATAAATAAATAAAAGAAATTAATAAGTGAAAAAATAAAACAACTAAAAATAAATAAATCGAAATAAATAAATTAAAATGTTTGTCTGTTCTGTTTCTAAATAAATACTGAATAAAGATAAAAAGAGATAAATGAAAATAAATTTATGTGAAACGTTATAGAAACTGAATTAAAAATAAAAATAAATTGAAAATAATACAAAACAAAACCAATTTGAATATTTAAAAGCTTGGTGTTAAGGCGGTTGCTGAAAATGATTTAATCTCGATTTTAATTTTTCTTTATTTAATACAAATATAATTTGTTTGGAATTGATTGTCTACAAGATGGTTTCAGGTAGGTAAGTGGAGAAATTTATTGTGCCATCTAGGTTTCAAATATTGTATTATGTTCGTTACCGTAATCCTCACCTCTTATATGGCCTCTCCGGAGCTTGGGCAGTAACCCAGTAACTACCCTGCTGATTGTTACTGGTTTCGATATAATTTGTTTAAGTTACGGCTAAGAAGGTGTTATTTGAAGCCATTTATCGTAGTGTTTGTTAACTCACGTACTTACAAATCCGAGTAATAGCCCTTAATTTCACTTGTAGATGGCGTTTAGGCGATATTATTGAAAGAAGACAACTTTTAACAGACTAAAGGCCGTGGCACATTAAAAGCAGCGGCAGAAGCAGAATTGGTTTAGAAAGCACAGGATCATATGGCGCCTGTTTAAATGAAAGCAGCGGCAGAAGCAGAGACGAAAACAGTGCTGCTTTTTCGTTCTAAATTCTAAAATTCTGCCTCTGCTTCAGTACTGCCAACGTAAATCCCTTAAGAATTGCGAATGTTGTCAGCAATGGAAATGTTAAATGTGTCAAAATTGTGTCCATATACTCGTATTTAATGATCATTTTAAACTGAACTGACTATTGGCAGTTAGCATGGACACATTCTTCTCTGCTTCTGCTTTTATTTAAATTCATAAAGCAGAGCAAAAAGCAGCACTGACGACGCTGCTGTTTCTGTCGCTGCTTTCTGTGTCACGGACTTAAAGTATAGTGCAGTATTCGGCGAAACGAAAACGAACGAAAAAGATACCGTCGAAGTAGAGTAAAATAAATTATACAGTTCGCTACTAGATGTCAGTGAAATAAAAGCGAGCGAAATTTGAAAGAAATTAAAATATTGGCTATAAATTACAATTCCGTAGTAGTGTAGTTTATCATTAACATAGCGATTTTGCGATAGTCTACAGTCAATTACAACAATTTAGATTGTAGTTAGGGATAAGACAGAAAGCAGAATAACACAATAAGAAAAAGAATTGGTTTCATCATCCGAAAATGGAGATACACACCTGGTTGAACATTAATAAATCATATATCAATTACAATTGGCTGGTTTTTCTCTTTCGTCGCAATACCATCCCCGATCCGATATAATCCAAAAAATCGATTTCATTTAACAGTAATGAAGTTCGAATAAGACAAAATTCGCAGAAAATGATATCCTGGAAGTGAAGTTAATTAAATTGTCGAAAGCATTTTACCGTTCCACCTCTATTGCTCATGAGTGAGTAGATCCTTTCCATTATTATGTAGAGAAATATGTAGCACTTTCATAAGTTTAAGTAGCTCGAAAATGTACTTCAATTTCGCTGATGTAACACTACTCCAAGTGCAACACAGAGGAGTTATAACACCTTAGCACGCTGCAATTATCCGTAAACCAAAAAATTAATGGCACTCTTGGTGTCCTTGTTGAGTTGACAATTTTTCAAATTTCCTTTTTATTGCAGAGAAAAAGTGTCGACAATTTGCAGTTGGTTTTCTATTCGATGAAAATTTGTAGAATTTATTTCAAAACTGAAAAGGTAAGTCTGCACGCTTTATACACTTTTCTTTAACTCTTTTACTTTATTATTTTAATAATAAAGTTTTGTTATCGATTTTAAAAAAAAAATTACTAACCTGAAATCCCTCCGTCGTTCTAGGGCTTATAGCTCCCAAACCCTTTGAGCTATTAAATTGAATGTTTTTTGTTGGTAGACTGAGTGAACCCCTTCAAGTGGCCACCTTTTGAGAGGTGAGGTGTGGGGAGGAGTTTTAGAGGAATAGTTTCAGTGTCTACATCTCAGCAAGATTACGATATCTTACGAACAAATTGCGCTAGAATAATGAAATTCGGTTTCTGTATGGAGTTTCAATGGAATTTGCCGAAAATTAAATATTTTAAGGGGGTGGTAGGGCATAGAAGTGGGAGGAATAAGAATTTTTCTAAAAAAAATAACGTCTCATATCACAAGAATAGTTTAAGATAGATGCTTAGAATTTTTACGAGAGGTAGGCCTAATAGACCCCTAGCAGTGGAAACATATTTGGGGGTATGGGTGTAGGGGGTGAGGATGAGGGAGGTTGAAAAAGAAAAATTTCCAATTTTCATATCTCAAGAACGCATAATGATGGATAGCTAAAGCTCGGTATTTAGATAGCGCTGTAGTAGTGCCATGCCGAAAAATATCATTTTTATAAGGGTAATATGGTACAGGGGTGGCGGTATTTTTTCTATCTTTAGAACGGGTTATGCTAAAAAGTTGAAACTTGGTGAGTATATGTAAGATATTTTAGAAAAGAAATTTAGGAAAAACAATTTAAAATATCCATTGTCGTCCGGAAGGGGGCAAACAAATGATCAGTGAAACCGGATTGCTTTTATTTTCACGAATTTCGGCGTATCTCTTAGGTCTTCTAAAATTATGAATTCAATTTCATTTTACAGATTCTTCGCATAAATGCCTAAAAAGTGTTTTTTTTTTAATTTGATCTCTAAGGTGGTGTTAAGGGGTTGTATACATTTTTCCGAATTCAGCCGAGTCCCTCAGGCCTAATTAGATATCGAATAACCTTTTACTTTCACGGTCTTGTTTTATAATCGAGTAAAACCCATTTTCAAAGTATAATCGAAAGTTGCGACAAAGTTGAGAGCATTTTACTGTGAATTCTCTAAAGGTGAAAAAAATTTAATAATGTAAAAAAAATATAATAATATTCTTTTATGAAATTCAATGCAACCGAAGTTTAAAAGCTGTGGTACCTTTTTTGGAAAACGATTCACTGCAAATTCATCTAATTCTTCGAAATCGCATTCATCTAAGAATTAAAACCAATTGTCTCGCTGTAATTCACAAACCTTTTACGAATCCCGAATATGGCTTAGAAACGATTCGCTTAATGTTCATCGAAATGAGTGAACGCACCTTTTGAGAAAATTATGTGAATAATTTTTTAATCGTTATGTAGATCTATAAGTGCATGTGCAGTTAGCCTTAAGTTGGAGGTGAATTCACTTTCGAGGAGCTAATTTACTTTCGTAATTTACTATCAAATCATTTTCGAAAACAAATGCTTACAGTGTTCCCTTCTTTTTTGAATAAATGCGCCTGTCATTGATATAATTCAGTTTTGAAAAATCTCTCTACTTTAGACAAATCAATAGTTTCTAAATAAAGGACTGTACCAAATCTAGGGACACCAAAAGGATTTTTATAATAAATTTTTTTCCACATACTCCAGAGTCCAGAGATAATAAGGAGGAAGCAGTATTACGTTAATTTGTTGATTGTTTAGTAGCTTCAAATGAAATATTCGTATGAAGAAAATCAAATGAGTTTTCCATGTGAGAAAGATAAAGATGATCCTTAAAGACATCCATACAAACTTCTTTGACATATTTGTGCTTTTGGTCTTTGGCGCTTACTACATCTGAAGTAATCGTTCTGTCAAGAGTCGAAACTGTACACGAATTAGTTTCAAGTAAAAATTAAACTCCAGTTCGATTAGTGTACAAAAACAAAAATTGTTAGTTAACTTCAGAGTCGAAGGGTTCTAGAAATGTGCTGGCAAATAATAAAATGTATATGAATGAAATAATCGTGAACCTACCTTTCATACAAAAGTCCTTGAAAAATTCGTGCATTTGTTTTCAGCTCCCACAATAATTCAAGAAATCATTCAATCGGGAAGAACAAAATTTCAATAAAATGGAAAAATTAAAATCCTACTCCTTCGTTTAGCTCACATGAAAAAGTCCTTAAATAAGGAAAAAAAAATTGAAGAAAAAATTTTAAAGAAAAACAAGTACAACCATGTATATTGATTAGAGAAGCTACCACACTACGGTCCTAAAAAAAATCTGCCAACAGTCTTGGCACAACTTTATTATTTTTTGGATAGACTATGGGACTGATAACCTAAAAAATACCGTTCCAAATAGCCTTCTGTTTATTCTTTAGGTTATCAGTCGCATAGTAACCTACACCGCTATGCTCCAGCTCTCTACATCAATAAAATTTTGAACTTGCTTTAACTACTCCTGTAGTACTTCTACATATACATACTGAGTTTCAACTTTCTAGCGTACGCTGTTTCTGAGATATGAAAAACCACCCCCCACCACAGTACCTTGCTACCCCTATCAAACATTTTATTTTTTTAAAATACTTCTGCAGTAACTCTATATAGTCGTCAATTTTTAGCTTTCTATGCTTTGCGGTTTTCGAGAAGTAAAAATCAGAGTTCTTTTCGTCCCATCCTCTCCCACCGTCACCCCCTTCGCCAGCACCAACAAAATTTTTTTTCCTGCTAGAAGTCTACTGGAGCTAACTCCTGTAAAATTTCTAAGATCATATCTGGTACGGTTCTTGAAATATAAAAATTAAATTTTTTGAAAAATGGTTATCCTCCCACTTTTGTACTCCACCTCTCCTCTAAAAATGTTTACATTCAGTAGACTTCACTTGTGATCTTATATACAGAAATCAAATTTCATCTTCCTGGTACAATTGGTTCGGAAGATTTTGTAATCTAAAGTTTTTCACCCCCCACCCCTACACTTCACTTCCGCTATTAAGAATTTTAGTTTTTGTATACCCTTCTAGTATCCCTTAAAATAACTACAAAGTTTCACACTTCTGAGATCAATGGTTCAGGAGATATGGATTTTAGAATGCTTCAATCCCAGCTTTCAAACGTTTCGGACACATTATTTTTCCCCCACTCCCACACCCCTCAACCCTTATCACCAATTTTTTTACAAATAGGTCCACTATCATAGTACTACATAAGTTCCAAGTTTCAGCCTCCTACCATAAGCAGTTCCTGAGATCTAGAAACCAAAATTTTTCGTCTAAAACGTGCACTCCGCCCCTTACACCCCACCCACCAAAAAGAAACCAATCGTAGGGGTTCATCCAATCTACCCACCATAAAAATTTTAATTTAATATCTCAACGGGTTTGTGAGCTATGCGCCTTCAAACCTTTGCGTACGGCGGACGGCGTCTACGGCGGACAGACGGACATTTTTTTTTTTTATTTTTTGGGGTCTACTAGTCCTAAAACGTGAAAATACAAAATTTCAGGGTAGCAAATTTTTTTGAAATTCCAGGTCGATTACAATACTTTATTATTAAAAAATATTAAAGTAAAATGGGTTCTTGCATTCGTCGTGAACATGTTTATTTTACAGAATTGAGTACAACAGAATCAATGCAATCCTCGTAGTACCTCCCATACAAAAGTTCTTAAAAATATCAAACATCCTGATAATTCGAGTTACGAGTACGTTTAAGGGTGGTAGTCAGTTGTATGTAAAGTTTTTTCTTGTTTTTATGCGTTTATATTAAAGTGGTATTTTTTGATGAATTTTTGTGGTATCTCACACGTTTCGAATCCTACTTTAAGTGACTTTGTACTGATAATTTCACTTTAAATAAAAATTAAATTCATTTAAAACAGAATTGATCCAGTAATGAAGTTACATTTTAAATTAATTTAAATACGAAAGTGATGATTTGCTGTACACATTTGCCCATTATTTATTAACTCAGCTCGCTCCAATTTTTCGCGTTTTATTCAATTGGTTCTATGCACTTGCACGTATATGTACGTATGCACTTCCTATTTTATTTGTTTGCTCTCCAATTAAAAAAGAAATAATTTCCGTAGTCGTAAAATAAAATTATCGTCCGTTTTTTAACGTGTTTTTCTCCGTATATGTAGGTGTTTTATTTCTGTTTTTAATTTATTTGCGCGATCTGAAATGTACTAAATGTTGAACACAAGTTATTACCTTTGATGATAATAAATATAAGTTGCACTATTTTATGTACACTAGGTCAATGTGAATAAGGCAGAACGTTTAAATTGGTATATATTTGAGCTTTTTTAGAGTATTAATGAAAATTACGCCATTCATCTCTGACTGTATTTTGGCCGAATTGATAATAATTCATTCCGGATTAAATATTCAGATAGTATTTGTATTAATACATTGAAGCTATTGAAGCTCTACTGCTTTTAATAAAGTACGGCCTCTTTATTTTTAATCAAAGTATTTTAATTTTGATTTACACCTATCACACCTCCGTTCTCGAAAAAAACGCTGTTGAAAGAGGTCGATCCCGTACTATTGAAAGATTAAATTTTGAAATTTGATGAACTGCAAAATTATTTTTGTTTTAATCCAAAATTATGTTCTTTCAAAATCACCTTTCACTATAATTTCAAAGTGTTCAAATAATTTTGTTATCGTTGCTCATTTCATTCTTCATATATTTTGTCCCAGACTACGTGGTGTGTGTAGTCGACGCGCTAAAAATTTAAACATTTATGAGGAGCATGCATGTTGCTTAGAAGGCGTCGCTGATTGTTTTTGGACAACCTCCTACCAGCCTCATCCCCACCACCATACCCACATTCATTTTGACAACAGTCTAGCTTCTTATAAAATAAAACTTTCATCACTCATTATTGAAAAAATTTAAATTAAAAGTGGTAAAAACAGCACATAGAAGTAATAACCAATTCAATATCTAGTTAGACTTAAGAGATATGGCGAAATTTAAATTAACCCCTTCACATTTCCTTAAGGGAATATCAAAAAACCCTGAAAAAGATTGTATGCTTATTTTATTGAAATCACGTGAAAGATACAAATTCGATGTCTTATCGAACCTACTAGAAAATGGATGCAACAACTGTACCTCCTTTAGTTCTAATATTAAATTCTAGGCGATTATATAAAATGTCCGTGGAAGCAAAAAGGGATTGGATATCTCATCACATATAAAGGTGCTCTTACACGAGCGATTAAAATTGCTCAATTTGCAGCAATATTCATCAATTTTGACGTCACGAAAATATGAAGCAACACACAGCAACTATAGCAATCAACAATAAGGATCAACTTTTCATCAACTCGTTGCTGAATGGTGATGAGCGATATTGACCAATATCTAGAAATTCGGCAATGACGGCATACACGACCAATTCATTCTATGAACAACACGAAAGCAAACTTGACAAACAAATCTAAAACTTAAAATAAAAGTTGGAAATATTTGAATTCCAAGCCATTATAACACGAAACTTGACAAATAAATGCAAAATTCAAAACAAAACTTGACAATTGAATCACCGAACGAGAACAAATGCTCGAAATTTTCCAAGTCAGTAGAAATACAGCAACTATAGGGCGAACAATACCATCAATCTGTGAAAACATTGCCACACTACCGAAATATTGCCGCAACTATCATGATATTGCCCTGTATTGCTCCATTAATCGCTCCACGAGTTTTGGCAATAGTCGTCGGGCAATTAATTGCTTGAAAAATTGCTCGTTTACAAGCACTTTAAGAAATATAGCGGAATTCGTGAAAACACTTTTTTACTTTATACCCCCTTAGGTGTTAAATATCCTGAAAACAATTTCCGAACTGAGGAACTCGTGAAAGTAAAATAAACTCGATACCTAAAATTTATGACGATTAACTTGATACCTAAGAGATATGACGATATTCGTGAAAATATATGGACCCTTTTTACCGACTATTTTTCCTCTCACCTCCGTGCGTCAGTTCAAATTTGAAAATTTATTTTCCTTAAATTACTTTTCTAATAAATCTATATACACATACTAAGTTTTAATTTTCTAGCATAAGCCTCTTCTGAGAAAGATTTTTCGTTTAAAACGGTCGCCTACTTCCCCACTCCAAAAAAGTGACCACTTGAAAGGGTCTATCCAATCTACTCACTGAAAGGGTAACAAGCCTTCAAACACGTTTGGGTACGATGGACAGCGGTAAAACGGACAAATTTTTTTTTGTTTTAGACCTAAAACGGGTATAAAAAATGGGATACCAAATTTTATATTTATCACAAGACTTTGATTAAAAAATATATTAAAACTTATTACTTAGAAAAACAAAACTAATGCCAATACCACTTTTTACAACATACCAATTAAATTTAAATTAAAGTAGATTAATGCCATAAATAATATGAACAAAACGGAAGAATAGGATACTCTTATGGCATTGAATACATTAAGCCCTTGTGCAACCCCACCCAACTCGCTATCCTTGCTTAAATCGATATCAAAAATCCATTGAATGAAAACGTATACGACACCAAAGAAACTTTTTGTGTAATCTAAGAAATTCCACTTTCGCAATATTTTCCTTTCAATATCTTTTTATATAGTACATTTTAATTTCTTGAGATCGCCAAAATTCCAAAAAAAATTAAAATTGTTTGGTCCGTCGAGCCGATTTTGAATTATCGACCAATGGAAGCCGGAAGAAGTGAGCAGTAATTTCAGAATGTATTTCAATTCCAGTTGAGCTTCGGATGAATTTACTCTCACGGCCTTCCTTGACATCGAGGGGGGCCTTCAATGTTATCAAAGTTGAGGCTATCAGCGATGCATAAAATGGCGTACTGAATCTGATGTCATGCACAGCAACCGGGCTATTGGCTCGGAAGTGGGTAGTAGCAGGGTATGCAGATTCATAGCTCGGGGCACACCACAGTGAGGGCAGATTTCAACACTTCTGTAGCTCTTGGCAGTCAATATGATTTTGACCTTGTTAAACCAACGGTCCGCGAAGGCAGTTCCAAACGCAGATGACTACATATTAGGAAGATGTCTGCCTACTATCACCAATCTGCTTGTAAGGGCACAAGAACAAGCAGTTGTGGACTAGGAATCAATTCCTCAGAAACAGAGCTTGTCCTCTTCACTCGTAGGAACAAAATCCCGGAATATACACTTCCTAAACTGAAAGCTCTTACCGTCCAGCTAAAATATGACGCTAAATGTTTGGGTATAGTCCTGGATCGGAAACTAATCTGGAATAAGAAAGAATGTCAACAAGCGAACATGAAAGACTTTAGAGCTCTCTATTCTTGCAAGAAAATGTTAGGGGAAATGGGGACTTCAGCGAGGGATGGCTCACTGGATGCACACTGCCATAGTCAGACACATTTAACCTACGGATTTTTAGTGTGGTGAGGAGCGCTGTATAAATCCACTTACCTCGAAAAACTCACCAAGGTTCAACAGGCCCAACCCCACTGGAGCTATAGGCGTACTTAGCGCTGCGCCTACAGTGACGCTAGCGATGATCCTACATCTGCTGCCGCTGAATTTTTATGGGAATTGTATAGTAGCAAAAAGTACCGTGAGATTGACGGAGTCTACAAAATGGCAAATTTAGACCTGTGGAGTGTAGCCACATACTGGGCCCATTTAGTGACTGTAACCCTCTAGAGGAAACAGACTACCGAATTGATCAACTTAATTTCTCTGGAAAATGCTCTACGTGGATCCCTAGCATAGCAGGATGGAATGCAAATCACTTCCATACGCCCTATCATATCTACACGGACGGTTTTAAGATAGACGAGGGTACAGAAGTAAAATTTCACCACGGACCTGAACCATAGTGAAGAATGTAGATTACCTGACTGATTGTATATTTGAGGCGGCAATGACGGCAATCGTACAGGCATGCACACTGCTAGAAGCTTCTGTAACGCTTAACAAATCAGTCGTCATACTAACAGATAGTCAGGCTGTGATTAAGGGGCTCAATTCATACTTGATAGAGTCCCACCACGTTATCCTGTGCGCGGTTAAAATTTGGTGCGTTATGCACGCGTTTTAGTATACCGATATTTTGGGTTCCAGGATACTGCGGGATTCCGGGCAATGAGACTGCAAGTGAACTCGAAAAGAGACTCTCTGCGCTGAATCAGCCGCTAGCTCTATCCATGAGAAGGCCAATTGAAGATACAAACCAGACCATCGACGTAACAGCTATATCGCGGACAAACAGGCAGCTTTGACCAACCCTGAGCTTAAGTACAGGGTTATTCACTAGATACAAAACAATTTCGTATTTTAATACAAACGCACCCTTAAACTTTTTTGGTGGTCTGTCAATGTCAAAACGTCAGTCAAGACTTACATTTTTATCATGGTGAAGTTCACGAACGACCAACGTTTCATAATTATCTCAATTATTCTGTGTTTTATTAAAATACAAAATTGTTATGAATAACCCTTTAGAACGAAGTTTGGCCTACTCAGGGATAGGAGTACTCTACTTACCCTCATTAAAGTACTGACGGACCACTAGGTATAGCAAACGTGTCAGTCTATGCCGTAGCTGTAGTGACCTGAATTCCGAGGAGAGTATTTTCCACACACTTTGCGAATGGCCCAAATTGGCAAGGAGGCGGGACCGACGCTGGGTGAGCGCTTCGCTACGGACTTGGGAGAATTCGTCAAGTAAAAGCTTGCGCAGTTCGTCAGACCGGCTGGTTGGTTCATCTGAATTAGTCTTGGCCGTAAGAGTATTTATCCCCCGTCCTATATAGAATTCCCCAGCACTTACAACAGGGTCATTGCTTGGGCCAAGTGCTGGCTGCCAAGCGTTGTGAGCCATCACTGGTTAACCTCTGGGCCATCCATCGTTGGCCGCCAGCGTTAGCTAGCGAACTTTTGCCGAGTCTAGCGTACCAGCTGTATGCCACGGCTGGGCCAGTGCTGGCTGCCAAGCGTTGGAAGCCATCACTTGTTAACCTCTGGGCCATTGTAGGCCGCCAGCAGCGTTGGATAGCGAACTTTTGTTGTTTGGTAGGGAGTTCGAAAAGTCATCGCAGGTCATTCGTCGCCGAAAATGCGTTCCTCTCGTATCGTCTTTTTTTTCAAATTTTTGGTATCAGGGTATAAGCTAGGACGATTAATTTATATGACAAAATAATTAGGTAAAGAGTAAATAATTTCATTATGTTGCAATAAGCGCGGAGAGTATTGGAACTGCCAGCACTGGCACCAGTATCGGTCGCCAACACTGGGCCAGTATCGGTCGCCAATACTGGACCAGCACCGGGCCCAAGCTATCATTCAGCAGTGATCCAGCAATGGGCCAGTACTGGTTGCCACTGCCGCGCCATTCTGGGCATGCGGGCTGCCATTATTGGCGCAGTACTGGGCCTATTGTACGACCCTATATGGGGTGGGAGCACATTTATGTATATTTCGTTGCTTACTGTATCGACCTCCCACCTTACCTAACCTAACCCTAGCTTCGGACTGGTGGAATACATGTGGGGCGAGTGCCACTCTTCACTTCCTCTAAAAGCGCCTTTGTTCCGCATTTCTGTTTAAACTGGCTCCCCAAAGTATTTGAACACTTTATTATTTCCGGTTGTTTTGGAAGTTAAAGTCATAATGGAACATATCCCGAAAATTAATTGGTAAACTGAAAAAATACTTTAAAACTATTCCATACGACCTCTAGTTATCGCAGTATTCCAAACAACGCAACAATGCCAATATTTAAGCAAAATTGTTTTTAAAACCCTTAATTAATTTGGTCCCGTCCCGATTTCATTAAATCTGTTTCCCGAAAGCTTTCACTCCAAATTAAATTAAATGTCTTTCATCGACTTAATTAACTGCATAGGTGTCAATAGCAGATAAATTATCACTTCGCTATAATAATCCCCTATTTGAGTTATGTCGCTTTCGGAAAATTTTAATTACAACTATGCCATTTAGAGGGTTGTTCGTGTTCTCCATGCTCATAATCGACTATAATATAATTTCGGCTTCATAATAAACCACCGGGCTGTTAATTTCCTAAACAATGGATTCCGATTTAAAGAGCAATATTTCGTTTTATGATAATGGAGTTTCCATTAAACCAATCTGCCGTTAGAGACAATATTTTTGCCAAGACAACAAGGACGACGGCTTATAAATGAGTTTATTATCGAGCGATTACCGGAGCTGATTTGACATACACAACAAAGGACATTGCAATTATAATTCGCCATCATCGGTATCATGGCGGTAACAGGGCGGTAGCATAGAGTATTCGTAATTCACGTGTAGCTGGTAAGACATGGACCGGGAAGAAATAAGAAAATAATACGAATTTGGTCCGTTGACAATACATTGTGACTTCGTAAGGACTCATTTAGAAGTTCCTATTCAATTGCTTATTCAAGATGAGCCCCGAACTAAACATAGAGCCAAGTATATCCTTTGATAACTGAAATGAAATAATTCCTTTACTGGCGTGGTAGAAGCATTGTCATTATACAGCCAGTACGAAGGACGAGTAACAGCTAGAGGATCGACAGATGTACGGCATCATCACAACATCTGTGTGTCCTTAAGATATACGAAATCTTGAGGAACAGTTGCGATATACGGGGGAAGAATTTGCAATTTGCTATAATTTGAGCATGTAACCGTTAACGAAGACAATATGATTCCGTTTCGGAAAGTTTCCGAACGCATTACTCGGGCTTGGAGCGTTTTCGCAAAGCCCATTCAATTCCACCCCATACCCAATCCTCGAACCATTAGCATTCAATGTTATTATTTTCTCTTTTGCTAGAATGCATATGTTATTAATTGTTTTGAAAGTACCGGCTGATGTGCACATGACGGTTTTCTATGCTCTAGGATATGTGCACACAATATCGTATTCATTGTATGATTTGCGTTGAATAATTTTCCATTTTGGACAGCAGCTTTATACGTATTTGTGGCAAGAGGTATTTTCTCTAGTCCGACAATAAAACTACCCCGATAGTTCTCTATATGGAAACTGCCCCTTAATTAGAATAAATTCAAAATGCTGCACTGCATATGCTTTTGCACCCCTATTTTAGCCATGCATCAGTAGGAGTTAGATCCTAATATGGAGTTCTTCTTTGCATTCTACTAAAACTAAATACTTTCAGAATTTCTATGGACTCCAGGATCTAATTGGTAATAAAAACTGCTCATCCTGCATAGATCGGAATGCATAGAAATAAGTTCAAATTAGAACAACCGGAATCAGCGCAATGTGCATTACGTAAACACCCCCATGGAAGTAGGTTTGATATATAAATATTTGTTCCTTAACAATATTTGCTAAGTAGAGTAGAAAATGGGAAATTTAGGACAAATTCGATCTTGAGAGAAAAATATCTGCCAACAGTCTGGGCGCAACTTTATTATTTTTTGGTAGAAGTCCGGAACGCGTTTAATTCTAAGACGCGGTGTACGTTACTATGTGACTGAAAACCTATTATAAATGGATTTTCAAATGTCTCGATCTCGGTTTTCGAGCGTTTCGGACGCATTATTATTCCCCCCACTCCCACACCCCTTCATCCAATTTTTTTTAGTAATTTTTGCAAATGGATCCGCTATCGAAGCTCTATATAAGTTCCAAGTTTCAGCCTTCTAACATAAGCGGTTGCTGAGATCTAGAAACCAAAATTTTTCGTTTAAAACGCATCCCCCACCTTCCCCCTCACACCTCAAACCCTCAAAAAGTGGTCACTTCAAGGGACCTACCCAGTCTATTAAAAAAACATACTGCAGTCACGATCGGCTGCAAGCCAATCGTATAATACTCTAGATGAGTTGTTTTCTGATTTTTTTTCCAGTGTATACTCTGATATTACTTCAAGTACACCTTCTCCTAGTGTGTCCTTCCGCCCCGGCAATCTTAGCTTTAATCTCTCAACTCTTAGTGTTGATATTTCAGAGGTCTCCTTAATGCTGGACAATCTCGACGTAAATAAAGGCATGGGTCCAGATGGTGTACCTCCATTGTTTCTATGGAGTTGTAGACAACACTTAGCACAACCTCTGATGTACCTATTTAACTTATCCCTTCAGTCGGGTATTTTTCCAGTATTGTGGAAAAACTCTTATGTTACACCTATTCACAAGTCAGGAGATAAGAGCAACGTTCACAACTACAGGCCTATATCTATACAGTCTACTGTCGCTAACATTTTTGATGCAATTATAACTACAAAACTTACTCCTCTGATCACTCCGTTTACACTGACTTCTCAAAGGCGTTTGATAAAGTGGATCATTGTTTACTTATTACTAAACTAGCTAATCTGGGTGTTCTCGGTTGCTTTTTAAGCTGGATACGTGACTACCTTTGTAATCGTTCCTGTGTTGTAAACATTAAAGGTGCTAAATCGGATCCTTTTGTGATTAAATCAGGTGTGCCACAAGGTTCACATCTTGGTCCTCTCCTTTTTTTAATTTTTATTAATGATATTTCCTTTATTTTTTCTGAAGTAAACTTTTTACTATATGCAGATGACCTTAAGATTTATAAAATAATTAATTCCCCCAGTGATATTATTCAGAATAATCTGAACTCTCTTTTCGATTGGTGTGTCAACAATCGGTTGCCTTTGAATATATCCAAGTGTAACTACATTGTTTTCCACAGATTGCGTACTTCTATATGTTTTAATTATAGTATAAACAATTGCTCATTGCCGCTTGTTGATGTCGTTAAGGACCTGGGCTTGTTACTCGACTCAGCACTAACATTTATTCCGCATTTCAAAAAGATATGTAGCTCAGCCCGAAGAATGCTTGGGTTTGTTATTCGCAACAGTCAGGATTTCAATAATATTCGGTCTTTGAAGGTTCTTTACTGCTCTCTTGTGCGCCCACACCTAGAATATCTGTCAGTTATTTGGAACCCTCATTTCTAAATTCATTGCTCTAATATTGAAACTGTTCAGCATAAATTTTTACGCTACATTGCCTAAAAACTTCACATACCATCAGAGGTAATCGATTATGATAGTCTGCTAACATATTTGAACCTCTCTACACTCTCAAAACGTCGCGAGCATTTTGATTTAATTGCCTTGTATAGATTCTATGATTATCAATAACGAGTTAGATTGTCCCGACTTTCTACAATTCATCAATTTCAGAGTCCCAAGTTATTCGTCCCGGTCAAATGAAACCTTTTATGAATCGCGTCACAGAACCTGCTATGCCAATAACAGTCCAGCGAATCGATTAATGAGATCTGCAAATAAGCAATCTGCGAACCTGGATATTTTTAACACCAGTGTTCACCATGTCAAGTCACTATGATTATTTTTATTTTATGCTTTTTATTTCTTTTCCTATTTATTTTTGTCTTACATGTTTCTTTTTGATTCCTATTTATTTTATTCTTAATGTAGTTAATATATACTGCTAAGTTTTCATTCACATATTTTTAAATTTACTATTTATTACGTTGGTGTACATAGTTAGTTTGTAACGACTCGAATTTCCGGGGTAGGCTCATCGGGTGCCGGGATCCGTTACAAAACATTTATTTGATATTAGGACTTCACTTTATTCTCTAACTATAATATATTTTCTACTCCAAACCAATGTTTCAATGATTCTTGCTCGTTGCGTCATTCAACTCCGCTCCTGGTTTCCTTCTTGTTCGCCTCCGCGCGTCTGCTCTACTCGCCTTGACTCGCTACTGATCGCCGCCTCTGCTCAACATGCCCTTTATGCTGTTCTGTTTGTCGCTGCTAGGTTGGCTTCGTTGCTTGGTTTGCTGCTACCTGGCTCAACGTCGCGTGGTCCTTCGCTGCTTGGCTCATCACTGGTCGGTTTGCTCTGTTGCTCGGATTGTCACTACCGGGCCCAACATCGCGTCGTCCTTCGCTGCTTGGCTTTTCTCTGCATGGTATGTCGCTGCGTGGCTTACTCCGCCGTTTTGGCCTGTCACTGCTTGGCTTTACTCCGCTGCTTCGTTCATCGCCGCTTGGTTCGCTCCGTTGCTGGGATTGTCGCTACCTCGCTCAACGTCGCGTAGTTCCTTGTGGCTTGACTTACTCCGCTGCTCGGCGTGGCATGCTGCGTTGGCTTGCTTGCGTGGCTTGCTCTGCTTGTCGTGGCTTGTTCTGCTCTGCTCGTCGTGGTTCGCTACGTACCGCTGCCGTTTGGCCTGCCACTGCTTGACTTTACTCCGCTGCTTCGTTCATCGCCACTTGGTTCGCTCCGTTGCTGGGATTGTCGCTACCTCGCTCGACGTCGCGTAGCTCCTTGTGGCTTGACTTACTGCTCGGCGTGGCTTGCTTGCGTGGCTTACTTGCGTGGCTTACTTGCGTGGCTTACTTGCGTGGCTTACTTGCGTGGCTTACTTGCGTGGCTTGCTCTGCTTGTCGTGGCTTGTTCTGCTCTGCTCGTCGTGGCTCGCTACGTATCGCTGCGTTGGTTTGCGTTGACTGCGTTACTTCGACGTTGTCTCCTCTTGGCTTCCTGCTGCTACTGCGTCCTGCTGCGTTGGCTTGCGCTGACTGCGTTGCTTCGGCGTCGTGGTCTCTTGGCTTCCTGCGCTGACTGCGTTGCTTCGGCGTCGTGATCACTTGGCTTCCTGCTACGCCTGGCTGCGTTGACTTGCGCTGCTTCGTCGTCGTCGTCTTCCTTGCTCAGTTCTTCGTTCGATTCAGACTTGCTTATTGATGGAAGTACAACTCCACAAGAGCAATAGCACAAGTTGAATCGATCGAGCTCAGTTTCTCAATACTGTTTCAAAGAAAGGAAGTACAACTCCACTATCTTCGTCACAGCATGAGTACTGCCGACTGACTCCCCGACCGACTGACCACTGATCGATTCGTTCTCGTATATATTTAGTGACAAACATTCGCTATCCATGAATTATGTTATAGAATAAATTTCGTATGGGAGAAATTTTGCCTTTTTATAATTCGCGGCCGGTGTATGCTTATCTCGGTATATAGCCCCGCTGGGATTTCGTATACTTGTCGGCGGGTTTTCTGTCGCATCGCGTCGCCTGGGACGCTTTTGTGACCCCGCTGACCTTTTTCCAGGTGGATCCCCAATTCTTGGTGCTGTGTTTCAGCTTTGTTTGTGTTTTATGTCCTTTGTTTTAATGTATTTCGGGTTCTATGTTCTCTGTTACGTGTTTTTATGTAACCCCGAGTCTTTAATTTGTGTACCTAATCCTATGTTCTTGGCAATTCATGATGTTCCGTAATCCTAAGTTATACTTCATGTACTTAATCCAATGTTGTTTAATTCTCCTTGTACTTGTTCCTTAGGCGATTGGTGTGGATGGAAATTTCAAAAAGTTTCCGTCCTTACAAGTTATAAGTCATTATTACCTTTTAAGTTTATTATTCTATTGTAAATTATTATAATTATTATTATTCAGTCTTATATTCAAGGGTCATGGCCTGTTAATAAATAAATAAATAAAATGAATACTGAACTCCGATTTATATTGTAGTTGGGGATAAAGTAGAATTACGTGTGTGCATGTTGTATGTCCTTTATTAAGGACTGCCATTAGATTGCTACTCAAACCTAAAAGACAATATTCAGTGTTTAATTTCATATCTTGAACTGGGTAAGTCATCGAAAAAAATGTCCTTTTTGAAGGACTTTCACATGGGAGGTGCAGGAAGGACTCACTCGATTTCTTACATATTTATCCTTTTTCTTGGAACCATTCAAAAATGAACGTGTACAAAATTTCAAATTCGTAGCTTGAAGCGTTCAAAAGTTATCGGAAAATATTGTTGAACACGTGTCTTAAAGATATTTGTATGGCAGCTACCAGAAGGAGTAAAAGGATTTCTCTGACTAGTAAACTCGAACTTCGTTTTCACTCAAAACTAATTTCTACAAAAATTCCGAGTTCATAGCTAAAAGATTACTTGAGTTATAGTGGGTTCCGTAAATTAAGTGAAGACATTTTAACAGGATATTTGTATGGCAGCTACACGAAGAACTAATAGGATTTTCTTCATAATCATATATTTAGCTCCAACTATTGGAAAAATAACACATACAAAATTTCAAAGTCGTAGCTTAAACCCTTCTGAAGTTATCGACCAATATTCTTAAACACGTGTTTTAAGGACATTTTGTATGGCAGCTACCCGAAGGAGTAGGACGATTTTGCCCGTTAACGAACTTAGCCTTACAAATTCAACCAAACATCCAAATTCAAAATTTCAAGATCCTAGGTGAAGGCGTTCTTGAGTTATCGTGTTCACGGACAGACGGACGGACGGACGTCAGGCGGATTTGAGGTTTTTGGCCACAAATAAACAAAAAATAATATATAACTTTTTTTCGTCCGAGGCTTGGTTCTATGCGTTACAAACTTTTGGGCTGGATTAAACTTATAATACTCTGTATGATTTCATCTAGAGTATAAAAAGTTTGAATTTAATAGCTCACAGTTTGCGAGCTACAAGCCCTCTATCGATTTTGCGTACGGCGGACGGCGCGCAAACGGGGTGAAATTTTTTTTTTGCTTTTTTGGTGTTTATTAGTCATGGAACGTGTAAAAAAAATTGTTTAGAGTAGCAAATTTTTTTTTTAAAAAATCAATAACAATACTTTATTATACTTTATTATTAAAATAATAAATAAAGTCAGTAGTCTAACAATTCCATATAGTTCTAGGCACACAATTGTACGTAGATAAAACAAATCCTGTACTCCAAAACGTAGCTACCATACAATAATCTTTGAAAATACTGGTATTGTGATACGATCGAAAGTGAAATGTCATTCGGAACGTTCTACTCTACCTCCCATACAAATGTCCTTAAAAATTATGATCGATTGAATGCTGGATTGCTTGCAGTTACCATTCTGAGCATGATTGTTCTTCTTCATTGAATCGTGCCGTAGCTACTTCGATGAAATTGTTACATGCACGCCCTGGTAGCCCGAACCAATGAGGGAGTATGGAAGTTTCTCTTAGAGAGTTCACCAAGATAAGAAGGATGTCCTCTTACACCAATGAGATGCGAAGATTTTGAGCCAGGTACTGAACAATATTAAATTTCCGACTGGTTGATAACCGTTGATAACACGCGTTAATAATAGGTGTGTTTTTTTGCGCATTTATCCAGATCAGAGTAGTGATTAAAATTGAAAACACCATGAATATTGCTGTTTTTGTTATTGTAGATAGTAGGCTAGAATATAGATTTTAACAGAAATAGGTGCCCCAGTAAGCTCACTGAATTTACGTAAGTAAAACAATTGAAATATTAATAAATTATATCTCAATTGCAATTGGCAGTATTTTTTCTCTGTCGTTGCAATTCCATCCCAGATCCGACTTAATACAAATAAATCGATTTCATATAACAATAAAACAAAATTCGCAGAAAATGATATCCTGGAATTGAAGTTAATTAAATTGTCGAAAGCATTTCACCGTTCCACCTCTATTGCTCATGAGTGAGTAGATCCTTTCCATTATTATGTAGAGGAATATGTAGCATTTTCATAAGTTTAAGTAGCTCGAAAATGAAGGACCAATTTCGCTGATGTAACACTATTCCAGGTGCAACACAGAGGAGTTATAACATCTTAGCACGCTGCAATCATCCGTAGGTAAACCAAAAATTAATGGCACTCTTGTTGTCCTTGTTGAGTTGGCAATTTTTCAATTTTATTTTTATTAGAAAGAAAAGTGTCGCGAATTTGGAGTTTGTTTTCTATTCGGATTATACCCAATTACTTTGAAGAAAGAGTGCTGGTGTATGACACTAAGGACGACGTCTCACGAGGAGTTCTACAAGGCTCAGTGCTTGGACCCACATTATTGAGAATTTGTAGAATTTATTTGAAAACCGAAAAGGTAAGTTTGCGTGGTCTATACACTTTTCTCTAACTCCTTTTTACTTAGTAGAAAAATTGTGAGTACCTCTATTTTCGGCAGAAACAATCATTTGTAAATTCCGGCAAATTGAAAAGGTTTTTCCAAATTGACAAATTTTCCAATTTCAAAAGAGTTTCCAAAATCGATCTTAAAATCAAAATATTGGTGGTTAGAGACAACACTGCAAACATGTAATGCCGCGGGCTTATAGCACAAATGTTTACCAGTCTCCAAAACAGTAGGTAACGAACACACCTAAGTAGTTGTCTTTCCAGGAACCCTTTTGGCAAACGTTCACTAAAGGAGATGAATAATCGAATGTTGCGACAAAAACAACACTGAGAGCATTTTTTTTTAATTCACCAAAGGCGAAGAAGCATCGAATAATGTAAAAGTAACGACTAAGAATTTTCATGGAATTCAAAGCAACCGAAGTTTATAAACTGTAGTACGTTTTTCTACTCTAAATCGATTCACTGATAAATCATTTTCAAAAATGTTTTCATTTGATACTGAAAACCAATTCTCTCGTCGTAAATCACATTCATTAACGAATACATGACATGGTTTAGAAATGATTCGTTTAATGTTCACCAAAGTTAATGTACGCGATTTTGGAGAAGATCAGGTGAATCATTTTTCAATCGTATGAAAGATCAATAAGCACAAATCCATAATTTTCGAGTAAAAGAACTTTCCGAATTAAGTGATTACAATTTTTTTTTTTTTTTTTATATTTTAATGCAATTTTTGTAACTTAAATCTATTTTCAATACATATGTTGCACTTCTTCCCCTTATAAGGTAACATACCTTGTGTTAGGGGTAAGGAGTTCAATGTTAATATCATTACACACAAAATTTAAATTTTTTTTTATTCATATCACTACACATAAAATTTATATTCTTAATTCAACCTATCTTATAAAATAAAGTGTAGATGTGGTAAATGCAGATAAAATTCAAATCAATATTACTAACACGTAATATCACTTCCTGTTTGTTCATCATTTCAACCCTATATGTTATAGTAGCAGTTTTTAATGTTAACTTTAAATTTCTTTAGACTAATAGAGTTTTTTATTTGATCTGGTAGCTCATTGAATAATTTGATTCCAGCGTAAGAATAGTGATTTTGCCCCAAATTAGTCCTCCTCAGCGGCAATAAAAGTTCATTGAATGATCCACCACCAGTGTGGTTGCTCTTACGTTTAATATCTCCCCTTTGTAGTTCCTTGTATATTTGTATACTAGCGATAGCATGCAGATCAATATCGAGGACATTTATTATAGAGTAAACTTGTTCTGTACTATATCTACGTGGTTTCTTTAGTAATATTTTTAGTACCATGTTTTGCACAATTTTTAGTGGTTTTAATGCAGTTATTGTAGCCCCTCCCCAAGCAATTATCCCATATTGTAACACTGAATGTATTACAGCAAAATAGAACATTCGTGTTGCTGCTTTTGTCAAGAAAAGGCCTTTTTATACTCTAGATGAAATCATATAGAGTATTATAAGTTTAATCCAGCCGAAAAGTTTGTAACGCATAGAACCAAGCCTCGGACGAAAAAAAGTTATATATTATTTTTTGTTTATTTGTGCCCAAAAACCTCAAATCCGCTTGACGTCCGTCCGTCCGTCCGTCCGTCCGTCCGTCCGTCTGTCCGTTAGCACGATAACTCAAGAACGCCTTCACCTAGGATCTTGAAATTTTGAATCTGGATGTTTGGTTGAATTTGTAAGGCTAAGTTCGTTAACGGGCAAAATCGTCCTACTCCTTCGGGTAGCTGCCATACAAAATGTCCTTAAAACACGTGTTCAAGAATATTACCAATAACTTCAGAACGGTTTTAGCTACGTCTTTGAAATTTTGTATGTAGTATTTTTCCAATAGTTTGAGTTAAATGTATGATTATGAAGAAAATCCTATTAGTCCTTCGTGTATACAAATACAAATATCCTGTCAAAACGTTATCACTTAATTTACGGAACTCGCTATAACTCAAGTAATCTTTTAGCTACGAATTCGGAATTTTGTACAAATTAGTTTTGAGTAAAAAGGATGTTCGAGTTTACTAATCAGCGAAATCCTTTTACTCCTTCTGGTAGCTGCCATACAAAATGTCCTTAAGACACGTGTTCAACAATATTTTTCGATAACTTTTGAACGCTTCAAGCTACGAATTTGAAATAGTTCCAAGGAAAAGGATAAATATGTAAGAAATCGAGTGAGTCCTTCCTGCACCTCCCATGTGAAAGTCCTTTAAAAAGGACATTTTTTTTCAATGATTTACCCAGTTCAAGGTATGAAGTTAAACACTGAATATTGTCTTTTAGTTTTGAGTACCAATCTAATAGCAGTCCTTAATAAAGGACATACAACATGCACACATGTAATTATACTTTATCCCCAACTACAATATAAATCGGAATTCAGTATTCATCTAGAGTATTATACGATTGGCTTGCAGCCGATCGTGACTGCAGTATGTTTGTATTATATAACTTTATAATTTTTTAATAATAAAGTAGATAATGAGAGAGATGAGATCAGATGAGATCGACATGAAATTTAAAAAAAAAATTTGCTAAATTCAAATTTTATATTCTTACGTTTTAGGACTAGTAAACCCCAAACAAGTAAAAACCAATGTCCGTCTGTCCGCCGCACGCAAAAGCGTTTAAAGGCGTGTTGCTCACAAACTCGTTGAGATATTAACTTGAAGTTTGTTTGGTTGGTAGATTGGGTCAACCCCTACAAGTCGTATCTTTGAATGAGGGTAAGTGGCGAAGCGTTTTAAACGAAAAATTTTGGTTTCCAGGTCTCAGGAGCCGAGTAAAAAACTTTCGATTACTATATCTTTCGAACCAATAGTACCAGGAAGACAAAATTTGGTTTCTGTATAATGGGCAAGTGAAGTCTATTGAATGTAAACATTTTGAGAGGGGAGGTGGAGCACGGAAGTGGGATGATAACCATTTTTCCAAAACTTTAATTTTTATTTCTCAAAGTCAGCAGGTGTGATCTTAAAAATTTTACAGGAGTTAGGCCCAGTAGACCTCTAGTAGAGAAAGAAAATTTGGGGGTGATGGTGTAAGGAGGATGGTGAGAGCGGGTGGAAAGGAAAAAAATTCTGATTTTTATTTCTCGAAAACCGCAAAGTAAAAAATGGACAACTATATAGAGCCACTATAGAAGCATCCTAGAAAAAAATGTGTATAGGGGTAGCAAAGTGCGGTGGTAGATGTGCTACAGGAGTGATTAAAACAAAGAAGTTTAGATTTTCAATGGCATACAAACGTGGAGTAAAACAAACTATCAGTGGAAAAGGGTTTTTTCCACATTTTCACGAATTTTGTTATATCTTTTAGGCATATCAAGTTATTAAATTAATTTTACTTCTACGGGCTCTTTATTTAAGTGCCTACACTTTTCCAGATTTTCCACATCTTCCATATATGAGTAGATCAGTATTACGTTCATTTTCTACTAGGTTAGGTGGGTGACCGCTTAGAGCGACCAAACACATAGACCGCCAATGGGTTCGTTGTGATCCCACATGAACTAGCTTTTCTGGTAAAATATTTTAATGTGAAGAGAATCAAGTGAGTTTTTCATGTGACTGCTGGTTGGTTGATTTGTTTACGTGGTGGCCCGTCAGGCGAAACAGGGCCCAATTAGCACATTAGCACCGTTTTGATACCACAACTCGGTTAACCTGGTCGTTGAGGGCTGATGAAGTAGATACAGAGTTTTACAGAGACCTGAGGCTGGAATCAATTATCATATCCATCCGGAGCTTTTCAGAAAGTTAATCAGTTCTCCAATCTTCTTTTTCGAGATCTCATCAAGGTTATCAAAGAAAGGTTTGCCTAATGCACGAAGTCTGGCTCTAGCTAGGGCCGGACACTCGCAAAGAAGGTGGACAACAGTTTCCCTCTTATTTGCATCCCCGCAGCTGCGACAAATAACGTTAAAGGGAATACCCAGTCTGGCCGCGTGGTCGCCGATTGGCCAGTGACTCATGCTGACCGCCGTGACTCTGGAGACGTCTACACGGCTCCTGCTCATGAGTTCGTCTGTTCTGCTCCGGCAGTAGGATGGCCATATCTTCCTAGATATGACGCAGTTGGTCAGTCTTCTCCATCTGGAGTTCACAATTGTAAAAAAGTGGGATCATATTTGGCGCTTAACAGTACCTAGTGGGACTTAAACGGGTTCCTCGAGAGAGCCCTGAAGAGCAGACCCTTGCCTAGCTGTGACCTGGGACCAAAAGCAGAGTAACGCTGACCCGACTTCCTAAGTAGGCAAGCTCCTCTCGGCACTGTTCGACGAGTTTAGAGGAGGTAGCCGAATCTAAGGCCTTGATTGCGGCTTGGCTGTCAGTGATGGTTACAACATTTCTCTATTGCGTAGTGTCTTGCCGCAAAGTTCGACAGGCCTCTCGGATCTCCAATATCTCCACCTGGAAAACGCTGGCTTAGTCCGGTAAGTGGTAAGACTTTGCGATATAGTGTGTGTCTGAGAAAACTCCAGCTCCTACTCCGCAGTTCATCTTTGAACCGTCGGTGTATATGACTGTGCCGAATTCATGTATAACCGAACCATTCTTCCATTCCGCCCTGGTGGGGGAACCCACAGCGAAATCCTTCTTCAAGTTCAGTCTCGGGATAATGTAGTCGGTCGGCGAATTAACCATTTCCGTTGGTAGAGATTCTAGAGTGTTACTGTGACCGTATGGTTTGGCATACCAGCACCCAGATTCCTGGAGTCTGATAGCGCTGCACGTCACAGTACTTCTTATATGTAAGTCGACAGGTAATAGATGTAACAGTACGTTCAGAGCATCAGTCGGACATGACCGCATTGCACCTGTAGTTCCAATAGCTCCAGCTCCTGGAACTTTACTGAGTTTGTTTATGTTGTAACTATTACTCAACGCTGGCCACCATTCAGTAGGTAAGAATTGGACGTATTACGGCTGTGTACAACCACAGCACCATTCTTGGTTTAAGTCCCCACTTTTTGCCGAAGGATCATTTCCAGGCGTAAAAAGCGATACGTGCTTTCTCCACCCGTTGTTCTATATTTATCTTCCAGCTGAGGTTAGTATCGAGCACAACTCCAAGATACTTTGCGCTAGATGATAATGGTAGTTGATAGCCGTTTAGTTGGGGAGTTTAAAGTCCGGTGTTTTGGTTTTAGTGGTAAAGAGCATCAGTTCAGTTTTATCTGGACTTACACCCAGGCCGCAGCTTGCAGCACATGTGTTTACCTTACATAGCGCGCCTTTCATGATCTCACTGATCACTGAAGGAAACATCCCTGATACTAGAATAACCACGTGATCCGCATACGCCACCACCTTAACTCCTTCCCTCTCCAGTTAGGATCTTGTTCATGACCATTAACCAGAGTAGAGGCGAGATAACACCACCCTGGGGTGTTCCTCTGCACATAGATTTTTTCAGTTGGCTGTCCCCTAAGTTCAAGTGGATAATTCTTGTTCCCAACATGGATAATATCCAGTCGCTGAGACATTCCTCCACACCGAACTCGGTGAGAGATTCTTGAATTGCCTCAGTATGAACGTTATTGAAAGCACCTGCAATGTCTAGAAAAGCGGCTAGGGTATACTGTTTGTAATGCATTGTATATTAAAAACACGTTTCGGACTTCTACCCATAAAATAATAAAGTTGCGCCCAGACTGTTGGCAGATTTTTTTTATTTATTTACGTATGTTTTTATCAATAGAATAATTGAAAGTAGTAAAAGCGAATTCGATCACATTAAACCTAAGAGATTTTCGGAATTAGTGAAATCTTGAACAATACCCCCAGGGGGTTTAATACGCAAAAATTCTTAAATCGGGTTTTTCCCTTATAGAAGTAAACGTGAACTCCAAATCTCAATATACCTTAGGAATATATCAGAATTCGTGAATATATACACAACCACTTTACACCCCCTTAGGGGTTGCATATCGAACAATTTTGGAGATCGTTAGTAGGCGCTTATATAAATAGCCCGCAGAAGTAAAATTGCTTTGATAGCTCGACATGTCTAAAAGTTTTAACGAAATTTGTGAAAATGTGGATTCACGGACATTTTTTTTACTCAACCTCTGAACGCCAATAAAAATCTGAACTTTTCTTTTGCTTTAATTACTTTAATAGTACATCTACATATACGTACTAAGTTTCAACTTTCTAGCATAAGCCGTTTCTGAGATATAAAAAACCACCCCTCTCCCCCCTTGATACCCCTATGAAAAATTTTATTTTTCTAGGATGTCTGCATAGTGGCTCTATATAATCCTAAATTTTTAGCTTTCTCTTCATTATGGTTTTCGAGAAATAAAAATCAGAATGTTTTCCTTTCTACCCCCTTTCACCATCACCCCCAACACCCACATCACCAAATTTTTTTTTTCTACTAGAAGTTTACCGTCCCCAACTCCTGTAAAATTTTCAAGATCATATCTGATACGGTTTCTGAGATATAAAAATGACATTTTTTGAGAAATTGCTATCCCCCCACTTTCGTGCTCCACCTCACCCCTCAAAAAATTTAGTTTTGGTAGACTCCTCTTATGATCCCATATACAGAAACTAAATTTTATCTTCCTGGTGTAATTGGTTCGGAA
Source organism: Beris morrisii (assembly GCA_951812415.1). Taxonomy (NCBI): domain Eukaryota; kingdom Metazoa; phylum Arthropoda; class Insecta; order Diptera; family Stratiomyidae; genus Beris; species Beris morrisii. The sequence goes on along the minus strand of OX638313.1, from coordinate 33,176,567 downwards.
GATATTGTAATCCGAAGTTTTTCACCCCCCACCCCCACACCCCACCACCTCTCTTAAAAATTTTAGCCCTTGTCTAATCTTGAAGTATCCCTAAGGACAACAACAAAGTTTCAATCTTCTGACATCAATGGTTCAGGAGATATCGATTTTAGAATGTTTCAATCCCGGCTTTCATGCGTTAAAGACTCATTGTTTTCCCCCCCACTTCCACACCCCTTAACCAATATCGACCATTTTTTTGCAATTGAGTCCATTATCATAGTACTACATAAGTTCCAAGTTTCAGCTTCCTAGCATAAGTGGTTCCTGAGATCTAGAAACCAAAATTTTTCGTCTAAAACGCTCCCCTCTCCTCTCCCCTTGTAACCCCACCCCTCAAAAATATGCCAGTGGTAGGGGTTCACCCAATCTACCCACCATAAAAATTTCAATTTAATATTTCAACGGGTTTGGGAGCTACGCGCCTTCAAACGATTTTGCGTACGGCGTACGGCGTACGGCGTACGGCGTACGGCGTACGGCGTACGGCGTACGGCGGACGGCGGACGGCGTACGGCGTACAGACGGACATTTTTTTTTTTTTGCTTTTTTGGGGTTTACTAGTCCTAAAACGTGTAAATACAAAATTTCAGGGTAGCAAACTTTTTTGAAATTTCAGGTCGATCACAATACTTTATTATTAAAAAATAATAAAGTAATTTTTCGCACAACCTCATGGAGAGCTGTCTCTGTGGATCTTCCCTTGAGGTATACATGTTGAGATTTTGAAAGCGGAGATCTATCTAGCATGTGACCGCTATATGTCAGTTCTATATCGCATATATGGGTGTTTCAAATAGTAGGCATGATACACCGACTGATGAATCTATGCCAACCGATGACGAAACAGCTCCTTCGAACCTAGTCCAACACAGTTTTAAACTACCTTCTCCAGTGAAGGTTTTTCAACTGTCATGTCCTCAATGACAGTAGTCAGGATACCGATCGATCGCAGTCGGGCTTCCATGTTGGTGTTTCGCATCAGAAACTCTTCTGACACCGAAAAACAACCAAAAAATTCTTAAACAATAAAAAATATTGAGGATTTCACAACGTTCTACAAAACGATATTCTTCATCAAATAACCTGTTAAAATTCATCCATGAAGATTAACATCATCAATAAATATAATGTAAAGAGGATAGCAATGATCTAACAATTTTCATTATAATTGATCCCAGACTGTTGGTTTATACTTTTTAATTTCAAAAGGAGGTCTATCTTAAGATTTTTAAACACGTTTTTGATGAACACATATTTCAAAAAGACTCGGAAACTTTACAACATCTTTCTAAACTTATGAATTCTCGTCACATTGTCCTTTAAAAAATCCCAACTATCCTCTGCAAGGGTTGCGAAATTAGTCTACGCTTCAAGTAATCCCTTCAATTCTCTCTCAAGCGAAACATCTTCATTCCTCCGAATCCATCTTGGCTTCGTATATTACATAAAAAGGAGTTACTTTTCATTGCAGGATTTATTTCTTTCCACAGCCACGGGGCGCAGCCAGGATCTGCCATTAGATGCCATTCTTTATTTCGATGTGAATATGAAAAATCAACGCTTAGATACTCTTCCAGTCGCATCCACTTGCAAGGGATATGTAAATCCTTTGGGAATCGTGTGGCGGTAAAATCAAGTGGTAAGGAAAAATGGGCAGCCAAGCGCAAGATATGACACCGTTTGCGAATGAAACTGATACAGCTCGACTGGATGTCAAAGGATCCAAGAGTGGCAAGTTAGGGGTATTTATGAACGTCCTTAGTCGCAATCGAGTGCATAATTACGGGCCAAGTACCTCTTCGTCGTCGCTATCAGGAACGCTATTTTACTGTGAGATATTTCGCAAAAAAAACTGCTTCCTTCCGAATTACAAACTTCTGGTGGTTAATTAAGGCAACGATGATATCATCAGAGATAACGCACCCTTAGGCCCATTAAAAGTGAATTTCTTTGGCTGGTTGTTGAATTCGCCTCGCAGTCTTCTATGGTAAGTATTTTTCGCATGGACGACGACGATATGATTCCAGACAGAGTTAAAAGGTTGAAGATGAATGGCAAGTTAACTACCCTTTCGTGAAACTATTTTCCAAAACGGATATTACAACCATGAAACATATTTCGCAGTCTTTAACACGCTTCGAGGAATGTGAACATTTGTTACAAACTTTCATTTTTCAGTTTCTTAAAGTACACAATTAAGAAAAGCGATGTTCAAGCTAGTCCTTTAAGTAGTTACCATGCAAAAGTTCTTGATTTTTTTTCCGAATTCGTCAAATGAAACAGCAGAACGCTTTTCTACGTATCTAATGAAATGATGAAATTACTCGACTACTTCGATTAGCTCGTATACTGTGAACTTGAATGGAAAATACTACATTAGCATAATACCTTTTTAATTACTCTAAATGAATTCAAATGCAACTGCAAGGCAATTAGCTGCTCAACACCTATATTAAATAAATTAGAAGTCCCTCTGAGTGCGCGATATTCACCATACATTCATAAAATCTTAACCTAGGCAATACATTGCAAGGAAACCAACTCTCTCTCAACTTGAGGTTGCATTCAATAGTATGATATTGCGTTCAAACTTATTTGATGTGTGAAATTTTGGATAAAAGCTTTTGATTTGAATGAAATTTCATTCGATACGAAAGCTTTCTCCATCTGGTACTTATTGGGACATTGGGTCTTGTTGGGTTCTAGTCTCGGTTACTTTTATCTTTTTTGCGCTTTGAATCACAGGGTCACGCAGAAAGTAGTTGTATGCGGGTGTTGGGTTTTTTTTATGTTATACATTACAGTGGCGGCCGAAGCCTCACATAGACCCACGAGGGTCCATAAGGATACCACTACTTCGGGTAGACCTAAATTTCTCATGATGATAGCGCTCGCGTTCGATCTTTGCTGAGAACCGCCATTAAGTTCAAAAGTCCTTCTTGCTGCCGCAAAGCTTATCAATACTTCTTTGAGACCAACGAAGATAGGAGCATTCAATCGTATCCTAGCAAGAGCTGGTCATCTGGATGGAAGTTGGATCAGTGGCGTGGCGTTCATGGAAGCAAGGGAAGCATTGCTTCCCTTACATTTTTCTGAAAAATATCTAAAATGTGTTTTTTTAATCGCGCAGAAAAATTGCGAAAAAAATTCATGTTTCAAACATTTTCTTTGGCACAGTCTAAATAAAAGTTCGCAAGAAACTACTTGCGAATATCTCACACAGCCGAATTAATAACACGACGAAAAAGTTAAGCGAAAAGACACCAAGAAGAAGACACATGGAAGCAATTTGAAAATCTATGAGCGGTCATTTCATTCCGTAGTAAAACCACTGTGACGTAATGAAAAAAAATACATGAACACGTAAGGTTGGAAGCAATGAAGAATTTGTTTCCACGGGTAGTAGAAGAAATTCTTGGCTGCAGCAAAGAAGCTTTCAGCAAACTTTAAAGCGAGATTTGATAAGATATAAGTGTTGCCAACCAGAGAGGATAGGAATTGAATTCTGAACAAAGTTTGGAATTGAATTGATCTGAAACTTGGAACTTATGTAGAACTATGATAGTGGACCCATTTGCAAAAAAATTGGCGATAAGGGTTGAGGAGTGTGGGAGTGGAGGAGAAAGCAATGTGTCCGAAGTGCTTTAAAGCTGGGATTCAAACATTCTAAAATACATATCTCCTGAACGGTTGATGTCAGAAGATTTAAACTCTGTAGTTGTTTTAAGGGATAATAGGAGATTAATCAAAGGCTAACATTTTTGAATCGGGTGGTGGGTGTAGGGCTGAAGATAAAAAACTTTAGATTAGAATATCTTCCGAACCAATAGAACCTGGAAGATAAAATTTGCTTTGTGTACATAGGATTACAAGTGGAGTCCATTGATTGTAAAAAATTTTAGGTGAGAGGTGGAGCACGAAAGTGGGGCGATAGCCATTTTTAAAAAAATTTAATTTTTATATCTCAAGAACCGTATCAGATATGATCTTTGAAATTTTACAGGAGTTAGGCCCAGTAGACTTCTAACAGGAAAAAAATGTTGGAGGTACTGGTGAAGGGGATGATACTGGGACGGGGTGGAAAGACAAGAATTTCGATTTTTATTTCACAAAAACCACAAACCATAGTACGCAAAAAAATATGCCAACAGTCTGGGCTCAACTTTATTATTTTCGGGCAGAAGTCCGGAACGCGTTTAATTCTGAGACGCGGTGTAGGTTACTATGCGACTGAAAACCTGAAAAGAGTTCGGGAAGCGGTTAGAATGGAGTCACGCTAGAATATTTAAACGCCGCTGTCACATATAACATATGAATTACATAATTGGGTCATACTCCGGGAAGAGGTCTAAGTCATAGTATAATATCAGTTAATACGCGATTAGGAGGTTTTTCGTGATTAGGTTTTTGGCCATTACATGAAATCGGAAATGCGTCTGTAGGCGATTATATAAAAAGTCTGTGGAAGTGAAAATCAAGCTGATATCTCATCAATCCTAAGAAATATGTCGAATGCCGTACGTCCTATTGGATTTGAATATCTAAAAATACTGAAATCAACTTTTGACGATTATGTAGGAAGCCTTAGGAAGTAAAAATGAATTTGATATCTCATTAGAACTAAGAAATATGTAGGAATTTGTGAAAACATATGCAACCCCCTTGCAGACACTTTGGGATTGAATATCAAAAAATCCTGAAATTAGTTTTTAGATATATGTAAAGAAAGCCCGAGGAAGTGAAAATCAATCCCATGTCTTATCACTCTTAAGAGATATGACGGCATTCGTGAAAACATGTTCAACCCGTTTATACCCTCTTGGGGGTTGAAAAAGGAAAAAACTTGAAAACAAGTTTTAGGTGATTATTAAACAAACCCGTTGAAGTGAAAAGTTATTCGATATCTAATCAGACCGGAGGGATATGGCTGTATTTGTGAAAATGTATACATCCCCTTTACACCACCTTGGGGTTGAATTTCAAAAAATCCTGAAAACACTTTCTAGGTATTTTTTTTTGCCCCACTTCCGATCGCCAATGGATATATGAATTTTTTTAATCAGAATTACTTTTCTAGTTGATTTATATACATACGTACCGAATTTCAACTTTCAAGCATAAGGCGTTCTACAGTTAGGAAAAACACCCCCCACCTCCGTACCATACTACTCCTATAAAAAATTATATTTTTCCAACATGCTACTACTATAGCTCTATCTAAATACTAAGTTTCAGCTTTATGTCGTTATAGGTTCTCGAGATATAAACATCAGAACTTTTTACTTTTCACCCTCCCCCACCCTCACCCTCTACACCAACATCCCTGAAATTTTTTTCTGCTGTGGGTCTATCAGCCCTACTTCTGGTAAAAATTTTAAGCATCTATCTTACACTGTTCTTGAGATATAAGACGTGATTTTTTAAAATAATTCTTACCCCCTCCACTTCCATGAACCACCGCACCCTTAAAAAATTTTACTTTTACCAAACTTTGTTTGTCAACCTTTATACAGTAACCAAATTTTATTTGTCTAGTGCAATTGGTTCGTGAGATATCGTAATCTAAAGTTTTTCATCCCCCACCTCCGTATGTCACTGCCCCACTCAAAAATTTGTTTCCTGTAAGTATTCTTCTAGTATACTTACAGATGATTGTTAAGTTTTAATTTCGTGACTTTAACCGTTTAGGAGATATGGATTTTAGAATGTGTCGATCTCGCCTTTCGAACGTTTCGGACGCATTATTTTTCACCCCACTCCCACACCCCTTTACCCATCTCAACAATATTTTTGCAAATGGGTCCACTATCAAAGCTCTATATAAATTCCAAGTTTCAGCTTCCTAACATAAGCGGTTGCTGAGATCTAGAAACAAAAATTTTTCGTCTAAAACGCTTCCTCCACCTCCCCCCTCACACTCCCCCCCCCCCCCAAAAGTGGTCACTTCAAGGGGCCTACCCAGTCTATTAAAAAAAAAATTTCAATTCAATAGCTCATAGGGTTTGAGAGCTATAAGCCCTCAAACGTTTTGCGTACGGCGGACAGCGCACAGACGGACTGAACATTTTTTTTGCTTTTTTGGTGCTTATTAGTCATGAAACAAGCAAATTTTTTTTTTTTAAAAATCGATAACAATACTTTATTATTAAAATAATAAAGTAAAATGAGACAAAATATTACAGTAGAAGACTTTAACCTAGAAAATGTAGACAACTTTGTATATCTCGGGGCAAATATATCAAAGGATGGAAGCGAACCGATCGAAATTAAAAGAAGAATAGTGATGGCAAATAAGACGTATTATTCGGTACTCCCAATAATTAAAAACAAAAGTGTGCATAGGAAAACAAAGCTTAAACTATACAAAACAATTATAAGACCTGTGCTCTGCTATGGCAGCGAAACGTGGACATTAACTCAGGCGTTCGAAAAATTAGTTAACGCCTTTGAAAGAAAAGTCCTCAGAAGAATCATCGGACCTGTAAGGGAAGATTTGATCTGGAGAATACGATACAATAGAGAATTGTATGCCATCTTTGATAATCCAGAAGTATCGATACTCATAAAATTCAAGAAGGTACAATGCGCTGGTCATGTGGAGCGGATGGATGACGGAAGAATCCCCAAACGCACACTAAAGGGAAAAGTTAATGGGCAAAGACCAATTGGAAAACCACGGAAGTACTGGGTGGATTCTATTGACGCAGACAGCAAATCACAGTTAAAATTCTCAAACTGGAGGACGCAATCACTAAACCGAGAAGGCTGGAGGCGGCACAGACAGGAGTCCAAGGTCCGATTTGGACTGTAGCGCCATCGTAAGTAAGTAAGTAAGCAATTGACTTAGTTTTCTTATTTGTTTATCCATAAACAAACAACAACAAAAATTGCAACCGATTTCCAGATGAATTCGCTGAAGTAAATATTTTCCGAATTATTTTCCACAGATCTCCGCTAGAAAACCCCTTTTCGTTAAATCTTCAACTATAGACACTTTGTTAACAATTATCTCTCTAATTCAGTATGGAAAGTGAATTAAAAGCGTTTAACTATTTGAAATTACACCGTAGTAACGGTTGACATAAAAAAAAACCGTTTTTAATTCGTTTTTTCTCTGGAGCGTGTCTTTCGCCATCTACCGCCCGCACACCAGACTCCTTATCACTGTGAAATCAAAACAAAACTTCCCCTCCGTGCAAATCATCTGGAATCTGTCAGTCGGGTTTGTATTCTATTGCCGGGTTTCGGAAAAGTACTGCGGGCGCGTCTTGTAATTTTGGGAACAATTTATTTTGCAATTATACAAATTATTAGTAATTTTACAAGCTAATAGTTTAAATCAAGCTGGAGATAAGATCAAGCTGAACACCGCAGCCAATTGATGTAAAAGAAGCACTGAACCAACTACTGCACGGACGAACTCGAGGCAAGATGATTTTATCTTTCTTCAAATATTGTTTATTAATAATTCAAATGCTCTAATAGTAAACGGAATTACGCTAATCACATTGTCAGCAATTCGAGTTAAGTGCTTTCTGTAATCAGTCGAGAGCCAAGGCCCGAGAAGTTTAGTCGAATCAATTGTTGCAAATTGTCCAGGTGAGTTTTTACGCTTTTATTATTATTTTTATGGTGTGCAGATTGTAGGAGTAACCAGTTGCACGATACACAAATTCAGCCTTAAACCAATAATTTGAATTTGATAAGTTTTGCGGGGTGAGCGGATTTTAACTAATCGCGATAAAGTTTAGTCGTAAATATCTTCACTACATAAAATTTTATCTACTTCTCGTCCCTATCGCAAGAGTATCGGTTTCAAAATTAGAAAAAACAAAGTAGTTATTTAGATTGAGCGATTAATTTATACTGCTATACAAAGATTATAAAGCCAAGCTCTCGAGAGCTCGCTATGGCAATAATCTTATGTAATGTAGACCTGGAAGGAGTCTTGTCGTTTGTACTACTATTGAACTACTCCTTTCAATTTTGTATTATACTCTTCTCGAAAATAAAACGCTTCCTATTATTCATAATTCCATTAAAACTTTGCGTGTACTTAATGAATTAGTGAAAAAAAGTTAAGCAGTGTAGTCGCGATAACGAGATCTCCGCATAATGTGAACAACCGTATACTCTAAGAAACAACCGCATTACATTAACTCCAGACTCTCAATATTGACCACCTTATAACGTGAACAGAGAAAACGTAGACAACTTTTTTTATGATGAATGCACGCCTGAAACAAAAGAATGAAACCAAGTGCTTAGCCTTGAAGGTAAAATGTGATCATCTTGGATGAATTATCTAGTGGTTCTTGCGAAACCGATTTGGCCCATAAATATGATATAGAGAAGTCTGGGTTGGGTACGATTCACCGCCCACAGTCTACCGCTTTACGGTACACCTCTTCACGGTTCAGCGACAACATGGTTCACCGGTTCACGATTCACCGACAGCACAGTTCACCGCCGCGGCATTGGTGTCCACTGTCCATTTCACTTATATATTATATCATACGAGGGCGGATTGATAATGACGTGGAAAAATCAAGAATGAGTGGGCAGGTAAGGAATTCGTTATTTTTTTTTACCTGGACCATCCTTAAATAGATTAGCTGCAAAGTTTAAGCCTGATACCTCGTTTAGTTTTCGAGAAGCAGCCGTCTAAGCAAGTCGACTTACAAAAATTGTTGAAAATGGATAAAAGTGAATTTCGTGTGTTGATTAAACACAATTTTTTAAAAGGGAAAACAGCTAAAGTAACCAAAGAAAAATTAGATAAGCATTATGGGGACTCTGCACCATCGATCCAAATGATTTACAAATGGTTTTCTGAATTCAAGTGTGGTCGTACGAGCACACAAACCATACCAAGTCCAGGTCGTCCAAATGAGGTCACCACGCCAGAAATGATCGATAAAATCCATGATATCGTGATAGAAGATCGTCGAGTAAAATTGCGTGAGATAGTTAACGTAGTAAGCATCTCATTTGAACGTGTTTGGAATATTTTGAAAAACCATTTGGACATGAGAAAGCTATCCGCAATATGGCTGCCGCGTTTGCTCACAATCGACTAAAAACGCAATCGTGTGACAACTTCGCAGCACGGTTTGCAACTGTTTTAACGTAATACAAATGAATTTTTTCGTTGATTCGTAACTGTTGATGAAGCATGGATTCACTACTACACTTCAGAAACCAAACAACAGTCAAAACAATGGAAGGATGTCGGCTCAAGCGCACCGAAGAAGGCAAAACCGTTCTATCGGCTGGAAAGTTTATGGCGACAGTTTTTTGGGATTCCAATGGAATGATATTCACTGACTACTCGGAGAAAGGAAAAACAATGACGGGAGCACCTTATTCTGAGTTATTGGTTCAATTGGATGTTGAAATCAAGGCAAAACGGCTTCATTTGGCGAAGAAAAAAGTGTTGTTTCATCACGACAACGCTCCGGCTCACACGTCCGTTGTTGCAACGGCAAAACTTTTTGAATTACGGTACGAAATGCTCCCTCATCCACCGTATTCTCCAGATTTGGCACCCTGCGACTCAATTTTTCCACGTCATTATCAATCCGCCCTCGTATATTTTCTGCTTAAAATTTCAAAAGAAGAACGGACATTTTTTTTTCTCCAAAATTACCCTGATTCTTTTTTAATTTTTTCCACCAAACAGTTGATCCAGACGTAGAGAAATTTTCTAAGTGTCAAAATAGCTCGAGGATGCAATTAAGCCCGTCTCAGAGACCATTTGGGATCACTTCGAATTAATTGCTGAAATAGTGGAAAGAAGGTTTTAGTTACCTCGAAAAAGAAACGAACTCTTTCAATACGTTGATTTAATGTGTTTAATGGTCGGTTTAAAAATACTGAGAATACTGAGAACTTACTGCTAGTTACAATTAAACTTATATATTAAAAAAGTGCCGACTGACACGGAATTGAGTATCGTGTTCCACTTTGGGAAAATAGTCAATTCTGTGTCACTCGGTTAACTTTGTTTTGGAATTCAATCCAAACCTGAACCGGGTCGCACTTTGCGTAACGGAATTGGGTTTGTTAAACAAATCACTGATGGGTTCAACATATCATAATACACGGGGGTGGTATTTTTAGATGTCGGGAAAACTTTCGATAAGCTCTGACACAATCGTTTTGTGTTTTTGTGATTTTCCACTTTATCTTGTAAAGAAAATGATATTCACAGTTAGGATCAATCGAGAGAGATCTTTCTTGAAATTCATTGGCACAAGGCTCTACTTTATCGCTCGTGCTGTTTTGTGTTTAAATAGCAGACGCTTCAAAAACTTAAAGTTTAACCTTTATTGGGTCTGTTGTACCTTGGATCCTTTCCATGGTAGCCTTGCGTCATCCGGCAGCATTGCACGAATTTCAAGCCGGCATTCCGTAGGTATTGGTGACCGGCGGTATGCCGATCCGCAACTCGCGCAAGAAATTCATTAGGTTTAGAGGCCGATGCATTGTAAATAAACATTGACTCTTGGTCTTATGCTTATTTACAACGCGGAACAGATATTTTATTGTCGGATTGTAATAAAAAATAGGAAAGAGGAAACGAATGCTACCGTGCTGACGCAATGCTACTCTGGGAAGGATCCAAGGTGCAACATTCCTCCCCCTTCAGGGACTTGGATCTCCCCGCACGATCCAAGGTACAACAGGTCAAAACATCTACGCTATAACATTAGATGCATCAAGACGGCTCGGCTTTCTTCGGTGATGTTAAAAGTATTTTGCCTCATCCGAACTAGCTACCATAAAGCGTTAATTGTATAAGTGTAACGTCCGCCGTTATATGTATATACCCTCAACTCCTTAATCCTGCCTGTTTGGCTGATATCTTGTGGTGGGGTGAAGCGAACTTTTTACACTGCTCTCTACTTTATCCTTGGGACTCGGCTGGACGGATTTGTTCTGTAGTCATTAATTGCCACTTCGGTATATATCAGCAGCTCCCCTTTTTTGCAGTACATTTGGCAAGCACCACTGCTTGAACGCGGTTGTTATTATTCCTGAGTCTCTAAGTCGATTCAGTTTCTGAGACCTAGCTACTTTTTATTTGTGTTCCAACTGAGTGTTCATTCAAAGTTTCATGTTTTCTTTACAGTCAGATGCGCTGTTATCGTTGGTGTGACAAAAAAGCACACTGATTATTCGCTAAACACAAACCCCGAATTCCGTCTTGTAAAATTATTTATCAGATAACAGAAAACCTCAGCTCTTCTCCTTCTAGCCTGCACACCGCTCAATACTTATTGTGCTGGATGGAATAACTTCTTCATCTGGTGTACCACAGAGTTATGTTATTTCTCCATAACTTGTCCTAATATTTCTTAATGATTTACTTTCATTAACATCCATTTTATTCACAGTAGTGACAATGTTTGCGCCCTTGACTTCTCTCGCACGACTTTAGTTTAATTTTTTTGAAGAACAACCTAGGAATCCTCAACCTTTAATACGTCCGCCAGTTTTCAGGTTTTGAGGGCGTGAGACCATTTACAATAGAACTCGGTGTCGGTGTATACTTCATTCCACATCAATCAGGGGCCATCAATCAATTTTAAATATCTTAGGTCGCAGTAAAGTTCATACAAATATTTCACACCAGCTTCATCTGTGATCTATTTTACTTTTTTTTCATGTTGTAGAAATTCGTCAAATGTCCGGAAAATATCGTTTCGCGATTGATCGTGGTGGAACTTTTACCGATGTGCTCTGTATTTGTCCCAATGGTAAAATAAGAACGCTCAAACTTTTATCAGAAGATCCAGCACGATATCCAGATGCGCCACGTGAAGGTATCAAGAGGATCCTACAGCAGGTACTGCAGCCGCTACTATTATTTCATTTCAAACTTTCGTATAACTGAGTCTTTTAGGAAACTGGAAAAGCGTTAGCTCCAAATGGCCTTGTCGATATTTCGCAACTCGGTTGGATCCGAATGGGTACAACAGTCGCAACAAATGCACTTCTCGAAAGAGCCGGCGATCCTGTTGCATTGGTAGTAAACGAAGGCTTCAAGGATCTTTTATACATTGGAAATCAAGCTCGTCCCAAAATTTTTGCCCTCAACATTCAAAAACCGTCAAACCTCTATCGGAAAGTGGTCGAAGTCGATTGCCGTATTGTTCCTGCGCAACAAGATGTTTGCCAGTTAAGTGAGTAGATAGTTTAATTCGATTACTTTTCAGTTAGCGATATAAAGCCGAATTTTTAGATCAACAATGGAAAGAATTAGAAGGAGCTGGCGGTGCCAAATATCTGGAAAAGTTTCCCATTGATACAGTCCAAATTAGAAAGCAACTTAAAGCCGTGCTGGAAGAAGGAATATCGTCCCTTGCTGTAGTTTTAGCTCATAGCTACGCCTGTCCGATTCATGAGCTTGAAATTGGCGCAATTGCAAAAGAGTTAGGATTTAGCCATGTTACTCTATCACACCAGGCGATGCCAATGTGTCGAGTAGTTCCGCGTGGATATACGGCTTGTGCTGAAGCGTATCTAACGCCTCATGTAGAACGCTATATTTCAAGGTTTGAAGCTAAAACAAAAAAATGTATTAAGAATTTATCACGTCTATTTTCGCAACAGCTTCAAAGCAGGATTTCACGACGAACTGAAAGACGTCGATGTTTTGTTCATGCAAAGCGACGGCGGTCTCACACAAATGGCTAACTTTCGTGGAGCAAGGGCTATTTTAAGTGGACCGGCAGGTGGCGTAGTTGGTTACGCCGTTACAGGAACTCGTGAAACTGACCTTCCGCTAATCGGATTCGATATGGGCGGAACATCAACCGATGTATCAAGATTTGCAGGCAAATATGAACACGTTATTGAATCAACAACGGCTGGTGTTACAATTCAAGCCCCACAATTGGACATTAATACTGTCGCAGCGGGTGGCGGATCACGGCTCTTCTTTCGGTCGGGTCTTTTTGTTGTCGGGCCTGAGTCGGCTGGTGCACATCCCGGTCCAACATGTTATAAGAAAGGCGGACCGCTAACAGTTACCGATGCCAATTTGATTCTCGGTCGATTACTTCCGCAATACTTTCCGAAAATATTCGGACCCAACGAAAACGAAGAACTTGATACGGCTGCTACGCGACACAAGTTTGAAGCGTTGCGAACGGAAATCAATGAATATCTTAAGGAAAAAGAGAACAAAGTACTCAGTTTAGAAGAGGTTGCAATGGGATTTATTCGAGTTGCCAATGAAGCAATGTGTCGTCCCATAAGAGCTCTGACACAAGCTCGAGGTTTAGATACTTCGAGACATGTGCTGGCATGTTTCGGAGGTGCTGGCGGTCAGCATGCATGCAGTATTGCCCGCGAGCTGGGCATGTCGAAAGTTGTGATTCATAAATATGCCGGAATTCTATCAGCCTACGGAATGGCTTTAGCCGATGTAGTTCATGAAGCTCAAGAACCTTGCGGTCTTGAATATTCCGAACAGAATTCGATGATTCTGAAAGAACGACTCGATGCCTTGTCGAATCAATGCAACACTAAACTTAGTTCGCAGGGCTTTCACGAGATCGTACTCGAACCCTATTTGCATTTACGCTACGAAGGTACTGATTGCGCTTTAATGTGCTCGCCGCAAAAGTCCGTATTAAATGTTCAGGACATTCTACTTACGGCCTACGGCGATTTCTATTCGACTTTTATCGAACGGTACAAAAACGAATTCGGATTTGTTTTACAGCAGCGGAAAATTATCGTCGATGACATTCGTGTTCGCGGTTCTGGAAAAATGGCAACTCCTACTGAAGGTGTTTTAGAAGGAGATCATGTTGTGGAAGCAATTCCCGAAGGTCTGACTCGGGTTTATTTCGAGAGTGGAATCCACGATGCTAATGTTTACTTGACGACAAGATTCAAGTCTGGAAATCGGATTCAAGGGCCAGCCATTCTTATCGATAAATTATCGACAATTTTAGTCGAACCCAATTGCACAGCGAATGTAACGAAAGCCGGCGATTTAGTTATCGATATTAAGTCCAGTGGGCAAGGGCTAATCGACGATAAGTTAGATGCTGTACAGTTGAGCATTTTCAGTCATCGATTTATGAGCATTGCTGAGCAGATGGGAAGGTAGTTGCACTTTTCATTTGATCCATTCGAGAACACGAAATTATTTCTGTAAATCTTCTAGAGTCCTGCAACGCACCTCGATTTCAACCAATATAAAGGAACGTTTAGATTTCTCGTGTGCATTGTTCGGACCGGATGGCGGTCTCGTCAGTAATGCACCTCATATTCCTGTGCATCTGGGCGCCATGCAAGAAACGGTACAATATCAGTTAAAAGTTCGTGGCGATACGCTGAAGAAGGGGGACGTTCTGCTGTCGAATCATCCACAAGCTGGTGGAAGCCATCTGCCCGATTTGACTGTAATAACGCCTGTTTTCTATGAGTAAGTTTGCGTTTTTTACGGTGCTTCAGACGTTGATAAGTTGTTCCTGTTTTTTTTTCCAGAAACGTAAAGAAGGCGGTCTTTTTTGTAGCATCTCGCGGTCATCATGCCGATATTGGCGGAATAACTCCAGGTTCTATGCCGCCACATTCTACTTCGCTTTCGCAAGAAGGCGCTGCTTTTAAATCGTTTTTAATTGTGGAAGATGAAGTTTTCCGCGAAAAAGAAGTAACTGACCGACTTACTACACCAACTGATGCCAAGGGTGCCGTAGGTACACGTAATTTGGCCGATAATTTATCGGACCTTAAGGCCCAAATTGCCGCCAATCACAAAGGCATTCAATTAGTTTCGGAACTTATTGATATCTACGGATTGAATGTGGTTCAGTCTTATATGAATTACATTCAGGAAAATGCGGAGGTGGCAGTTCGCGATATGTTGAAGGAGATTGCGCGGAATACAAAAGCTAGGTGATATTTTCCAGTTTGTTTTTTGGTCGTGTAAATATCATTTTTATTCGTAACAGAACTGGAACTACGATCTTATACGCCGAGGAAAGCATGGACGACGGATCACCGATCAAATTGAAAATTACAATCAATGAAAGCTTGGGATCGGCTATTTGCGATTTTACTGGTTCAGGTCCAGAAGTTTGGGGTAATTGTAATGCGCCGCGAGCAATAACCCTATCCGCTCTTATTTACTGTCTTCGTTGTATGGTCGGTCACGATGTGCCGTTGAATCAAGGCTGCCTGACTCCGATAAAAGTGATTATACCGAAGAATTCAATTCTGGATCCATCGGAAGGAGCAGCAGTTGTCGGCGGCAATGTCCTAACGTCACAGCGTATTGTCGATACGGTTCTGAAAGCTTTCAGTGTCTGTGCTGCATCGCAAGGCTGCATGAACAACATAACGATCGGTGACGAACGTTGGGGCTACTACGAAACCGTAGCGGGAGGCAGCGGAGCCGGCCCGGATTGGCATGGAACAGGCGGTGTTCACACTCATATGACGAATACTCGAATAACCGATCCCGAAATTTTGGAACTGCGTTATCCGATAATTCTGAATCGGTTTTGCTTGAGAGACGATGGTTCAGGCGGTGACGGAATGTATCGAGGCGGTGAGGGAGTCCATCGGGAAATGTTGTTCCGGAAACCGGTCACATTATCGGTACTGACCGAAAGACGATGTCTGAAACCGTACGGAATGGCTGGCGGACTTGATGCGAAATCTGGATTGAATTTGTTGGTGAAGAACGACGGTCGGGTGATTTATTTGGGCGGAAAAACTGCCGTCGAGTTGGAAACAGGAGTATGGCTTGCGACTGATCGGATAGAACTATAAATTTCTTATGTTTTATTATTTTCTTTTCAGGACATTTTTTCTATGAAAACACCTGGAGGTGGTGGATACGGACCGAATTTGAATACAAAACCACACACGAATGATAAGTCTGACCGGAGTTCTGCTTTTATCGAACGTGGAAGCGTTTACGAATATCGAATGGCACAAGAATCGGTTTAAGACGAGAACTGCTTTGAAGCGCTCGTAATTATTAGAACTAAGCACAAAGTGGGGTCTTATATTTGTTTTTAAATAAAATTTTTATTGTTGAATTGTTTGATCATTGTATTATTAAGAGGGTTCTGTTGCAACACTCCGTTCGGAGTACATGGTCAGTTTTTTTTCAGATCTGAAGAGAATCGTCCAGTCTTTCGAGAGAGGTGCAAACCATGCTTTATAAAAAATTTTGAATTTTCAGCGCGCCAACTATGCATCCGGAAAAAAAGAATCCGAAGCATGCAAACGTGACATCTTAGAGACGACATGTTTCTATTTCGTTGCATAAGCGATCCATCAATAAAAATACAAAAATTAGATATTTTCATAATTACTATCATGTTTTAAAAGTCAGTATAAAAAAATCCATATGACTACAAACTACATTTAGTATAAAATTTACAAAATCCATACGGACTATTAAATAGGACTTATATTCTTTTTGTTCATTGTCCCGATAATTTCGTTTTAGTTTTACGATAATCACTTAAATTGCAAAATTAATACTCAATTGAAACGGTGCCAGATCTTTTGTAATCCTAAGCGTTGCTCCATCTCGTACCATCTTACAAGCAAGTCGGGCAATATTGCGTGCATCATCCAGACCGGAATGTTCACGACCCTCAAAAATCATACCGACATGCGAAAGAGCATCGCTAAAATTCAACGGACGATAATTATACCAATTCTTAAAAATGAACTTTAAATCGATCCACTGATTGAAGAACGGCGGCTTCTTCAGACGTTTACGTTGACATTCTTTGGACAAACAGCATCCGAAATCCCAATCGGACCATGTAACAAATGCACAATTTCCCAATTTATTGTCCTTGGACATTTTCGGTAGCCAAAGATTGTGTGTTTTTAGTTCTTTTCGTAGCCATTCTTGGAATATCATTAGAGCTGTTTGTAACGGTATTCCGTTGTCGATTTTCTCTTGTGTAATTCCGGTCAATTGAATGCAGAACTCGCTCAATTTGGGCGATTCAATTGGCATGACGTATTTTTGAAATTCCGATTCGATTTTGCCAGTCTTTAGATTTAAGAGAATAGCTGGAAATTCTACGAAAAATTTAATGAATAGATTAATTTGTTCAAATCTTTTCCAAATTATTGATTTCACCTATGATTTCGGCTTCTCTCCACCTTGGCGGTGCTTGTTTTTCCCAGCATGTTGCTTCGAAATCTACAACTATGATATAGTCGAACGGTTGTATTGCAATTTGTGCCCGATGTTGTGCTGTCGATGATGTTGCCGACGAACTCTGTGGATCGGTGGATCCATCGACATAAATCGTTTCAATAAGACCTAGTTGCCTGTTAATAAATAAAATCATAGATTTGTATTTTTTTTAAATAAGTAGCAAATTATACGCTATATTTCTATCACACTTCTTAGCCAACAATAGAGGAGAGTAACACGCAATACTTAAATGAAACAACACACCGTCATACCCACATGAAGAAAAGACTCATCATGTCGCACACCAGCAGAGACAACAATAATAAAAGCAGACCAGCCGCCAGCGAAGTCAGCAAGGTCCTCATTCACAGACCAGACGAGATATAACTAGGTGTTCTATCCAATGTATCCCTACTTCATGAAATTTGGAGCCAAGACGATTTATCTTCTGATCATTGTGCAGTCCTTTTATTATTGGGGAGGGATGAATTTGTATCCACTGGAACAAATTCCTTCCTCGATACCACGGAAAAGGTACTGGACAGTGTTGGATGTGTTCGCAAAGACCGACAGAGTGGTTAAGAAACTTCAGGCTCTGAAAAAAGGTCGTAATCGCCTTCGAAGGGGCTATCGACGCACTCTTGATCCCAATTTAAAGCTGGAATTCAACAGGCTAAATGAGCAAGTAAGATATGCCTTCAAAGATTTGGAAAACGAGCTCTGGCAAACAAAACTTCAACTCATTTCCGAGGAGGATAGAGAAATGTGGAAACTATCCGGTTTTCAGTAAAGGTTCTTCAAATATGAGACCACTCCATGGAACCGGAGCCTTAGTATATTTGGATAAAAACAAAGCGGAGTGCTTTGCAAACACAATGGAGTTACAATGCACTGCAAACTATGCACACGCTAACCTCGACCACATCGAACGCGTGAACTGTTCAGTTAGTTATTCACTATCTGAAGTGGACAGAGAACCTCCTCTTGTTTCAGTCTCTTCTGACGAGATTAAGGACTTATTGGCTGCATTAAACGCCAAAAAACTTCGCGGACCTTTTGGCAAGTGCAATTTGCTGCCATACAGTTCTGTTTTGCAACTAATGGTTATCATTAATAGCATATTTTGCTGCGATTGTTTCCCAACTTTGTGGAAAACCACAGACGTAATTATCCTCAAAGCGCGACAGGATGGCATCTTTCCACACAACTAACGACCAAGTAGCATCTTACCTGCATTTGCAAAAGTTGCAGAAAAATAAATACTGTCTCATCTTCAGGAACATGTTGATGATTACGGGGTATTTACAAGATGAGTAATTCGGGTTCAGATCCGAGCACTCGACGACGTCACAGCTTGAACACATCACAGATGGGTTCAACAAAAACCGGAGTTATATTCTTAGATGTCAAGAGAGCTTCGATAAGGTCGGACACAATGGTCTTGTGTACAAACTCGCGGAATATGAGTTTTCTCTGAAACTTGTGCTTCTGATTAGCTCTTTTTTGATGGATAGATCGTTCAGAGTTTGGGTGAACAGTCTTCAATGTCTTCTTTAAAATTTATAGAGGCTGGAGTGCCGCAAGGGTCGACATTGTCACTATTGCTCTTTTCTATTTTTTATAGAAGATGGACCAAAACAGCAGGCGTTATAACCGCTTTCTACGCGAAAGACACGGCAATCTTGCGCCATTCCTGGAATCACTAAGATCACTAAGCTGTTGAAGCAGGCAGCTCACAATACAGAAGAATGGTCTAAATACTGACAAAGAAGGATGAAGCTATTCTCTTCCCGACAAGGACAAAATCCTCGAGCAAAGGACTACTTGAAGGTCTGCATATTCCGCGTTCTAACATGGTATTAAATTCGGCTTTGCCAATTGTAAATTTTTCCGGTTCTAAAAATAGGACTACAATTTCTTTAAGTCTGTGTAACTGAACTGAAAGTGTGTTTATGCAATAAATCTACAATCAAATTTTTTTATAATTCTTTCATCCGACGACTTCGACTACAGCCAAACAACTCGAAATCGAAATAGTCAAGATTTTCGAACTTATTTTCGATTAGAACCAACTAGCCGTTCTGCACGCCGTCATGAAATTCTAGACTTCCACCTTCGAACCAGAGTCCCCCCTCAATCCTCCAATATCTGGTTTCTTGCTGCCATCACTTCGTTTCCGAACTAGGGTTATTTTCAAGATCCTGCAAAAGCTTAGTGTCCACAAGTCTGCTGGATCGGAAGGTATCCCCCCTATAGTCCTCAAAAAAAGCGTTTCCTCTCTGACTAAGCCGCTTCGCAATCTCTTTTATCTTTCATCTTCCACAGATGTGGAAAGTTGCGAATGTTCAGCCGATTCCTAAGAAAGGAAACAAAGCAGATCCCGCTAATTATGGTCCCATAGCCGTTACATCCTTGCTCGCTGAAGTAATGGAAACTGCTGTCAATCGCAAAATAATTAACTAACTGATGGACAAAGATCTGAACCGCGACCGCCAATATGGGTTCCGTTCGGGTCTTTCTATAGGTGTACCTAACAAAAGACTGGAACTCGTGCATTTCCAAATTTGGAGTAGATCAAGTACCTGCCCTAAACATCGCTCAAGCGTTTAACAGAGTTTGTCATTAATGTATCTTAGTAAAACTTAAAGCCATTGGCTTTAGTTCACCTTTTCTTAAATGGATTGAAAGTTTTCCTGCAAACGCTTTAATACAACTCGTATTAGACGGAATTAGTTCTTTCTCCTTTCCAATCGATTCCGGCGTACCCCAGGGCTCAGTTCTATCTGCCACCCTATTTCTGATCTTCAATATCGACCTTCTCAATCCAGTTCATAGTTAGGCAGATGAGAGTACACTGGACAATGTCTTTAATGTCGACTCTAATATAGAGGTGCCTTATACCGCACTGATTTATTCGGTTCACTGAACTCTGACCTCAATCCTATCTTGGAATGGGGCGAGAAAAATAAAGAGTAGACTTCAATGCCTCCAAAACGCAATCTTGTCATCTGTCCCTTAAACGAGATGTTGCGACGTCGGTCTCAAATATATCCTTTGGTGGGGTACAAATTTCTCCTGGATCACAATCCCGATCTGTTCTCTGATCACCTTCAGCAATTCAAAAACAACGTTCACCGCCACTTCAGACGCTCCCGTTTCACCACGCTAAATCCCCTACCACACTATTTTATCTCCAACTTATGTCGTTCTAGCTGAGCAATCGCATTAAAGGGTGACCCCCTAAGTTATTTCTACGGCTGTTAAAAAAATACATCAAGGATACAAGAGGTTTTAGATCATTTTGGCATCGTTTTTGGCCTTCTCCATTACATTCTCCATTACAACTTTCAAAGTAGCTAACCCCTGTGCCATAATTTCTTCATGAATGTCGTTCTTCAGCTGCTGTATAGCTTCTGGATTATTTTTTTTTAAATAGCCCAGAAGAAAATAATTTGAGAATGTTAAGGCTGGTGGGCGAAAGCATTTCAAGAATAAAGATTTGTCTGTAGATTCATTGTTAAGTGAGAGCAGCACGTAGAGATGGGTAACTCAGATCTGAGCCGGCTCAATGAACCGGCTCAAGCAGAAGATCCAACTGAGCCAGATCTTCTTCACGGATCTTTACGGTTCACGGATCTCGACCGTTCAACAGATCTATACGGATCTTTGCGGTTCGCGGATCTCGACGGCTCAACAGATCTTTACGAATCCGGTTCGCGAATCTCGACGGCTCAACATATCTTTACGAATCTTTGCGGTTCGCGGATCTCGACGGCTCAACAGATCTTTACGAATCGTTGCGGTTCGCAGATCTTTGCGGTTCGCAGATCTACACGGCACACAGATCTTTACGGATCTTTGCGGTTCGCGGATCATCACGGCTCGTGGATCTTTAAGGTTCGCGGACAGAAGCAGATCTTTACAAATCGCGGATCTTTGAGGTAATGATGATGGAGGATAGAAGATGGTGGATGGAGGATTGAAGGGTGGAGGATAGAGCATGGAAGATGGAGGATTCAGGATGGATGATTTAGGATTGAGGATGGAGGATGGAGAATTGAGGATGGTGGATGGAGGATTAAGAATTGAGAATGGATGATGGAGGATGGAGGATGGAGCATGGAAAATGGAGGTTTTAGGATTGAGGATGAAGGATTGATGATGAAGGATGAAAGTTGAAAGATGAAGATGAAAGATGAAAGATGAAAGATGAAAAATGAAAAATTAAAGATGAAAAATGAAAGATGAAGATTGAAGATGAGACGGTGGGTAGAAAATTAAAGATTAAGGATTAAAGATTAAAGATTAAATATTAAAGATTAAGGATTAAAGATTAAAGATTAAATATTAAAGATTAAAGAATAAATATAAAACATAAAAGATTAAAGATTAAGGATTGAAGATTGAAAATTGAAGATGGATGACAGAATCTCAAATCTTTACAGACCGTGGATCTTTATGATAAGAAGTCTTTGATAAGAAGTCTTTGCAAACTATGAGGTAGTACATTATACCTATACTATACATGCTACTTATGAAGCATCCGCGAAGAATAGGAAATTATCACCAAAGTACATCGTAATGGAAAGTTGCTCTATTGCTGTGTATTATTAATTATAAAATATTGGGATCTATCCCCTAGCCGGTGATCTAGTTAACCCAGTGCTAATACCATATGCAATAATCATTATTTTTACATATGGAATTGAGTCGATTTGTTCTCTTTATCTAACGAGGAGTTAATTAATTTATTTAACGGAGCTATTTCGTCGTGTGTGCTGCGTCCTGCACGAAAACCGAAATGATTTTCGTTTAATATTTCCTTTATATAGGTATGTATATTTCTTTGCAACCATTTCCATTATTTTTCCAACGATAGATATTAAGGAAATAATACACTCTTCAAAAGGATAAGATTAAGTAGGTCTATAACAGTCTTCGAGAAAAAGTCTTTTAACCCACACTCAATTGTGAAGTCGTCAAATCCGAGACTAGAGCCACCATTTTTTCAAACCAGTTTCCCATTATTTCCCGCATTACCCAGTATTGCTTTAAAATAATCAACTCTGACATTTTTCATTAAAGTACATAGTTTATTTTAAATGAGTTTTCGGTTACACAATTTTATATTTTAATACAAACGCACCCTGAAACTTTTTTGCTGGTCTTTCAATGCCAAAACGTCAGTCAAGGTTTATATTTTTATCATGGTGAAGTTCATGAATGAGCAACATATGGAAATTATCTAAATTTTTATGTGCTTTATTTAAATACAAAATTGTTGACATCGCCATCTGGCTCTAGGAAGACCAACAAATGGACGACATACCTTTAACCTCTTCCGCCGCCACCGTTCAACGGTTGTTGGAATATTTCAAATTTAAAATTCTAAATCTGTCACCGGTCTAACAACCTTTAAAATTTCGCCTACTGAACATTTTACATGAGTTGAAAAAATTGGTAACGATTAAAATTTTAAGTTTCTAAAAGTATGTATTATAGGTATTTAAATTTGGAAAAAATCCTCTATCACGCACAAGCGAAAAAGTAATGTAAGAGATTTTTCATATTTTACATTTACTTTCTAAATGAAACTTTGGTATGTTTTAGGATGTGGTCAATAAAAATGTTTGACATTCGGAACGTAAAACTATAAAAAAAACCGATTTCAAATTTTTTGTTTTGCTCCCCCGGTACATTTTATTCGAACCGATATGACGGTTCCGTTTGATGTTTCTCATCACACATGCTCGCGAAAAAGGGAGTTTAAATCCCTTTTTAGCCCCGCAGGGCTGCACGAAAGGTAGTTGGAGCGTAGCGTGCGTCAGCCAAACATGAACGCGAAAAGGGAGTTTTAATCCCTGAGCCTCGCAGAGCTGCACGAAAGGTAGTTGGAGCATAGCACGTCAACCAAACATGCCATAGTGGCGGCTCGAATTGTACTGGCTGGATGAAATCAAAAATTTTAAAACGTTTTTATTCATTGTTTTACGTCCCAAATGTCAAAAACTTTTATTGACCACATTCTAAAACATACCAAAGTTTCGTTTAGAAAATAAATACAAAATATGAAAAATCTCTTACATTATTTTTTCGCTTGTGCGTGATAAAGAATTTTTTCCAAATTTAAATACCTATAATACATACTTTTAGAAACTTAAAATTTTAATCGTTACCAATTTTTTCAACTCATGTAAAATGTTCAGTAGGCGAAATCTTTCGCCACACCGTTATATTCAAATTTTAAATTCGCGCTCAACAATTTTTTCGATTTGGCAATGCCGTCCTACTTCGCTCAAATCGGTCGCCGTGACAGATCAAACTGCCGACAAATGTCATAACAAAGTTCACAAAGTTCTTGGTAAAATGAAGTTTCTCAATTGTAATTAAATCAAAAGGAACCAAATAATGGACAGAACTCAACTGCTAGTCAAAAACATTCCCAAACTTACGCCTAACCTTGAGAATTCATTCAAAACCGCATACGGTGCAATCGATGTAAAAACCTTCGGGCGATGCCGGGCGATTCTAAAATTCTCGGACGAACGATGTGCAAACTCGGCGCTTCAATACCTTCACCAGACCGAACTCTGCGGACGAACAATTTCAGCCGAATATTTCGGAACCCGAAAGCAGCCGCCTATCATCCAAAACGACCCCGAGTCCGAATCACAGCCACGCGTATCCAACTTTGTACGAAACTTGTACGCAACAAGCAGTCCGCATGGATTCGAACAGCCTCCGCCACCGCATCTCAAATACAACTACCCGCCAATCAATCGCACCATCCTCGACAGTATTTCCATCGCACTGCTGACAAATCCAAAATTCTATCACCAAGTGCTGCACTTGATGAATCGAATGAATCTCGACCCGCCATTTCTGCCGCTGAAGAAGCCGTTCGTGCCGCCCGGTGAACCATGCGACGCACAAACCCAAACCGAAAACGAGCACGATTCCAGCAAATTACTGGCAAGCGACGAATCTGAACTGGAATCGGACAATGAAAGTCGCATTATTCAAAGCAACGCGAACCGAAAGAGACGGAAGCCGCCACCGAACGAACAATTCATCAAAAACAAAATGCGTAAAATTATCTCCGCGCAACTACACGAGAAATCACAGCCCGCTGCTGCTCACGTCCGAAAGGAAGACAACAACCGGCAGATGTTCGAGGAAACCAACGCTCTTCGGAATTTCGGGAAGAAAATCGCATTGAACGTCGCCGCGGTTAAACTGCCGGAACCGAGCCATTCACAGCATCTTGAAGTCGCGGATGATGGCGATAAGAAGTCAACTCCACTAGTCGGCGACGAACTAAGGTTGAATCGGATTTCCGAAACACAGCAGAAAGACTTGCCAATTTTCAAAAATTACCAAAGAGGAGACAAGTCGAATAAATTGTACGTTAAGAATCTGAGTAAGGACGTGACGGAAGAGGACTTGGTGTCCGTTTACAGTCGGTTTGTGGGCAGCTCGAGCGAGAACATAAGCGTGAAACTAATGCTCTTCGGAAAAATGAAGGGACAGGCTTTTGTTACGTTCAATAATCTTAAGGACGATAAGCTGGATGCTGTGGAGTTGGCCCTGAACGAAACGAACGGTTTTATTTTGAAGAATAAGCCGATGGTTGTTTGTTTCGGTAAGAGATCCTGATTGCAATAAAAATTTGTTTTTTAACGGAATGAAAATTGCGGTTTTACTACTATTAAACTTTATGTTCCGATATGCGTCTTAGTAACAAACTAGGATGACTTTTTAAAGCTGATCGTCAATACGAGTTCCAATCAACAGGCGATCTGTTCACCGTCTTGATCTATACACATAGCGTCCATAATTTGGATTGAGAGTTTTTTTTCCAATTACAGATTGTGTAATTTCATTAAAGTTCTAAAAAAATCTGGTATCTCTTCTCGAGGCCCGATTTCACCCATCAAGCATTAGATCATCAAATTACTATTTAAATCCGATCGATGGATGGTCAGGAAATCATCTCGACTTACTTTCCTGCGGATGAACTCGCTCGAGCAGGCTTCAGCCTAAGCTCTTTAGCAGGTTGCTATGCTTGCAGTGGCAGGCAATAGATGGTCAAACCTAACTACATGCTCAATATCAAGAACTCTTTGGCCTGAATAAAGCAAACTTGTCTTGAACCTGAGCAGGAAAGAAGCTAGCACACTAATTGGAGTGCTTACAAGGCACTGCCTGATCGGCAGACACGCTAGACGACTAGGTGCCGAGTCAAATTACCTCTGTCGTAGCTGCGGTGACCCAGAAGTAGAAGAGTCAATCTTCCACGTCCTATGCGAGTGTTCGGCCCTATCGGGAACAAGAAGACGGAACCTCGGCGCATATTTCCTCAATGACCTTGGTGATATCGATAAGGGAAAGCTGTGCAACATGACGAATTACATAAAATCCACAAAATGGTTTTAGCTTCCATGACGTACGAACACTAACGTCTAAATGAAGGAGAATGATGGCATCACCACCCCACATACCATACCATACTTTCCTGCTATTGACTGTATACTGCCAGTCAACGCTTACATGATACTATGATTCCTATTGCTGACATGTTATTAAAGGTCGATATTCGCGACACGCAAGACAGTGATATTACTGATCTGCAATTATCACTGGCTAGTGACGATTCCCATCCATAGACTCGAAGGAATCGATCACGTTGAGTTTTGATTCAAACCGTGAATCGAACGAGTGTGTTGTTAAAGGGAAAAACAGGTCAGTCGGTCAATAGAAGTCGTGATATGGTTTAAAATACAGAAAAATGGGCGACGAGAGATATCACATCCTCAAGGATGTGTAATCTCATCCCTACATTTGATTTTTATTAATGATCTTTTATTGAACACAGTTCAATTTAATTGAAAGCTTTGCCCATGACAGTACCCTGCATTGTAGATTTCAGTATCGTTAGATGGTGGGTGGGGTGTTTTCCCTATATCAGGAGGTGTGGCATAACAAAAGGGACAATGAAAATAGAGTGTAAATATTTTTACGAATTCCGTCATATCTCGAAGATCTTCTGAGATATCGAATTAATTTTACTTCCACGGGCTCTTCAAACAAATGCCTAAAAACTATTTTAAGTACTTTTTTTATATTCAAAACTTATAAGGGATTGTAAAATGGTAGTATACGTGTTCACGAATTCCGACAAATTTCTTAAGGGCCTCATACACGAGAGTTCGATCGGTCGATCTACTTAAAAATTTTGGTCCGCACAGCAAAATTGTTCGAGTATAGAAAACTGAATTGAGAGATTTAACTGAAGAAATGATCGCAAACATGAACTGTAGACCTCTTACCGCGACTAAAATTTGCGATCGATCCCACTGATTGCCAGGTGGAACTGAAGTGTGTGGAGTGTCGACAAAACATCGAATTATATATAATATTGTCCTGTCGACGATTGTATGAACTGTGACAAAATTTTCAGATCGTCCTCACGTCTGTAGACGCACAATCCTCCCTAAAGGCTGCTAACTGTGGTCTGCGTTCTTCCTGCTGCGGTCGGGACTCCAACTGGCGTTTTATTCACCTTCTTGTCCCGTAAAGGATATTGCACATTTCCGAAAACAATTTGTTGCGCACGTTGAAAAAATTGACTTTAAAGTTGATGACATCCAGTGCAGAGCATCCATAACGTTTATCAATGATGTAAACTGGCAAGCCTTCATGCGATCTATTGGTGTCATCATCATCATCATCAATGGCGCGACAGCCCAAATCGGGCCCTGGCCTCCTGAAGTCATCGCCTCCAATCGTCTCGATCCAAAGACCGCGTCCTCCAGCTGCTAATTTTTAAGATGGCTTTTCTGTCTTCATCAACCGAGTCTTTCCATCGCTTGGGTGGTTTGCCTACTGGCCTGTTACCACTCGCTTTGCCTTTATGAGCACGTTTGGGGATTCGTCTGTCTTCCATCTGCACTACATGGCCAGTACACCAGCGTTCTTGTTATGTGGTACTCGTGCGTGACGCGCGTGTGGCCAAGTCTAACCCTGGCTAGAAGGACGGTGGTCCGTCTGTCCAGTTGAGGAATGTATGCTGGCGGTGATATCTCTCGCCAATGACTAGCCAAGAATGTGGTGTTGGAGCACCATGCGTTGGATCTGGCAGTGGTTAGATTTTGTCTAGCAGTCCTTCTTGCAAAGGAGATGAAGCTAGGAATGATTTCGCTTTCCTGAGTGGAGGTAGGACGTCTGGCTGCTTCATCCGCAGCTTAATTTCCTTGGATGCCCATATGTACAGGTTTCCAGAACACTTGGGTACCCGCTATGTTGGCTAATATGGTTCCTCTGAGGAGGCGGATTATGGGCTCGACGGCGTGATGGTTATTGATGGCTACGTCGCTCGCTTCAGCTATCACGGCAGCTGTGGTGTGGGTGGTGGACTTAGAGCCGTCCGTGTAGTATCGTGTGGTGCCTGTTAGCTCATCAAGGTGTTCTTTGTGTAGTTGTATGTATTTGGCTGCTATGGTGTGGGATCTTTTGGAGTACCGAGAGTAGTTAGAAAGGGATCTGGAACGTGGGGATTGGAGTGACGTTGAGTGGGTATCTTGGTCGGGGGAAGGAATGTTAGGACAGTGTAGTGAGAGGGCCGTGCGTGCATTCCATAGTGCCGACTTGAAGACTGCACCTGTAGGTTGTTGAGTTGTCAAACGACAACTCATAGATTGTAACCGCACCAGCAACTGCCACCAACTGAGCGGGATCGAAAAACCGTTTACCGTTATTCGGTAAATGCCGGAAGCGGCATAGCGGTCAACAAAAAAAACTAGTTTGGGTGGAGAGTCTCGCCGCAAGTGCTGAGGAGAAAAGAAGAAAAGAACGTTTTTTTTAGCTCGAAAAGGAGTCGACGGTCGGGTCAAGTCCAACGTGGAATTCGTTAGAGGCTGAAGAATTCTCCCCAAAACCAAAAACGATCCAATTTAAATTGCAATTGCGTGCAATAGAAATTCGGGGTATTGTTGGAAAACATTGCGAGCAATTGTTGGCCGATTGTGTGTGACGTGTTTCCAAAAGAGTGTTCTGAAAGTCTGCCGCGATACACAAGCAAGAAAAAAAAATGTCGCGTACGGAGGTGTGAGAAAAGTGTTCGTCGGTGCGAAGAACGTCGTCAATTGCGGGTTGAAAGTTCGATTTTTGATTCGCAGAACGGGTCCCACCAAAAAGATTCGATTTTTCGTTCAGTTTCATCGGAACAGGGAGTTTGGCATATTTTCAAATGATGGCACTAAGTAAAATACTCGTAGCAAACCAAACAAAACTCGGAAATTTTAACTTATAATTTGTTTTTTTTTGTGTTTTTCAACTTTTGCGTTAATTTCGTGTTTTACTACCACATTTCCCTTTTAATTGTAAAAGAAAAAAAAAAGATCCGAACCGAATCCGAAAAATAACGGCAAATTTCCGGCGAATGTTTGTTAGAGACTGTTCGATTTTTCTGACGTGTGTGCACCACGAAATTAGAATTGCACCAATTACATGCATTAATCGTTCTTTGTTCGGCCTAAAATTAAAGTTTTAAATATTATTTTGAACCTGTGAAAGTGCAAAAGAAAGAGTTCTGTAGTGGTGCCGTGATGTAGAATTTTGTGAGGAATTCGGTCAATTTCCAACTCTCTTTTGCCCAGTTAAATTTTATTGTAAATCTGTGGAAATAGAAACGGCGCTCGAATTTGTGCCCCAGCTGATAAACGGGCGATCACAATACTTGTGAATCGTCCTGCGCGAGTGTGAAGCTCATGTGATTGTGATAGACGAAAGTCTTTGAAAAGCCAATCCTACGTATTTTTACCTGAGATGCGCGTACACATTCGGTTAATTTTACCGCGATAATCAATGGAGTTTTCTTAAAAATAAATCGATTGAGTTTAAATGTGATAAAAGTAATTGCTACTGTATGAACGGTGGATTGAATAATGTAAAGACGTCGGTTAGAAATGAATTAAAGTTAAAAAGAAAAATTCCCCATAATAAAATACATACAAATTAAATTAATAACTAAAATAAAAATAAATATAATATAATAACAAGACAAACTGACAGGACAGACGGGACGGAAATAAAATAAATAATAATTTTTTTTAAAAATCAAATAGGTGTAAATGTAAATGGGGTGAGTTTATTGTTTTTTTTTGATTTATTTAATCTTTTTTGGTTATGGTTTTGTTTTCAGATTTTTCTTGATTTTTTTTTATGCTCGTTTTTTGAGCCAACATTTTGGTTTTTTTTTTGCTATTAGACGTTGAAATGCCGAGAGGCTAGTTTTATCCGAAAATGAACCCGATCGTCTAGGCCCCAATCCCTGAACCTCAATAAGGGGCCATGATATAATGTTTATTTTGGACAGTCATGGCTGAGGTAGGGTGGGCAGGCAGGGCGCTATAACACCTAAGCGCCCTGACAAATCGCGAAGTCGCGCACTCCACCGCTTCTTGGTCTTTCACGACCTATTGGGAGGATAGTCCCAATTTTAAATAACCCTGGAGTAAGCCGACACGAAATTTTTTGTTGTACAGGCCAAGGGTATATGGTCTGAAATCTGGGCAAGAACCCCCCCACAACTGCCGTAGCTAGTCCCGGCCGCCAGCAAGCGTGTCGCTTCCGCTCGGATTTCAGCCACCAATTCAGACGTAGGAATTGGCCCACTCTTTCCTGAACCTTCCTTTCCTTCGAATATTTTGACTTTTTCAAGTCGAAATATTCACTCCAAGGCCTCCGTTCACAACAAGGTGCGCTGGCCGTGTATCCTTCGATGTTCGAGAATGAGAGGTGATGCGGGTTTGTTGGTCAATTAAGGCTTTGTTGGCCAGGTTTATTTGGGCCTTCGCAAAGAATATCTTCAAGATGTCATAGCCTGACTCAAAGAGCAGGGCTTCAATGGGTGTTGTACGGTAGGCGCCTAGTGCCAACCTGATAATCTTATTGGTGGCTACCTGGATCTTGTTTGAGTTAGTTTTCGTGGTATTGCCGTAGATGGGTAAGCAGTATCCCACGTTGCCGTTAAAATAGCTGAGGTGCTAGCTCCTAGGCTACGAGATGCGAGTATTTTTATTAGGTTGAGTATCTTACCCAAGGATGTGATGACGTTTTGGACTTGGGCGTGCCATATCAATTTCGGGTGTAGACCCAGCGGGCGGCATGTAGGTAGCGATCTTAGAATGACACCATCGATGTTTATATCTCTTCGCGTAGGGGATCTTTTGTTTGAGATTGAGATGAAATCTCCTTTGTAGTAAGGCATTATTGCACCGGTTTTTAAGCACCATGCGTCGATTGTAGTCGTTACTTGTCTGATGGTGTCGACTAGGTGGTGGTATGAGGAGGTGATGATGATGTTGTCAGCGTAAATGAAGTGTGAGGTGTTTGGGATATCGGAGAGGTGTTGAGATAGGGAGTATACACTCCCTAGATACGGGGACAGGGGAGAACCCTGTGGAAGACAGTTGTTAGGCTATATGTTCCTGAGATGTGACTGTTGGCTCTTACCGTAATGGATCGGTGAGAAAGGAAGTTATCAATACACCGGATGAACCGGTTATCAATTCCCCAGACAGATAGTTGTCCTGTAACTACGGTCTTGATTACCCTGTCAAAGGTTTTCTCAAGATCGAGGGATAAAACATGACATTCCTGGTTTTCGAGTTCAAGCAAGAGATCCTGTCATGTCCGGGGGCTGATCCCTTACTTAAACTAAGCACCGAACTTAGCTCAGCAAGAGAGATCGGGTAACCAATTACTCTGTCTGGGTATGGAGATAGGACCAAGATGGATGCAAGGGCCGACACTTTGTTGGCAAGTTGCTGTGAGGAGAAGTTCGAATCTGACGAATAGGGAGTATGTAAGAGTACCTAGAGGTGTCGTTAAGTTGGGGAGTAGGCTCGGGGATCTACTACCGAAGATAGATTTAACTTTTCTCCAAGCATCAGCTAGATTAGAGCTGGGATCAATTGAACGAGCAAGAGTTCCCATTTTCTCTTTTGGCAGCTTTAACCTTTTTTTTGGTCAGTGCCGCCTCACGACGGTACGTGACTAGGTTTATATCCGTCGGGCGCCTGTGGAAGTTTTTCCAAGCTCTATTCTTTGCTTTTATTACGCTGGCGATTTCTTGATTCATCCAGCGTTGTTGAGAACGTGGGGTGTTGATAGATTGAGACGTGTACCAATTGACCGTAACTATCGGCCGAGTGGTGCATGGACAACGACTAAATAGTTGAGTCGGGCAGATAAGAGAGTGTGCAGCTCGATGCGATTAAAAAATTGCCCAACCGGTTAGTCTCCAGTGTACGCTAGTCCTTACACGTCTTTCGCGAGATATTTTTCTAACTCTAAAATGCTTAAAAGGCCACATACACGACAGTCCGATCGTTCAGTTCTACCTGACAGATAAATCGCTCATTGCGTCCTGCTGGCTATGTAGTGCGCAGACCGCAGACCACATTTAGCAGCCTTTAGGGATGATTGTATTCAGGGTAGGTAGATCATGCGAACGTCAGGGTTCCCAATTGTAGCTTTCAATGAAGTTCAATGGAGCCAGTCAGGTATTGCAAGCTGAACTCCTAGGCAACAATCAAGCCCACACTTTTGCAGGCAGAATCCTTGGCTCAAAACGTGTCCCGAAGTGACGTGCTTGCTGGCGTACGTGTACAAGTAAGAACATACAACTCTGTCCTGAACAATAAAATTTACTCACCCCCTTACCCCGGGATGTACATATTGAAATTTTGCATTTTTTAAGGGATCGAGAAGTGTGTTATAGTGCGGTTACGCGACTTGTCAGAGCATTTGGTGTGTTAAGCAACCTTTAGGACGTCGTTACCTAAGTTTAAAATTGTTCGATAAGTGCGCTGTTGTTAGCTCTGCCCATTTGCTTCAAGGGGGGGATCATCCACTAAACGAATTTGTCGCACACCAGCCACATCTAATCGATCGCTAGTTTCCGTCTCGACGAAAAAAAAACAACAAGAAAATTAACAAATCAACCCCGTCATAACCTTCCGCAACTTTGGAACGTAGCCAAGGGCAATGACATTGTCTTGCCGCAGCACCATGGTCCACGCACGCCCCCGCATCACAACAACAAAACACTCATCAAAAGGAAATCAACAATTTAATGAAAACAACAATGGAAAATTGCATCCCGAAATAGCCACAAAAGGCGACGACAACAACAAATTACCTGGCCAGCCGTAAAAGTGCCATTGTCCGCACCCGGGGGAATCACTGGACAAATCGACGAAAACTCCGAAAAATTAGCAAATTGGCAGGTCGAACCGCGACTACGCACTGACTACCCGCAGAGCCCAGTCAGACGAGACACAGACAGTCGCCCTTTCTAATTACACGAACAAATGGTTTTCTTCAGTCTTGATTATTTTTCGAGTTCCCGACTTGATTGCACTCCATTTGTTTATGTCGCCGGATTGTTTTTTTTTTTTGTATTTCACATTAGAAGTTACTCCCACCGCGACGACACTGGACAATGCAATTTGCGATTTTTAAATGACAGCTTAACGACTTTCAAAATTTCGCCGTGGACGTCGTCGCCTCTGTTCTGGTACAGGTTGGCAATGCTGACTGGGGGTGGTACATTTTGTTTTGGTTTTCACGATGAGATAGCGGCAGCGGCTTTCCGGAAATTCCTTTTCGAGATAAAAACCGCAATTTTCACTTCAACTCGCCGAAATTTTAAATTTAATTTGCCTTTTACCGTTGAAAATTGTTTCGGGTCGGGTAATACCGCGATTTGAAAAAAAACGGGTACGTTCAATGCTTGCAACAACAACCCAAGCCGCGGTTTTTTTCCTCTCGCTCAACTCGAAATCGTCGACACAAAAGAAAGGCGACGAAAGGCAACGCAGAGTGCAATAGTTGGCGTCAGTCAGTTGTCATTTTGTTTTACTCGTTCCATCGGTTTGGTGCTCTTCTTCTGTTTATCTTTTGTATTTTCCATAAAACGAAAAAGGAAAACAACGAAACCGGACGCTAGTTGTTTCGGAAAAAACCACAGAATTTGTGTTGAGTGAAATTCAGGTGAGTTTCATACAAAAACCGGGGGAAAAAAAGACGGGACGTGATTGCGTGAGGTGACGCTTTTGGCGCGCGTTTTTTTTTTTGGTTCAACATTAAAAATTTTTTTGTTGCTTTGAACTTTCACCTCGATATTATCTGTGAACGTAAAAATTTCCGTCGTACTAATTCCCGGCATTTCTTCCGTCTGTTTCTTGTTCAGCGTTTTGTTCGAAAACTATGGAAGCACGTCGGATGACGCGCGGGCGTCCCGTAATTAGCGCCTCGGAGCCACCACGAGCCCGATCACAAACACGAAAATCTCCCGCCAGAAAGTCACCATCTCGTCGTTCGCCGGGAAGAAAATCACCGGCCAGAAAATCACCGGCTAGAAAATCACCGGCTAGAAAATCGCCAGCACGAAAATCACCGGGACGTACAAAGTCGCCGATTCAAAAGGACGAAGGAATGGCAAGGCCGAGCCGCAAGAAACCGACCGCTACTGTGCCGCCAACATCGCCTGTGAAAGAAAAGGCCGAGGTAAGTATAATTTTTTTTTCCAGCGCTTAATTACAAAGTAATTTGTAAACTGGTTTTCTAATTTCTTGTTTTCATTGCGGCGACAAGTTTTTGCTCAGTGTCCTTTAAGAACTACGATCGGTTTTTTTCATCACCCACAACTAGCGTTTCTGGCGAGATCACGCCATGGATTGTGGGTACCTGAAACGGCACCAGCCACACTATCTTGTTTAGCCGATCATGTTGAGTACTTGTTTCAAGGTCAAGTCGACTTATTTCTATGTCTCTATAAACATTCCGTTTGCACACTTCTCTTGTGGTTCTTGTAAACTATTTTTGTAATGCTGAAAGTATGCTCTACACGCCCCACACAGACGTACTTATCGTCAAAGTTTCTTGTTTGCTTCCGCGCAATTTATTCAATTGCCTCTCGGTTCCAACGCTACATAATTATGCGGCGTGTGGAGATAAGAAATTTACGCTCAAATATTTTGCACACTATTTTTAATGTAGAAAACACATCTGAATCGTGGAATTTACTTGTTATTTGACTTGTAATCACGTCGTAAGGGGACCTGCAAGTAGCAACTAAGTGATAACGCGATAAGATAATCGATAATGGGCCTCTGTATGGTTTTGAGTGTCGAGATTAATGTCCGAATCTGTTGACTATTCATAGTAGCGATAAGAGCTGATGTTTGATGGAACGCAGTCGGCCCAGCCCACTTTTATAAGACGTGATATTGGCGGACTCAGGGGTAATCGATTGCATGCAATCCAGGGATGTACAAAGTACGGATCGCAAACTTTTAGCTTATTGCTTTTTAACGTGGGTCGGTACGCGACGGATTTTAAATACTTAATGATCCGAGGCGACAGACAGTATGGACTAATGATAAGCGTGCCTGAGATTCGACGAAATTTTCCGCACTTATAGAAATCGCTATGTAAATTAGGCTTTGCTAATTTAGGGTGTCTCACTTCAATGATTATTTAGAGGAAGTTCACGTAATAATTGACGATATTAGCCCCAATTTACAAGATTTGATTGTTGCGCTTGATAGCGATCTGGTATGAAACCATACCTTTATTAAATTGAAATATATTCGCAACCAAACCAACAGTGGACGTCGCAGTGCAACCCTACGATACAACGAAAAGTGATCAGGTACTGGAACTTCAGCCCAGTCGATACAATTGTTTTTAAACAAATTGAAGGCAGATTGCAAAATGTGTGATGTGAAGATTTCGAGATTTTTGAGATAAACGGAGCCCACGTGTATCAATCTGATTTTTAAGACTTAACTTGAGGGTCTTCTGTACTTCCTGCAGCCGGCTCTTATCACGGAACTGAAAATGATTGAAAAGGACGAATTTTGGCGTTGAATATCCTTTCAAAGGGGCTCTATCAGAAATTAGACGTGCGAAGAGAAATTCGTGGAAACTGTTCTGCCAGGTTATAAAAGACTTACCCAGCAGCGCAAGAGTACACAAACTACTATCTAAAGCACACACTAATAAAATGGGCCTATTAGAGAAACCCGATGGCTCGAGTACTGAAAATGGAAAACAGACTTTGGAACTTTTAGAACTCTTTTCTTCAACTACAGAAGTAGGCAATGAAGAACTGTATACCGTCCTAAATTGGACTGACTCCTATATTGGACTGGAAAAACTCGGCCAAAATCTTCACTGCAAACACGGTTAAATGGATATTTCCCGCCTTACTGAAAAGAGGAATGGACCATCTTCTACCGACACTATTATCCATATTCAGAGCAAGCCACGCATGGAGTTACATACCCATATCCTGGCGTAACGCTTAGATGATATACATACCAAAAACAACGCCATCCCAGCAATAATCTTATGTCGTATTGTCCTATCAGCTTAACGTCATTTCTCTTGAACACTATGGAAAAAATAATTGATAGGCATATCAGAGATGGGGCTCCGAAATCACAACCCCTACACTCCAATCAATATGCATATCAGGCAGAGAAGTCTACAATTCACGCCTTACAAAACCTGACCATGAAAATCAGTAACGGACAAGAAATTAGCTGTCGAAGATATCGAAGGGGCTTTTGAGAACACTGCCTACGAAAGTATCTACTCTGCTGTACAAAAGCGTGGCATTGACCCAAAAACCTACAGTTGGATACAAGGCTTGCTAGAACGTAGAAAAATAACTTCGATACTACCTGACTCAACAGTTACAGCTGCAAAAGGGTTTCCACAGGGCGGGGTACTATCATCACCCATCCTCTGGTACTTAGTAGTGGACGAATTTCTTCAGAACCTAACAAAATCTAGAATCACGGGTTACGCTGACGACATTTTCTCTAGGTCTAATCTTTTTGGAGATTCTCTAGATTATGCTAGCGAGGTGAAATTCCTGGGAAGCATCCTGGATGAAAAACTCACTTGGAATGCCCATTTGAACAAAGTTTTTGATAGGGTCGGAATCTCTCTCTGGACCTCCAGAAGCCTTCTCGGCAAGAAAAACAGCGCTACAAAAAGCAACAAATATACATTCTCTCGAGCAGCAATAATTGTTCCGTAGTCAGGGGCCGTATGATGTAACAAACGTCGCAACGTTCGAATCGACAGCGTCGACGAACGTCGCAACATTCAGTTTGGCAATCCGTAACTATGTCGTTTGCGCATCGTTGAAATGTCGAAAATTACGACGTGTCAGTGTACATTATATCAAAATAGCGATAACATCGGTGTCATTGCTCTCGGACGACGAGCGACGGAATCATCATAAGGCCCCAGTTAAAATCTACTCCAAACTTCTTTGGGATTGCTTCCAGTGCGTGATTGAACTCGGCAAGAAGAACAGAGTTAATCTCATTTGAATTCCAGGAGACAGCGGCTACGAAGATAACGAAATGGCCGACTCAGTGGCTAGAAAAGGTTCAGAAGCTAACTTCATGGGACCACATCCATTCTGTGGAGTACCGTTAAGCATAGCCAAAATAAACATCCGAATGTGGCAAAAATCGGAAAGAACCATTCATTGGAGCTTGACACCGGGCAACAGACACTCAAAGTTTTTAATGCCAAAACATTCGGAGAAAAGAACATCTGATTATCTGAAATTAACCAGACATCAGACCCGAATCCTAGTGTGAGCTCTGGTTGGACATTGTTAGATGAGGAAGCATATCCATAGGATTGGTCTCTCTGAGAGAAAAATATGCAGAATATGCGATGAAAAAGGCGAAACATCAGAGCTGATACTTCTTCATGAAACCATCGGAATTCATTTTGACTATTCTTCTTCGAAAAATATTAAGCTTCATTGAAAGCGCAGGGATCGAAGAGGAAAGGGGAGCCGTCACTATAGTCCCAATTGAGGCTTCAGTGACAGAGGTAACCAAACCAACCCCAACAAGAAAATCTAATCTAATCTTTTCACCTGGTAGTACACTGTCATAGTGTAACTGTCGGTTAAATTCCTCAATCTTCCCATCTGTAAAACTGACTGGACTGTACGCTAGGTTAGGTTATGGTGGCAGCCATTCAAACTATGGATCGACTCACACACCACAGGGAAATAGCTAGTCGAACCAGCCACAGGTGCGAATAAACTTGGCTGGTTCATCAATTCGTGTTTCAGCCATGTCCCCGAAACTGGAGAAGAAGTAGCTGCTCATGGCTCTGAACCTACAGCTGGGGACACTCACAAAGTAGATGCCTAACGCTCTCTTCTTCTTCTTCACTTCTGCAGTAGTCATTATATTAAACGCCTAAGCGTTGTGCATGTCTGCCAAAGAGACAGTGCCCTGTTATGACTGCCGTAATGTTACGGGTCTCTATACGACTTCTTTTCAGAAGATCGACAGTCCTTCTAGGATGTATTACTGGCCATAGCTGCCTGGAGGTTTCACACGTCGTTAGGTTAAACCATCTGCCATTGGTCAGCTCCATTGCCTTGTCAAGATTACTCTTACGCAAGTGAGAGGTATTTTTACCGCTTGGATTGCATGTATAGTAGCCATTTCAAATCCAGTTTTGGCCAGCTCATCGGCTGCTTCATTTCCTGGTATCCCTTTGTGTCCCGGAACCAAGCACAAGAAAACCTTATGAGCTGCGCCCAATGTTTTCAGTTTGAATATTTATGTCAGCTGAGAAAATCCCTGCTCTCGTTCCAGTATCCATTTTTGACCCATCCGTGAATACAGCAACTTCATATTCCGTTATCACTTTTTGATTATTTCAGTCTCTCCTCGTAGGGAAAAGTGTATGCAATCCTGTATCGAAGCTTAGACACGGAGTTATATAGTTGATGAGTTCGCTAAGCCCACAATCTGGAAATAATGAAAGAATTCTGCTATGCCCATAATCCGCAGATTTCCAGCAGCCACCAGACTTTTAGTCTCAGGGCAGCAGCATTCGTGACTTGAATATCTATTGGTAGCAGAAGCTCCATTGCAGCTGTTGGCGTTGATTGCAAGGCGACTGTGACTGTACGCTAGTGTGTATTACAGTCTGGTCTCTTAAGTCCAATTCGGTATCCTTGAAAAATTGCTTTGTTATGGGTTTTTTAGACCCTCCCGCCACGTAGTGATAAGGTTACAAATTAAGTTATGTATGAGTTCGTGTCCTGTAGACTTTAAATTGTAACGACCAAACAGTTTTCGCCACTAGTACGTTTACGAATGAAATTCTCTGTGCTTTTCGATTTCCATCATAAAGTTGAAATTTTTCAGGCGAAATAGAAACTTATCCAATTTCTCACAAAACGATGCTGACTTGGCGTCTCTTTCAAATTTTTTTTCCGTTTTTGAAATAGGGCAACTATGGATAGTTTGACTACCAGTTTCCTCTTATTGAGTTGTTCTCATTGAAGTTATGTACAGTGGTCTTCGTAGGCTGCTTTTAAGAAATTAAATTGTTTGCAGTGGATACTCTGTAAATGCAAATAAATATTGTTGTGCTAAGAATTTTGTCTTTATCCGTCACAGCTCAAATGAACAGGACAATAAAGAGTGGCATCGAAATATGGTAGTAGTATGTCAGATTCGCTTACGTCCGTTCTTTTTAAAATCTTCTTACTCTACGCAATTTGAATTCAAATTTCGAGCCTATCAGTAAGATGAAAACTGATTTTTCTTTAGACACCGAGCTGAACTTAGATGACGCCTCCCACACTAAATTTGTACCTTCTTGTTTCCGGCTTTATTCAGTTCTGTGCTGACCTAAATCTCTTTTATTTTCAAGACGAGCTGTGCATAAATTCTGACCTATCACTTCGAAATTCTACAAATAATTAACCACTGCTCCATAGATAAAAAGAAAATAGTTTTAATTCTCCTTCTTGTTTCCTTACAGAAAAAATCATCAATACCATTAACAACAATAACTCGCACGCCAATCAGCATTTCACCGATCAAGCTCGACTTGAAGGCGTCCTCATCGCTACAAAGTGTCTCAACATCGTCGTACAGTTCATCAACGCGAACAACAATCAAGACAACAGCAACCGTCGATACACTCGACTTTGGTCAAAATAAATCGAGCGATCGTTCCGGCGATTTAGAAGTCTCAAAAATAACTTCACTGGCGGCCTTCATACGCCGTTCCGTTTCGAAAAATCCGACTCCAACGACCGAACTAACGCGTCAAAGTCGATCGGTAAGTCATAGCGTATACGATGACGAAGACTATTCGAAAACTGAATATTCCGATAACGAACAGGACAATTACGAGAGTATCAATGCCAATGTCAGCCGAAATTCATTTACAAAACCATCGATAGCACGACAAATCGAAGTACCGCGAGAATTTGGTGGCGCTATCGGTGCAACGATTTTTCTACTTTTGATACCGCCCGCAATTTTATATCTTCAATATTCGTGCGAGACAAAGCTATGTCGTTTTAAGTGTGTCAACTTGCTCCTGACTACTTTTGCCTCCATATCGACTCTCTTCGATCCGATCGCGACCGGAGCGTACGTATCGTTTGTTCTTTTGGTGCAACTATTGTCGGCTTTGCCGATCGGTCGTATCGTTCGACTACAAAACGATCGTGGCATATTGCAGTACTATTTCAATTCAATTGTAGCGTCAATCGTTGTTCTGTTGGGTCTTGGAATTGGCGAATATTTAAAATACGCAGTGATTAATTTCATTTGGAAGCACTATCTGAAATTTTCAGTGTTGAGCATTTTGAGTGCGTCCGCTTTGTCGTTGTGCTGTTTCGTACGATCGCGATCGATTTCGCCGAATTTATTAAATCCGTATGGAAAGTCGGGAAATATCTTAATTGATTTTTTTATCGGGCGCGAAATTACGCCGAAATGGTTCGGAATTATCGACATTAAATTGGCTTGCTATCGTACTTCGTTGATTAGCACATTGATTCTAAGTTTGGTTTTCATTTGGAAGAACTTACGATTTCCGGCTAGCGCAGCCGGCAAGGAAGCTTTACCGTTTGTCGATAACGTTAAGTTTCTGTATGAAAATGTTATATTCGATACGGCCGGCTTGTTCTCGTCCGTTCTACTGCTGATCTATGTCGTTGATTTGATAATCAACGAACATCATTTGGCGTCATCGTTTGATCTACAGCAAGAAGGTGTTGGAGCGTTGTTGTTGCTCCGGTATGCCGTAACACCATACCTCTTGGCTATTGTACCGCGATACGCTTTACTCAGCAGACCGATTGCAATTCCATTGTGGGGTTATGGTTTGATATCTGTTGTATTTTTGGCTGGATTAATAATAAAGCGCGCAAGCAGTGCCATCAAATACCAATACCGAATGAATCCGAGCCGAACCAATCTTGTTCTGATCGATACGGTTCCGACGTTCCAAGGCCGACGTCTATTGCTCGACAAATGGTGGGGCAGTGTTCGACAACCAAATTATATTGGCGATATTCTTTCATTGATTGCTTACGGTGCTCTGGTTTCATGGAAATTTGCCTATCCGCCGGCCCTGTCGGTCCTATTAATCGTAATATTCTTAATTCATCGTGCCATTCGTGTTAATGCTCGCAATTTCCGACGCTATAATTCTGCCTGGTCCAGATATTGTTCGAGAGTTCGGCATCTTCTCGTGCCGAAAGTATTTTAATTTGCGTCTGTCCCTTTTGGAAAACAATTTGATTTTTACCCTCCGATCTATTATCCTTTCTGTTTAGATTTAATTTTAATTTTTAATCTTAAGTTTTGTTTAATGCTCAGTTAAACCTAGACAAATATTAAGCTATTTGTACAAAAAGAAATTCGAATCAAAAACTGCGACAAAGATATCACATACAAACTAGTTTGTAAGAAAAACCAAAATTTTTGTTTTAAATTAGTTTTTCTCCGTTTAAGTAGCGCCTGATTCAATGTTTGATATGTTTCGTTTGTATCAAACACAAAAACAATTGATTCACATTAACACGGGGTTCAAATGAGTTTAATTTTTTTTTTAAATTGCTGACCCTTTTGTGTAAAGTGCCAGCGATGAAAAAACCCGACTGGCACTGTGACTACAAAACATGAAAACTCATTTGAACCTGTACAAAATCAATTTTCATATTATCTAATCTCTTAAAAGACAGCATGTATGACCACTTCACTTAGTAATTAAACAAAAAAAATAGTGTATAAATACAAAACAATAATTATTGTACAAAAAATAATTGTACGAACTTAGAAGACGGAAATTTTTTATAGAAAGTACTTTGATTGTAAAAAAAAGCCAAAAGACAAGTAAATAATCGAGCAATAATAAAATGAAAGTATTTGTTTTTCTTTTTAATGAAGTTCTCAATTGAAAAATTCTTTTTTAAATTAACTTTACACATATCCCGAGGATATTTACAAATTTTTATCTTTTAGACCTAAATTGATGTTTATATTATAGTAGAATGAATTTTTCAATGAAATAAATTAATTCTGAATGCGATCAGAGAAATTGTATAATGGGAATTTTCTTTTAAGTGTTTGGCCTTATTAATTTATTTTTCTAGATGATGAGAATAGATTAATTTGGGGATAAGGTGGCTCGGGAAACTCATGGAATTCTGTTGAACCTAGAAAAATCAGGGGTTTTTGTAAATTTGATTAATTAATTGGACTTAACCCGGATAAGCTCAAGAAAAACAAGTGCTTACATTTTTAAACAAATCAAAGTGGATGCTATTTATTATCATATAATCAACAGAAAAATAGTTTAAAAAATCTTTCCTTGACCACTGTCGAGATAGTAATATGTGCTACCATGAAATAAAAAAAATTAAGAAATTTTAATTATTTTTTTTTTTATTATTATTATTCGAGTATATTATTCAAAATTATATTTTTATTAATAGCAAAAGAAAACAAATGTTCGGTTGAAAAAATAAACATATACACACTACATGGTTTTATCCAACCATGTATTTTTTTTTTGTGTACCAGTCCTGAAAACATTCAAATGCAGTGTCACATTGCACTTGGAGCACATTCTAGATGCTTGTTTATGGCAATATCGGCATCTGAGGCGTTTTTCTTGCGGCTGGATCCAATGATTATATTTGTCGAATCTTGAGTCAAGTTCCTCAGTTGCAGCAGGTCTTCTCCTTTTCAATGACGAAAAAAGTGCTTTTTTATTCATTTCGAGCAAAGATATTGCAATCATTCGTCGAAATGTCAATTGGTTCATTTTCCCGCCTGCTTGACGATGAAGGATTCATGCGTTTCCTACTGCCATGCATCTGCCATATCGATGCAATGTGTGATTAGAGGAAAATACCACTTTTTGCCTCTGATAGACGTTCTATAAAGGCTGATATTAAAAATTTGGATCGAAGAAAAAATACCCGACGACTGGCGCCAGAGCATTATATGTCCAATATATAAGAAAGGAGATAAACTGCGATGTGAAAATTACAGAGGCATATCATTGTTGTCTACGTCTTACAAAATACTGGCGAAAGTAATTCAAAATCGATTAAAGCCTTATACAGAAAGTATTATCGGCGAATACCAAGGTGGTTTCAGAACCGGACGATCGACTATTGACCAGATATTCTCAGTCAAACAAGTGCTAGAAAAATGCTGGGAGTATAACATCGACGTGCACCAGATCTTCGTGGACTTCCAACAGGCATACGATAGTATAGATCGTAATGTACTATATAAAATAATGCTTGACTTCGGAATCCCATCAAAACTCGTCCGATTAACAAAAATGACCATGACTGACACTGAATCTCAAGTACGGATACAAAACGAGCTTACCCAAAGCTTCCGAACAGAATCCGGCCTGAAGCAGGGAGATGGACTCGCTCCCATGCTCTTCAATCTCGCCCTAGAATATGTCATCAGAAAGGTATCCGTTGATACCAGAAGTACCCTACTAATCAAGTCCACTCAACTAGTGGTGTACGCGGATGACATAAACATCATGGCCAGGTCTGTTCCAGACGCGAAAGAAGTCTTCCCTTGTCTAGACTCAACGGCAAAGGATGTCGGGTTAAGGGTCAATGAGAATAAGACCAAGTTCATGACCCAAACAAGAAGAAACGTGCCAACTAGACAAAATATGACCGTGGGGGACTACAACCTGGAGAATGTGGATCATTTCTCATACTTGGGATCACACCTTGTAATAGACGGCAACGAACGGGACGAAGTAAAACAACGGATCACACTAGCAAATAAGGCGTATTTCACGGTCCTCCCGATCTTAAAATCGAAAAAAGTGCACAGGCTGAGCAAACTTCGCATATATAAGACCATAATAAGACCTGTGCTACTATATGCAAGCGAAACGTGGACTCTCACCCAAGCGTCTGAAAAATCAATAGACGCTTTTGAACGACGAATTCTTCGAAGAATTTTGGGACCAGTAAGAGAAGCCACTGAATGGCGTATCCGGTACAACAACGAGTTGTATAACATCTACGACGACCCATCCGCATCGACTCTAATAAAATTTCGTAAGCTACAATGGGCAGGCCATGTGGAGCGAATGGACGACGGAAGAATTCCCAAACGCACACTGAAAGGTAGAGCTCATGGCAAACGACCGGTGGGAAAACCGCGGAAAAGATACGAGGACTCAATTAACGCAGATTGCAGATCGCTTCTTAGATGCACAAATTGGAGGACGCGGGCGTTGAACCGAGATGACTTCAGACAATGTATCCTGCAGGCCCTGGCCCGATTTGGGCTGTCGCGCCATTGATGATGAAAGGCTGATATTTTGATCCGATCTGACCACTCCCCTCATGTTTTTATTGTATTCCTTGATTAAATTAGGCTGTTTGACCATTATATGTTTCTTCACTTTCTGTGAAAACCGCTTTACAAAAGTTATAGGGTGGGTTGGATATGCATTAGATGCTATTGTGACCATGCTGTTTATCGTTCCATTTGCAAACGACAACGCCCACTTCATCACACAAGCTGTATTCAAAAAATCATCTTTCTTTCTTCTTGAAAGATTTATCACCTCGTAATGGGCATTTGAATAATCTATTCTCCCGAAATGTTCCGGTTCCTCTAAAATTCAAAACTTGAAAAAAAATTGTCGAAAAATAAATGATATGGAATTTCAAAGTTCCTTTCGTGCAACACATCACAGAAATTTCAAACAAATTTTGTTCCTAAATTCATTGTGCTGTATTTTGAGCCCTGATTTGCAACTCCTTGGTAAGGATCAAAATGT
Source organism: Beris morrisii (assembly GCA_951812415.1). Classification (NCBI taxonomy): domain Eukaryota; kingdom Metazoa; phylum Arthropoda; class Insecta; order Diptera; family Stratiomyidae; genus Beris; species Beris morrisii. Next base: position 33,132,115 of record OX638313.1, on the reverse strand, counting down.
ACATGAGCAATGAAATCGCGTTCTCGTAGCAGGAATCGCTAGGTTTAAACCCAGCTATAGTCTCAGCAGCTCTACCGGATAGCACCGGCTGCAAATAATTGAATTTCTCAGCCCCTCCGAGTGAGCGATTCGCATGAACTGCGGATCGGAATTGATCCCAGAATGGCTGCCATTCGTTGTAGTCGCCGATAAAACGCTTGAGCTCTAGTTTCGGAAGACGAACCGAACAGACGTTTCGCGAGACATGAACTCGCACAATTGACACTTAAGCCTTGAAAGCGCCGAATTTTTTCGAGTCGTTTATTTATGCGCGCGATCGTACTCACAGGTACTCGGCTATGGCTTCGCACTCCCATTCGCGATCCTTGTCCTTGATGCTACCGCTAAGACCTTCGTTCGCACAGTTTAGATTATCCCGTGCACTCTTTAACCGTGCGAGGAAGACGGTAAGTTCCTCTTCGACCGCATAGAAGTATGCGGAATTTTCGGGTTTTATTTCCGAACATTCCAACGCTAAATATTCTTCAGCCGCTTTCGCAATTTTCGTGAGCTGGCAGCGATATACGGCTCTTAATGACATGGCCATGATCTTACGGAAGAAATTGAAATAAATGGGCGAACGGTATGTTAGTGAGTCCAGTTACGCGCGCGTTGCACTTGCACCTTACTGAATATCTAAAGTCTTCCCGGGTTTCGGCACCAACATGTATAAATTTCTAGGTACAAGGTACACTTCGTAAACCAATTAATAATATTCAAAGGTACAGCGTTTTGTTTTAAATAGAGTTTAGTAGTTGGCCTGAACCCACCACTTGGCGTCGAAACTTGAAAGGGATTCTCGAATTCCCCAATCTTTGAATGAGCGAATCAGGGTATTAATAATTAATACCGAAGGGCTGAGCTTAGATACTACATTTACATTCACAGTTTATAACGTCATGCATAAAACATTCCAGTCCCAATTAAATTTTTGTAAATGGCTTAGTTTGACTAGTTTTACGACAGCTCGCGAAATCAACAGGAGAGTAGCCTCAAATAGTTTTTTTTTACTAAGAAAAGCAAACTTAAATTTTTCTGCTGTAAATATGACGAAGAATTTTTGTGGAGAGCTGACGACTTAGACGGGTGGGTAAGTTCAGCTTTTTCTACACTAAATTACTTGTCTTCAAAATAAACACAGACAAGGAAAAATTATCGCGATTTTTTCTACTTTTCAACAAAAGTAACAAGAGTTGAATTCCAAGTATTTCTTCTTTCTTAAATGCTTGATTCTATTTCATTTTAACACAGCTCTAAACAAATAACAATTATGATTACAGTTGTGTTACGTGACAGTGTTGCACTCTTATAAAATTGGCGAGTTATTGGCACTACACTTACGAGAGCTTTTGTATTTCTATTGCCGCAGCGAGATAAAATAATTCTAAATTGTCACGGGGTTTTCTAAAATAGCGTTTACCCGCCGCCCCATACAACGATACTTGACAATTCTTCACAAAAGCATAAAATCGATCTTGAACTCCTTTTCAACATCGAAAAGCCACTGACTAATACAAGTTTCATTAATTTCTGATTCCATTTTATTGGAAACATACATAAATATTATTTGCCTAAAATATAACCGTTTATTTATTTTTATTTAGGTGATTGTATAATTAAAAGATTAAATTGTTGTATACTTGATAATTGCACTCACTACATGTTTACAATTTATTATTTAATTATACATTTGTTTTTAAAAATATAAATACAATCAGATTAATCTTCCAAATACATTAACAAAATAATAATAAAAAAATTATCACTAAAGATAAAACAAAAGTGTCACTTTTTTTTTACATAAAATACAAAAATAATTAAGCAATAAGTAGAATAGAGTTAATAGATCAACTACATTGGATACATCCATTCATCGTTTGAACTCGAAATAAAAGACAATTCGTATTCAAACTATCAGAAGATAAAAGGATTAAAATTTATGTAATTTTGGAATGGAGAGAAACGAATTTATTTAAGGACAAATCGAATAGGTTTGTCGACATTTTGCAAAATCAAGCCACAGTCTGAACAAATCGATCTGGATCAAATTGTGTTTAAAGTCTGTCGTAGATACCTCGGTCGAAATAGGAAAAGGCCATACTTTTGCTCAAATTTTTATATTACCGGAATGAATTCATACCTCTTCTGTCTCCCGCCAACTATGGTTCTGCTTAGACATAAAACTGCTCTAGTTTCAATGCAACTTCTTTAAGAAAGAAAAAGTCGCAGTGTTATTCCTAATCGAATCTGTTCTGAATGAGGCTTCACTTTACATTACAAATGATTTCGTTAATTCTAAAAAAATATCTTAATATTGTTTATAAGTTTGCCATTATTTTACTGGTAATCTTATTGATTTTCATTATTAAGAACATTAGATGAGATTAGATACTTGTTTGCTTAGTAAAAATTTTTAAAAATCATAACGAAAATGAAATAAAAATATTTCAAGAGCTTTTCACTTTAAAATAAATATAGTGGGTTATGTTTCTCTTATAAATTTTATTTTTAAGATAATTCTTTCGTCCTTAAAATCGGCAACCACATTCTGGCTGTTGGTCTTTTCGTTGATTTTTTTGCAAGCCTCGTAATGCCGCATCGCCATACTGAATGCCACTGCCAATCCGTTCCGGATCCAGTTCGCCAGTTTCGATTTTCGCTAAAATCGTTTTCGAGCACTTTAAAAACGCCTCTTCGACATTCTCGCCAGTTTTTGCACTTGTTTCGAGAAATATCAACTCTTAAATTCGAATATTTTTATCAGTTAGTTCGTTTAACTAAAAGCTTAAAAGGAACTGAATTAAACGCAACTTACCGTTCTCTTGGGCAAAAGTGCTGGCTTCCAAGAATGTAATTTCGCGTGTATCTTCCAAATCTTTTTTGTTTCCGACCAATAAGATGACAATATTTGGGCTGGCAAGTGTCCGGGCATCGTTTAACCAATTTGTAAGAGCATTGAAAGATTCACGAGATGTTGTATCGTAAACTAAGAGTGCACCAGCTGCACCTCGATAGTACGATCGTGTAACAGATCGGAAACGTTCTTGTCCGGCTGTATCCCATATTTGCAGCTTGACGGATTTACCGCCAACATTTACAATACGTGACCCGAACTCTACGCCAATTGTATGCGAACTGTCGTCCTTGACTGAAAAAGATTTTTAAATAAATTTTTTGCATTTTGAAAAAAACGTAAGGTTCGTAGCAGCGTGAAAATTTAAAACGTAGATCAAAATCGTACAATGAACCCGGTATGAATTGAATACGATTCGACGACAATAAAACAGGGGTCTCATGTCATCGTGCGTTGGTCGCATCTTTCTTAAACTTGATAACCTTGATGAGATCTCGAAAAATAAGATTGGAGAGCTGATTCTATTCTTAAACATCTCCGGTTGGATATGATGATCCATTTCAGTTCTGGGTCTCTGTAGAATTCCGACATCAGCCTTCAACGAGCAGATTAAGTAAGTTGTGGCAACAAAGCGGCGCTTTCTGCGCTAATTGAGCCCTGTACGTAAACCAACCGTAAACTATTCTGGCTTGAGTAGGGAGAGCAAATATGAGCGAGATCACACCTCCTTGCGGGGTGCCTGTTTAGATTGACTTTGTAATAATGTTACGATTAGACGGTCTCTCAAAACCGTCAATGCATTGACACTCTGACGTCAAAATTACGTAGAATGTGGTCACAAAGTTGTCAATTCATTATCAATCCGTGTGATCGTCATTTTTGTGACACGTCAATGCATTGATAGTAGAATTGACTACCGAATTGACAAAGTTTTTGTGTCAATGCATCGACAAGTTTGAATCATGGATGTAGTAGTATAACAGGATCGGCGATAAATAAAATTTTGCCTAATGAAGTCCGATTGTGTTAGTTTCCAATTGCGTTTGTACGAGGGCGGATTGATAATGACGTGGAAAAATTGAGAAAACATAATTTTATCTGGAAAAATTTATTTTATTTTTCAACGTAGTCTCCTTTTAGCTCGATACACTTAGTCCAGCGTTTTTCCAATTTTTTATCCCTTCCAAATAATATGATTTGTCCAACCCTTCAAAATAGGCGTTGGTTTCACTTATGACGTCAGTATTCGTGGTAAATCACTTTCCAGCATGCCATTTTTTCAAGTCTGGCAATAATAAAAAGTCGCAGGGTGCCAAATCTGGAGAATACGGTGGGTAAGGGAGCAATTCGTACCGTAATTCAAACAGTTTTGCCATTGCAACAGCCGGAGCGTTGTCGTGATGAAACAACACTTTTTTCTTCGCCAAATGAGGCCGTTTTGCCTTGATTTCAGCATCCAATCGAACCAATAACTCAGAATAATATGCTCCCGTTATTGTTTTTCCTTTCTTCAAGTAGTCGGTGAATATTATTCCATTGGAATCCCAAAAAACTGTCGCCACCTTTCCAGCTGATGTAACGGTTTTTGCCTTCTTCGGTGTGTTGAACCGGCTTCCTTTCATTGTGTTGACTGTTGTTTGGTTTCTGGAGTGTAGTGATGAATCCATGTTTCATCAACAGTTACGATCGACGAAGAAATTCATTCGGATTACGTTGAAACAGTTGCAAACCGTGCTGTGAAGCTGTCACACGATTGTGTTTTTAGTCGACGATCACAAACGCGGCAGCCATCTGGCGGATAGCTTTCTTATGTCCAAACAATGTTTCAAAATATTCCAAATACGTTCAGATGAGATGCTTACTACGTTAGCTATCTCACGCACTTTTACTCGACGATCTTCTATCACGATATCATGAATTTTATCTATCATTTCTGGCGTGGTGACCTCTTTTGGACGACCTGGACTTGGTATGGTTTCTGTGCTCGTACGACCACAGTTGAATTCAGAAAATCATTGTAAATCATTCGGATCGATGGTGCAGAGTCCCCATAATGCTTATCTAATTTTTCTTTGATTACTTTAGCTGTTTTCCCTTTTAAAAAATTGTGTTTAATTAACACACGAAATTCATTTTTAAAAATTTTTATAAGTCAACTTACTTCGACGGCTGTTTCTCGAAAACTAAACGAGGTATCAGGCTTAAACTTTGCAGGTAATCTATTTAAGGATGGCCCAGGTAAAAAAAAATAACGAATTCCGTACCTGCCCACTCCTTGATTTTTCCACGTCGTCAATACATAACACGAAATTCTGCCGTGTCCTTTCTCTACAAATTGACACATTGGCAACTTGTTCGAACGGAAATTATTTAATTGTGAGTTTTCTCTTGCTTTTATTTTTACTTTATTATTTTTTGTGATCGACTGGAAATGTCAAAAAAATTTATTAAACTGAAATTTAGTATTTTCACATTTTTGGGCTAGTAATCCCCAAAAAGGATGTGGTATTAAGTTGAAATTTTTTTTTGTTTGTATTTTGGATAAGCCCCTACGAGTGGGTTCTTTTTGTGGTGTGGGTGTAAGGGGGGAGCGAGGAGCGAAAAATTTTGGTTTTTAGATCTCAGGAACCATTTACGCTAGAAGGCTGAAACTTGATGAACTATGATGCTGCATCTATTTTAAAAAAAAAATTTCTATATGGATTGAGGGGTGTAGGAGTTCTTCCGAAACGCTCGGTAGCTGAAATTTAAACATTCTAACCTCCTGAAAGATTGATGTCAGAAGATTGAAACTTTTTTGGTTGCCTTAAGGGATACTATCTGCCTAGACAAGTACTAAAATTCTTAAGACGGGAGTTGGGGTGTCGGGGTGGTGGGTAAGAAACTTTGGATGACAATATCTTCCGAACCGATTGTACCAGGAAGATAAAATTTGGCTTTTGTATACAGAATTACAAATGAAGTCCGTTAAACTAAAGCAAAAAAAAAATTATGGTTCTATGTCGCAACCTATTTCTCATCTTTATTAACGACCTTCTGTCGTCAATTCACAATCCAATTCATAGTTTTGCAGATGATAGTACACTGGAAAATGTCTTTAATTTCGACTCTGCTGAAAAGGCACGTCCGACTTCGGTGCCCTCATACCGCACTGAGTTATTCGGTCCATTGAACTCAACTCAGACCTCAATCTTATCTTGGAAGGGGTCGAGAAAAATAGAGTACAGTTCAATGCCTCCGAAACGCAGTCCTCTCATCTATCCCTTAAACGAGATGTTCCAACGTCGGTCTGAAATATATCCTTTGGTGACGTACAAATTTCTCCTTCTGCTGACTTCAAATTACTAGGAGTAAAAATCAACAACCACCTAAATTGGAGCCAACACAGCCTAATTGATTCGTCCAAACGCCTTGGTATTCTACGAACATCTTAGAAATTCATTTCAGCGTCCGACTTAGCTACAATCTACCAGGCATATATCAGACCGCGTCTTGAATTCAATTCGAATATCTGGGTTGAGGCACCAAAATCCCATTTAGCCTTGCTCAATCGTGTTCAAAAACATGCGTTCCGACTAATTGGAGACGAAGCCGTTTCAGCTTCTATAGACTCCCTTGAGTATTGCCGATATGTCGGAATACTCTGTATTTACTATCGACATTTCAATGGTAAATGTAGTAAGTAATTAAAAAATCTTATACCTCCACTCTTATTCGCCGACCGCAACACTCGCCAAGCTTCACGCACGAGTATACTGGTCAGCCCACTTTTTGTGGAGAACAGTGAAGTTTATGCAACCTCTTTCGCCATCAGTAATGTGAAACACATTGCCAGCCGATCTGCCCTGATAATTATAACTTTCAGCAGTTCAAAAACAACGTTCATCGACACTTCAAAAGCTCCCGCCCTCCCGTTCAACCACCCTAAATCCCCTACCACACCATTTTCTTCCGTCTGTCCGTTAGCATGATAACTCAAGAACGCCTTGACCTAGGATCTTGAAATTTTGAATCTGGATTTTTGGGCTAAGTTCGTTAACGGGAAAAAAATCGTCCTCATCTAGAGTATCATACGATTGGCTTGCAGCTGATCGTGACTGCAGTATGTTTATGCAACATATTTAATATATGCAAAAAACTTTTAAAATGCGAGCTAAAATTATTGACCCTAAAATAAATAAAATCAGTTTTGTACGCCCATGCAGCTTTTACTTCTACATGCGCATAAAACAACTTGGCTTTTTTTTTATGGTGGCATGTCCAATCCTTTTAGGTATATAATCTAAGGTCCTATCCATTGTCAATTCCTAGAGATATGTCAATCCCGTGTGATCGCATAGTTTTTTCGTGCCATTCGTTGACAACGTAGGCGACAAATCGAATTGACTACCAGGGACGTGTTCGGAAATTAACTCGAGTAAGAGTAGAGTAAAAAAAATCGTTCGGAAATGTAGAGTAGATTAAATGTTAGTTGTTTTCCGGCGTCAGTAGGGTTTCTGGTGTGAAACCCCAACAACGAAATCCCCGACTGTTGATTAACACAACATTTAATCAAATTTGCTTCTATGGTAGCTTACCATGAAAAAATTCCATTCTTTAAATGTAGAGTAGAGTTAATTTTACTCTAATGACGTAATAGAATTGCGTTCGAAAATGACAGAGTAGAGTAAAAAGAAGTAACTCTACTAACTCTAGTCATGAGCTAGGTTACAAGGAGTTAGAAACGTCATATGTCACCCGAAGCATCAAGGGGTCAGTATTTTTGAATACATTGCGTGTCAGTGTAAACTTTTGTCGAAAATCTTTAGTTGCAGCTATAAAACTTTGGAATACCACTTCATTTTTCTCCAATTTAAAAAAAATCACACATCAAATGAAATTATCAAACTTCAATATCATGTCAACTCTGAATATGACTCTCGGGTAACTCTATCCGTTCCTAAATATCAGAGTAGAGTTTAATTTCATTTGAATGTGTTAGTTAACTCTGAAGGTAACTCTAACTTTACCCGAGTTCATTTCCGAACACATCCCAGCATCGTCAGTCTGATTGTCAAATTAGTTTTGGGACAGATATGACAAAAATGGTCATGCCGTGTGATCATCAATTCGTCAAGAATTGACACAATGACGATTGACACTCCATTGACACTGAAAGGACGCATTCTTACGTGACGTCACAGTGTCAATGCATTGACGGTTTTGAGTGACCGTCTAATCGTAGCATAAGACACTGTCCCATTTCGGATTCACTGATCCTATTGTGTACCATTAGATCCAGCCAATTGCAAATCTCGGTTTCCACTTCCATCGATAGCAGAGCGCTTTTGACAGTCGTAAGTCGAACATTATTAAAGGCACCTTCTATGTCAAGAAAAGCGGCGATCGTGTATTCCTTATACGAGAAATATTTTTCAATCTTTAACACTACCTCATGTAAGGCCGTATCCACCGACTTGCCCTTTGTATAGGCATGCTGTGATTTTGACAATTGGTTGCGCGGGATTTTGTTGCGAATGTGATTATCTAATATCCTTTCAAAAGTTTTTAATATAAAGGACGTGAGACTTATAGGTCTAAAGTCTTTCGCAGTCGTGTGACTAGGTTTACCCACCTTGGGTATGTAAACTACATACACGTACCCTGTTCCAAGATAGTGTAACTTAATGACACAAAAAAGAAACACTTACAACAAATTACAGAAAGATAGAACTAATGGCGCCTTGCTGGTTGAATATAAGAGTATTAAAAACAAAGCAAACAAAGTAATTAGATTGGCAAGGGACACGCATTTCAATAAACGATTAACAGACGCTGATGGAAACTCAAGAAAACTATGGAAAGTGGTCGGAGAAGCAATGGGTAAAAACACTAACTCGCCATCGTCTGCTGGAATTACTCAAATACACTCCTCTCACTACAATTACGCATGAGGGACAAATAGTGAACCACATGAATGCCCACTTTGCAAATGTAGGTAAAAACTTGGCTAACGAATTACCGGATCATAACATCAAACGACAAAGGAACAACCGTGTACCTAAGACTATGTACTTATATCCTACTGACGAAGTGGAAGTCAGCAGTATTATCTCAACATTAAAGTCGAACACATCACCAGGACTTGATGATATAACACCAAAGGACCTGAAAATTCTAAGCAATATTCTATCTGGTCCACTTGCCGAAGTTATAAACTCACACCTATCACTTGGTTCCTTTCCAGATATACTAAAAACGACAGTACTAATTCCAGTTTTTAAAAGTGGTAACACCAAAAACCCAGATAATTACAGACCAATTGCGATCATAAATTCATTAAGCAAAATTTTTGAGAAGGTACTGAATGCAAGGATTGTTAAATACGTGAAATCAATAGGAGGATTTGACAAGCACCAATACGGTTTCCAGAAAAAAAGCAATACAACAGGAGCAATCATTGACGTAATGCAGTATATTAATAAAGAACTGGACGATGCTAATTATGCTGTTGCAGTTTTCATTGACTTGAGGAAAGCTTTCGATACAGTTGACCACGAAGTGTTACTCCAGGGCTTGGAGGAGTTAGGTATAAGAGGTACAACCAACTCAATAATTTCAAGCTATCTCAAAGACAGAATTTATATAACCAAAAATAACAAGCTCCTAAGCAGCAAACTGACAGTCAATACTGGAATTCCGCAAGGCTCGATCCTTGGACCAACACTCTACTTGCTATACGTTCATAATTTGCAATCTGCTGGACTATCAGGAAGGTACGTGATATTCGCGGATGATACGGTATTACTATATAGCGGCAAGGAACTCGAAACGTTGGAAAATATGATAAACATTGATCTAGACAACTACATGACCTGGATATATGACAACAAACTAACAATAAACATTAAAAAGACAAACTATGTGCTATTCAAACAAAAAAATAAACCGGACGTAAAACTAAATTAAAAAATTAATGGGCAAACTTTATCTAGAGTGAATGAAGCTAAATATCTGGGAATTACCATTGATGAAAATTTGACCTGGAGTGCCCACATTCAACAAGTAAGGAAAAAGATTGCTCCCATAATAGGCATACTACGAAGGATGAAAGGCCTGAGAACTGACGTAAAAAAAAAGATATTCAATGCACACATAATGTCAGTACTAATATATGGTTCAATTGTGTGGTCGCAAGCATCATCGAGTAACATTGACATTATCGCCAGACTACTCAATAAGAGCATTAAAGCTGTCTACAACTTACCTCACCTGACTCCGTCAGCAGAGTTATATGAACTTACGGGGTTGCATAATACCAAACAATTAATAGCCATTGAAAGAGCCAAATTTGTATATAACTCTCTGCATGGTAATGCAAAAACGTCACTCACAATAATACTTAATAGAGAAATACATGACCATCCGACTAGAAATGCAGGACACCTAAGGAACCCACACCGCCCAAGAACAAATCGAGTACGAGAAGACCCAATTTATAGAGCAGTGTTATTTTATAATGCTCTTCCGGATAGAATTAAAACTGCGGAAACTATTACTAAATTCACAAAGATGCTGAAAAGTTACGTTAAGAGTAATCCTGACGTAGTGGACATCCAGTAGAGTCTGTTGGATACTCAGCATAGCTGGGTTAACTCCAGCGACACAAGCTGGGTGAATACTAACTGGACAGATAGGACCAACATGAGGATGAATATTGGAAATCATCAACTTAAGAGGAGCAACTTATATACACGATTTCCCCTTACCGTAATTTCTTCATTCAACCCGTTGTTATCTACTTTTTTTTTTTTTTGTTACCTTTTTACTCACTTTTTTATTTTACCCCTTTTTTTTACTTTTTTTTATTTTTCTACTGTACTGTTATTTTCTAATTGTCTTTATATTACATTTAGATTTTTTTCTTTTCTTTTTATTAACTATTTTATTTGATTATGAATTATTTATGTCCAACAAAATTACATTTGCTATGATTTCATTACACTATTAATTTACATGTACGTTAGACTTTTGTTAACACAATTATCTTACTTTAGATTTATCACCACTACATACTTCCATTATACCAGCTTTTGCTGTCTGGGAAGTTCAGAATGTATAATATAACCACGAAATATCTACCATTTGTATCGAACATTGTATATAGAAGGAACTAATAAATTAATTGAATTTTAAAAAAAAAAAAAAAAAAAAAAAATAACAAGTAGGGGAAAAGTTCCAAGTTTTGCTATTCGGAATTATTTGCGAATAAATTTTCACACCTTAAGTCCCAGTGAAAATAAAGTAAACACTTCTTAAGAAACGTTGCGATCTAATCGGCCGAGCCAGCTGTGTAAATATCTGCGAAATGAATCGGACATAAAAAACATATTTTCATTAGAGAAATGGTTTCCGATTCTAGACTAAACCAGACGACCTCAGACCGATTTTCCCTTGATTTTTAGCATACTGATGTCTTTCGATTCAGGCCACTTATACTTCCTCGTAAATGCGATTTTATACTTTGAATAAGCGGCAAAATGGTTAGCACATTCGCGATGAGATAAGCAATGCCGAATTTAACGGCGGATAACTACAAATTAGCAGCATTAAATTGGCGTCTAGATGAAGGTATTGTGGTCCAATAAAAGTTAGAGCGTATATGAGCCAGTCCACACATCACGTTGGCTGGATCGAATTCGTGCAAACAAACTGCGAACAAGTAACGTGAACGATTTTTTATCAGGTGCGTTGTTCGTTGACGAACAATCGTCATCGCCCACCTTTCGTGCCGATACATCAATTATTGCCGGTATTGTTGTGGCAGGTGATAAAATTATCGTCGTTCTAGAACTCATTAGATTCCGATAAACAAGCAAAACTGACAACGGATCTTGCCTGTTCCCCTGCCGGATGGACTGTTTCTGGACAGAGGTTTTCCACTAGCTTTCCTTTCTGTCGCAATCGTCACAATGCCAACCGACTACTGCCGTCAGCAAACGGAATAAATTAAAACCCCGCGTAAGGTGAAAACCGAGTCGAAAGCCCGTGAACCGTGTCGAAATGACCTTAGAAGATTGCGTTGCAGTGACGAAATTCGAGCACGTTGAGCAGTTTTTTTTTCTATTATTTGTTATCGCCCCCTCGAATCGGAACCGAACTCATGGACGATTTTGCATCATGCACACGCTACTTACATTTGCTTTCGATGAAGTGATGCAGGAGACAACTTTTTCCGCTACCAGCACTTCCGATAATCAAAAATTTGAAGAGATAGTCTGAAAAATAGAAACGAAAGTGAATAAAAAAAAATGTAAATATTGCGGCCATTTAAGTGACCACTCGAAGGTTGGCCTTTTGTGTCTATCGTTCGCACAAATTGAGACCGTTCGTACCGTAGGTTTCGGACATGGCGCGATCGTCTCGGCGGTGCTCTTGTTGTTCGGAAATGTTGTAAATATCAATTTAGAAGCGACGAGAATAACAATTAAATCACATAACAAGAAATCTGAAATTGCACAAGGGTTTTTTTTTCGCAACGATGTGAAAAGTTTGCAGCTGGGTTGCGTCTTTTCTTCGCAGTGTTTTGACGTTTTGTGAGTGCTTTTGGTTTTCTTGTCAAAATTTTGTAGTACTGCCACATGTGGATTGGATGTTGGGCTCTGGCCAGTGGTGTAGTTGAGCAGTCCGCTGTTTTATGCTAGGGAATTATACGGAATTTAATATAATTCAATTTAATGAATTAAAATATTTTGAATCAATTTGGAAGGATGAGATTGCCGCACTTTGAAAATTAATTCAAAAGCTGTTCTCACATCTGCCTATTGCATTCCTGGGTCCTTCAATGAGGATACTGCAGAGCTCTTTATGGAATACAATGTTATTGTGGGCGGAGACTTTAACGTTGATTTACTTCGGAACAGTAAACAGAAAGATAGATTCCTCCATCTTACTCAATCTTCGAACCTTATTGTTGTAAACACTGGCCTACTTATTTCAATACTTCTCACCCATCTCTACCAGATGTTCTTCTTACAACAGATCGGAATCGTTTCTAAATCAATCCTGCCCTCCTAGTTTTCTTGATCATGATATACTCTTCATGAGCTATGACAGCCTGTGACCTGACGAAAACAGTGAAATGTCGTGACTACAATAACCTACGCGTCTCCGACATAGTATTGGAATGAAATATGCTTCCCTGTATTATATGACCGACGTTGATGATCAACTCATTCACTTTAATTGGCTCATGGTTTATCTCCGTGATAAGTATGTTCCTTTGCGTACTTTGAAGGTTAGAAGCTCTGCATGCCCTTGGTTTACACCCAAGGTAGCATCTTTACTGGCAGAGAGAGAGTATTTGTAGAATCAATATAGACAGCTTAAAACTGAATATGCTAAATGCATGCACAAACTTGAGCGTAATGCTGCTACAAGTGCCATAAGGAAAGCCAAACTCCATTTTTTCGGTCTCAAATTTGACCCTAAGTTACCCTCGAACAGTATTTGGAGGAACCTTAACAACGCAGGTGTATATGGAAAAGAGCCGGCTAATTGTACTTTAGATTCTGATGAACTAAACCAACACTTCATTAGCTCTTGTCCCAGTTCCTCCTCAGGCCTCTTTCGAAAGTACCATTGAAAGTGGTGTTACGTCGGAAACAAGTTTTAATTTTCGATGCATAAGTTTAACCGAGTTATTTTCAGCTGTTAAATCCATTAAATCGTATGCCATGGGACCTAACGACTTACATCCTAAATTTATAAAAGCCATATTCCAATGTATAAGTAATTATGTTTTACACATCTTGAATTCATGCTTATCTATGAGTATTTTCCCTTCTGCGTGGAAAGTTGCAATGGTGCTGCCCATTGCGAAGACCAACTGTCCCTCAACTGTTAGTGACTACCGTCCCATCAGCATTCTTTGTTTTCTATCAAAAGTGCTTGAGAGAGTTATGTCAATGCAAATGCAGGATTACTTACATAACATAAAATTAATATCATGCTGGCAGTCTGGTTTCCGTCCGCATCATAGCTGTGAGTCAGCATTATTAAGTCACTTCCGATGTAAGAAAGGCTTTGGATTCAGATATGATCACGTACCTCGTCTTATTAGACTTTTCCAAAGCTTTTGATTTGTATCAGTTGACCATAAGAAACTACTGTTTAAATTATCACCGAACTTCAACTTTGATCTGGGCTCAGTTTCGCCACTCCATAGTTTCTTTCGTGATAGGCGACAGCACGTTCGGGTGAATGATGTTCTATCATAATCCCTTCCATCTGTGCGTGGTGTGCCTCAGGGTTCAACATTAGGTCCACTACTTTTTACTCTTTATATTAATGATTTGCCTGAGGTACTTGTTGACTCCAGTGTGCACATATATGCAGATGATGTCCAACTTTACTTAAGTCGTCCAATTGGACTTGTTGAAGATTGCGCGAGTCGTATCAATGATGACTTTGAGCAAGTTTTCAATTGATCTGTTCGGAATAATTTCAAACTTAATGAGCTGAAGTCACAATGCATTGTCTTTTACGAAAATTGCCGCCTTCTTGAGGAGAGTTTTCCAAGGGTTATCTTAAATGAATCATCGCTGCCTTTTAACTCCATTCTCAGAAATCTGGGTGTATCACTAAATAGTTCTATGAGTTGTTGTTCTCAGGTATCTCCCATATTGAAGAAGGCTTATGGTGGTTTACGTAGGTTCCATATTTTCGCCAGTATTCTTCATTCATAATTCCTTTCTTTACACATGGTAGTGTTATCTTTCCCAAATTCGATTCCAACTGCCAACGAAAGCTAGACATCGCCTTCAATGATTGCGTACGTTTTGTATTCCGCTTGAGACGCTACGATCATATTTCTCCTTACAGGAATAAATTGCTGGGTTGCTCCCTCGGAAAAACGGAAAATCCTGTTGGTCTTACATAACATTCTTGTTACAGGTGAACCATCTTATTTAAGAGATAGCTTAATACCGTTAAACTCGAAGCAACATCAAAGGCTTCTTGCACCACGATATTCGAGGTCAGTTGGTGAGAGCTCCTTCCTTGTTCAGTCGATTAGGATTTGGAGTAATCTACCTGTCAAAGTTCAGCGCGCGGGCAGCTCTAGTGCTTTCAAGCATTTATTATGCAGTTCTATTTTATTTTAAATAACTAATTATATTTATTTCGACTCTGTAGTATCTCATTCAGTTTATCAATTTCTTTTTTTTATTTTTATTTTTTCTCATTTATACAATATTATTTTTCATTACTATTATTTCTTGCTTTTTAACTATCTTATCTTTTCTTTCTTCTTATAATATTATTATTCCTTTTAATTTTATTGTACTTTTATATAAGATATACAATCTTGTAGTACTATATATATATATATATATATAAATAAACATAAACATAGTTCACTGAAGGTATAGGGATTTTGGTCCTTTCGCACAGTACCACAGGCAGTGAGATAATTGAGCGAATTGTAGCGGTAGCAAATTTTGAACTGGGCCAGAAAGTTGCGCACAAATTAGATGATAAAAGGATGGAGAATGGATCGGTCATACTTTGAAGATGGAAAAGATATACATACTTTCCAAACCGGCTTCGAATTGAATTCTATGTCCTTCGTAGGAGCCGAGAGTGGAACTGCCGATGGAGCTAGACTTAACTTATCTTTACCCGACGCCAGAATAATTTTACTGAATTACGTAGGTGGCAAAGTTTTTTAAAGTTATTCATCTGCAAGCTCTTCTCTAGAATTTAAAAATTGAAATAAAAAATTTTAAAAATTTCCCTAAAAATCGAAATTTCACTCGACATGGACAGTCCCGAAGAAAACTTTGACGTCAGCTCATCATGTCATTCCGGTCCGGCTTCAAAATTATTTTTAAATTTTCGCGAATACACCGTCAACTCGCCGACGTCATTTCGAAAAAACCCGACAAGTGCACGCAGAAGGACCAAAAAATCATCAAATGATCCTTCCCTCCCTCAACCGCTTGCTGAAATCGCCAAAATCCGACATCAAAAATGTACGTAAACTGTGGACCTACGTCGCAAAAGCCTTCAACATAGTGGACACCGATCGTTTGCAACAAGTCGGCCCGGACCGCTTGTGTGCGGAATGGGTCCTGAAAAACTCGGGTGCAGTGAGCTTCACTGATACGCCGGGCGTATATCTGCGCGATTATAATTCGTTGCCACCGGAAAATGTTCGCCTAAAGCTGAAAGAAATCGATGCAACAAACGCGACAATTATGAAAGTTGGACTGGATCATCTGAAAGGATGCGCAAAGATCGACTTGATAGTGCTTCGAAGTTGCAAACATTTGGAGGACGAGGGTCTAGAAGGACTGGTCCATGTGAAGGACACACTGCAATTCTTGGAAGTCTCGGACTGCCAGAATCTGACCGATAATTGCCTGATGGTCATCAAGCAGCTGCCGAAGCTGAAGGAGTTGAAATTGAGCGATTTACAGTATGTTAAGAATATGGACAACGTTCGGGCGGAATTGTCGAAATGCTTAAAACATTGTAAGATTGAAATTTCGTAGAATATGTGTGAGAATATTTTTGAAATAAAAGTTTATTTATGAGTGTAACTGAAGGGGTTCACACTGTTTCTATGTCGGCATGAGAAGTTTTAATATCCCATTTAAGGAAACACCACTTCTTGCCTAGTTATTCCATCAGTGGGCCTCGCTGTCTTCATCCGAAAGCATTTCCCCTTTCCGTTTTACATATTAAGCTTGTCCCAATTATGAGTAAACGAGGGTAGGTCAAAATGGTAATTAATTAACTACAACTTTGTAAATACGAATTTTCATAACGTACCAGACAATGGTGTCACTTACAGCGATTGAACCTGTGTGTAATGCAGGGTCGCGAGTCCTTGCTCTTCACACAAAGTTCCTTAGTATTACCGTCCACTTGATCGGTATTAATTTAAATGTTCAAAATTGATAGTAGACTCATTCATGAAGATGCTGTGGCACAGGTTGGTTGGTTGATTTACGTGGTGGTCCGTCTGCCGAAAACGGCCCAATTAGCACAGGAAGCGCCCTTGATACCACAACTCGTTTAACCTGGTCGGTGAGGGCTGATGAAGTAGATACATCCATACATACAGAGACCTGGGGTTTGAATGGATTATCATATTCATCCGGCGCTGTTCAAGAAGGTAATCAGTTCTCCAATCTTGTTATTCGAGATCTCATCAAGGTTGTTAAAGAAAAGTTTGCCTAGTGCGCGAAGTCTGGCTCTAGCTAGGGCTGGACACCCGCAAATCATGTGGATAACGGTTTCCCTCTTATTTGCATCCCCACAACTGCGGCAATTGACGTTAAAGGGAATACACAGTTTGGACGCATGGTCGCCGATCGGTCAGTGACCCGTGCTGACTGCCGTGACTCTGGAGACTTCCACACGGCTCCTGCTCAAGAGTTCATCTGTTCTGCTCCGGCAATAGGATGGCCATATCTTCCAAGATATGACGCAGTTGGTCAGTCCTCTCCATCTGGAGTTCGCGTTTGTGAGAAAGTGGGTGGATATTTGGCGCTTAACTGTCCCTAGTGGGATCTGAACGGATTCTACAAGAGAGCCCTGAAGAGCAGAACCTTGCCTAGCTAATGGGTCTGCCCGCTCGTCACCCTCTATCTTGCTGTGGCCTGGGACCTAAAGCAGAGTAACTTCACTTCCTAAGTAGGCTAGCTCCTCTCGACACTGTTCGACGAGTTTAGAGGAGGTGGTAGCCGAATCTAAGACCTTGATTGCGGCTTGACTGTCAGTGAGGATTACAAAATTTCGCTTTGGCGTAGCGACTTGCTGCAAAGTCCGACTAGCCTCCCGGATGTACTAAACTAAAGAAAAGAAAAAAACTAAAAGAAAAGTAATGTAACTCTTAGAAATAAGCCAAATTATATATATTTCTTTTTCTTATAGTAACATACAGCAGCCAAAAACAAGATTGAAAAACAAAAGCTATCTCAAGAAAGATTATGTATAAACAAAATTAATAATAGAAAAGATGCCACAATTATTTGTGCATAGCATTTTCGTGCCACAATTATTTGTGCACGTGCAAAATATCATTCTAGGAAAATAACGGTTGGTTATATTGGGTTCAGTTTAGTTTTAAATCACGCTAGCGGAAAATAACATAAAATCCTGCGTTGTGCAACAGAAGCCATATAAGCCATATAAGTTCGCTCTCGAGTACATAAATAAGCCGATTAAATTTTGAAGACGTATCCTTTGGACGGATGCGGTTGTCTTTTCCTTAAATGGAACATATAAACGCAAATTTTATTTTTTGGATCCAAAAGAAACAAAAAATAGAGCGGTAACAAATCCAACGCGACATTCTCAGGGCGGAAAAATAATGGTGTGTTTCCTACAATGCCATTGGATCCTTAGTTAGGTGCCCAAAGAGCATAAAACAGCTTCAATACCTATTGAATCATTGTGCATCTTTCGTCAGGGACAAATTGATTGGCAGCAACTTCATATTACAACAGGACAATGTTCACAAATCAATAATTGTAACAAAGTTTTTAGCAGGTATTGGACAAAATGTCTTTCCATGGCCTCCCCAAAGCCCTGATCTCAATATAATTGAAAACGTTTGGCACTGGATGAATTCAAAAATTCGGCAAGAAATTGAAAGGCTGCCTAAGGAAGCGTGGAAAAATAACACAAACGTGTGGACTAATATACCAACGACCGTATTGCAAAACTTGATAGATTCTATGCTTAGACGCCTTAAGGGCGTTATTGCGGCAAAGGGTAGAAATACAAAATACTAAGGAAGTAAGTCGCTCGGCGATTCAGCTATTTCCGCTGTGGCACAGAATGGAGACGCTGCTAATGTGCATAAGCACAACAGGATTAATAAAACATCTTGCGAAGAGCGGCGCATATAGTTTTTATAAGTTTCACTTTCGAGAACTATTTTCGGAGTTTGCAAGAGTCACGAGAATTGTTAGAAGTAATAATTATTGCGGTAAAATTTTCCGCTATGCACCACACCTCCCAAAAACTTGGAAACATCAGGCTAGACGAGACGGTAAACAAAACAGTTTCAGAAATTAATTCGTTTCCCTAATCCTTGGACCGAGTAAAGTCTGCAAGCCAAAGGACGTAAAGCGCATAATGAAAAGGCTTGGAAAGAGAAAAATAGCAGACATCGATGATGTTCATCCCGAAGAAAGGCTTCACATTAGGCTTGTGAACTAGTTCAGAAGAGCGTTCCCAGAAGAGAAATGAACGAACTAGTTTGCAGTTAGTCCCGCTACTAGTTGCTTTGCATTCATTCATTGCCGTTTGAAAGTCAGTGGTATAATATACTTGTACGTGGATGACCTTTTTTTTAGCTCATCACATTCTATCAGACGAGCTTTTCTACTTCTACAGTAACACCCTTTTTTTTTTTTGGGCTTTCATCGGTTATAAAATAGAAATTATTCAAGCATTTCTCCCGGATAGATTTTTTCCATGTAAAAATCAACGGTGTTCGACCAATCGTGTAATAACCGCAGGGTATACCCCAAGGCTTCTGTCTCAGTCTACTACTCTATAACCGTTACATCTCACAAATCTCTGGAAAACCTGGTTGATACCTAGCCACATTTGCCGATGACACCACTCTATATACATCATAATCTGATCCACGTTTAATCGTAAACGATCTTCAGTCATAGCTGAATGCGCTTGAGAACTATTTTGATCGTTGCAAAATTAAAATCAACGCGAATAAAACATAAGCTGCCTTCTTCACCAAGAGACGAGCCTCTAGGTACCTTCTCGCACCATATACAGTGTGTTCGACAAGAACGTGTACGCCATTATTTTCTTATTTATAAACATATACTTCATCTAATCGGGATTTCAATTCTTTAGTATAAAAGCAATTTCGAACTCGCATTTTATTTCAGTCTCTGTTAAGTCCTCGAATAGTTAACCGCTTAAAGAAAATGAGAGACAAAGTACAAGATACGCATCGAAGCGGTATTTCTCGCGATTTATCCTAAAGGTCCGAAAATGAGCTCAAATCAGATAGCTAGAAATCGTAGACATCGTCATGGGTATTGTATCTATTAACCCATTTAGCGACGAATGTCGCTTTAGTATCGAAGACATTCGTCGCTAAATGGGTTAATAGATACAATACCCATGACGATGTCTACGATCCACCTGGAATATGTTCAAGTAGGGTAGCACGAAAACACAGGACAACGCAATCGTCGCTTTGTTTAAAAATTCCTTAAATTATCTTTGCGTGAAGCAAGGGAAAAATTGGAAAAAAACATTATCAGGAACAGACTTCGAGAATCCGGCATAATTCACAAAAGTACGTCTAACTTGGGCGAATGAAAATATCCACCGAGATTGGAACAAAGTTATATTTACAGATGAATCGACGTTTACGATTATTAATTGGTGGAAGTGTGCTTGATCAAAAAAGGTTAAACGATTTTACAACGGACGTTTAAACATCCGTCAAAGGTCCATGTATACGAATGCTTCTACCAGAAATCCAAATGCAGAGTTTATGGTGAAATGGTTATAACAGTAAGAAATCTTAAAGTCTACCAGAGCGTTGTATGGAACGGATTCGAATGGATTTTGCAAGAGGATAGCGACACAAGCCATCGGAGCCGATTGTGTACCCGTATTCAGTGATCGATCTTAGACTGTCGTGCAACGTCAAATGTGGCACACTACCTTCATGTCCACCGACTACTTTTATTAGTATCCAATTTTTCTCTTCAGCTTTTGTTTTCCCCTTGCTCAACTGACTGGACTTTACGTTACTGTACTAAAAAGGTTGACCCACCCTAAGTTCAGTGAAATAAAAAATCGGAGGTCACCTAGGAACTGCTAATGTGATTTTAACGCTGCAAAATATTTGTTCCCATGCTTCCACGAGGCTCCAAAAAGCGAAAGAGCTTCATTTCGTGATTCGGGGCGTATTAACAAAGAACCCTATTTTCGAGCTGGGGGAAACAGGCTTCAGGGTTCTTATGCGTGATCAAGTTACTTTTGTCCCAAGTTTATTTTGGGACTGCCTAAGTCATTCAAAAAGTTAATAAAGTTTAATGGGAACATCTCCGGAAGTCGACGCGGAATTCAGGAAATATTCGCGTCCGACAGTGTTAGCCCTCTCCATCGCTTATAAAGTCTTTGATTGAATAACCAATTGATCACCTTTTATTAATAAGATACGCATATAATTACAATTATATTACAATGTAGTAAAACCTATTTTAAATCTTGCATAAAAAACTATTATATTGTAAACGTTGTTGTTTTTTAACTAATTTCTAATATTAACGAGCTAAAATTAATTATTAGTATTTGTAGAACTGCTACTACTCGGTACAGTGATAATTTGATTAGAAGTTGAGGTAACAACAACCGTTTTTGCGATATCGCTCGTACTAACGATCGGCGAAAGTGAAGTTATAGTTGGCTTACCTTGAACAATGTTGACCAGTTTACGCACTGTCAAATTCCGATTGAGAATGCCCGGCTTCAGTACGGGAATCGGCTTCAAACCGCCCGGTTTCAAGAGAATCGTTGGCTTCAATTGTGTCGTGTCGCCAACTTTTATCATATTCTTAATTGTTGTTTTATCGGAATCGACATTTATGATAATCGGTTGAAACTGTTTGTTTAGATTCGTAACCGTGTTGATCATCGATTGCTGACTGTTTATGGTCATTCCTTGCGACGTAGTTTTAATTATCGTGCCCGGTTTTTGAATGGTTACCGTGGTCATGGGCTTGTCGGTGTCTGCAGGACCGGTCGGACGTGTCACTAAACTGGGAGTTGATGTTTTCGGATTTGTGACGACCACTTTGGCGTACTTAAGTGGCGGTATACCTTTCGATATTATGTTCGGGCACGGTTTCATCGTGCTGCGATTTATGAAGACAACTTTGTTGGCTTTAGGTCGCGTCATTGCATTGCTGAGAATGAAACTTTTCGTTTGGGTTGTGTTTTGCGTGAGCGCAGTCGATTGCGGTTGGGAAATTATAATTTGCGATGCGGAAGTTGTTACCGTTGACGGTAGAGTGGTTGTTGACGAGGCCGAAACAATGGGCGATGTGTCGTGAATGTTGCCTTCGTTATCCGCAAATATAATTGGAATATCGAATATGTTCGTATTGGCGAGGTCTGCGGACGATTTTTGCGAATCCACGCTACTGCTCACAATTGTTGATGCACCGGTCGATTTCAGGACGGCAAACTTTGTCGGACTTATTACCAACGGACTGGTCGAAGTGCCCTGTAAGTATTGCTGTCCCGATGGTGTCGATTTCACTGTAAAAATTTGACTTTGACCGCTCGATCCAACGTTACTGGTCATCATTGGTGATGTTTTAATTGTGTAGATTTTCTGGGTATTCGCTTGTGGCGGCTTGAGCTGCACGAATTGATTCGAAGGAATCATTTTGATTTTCTGCGCAGTCGGTGTGTTGCCAATTGTCCGTTGAATCATCGGCATTACCATCGAACTATTACGAATTGCTGATAGGCCTGTTGTTTGGCGAATTTCGAGCTTCGGTTGCGTTATTATTTCGTATGTTGACATCATTTGACTGTCTTCACCGCTCTCCTCCTCTCTCGACACGATCTTATCGTCCTCGGGTAAAATACTTTGAATGGCCATGTTTAGAACTTCGGGTGATGGCTGCGAGATAAGCTTCTGCTGCTTGCTGGACACCGTGATTGGCCGTGTACGAGGTCGACCGACTAGGAAACGAAATAAAAAAAAGTTATAATATAAACGAATGAAAATTTCAAGTTTTCTGGTTTTAACCTAATTGAAGAACTCGGAACAGAATAATTCTTGGGTGAAAAAAAAACTACCAACTAATTCAAAACAGTGCAACGTCTCTACTTTGAAGAAACGAATTTAACAAAATACCTTTACGTTTAACTTGATAGGGTTCTTCTTTTTTCTGTTTTTTCGGTAATTCTAATAAAACAATCGGTCCAAGTAAAATGACAACATACATAACACAAAATTGCATTCAACTTACTTAGCTGCCGGTTGGCATTGAATTTTCCTTTGGCCGGCGTTATGCCCTCCGAATCCGATCCTTGACTTATTTTTCGCTTCCGAGCTGTCGTATTACGGCCACCTGTTCCACCAGTCCCAGATCGCGACGTTGCTGTCTCGTGCATATTCAAGAAGCTAGTTGGTTGACGGGGTCCCGGCGGATTCGCAATGCAATTCCGGATAAATTCATAGATTTCATCCTGGTCATGAAATCGGAAATTAGTACTAAAAAAAAATCACGTAAATCTTCGAAACCTTACCGTCACCATATTATCAACCATCGACTGTGTCACACCGTCAATTCGTCGTTTGTTTTTCGGCACACGTAGAACATCGTCCGCCGAACCAACAACAACAAGCGACGTTTCCGATTGCATTTTTTCACGTAGAGATTCAATTTCTTCTTGACTGAAAACGAGACTATTTTAAACAAATTGTTAAATAGAAAAGAAAATCTATGCATTACCTCGACCTGCCGGAATTCTGTCCAATCACAAACATAACAGGAGTTGTAATATCCAAAATACGATCGTCTGGAGCGCCACGCACTCCATTCACAGTATTGTACGCAAATCCCATACAAACGGCACAGTTTACATTCTCGGCAAGAGCTACCTGCAATGCTAAGGAAGCGCCAGCATTGAAACCGAGTAAAATAATATGCCGACTGGGCTGATCATTACGCAGTTCTTGGATTTTAGTACGGGAAATTGCGACCAAATGTTCGGTAACTTGATCAATTGGTTGTTTGTGGAGTGAGTTAGCTACAAATTTACGAATGTTAGAAACAAATTGAGAATGTTTTCGGCGAAAACTCTTACCAACACTCTGAGGATTGATTTGAACGATAGGAGCAATTGTGGCAAATAGTTGATACCACTTTTGTAGTCGTGATGGAAGTGTTCCGGTTGTAGTTGTTGATGGAACAATTACAATAACACAGTTTGCATGAATTTTTCGAGTCTACAAATTCAATCAACAAATAGAAAAACAGTCAACGCAATTTAACAACAGAAAAAATATGTTTTTACCTTCTGCGACACGATAGGATCCCATTGTTTCTTTAAAACAGGCGTCAAAAGTTCCTGATTAACATTCATTGGCCGACCGAATAACATCTTATCCATTAAAGAGGGAAGTTTTGTTTTCAATGTTTGTAATATGTCGAGATATGAGGCCATGTATAATGGCGGTATGTTGTCCATAAGAACTCCATGAATCCATTGAGTGAGACGTGGTTCCCAAGACACCGAAGCCAGCGTTTGACGCATTCTTTCGACTGATTTATCAATGATTACACGACGCTGAACTGGTTCGTGTTGACGTCCATTAGTAGCGAGTCGTGCCAAATGATCCATGTCCAGAACACGTGCGATTCGAACAAATAAACGCTCTTGAACTGATGACCAACCAATTCTGAGAAATTAAAAACATAATTACATTCTCATGTGAACGAGTGAGTGATATTAACGAAATCGATGAAATTAAGAAACTCGAAGAAACCCTTGCGTCTCTGTATTAGAAGTTTCGAGTTCTATACGAAGGATCACGAGAAATTGTAAAGTTCAGGTAAAAGATCGAAAAATCAAGTCACCTTTTTCAGCACCAACCTAGTCAATTTTCTTCCTTTTTAAGTTACGAGACAAATAATTTTCGAATTTTTTGATTCTTACTCTACTGGAAAATTCAATTAAGAAGCATATTATACTCAGCGAATGGAAGAACTGTGTGTGACATTCATCATATCATCAATGTGAACCAACAAAAAACAGCCTCATATGATGACATTGTTCCACTTGGTAGTAGCCCCGTGCGATGGTTCAATTAATCGAAACTGATTTCGATGGTTTCCACCATAGAGATATATATACTATTATACCCCCGGTCTTGAACACGAAAAACACCATACATTTGAGGACTAGGCTACTATTTGAATTTTCACGCCACATGGCATCAAACGAGCTCAAAACAAAAATGTTCAATCTGGCTTCAAAATTGCGTGGGTGCTGACTAGGTCGGTTCTACTGTTGGTGTGTCTGACCATTAATTTTTAGTTTTTCATTGTTTGGTTTTGATTGTTGCGCGCATAGTAACAGAAATCGCTCGCACCCGATTTTTTCGACACCTTTGCGGGGTGCTGACTGGGTGGGTTTTACTGTTGGGGTGTCTGATCATTGTTTTTTAGTTTTTCATTTTAGAAACTACCCCGTGGTAAATTTTCAGCTTTCTTAGAACTCTTTCATGACAGTGGTTTTGATTGTTACGCGCATAGTAACAAAAATCGCGCGCACCCGATTTTTTCGACACCTTTGCGGGGGTGCTGACTGGGTGGGTGCTACTGTTGGGATGTCTGATCATTGATTGAAACTACCCCGTGTTAAATTTTCAACTTTCTTAGAATTCTTTCATGACACTTGTTTTGATTGTTGCGCACATAGTAACAGAAATCGCGCTCGCATGATATTTATACTTTCGACGTCTGCTCACTGGTCCCGTTCTAACCAAATGAAGTCTGACTGTTATTATCATAAATTATATATAATAGATAATTACTGTATCAAATTTCAGTTTTCTTAAAACTCTTACGAAAACTCTTGTAAAAACTACGTCTTGATAAATTTTCAGCTTTCTTAAAGCTCTTTCACGACACTGATTTTTTGGACATCTTTGACAGCTCACCGGAGCCAGGTGTCCCCACGTCAGACTTGCTGATTCTAGTATATTTACATACACCCTAAATATAACCAAATACTAAAATATTAGCCTTCTTAAAACTTTTACGCTTTTTTGTCGCGAGCTCTTCGACTATTAGCATCTTACTCACAATTATATTATACCCTGGTCTTGAACACCAAAAACACCAAACATTTGAATACTAGGCTACTATTTGCATTTCACTGCCACCTGGCATCAAACGTTCCATACGAAAACGTTCAATTTGGCTTCAAAATGCTTCACAAAAAAACGGCGTCTTGTCGTCTCCAGTATTTATATTACTATGGTTTCCACCATCAGAGTAACGATTTCGAATTCGGATGATTGATGACCCGATAGTTTCGATGATGGTTTTGAAGATCCGATGGCTTCAATGGTCCCATTGTTTCGATAGTTCGCTGGGTTTAATTGCTGGATGGTCGCGTTGGAATCGATAGTTCTATGGATCGATCACCGTCGGGCCAGCCATCGATCCTTGATCATCGCAGCTCCAACGGTAAGTACATGTTGAGTAGAGTCGAATGAAAAAATGGTTGAAATGGATGAAAAAGTTCCGGTAAGGGGGAACAAAGTGTCTGGAGAATTCTAATCTCATTAACGGCTAATGCGACAGTGATTGAATTTGATCTTGTTGATTGTTTATAGTCTTACAAGGGAAGTACATTAAAACAAACTTTTTACGGAGGAGTGTGTGTGTTGGACTGTTAAAATGATTCTATTTCGATAGTGCCGTAGTTTCGATGGTATTAATCGAAATCGAAAAGTATTCCAAGTTTATTTCCAGCCACCACACAGTTTGCAACGAGCTTGCGGAAAAGGATCGCTTATTCTTAATCCAAGTGCGAGTTGCCTTTTTTTATATTTTCCGTGCAGATTCCGCCCGACAAGATTTTGATTAGTTTCATAATTTTCAAAATAAAAATTCAATACTTCATACTGACGGAATAGTACACTAAACTTTTAGAAAAGAAAACTTCACGACCTCCGGCAATTCCTTCGATTTCGATAATTTTCGTCCGTTTGTCGCACAAATTACAATAAATGAAAGCATCATCTCAACGCAGGTTATAACGCCTGCTACTGTTCTCATGTGCGTCCATTATTTTCACTTTTATTAGGAATTCCTTGCCTGGGTCGTAACTGTATATTTTACTCACCCGGTGGCTGCAAACGCTTCCGAGGTCCTTTGTCCTTCTCGTGTAACATCATGTGATTACCAAATAAAGCCTGATAAGAAGAAAACTCAGTGGTTTAGTAGAGTGAGCGCCGAAGTGCACATTCAATTTGGTTAGGCTCTCATCCCCTCTCGTTTGGTCATTACTAATGAAAGCTCGTAGTCCGACCGGAATGGACTGGTTTTCACGTTCCGAAGCATTTGCTTGCGGGGAATAGCTCTGGGTGTAGAAGTGTTTCACTCCATATTTGGATAACATGGAGGTAACCATATTTGATCTAAATTGATAGCCATTACCTGAGAGGATCGTGTCTGGTGTCCTCACCGGGAAGGTGATGATTTCTTCAGCCGTTATTTGCTCCAGCGGATGAAGAAGTAAAAATTTGGTGATGATTATTATAGCCACTTTACCCTGCTCCCCTCGTTAACAGGCTCCTGACCATGAACCTCATTTGGGGTCACGACGATATTTTGTATTGTGGACTGTCGTGGCGGAATAATGGGCAAATAGAGCGCTCAAACTCCAAAAGGTATTGACAAAGCCGCGAAAATCTTAACTTCTCAGTCTTTTTCGATCTATAGGTAAATAATACCCGAAATTTTCATACCCGTAAGTCGGCAGAAATATTTGTTGTCCAGGACTAGGGTTGATGGCATGATGATCGTGGGACTACCCTCCACAGCTAGCGCGAAGCTAGTAAATGCGTCGCTCATGCCTGTCTAAAAAAAAAAACTGACCACTTTTTCAAATCAAAATATTCACTCCAAGGCCTCCATTAACATGTATGGGGCTCTATAGGCGTTTAAATGGGACTTTTTTTTCTTGCTTTTTTATAACCCCAATCAAAACGTGAAAATAAATAATATTCCGATAACTTTCTTTTATTTAATTTCAATTTATTGCAAAATATTGAAAAATAATTATGTAAAGCAAAAAACTCGACTCCACTAGCACCAGGCGGATAATAAAAAGGCAACACATGAATGTGTGACAGGCGAGAAGTGGTTTCACTTTTTTCTCACAAGCTGCTTCATTTTGTGGCAGAATGGTAATAAGCGGCAAATTAATAGGCGAGAAGCCGCTGAGTTTGTTTTGGGCGGGGCGACTCATCCTATAGAAAATGCCAATTCTGGATTATACACTGGAAAAAAACGATTCTACCAGTGGACTATGGATGCACTTGAGGTTGATCTAATTTCCGGTTTGCGGGGTATTCGAAAGTAAACAAATACCTCTAAACATCGAAGAGAAAAAGTTGGTCATGAATTTTGGAAAGATTAAAAGAAAATGGTCAGATAAGGAATTGTTCGTGACAGGAAAATTAAAAGCCGGTTTTTTTAATTTAATTTGTTTCGAGTTTAGTGCCGAATTGAATGTTGAATTTTTGTTTGGTAAACAAACTGTCCTCGTTTTTCAGGGTGAAACAAATTGAAGGCGGATCCTATATGGGGGGAAGCAGTGGAAGGGTTTTTTGAAGACATGCGAATAGACGAATTAACTGTACTTTGATGATTGAAGATTGTTAAAAAATTTTTGCTGGGTAGCAGAACAACTCAGGAATAAGAAAAATGCTTAAGGGCAACGGATATTTTTTGAGAATTGTTTATAAAATTAAAAAAAAGATATTGGGAAAATAAATGCTAGAAGAGCCAAATGACGGATCCTCGCGGGTAGTCTCCTGCGCCTCTATATTAAATTAGCAATTGAACCAGAATCGTTACTTTAAACTTTGATTTTGTTATAAGCGAATAATTTTGATGTATTGAAGGATTTAAATAATAATTTACATACTGATAAATGATGACAGGCTAAAGGCACAGATATGAACACTCGCGGGTAATTCCTCTCGACCCTGAGCCCCTATATGGGGCCACAACCGGACATTTTTCTTATTTGGAATGTCGTGGCTGAGGCAGGGTGGACAGCAAGGCGCAATAATGACAGAGCGCCCTGGCAAGTGGTGAAGTCGCGTAAACAATCGTTTCTCGGTCTTTTGCGACCTATGTGGAAATACATATATCACAAATTTTCATTCTCGGGATAAGTCGACGCGATTAATGTTTTTTTGTTCAGACATAGTGTGTATGGTCTGATTTTCGAGCAACGTAATCCCCCCGAACAACCGAAACTAGCCCTGACGACAGTAAACGCGGCGCACCCGTTCGAGCTTCAGCCACCAATTTGGACACAGGTGGAATTGTCCCACTGTTTCCCCATATCTTACCTTTCACTCCGTGGCCTCCGTTCACAACATATATGGGGTCTCAACGACAAATTTTGAAAGAATAGCGTGGCTAAATTGGGGTAGAATTCAAGGGCGCCCTTCATCAAATGCCCTGGTAGGTATCGAAGCCACGTAAACCATAGCTTCTCTATCTCTCATCCTAAATTTCTATACTAAGTACCAGACGGCGGAATTTTTTGGTATGAAGGCCTAGGTTTTATGATCTGATTTTCGAACTACATACACCCTATGGCGGCAGCTTTACTCGTTCCCCACCGTACACGTTACCAATAAAGGCGTGTTAAAAAATAACACCTCGACCTAGATATTACACTACTCACTTGTTAATCCGCTCCTCCCAGTCGTCATCGTCCGAATTAATATTTCGCACACTATTAGCAATTCGTGTACATTCGGTCATAGCTTCCTTCGCGGCGCTCTCATTGTACGACGGTATGGGCGGATGATTGGCTTCGTCCAGCTCGATTCCTTCGTCGACCGGATGACTGTGACACGACGGGCATTGCGGCGGCCTATGCACCATCAACGTCCTTGTGGTCAGACCATTCGCACCCTCAATCGGTCGACAATCTCTCGAATAACTGTGTTCCATTTGTATAGCGTATTCCGAATAAACCTGAAAGAAAAAAAAACCACTTTAGTATCAATTAGGACATCATAACATTGACGAGGGCACTCCGCACAAAAGTTGAGGTTAGGAAACCAATTGAAATTCACCAAATCGATTCTTTTTCGTACTTTGGAAAGATTTCAAGTGGTTTTTCTTTCATTCATGCAAATTCATATTCAGGCAATCAATTAAGATCCGTTGTACATTGAGAAAACTTATAAATAATTCACAACACAACACAGAAATCGTCTGTTTTGGTTTTCAATTCATCACAAAACTGATCCGCTTGCCGTACCTTACGAAAATTTCACAGAACCGCAAATCACTTATTTCATGAACAATCGATTAAATGAAAACAAAATTAGTAAACCTTTTTTTTCCTGACTCTACTTCGAATTAGACTAACTAGAAAAATTCGACTAAAATAAACAAAAATGATTATTTTGCTAGTTTGCCAATATGGCGACCAACATATAATCAGGGGTATTTTATTTGTGCATCGGGCAGCCCGAATGTGCACAGCTGATAAGGGCGCGTATAATTCTAATTGGATTTATAATTTCAAAATTAAATACGTGGATCTCGTTGTCGATGGCAATTTTCGATTAAAATGTTACGTTACGATAACGAATTACGTGTTTCCATAGTAACAGTGATTTGTATAAGGTTACTAAGGTAGGTGTGAAGCTAATAATTGTATGCAAATTTAGCGGGCTAAAAAGTTTGAGCGACAATTTAAGCCTAGTGCTTACTGACCTCGCAAAGAATTTTGCGCCCCATATAAAAAAATCGGCCAACAGTCTGAACGAAACCTTATTATTTTGCGGGTCAAGGTTCGGGAAGCGGTTAAAATAGGGTCGCGCTAGAATGGTTACGACACTGCCACATAATTGGATCATATTGCGGAACGCGGTCAAAGCCAGATTAGGAGGTTTTTTGGAAAAGTAATTTTATCCCTGAAGGTCGAGCAGGAGTGTCGCGCTTGCTGGCGTCCGTTGCTCGAAAATCAGACTATGAATCCTAGGCCTGCACAACAAAAAAATTAAAACTACTAGTTTACGCGACTTCGGATGTAGGTGGAAATGGCCCCCTTACTCTTACTTCAAATATTATGACTTTTTCAAGTCAAAATATTCACTCCAAGGCCTCTGTTCACAACAGAATAGAAGTAACAATAACTAAAATAGAGACCAGGTAGACGACTCATCATCATCAAAGGCGCGACAGGTCGAATCGGGCCTTGGCCTCCTGAAGTCGTCGCCTCTAATCGGCTCGATCCAAAGACCGCGTCCTCCAGCTGCTAATTTTTAAGATGGCTTTGCTATCTTCATCAACCGAGTCTTCTCATTGTTTGCGTGGTTTGCCTACTGGCCTGTTACCACTCACTTTGCCTTTAAGAGCGCGTTTGATGATTCTTCTATCGTCCATTCGCTCCACATGGCCAGCGCACTGCAGTTTACGTAGCTTGATGAACGTTGAAGCTTCTGGCTCTTCGAAGAGTTAATACAACTCATGGTTGTATCTTATTCGCCAGTCCGTTCCTTCCTTGACAGGTCCCAAAATTCTTCGGAGGACCTTTCTTTCGAAAGTAGGTAGACGACTAGCATCTCTGTATATTTACAATAAAATCCCATAGAAGTAAGAACCAATTTGCTGCCTCATCACACTTAAGAGATATCACGGACCCACTACATTCACTTGGGAATTGAATTCCGAAAAATTGTAAAATAGGTTTTTAGTTGATTACATAAAAAGCAATTTGATATCCCATCAGACACTAGGGATTTTGAAAAATTTGTGAAAACGTAAGCAACCCCATTACATGAAGTTATAACCGTAGAAGTTATAACCAAATTTATATCTCATCAGAGCTAAAGAATGGTAAAAACTGTAGAAACATGCAACCCCTTTACACTCCTTGGGGGTTGAATATCGAAAAATCGTGAAACGGTTTTGTAGACGATTATAAAAAAAAGTCTGATGAAGTGAAAACCAATCTGGTATCTCCTCAAACCTGAGGAAAGAATGTAACCCCTTATGTATGTAAAAAATCTGAAATCAACTTTTTGGCGATTATATGAGGGTGGGATGAAAAGATTCCGGCCTGACCCAGAGATGGCGCTAGCAGGTTTAATTTTTGACATGTATTCTACAGTACTGTCCCTGACCAGATCTGGATAATACGATGCAATAGAGAATTGGGCAGGGCTGGTCATGTGGAGTGGGTGGATGACGGAAGAATACCCAAACGCACACTAAGGGGAAATGTCAATGGACAAAGACTAGTTGGAAAATTACGGAAGTGCTGGAAGGATTCTATTGACGCAGACAGCAAATCACTACTAAGATTCACAAACGAAGGACGCGGTCACTGAACCGAGAAGGCTGGAGGCGGTACATACAGGAGGTCAAGGTCCGATTTGGACTGTAGCGCCATCGTAAGTTTAAGTGCAAGTGTCCCTGACCAGCTTCTATAATAACTTTCAGATAGATTGGTCTCTTAAGCCTCGTGTACACTAGCAAGTAACTTGCGACATTTCTTGCTAGAGTAATTTGCTGCGATGTTTACACTATCTGTCAAATTGCAGCAATTTTACTCTAGCAAGTAGCTCTACAAAAATCTTGCAAATAAAACTTGCTCTTCCGTGTACACTTCATCATCAAAGTTTCGTTGAACTGTCAAAACGAAAAGGAAAAATACTACAACTCTGGATATAGTTCCACATAGGTAATGAACAAAAACGTGTAATCCGAGCCCCTCTTGGATTTTCCGTTCATATTTCTCACGTAAACTATAGAACTGACACCTAAAACTGAACTTAACCTCACTCCCAATGCAAATGTATGACTTGCTGAAAAATTTCGGAATGTACTGACTTGCTGAAAAATTTCGTAACCGATCGGAACTTTCTTGCGAGATTTCAACTCTCGCAAGTTAGCGTGTACATTCACAACTTGCTTGAAAAGGCAAGCATTTGCTGGCTAGAGCAACAACTTGGGCAAATGCGCTCTCGGAACCGTATACACATGCAGCAATAAATGTCTTAGAGCAACTCTAACAACCCAGCAAACATATTGGCGAGAGTTTGCTGGCAGCAAGCATTAGGCAAGGGGAAATAGAATGCGATCAGATCGCCCTTTTATCGAATTGTAATTGCCACAGACAATGATTTAAAAATTCTTGCTAAATGCTTGCAAAAAGATTGCAATTTGTAAGGATAACATTTTTTTAACCCTTAGAAATGGCACGCATTTCGCAAATGGATAGAGACCATATTGCATAGTCTCGTTGGGTACTTATTAGTTGCGTATCAGTCGAAAAGAACACTTGTGAGTGCTAACTATTGTATTATTTATTGCATTTTTTGGTACGAGTGAAAGTGATTTTTAATAACCGGTGAGCAAATTAAACTTAAGACTTGCTGGCAAGAATTCTTGCCGGCAAGTCTAAAATCGCCACTTAGAAGTAACTTGCCAAATTATCGTTTTGAGCAAGGGAACTGATAAACTACCCTTGCTCGAAGCGATAATCAGGCAACTTGCGTTTAAGTTGCCATTTGTAACTTACCGGCAAGAAGCATTTTAGTCCGCCGTATAACTTACTTTCGAGGCTTTTGCAATTGTTGCCGCAAGGGTTTTGCTTGCCTACTATAAGCCGCCGGCAAGTTACATATGAGTTAAAATGTTTGGTGGGAAGTTTTACTTGCTAGTGTATACGAGGCTTTAGTATATGTTTGACAGCCTATTAAAGAAGACGCCTCGGTTGCATACATGAAAAGGGAAAAATTCGAGAAGCGTGCGGTCATCAAATACTTCTATTTGAAAGGCTTAACACCACTTCAAATCAAAGAAGAAATGGATTCAACACTGAAATATTCTTCCTCATCATATTCAATGGCCAAACGATGGGTTTTTGAATTTCAGAAAGGTCGCACGAGCACT
Source organism: Beris morrisii (assembly GCA_951812415.1). Taxonomy (NCBI): domain Eukaryota; kingdom Metazoa; phylum Arthropoda; class Insecta; order Diptera; family Stratiomyidae; genus Beris; species Beris morrisii. Next base: position 33,098,488 of record OX638313.1, on the reverse strand, counting down.
GATGAACCATGTTCTGAACGCCCTGTTGAGGTGACAACTGCCGAAATGATCGAGAATATTCATAAAATCGTGGTAGAGGACCGCAGATTGAAAGTGAGTGAAATAGCTGAGATAACTGGGATGTACGCAATATTTTACATGACCATTTGTGCATTGAGAAGCTCTGTGCTAGGTGGGTACTGCGTTTGCTAACTATCGATCAAAAATTACGCCGGAGGCTTGACAAATCGTACTACAAAAATGGTATCACTGCATTAGAGCAACATTATGAAAAATGTATTAGACTTGATGGAGATTATATTGAAAAATAAAAAAAAAAAAATTAAATAAATATTGTGTTTTCTTTATCAGGCCGGAAACTTTTCACCCCACCCTTGTATAACAAGCCTTAGGAATTAAAAATTCGATATCTCATCAGATCTAAGAAATATAAGAATTTCCGAATGTTTCCAATTATCGCATGTGCCGTGGTGAATGGAAATCGAATGTGAACGCAATGGTCGGCGGGCATACTACTTAGTGAATAGTATTTAAGAGTATCCAATCTCTGTGACTATCCAGTTTAGTTTTTTCAGGATGTCTCGCAAATTTGTAAATAGTCCAGACTAATATTAGGTCTGTTCTTTTTGTCGGTGTAGTGTACTCAGTGTACACTTTCTGCCCTAATGCTGTTCTTTTTGTTGGTGTGACGTCAGAGGTTGCTGTTCTTTTTGCTAGCGTAGTGTACTCAGTGTACACTATCTTACACTGGATCGGGAGCCGGTGTAAGATCTTCTTCTTTGTCATCTGTCAGAATTGATGGCTCTATGCAGATAAAATTGACTTTGTGCATTTATGAAAATACTGTTTTGAATGAATAAATGCAAGAATATTGAATGGCAATAAATTTGCATTGATAGAAGTGAAAGAATAAAACAAATAAAAAAGTTCGGAATTTTAGCTGTCATTTTTCTACACTAACCCGTTCTTTTTGCGCGATCTAAACCCTACACTTTCAGTGTAAGTTGTATCCCATTTTCAGTGTAAGTTACACTAAAATGTGAACTTCACCTGGCAAAAAGAACAAACCTATTGTTATGCCGGCAAGGTCTGTCAAAACTTTTCTGAGCGAAAAAAATTTACCCCTTTTGGATTGGCCAGGCAATTCTCCGGACATGAATCCAATTGAGAATGTCTGGGCACTAATCAAAAGAGAGGTAGCGAAGGAGGTCATTACCACAAAAATCCGGCTGATAGAAATAATAATAGATGTTTGGAACCATAGACCGGACCTTCAGGAAACTGTGCAGTCATGCAGAAACAGTATGCCGAGGAGAATACAGGCTTTAATTGCTGCTAAAGGAGGAAATACTAAATATGAAGCATACAAAAAATCTGCGAGTTTTTTCCCTTGCTTCATTATATATTTTTTAAAAAATACACGTCCTACAAAATTTTATCGCAGTTATAAGTTTTATTTACCTAATAGCCTGCAAAATGGAAAAATATTTATTTTAGTAGAGTCCTTCTACAGAAAGTCTTAATTTTACTCCGTAAAGGTAAAATTTTAAAAAATTTCTGGGTGCGTCTAATAATTTGGCCAGGAACTGTATAGTGATACTTTGCCGATGATTTTAAGGTGATAATTGAGAAAGTAATGACCTGAGAAAACGCCCCTTATAACCGTCGCGTTATTCCTATTTAAAGAAACGATTCCGACGCTCTCTTGCTTGAAAAGGTTAGGAATTTCTTTGACGTCTTGAGAATGAGTTCCAATGATCTTCCACCTGAAGATTTACCCACTTTAAAATCCTCCTTAATGAGACTTTTACCTACTCCACAGAATGGTTCAGGGTGAAGCATTGGTGAGTGGGCTTCTAGCTTAGCCAGCCGATTCGTTTCCAGGAATACCGTCATGTCCTGGCACCCACATTACGAATGGACTGTTACGAAGTGCCAGCTCTTTAAGAAAAGAATGATAGTCGCACACAAGCCTAGAGCTGAAACAATTAGATTTCAGTGCCCCTTGGCTGTCAGAAAAGATAATAACTGTGGCGTCTAGAAGTTTACCTGGGCACAGTTCTAAAGCATGTACCTCCGGCTGAAACCCAGTGGCTGTTTGTGTCATTCCATTTTTACAATTGATTCAAATACGCCCGCTCCAGTTCGATTATAATGAGTTGGCGTTAATAAGGATGTTCGATGTACTCCTTGATATCGTCGGGATTGCCATATTTTTCGCTGCAAAAACCAGCGAACTAAAGTTTGATTTTTAGACCGCTTAGAGCCCATTTTTCGTTTGTATACAAAATAAGACAAGTACACGCATTTACACCACAGGAGACTGTCCACATCAAAAGCAAACAAAGATTAAATCAAGTGCGTACTTAGGTCTCGTTACAATTCGCAATAGGTGCAAAACAAACAAAAAAAAAACTTCCATCTGGCAGCCCATACTTAAAATTCTGCAAAGAACCGAAAGCGAAAGTGAGCAGAACAAAATAGCCGACCTCCCAAGGCCCCGACTCGACACCATGTAAATAAAAATAAAATCCGAGAAGTCGCATTTCGAGCCGCTTTCTTAGCACTGGACCGGAATAATTGCACCCAATTACGCAACATTTTGCCGAAAATTGCGTCCGAAATGTTCGCCAGGATATGCAAATGCTGTGCGTTGCGATGATCCAGACCCGCGGCACGGACCACCCCCAACAATCGTTGGCTTGACGTACCCCATGCCCACCCCCCGCCAAACACTCCCACAGTACAGAAAAGCGAAGGCCATCGCGAAAATTGCCAAAAATTGTTCCGGCTTACCCGTTTGAGATCATCCAAACTGTGGTGATTGTTGTTGTTGATGCTGCTGAGCACCCGGGAAATTGTGCACTTCTGGATAAGATTGTTGTTGAGGAAGGCCGGACCAATGTCCGTCATTGACATTTTTGGTCGGCTGCAAGTTCGCTTAGCGGCGCTCCAATAAACAAAACATAATCGACCGTTCGGAACGTTTCAACTATTCGCACATCTCGCGCGGGGCTTAAACACTTGAATTTCGCTATTGTCACTGTACGGTGGCGTTGGATTTCGGAAGTGAACAAAAATGCCGAACTGTTAAAACACTCGTGGATTTCACAACTATTCGTAGCGGTTTCGAAAGTCCTTTTGCGACGACGGCGGCGATGTACTTTTCATGTGAGACGATGACGGACGGCTACAAGAAGTTTCGAGCGAAAGCACAACGGAGCGAACACGTGAGTAGACAGTAGAGTCGAGTGGACTGCTTCTGCTGTCTGGCCTGGCCAGTGCTGCCATATTCCAAAAACTAATAAATCGTACAATAATCAAAAAAATCGTACCGATCAGATTTCATCGTACAATCGCTACAATATTCAACTTATTTGTTAACTAAAAAATTCGATATAATTTTTTCACCGTACGTAGCAAAATATATGTAAGAAGCTAGACAACATGCACAGAATCCGTAAAAGCGTCAAGTCAAATGAAATTTCGGTTACAACGTATTCCATGTTTGAATTATTACTTCTCAGTTCAGTTCAATTGTTCTAACCTCCATTGCGATGCGACTTCCATCGCCGGATTTCAGTTTATACATTTTTTAGGAAGTTTTAGGATATCCTAAGACTTGTCGAGCTTGTCCTTGTTGTTTCCTTATTTTGAAAGGAAATAATTCACATCTGCTGCGTGTGCGATTGTCCCTCTCTCCGTCATTCCCTCCGCAGGTTAAGTTTTCAAAACACAGCAAAAACCCCCGTAACCCCGATTAAAATTCGAATGGACGCCGGTGAATTAGCTGGCATTCTAACCACCACGAAACCGATACTTTTTCTCACCTCTACTGTCTGGCGTGACCTCTGTTGGTAGATGCCACAGAAAGTGGAACTGTCGACGGTTAGGAAATTTCGAGATGTTTGGAATGTGCACGAGTGAAAGGTTTGTGCAGGCAATAGATTCATTGACTTTTATGGACTACAGGTGGCACTTCATTCGTCACAGAGTAACGGTTATTTTTATTCGAATTGATATTATTGTTATAGGCACTAACACAAACACCTAGAATGAGTTCAGTACGCAAAATTTTCAGATTTTATTTGAAATTAGCAGGTGTTTGATTTCAATAAATTAGCCCAGTGATGAGAGCTAACACTCTTGGTGTCCGAAGTTTTTCACGCAATTAAAAATACCGTCGTCTGTATTACTTTATTATTTTCTAATAAAACAGTATTGTGATCGATTTTAAAAAAAAAAGATTTGCTACCCTGAAAATTTTTTTGTTCGCGTTTCATGACTCGGAGACACGAAAAAAGCAAAAAAAAATTTCAGTCCGTTTGTCCGCCGTACGCCGTACGCAAAATCGTTTGAAGGCTCCCAAACGGTTTGGAATATTAAATTGAATTTTTTTTTATGAATAGAGTGGGTAGGTTCCTTGAAGTGACCAAATTCTAAAGGGTGGGGGTGTGAGGGGGAGAGGAGGGGGAAGCGTTTTAGACGGAAAATTTTGGTTTTTAGATCTCAGCAACCACTTATGTTAGGAGGCTGAAATTTTGAATGTATGTAGACCTTTGGTAGTGGACCCATTTGCATAAAAATTGTCAATATGGGTGAAGGGCTGTGGGAGTGGGGGGAAAAAAAATACGTCCGAAATGCAAAAAAGCCGAGATCGACACATTCTAAAATCCATTTATCCTAAACGGTTAAAGTTACAAAATTGAAACCTTATGAATATCTGTAGGTATACTAGGACAATAGATCACAAACAAATTTTTGAGTGGGGGCAGTGGCGTACGAGGGTGGGGGGTAAAAAACTTTAGATTATGATATCTTACGAACCAATTGCACTAGAAAAATAAAATTCGGTTTGTGTATAAAGGTTGACAAATGAAATTTGCTGAAAGTAAAATTTTTTAAGGGGGCGGTGGATCATGAAAGTGGAGGGGATGCGGATTTTTCCTAAAAAATCATCTCAAGAACAGTGTAAGGAATATGCTTAAAATTTTTACCGTAAGTAGGTCTAATAGACCCCTATCAGAAAAAAAAATTTTGATGGTGAGGGTGGGGGAGGGTGAAAAGGAAAAAGTTTCGATTTTTATATCTCGAAAACCTAAAATGATATAAAGCTGAAACTTGGTATTTAGATAGAACTACAGTAGTAGCATCTTGGAAAAATATAATTTTTTATAAGGTTAGTATGGTACGGGGGTGGGGGATGTTTTCCTATCTATAGAACGGCTTATGCTACAAAGTTGAAACTTGGTATGTATATGTAAATCAACTAGAAAAGTAATTTAGATAAAAAAAAAATTAAAATATCTATTGGCGTTCGGAAGGGGGGGGGGGGTGAAAAAATGTATCAGTGAAAATGGAATGCATATTTTTTCACGATTTTCGTCATATCGATTAGGTCTTCCCAAATATTTAATTAATTTTTATTCTACGGCTTCTTCATATAAATACCTAGAAAGTGTTTTTAGGATTTTTTGAAATTCGACCCCTAAGGGGGTGTAAAGGGATTGTATACTTATTCACGAATTGTGCCATATCCTCCAGGTCTGATCAAATATCGAATATCTTTACACTTTCACGGGCTTGCGTAATAATCGCCTAAAACTTGTTTTTAAGTTTTTTCCTTTTTTAGCCCCTAAGAGGGTATAAAAGGGTTGAACAAATTTTCACGAATTCCCTCATATCTTTTAGAAGTGATAAGTAATTGAATTGGTTTTTACTTTCTCGTGCTGTCTTAATATTTATCTATTAACTCCTTTCAGGATTTTTGGATATTCAACTCCCAAGTGGGTGTAAGGAGGTTGCATATGTTTTCACAGATTCCTACATATTGCTTAGATCTGATGATATATCGAATTTATTTTTACTTCCTAAGGTTTCCAATATAAGAACCAAAAAGTCAATTTCAGTATTTTCAGATATTCAATCCTAAGGGGTGTAAAAGGGTTGTATGCTTTTCAAAGCTTCGACATATTTCTTACGTTTAATGAGATATTAGATTGCTTTTCACTTCCACAGACTTTTTATATAATCGCCTACAAACCCATTTCTCAATTTTTGAATATTCAACCCCCTTAGTTCTGACGAGATATGAAATTGGTACCGTACCGTAATTTGATGTAATGACCTAAAAACCAATTTCACGATTTTTCTAATTTCAAGAACCAAGGGGGTGTGAAGAGTTTGCTTACGTTTTCACAAATTTTTCAAAATCCCTCGTGTCTCATGAGATATCAAGTTTCTTCTTATGAAATCGTCTAAAAACCTGTTTCACAATTATTTCGAAATTCAAACCCCAAGTGGAAGTAATGGGTTTGTATACGTTTTAACAATTCGTCATATCTCTTAAGTCCGATAAGGCAACAAATTCGTTTTTACTTCTATGGGCTTTTAGTGTACATAATATACCAAAGTCTACAGGGGTTTTTTCAATGCTTAATCAGCTAAAAATCTCTATTTTAAATATTTTTATTTTAAGAACAAAATTAACTTTCCAAGAAACTTCATAATCTCGAAACAACTGATGATATGCTCCGACTTTGACCGCTCCCGAACTTTGACCCGAAAAATAATAAAGTTTCGCCCAGACCTTTGTCAATAGAAGATTCCATAGAAGTAAAAACGAATTCGATCACATTAAACCTAAAAGATTTTCGGAATTCGTAAAAACTTAAATCGGCTATGTTTAAAACTTTTAGAAGTAAAAGTGAATTCCGAACCTCAATAAACCTAAGAAATATATCGGAATTCGTGAATATGTACACAACCACTTTACACCTCCATAGGGGTTGAATAAATTTGGAAGAACGTTTCTAGGCACTTATATAAAAACCCTGCAGAAGTAAAATTGTTTTGATAGTTCGACATGTCTAAAAGTTTTAACGAAATTCGTGAAAATGTGAATTCACGGACATTTTTTTTACTCAACCTCTGAACGCCAATAAAAATCTGAATTTTTTTTTTGCTTTGTTACTCTAATAGCACATCTACATATACGTACTAAGTTTCGACTTTCTAGCATAAGCCGTTTCTGAGATATAAAAAACCAACCCCCACCCCCGGACCTTACTACCCCTAAAAAAATTTTTTCTAGGGTGTCTCTATAGTGGCTCTATATAGTCCTAAGTTCTCAGCTTTCTATTAATTACGACTTTCGAGAAATAAAAATCAGAATATTTTCCTTTCTACCGCCTTTCACCATCACCCCCAACACCCACACCCCCCTACTAGAGGGAACTACGCGCCTTCAAACGACTTTGCATACGGCGTACGGCGCCAACGGCGGACAGACGGACATTTTTTTTTTACTTTTTTGGAGTTTTACTAGTCCTTAAACGTGAAAATAGAAAATTTTGGGGGTAGCATATTTTTTTAAATTTCAGGTCGATCACAATACTTTATTATTAAAAAATAATAAAGTAAAATTAATTCAATATTTCAGAAGACCTAAGAGATATGACGAAATTCGTGAAAATATATGCATTCTATTTTGACTGATAATTTTTCTTGGCCCCCCCGTTCTGTATATTTGAAATGGATATTTGAAAGTTTCAACTTTCTAGCATAAACCGATCTATAGATAGGGAAAACACCCCCCATTCCTACACAATACTATCTCCATTAAAAATTATATTTATTCAACATGCCACTACTATAACTGCATATAAATACTAAGTTTCAGCTATCCATCGTTATGGGTTCTCGAGATATAAAAATCGGGACTTCATTCTTTTTCACCCTCCCTACCCCCAAACCCTGCATTCACACCCACAAAATTTTCTTTGCTAGGCCTACTTCCCGTAAGAATTTTAATCTTCTATCTTAAACTGTTCTTGAGATATGAGACGAGATTTTTTAGAAATATTCTTATCCCCCCCACTTCCATTCTCCACCAGCCCCTAAAAAATTGTAGCTTCAGCAAACTTAAACTTAAAAAATATCGAAATCCTGCGATTAGAAATTTTAAAAATTTTGGCAAGTATTTTCGTTTATTTGCGATAGCAGAGCTGATCCTATCGATTTTCATAGTCAAATTATTCTATGACCGATTTACTTCTGTTTCTAAATCTTCATGCCTATCCGGGACTGCCGTCCTCCAAAGGATGATTTTATTTCCCATATCTTGTTCAAATTGTTTTTGAATTGATCCCACGGTCGTTTAAGCAATGGTACTAGTCATCAAGTTACTGAAGTCCTATCTCACTATGTACTGCCAGCGAGCAGTTTTTGCGTTGATTTTAAACTAAAAGGACTTCTAATACGATTATCCTTAATTCAAAAGGAAGAGCCTTACTTCAGTGTTGCTTGAATATTGTAGCGTTCCTTCATTACTGAATCGACCCGAGACCTTACCGTTCTTGAGCGAGATTCGAACCCACGACCTTTACATTGATCGAAAAAAATCTGTTCCTTAAATTCCATCCGATCGCAGATAATTCAACCCGAAAGTAAAACGAACGACAAAAATCGAATGAAATTTCCTCATTGAGAATTTTTTCCCTTTTTAAATTTTAAAATGGAAAAGAAATGCGGAAAAACTCATCCTTCCGGGGAAATCGACCGGCAAGAAACGACTTAACACGCAAACACAATGCGCGAGCCTATCCTCTGTTCGTCGATTGCCGGAGAGATGAAAGCCATAGCCCACATCATGCCTCGATTTTCTTCAGTTCCAGGGCCCCTTTCTCTTTGGCTTTCTTTGAACCTTAATTGGATGAAATTGATGCTATTCAAATGTCATTTACAGGATCCAACGTCAAGTCGACGGAACAACTTATTCGAAAAGTGCCGGTATAAAAATATTCGCCGTTCACGCCTAAGAAGGACGTGCGAAAAAGAAATGAGGCATGGAATCACAGTCTCCCTGTAGCTTCTATCGTAATGATAAGAAGGATATTCCCAATGCTTCGGGTTTTTCTTTTCATATTTATTTCGAGGGGGTGGAAAGTTAACCGAGTCACCTCGAAAAGGAACCTCATGGTCGCCATTACCAGTCGGTAGATTAAATTAATTTCCGTGAGTGTTAACTTGTGTTGAGGGTTGGCTTTCAGCACGTCCTCTTAAATTGATGGACGCCACTTGACATACGGAAAACCAATGTTTTTATTGTCCTTTCAGCTTGCGGTTCAGGCGAACATTTTCCGCTTTAATTGATATATCATGTCAAGGATATCTTCTTCAGTTGAGAATTTGATGTCCAATCAAAAGAGGGAAGCCGAGACGGTATCCTGACGACAGCTGAAGTTATTTGTTGTTTTGACGCACAATTGGGGATTCTTTTCGGTGTAATGCTTGTAGAATTGCGGAAGGACCTAGATGAAGCTTATAAGTAGGTTGCCATCAATTTTAAACGCGTTTGCTTTGATATATTTGAATTTTATGCACAAAGTACTCTGACCTTGACTTTTGTAGGATTTTGGTCACGGAAGGAGAGGGTACAGGAATATTAAGGCGTGGTAGCAGGAAGCACCCTAATGTCGAAATGATTGGCCCAATTTTCAATGGCCTTCCTCTACTCCATAATGTTTGCCCAAAAATATCTCTGTGTGGATTTTAAGACAGCTTCAACTCTTCATCGAACTTTGGGGATAGAAAAACCATCTTGCTGAATAAAAAGACGGTGTCATTGTTAATGTCCTGAATAAAGGCTGCTATTTCTTCTTCATTTAAACTGTGGTGGGTACTCTCGACATCTGCCGCGGTGGATTTGGTAAAGAGTCGTCTTATGCTCGCCATACAAACACCTTATGGATAATCTTGGATCAGTCTGCTGAATGACAATCACCCATGCATCTCATGTTGGTTGATTTTGTATAAGGCTTGCCTCAATGGTGTATCAAATGCCCTACGCAGGAGCGACTTGCCCAATAAAATCATAGTCGTATTTAAAGAATCGCGTCTTGTATACAGGGTAGCCTTTTCCACGTTCTAACAGTTACTTAAACCAGATAGTGTAAACCAAGGCTATGTATTGTACTATTCCCAGTCTGGCTTCTGGTTATAATCAACAACATCCAACAAGCTTCATTGTGAAGTGATGAGAACTAAAGTTTTCGATGAGTGCTCTCTAATGTCCTGAGACATCTGGACAAAGCTGGTGGCGTGTCTCGATTACAGGATCCCAGGCTTGGATTCAAAACGCATAGATACAGGACTGAAAATAAATGGGCGAAAACCAAATTTATACACATGGGTTGGTGAAAGTGTAGCTGGAAAAGATGTGGCGGCTATCACCATTCTGGAGGATTAGAAAGGACGCAGCGGTAAGAACCACCACTCACATTAAGCACCAGACTATATTCTGAAGGATTAAATATGTACATATATCACTCTTTGAATCTGGCGTCAAAAGTGGAAGTTGGGGATATCCTGGGACGATATCTCTAACCTTGGTCTTTGGAAGACGACTGGATAGTCCAAGATACTGCTTCTGATCAAGAAGCGTTAGGGAAAGTCTTACGACCGAATCAGGCAGGTCGAAAAGACTCCCCACAAATTAGATTTTAATCGAAGGTATGTGGTTGTCACTTCGATTCCAATAAAAGGACGTGAAATAGGATACATGTCCATTGGCAGCAGATGAAGGATAGTTTCCAGTGCAGCCGTGGGAGTGGGTCTGAGGGCGCTAGTGGCCCCAATGCATGCTAAGCGCTGTACTTTTGTCAGCTTGCTGAGATACATGGAGTCGCTTCCCACCCCACTATCGCGCCATAGGTTAAGATTGGTCTTATTATAGCTGTGTACATCCAATGTACTAATTTTTGTTGGAGACCCCACCTGTTTCCGAACATCTTCCTGCATGCGTAAGATGGTATGGTATATGAGGTTGGTGATGCCATCATCCTTCTTCACTTAGACGTTAGTGCTCGTCCGTTGTGCTCCCCGTTTGAGTGTGATAACTTGTGAAACCTGAAACCATTTAGTAGAGTTTATAAAACTTACTATGTTACATAGCTTCCCCTTTTCGATATCACCAAGGTAATCGAGGAAATAAGCCCCGAGGTTCCGTTTTCCCATTCCCGATAGGGTCGGACACTCGGATAGGACGTGGAAGAATGACACTTCCACTTCTGGGTCACCGCATCTACGACAGAGATCATTTGCCTCAGCACCTAGTCGTTTAGCGTGTCGCAGTGCCCTGCGAGCACTCCGATTAGTGTGCTAGCATCTTTCCTGCTCAGGTTCAGGACACACTTCCTTTTCCCGTGATCATATTCAGGCCAAAGAGTTCTTGATATTGAGCATGATGTTGGTTTGATCATCTATTGCCTGCCCTCTCTCTGCAAGCTCGATAGACTGTTTTATGGATCCGATGGGAATAGCAACGTGCTGGTCTTCCACTAGTAAGCTTAGGCTGAATCTTGTTCGAGAGAGTTCATCAGCTAGCTCGTTCCCCTAGATTCTACAGTAGCCTGGCACCCAGCAGAGGGTTGGGTAATAGTGTGCCGTGTGCCGATGCGTACGCTTTTTTAACGCATTCGTCCAGATTTAGTTTCCAACTGAGTTTCTTGTCCAGAATAACCTCGAGGTATTTAGCGCTGTCATAAAAGATGAAGCCCGTCGATTCCCATCTTTGGTAAAGCAAAATTTGGAATTTCATATCTCCTCGTAAAGAGGACCAGCACAGTTTTAGAGCGATTAACCCCTAAACCGCGCTGTTATTGACCTATTGTCGTAATTTGTTGAGTGATCTTTTCATCAAATTACTAATTGTTGGTAAGTGTTCCCCTGAGACAAGGATGACCGCGTAGTCGGCGTATGCGCTTGCCTTGATACCGAGGTTCTCAAGTTCAACAAGGATTTTATTGCCCACAACTAGCCAAAGTAAGGCTGATAGCACACCTCCTTGCGGGGTGCCTCTGGAGACTGACTTTGTAATAAGACACTGTCCCAGTTCGGATTCAATGATCCTGTTGTGTAGCATTAGGTTAGCCAATTAGTAGCCAATTGTAAATCTCGGCTTCCACTTCCATCGATAGCAGTAAGCTTTTGATAGTCGTAAGTCGAACGTTATTAAAGGCACCCTCTATGTCAGTGTGTATTCCTTATATGAGAGTGATTTTTCAATTGTTGACACTACCTCAAGCAAGGCCGTATATCCACCGCCCTTTGTATAGGCATGTTGTGATTTAATTGTAACCATTTTGAGAGGTACCGCGAATGAATTTCAATAAATAAGATCCAACCCGATATACCCCCATGAGAGTTCTTCATCTGTACACCCATGGGGGTTTCTTAACTTAACTTCTTAATGACAAAAGCAAATAAATTGTTAATTTTAAATAAAATATATTTTTATTAATTTTTAACGCCAGTGCTGGCGCCGCTAACACTCATGGATACATCGCTAACACCAATGGGGTCGAAGTTTACACCCATGGGTGTTTCACGAAACACCCAAGGTTTTTTATCGAAGCATCCATAAAAATGGCTGGAAGGAAACACCCATGGGATTTGTTCGACCAGGGATGTAGGTCGGTGTTAAAATATGTAGGTAAAGAAATAGAAATTTTTTTTAGATACGATTGAAGATAGACTTTTCTTTTCTGTTCTCAAATACAGAGGGAAAGTCAAACGTTTCCCCAGTCTCAAGCAAATAACGTCGCTACAGCCAGGAATTATGAATGTAATTTCTTTGGAACATACTTGAAGAAGAGGTAGGGGATGCTAATTGTAGGGTGTTAAAAAAATTGCATTTGCACCAACTCGTATTGATCTCCCCTAATTATCTATGTGTGGTCTTAAAAAAGTAAGTCTTACGGTGGTTTTGCTGGTATGTTCAGATTTGGGGTGAGCGGCGAGTTAAAGGGTGTGAAAAAGGGTAAAATTCATCCAAGTACTCTACTCTCCCCCCTCTAATTTTTAACTCAAAATATTTCTGCGTGAGCTTTAAAAGGGCATTCTAACGGTTATTTAACTGGTACATATTGTAAAGAGAGCCACAATAAAGGTATGAAAAATGAAAAAAATTATGTCCAATTTTGGAAATTTGACCAAGTTTGTAATGATTTCATTGTCTCGCCCTTTCCCTTCCCCTGGGGATTTTGATAACACAGCCTACGAAAGTATGTACTCTGCTGCGCAAAAGCGTGGTATTGATCCAAAAACCTGCAGTTGGTAAAATAGCTTCGACACTAGCCGACTCAAAAGTCATAGTCACATCTGCGAAAAACTGTCCACAGGGTGGGGTACTATCACCCATTCTCTGGTGCTTAGTAGTGGATGACCTTCTTTAAGACTTAACAAAATTCGGAGTCACGGTACAGGGTTACGATGACGACTTTGCCATCCTTGTTAGACTTAAATTTGCAGAGACGGTGCCAGAGCTAGTTCAGAATACCCTAAGCCAGGTAGCAACCTGGTTTACTAAAGCAGGATTAGGTATCAATCCAAAGAAAAGTACAATTGCTGCATTCACCAAAAGGAGGTTTAAGGACAAGCTATCTAAGCCTACTCTTTTTGGAGAATCCATAGAGTATAAAGAAAATAAAGAGTTTTTGTTGGAAATCTCATTTGCACAAAGTTCTTGAAAGGGCCAGAATTTCTTTCTAGTCCTGCGGGAGCCTTCTCGGCAAGAACTGGGGACTGAGTCTAAAACTAACCTACTGGATGTATACCGTCGTTGCTAGGCTCATTATAACTTACACGGCATCTGTCTGGTGGAAGAAAACAAAGCAAAAAATTTCTCAGCTTAAGCTGACTAAATTGCAACGACTGATATGCCTGGGTATCATTGGGGCGATGTGCACCACTCTCACAGCTGCCTTAGAGGTGCTTACAGCTTGCCCAACACTTTCCGCGGAACTCAACAAGGATCCCATACTAGCGATACCTCTTTCTGATTCAATGGTACTGAAATTTAATTTAACAAAGCCATTCAAAGTAGTCCTACCTGTGAGGGTTGGGCCACAAACAAACCCACTCCAAACCGGGATCCATAATCTGGTACACAGATAGATCTTAAACAGATCAAGGTGTAGGAGCAGGAGTTTATGGAGTTTGCCCAAATGTCAAATTCTACTGTAGCGAGCACATAACATCCACTGTTTTTAAGGTGGTGACTCACTAGAGCACTAGAGAAAATATCAGACAGGACTACAAAAACCAACAAATATATTTTCTCTTGGACAAAAAGGCAGTAAAAATGGCCCTGCAGTCAGTTCAAATCTACTCCGAACTTATTCGGAATTACCTCCAATGCCTGATTAAACTTGGAAACAAGAACAGAGTTAATCTCATTTGGATTCTGGGCCACAGCGGCTTTCGAAGGTAACGAAATGGCCGACTTAATGGCTAGGAAAGGTTCAGAAGCTGACTTCATGGGACCATATCAATTCTGTGGGATACCATTAAGCACAGCCAGAATGAACATCCGAATGTGGCAAAAATCGCAAAGTGCCATTCACAGGGACTTGAAACCGGGCAACAGACACTTTGCTTTTTATGCCGAAGTATTCGGAGGCAAGGACATCTGATTATCTGAAATTTAGCAGACATCAGACCCGAACCTTAGTCGGAGCTCTGACTGGACATTGTTACATGAGGAAGCATCTGAATGGGATTGGTCTCTCCAAGACAAAAATTTGCAAAATTTTCGATAACGAAGACAAAACACCAGAACACATCCTCTGTGAATGTGAAGGACTTACTCACAAAAGACTTCGTGACTTCGGTCAGGGTTTCATGGAACCATCGAAATTTCTGACAATTCCTCTTCCTAAAATATTAAGCTTCATTGAAAGCGCAGGGATTGAAGAGCAATCATAGATAATCCAGGGGGACGTCACAATAGGCCCAACTGAGGCTTCAGTGGCAGAGGTTAACCATACCAACCCCATTTCCTAATCTAATCCCCATCCCCTCCCTATTAAAATTTTGATTCAAAATTGTGTAGGTTTGAATAGGGCAGTTTTGCTGTGACTTGGTTGATATAAAGCTTGTGATCGGAGAGATCGAAGGGATATGGAAAATTAAATAAGTTCCACAATGTCAGAATATATAATCGTGCGCTTAAAGAAGCAATCTTACGATAATTTCATTGGTCCATACTTGGGATGGATGAAAAAAAAAGGCAGAGGTGAACGGAAGGTTGTAAGAAATGAAAAAAGGCAGATTTTAAATAGCAAAATAATTTTTTTCACATTTGAGATTAACAGCCAAAAAATCAATTAAGAAGTAACGAAGGCAGAAAGTTCTAGGCACGTGCACCATAAGGTAATTCGATTTTCGATTACATTCACATTTACTCCGCTAAAATAGACAAACTGAAATCGATTTGTTCCAAATTTAAGCGGGTTATGGGATACCTAGTCTGGATTGGTATGACGAACGTTTGCTTTGAATTTAAACACTCATTTATTGGGTTACGCTGCGAAGTGTATCCTTGATCGATTTCTCAATCCGTACTATTGATTAAATGTTTTTTTTTTAATTTAGGTGATCGAAAATCGTTTAAAGATCCAGGTTTTATGGTTTCTTCAAAATTCTAGGACGATATCCTTAAATTTTTTACTACGGAGGGTACCGCGGTGGACTAGTAGTGAGCAGCAGGCTAGTCTACCAATTTAAGAGGTCGAGGGTTCAAATCCTATCGCTATAGTCTAAAATCAGTGGTAGTGTACAAGGTCTTGAAAACATTGTTTCTGCAATGTCGTGGGTTCAATTCCCACTCAACGAATAAATTATTTATAAGAATTTTTCAGTCGCTATTGGCTCCGAAATATTAATATAAATAGTGAACAGTGCGGAATGTTTAATAGGGTCACTACTAAAGGATTTAACGCTGAGCATACATTCTTATCAGATCCATAATCACCATCAGAGCTACTAGCCAGTAGTTAATTTGTTTTAGGCAACATTGCTGTTCTCGTAGATCATATCACAACCCAACAGTACTAAATAAATTATTAGCACCTACTAGTACACTGTCATACCCGGTTCGATTTCTGACCTCCCATCCCTAAGCTGACTGGACGTAGTGTACAAAAGGCTAACCTCCTAAGTCCAGTTCGGTATCCTTAAAAAAAAAATTGTTAGCGTTGATAGTAAGGACCCACTATGACTGGGATCTTTTCTAGAAAGCCTCATTTTATTCTATGATTGATTTAGGGATTCGTGTTGCCAGATCGTGTATGCAAAATTATGTTTAGATTGATAAAGACTTCTAATAAATTTCGCTAAATAGGTTGCTCTTTGTAGTCAAAATATCGCGTCTTTTTTTGTCTCAAACGAAACTTCCACTTGATGTCGAACATTTTACACATTTCTACTTCTAAGTAAAGTAATGAAGCGAATCTTCCGAATTATGGAAAATATCATAAAAACAAAATTAATTTAAAGAATGGGGACTATGAAAACTCAGAGTAAAAGCAACTGAGGTTACCGTTCACTCAAAGGAAAATACACGAAAAACCAGATTTTCCTTGTGAAAAGTTTCCAGTATCACATTGTCGAACTTGAGATAAAGAGCCGCAGCTTATTACGAAACTCGTCGTCGGCGACTGGAAAGTTTTTTTCCTTGTGCTACTTTTCAGTTCGGTAGAAATCGGGAAGGAAATATTTACAGGATTTTTCGGAAAATTCTAATTAAACGGAAAATATGAGCACAGGATTGAAGAGAGTTATTATGCAAATTATAAATGAATGTATGTACTCGTACCTTTGCATACGTTACGCTTTGAACGTACAGCCGTTACTTGGCGAAGAATTTTCTTCGATGCGATATGAAAATGAATTTTCAAATAATTTCCGAAGTTATGAAAGCATACGGATAATCTAATTATTGCGAAATCTCGCGAGAGTCATACAATTAATTGTTTCGTAATTAGATGAGTGTGTGTTGGGACGTATTTATTCGGTAATTAATCGTTGAATTTGGAATATTAGATTATTCTATATTTAGTGCAATTCCACGGGAGATTGTAGTGGAGAAGGTGAGTGAATGCAAATATTATGTCAAGGTGGGATTATACTACAAAATTGTCCACAAATATCCTGTCTGGGCGTTACGTTATTATTATTTTGGGTCCATGGTGTCCGTTAATTACGAAAAGGCTTACTTTCGATCTAACCCAAGTGGCGTATTGCTAACCCCATCAGGACTTTTATCCTATCGGTGAATAGACACTCAAGACCCAGTCAATATGTACGTGTGCTGCGACCATTTAGGCGTATTGAATTTAATTGATGCAAGAAAGTTTGTTCGTAGTCTATTCCGTTTTGCATAGCGAGCGACCGCCTGGATTAACCTCTAACCATTTTTAGCAACTGGTTAGGGCAGCAAGGAATAGCGAGAGGTAATGTACCCACAATTTGTGTAGTACACGCTCGGAAAGTAAGTATGTATGCTGGACTCATTGGGAAAGGTACTGGGGAGCATTATCAGTAACCGACTGCAGGAGTCAATCGAAAGACCGGGAGGCCTATCTGAGCAACAATTTGGATTTCGGCGAGTGAGATCCACCATCCATGCTGTTATGAGAATTGCGCGTGATGCGACATCCGGTGAAAGATGGAAAAACGGCGACAAAAAGTACTGCGCAGTGGTAACACTTGACGTCAAGAATGCCTTCAACTCAGCGAGCTGGTTGCGAAGCAAGCAGTAAATAGTTTCAACGTACC
Organism: Beris morrisii; assembly: GCA_951812415.1. NCBI lineage: Eukaryota > Metazoa > Arthropoda > Insecta > Diptera > Stratiomyidae > Beris > Beris morrisii. The sequence goes on along the minus strand of OX638313.1, from coordinate 33,080,869 downwards.
GGGATATCTACAGCGAATTGTTGCTAACTACTTGGAAGAAAGAGTACTTCTGTATGACACCGAGGACGGCGTTAAGCGCTACGTCATTTCACGAGGAGTCCCACAGGGCTCAGTCCTTGGACCCACATTATGGAACATCATGTATAATGACGTTTTTTGCATCTAGCTCCCAACGGACACCACATTGGCTGGTTATGCGGATGATATCATGATATGTAGCGAAACATATCTTCGATATGTGCAGTGATGCGATCGATAGAATTATGCAGTGGTTAAGTAGTGCGGACCTAGAGTTGGCTTCGCATAAAACGGAGGTGGTTCTTCTAAGCTCTCGAAAAGTGGGCGAAGTTTTGATATTCAGAGCCGGAGAGCACGAGATCATCTCGCAGCCAAATCTGCGATGCCTTGGGATGTTAATCGACACTCGGATGTCCTTCAAGGACCATCTTCTGCCGATCAGCGAAAAAGCTTCACTCCCACGAATCATGTCAAACATTGGAGGACCACGCTCCAGCAGGCGGAAACTATTAGCAACGTTCACGAGTTCCATAATGCTATACGCTGCACGCATCTGGGCAGATGCAACGAAGAAGAAATCGTATATAGCCGGAATTCGATCAATCTATCGTCTTAGCGCAGTAAGGATTGCTAGTGCTTTTCGAACAGTGTCCGGTGAAGCAATCGGAGTAATATCGGCAATGTTACCAATTGACATACAAGCGTGTGAACTTCAGCGACTCTACGTAGCAGCAGATGAAGCACCGAAAGTGGACGAGCGACGGCGCAGATCCAGGAATGGCAAGGACGCTGGGAAAGTGGGAACAAAGGGAGATGGACATTTACATTGATTCTAAACATCGACAGCTGGATAAGCCACAAACACGGGGAAGTGGACTTCTATGTGACTCAGCTGCTCAGCGGACACGGTTTTTTTAAGCAGTATCTTCACCGCTTCAAGCATGAGGAAGACCCGTTCTATCACAACTGCACCCACGAGATTGAGGACGCGAGCCATATTCTACTGCACTGCCCGCGCTTCGACCTCGATCGAACCGAGGTTGCGGAGGCCTTTGGAGAAGCTCTGACCGCAGAAAACTTCGTAAGACACATTTGTGTCCAGACTGCAGCAGCACGGATTATGGCGACACTTCGCCGCTTTGAGCGAATAAGAAGCATGCAACGCAACGCACCACATGAGACGACTGACTAGACTAGACAGGCAATAACTGACGGTTATAGCAATATTGCTATGACGGTCCCCCCAAGCAAAAAAAAACGCTTGGAAAGTACTGAAAAATATGTGTTGAAGGCCATTGACGAATCTGAAATTTACTTTACTTTAGTTTAATTTTTCAATATGTATTTTCATAGTCGGGAATAATGATAAGGAGGCTGCCATATAAGAGTTCTTGAAAAATTTCTAAATTTTGGTCCAACACATTGTTTGGCTACGAAGTCGAAATTTTTCACTTAATAGTTCAGCGATAAGCATTAGCTCAAGTTTGTAAGGCAAAAAATCAACAACCTTCGGGACACCCTTCATATTCAAAAATTCTTATAATATACACTTATTGATTGATTACGAGTGATCCTGTAAAGCCCGAAAATTTATGTTTTGTCCACTTCATTATTTTGCTTCTTTCCTAAAACCTATGGCATTACATGTGTCCTGACACCATCCATGGTATTTCATGTTTCCTAACACCCATGGTATTACACCCATATTTATGGGTGTTTCAAGAAACACTCATGGTTGTGGTAAGAACACCCATGGTTGTTGTAAGAACACCCATGGTTGTTGTAAGAACACCCATGGTTGTTGTAAGAACACCCATGGTTGTTGTAAGAACACCCATGGTTGTTGTAAGAACACCATTGGGTGTTGCGTGAAACCATGTACGTTAGCGGCGCACTCATGGGTGTTAGAAATTAATAATGATATATTTTATTTAAAATCAACAATTTGTTTTTGTCATTAAGTGAAATAAATTTTGTTACTTGGTATTTGTGGAAAGAACCCCTTTGGGTGTACAGTGTACCGTACACCCATGTTAATTGAAGAACTCCAATGGGTGTACACGGTAGTTGTGATGTGGGGCGTGGGCTGCACGTCTGGTAAAAACTTCACACGTTGGAAAAACAAAGTAGTCGATTGTTTGATTTTAATTTATAAATAAAATCAAAGAACCGGTCAAATAAAATAAGAAAATTATTTTCCAGTGAAAATTCAGTCGAGCGAAAAAATTGGGTTTTAACAAAACAGCGAATAATAAATTTAACAACCTATAATAATAATAAATAATAATATTTAAAATTTAGTTTTACCTAAACAATGAATAATAGAATTGGTATAATTTGACTTGGTGTTTTGACACTGAAAATGAAAAACCAAATTTTTCATCGACGAAAGGTGAATTTCCAACCATTTTGCGATGATAAAAACTTGTCGGTCGACCTTAAATAAAAAGATATAGTTATTTAAAAATTTCGAATTCAGTTACCTTTTTGATGTCAGCTTGAGTTCACAATGACATTTCGCGGCGAAAATGGCGGCTCGAACTGTACTGGGTTAGTAAAATCAAAAATTTTAAATCGGTTTTTTTTTATAGTTTTACGTCCAGAATGTCAAATATTTTGGTTGACCACATACTTAAACATATCAAACTTTAGTTTATAAAGTAATTAAAAAATAGGGAAAATCTCTTACAACACTTTTTCGCTTGTGCGTGATAAAGCATTACTTTTCCCGCCATTTAATTTTTTGCTTCAGCAATTCTGATATGGAACAAATAAAAAGTTCCAATATGGCAATGCTGGTGCCATGCGAAATGTCATTGTGAATTCCAGCTGACATCAAAAAGGTAAGTGAATTCGAAATTGTTTAATAACTATATCTTTTTACTTAAGGTCGACCGACAAGTTTTTATCATCGCGAAATGGTTGGAAATTCACCTTTCGTCGATGAAAAATTTGGTTTTTCATTTTCAGTGTCAAATCACCAAGTCAAATTTTTCCATAAAATTTAACAAAATATGATATTAATTAATTATTTTAATTTTCAAATAATTGTGATATTTTTACTACGAAAACTTTTTAATAAACTGTGAATATATGTATTAATAAAGTTTAAAATAAAAATTGTTTTCAATTTTATAATAATCAGGAATAATTATTACAACATAACAGAGAAATATCAATCAGATTTCTTTAGAAACTACCAAGGGTGTAAACCTTTTTAGCACATCCATATGATTTGTTGGATCAGGTTTACATGCGACTGAAACCAATAGTGCGTTTAGTTATAAAGCCCATGTTTGATAAATAATTGTTTGTTATAGGGGAGAGTGCTGTACCTTGGAACGAAAATCACTTTTTATTTTTTTATGCAAAATGTACTACATGTAACGCGATGAAAATTTGAGGGGATAACAATGACCCACTTACATATAATACATTTTTTTTTCAGCGAACAAAATATCATTCCCAATTTGAAAGAAAAAAAATTTAAATTTCAAAAAAATTTGTTCCAAGGTACAACGTTTCGTTGTACCTTGGAACAGCACTAGTTGTACCTTGGAACGCTTGCAAATTAGGTAAAAATAAAGAAAATACTAACTTGGGAAATGCTAAAAGAGATATTTATTAAACATAATTAAAAAAATTCATCATAAAATGGTAAAATAATATAAAATATGTTAAAATGGATAACTATGTAGTACATAAGTAATTTATTTAACATTGAATTTATGGAATGGAAAATTAAAACACATTTTTAGCATCGATGGGAGCTTTACATATCCCATTCTTACTGCGAGGTATTTTCTGCAAAAAAAACGCTTTTGTCAGTCAAAACACGTTAGTTTTGTATCAGGATTGCTATCTTATGCCATTCCAAGGTACAACATAGTCCATTAATTGAATAAAAGATATTTTTTTAAACCTCCTAATTATCTTACAATCAGATGTTATAGAAAAGAGATAATACACACCTTATTGATAATAATCCTGCATAAAACGATTGTATACCACTACAACACAATAGTTTAATTATTAAACAAACTTAGTTAAAAAAATTACTCACACTAACCTCAAAACAAAAACATACTGCAGTCACGATCGGCTGCAAGCCAATCGTATAATACTCTAGATGAATACTGAACTCCGATTTATATTGTAGTTGGGGATAAAGTAGAATTACGTGTGTGCATGTGTATGTCCTTTATTAAGGACTGCCATTAGATTGCTACTCAAACCTAAAAGACAATATTCAGTGTTTAATTTCTTATCTTGAACTGGTTAAGTCATCGAAAAAAATTTCCTTTTTGAAGGACTTTCACATGGGAGGTGCAGGAAGGACTCACTCGATTTCTTACATATTTATCCTTTTCCTTGGAACCATTCAAAAATGAACGTGCACAAAATTTCAAATTCGTAGCTTGAAGCGTTCAAAAGTTATCGAAAAATATTGTTGAACACGTGTCTTAAGGACATTTTGTATGGCAGCTACCAGAAGGAGTAAACGGATTTCGCTGATTAGTAAACTCGAACTTTGTTTTTACTCAAAACTAATTTGTACAAAATTTCCAATTCATAGCTAAAAGATTACTTGAGTTATAGTAAGTTCCGTAAATGAAGTGAAGACGTTTTGACAGGATATTTGTATGGCAGCTACACGAAGGACTAATAGGATTTTCTTCATAATCATACATTTAGCTCCAACTATTAGAAAAATACTACGTACAAAATTTCAAAGACGTACCTTAAACCCTTCTGAAGTTATCGGCCAATATTCTTGAACACGTATTTTAAGGATATTTTGTATGGCAGCTACCAGAAGGAGTAAAAGGATTTCGCTGACTAGTAAACTCGAACTTCATTTTTACTCAAAACTAATTTGTACAAAATTCCGATTTCGTAGCTAAAAGATTACTTGAGTTATAGTGAGTTTCGTAAATTAAGTGAAGACATTTTGGCAGGATATTTGTATGGCAGCTACACGAAGGACTAACAGGATTTTCTTCATAATCATACATTTAGCTCCAACTATTAAAAAAGTAACACATACAAAATTTCAAAGTCGTAGCTTTAGGCGTTCCGAAGTTATTGGTCAATATTCTTGAACACGTGTTTTAAGGACATTTTGTATGGCAGCTACCCGAAGGAGTAAGACGATTTTGCCCGTTAACGAACTTAGCCTTACAAATTCAACGAAACAGCCAGATTCAAAATTTCAAGATCCTAGGTGAAGGCGTTCTTGAGTTATCGTGCTAACGGACAGACGGACGGACGGACGGACGGACGGACGGACGGACGGACGGACGTCAAGCGGATTTGAGGTTTTTGGGCACAAATAAACAAAAAATAATATATAACTTTTTTTCGTCCGAGGCTTGGTTCTATGCGTTACAAACTTTTGGGCTGGATTAAACTTATAATACTCTATATGATTTCATCTAGAGTATAAATATCAACAAAAACGCAAAATAACCGACAAAGTAAAGTGATAACAAGACAGGTTGTCTTGATATCAGCTGTTGTAAATGTAGTTCTTGATTCACACACCAGAATGCTCTTTTTAAACACAAAATTAACAACGTTCCAAGGTACAACCATTCCAAGGTACAGCACCTTCCCCTATTAATAAGCTAAGTTCTTACTGTCCTTCAGTAGATTCCCGTACAAAAATATCTGGTTTCTGTTAATACAAAAAGAAATGCATAAATTTATGAATTTAAAATTGAACACACTATAAGATTATGAAAGTACGGAAACGAGAAAAGATACTTCTTCGCGATGCTGCCACACCAATGTTCTTAAAAAATTGGTGCTTTGATCCTCCCAAACTTGCAACCGAAAAATTGTTGTCTCCGATGAGGTGCTGGAAATGAGTTTGTCAAGAATCAAGCCATATACGTTTTGGTACTTATTGGAGGGTGGCTCAAGTCTTGACAGGATAGTGTTTAGGACATCATTTGATATTAATACGAATCTGGTTTGCGGCGAACTATGAAGAGTGGGAGTGATGAAAATTTCTCTTTATTTAAATTTTCAGCAACTACATACTATCGTATACTCTATCCCGTTCTAAGTACCGTGAAATCCAGCAGGTTTCGCTACTTAAATCATGCAAAAGTGAATACATACGAGTTTATAGTTTTTTGGTATAACTTTAAATTTTTCTTGAAACTTCAATAAGAATTCTGGGAATATAGAATGCGTAAAGTGATCCATTAAAGCTCTTTTCTTAAACATATTCAAGTATCCTTAAAAGTTGGGCTTGTTCACTTTGCACAGCTTCATACCTTTACTTAGTAGAAAACGTTTGTTGATAACAAAAGAGTGCTTTTCATAAAATTTCACTTACCTAGAAGAAAATTTACATCCGAGGTTTGTGACTTTAATGGTTTTAAGGAGTAACAACTGGATGAGTGTTTAATTTAAATGTAGAACGATAAATAAAAATTTGAAAAAAAAGAAAATTGTTTATAATTACAATTATTTTATCAAATACGAAGGACTTCTCAAGAGTCAAGCAAAGTTTCTGGTGCTGTAAACTCAAAGAAACTAATAATAATAATAATATTTATGAGTGATAGCCACTCTCATAATGCCGCTCCAGTTTTCTAGTGCTATTTCAATATATACTTTCCGATTTTGAGTCCACTAACCACTTTAGCCTACAAAGCTATGTAGAAATTCCTCATACATCACACAAAATCAGCGGTAGGAAGACTCAAACTTCTTTTCGAACTCAGAGAAGAGCGTCGTAGACTCATTTTTTTCGGCAAATGCATTCATTAGTTTCTATCGGTGAATATGTGAATATAATCTTACACATCTTCCACTTTTTATTCTGTCGAGTTTCACAAACAGCCGAAGATGTACATATCCACCAACAATTTTTTTAATCGCTTAACCGGTTGGTTTATAAATGAGACTAATTTGTTACTTGGTTAACGTAATTTAGTATTTTCTTTGCTCATTCCTTTCGATAAAACTAAAAGTACTGACAGTGAAATTGAAGGAAAGACGACATGTGGATTTTGCGGTAATTCTTATGGTCAGTATTTAACACGTAATTGTTTTCCGTACAATTTTAGTGAATAAAACAAAAGCTTGGAAACGATAATTTATTTTTAAGCGTAGAAAAATTTAAAATCTAAATAAATAACAACAATAACAATTCTTGGAGCCCATTGTACCTGTGCACAGTACACTATTCACCACGTATCAATCGATTTTGTAGAAAATTCAATGTTCGCTAGAAAGGCAGGACCTCTTTCGTCAGCGAATTAAATTCTGGTTATGAAAATAACGACATGCTAACTTACGTTATTTCGGGCGACTGTCAACAAAATCTTACGCTTTAAACTTATAAAAATTTATAAATTTATAATTTAATTATAAATACGCACTTCTCTTTTGACTATTTGATTGCACGAGTCACGACCAATAGCAATAAGGTTAACATGATAGCAATGATTTAATTATATGTAAATAGACATAAAATTTATTGGCACATCTGTTTGGTTGTAAATACGACTATAAAGATTTTTTTAACGACTTTCGAGATATTTGAGAAACTGTTTGGTTGCAAATATGACAAAAAAATTGTTTTGAAAAACTTCGTGGTTATGAACATGACTCAAAAGTTATTTCACAAATTTTCTGGTAATATCCATGACTTAGGAGTTATTTATTCGCCTGTTTGGTTGTATTTACATACGAGGAAGTTATTCAGATTATAGAATGAATGCTAAAAACAAAGTTTTAAAAAACTTTATGATAAATATTTTATTTTTATTATAAAATAAAGTTATGTTGCAACTAACTTTCGTAAAGAATCGTTAAATGAAAAACAAATTCATTACCAGTTAACTTAAAGATTGTTTTAAAAAGCAACTACCAACTTTTTTGACAAGTCCGCTGGTCGAGACAGGCCCGGTGCAGAGTAATTCCGACATTGGGACGACCCTAAAATCATTCCCAAAATTGATCGACATGACGTCGTTGCGTTAGCGGCACGACGTCTCGAATCCGACCAAACGTTATTATCTTAACGTCGGCGAGACGTCGTGGCGACTGATCAGTGTTACTAGTGACTCTTCTTTTCTTTCTTTAATTTCTATCGTGTAGTCTTGACATTACTATACTACTATATACTGTACTATATATTTCGAATTTCGATAGGACCGTTCCTGTATTTATCAATCTCTTTATGATTAAAATAAAACCGAATGAAATTAAAAAAAAAACAACGCAATAAAAATTCTTAGGATAAGGAACTCATTTGGTTAGTAATTAAAACACCAACCGTTTTCTTAGCAGCTCTTTTCACCAACAACTTTTTCAGTAAATCTTTATTAAATTTCATTATTTTAATATTATATTAATATTGTTTTACATTTTGTCTTTTCCCAATATTTAGGAGCAAATTTTGTTTTTTCAGTAAATATTATATTTTTTATCTTTAGTAAATTATTAACTTCTATACATGTTGACAACGACGCCTGTGTATACAATTACAAATATTACAGATTATATTTTTATTTAATATTAATTTTAAAATATTATCTTTTTTTTTTTGATATTATAAATAAATTTTAATTTGTTGTACGTATGTTTGTGTATATTGGTAAATTTGGTACGCAACTTTGTAACTTTTATTCATCTATTTACGGTTTTATTTTTGTTCAAAACTTTCATAAGATAGTTGAAATATTTTGATATTTTATTTTGGTCTTTAATATTGGTCACAAAAAACACGCAAAACATTTAGTTTTTGTCTAGAAGCCTGGGATTTAGTTCATTTTACAGATTTTATTTTATATTTAGACGTTTAAAATTTTTCTAAACATTTATATTTTTGCACAGCACGTTTCTACTGAAAAGATATTTTTTTTTTGATTTTCTATGGAATATTTTAATGTAGTTTCAAACTGTTGTTGAAAGGAAAAAATAATAGCAAGCAATATAATATTGAATCGATTATTTTGTAGTTAAGTTATTTTGTTTATATGTTTCATACTTGACCCCGTACCAGCCTGTGTTAAAAGAACAGATTTTAACGTATATATTTATTTAATAATAATTACATATGTATGACGTAATTTTAAAACTACATGTAGTACACGATATTGTCTTTAAAATATTACTTTGTATTTTAAAGACTAAATAAAACCGTTTATTTTATAATGATTTTTATTTCTTTGTTTTAATTTTTATGCTCATTTTTATTTCGTTTTTTTTTGGTTATTGTCTAATTCACACACAATAACTATCAGTTTCGATTGAATCCGATTTTTTTTAGTGACATAGTTGTTATTTTCTTTAATGTTAAATAGGTTTAATTTAAAAAGAGGCTATTACGATAGAGTTAGATAAATTATAAGAAAATATTCGTATAGAGCGAATTTTTTCGATGCAGAACTATGTATGTAAAATGTAACTTAGAAAGAAAATTTAAGAAGTCTAGATCATTTTTTAAATCCATGAAAATTGAATACATTTTTAAAGTTTTTTCAGTGTAACCGTCAGAAAAGCTGAAACTATTTTTGATGAATTGGAAAAGTTTTAATTATATTCATTTAGAATTGTAGAATAGGGTGGTTTCAAACAACGAAATTTCGAAGTGTCCCTCATTTTCCAGGAAATCCTTTCTTTAATGTTTTCTGAGCTATGATACATTATCGCGATATATTGTTTTCCAATTTTGTTACCGCTGTTAATTTTAACTCAATGAGTGATGAATGTTGATACTTTAACGCCCAATGTGGGGTTCTGCTAAACTCATCCTTCTATATCTCTTGTATGTCAAGATACCAATTTTAGGGATGCACTCAACTTACTGACTTGGACACAGGGATCGCGCTGCTGCTATAAAACTGTAAAGAATATCGGCAGAACCCTCTAATATTAGAGATCGGTTTAAATGTTACATAATTGATATTATGAGAAGATTTTTACTAACAGGACACATGATTAATAAACAATTACATGAAAGACTCATGAAAGTCATCAAAAATTTAGGCGCCCAACGTGGGGTCTTCATATCATTGATAATGTTGGAGTATAATTTGTGTATGTTACAGTGCTATGTCCCCATAGTAAATATTAAGTTTGTACTAAGAATGGTTAAACTATCAGATTTTTAATATCCCCGCGAAGCTATCTTTAGCTATTCAGCGCCCAATGTGGGGTTGTATTACAACGGAGCACAATATTGAATTCAAGTGCTTCACGAGATAGAAATTCGAAATAAAAGTGATATTTCCGTACTCCTTATTCTCATTGGACTGAAACCAAGTAATCGATGGTTTCAAGTTAGCATTGATTCAATAAAAATATTATTAAACCCCCATCGAAAGTCTCACTCGAAGTGAAGAATTACTGCCATGATCAACGTGAAATGTTATTTATGGAGAAGTACTGTTTCTGCTTTATGTTTTCATAAATCCATGGGCCAATGTTAGTCTCAGACGCCATCCTGTTGGTTCCATCCAGAAGCCAACCTTGAAGATGGTTACTTAGGATAGCTGTTTTTACCTTTCTCTATGCTTATGAAGAACCTTCTGATAAAGCAAAGTCCAGGCCTTGAGTAGGTGGTAGATGTCGGGATAACAGATTCTGGCTCTAATGAAGCGACCTTCTTTTAAGTGTAGTGTATATTTCCTCCCGATGGATGTTCCCCGTAATTGGGACATCGGTAGTGGATACAGTGAACTTTTTTGAAGATATGTTTGTTAAAGCCTACTTACCTTCGATTCTGTGCTATTTTTATTGAGTAAATGTTTTTGTTTTAGGCTGACCACTACCTCATAGTACAATCTGTTTATATAAAGGTTTGGGATTATTAAAGGCCTCATCACGAACTAGGCTCATAGACCTGGTCATATCCAAGATTAGCCAAATAGTTGAACTGCCTTGAAGAAGTGATAAGAAGGAGCTGATAAATTAGTGTAAGTGAGCCTTCTCGATGCCACCCAGTGGTATGATGGTATGGTATGGGGTGGTGATGCCATCATCTTCCTTCACGTAGACGTTATTGTTCGTCCATTGTGCTCCCCCCTTTGAGTATGATAACTCCTAGAATCTAAAACCATTTAATAGATTTTATAAAGTTTGGCTATGTTACATAGCTTTCCTTTATCGATATCACCGAGGTCATCGAGGAAATAGGCGCCGATGTTCCGTCTTCTCCCAATAGGGCCGGACACTCGCACAGGACGTGGAAGATTGACTCTTCCACTTCTGGGTCATCGCAGCTACGACATAGATCATTTGCCTCGGCTCCCAGTCGTCTAGCGTGTCTACCGATCAGGCAGTGCCCTGTGAGCACCCCGATTGGAGTGCTAGCATCCCTTCTTCTCAGGCTCAGGATATACTTGCTTTTCCCGTGATCATATTCAGGCCAAAGAGTTCTTGATATTGAGCATGTAATTAGGTTTGACCGTCTATTGCCTGCCACTGCAAGCATAGTGAGTCAATAGACTGTTTTATGGATCCGATGGGAATAGCAATGTGCTGGTCCTCCACTAGTGAGCTTAGGCTGGAGCCTGCTCGAGCGAGTTCATCAGCTTGCTCATTCCCCTGAATTCCACAGTGACCTGTCACCCAGCAGAGGGTAATTTTGTGGCGTGTGCCGATAGAGTTAAGAATACCACGACATTGACTAACTAACTAATGGTGTAATAGTAACTCACAATTATAACTCCTTCAATTTTATAGACATGCACCTCACTTATTTAGAATGATTATCCAAAAGACAGAACAGGACACCGCCTCGAGACGTCCCACCCGCGCTCAGCTTGCAGACATAGGAGTGTCTGCATTACTGAGCTGAAGCGTCTATTCCTAAGAACTTTTTCGAAACTTCTGTAACAGTCTAATTTGTTTTCCGGGAAGTTAGTGCCTTCAAAGGTTTTCTGAATTCCATTTATGCGATTTAATTTAACTGAAGTGAGCCAGTATTTTCCTTAGGTCCAAGATATTGGTCTTGTGGATATAGTACTTTAAAAAGTAGTCCCACCAACCGTGGATTTATCACACGTGGTGTAAGAAACAATTAATAGTAGTTTAGAATCTTACTGTCCTTTAGCACAGAAGCGATCTTAAAGTTGATGAAAAACAGAACAATAAATTTTAATTTTTTTTCCTCTTTAGTAGCTCCCGTATCCCCAACCTCCTTTATTTCGTTTTACGACAATTATTCAATTTTCACTTTAAAAATCATATTTAAGTTACATTTAACAAAATCATATCAGCTATACCCTGTACAATGCTAGTAGTTATTTTTCGTTTTACATTTATTAAATCCTTGTTTTTAAACCATCTCTCAAATTTTCTGTTATTTTTCAATGCAGTTTTTTTTATGTTTTTTTTTTTATATTTAGTGACTACGTAAATTTTATAATTAAATTAAAACTGAAAAATTGAAGTTAAAATTATACAATCTGATTGAGTCTGCAATTCTCAAAATTATTATGCAATTTATATTTTATAGATAGTTAATTAGTGAGTGCAATTTTTTTTCCAAATTTTTGTATAGATACACAATAGTATTAATAAATTTTAGATGTAACAAGTATTCTTTACAACATTTAAAACACGTAGAACAAAATTTGTTTTTTTTTATTAACAATTTACAAGAAAATAAATTCTCATAGTTTAAGTATTTTTCAATTTTATGCTCTGGACCAAGAATTTTTGTTATGCTCTTTTTACATACATTTATAATAAACAACATTTAAATATTTTGTTAGTAGTTATAATTATGATATTGCCATTTATACAGCTCTAATGAAATTTTGTATGTTTGTTGTTTCGAAGTTGTACAATTACTCACCTAAATTAATTTGTAGACAATTCTTAAGTCGATAATGTTATTTAAATTGCTCATTAAATTCGAATGGTTCATTAGTCCATCGAAATTTAATCAGAATTATTGTTACGAGACTTGCTTAAATTTAATGTAAGAAAAAGTCAGTTTTAAGAATTCAACATTGTTTTGAAATAAAATGATAGCAATGGAGGGTTTTACGTTTTTTTATGTGTAATATTTTCAAATCGACAAACAACGCATTGAAAAATTTGCAGCCATTCAAATTTTCGCGATTTTCACCCGAGTCGACGTTAATTTTTAAATAGAAATTGCAACAAAAGTCTGACTTGTTCTTACATTTAATATGTTACTAAATTTTTCATAGCAATTTTATTCAAATTTAGTTACATGCGTGTTACATGATTTTTTTTTTTTGAAAATTAAATTATTTACTTTTATATTAATGTCTTATTTAAAGTACAGTGTGTCTTCCCATTTAGTGTCAGATTTTTTTTTTAATATTAACATTTTATAGTAATTTTGCTAAAATATTTTTAGTTCATACGAGTTTTCAAAATTCCTTCCTTTCTTTTATACATTCTCTAAATTATTTACCCATTTCAATATTTTCCATAGGCTTTTTCGTACCGTTTCCGAATAATGCGGAGACGGTATTTAATTTTATTTATTTATTTTAGTATTTGCTTTCTTTTCTTATATTTAAATTGAATTTGTTTTCGAAAATAAGCGGTGTGTCGAGGAAATGAGTTTCTCTCTGACGTCCGCTTTTAAGCGCTCAAATGATTGCTTTTGGTATAAGATTTAGAAGGAGGTTTGCTTTTACTTTATTAAGGTGGTAGAATTACCTCTTATTGCTAAGCCGAGTTCACTTCCAATTTAAACAAGTTCTTTATTAGTATGCAAATGAACATCATTAGGAGAGTTTCAGCTAAGAGGTGTATGGTTTCCTGTCCAAATGTGATAGACTTAATTTAGCTTATTATAGGGTCCCATTATTTTCCCTTTCCCAGCTATTCCTTTCTTTTTTAGTAACATCCAATCCCAACTAACCCGTCGTATCCACTTCCTTCAAGGAATTGGATGATCGCCTATCAACATATTACCAAAATAGGAGACAAATATTGCGGAGAATAATCTGATCAAATGGAGGGTTAGATAGATAGATTGGTAAAAGGGGTTGGTCTGGTTAATGAAGCTTAGTATTTTGCGAAGAGGAATGGTCAGGAATTCCAATGATTCCATGAAACCCTGACCGAAGTGACGAAGTCTTTTGTGAGTAAGTCCTTCACATTCACAGAGGATGTGCTCTGGTGTTTCGTCTTCGTCATCGCAAATTCTGCAAGTTTTGGTCTCAGAGAGACCAATCCTATGGAGATGCTTCCTCATGTAATAATGTCCAGTCAGAGCTCCCACTAGGGTACGGGTCTGGTGTCCTTTACCTCCATTCCGACAGGACGATTTTCCGTAAATGAGACGATTGGGGAAGATTATCGTGACACGGATAACAAACTACTGGAGGTGCTAATTTTTCGATGCATCGAAAAAAACTTTCACATTTCATCCCACCCCGATAATTTCGACAAGTTTCGAGAAAATTCACATCAATGTTGTATTTTTACGCGTAGAATTTCATTGTCTACATTTTACCGTAGAAAATAGCGAAAACAAAAAATTCGATGTAAACAATGTCGACTCTGATGCCCAAGTAAACAAACTGCATAATGCGTTTTGGTTGGAGTAGACAATAGATTATTGTCGACGCGAAGAAAATTATATAGTTTACATCACATAGACCACATCGCACAACACTGATACACGTAAACTTGGCAATGACAAATTACAGTGGTCAATTATTGATCAAGGTAATCGAAAAGAGCCGAAAAGGCACTAAATCAGCAAGGACCTGAGAATAATCGCCTTGAAGATATGTACAGAAAAGACCAGGGTCATTCAACATTGCTTCGATGTTCATACGAGTTTTAATAGTAGGAGTGAAATTATTGCTAACAAGTTCACTTGGAAGTCTTCCATTATTGCACTGTCTTCAAGTTCTTAGAAAACTGTCTAAAATTAAACATAGGACTTTTTCTGAGACATAGGGCAATAATAGCACTCTTGTAAAACGTTCTTACTGTTTCTAGATTTTTTTGACGAGTCTGTATTCGATCCCTCAACCTAAGTTTCTTAACTTAAAAGATCCGGTGTTACAGTCCAATTGTGTCCTTCTTATTCCTTACTTAGTGCTGTAGCCAATATTCAAACAGGACCAAGAATATTGGACCACCGAATTTGATCACTCAACCCTGGTTCAAGCTTTAATCAATATACTTGTTAAAATTCAATCCAAAATTAAATGTAACCGCAACTCAGGCTTCGAATAATAGGAGAAGAACCTAGTGCTATTTAAATTCTAAAATTTTCATTTTTCTTATAAAAGTCGGTATTCCTCCAGTTTCACTCTTGGGACATTTAATGATTTCTTGTCCTAAAAAATTGAATCCTTGAACGTACCAATTTATAGTTTGTTATCGAGTATCTAACAACGAAAGCAGACGATGTCTTGGAAATAAGTGGTCAAAAAGTTGAAACCTTGCAAAATTAATAAACCTTTTATGCTCACTCTCATAATTAAAGAAATTTATTCGCTAATCGTCGTACTTCATAAAGCTGCTAATTTTACCACCAATAAGTTTACAACCATTCCGGTGCGGAATATTGTCCAAGAAATGACTGTAAAAATAATTCGCCAAAGTCTAGCAGCAAAACGCGTACAATTATAGCATTTAAGGGATGTCCTGGGTGGATTGTATTCCACCCTGCTATACTCTACAGTCGTAGATTGCCAAATTTGAATAATAAGTCAATTTTCAATACCACAGTAATACCAAAAGCAATCATTCAAACGATTGACTTTTCGTTTGCAGGGAGTAATAATTACAACAATAATATTCTTTTTTTTTCCAAAAATATGCATAGTAATGCAATTTTTCTAGTTTTTTTTTCTATAAACTCTTAATCGAAATTAAAAGAAAATAAATATAATAAATATCTAATTAATTCCAACAAGTCCTTAAACAAATATTAATGTTTTTTTTTTGTTTAAATTTTTGTTCATATATTTTATTCAATACACTTAGCACTTCACAGGCGCATGTTATAATAGTCTAAATATTTTTCTAATATAATAAAATAATAATAATAATAATTTACCAAGTGAAATATATTTTATTAGGCTAGTAAACTGCATCTATTAATTTATCAGATTTTCTGTGTATTTTGGAAATATTTATTTTGCTTAGTTTGTTTTATGTTTTTAGATTTAGTGCACAAATATAACAAGTGATCGTTTGTAAGTGAAATATCTACGTATCCATGTTATGTTGAAATATTGGTCCTTATTATGTCTTTAAACTTTAATATCTGCGGTTTTTGTATATATGTGTGTGTTGGTTTTCTTTATTGCAATATATAAAGTAGTATTCAGAATATTATTTTAAGCTGTTTCAAAGACCTTTTTTTGCAATATATTATTCTAAAAATATTTGTATTTTTTTAACTTTCACCGATTTTATTCAGACAAGAAAGTATAATGAAATAGCACACATGTATAGAATATGATTTTCCTGATATTTTTGGTTGATTATCTTTATTTTACGTGTTTTGTTTTTAGTTGTTTAAAATTTCTTTTAGTATTCTTCCAAATTTTTTAATTTTTCAAATTGTTGTAAAATGACTTAAAGACTTACCATTTACTATTCATCGTCATCCTCGTTTTGGTATGTAACATATCGAACTGAAGATCGTTCGCCAACTATTAACGACTGTAAGGTAAATAAATTTTAAGATTTTAGATTTAATATGTGATGTCAACATATATGTTAAATAAAACATATGTTAAATTACAAAAATAAATATTATAATTCGAATATGAAAAGCCATCAATACCTTCCATAATTATCAATAAACTATTTCCCGATTTATTTTTTTATTTATTAATTGAAATTTATCAAAAAATGATTACTACCAATTACAAATTTAACAAGAAATTTACAAGCGAATAGTGAGAAATTTTACTGAAAAATAAATTAATAAAAGTATATAAAGTTATAAAGTTATAAAGTTAGGATCGGAGTAACACACACATGCAAACATATGCCCGTTTTCGTACCGTTTTCGAGATATGTTTTTAGAAACATATTTGCACTTTGTGCTAACTTTCAAACTATTAATAATATATAATTTTTCTTAACGTTAGAAGTGAAAAGATTGAAACTTTTAAAAGAGCGCGTGATGGTCGGAATGGTCGATTTATATCCTTTTTTTATTATAATAATTTTCTGAGAACGAATTATTTCATTATTTTTTAATAATAAAGTGTTTTTGTTTACGGTCATTTAAGTGAAAAACACAATCTTTGGCCTAACTTTTTTCACTGGAATAAAAAAAGCTTATTTTATCACCTTTCGTACGAAGGGAGATTTATAGATCTAGCTTAGGCACTTTCAAAATTGTCTTCGTTTAATTTAAAAGATTCCATCCTTTAAGCAATTCTTTTTTTTAATAAAGTGCAACTATGGAAGGGAAAAACCACTTCACTCACATAACATATGTCTGCCTGGTTCTGATATTTGGAGCATTCGACCTTTTATAATTCATTGGTAAAAAACAGTAAATTGAGTAATGTATGTACCGCTTGTACTGTGCGAGCGGACATGCACAAACTACTCATACCATCGAACAATATCCACATTGGAAAGCTGGCCACCGCCTCAACACCCTGTGGAAACCTTAAATGCCGTCGCTGCTACGTTCTAAATAAAATATTTCCGAAAATAATCAAACATTTTACTTGTAACTACTGAATTACCAACGCCCTTTCAAGTACTTAGAGGTTGCATATCTTAAATCTCCGAAAACGATTATTAGGTGCTTATATTAGGATCTCGCACAATAATAGGATATCTCATTGAAAACAACCCCTTTGCAGGCACATAAGGTTAAATATCCAAAAATTTAAATTTATTTTTGTACTATTATATACAGATAAGTAAAACCAATTCGATATCCAAAGAGATCTTATATTTGAAAACCATAGAAGTAAAAACGAATACAATATCACATCAGATCTAAGAGAAATGACGGAATTCGTGAAAACGTAAACAACTATCTTCACCTCCTTAGGTGTTGATGAAATGGTGACAATGTTGTGTATATTAATTACACTTTATTACAAAAAAGAATTCCTCGAGTGATGGAATGGTCCTAGATAAAGGAATATAATTTTACTTTATTATTTTAATAATAAAGTTTCATGACTAGTAGGCACCAAAAAAGCAAAACACGCCGTCCGCCGTACGCAAAACGTTCGAAAGCTTCTAGCTCTCAAACTCTTTGAGCTATTAAGTTGATTTTTTTTGTTGGTAGACTGAGCAGACCCCTTCAAGTGGCCACCTTTTGAGTGAGGGGGGCGTGAGGAAGCGTTTTAGACGAACAATTTTGGTTTCTAGATCTCAGCACCCGCTTATGTTAGGAGACTGAAACTTGGAATTTATATAGAGCTTCGATAGTGGACCCATTTGCAAAAAAATTGCAGATATGGGTGAAGGGGTGTTGGAGTGGGGAGAATAATAATGCGTCCGAAACGCTCGAAAGCCGAGATCGAGACGTTCTAAAAACCATATCTCCTAAACGGTTAATGTCACAAAATTAATACTTAATGAACATTTGTAGATTTGTAGGAGAACAGATCGAAAACAAATTTTTGAGAGAAGGCAGTGGCATACGGTGGTGGGGGGTGAAAAACTTTAGATTACGATATCTCACGAACCAATTGCAATAGGAAAATAAAATAAATGAAGTTTGCTGAAACTAAAATTTTTTAAGGGGGCGGTGGAGCATGGAAGTGGATGGGATAAAAATGTTTTTAAAAAATCACGTCTTATATCTCAAGAACAGTGTAAGTTAGATGCTTAGAATTTTAACCAGAAGTAGGCCTAATAGACCCCAGCAGGAACAAAAATGTTGGGGGTGAGGGTGTAGAGAGTGAAGGTGGGCGAGGGTGAAAAGGAAAAAGTTCCGATTTTTATATCTCGAGAACCTATAATCATCAAAAGCTGAAACTTGGTATTTAAATATTTAAATTTTTTATAGGGGTACTATGGTACGGGAGTGGGGGTGTTTTTCTTAGCTATAAAACGGCTTATGCTAGAAAGTTGAAACTCGCTATGTATATGTAAATCAACTAGAAAAGTACTTTTAATTTAAAAAAAAATTCAAATATATATTAGCGTTCGGAAGGGGGGCAAACAAAATTATCAGTGAAAATGGAATGCATATATTTTCACGATTTTCGTCATATCTATTAGGTCTTTCCAAATTTTGAATTCATTTTTATTCTACGGATTCTTGATATAAATACCTAAAAAGTGTTTTCAGGGTTTTTTGAAATTCGACCCCCAAGGTGATGTAATGGTGTTGCATACATTTTCGCGAATTCAGCCGTATCCCTCCGGTCTGATTAGATATCGAATAACTTTTTACTTCCACGGGCTTGTTTAATAATCACCTAAAACCCGTTTTCAAGGTATTTTATTTTTTCAGCCCCTAAGATGGTATAAACGGGTTGAACACATTTTCACGAATTTCGTCATATCTCTTAGGAGTGATAATACATCGGACTGGTTTTCACTTCCTCGGGCTTTCTTTATATATATCTAAAAATCCATTTTTGGATTTTTGGATATTCAACCCCAAAGTGGGTGCAAGGGTGTTGCACATGTTTTCACAAATTCCTACATATTTCTTAGTTCTAATGAGATATAGAATTCATTTTTACTTCCTACATAATCGTCAAAAACTTGATTTCAGTATTTTTAGATATTCAACTCCAAGAGGACGTAAGACTTTCGACATATTTCTTAGGATTGATGAGATATCAGATTAGTTTTCACTTCCACATACTTTTTATATAATTTCCTACAAATGCATTTCCGATTTCATGTAGTGGCCCAAAACCAAATCACGAAAAACCTCCTAATCGCGTAACAACTGATATTATACTACGACTTAGACCTCGTCCCGGAGTATGAACCAATTCAGACTGTGGCATTGTGCCACAACCCATCACGAAAGATCACTGTGGATCCATTGTAGTCCTCTCGTATAAACCGGGCCTTATACTATTGATTCCAAATATTGCTCTTCTTTATGAAGAGAGCAATTTCTGATAGATCGGTCAAGGAGAATTTCCCCAAGTACCGATATCTGGTACGTGCCAGACTTTCACATTCACACACTAGATGCTCC
This sequence comes from Beris morrisii, assembly GCA_951812415.1. Lineage (NCBI taxonomy): Eukaryota > Metazoa > Arthropoda > Insecta > Diptera > Stratiomyidae > Beris > Beris morrisii. The sequence goes on along the minus strand of OX638313.1, from coordinate 33,060,723 downwards.
AGTGTCGGCTCAACATTCTCGTCACCACAGCGATACAGATCAGCCATGGGTATTCCCAGTCTTTTTCCATGTCTCCCAAAAGGACAGTGTCCCGTTAAGACCGCTATAAGTCGTCTACATATGTTCCTGCCCAAAGACAAAATGAAGCTAGAGTTCCTCTTATCAAGTTTCGGCCAGCATATTCTTGCTTGCCGGCATCTCGAAAGATTCATCCAAGCCCCCTCAGTCTGTCTGAGCGCTTCTATATCAATCACTCCCTTTACACGTTCTATGGGACATAGAACCGACTCATCGGCCAGCTCTATGCTCATCTCCGACCCCCTTCTGGCGAGCTCGTCTGCCTTTTATACTTACCTTAGAATTAATGGTGACAAAATCAGATTTTTTAATACCACGAAACAAATGGTAGTCAACGATCCCGTGTTGTTTTTAAGAAATATGATCGTCACTAAATTTTTTACTTAATTATTTTAAATATTCCGTTCTATATATACACTAAACAGTAAATATAAGCTTTTTTAAAAACTCCAAGTACTTGCCGTCCAATGGTGAAAAATTGATGGAGCAGCATTAATCGTTCGGCAAAAAATTCGTAAAAACGGTATATCTTGAAAACGGTACGGAAACAGGCAAATGATTGTACGGCTGTTTTATTCAGTTTATCGAGCCCTACATGTGTCACGCTCCTAAATTTATTTCAATACACCCTTATACGTACTTATACTATAGTAAAAATAACTTAAAAAATAAATTAAATTAAATGAAACAAATAATTAGAAACCAAAATAAATTGAAATAATTTAATAAAATAAAAATTCAAATAATACGAGAATAGATTAATTTATAACCTAAAATCAACAAATATAAATTATTATATAAAATAAATATAAAACAGAATATAAATGAAAATAGAACAATGATTAGGTTATCAGGGGCTGTCTTATCTGACGCAGCTCAGATTAAAGTCAATGTTTTCGAATATGAAAAGATCATAGTCTCCCAAGGAACGAGCAAGAACGTTGCAGAAGTGTAAGGTAGTAGTGTAATTTGTCACGATTTCCGTCAAAAATTTTAGATCTTATCAAATTCGCGTTTAGCAAATCATCTAAAAATAAATTTCAAGATTTTATGATATTCAACCTCTAAATGTGAAATGATTGCGTACGTTTTTAGACAAATCTCTTGAGATATCGAATTGTATTTTACTTTAACGCCTAAAATGCCTAAAATCAGAATTTATTATATTCAACCTCTAAAAATATATGTCGATATTTTATCCCTTCTGTTTTTATTTATATTGAAACAAAAACTAGGCAAAACGTTGGGGTGCAACTTTAATATTTTTTTTAAGTAGAAATCCGGAACGCGTTTATTATTGAAATGCAATATTTGGAACGTTTAGGTTGTCAATCGCATAGTAACCTGGACCTCATCTCACCGTAAAAGATACTTCGGACTTCATTTATAGAGTTGCAAAGTAAAGAGACTAAGTAACTCAACAAACAAGAAAAAACCAAATAAATATTAACAAAAATATATATTAACAAAATCATAAATCGAATGAAAATAACAACAACAAAATAAAAATAATATTTTCAGCTATTATCACTAAAGGCAGTTTCGCTAATAGACAAAGCGGGATTATCGGTACCAACCTTCTTCTCTTCCTTTGTCGGTGGTGATTTTAAGAGCATAAGGAGCGGTGCATACAGGAAGCAAAGGATTGCAATCCCGACCAACATCCACTCGAAACCGATGCTATTCACTAAAGTTCCACTAAGGGCTGGTCCAACCGCAAATCCTAGACAGAAAGCAACATCCCCTAACGCGTAAACACTTCCGTACACACACGAATGTCGAATATCCACCAAATACCCAAGCTCGGGCATCATACAAGAATCTACCATTCCAATAGCGAAGCCCAGTCCGGCATTCGGAAGGATCAAGTGATGGATCGTAGTAGCCATTGGAATCTAGCGGAAGAAAACAGAATAGAACTCGCTAATTTATTTGGAACTTCAAAGATCTTACCATAAGCAAACAGACACCAATAATAACCAGACCCAAAAGTGCGGCCAACCAACGACCGATCTTATGTCCGAGCGGCCCGAATAAGTTCGTTCCAATTAAGTAGCTGATCGAAGCTGGCAGAAATGTTACTCCTTGCTCCCAACGTTTTGCGCCCATGTTGTCCATCATCCAAATCGGAAGGGATGGTTCCAACATTGCAATGCCCATGTTGGCGAAAGTAATGGCACCGGCCGCAATAATGATATAAGGATCGGTAATCAAAGATTTCAAGGATGGCGGATCGGTTTCGGCATGTTGAATCGACGGTTGAAGCATGAACAGTTGTAGAAGTCCGTCGCCTAAAGCCAACGCTGAGAGTATTAAAAATGGCGCTGATTTGCCAACGAATTCGTACATTAGACCTCCAAATGGTGGTCCTATCAGGACACCTAGAGCCAGTCCTCCCAGCGCTATACCCATTGCATTACCGCGTTCCTTATCGTCGGTGTAACGATCCGCCAACATTCCCATTCCGGAAACCGAAGAACACGACGAACCGATACCTTGAAGAGCGCGTGCTATGAACAGGACGCTGTAGGATCGTCCAAAAGCGAATACTATTTGGAAAAAATTGGATCAATCGTAGAGTAGAGCAAGTTTTTTTCTGAAGGGAACTTACTTAATGTAGACAGGAACATGATAACAAATCCAGTAAACATTGGTATGCTGTAGCCGATCCTGGAATTGAAGAAGTGATTAGAAGCAATTAAACCCATCTAATGATAAGCGGTAGACTTTACTTATGCGTCAAAGGACCAACAATAGGATTGGCCAGAAGCTGGACGAACGCTTTCGATGCAAACATCAAACCAACCTCGACCGTTTCGCCAACAAGTTCCTTGTGCCGTTCCTCAAGTTCTTCGTAAAGCGTAGCGTTTTCTAAGAAGACCATTAAATTTGTGATCAAAATCTGGTATCTGGCAGTTAAGGACAAATCAGACTTACCATATGCGGCAGTAGTGAGATCGGTTCGATTGGATGGTGGTGCTGACTGTTGATTGGCACAAGGTGGCGGTGCTGGAGTTGTTATTGGAAGCATAGGAAGACTGTCGAGAGGTGCATCGGGATGGCGAATATCGTAGAGGAATTGCGGAATTATAGGAACTGAAATGAAATAAAGAAATATTATCAACAATTTACTTTAGCACTATAACGATTAAGAAATGACACCAAATGCACTTTGTTTAATTATGGGTATGCCATCAGTTGGGATGCAACATTAGTAGTCTGGGTGGCTTAGTGGCTAGAGTACTTGCCTTCGGCGCACCTGGTACCAGGTTCGAATCTGCTTGGCGACAAGTAATTTTCGAGAATGGTATTGGGTGCCGGACTACCAGTTCACTCAGCTGTAAATGAGTACCTGAGTTAAAAATCGGGGTAATAATAACGGACGAGCGTGTGGCTGACCACTTCACCTCCTAGTGTTCCGTTGGTCTAGTAATGAAGTAACTCTAGCATTACTTCAAGGCCTAGGCCCAATTTGGGCTGTTGCGCAATTGATTATTATTAATTATGGGTGAATTTGAACAAACGATTGAGGAAGAAATAGATACATATATAATCCTTTCTGAGTCCTTTTTTTTAAACTTAATTGAAGCAATAGCGGAGGTCTAACCATGCTATTTGTCCATTGCACTTTGGAATTTTGGACCGCAGAATTCGAAGAAAAAGTTCCGATTTTTATATCTCGAGAACCTATAATGATACAAAACTGAAACTTGGTATTTGGATAGACATGTAGTAGTAGCATATTGGAAAAATATAATTTTTTATAGGGGTAGTATGGTACGGGAGTGGGGGGTGTTTTGCTATCTATAGAACAGTTCATGCTAGAAAGTTGAAACTCGGTATGTGTATGTAAATCAACTAGACAAGTAATTTCGATAAAAAATAATTTCAAATATCCATTGGCGTTTGGAAGGGGGGCAAAAAAAATTATCAGTGAAAATGGAATGCACATATTTTCACAATTTTCGTCATATCTAGTTGGTCTTCCCAAATATTGAATTCATTTGTATTCCACGGCTTCTTCATATAAATATCTAAAAAGCGTTTTCAGGATTTTTTGAAATTCGACCCCTAAGAGGGTGTAAAGGGGTTGTATACTTTTTTACGAATTCTGTCTTATCCCCCAGGTATGATCGATATCGAATATCTTTTTACTTTCATGGACTTGCGTAATAATCGCCTGAAACTTGCTTTTAAGTTTTTCCTTTTTCAGCCTCTAAGAGGGTAAAAAGGGTTGAATACGTTTTCACCAATTTCGTCATATCTTTTAGAAGTGATAAGTAATTAAATTGGTTTTTACTTTCTCGTGCTGTCTTCATATTTATTTATTAAATCCTTTCAGGATTTTTGGATATTCAACCCCCAAGTGGGTGTAAGGAGGTTGCATATCTTTTCACAGATTCTTACATATTGCTTAGATCTGATGATATATCGAAATCATTTTTACTTCCTAAGGTTTCCTATATAAGCGCTAAAAAGTCAATTGCAGTATTTTTAGATATTCAATCCTAAGGGGGTGTAAGGGGGTTGTACACTTTTTACAGCTTTGATATATTTCTTAGGTTTGATGCAATATTAGGTCGCTTTTCACTTCCACAGACTTTTTAGATAAGCGCCTACAAACCCATTTCTCAATTTTTCGATATGAAACCCCCAAGGGTTTGCATATGTTTTCACAATTTTTGCCATCCCTTAGTTCTGATGAGATATAAAATTGGTTATTACGGCATTTGATGTAATGACCTAAAAACCAATTTCACGATTTTCGAATTTCAAGAACCAAGAGGATGCTTTTCAATGTTTAATCGGCTAAAAATCTCTATTTTAAATATTTTTATTTTAAGAACAAAATTAATTTTCCAATAAATATAATAATCTCGAAACAATATAAAGTTTCGCCCAGACCATTGACAGATTTTTTTCATTTATATTTGAGTTTCAGGTTCAAATTTGAGTTTAAGTTTTATTTAATTTTAGGTTTTATTTAGAACGTATACGAATAGTCTTCGTCTACATCCCAATTTCGGTGCCTTGGCTTAGCTTGACTATTTTTAAAACAGCTGAAAAAGTCAAAGAGAGAGTAGACTGAACTTTTTTCCATTGGTTTAAAAAATACAATTTTTGTGCCTAAGTGTAACGAAATAATTTTTTCTAGATTAACTTTTTATCACCACATTGAACAGACTATCTCCACTATATCTAAAAACATTCGAGTTATGTACCCATTAATTAATAGAAAATCCCAGTTGTCCCAAGAAAATAAACTGCTCTTATACAAAACAGTTTTTCTACCAATCCTCACATATGCCGCTCCGGTTTGGGCAAGTTGTGCTGAAGTTCATCGCAAAAAATTGCAAATAATTCAAAACAAGTGCTTGAAGATTATTTTAAATGAACCCTGGCACATGTCTACTCGTCTTTTACACGAAAAAGCAAAATTGAAATTAATAAATCCGATTATTAAAGAAATAGTAAACAGATTTAAAAACCGATGTGAAAATTGCGACATCCCCACGATAGCTTCCATTTATAAACAAATGAATTAATGAATTATTGTTATCTTAACTTTTTATTTTTTTAGTTATACTCGTAGTTCTTAGTTTAGTTTTTAGTTTTAGTTCTTAGTTTAGTTTTTAATCTATCAAAGGGTTTTTTAATAACTTTTCCCTGGAAACTATTATATTATGTATTCATATAATTTTTATGTGTACATACAATTTTTATCTGCTTAGTGCTTACTGTTTTCACCAAAGCTGTAAAGACATTACGTCTAAGCTCTGAATGAAAATAAACTGAAATATCGAACTGTATTTAAATTTAAGAAATAAATATATCTATCTATCTATCTAGATTAAGAAATATCTCAAAATTTAGCTAAGATTTGCATTATTACATTTTCACTTTGACTTTGACATCTAAATCACGAAGTAAGAAGCTGACCATTTGAACGGGGTAGGTTAGTATGATTTTCTAAAGTAATATGATAGACAAATTATTCGAGCACATTATTCGAATACGTCCTTGTTTCAATAGTCATCTTCGTCTACGTCTATCTTGACGTCACCTATGTGTATTACATTTACATTAGTTTAAAAAAAAGCTAAGCTAAGTCATCCAAATAGTCAGCTTCTTACTCCATGATTCAGGTGTCGAAGTCAATTTACAGCAGTCTTGTTTTTATCCTCTCTCATTAACTTCGTCAGCTTCCGTAAAACTAATCAAGCTAAGCTAAGAGTCGAACCAAAATTTTATAGGAACAAGAATTTTCAATAGTTTTCTTCTTAAATTGTTATAACGAAAGCTAATTAATTTAACAAGCTTTAAGTTTAAAATTTTAATTAATCATTATTGAAATAGTTTTATTTAATTTGTAGCTTCGAAATATAGTTAATTTTTTATGAACCTATTGAATTTTTATTAAGTTTTTTGATTCAATTTAAAATTTTTTTTTAACATTTAGGGTAACTTAATTTTATTTTTAGATTAAAATTATAGCAAATTTTCATATTTTTAAGTTAAACGTTATTTATCTTGTTTTATTTAGCTTTATTTGTTTAACTCTTAATTAGAATAAATATTTTTCTTTTAGTTTTATGTTTTGTTCAATTTTTATGTTCAAAATTTAATTTAATATGATTGTGTTTTAGTTTTTAGCTTTAAGTTTCTATTTAATTAATTTTTAAAGATCTTGTTTTAACTAATTTTTGAGTGATAAATTTTTTTTGGGTAGGACAAAAAACAATGGTTTTTCTAAAAAAAAACGGGAAATGCTTATTCTAAGAAGTAGAAACTTAGAACTTGTATAAAACTGAAAAATTAAATTTATTTGTGAAATGTGATTTAAATGAGCAGTGCGGTACGAAAATAAAAATATTGGTTTACCTAAATAAGCTAACTGCGGGAAGGTTCCATACTGGTTTCCGGCGAGTTAGGCCATCTATGCTAGGGATGAACAGTATTCATTCGTGCTTAAGCTTCTTAAGATAGCAAAGCTCAGGTGTAGAACTCTTTTTTTTTAACGGAGTGAACCCTTATAATCACTGATATTCTTACGACCGATTGTTACTACATCTTTTCGTTGCACCTCCCTCATGATAGAAACATTCTGCCAAAGTGTTGTGGGAACCGATAGCAGAAATGTTTGTTGCTGAACGTTTTGTCCTCTTGGCAAAATATACAGAAATCAGAAATGAGCCAATCTACCTATTTTCTGCGCGATAGTAAGGTGAGGTAAAGTTTTTCTCCACCCTGGATAGATCATTTTTTATTTTATGAAACTTTTGCCAAAATCGCGAATAGTCGATAAATAAGAAAATCGTTACGACCTTAGAATTCATAAAAGAGGACAAGGTGACTGTGCTACGAAATCCAGAACATAAGTAAAAGTCGGCATATGGTTAGCAATTAAAGGAGACAATCATGACAAAATAGGCTTCATAAAAAAGTCGAGTTAGAAATAAAAAATATCATAATTATAGTTGGTATTTGCCTAACGTCTTGCTATGAATCATCTTTGCGTGCTTTAGTAAGAATTGACTGCCAACGATATTTTTAACACAACAGTTTACCTGTAATGCGAACAATGAAAAGGACATAAACTAAGTCGATTTCTGTAAGGAACATAATAGCACAGGTATTTATTGTGTCTATGTTAATCCTCACAGTGTCTAATAGCATCGAGTTAAGGACTTTTTGAATAAAACATTTCAGATTTGATGGTTCAAATCGCTTTCTGTGCTCAATTTCGCCTTAAAATCAGAATAGTTGTTTGAAATGGTATTCAATGTGTTCGAATTAATTTTATTCATAATTGCTGATATATCTGGTAAGAATGTGGCTTGCATGGGTAAAATCCATTTGAAGCGGTTCATGTTTATAAATTGAAACTCCCTAGCAATGCAGTTGCGATTCAAAAGTCCTTTAGCGTATAGAATCCTTGCGTGCCAGTGGCTTGTAGCCACCGTGTAACGTTGCGGTAGTTTAGTGGTCATACTAATTATTTCCAATTCTTTCAACACTTTGGCCTCATGCATGGATTCAAGTGCTGTTTACTTAACTTCCGTTCCGTATAGTGAATCAATTAGCTATGCCCTTCGGGGGTAGTTTACGAGTGATGGATTGCTTCCTGCAATCAACGTTCAACCCTCCTATTCGGAAAGTATTCTGCACGGGGAATGGAGGCGACTATAACAGAGCAAACGCTATTCACCTGTAGACTTACCGTTTACGTAATTCGTAGAAGACATGAGTCAAGATGTTAAACTTTTGTTTTGGGAGTCAGGCGAAAAACAGCCCTTCGCGTGCAAGGGTAGAAGCTTTGAACACTTTATGAAGTTTAGTCAGAGTTGAATTTTCCGTTGAGTTGTACACTACGTTCCCGATGCGGTGCTCCTTTCGGTAGTTGGTTTTTTCCGAGAAAATGAACTTTCACTGATGAAACAACAACAGACCTTATGGGAATCATCAAATCGACCGCTTTTTATTAAATCAGTTTGGATCGAATCATCGGACGGAAGACATAGGCATTTTCTTTTGGATAACGAGAACCAACGTAAACTGAACGATTGCGCGCATAAATCAAAGAAAGGTAAAATGACTTTGTCCAATAGAGGTTCGTCTAGGGTCTTTAATTCTTCCAAAAATCTAGGATTGATCTGCACTGATTCCTGTGATTTCGTCGAAACACATTCGCTGAGTCTGCAGCTAATCGGTTCGTCCAAGGAGTGCAAACCACTGGTACCGCCAAAGCTATCGAACCGACGCCGATCTCAAACTCCATCATCCGCACAAAAGTCCTTTTTGGATCTAATAAAACGGAAAGGCTCTGTGAGCAGGGAGGAACCTCTATCGAAACGTAGCTCACTTCAGGATATTCACAGCGATACGATTAGCTGTGACGATAAGTTGGCCGAGCGCGTCCTTAACTGGTTAGACCTGGCCGGAAAAACGACAATTATTCGACCCAATGGTGCGGTTCCAACGAATCTTTCGTCGAAAAAATCGTCGGCCTTAAAGCGGGATAAGAGCTTCTCGTCGGCAGTACGTCCGGTTACTGCGGCATCAAGACGCCCGGACTCCGTCAAACACATCACAATAATTTTCAACAAAGAAGGAATACCAGTTCGCTATAATCGTCCAATTCGATTCAGTGACTTGTTTCGAAGTGGCTATAACGCTTCGAAGAAGTTCGCCAACAGTTTGTCGACGCGACATGGAAAGCCAATAGCAACTGTCGAGCCAGGAGGACCACATCAGGCCCCTGGAACGGCAGCATTTGAACGTGCAGCTATGGAAATGAACAAGTCCAAAACTAGGTCCTCGAACGTTAAACGCTCGAACTACGAGAGTGACTATAGGCCGCTTATTAACAAACATATCCTGGAGGAGTCCTGTAATTTGAACGAGGTCAAGAAGCAGTTGCACATCTTCATGCCGAGCTTGCCAAAGAAGACTCTAGCTGCGAATGATTGCGACAGTAGTTGCCTCAGTACCGTGCTCAGTGATTATTGTAAAATTTCAAATTAAGGATATTTAAGGGTTCGTTTGTGTTCGTAGATTTTTAATACTAAATTAAATTTCTTTGCTTGTTCTGAGAAAAATCTTAAAAACCGAGAAATAGTATTTTATCGAATCCCTTGGCAGAATTCAATGGAGTAAAATGGCTTTCCTTTACTACAATATTCCAAAAAAGGACAAAATTGTACCAAAATGGAGTCCTTTAAACATGTATTTAATTAAATCTATAATAGAGTGAGTGTTCCAGACTATTGGATTCAATATCTCAGTAGCACAAGCTATCAATATAAAACAGGGAACTATAGGGCTATCATCCTTGGTGTAGAAAATCTGCTCGCATTCTAGGAGCAAGTTTTTAATTTTTCGGTCAGAATGCAAAAGCGGTCTTAACAGTGCTAACTGAAAAAAATTATGTTCCAAATACTTTCCCAGTTAATTCTATGAATGTGATTTTAACCAGTTCTCGGACTTTGTTTTAAAAAATAATAAAGTTGTGTCCAAACGGTTTGAATTTTTTGAAATATTCGGTGAATGAAAAATTACATTACTTTAAAGTATACAACTACGAGTTACCGTCTGCCGCATAAGACAATCGGTTCTCCAGCGGAATTCGAACTGAACTCTTTTCTTCCTTTCCAATACTAAAACTGACGCAGCTCTAACAAAACATTTTGAATACTGATTGAATTTTGTTATCCACAATTATTATGTTATCATCGAATGCCAGTACTCCATCTGTACTGAAATTTAATACTGTATAGAAGAAAGGAGAAAGAAACAGAAACAATACTGAATTTTGTTGACAATAATCAATTGGGTAAATAAAAATTTACTCTCAAATATTTTTCACGTTATATATGTCACTTTTGTGACTAACAAACTAATTACTGTTTTTATACTACTTCTTCAATCTTAAGTTTATATGAAAGCTGTATCTACTTGATTACTATAGACACCATCGGGACAACCGTAATGAAAACATTCCACTTATAATATGTACATAATCTAAATTTTTATTAGTACTTGCACAGTACTGACTTTAAGAATTCGGAATCGATCAGTTTTTAAGTGAAAATGGCTGAGCAGCAGTTAACACGGGCTTCACAAACTGAAAAGCAGTCTTAAGACAGTCAGGCAGCTGGGTATCTAGACCTGGGGGGCACAGCTGTATACTCAGACGGTTTAGTGAATGTAACCCGTTAGAGGATACGTACTACTTGATTCCGCAACTCGAATTCTCTAGGAGATTCTCAACGAGGATCCCTAGCAGAGAGGGGCGGAATGTGGATCAGACCCCCAAAGGGGATTTTAATATCTACACGGACGGTTCGAAGACAGACGCGGGTACAGGTGTAGGAGTATTCTCCGCCGACCTGAACCATAGCGAGACATTCAGAATACCGGAATCGTTCAGGCTTGCAATCTGCTAGAAGCTTGTGCAATGCGGAACAAACCCGTCCTCATCCTAAGAGATAGTCAGGCGGCGATTAAGGCGCTCGACTCACACTTGATCAAATCCCGCCGTGATAAGATTAGTGCGTTATGCACTCATTTTAACATAACAATTTGTTGGTTTCCGGGTCACAGCGGGATTGAGGGCAACGAGGCTGCGGATGAACTCGTAAGGAGAGGTTCGGCGCTGAATCAAACGCTAGATCTTCCAGTTGAGGACATTAAACAAGCTATCGACGTGGCCTCACATCGTGTCTTGTGGCCAGGCAGCTCTGGCCGACCCTGAGTGTAAGCAGGACAAAATTTGTCCTACTCAGAGATAGGAATACTCTACGTATCCTAATTGGTGTACTGAGGGGCCATTGCCTGATCGGCCGGCACGCCAGAAGACTAGGTGTTGCGGACATTACTTTGCGATTGCCCTGGTCTAGCTTGGAGGCGGGAACGTACTTTAAAGGGCCCATAGACGAACATGCATGCGTGTCATTCATGCATGTTGCGATACGTTTTGGCCCCGCTCACAAAAAATCAAAATTTTTTGATTTCTATCATGCCGCATGATGGCAGAACCACACATTTAAGATTCAGATCCATACACTCATTGAAGAATGACATGCATGCGTGCCCGTCTATGCGCCCCTTTAGGTACGCGCTTCGCCATGGACTTGGACGAATTCGCAAACATTAAGCTAGACAAGCTGTTGCAGTTTGTCAGGCTGGCGGGGTGGCTTACCTAAGATGTGGTCTTGGGCACACGGGTACTTCTTTCCGCACATGTGGGATCACAACGGAACCATTTGCGATCTATGTGCTCCACCCACCTTTCCAAACTTAACAAGTTTTAACTTAATAACGTAAGCCATTTCTGGACTAAAAACACAACCAACACACAACTAGGCTAACTATTGTACTTTAGAGATAGGTAATTTAATTATGGCCCCTCTCCCCCCGCCCAAAACATGCCCCTAATCCTTGATCTGAGTTTTTCAAAAAATACAATGTTTTTTAGAAGAGAATTTTTCACCAAAATTGCCACTTACTATATTCGAGTTATGGAATAATTTGACATATATAGATTGCATTGCGCAAAAAGTAAGCAAGGTCACCCCAAAAGGAACCACCCACACTGAAAAATTGAAGTCCATATCTCTGGGGAGTTCTAGATTTTTAACTAGTAAAATAGTCCTTCTTTAAGGTTTCACTCTCTTCGGTTGCAGCAGTTAATGCCATTTCCGTCGAACTCAATTAAATTTCGAAAGAAAAACGCAAGGTACAACGAAGCAATCGTTTTAATTTTCACTTAAAAACTTTTTTCCGTGTAGACGCAAATTGAAGTGAATTTTCACTCTGAAAAACTATTAGCAGCGGTCGTGAAAAGCCGAACGAAAACCAAACGTTGGTGAAATTTCTAGACAAAATCTAAAACTACAGTAAGTAACTTTCGTTACACAAATTTATCTTATGAAATTGAGTCCGGGAAGAGTGGTCCCTTCAGGACGAACTTGTTGGCCTCACAATTTTCCAACGTCGTTGCGCTCATCCGAACCAGAAATGAAGTTCAAATTGAATTAAATCTCGGCAAGTTAATTGTGTATCCTGTGCAACTAAAATAATAAATTTAACGACAGAGATGAGATAAGGATAAGGACGGGATGTTGTGACTGAACAATTTAAGGTGGAACGGGATAATTGGAAAAGAACTAAAGTAGTATATCCTAGAGTATTTATCTGTGATATCAATGTTTGTAATGAGAGGATAATTGCTTGAGTAACACTTGAATTGTTCTAGAACACAGCAAGTGGTTCGTCTTGAGCCCTGTCCTCTTAAGTGTTGTCTTGTTTGCGGCAAATGATCTTCCTTGAATTTGATCTAAGGCTTCTGTCGGAATTTTATAATACATATAATACATACTAACCAACATGATGGATTTTCCCTTTTTTGTGTTACTCCGTGCTGCTATTTCAGCAATTTTTTTCCTGAGCAATCAAAAGCGAGAGAGTAATTATCAAGAAACTTTTTAGGTTTGGTAACCATGGGAGATTAGGGTGTGTTCAGAACTCCTGGGTCTAGAAGTAGTCACAGAAGTAAGCTATTTTTTTAAATTTTCATATCTTACTGTTTTTCTTATCTTACTCTAGTACATCAATTTATTTATATAATTTTTTCTTGATGTTGACAATAATCAGTGATGTTGGTATACAGAAGAAAAAATCTGCCAAAAGTCTGGGCGCAACTCTATTATTTTATGGGTAGGAGTCCGAAACGTGGTTAATGCTGAGATGTAGGTTACTATGCGATTGACTACCTAAAAAATAACGTTCAAAATTACCTCCTCGTTATTCCTTAGGTTATCAGTCGCAAAGTAACCTACACCGCATCTCAACATTAAACACGTTTCGGACTCCTACCCAGATTGGCAGATTATCTTTATTTATTTACGTATTTGATTTTTCAATAGATGATTCAATAGAAATAAAAGTGAATTTGATCTCATTAAACCTAAAAAAAAATTCGGAATTCGTAAAAACTTGAACAATGTCTTACTCCCCAGAAGGCTTAATATGAAAAAAATTCTTAAATCGGTTTATTGCCCGACAATATTCAAAGCATTTAGAAGTGAAAGTGAATTCTATATCTCATTAGACCTAAGAAATATATCGGAATTCGTGAAAAAGTACATAACCGCCTTACACCCGCTTAGGGGTTAGATATCGAAAAATTTGGAAAAAACATTTCTAGGCGCTTATATTAAGAGCCCGCAGAAGTAAAATTGATTTGATAGCTGAAGAAGTCTAAAAGATTTAACGAAATTCGTGAAAATGTGGGAAAAAACCCTTTTTACGGACATTTTTTTTACTCGATCTTTATACACAAATGAAAATCTAAATTTTTTTTTAGTTTTAATTACTCTAGTAGCACGTACTATGTTTCAACTTTCTAGCATAAGCCGTTTCTGAGATATAAAAAACCATCCCTCACTCCATTACCTCTCTACCACTATCAAAAATTGTATTTTTCTAGAGTGTCTCTATAGTAGTTCTATAAGTCGTAGATTTTTAGTTTTCCATTTATTACGGTTTTCGTGAAATAAAAATCGAAATGTTTTCCTTTCTACCCTCTTTCACCGTCACCCCCAACACCCACACCCTCAAAATTACTAGAAGTCTACTGACTCCAACTCCTGTAAAATTTTCAAGATCTTATCTGGTACGGTTTTTGAGATTTAAAAATTGTTTTTTTTGAAAAACTACTACCCCCCACTTTCGTGCTGCACCTCCCCTTTCAAAAAGTTTACATTCAGTAGACTCCACTTATGATCCCATATACAAAAACCAAATTACATCTTCCTGGTGTAATTAGTTCGGAAGATATTGCAATCCAAAGTATTTCTCCAGCCACCCCCACACCCCACCACCGTCCTTAAAAATTTTAGCCCTTTTCTAATCTCGAAGTATCCCTAAAGACAACCACAAAGTTTCAACCTTCTGACATCAATCGTTCAGGAGATATGGATTTTACAATGTTTCAATACCGTCTTTCAAGCGTTTCGGACTCATTGTTTTTCCCCCACTCCCACACCCCTCCACCTCTATCCACTACTTTTTTGCAAATGGGTTCACTATCATAGTTTTACATAAGTTCCAAGTTTTAGCCTCATAGCATAAGTGGTCCCTGAGATGTAGAAACCAAAATTTTTCGTCAAAAACGCTCCCCCTCCTCCCCCCTCACAACTCAACCACTCCTAAAGATACCAGTCGTAGGGGTTCACCCAATCTACCCACCATAAAAATTTCAATTTAATATCTCAAAGGGTTTGTGAGCTACGCATCTTCAAACGGTTTTGCGCACGGCGTACGGCGTCTACGGCGGACAGACGGACATTTTTTTTCTTTCTTGGGTTATACTAGTCCTAAAACGTGAAAATACAAAATTTCAGGGTAGCAAATTTTTTTGAAATTTCAGGTCGATCACAATACTTTATTATGATATTAAAAAATAATAAAGTAAAATTGATCAAAGTTTAGGAATACGTTTAAGGCCAGAGTTTGATTGAAGTTCTTACACTGTTGATACTCTTTTTAGGGATAAGGTAGAGTTGAACTATTACTTTACCTTGAATTTATACAGCGTAATCTTAGAATGCTCTCATAGAAGATATTTTTCTCAAGTTTAAGCGTCCTTCTTGAGTGTTTTAAGAAATGTTTGCTTTCGTTTTAATCCATAATCCTCATGACAAAACTTTTATTTTACATCTTACAATACGAAGAGAGTTCAAAACCTAATTCATTCATACATATGGCAACGATGGTAATGGAAGAGAGTTGAACATCGAATAACGATTGACATTCGCTTGAAGCTCTGCTGGCTTGCTAATACTGTATAAGTACCGATTGGCTGATAAAGGGAGAATTACATTTTGGTGTTTGGCCGAAAGGGCGTTTAAAGATGTACTCACGAGTGGGCACTGCACTACGAAATTCGTGCGTGAATACATATCTTGGTTGAATAAAATCTGCGAGATCACATGAGCAGTTACCATTGAAGTAACGATAAGAGAGAACCCGACAATCTACATTACTGGAAACCTACACAAGTTATTTATTTAGTTGACATCATGACATGAGTTTACAGAAAACTGTAGAAATTTTTGCACACCTTTACATACTCGTACGTCCACACATTTCTCGAATATTTTACCCTACCGAATATGAATATGCTGACACAACCAAATTTGCTGAAAATGTCTCGACTCAACACATGCAGTATATAAGCGCTGTAGAGCTTGATGCAGGGCAGTTTTACTACGGTGAAGTGTTTGTAAAGCAATTTCGATTGGTAACCGCGATTGAGTAGTAAATGAAATCGGGAAGAGTTGCTAATTTTGCGATATTTGAATGCGAATAAATGAAACGTTGTTACTTCTACTGGTTTTTATGCGAATTCTGTTTTATTTAAAATCTAGGTTAATCCTTAGGTAGATAGGTAGGTATGCGTGGCTGCTCGTGAGAACACAGACACACTTAGACATAAAAGGGTCCAGTTTGTTACCACAGGATCATTGAATTCGGTCCTACTTGCTAAACTATTTAGAACTTACAATGAAGTATTGGATTCTCGCAACCTCCGCTGCGTCACTGAGACTGTTGAAGTGTAGGAGCCCAGATGAGTTTTCCTTCTAGCGGATATAGCTGGACAGGTACAGAGAAGATGAAGGACTGTGTCCTCCTCCTCCGGAGGCAGCTTTTACAGAAGTCATTTGAAAAGCGCCGGCCTATAAGACAGGGTCCGGTCAGGACACCGACTGTGGTACTATACTCACTCATTTGAGCGAAACAAGCTAGAACAATTCGAAAACTCTTGTTTCTGGCCTTGGAGTTTTGGAGATTGTTGTTTTCCTGTTCCTGTTCTTGTTCTAGCAGATTTCTAGTGGTCTTACAGGTTTCTAGTCTTGGACTTAATATTGCTAACGTATGTGCTGAATTCCGTTCTTTAGTTCCTATATAACCTCTTCTGAGGCACATGTCAGGAACTGTGGTGGTTACTGCTTCGAATACCATTTCTTTCTTAGACCAATGGTTCCGTGATCATGATCTGTGTCGCTGTGGTGACGAGAATGTTGAACCGACACTGGAGCATCTAGTGTATGAATGTGAAAGTCTGGCACGTACCAGATATCGGTACTTGTGAAATTCCTTGACCGATCTATTAGAACTTGCGATGACACCTTTATGCAGAACTACTCTCTTCATAAAGAAGAGCAATATTTGGAATCAATAGTCTAGAGCCCGGTTTATACGAGGGGACCACAATGGATCCACAGTGATCTCTCGTGATAGGTTGTGGCACAATGCTACAGTCCACCCTTCTAAACCTAACCTAACCTAACCTAGACCATGGGTTACAATCCCATGATTAGATGGGGAATCGAACCCACAACCTTAGTATCAATCACTAGGCTAACCAACCTCTTATTTCTGTAACATCTAGTCTGAAGTCCGATTTTGAAGATCACTTTTGATTTCACTTCTTTGCCATACAAATGGACATTCTACACAACTTTTCCATGGTGTCCATCCTTGAATCATTCATGGCTCTAAAGTGAGAGAAGCGTGTAATGGGAAAGACCCTACTGAAAATCTTAGATCTTTAATAAGAAAATCTCGGCTATTAAAAGGACTACACTATCATAACGAGGAACTCGACGGCCTTAAAGACTATATAAATCATACAACTAGTTCGACAGCAACTTCTTTTCATCAATACTAAGTTCTAGCCACCACAAATAGCTTCACAAACATTCGAAAGTTCACCCTCGCTTCATTGATTTGCCTCATAAAATACTTCCCGAAAGTCCCCTAATTAACAAAGCGGTTATCCGGGGATTTAACGAGCCCAAGGACATAAAATAAAGGAAATTCCTTCGCGTTTATCGAAATCGACGTATCTTATATTCCTGAAAATCGTGGCCTTTCACAATATTCAGAGATATCCTGGCGGGTGAAACACGTAGATATAGGAAACCCGCAAGAAACAACAAGCCAACAAAAGGAAGCGAATAGGACTTGCAAATTAGAAATAAAAAAGCAGGGAAATGAAAAAAAGGAAGAAATTTACAAGCACAAATAAAGGCGAAATTTTGTCCCTATTCTTTCAAAGCTCACAAACTTAATATCAAACGGGATAGTAAAATGCTATCGACTAAACATGAAAAGGAGAAAAACCGCTGACACGACATTACTTCCGTCCTTTCCACGAAGGCAGGCAAGGATACACCTTTGAATCCTGTGTACATTCGTTTGACTTAGAACTGTGTACTTTGGCTAGCCGACGAACTAAGGGTGGACTGGATCCACGCGACAAATGCAATGGCGAAAATGTTGGCTTTTATTTGGAATTTAGACAGGATAAGTCTAAGACGGATTCCGTCGATGAATAATAACGGCCCTTAGGAGTCACGGTTAAGCTAATAATAGAGTTGTCTGTATCGTGGCGTAGTCCTGATTTGATATTTGCAAATAAAACAAAGGCTACGGCATTTTATTGCTGGTTGCCTTCAGTCTTCGTCTGAAGGCTGCTGCTACCTTAGACGTAGCAAGGAACGAATTCGTATAGAAACTACCTTCCTTTAATTTCTTGGAAAAAAGCCCGCGAAACTGGGCTGGTATAAGGTTCCTTAAACGCGTGAAAATAGTACGCAGGGCCATCTAGTTTGTGGCTATCTAAACAACATCAAAGACGACCTCTTGCTTTTTATACACTAAATGAAATCGATAAAGTATTTATGTTTAATCCAGCTTAATTGTTTGTAGCGCATTGCCTGTTCGCCTGTCTGTCCGAATGCCATTAAGCTGAAGCACTCGTTGACTTAGGATCTTGAAATTTTTCGTTCACCTACTTCGGCTAGCTTTCATACAAAAGTCCTTTAAATACATTTTCACAAAAATCGGCAAATACGTTCAGATTGCTACAAAGCAGATAACCAAAATTTTGAAAATGTACATTAACTTTCCCACAGTTACGATTGAATTGAAAGTCAAAAAATTCTTGAACAATTTTGGCATTCCAAAATCCTTTTTGAACATCTAGATGTATCAGTAAGTTGAAATTTTACACTATGCTCGAGGTAGTTAGTAGATGAAAAAATCAGGTCGATCCGATAGAAAAGTGATTAGAAGTCGTGATGCATTGCACGATAACTGAAGGACGCATGAAGACAATAAGTTAAAATCGTATACCTGCACAGTAAGCTATCACCTTGTAAAAGTTCAGGAAAAACAGATAAAATTAGTGTACTTCTTGCAGCGTTTAACGTACAAATTCATAACAATAAGTCTGCCAACAGTCTGGGCGCAACTTCATTATTTGTCTGCAGCGCGTTCAAAGCTGAGATGTGCTGCAGGTTACTATAAGATTGGCAACATAAAGTGAAAAGGACATAGAAGTAAAAACCAATTTGCTAACGCGTCAGATATGGCAATAATTTGTGAAAACGTATCTAACCCCTTTTCACCACTTTCGGGGTTAAATTTTGAAAAATCGTTAAACCAGTTTTTACCCGACTACATAGAAAGTCTGTAGAAGTGAAAACCAATTTGATATCTCACCAGACCGAAGATATATATTGTTGCGAGCTAGGGATTCGCCGGGATTTCAAGTAAAACATAATTCGGTTAAAATAAAAATAAGTGAGTATTTATTCTTCGCACTTCAATTCTATTCGCACAATTATTCGCACTATGTGGCAATACCGCCCGCTTTTATATATCGCTTGATTTGATCACACGCAATCGATCGCCTTCCACCAACACGGTCGCGTGTGTATACGCGACTGGCTGTCACAGTTGACGTAATAAAAATTACTATCTCCCTCGCTGAAAGCTTTATCTGCTTTTATACCAGTTGCCTGTAGTCGAGACTGTTCTTGTGTGTGTAGAGGGTTCTAGTGAGCTTGAGATCTTTCCATCTCTACGCTGTTCTAGTACATTTGAGCACATTCGAGCACATTCGATAAGAAGGGGGGGTATAATCATGTTGCTCCGCTCTCCTCATATACTCAACTAGGCATTTGATTGGGATACTTTGCAGCTTAGGTATTCGGTTGTTGCTGTTTCCCTATTCGTAATCGATCGAGGTGCACGGCTGCCAGGCTTGCACGCAACAATATGTAGGTTGTTGCAGATGAAATGTCGTTTTTGGTAGTGCAATTTCAAACAACTTGAACTTTTATAAAACTTAATTTTATTAATCAAAATAGGCACCAGAACATGCAATACACTTCTCCCAACGAGATACAAGTGCATATATGCCAGTTTCGTAGAATTCCGACTTTCCAGAGCGAAGAAATTCCTCAAAGCCATTTTTGATGGCTGCTTCATTATCGAATTGTTTGTTCGCCAAAAAATTATCCAAATGTTTAAAAAAGTGGTAGTCTGCGAAAGGTCTGGTGAGTATGGTGGATGAGGAAGAGTCTCATACTGCAACTCGTTTAATTTTTGGACCGTTGTTCTTGAAACATGAGGCCGTGCGTTGTCTTGAAGCAGTATAACTCCATCTCTGTTGACTAATCCAGACCGTTCAACACGCAATTTCTGATGGATTTCATCGAGTTGGGCACAATACTTCTCTGCATTAATGGTTTCACTACGCTTCAAAAAGGAATAGTGAATAACTCCAGCTGCAGACCACCAAACAGTCACCATTATGTTCTTCGGATGAAGGCCTGGTTCTGGGGTCTCATCAGCATCCAGCCATTGTGCCGATCAGCGACGATTGTCGTACAGTATCCACTTTTCATCACATGTCACTATTCTGTTCAAAAACGGATCGTTTCTCTTCCGGGAGAGCAGGAAACTGTAAATTTCCAGTCGATGCGTCATGTTTTGCTCAGTAAGCTCATGCGGAACACACTTATCAAGCTTTTTGATTTTTCAAGCTGTTGCAAGTGCCGGCAAACTGTCGAATGGTGTTCGCCCAATTTCTTGCAATGTCCCTTACAGTTTGGTGTGAATCGGATTCCACTAATAAATTCAGCTCGTCCTTGTCGATCAAAGATCCTGGGTTACAACGTGGTCCCTTTGAAGGGTCATATCTCCTGATCGGAATTTTTCGAACCATCGCTGTGTGGTTCGTTTGTTTACCGTATCAGTTCCAAATGCCCTGTTGATGTTTTCGGTTGCCTCCGTTGCGCTGTGGCCAAGTTTAAATTCATAAAGGAAAATTACCCGTTTTTGACTCGACTCCATTTCTTTTTCTTTTTTTTTTTCTGTCCGATCTCAATGAAGTCCAAAACTGAAATGGCTCCATGAGTAAATGTAGGGGTATTTAAACTTCAATACCCAATACGACTTGTGCCACCTGGCGGAAGTTTAAGACATGAATATCGCAACTGACTTCACTTTATAGAGAAAAACGACATTTCATCTGCAACGACCAATGAAACAAAATATGTGAAAACGTATGCAATCCCTTTATAGCCATTGCGGGTTGAATATAGAAAAATCCTTGAATTGGTAAGTCCATACCTCATCAGACCTAACAGATACGATGAAATTTATGAAAACAAATACAACCCCTTTACGCTATCTTTATGGTTGAATTCCGAAAAATCGTGACATTGGTTTTTAGGCTACCACATACATAAAAGGTCTGTAGAAGTAAACAGCAATTTGATATCTCATCAGTTCTAATATAAAAAAAATTTGTAAAATCATATTTAACTCTATTTCATTTCAAAAGAATAAGCCTCTCAAGAGGGTGTCTTGAGGGTTGAATATAAAAGGCTTTTAGGCGATTATACATAAAGTCCGTGAGAGAACGAACGAATTCGACGTCTTATCAGACCTTAGATATAAAACAGAATTTGTGAAAACGTATACAACTCTTTTATACCCTTTCAGTGGTTGAAAAGCAAAAAATTCTGCAAACAGTTTTTATCTGATTATATTAAAAGCCCGTGGAAGTTATTCGATATCTAATCAGACCGAAGAGATATGGCGGAATTCGTGAAAACATATTCAACTCCTTTACACACCTCAGGGGTTGAATTTTAAAAAAGCCTAAAAAAATGTTCTAGGCATTTCTGAAGAAGCCGTAAAATAGAAGTTAATTTAATACTTTAGAAGACCCAAGAGATATGACGAAACTCGTGAAAATAGGAAAAACACGATCCCGTTGCATACTACTACTCAGTAAAGATTATATTTTTAGAATATGTCACCACTATTACTCTATGTTGATTCCAAATTTGAGCTAACCATTATTAGTGGTTCTCAAGAAATGACAATTAATTTTTTTCCTTTTCATCCTCACCTACCCTCACCAACCCCTTATAACAAAACTCCCAAAAATGTTTTCTTTGCTAGAGGTACAACGGGCCTACCTCCCGTATAAATTCCAAGATCTTATCTCAAACATTTTTTTTTATATATGAGACGTGTTTTCTTAGAAAAATTCCCTCATTTCTATGCTCCACCGCTTCCCCACCCCTCAAAATTTGTTATTCACACTACTGCCCTTATATCGTTACATACACAAACCAAATTTCATCTTCCTGCCATAATTGGTTAATACAAAGTTTTTCACTGCTACCCTCGCACTACACCCCCCCCTCCCCCCCTAGTCAATACAATTCTTTTAGTATTCTCCCCAAATATACCTACAAACAATAAGAAATCCCCACCTTTGTGGCATGAACCGTTCAGAACACATGCATTTAAGAATGTTTTAAAGCCAGTTTTCGAGCGTTTCAGGTCCTTTGTTTGGACCCCCACTCCCGTAGCACTTCGCCCAAGATCTAATTAAGTGCCAAGTTTCAACTTTCTATAATAAGCGGTTCCTTAACTTTTTCGTCGGAAATGCTCTCCCCACGTCACCCTTACTCTTCAACCCTCCAAAAAGTCAACACTTAAAGGGGTCTAAACGATCTACCACTCAAAAAAATTTGAATTGTATTGCACAAAAGGGTTTATGAGATACGAGCTTTCAAATGAGTTTGTGTACAATGGACGGCGGACAGACGGACTGAATTTTTGTTTTCAGTTTCCTAAGACGTGAAAATACAAAATTTTTGAAATAATAACGTAATTAGTGTTTGCGTTCGGTCATACTCGCAAAAACACTTAAATACGATGCTTAAATTTTAAATATTTGGTGTATTAACAACCAAATCGTTACATTTATTGGGTAGGGGCGAAGAAAGGTCCTTAAAATACGTGTTTACACCTGCATAACAAACATTTTGAGTTACGGGCTTTATAGTAAACAGATCCTACTGAAAATTTTAAGTGTATATAAATTAGATTTTGAAAACGGCAGAATTAATACCGGTAAACGCGATTCGGACATTCAATATAAATTTTCGGTTTTACAATCGATCAGAAATATTCCCGAATTTCCGAGTTCATTTTTACCCTTTTCTTTAGGGCAATTTGTCTTAACAATACTGGATCGTTCTAAACCAATTCTGTTCTTCAGTACCGAAGTTACAGTTCTTCTTCGGTACTGAAAATCATATAAATTTTTTCAGAAATCAGTACTAAATGAAGCTCGAAATTCGTATCGTTTTGATGTTCATAAAAATTTCATGTTATTCGAGGACATACATACGAGTATATTAATTATATATTATAAAAAAATATAAAAAAATACCACCGATCCATTAAAACTAGTAAGTCAAAAATTGTATAAACTGAAGGAATAAAACAATTTCAAATTTCAAATTATAAAAATATAAAAAATATACTTGGCATATTTCATGTTTCTTTTTCTTTATCCTGTTTTCTTGACGTTTCTGAATTCGTAAAATTAGTACTCTATCAGTATTGTATCAATACCTCTGCAGTAAAGATTGAAACCTCGTATACATTACAGTCTAATCTCTAAAAGTCGTCGATCATCTATAAGTCGAACATTCTCCATCTCATATTAACATTTTGGTTTAGCCCAAATTGGATTTTGAAGTGTGTATTTATTCTTTAAGTCGAACTTTTAATTGAACTAAACCAGTGGAGCACGGTGACTGTTACAATTTGAGTTATAGAATTATCGAAATATTTCTTAAAATCATGTACAACAGATGATAGTTTTGGTGGTAGTGTATTGTATTCAAAATGATATGCTCATTCTTTCAAATCATTGAAGGTATAAATTCATTTATACATTTGTTGGTTTACACCATTATTCATAGAGAAATCCTAATAAATAACAAAGAAAAATAATAAATCTAAAAGAAAATCTATAGAAATCCAAATTAAGAAAGTTTTTACCATTAACACGGTACCAATACACACATTACTGAATTTGTAATACTGAAGTGATATCTCTGTTCAGTACTGAATGAATTAAGTTTAGCAGAATTAAATCAATACTGGAAATATTCTGTTGGAGATCAACATGTTTCAGTACTGGGAGTGGAAAATAGATTGGTTGAATTAGGTACCGGTAGAGTACCGATGCACTATGCGTGCAATCTTATTGAGAAATTACAAGAGAACGCGGAAATGGAGAAATTTAAAATTTTGCACACCATTTAGAAGTCTGAGATGCAAATGTGACTAAAAAATAGGGTGATTATATTCTCCCGATCTAGCGATAGACAACAGTTGCTCAAATTTGTAAAAAGTATAGAGGAGAATAACTGTAGAGAACAACGGCGACGTTTATATGAAACAAAAAATTACAAACTTTAAACGTATTTTATTTTATTTTAAAATAATCCGCAATAATAAATTCTAACTATTTCTCCAACTCTTCGCTATCCTTAGAACCGTCCTGAGCAGAACTACAGCTGCCTTCTTCAACATCCTTTTGATTTTCGGGTGGTAGTTGTTTCGCCGAAGTTGGAATAAATATTTGAAGTTGCCGTATCACTTCTTCCGTGTTGCACGATGCCTCCAGGATCTGTTTATTGATGATATCCTGGTATTGTTTTTCGAAGCTAAGTTGATGCTCATCGCCCAAACTTCTTCGTTTCTCGACCTTACTGACAACGTCCAGTTGATTTTGGCGATCCTCTGATTTCTTAAGACTTTCCGCCATTCTCGGCTTGAATCGAATCCTTTTTGATAGTCCTGCGAACAACAACAGACTGCAACGTATAGGTACTGACTACTGACTGCTTTAGATTCGAGTAGTTGTTCCTTTCGTATACGAAATATTAAGGCACTTAACGATTACTGCGTGTGTTACATACCATAGTCCTCGTACGAGTATGTCACGGAGAAAATCGTGCGAAACTCCTACTCAATTTAAGGATCTGTTCGAGTTGAGTTGAGTACCTGGCGGACGGAGACACCAAAATGTTATACGGGCATTAGACTGTGGGTTTTTTTTTGGCATGTTAAGAACTAGTGAAGTCATGAATTACTGTCGTAAGGAAGGTTTTTGGATATCGCATTGCCGAAGGAGTCTATTAATTTTCGTTGAATCAAAGTTTCACCATTAAAACTTTAATTGCGATATTAAAGCATTTTTGACGTCAATGGAATGAATTTATTTCACTTGATGAAATTTGTTTTAGAAAGAAAACTGTTGCAGTTTTTTTTACGGCGCTTATAAAAGGTGCACAAAATTTATTATTAGAATGTCTGTTTGCGAATTATTTGCGTGACTTGAATTAGTTTCCGATATTGGTAGAGCGTGGCACTTATTCGGTTTGATGTGCCTTGAACGTTTTGCATGACTTTCACAGTGAAAAGTAAAGGAAATTTCTTTGTTTTCTTGGGAGAAGAAGTGATTGGTTTCACATTCGTATGCAATTATATTGCTGTAATACCGATTGATTCGAATTTATACTTTGAAGCTAGCGAAGACGATATTTAACATGTATAGTCTCTGGTTAATACCCAACAGCAGCGAAACGTCTTTGAGACACGATTCTCAATAAGAGAGGACAAGGGCTCCTAAGAGGGTAGCAAGAGTGCGCACATGCCTCTACCTGTATTCCACCTTCCAGTATTAACAAATGAGAAAAATATAATTTTCCAGCCAAACGTTACTGAACTGATTACTTATGTCATCCATATTCGTTAGAAAAATTTTTGTTTTTTCTGTATTTAAAGGAAATGAATTTGAAAAAAATTTATTATAGTTTTTTTTACTTACTGCAAAAAAATTGTATTGTTATTCAAATTAAAGTGTATAAATAAAATTAAAATATTTAAGGTAAGGTCCTTATTTAATTGGAAGACGGCTTAATAAGTTTCACGGCAAACAATTACACACTTGGGATTTTTTCTTTATAGAAAATCCTTTTTTGAGATGAAGTACCCACCAGCTTATACCAGTTTTTGGACATGTCCTTTCGAATTTGTGTTGGGGAAATAAGTGTTTTCACAGATGCAAAATTTTAAGGTAGATTGATCAAAAGGATATTAGTAACATAGGTGTCAACAGTTTTGATCGAGGTTTCTCTTCTTAGTTACACTTTATTAAAAAAAAGAATGTCTCAGTTACGAAAATTGTAATGGTTAAGGGTGAATAGCTTCGAGAGCTCTTAAACTAAAGCGATAAATTTACCCTGATATGAAAGGTGATAAAATAGGATTTCTTAATATCGAAGAATAAATAATAAAATTAAAAAAAAATTGCAAAAAATTGTTTAAAAGTGCGAGCTATTTTTCCTCCAACTGTTGAAAATGTATTTAAGTAGCACTACCAATTTTGAAGACATTGATATTAATCGAAGGAACGAATATAAGCTTAAGTCAACGCTTAAAAACGGAATATCTCAAAAGTGGCCATTAGTTAGTTTGAGAGTTTGACTACACTCAAAGAAAAATCCTTGGTAACATTGACAAAAAGTATTTGTTGAATTTCAACAGTGCAGTTTTGTCATAATGATAATAATATGTCAGCATAACAAATAAAAATTATTCAGTTTGATAAATTTTTGTCGAATTGATAAAAATTCGGCGAAATTCCAGTTCGTTCTTTTAACAAAACATGTATTATCGAAATGACAAAATTTTCTTTCATATTGATCAATATTTCTATCAAATTAACAAATTTTTTGTTGTATTGGAAGAAACGGCTTCTGATAAAAATTTTGTCAGAGTGACCAAAAGTAAACTGCAAGATTTTGTTATATTCACAAAACTATTTAATTAATCAACAAAAATTTTTGTAAGAAAGATGAACACGATTCTATACTGCACATTGGTGAGGGAATCGTAGTGCGCAGAGTTCTAGTTCGATTGCGACATTCGTAACTGACTGGTTAAATGTGATAGTGGCCTTTGTACAGTGAAAATTAAGTTTAAATTTACTTCATAAAATATCTGGAATTTAACACAAGGTCTTATTGTCATCTGGAAGGTAAGTTTTTCAAATTATTTATCAAAATCTACCTGTAATCTTCTATTTATATATAATATAAAACAGGATGTATGTATGTTGACTATAGACTCATAAACCACTCAACCCAGTTTGATCAAATTTCCAGGGAACGTGTAGAAGAGTCCCGGGATGGTTCCTGTGAAGTTTGGTGCAAATCGAATCAAAAACAATTGTTTTTTTTCGAAATTTTTCAAATTTTTTCGCTATTTTAGTACTCTGGTGCTTAAACTGTTTATTTGTTTGTCCCTATGCTATTCATAGGATTGCTAAGAAACTTTGTTGATTTGTTGAGCACACAACCGCAAAGGTTTCTCTTTAGTAAAAGTATTCAACAATAGGTGGCGCACGACTAATGAGTGTGTTTCATATACCATAGTTTAGCGACAGTTCGTTTGGTTACGGTATATAAGTGGCCACGTCTGACAAAATCGAACAACGGAAGCAACGGGAGTAACGCGAGCAACGGGAGTATCGGGAGCAACGGGAGTAATATGATCAACGTCACGTAACGGGAGAAACGGGAGCAACGAAGCAACGGGAGCAAACGGAGCAACGGCCACAACAGGAGAAACGGGTGTAACGGAAATAACGGGAGCGAAAAAGCAACGGTGAGCAAAACTGAAAACCGTATAGCACCATACAAATGTGAGCGTATTCAATAAAACCATTGTCAATTTGACAAAATAAACAACAAAACACTTTCATCTTGAATAAAGTAATTGGTGTATTTGATAATATTCTTTCGTTACAAATACAAAATACTTTATTATTAAAAAATAATAAAGTAAAAATTGTTGATTTGATAATTTATTTTTGTCATAAATACAAAAACTACAAAATTTTTACTGAACGATTTTTTCTCAATTCAACAAATTCTTTTGTTATCTAGACAGTGGATTTTTGTCAAAGAATATATGAAATTTGTCAATACGACAAAGTATTTTGTTGGACACCTATATAGACCGTAGTTTTGTCGAATTGAACTGAATTTTTGTCAATGCTACCAAGGTTTTCCTCTAAGTGTATATTATTTCCCGCTCCTAACCTTATAATAAAAGCATTTAAAAATAGATACGTAACATTTTTGGAGAAAGTGGAAGAAATTTTAGGAAGTTACACATTTTGTAAGATTATAGCGTTATCAGTGGCTAACTCAACTGAATGTCTTACAAATCTAGGCATTAACTTTTCAGTATAAATAATAGATTTCGTCGAGGGCTTGACTGAATTTACGTAATCCCCTTCAATTTCTAGGCTTTCTCGGGAAATTATCTAAAAAAGTAATCAACTTTTCCAATGCACGAGGAATTGCACAAATCGAAAACGTATGCTGATATTTCAGCAGTTCCCTTTCAGCCGCTTTCATCATTCTTCCTCTTAACATTTACAACTCGAAACCGGTTACTACTAATTCCAAGTTTTCAAGTTGACTCAGCGAAAGCACCCATTATTATACTCTAGATGATAGATACTCTAGATCTAGATGAAAATGTATTTTTTGTTTATTTGTGGCCAAAAACCTCAAATCCGTTTGACGTCCGTCCGTCCGTCCGTCTGTCCGTTAGCACGATAACTCAAGAACGCCTTCACCTAGGATCTTGAAATTTTGAATCTGGATGTTTGGTTGAATTTGTAAGGCTAAGTTCGTTAACGGGAAAAATCGTCCTACTCCTTCGGGTAGCTGCCATACAAAATGTCCTTAAAACACGTGTTCGAAAATATTGGTCGATAACTTCGGTAGGGTTTAAGCTACGACATTGAAATTTTGTATGTGTTATTTTTCCAATAGTCGGAACTAAATGTATGATTATGAAGAAAATCCTGTTAGTCCTTCGTGTAGCTGCCATACAAATATCCTGTCAAAATGTATTCATTTAATTTACGAAACTCACTATAACTCAAGTAATCTTTTAGCTACGAATTCAAAATTTTGTACAAATTAGTTTTGATTGAAAAGAAAGTTCGACTTTACTAGTCAGGGAAATCCTTTTACTCCTTCTGGTAGCTGCCATACAAAATGTCCTTAAAACACATGTTTAAGAATATTGGCCGATAACTTCAGAATGGTTTAAGCTACGACTTTGAAATTTTGTATGTGTTATTTTTCCAATAGTTGGAGCTAAATGTCCTTCGTGTAGCTGCCATACAAATATCCTGTCAAAACGTCTTCACTTAATTTACGGAACTTACTATAACTCAAGTAATCTTTTAGCTATGAATTGGAAATTTTGCACAAATTAGTTTTGAGTAAAAACGAAGTTCGGGTTCACTAATCAGCGAAATCCTTTTACTCCTTCTAGTAGCTGCCATACAAAATGTCCTTAAGACACGTATTCAACAATATTTTTCGATAACTTTTGAACGCTTCAAGCTACGAGTTTTAAATTTTGTACACGTTCATTTTTAAATGGTTCTAAGGAAAAGGATTAATCTGTAAGAAATCGAGTGAGTCCTTCCTGCACCTCCCATGCGAAAGTCCTTCAAAAAGGACCTTTTTTTTCGATGACTTACCAAGTTCAAGATATGAAATTAAACACTGAATATTGTCTTTTAGTTTTGAGTAGCAATCTAATGGCAGTCCTTAATAAAGGACATACAACATGCACACACGTAATTCTACTTTATCCCCAACTACAATATAAATCGGAGTTCAGTATTCATCTAGAGTATTATACGATTGGCTTGCAGCCGATCGTGACTGCAGTATGTTTATTAAGAACTTTCGTATAGTAGCTAATCGAAATAGTACCTCAATTTTGCTAGTTCTTTTTTCTTATTTACAAAACTGTTGTGCAAATTACCCCAAATTTGTAAATTCCATGCTATGGGATCTTTGGGAATTATGCCATAAGTGTAATAACTTCTTTTAAGGGGGGCGATACATGTAAAATTTTCAAAAATTGGATTTTTTTTTTTGCATAAATAGTTAAATTAACATCTAAAAAATATGTTTGTAAAGTTTTAGAATGAAATTCGCATTATTTATCGATTAAAAACTCATTTAAGTGCTCCGCCTCAACTTGACGCTCGAGCGCAATTCAGTCCGTACTGGAGCGCTCGACTCTCGCTACCTGCTTCTCGGATGTATGACCTTGGGGCCTTTTGTATTGAAGACCCGGGTAAGCATGTCAAGAAGAGCTGAGAAAAAAAACGAGTACTATGAACGTACTGAAGGACTTCTGTATGGGCATCATAGAGTTTCTGTGTGTCAAAACTTTAAACTTGTTTTTCTCGAGACGACTTTTTTTAAATTGGCGGACAAGATAACTCAAAAAGTTCTCAACCGATTCTTATGAAACTTGGCACACGTTTTCTTTATAGTATAAGCTTCTAGTTGAACCTCAAAAATGCCAAAAAAAATTTCAAAATTTAGCGTTTTTGACCCAAAAAAAGGGTCAAAAATCGTACTTTTTTTTATGAGGCGTGCTAATTCACGATTTTTTGGTTTTTTTTTTTTTCTTGGTTCAACTAGAAGATACATGTTTAATAAACACACTCCAACCCATTTTTTTGATTTCAGATTGCTGTAACTGATGCTAAAAATTCCGCCGATTGATGCCTTTCGCCGCGAGGGTCTCAGGAGATTGGTTACTACGGCGGCCATTTTGAAAAAAAAAATTAAATAAAATCAGATTATTGTATTTTAATATGTAATGAATAAACATAAGGAATGTAATGAATAAACATTAAGGAATTTTGTACAGAAGATACCCGAAGAAGTTGGTTGATTTTACCCAAATTATTGTCGAATATCTTAAGCTCCTTGCATTGCAAGTCTGCTACAGTAATTATGTACCTACCTTAAGGGCTCATATACCCCTGAAATTTTCAAAAAATAGATTTTTTTTTTTTACAGATTTTTATTTTTATACTTTTAAGAATTAAAAAAAAAATTAGAATTTAGAAAATTCCACTCCATAACAAAGTTATAGCAATAAATGTGACCAGACATCGGTTTGGAGCGGCTTTCTGGCTAATTGCCGCGCCACTCTCAACAGCAGCGTTTATGATTTATTTTTTTGTTTCATAGAAAACAAGGTCATTTATAGGCCCATCTGTGAAAAATACGAAGATCCAAGAGGAAGAAGGTGTACAGTACGAAGCTTGAATGGGAGGCTAGCCGTAAGTTCACGTTGTACCTACCAAAAACTTTAAACGCATTTTTCTCGAAACTATGTTTTTAGACATGGTCGGTACGATAACTCAGTCAATTTTCAATATTTTTCAACTTTTTTTTTTAAATTTTGATAACCATATTCTCTATAGTCTGACGAGAGGTCTTTTTAATTTTTTGCTTGGACATTTTTTTATAAATTATTAAACGCAAATTTTTTTAAAAATACCGATTACTAAAGTTTGAAATACTGTAACTAATTTATTTTTGAAAAAAAAAAAAAATCCCTCCGTCAGACTATAACTACTACATTATTTTACAAGATTCTTTTTTATTTTTGCAAATTGAATTATTTTTGGTGAAGTTATGATGCCGACCAGGAGGCGCCATGGTTTTCATAAGTAGTCCATTTATACCCGTAAAAAACAATGTTAATATTAAAAAAAAAAAAAATTTTTTTTTTTATAGTTGAATAGTTAATAAGATTTATGTGAATTCAACAATTAAATTTTTTTTTCGCCATATAACCTTTATAATAATTATTCAAATTTACTCGGTATTCAGCGCGTGCAGGGGTATGTGAGCCCTTAAGGACCCATGGAGCTAACCGATGGAGATGGATTTTACTCACTGAAAGCTCAATCAAAGATAAGCGTTTTTGAATGCATAATTTGGTTCAACTTTCCATGATAAGCCGTTCTATAGATAGCAAAAATACTCACACCCCCGTACCATACTACCCCTATAAAAAATTATATTTCTTCAACATTCCACTACTATAGCTCTATCTAAATACCAAGTATCAGCTATCCTTCATTATGGATTCACAAGATATAAAAATCGGAACTTTTTCTTTTTTACTTTCTCCGACCCTCACCCCCTACACCCACACACTCAACATTTTTTTCTACTAGGAGTCTATTTGGCCTACTTCCCGTAAAAATTCTAAGCGTGTATCTTAAACTGTGGGAAGTCTACAACCCACGCCTTCAAAAAACCTAGTCACGAAAATCGGGAAATCGATTACGGACAAGGAAATAGCTGTGGGTTGCTGCTTAGATATCGAAGGGGCTTCTGACAACACTGCCTACGAAAGTATCTACTCTGTTGCACAAAATCGTGGTATTGATCCATAAACCTGCAGTTGGATCAAGGCCATGCTAGAACGACAAAAAAATAACTTCAACACTAGCCGACTCAACAGCCACAGTCACAGCTGCGAAAGGTTGTCCACAGGATGGGGTGCTATCACCCATTCTCTGGTGATTAGTAGTGGACAACCTTCTTCAAGACCTAACAAAAGCCGGAGTTACAGTACAGGGCTACGCTGACGACCTTGCCATCCTTGTTGGAGGTAAATTTGAAAAGACGGTGACAGATCTAGTTCAGAATACCCTAAACTAGGTAGCATCCTGGTGCACTAAGGCAGGATTAGGTATCAACCCAAAGAAAAGAACAATTGTTGCATTCACCAAAATTAGGAGTAAGGACAAGTTATCTAAGCCTACTCTTTTTTAAGAATCCATAGAGTATGCTAGTGAGGTAAAGTTCCTGGGAATGATCCTGGATGAAAAGCTCTCTTGGAATGCTCATTTGGACAAAGTTCTTGACGGTGCCAGAATCTCTCTCTGGACCTGCAGTAGCCTTCTCGGCAAGAACTGGAGACTGAGTGCAAAACTAACCTGGTTGGTTGGTTGGTTTACGTGGTGGCCGGTCTGCCGTAAACAGGGCCCAATTAGCACAGGAAGCGCCGTTTTGATACCACAATTCGTTTAACCTGGTCCAGCCCTCAACGACCAGTGAAGTGGGTATATAGTTTTGCAGTGACCTAGGGCTTGAATTGATTATCATATCCATCCAGAGCTGTTCAAGAAGGCAATCAATTCTCCAATCTTGTTTTTCGAGATTTCATCAAGATTTTTAAAGAAGGGTTTGCCTAGTGCGTGAAGTCTGGCTGTAGATAGGGCTGGACACTCGCAAAGCAGGTGGACAACGGTTTCCTTCTTGTTTGTATCCCCACAGCAGCGGCAATTGACGTTAAAGGGAATACCCGGCCTGGCCGCGTGGTCTCCGATCGGCCAGTGTCCCGTGCTGACTGCCGTGACTCTGGAGACGTCCACACGGCTCCTACTCAAGAGTTCCTATGTTCTGATCCGAGAGTAGGATGGCCATATCTAAACTAATCAAATCCAAACTAACCTACTGGATGTATACCGTCGTTGCTATGCCCATTATAACTTACACGGCATCCGTCTGGTGGAAGAAAACAAAGCAGAAAACTGCTCAGCTTAAGCTGATAAAATTACAAAGACTGGCATGCCTGGGTATTACTGGGGCGATGGGCACCACTTCCACTGCTGCCTTTATTGTTAACATAATTCATTAAATTTTTTTTTAATTGTGCTTCTCAATCTAGCACCTCTACACTTAGAAATACAAAAAGAAGCTAGATTCACCACATACAAACTTTTGAGCTCGGAGGACGAGTCAGAGCGCAAAACAGCTTGCCCAACTCTTTCCGCGGAACTCAACAAGGGCCCCATACAAGTGATACCTCTTTCTGACTTACTGGTACCGAAATTCAATTTTACAAAGTCATTCAAAGTTGTCCTACTTGAAAGGGAGGATTGGGCCACAAGCAAACCCACTCCAAAACTTGGATCCATATCTAATACACAGGCGGATCTAAAACAGATCAAAGTGCAGGAGCAGGAGTTTATGGAGTTCGCCCAAATGTCAAATTCTACTGTAGCATGCACATAACATCCACTGTTTTTCAGGCGGACACTCATGCTATTGAACTATGCATTAGAGAAAATATCAGACGGGGCTATAAAAACCAAGAAATATATATTCTCTCGGACAGCAAGGAAGCAATAATGGCCCTTCAGTCAATTCAAATCTACTCCAAACTTGTTTGGAATTGCCTCCAATGCTTAATTGAACTCGGAAACAAGAACAGAGTTAACCTCATTTGGATTCCGGGACACAGCGGCTATGAAGGTATAATGGCTAAAAAAGGTTCAGAAGCTGACTTCAT
This sequence comes from Beris morrisii, assembly GCA_951812415.1. Taxonomy (NCBI): domain Eukaryota; kingdom Metazoa; phylum Arthropoda; class Insecta; order Diptera; family Stratiomyidae; genus Beris; species Beris morrisii. Next base: position 33,026,688 of record OX638313.1, on the reverse strand, counting down.
TGGAACATATCCATTCTGTGGGATACAGTTAAGCACAGCCAGAATGAACATCCGAATGTGGCAAAAATCGCAAGGTGCCATTCTCTGGGACTTGGTACCGGGCAACAGGCACTCAAAGCTTTTTATGCCAAAGCATTCGGAAAAAAGAACATCTGATTATCTGAAATTAAGCAGACATCAGACCCGAACCCTAGTTGGAGCTCTGACTGAACATTGCCACATGAGAAAGCATCTCAATAGGATTGGTCTCTCTGAAACTAAAATTTGAAGAATATGCAATGACGAAGACGAAACACCAGTGCATATCCTCTGTGAATGTGAGGGTTTAGCTCACAAAAGACTTCGTCACTTCGGTCAGAGTTTCATGGAACCATCGGAATTCCTGACCATTCCACTTCGCAAAATGCTAAGCTTCATTGAAAGCGCAGGGATTGAAAAGGAATCATAGTCGATCCGGGGGAACGTCACAATAGGCCCAACTGTGGCTTCAGTGACAGAGGTTAACCATACCAACCCGTTTTGCCAATCTATCTATCTATCACTGTTCTTGAGAAATGGGACGTGATTTTTAAAAAAAAATCGTTGTCCCAACTTCCATACTCCATCGCCCTTTTAAAAATGTTATTTTCAGCAAACTTCATTTTGCTTGCGCAATTGGTTCGTGAGAAATCGCAGTCTAAAGTTTTTCCACATATAAACGCGAACAATTTTTGTATAGATTTATGTATGGGAACTTTAAACTTTCTGGAGTTATTGTGCGTACGGACCCATAAGTATATTGATGGGCGGCTGATTTAAGGTTTCATAAATAATTTCTAAGTTGTTCTATTTCGAGGGTACGTACTATACGTTACAATCTTTTGGACTGAATTCAACTGAAAACGTGAAACGAGTTTTTGCCATAATTAAAACAATTTGGTAACCTAAGCCTAGTTAGGGCTGGAGTAAAATCCTTGTAAATGAAAAGTACTTAGATTCGAATTTCCAATTCCTTTTCTTAGAGTCGTAGTCCTTGAACTGACGGTCAACTAATTTCTTTTCAAAGTACCATTTCTAAAGTCGATCCTTTTTCTTCGTCTTGAAGGCGATTCGCTTTGCGTCACCCGTACTTGCCTTTTAAGTGTGTACCTCTACGTTGAAGGACGAAAATGACAAACGGAATGTTTACTGAAAGGCTACGTACATATAGAGTAGATAGCTCGACGCTAAGTGTTCAGACAAAGCGGCGAGCCTTGAAGGCGAAGTCTTTAAGACGCTAATTAATTTTATCTCGATTTTAATATGCTTAGTTGATTGCAGCATAGGTACATCATTCATCTCATTAATGGCAACGAAACGTCCTCGAAGATTTATCGCTTTATGCATTTCCTTGGCAAATAAAATCACTTATCACCTTGTTCCGTCCGTCTTGGTCTTATCATCAATTTCACCGAATACCGTAATGAATTTTGCTTACCTAAAATCCTGGAGAATCCCCTTTATAGTTTATGGCCGAGCAGGAAGGGTAATGGCAAAATGAAATCTTGCTAGTCAGTCGTTTTAGGGGTGAAAGATAAATATCCCGTGTACCCACTAGTGTGTACTAACGTCCGATAAAATAGTCAGTCGGACCAAGGTTGATGGGGTGTGTGGGTGATAAAAATCATCACGAACAAGGACCTACCTGATAAATAAAACATGAAAAACCAACGTACAATCAACACTAGCTTCAGATACCATTAAAAGATTCTCCCATTTACAAAACCGAAGTTGTTGCGTTAATATCGGGTTTGGGGCTAAACACAACCAGCCAGTGGTTGGTTGGTTGGAATAAGTGGAACTCTTGATGTTAAGAGGCCGATAGAGGATAGGGTAGATCCTTGACGGCACCCCGTAATGTAGGAGCTAATGCATCACAGGAAGACATTCATTTCGCTAAGTGGCTCAAGGGAATGTTTATTCGCCATGAACAGAAGATTTTCCAGGTGATTGATCCGATTTCTCAAGAAGCTATCCACAATTCCTCGGCTCTGATTCCTTTAGAATCCTTCTTTATTTCTTAGCGTTTCTTTTTTCTTTTATTGACGGCGGTTATTGTCTCCAATTTTATTAAGTGAAATTATTGTCGTTCCGCATATCTTCAAGATTCTGGGAAAGAGGTAACATGGATTTCGATTGTTGTGTTGGATTGGAATGTTTAATAGCTGAGAGAATTGCTTGGAAACGTTCGTTTAATGGTCGGTACGTAAATTTTAAGTGTTGCTAATAAATCGTTTAAATTGTAAACGTACATTCCGACTAACACACCAATATCTTTTTAAAACCACGCAATTATATAAAAGCTTGTAGTGATTTAGAACTTGTTCAACGCATTGTGATTCGCTGATACGCGACTAGAATTCAGACCATTTTGAGTCATACACGTCACGGAGTTGTACATTGGCAGTATTCTGATCATTGGTCACCACGGATAATTTGTAAAGGACTCATTTGCTGAACATAGTTTTTCCATGTTCCAAGAATAATAGACCTAAATAAGAAATACAATTTTTGTCCGTCTGACCGCCGTACGCATTCGCATTTGAAGGCTCGCAGCTTCCAAACCTGTTGAGCTATTTAATTCAAACTTTTTTGGTGGGTAGATTGGGACCCCTTTATGCGACCAGCTATACCTTCTTGAGGGTGGGAATGTGAGGGGGAAGGTGGAAGGAGCGCTTTGGACGAAAATTTGTTGTTTTTATATCGCTTGATATAGGAAGTTGAAACTTAGAATTAATATAGATCTATGACATCCGAGCCATTTGTAAAAAAAAATTCCGTCTTAGGCTTCACATATTTTCACGAATTTCATCATATCTCTTAGGTCTTCTGAAATATTGAACTAATTTTACTTCTACGGGTTATTGAGATGTGAAATACCTAGAAACTGTTCAGGAGGGTTTAAAGGCCGGTTTCCATTTGTTCCATTTCTGCGTATCGTATTCTCGTTGCGTATCAGTGGATACAACAAACGTATCTCCGTTCTGTATCAAAAAGTGATACAAAGAAACGCAATGAACCCGATCGGTCATTTGGCGGTTTTTTGCCGTCACATCAAAGGAATGATACGATACGCGGTTGTGTGGACATGATGCGTTGCACAATATTCCTCATTCGCGTTCGGGATGTAAATTTGTAAATTTGTTTTGTCATTACAGAGAAAACAATCAAACTCGTGAAAAATTTTGTAATTTCACAATATTGCTCATTCGGTCAATTCATATTTGCAGTTGAACTGAAACTGAGACTCGTCACTCGTGTTCACTTGTAATCGCGTATCGAGCATTTTGAAATGCAAGGCACTCTTGATACAACGAAAATTGTGTAGTGTCCACACTAGTGATGGGTCGGTCGCGAACTATACGGTCGAAATGACTGGGTCAGTACTATGACTGAATTAACTCTGGTCATGTGAAATGAAACAAGTCGTTCAATCGGTCACTAGAAAAAATATTCTACGTCTCGTATCGTACCCGATGTTGATAGCCGTACAGCGCCAAAAGTTTATTTTCGTGTCGGTCTGTCTGTACTCGGTGGTCGAATGATTACAAAAAAGACATTTTAGGTAAAATGCGCCAAGAGAAAATCGAAATCGAAACTAAACAATTTTCCTGTGTTGAATTTACGAATTCAAAGAACATTCAAATTCATTCATTAACCGTACACTCTCTATAAATTCCAAAAATTAAATCATTAGAATTGTTTTTTTTTCCTCGAATTCATAAAACCGACCTTTGAGTTCGATTTAAAGGGCCCATAGACGGGCATGCATTCGTGTCATTCATGCATATCGCGATACGTTTTGGCTCCGCCCACAAAAATCCAAATTTTTTGATTTCTACAATGCCGCATGATGGCAGACTCACACATTCAAGTTTCAGACCCATACACTTATGGAAAAATGACGTGCCCGTCTATGGGCTTTACTCTTGGCGCATTATCACCCTAAAGTGTCTAAAGTCTAATCATACCCTACCTTCGAAGTTCGAATACCGATACCGACCACCAGCGACCACCGAAGACCGACCGACTCGAAAAGTCGAGTTAATAGAAGCATTTTCCGGTGACCGCTGACCGATCGACCGACTTGTTATTTTTCGTATGTCGTAAGTCATTTCGGTCGGTCGGTCATTTCGACCGAATCATGGAAGTGACCGAAGTGACCATTTCGGTCGGTCGGTCAATTCGCCCGAATCATGGAAGTGACCGAAATGACTCAAATAACCGAATCTTTTTAATCGGTCACTTCATCGAAATGACTCGGTCATGGTTGGTTGGTTGGTTTACGTGGTAGCCCGTCTGCCGAAAACAGGTCCCAATTAGCACAGGAAGCTCCGTTTTGATACCACAACACGTTTAACCTGGTCGTTGAGGGCTGATGAAATATATGCATAGTTTTACAGAGGCCTGGGGGCTTGAATGGATTATCATATCCATCCAGAGCTGTTCAAGAAGGTAAGCAGTTCTCCTATCTTGTTTTTTGAGATATCATCGAGGTTATTGAAGAAGGGTTTGCCTAGTGCGCGAAGTCTGGTTCTAGCTAGGGCGGGACACTCGCAAAGAAGGCGGATAACAGTTTCCCCCTTATTTGCATCTACACAACTGTGGCAATTGACGTTAAAGGGAATACCCAGTTTGGACACGTGGTCGCCGATCGGCCAGTGACCCGTGCTGACTGCCGTGACTCTGGAGACGGCCACATGGCTCCTGCTCAGGAGTTCGTCTGTTCTGCTCCGGGAGTAGGATGGCCATATCTTCCTGGATATGACGCAGTTGGTCAGTCCTCTCCATCTGGAGTTCGCGTTTGTGTGAAAGTGGGTGGATATTTGGCGCTTAACAGACCCTAGTGGGACCTGAACGGATTTCACGAGAGAGCCCTGAAGAGCAGAACCTTGCCTAGCTAATTCGTCTGCCCGCTCGTTACCCTCTATCTTGCTGTGGCCTGGGACCCAAAGCAGAGTAACTTTGACTTGACGACTCGGTCATACTGGGTTAATGAAATGACCGATTTATTCCATCACTAGTCCACACTGTATTCGATGAGTGAATGATAGGTAATGGTGGTACGATACGCGGAAATGCAACAAATGGAACCGGGGCTTAAGAGGGTGTAAGCGGGTTGTACATGTTTTCACGAATTCCATCTTATCTGTTAGGTGCGATTAGGTATCGAATTGGTTTTTATTTCCATGGACTGTTTATATAATCGCCAAAAAATTAATATCAGATTTTTTTGGTATTCAACTTCCGGTATAAACGGGCTTGCATACATTCTTACAAATTGTGCAATTTCTCCAAGGTGTGATGATATAGCAATGGGTCTTTTCCACTTTTTTTTGTAATCGCCTAAAAACAAATTTTACTATTTTTCGAAATTTAACCCACAGGGCGATGTATTGGGCTTGTATATGTTTTCACAAATCTCATCATATCTCCTAGGTCTGACAATAGATTGGATTTTACTTCTACGGGCTTTTTCTGTAATCGCTTAAAGCCCAATTTCAGAATTTTTTTGATACTCCCTCAAAAGAGAGTAAAGTGATTGCATACGAAGATTTATGACGAAATTCGAAATGTTTAAAAATGCATTTTAATCTTTTCCATATTTTTGCTTCAATGGACAGTTTATTTTAAAGAACCACTGAAGAATGTTGAACGTTGTATTTTACAAGGAACAGTCCCAAAATTAGCTTTCCAAGAAACCTCCTTGTCTCGAAACAACCAATGTTACATTTCGACTTTTACCGAGTACCGGTCTATGACCCGCAGATTTTTTTTCCCATTTCAGGGACGGCTTATGCCAGAAAGCTGAAACTTCGAAATATGTAAAAATATGTATATTTACCAGGAAAATACTTTAAGCCAAAACTTTAGATTTACATTGGTGAGATCGGGCGTGTGCATGTTCAGTGAAAACGGGATCCATGTATTTTCACGAATTCCGTCATATCTTTTAGATCTTCTAAGAACTCTCAGATAAAGGCATAAAAACGTTTTCCAGATTTTTTTATGTACAATAAAGGAGTCTAAAGGGATTATATAAGTTTTCACGAATTCCAATGTATTTCTTAGGTGTGATGAGATATATATATGATATGTATATAACAGGTGTTTTTGTATAATCATCTAACAATCAGTTTCAGATATTTTATACGAATTTCACGAATAGTACGGGTTTCACGAATTCCGCTATATTTCTTAGGTCTAATGAGACATCGATTACCTGATATTTAACCCTTAGAGGAATGTAATGTGTTCACGACTTTCTCCATGTCTCTAAGGTCTGATCAGTTATCAAATTGGTTTTTACGGTCTGTTGATACAGTCAACTAAAATCAAATTCAAAAAACAAACCCTAAGGGATCGCATAGGATTGGCATATGTTTTCACGAATTCCACTATATCTCTTGAGTTTGATTAGATATCGAATTGGTTTCCACTTCCACGAGCTTGTTATATAATCGCCTATACATTAATTTTAGGATTTTTTAATAATATCTCTTGGGATGACAGTAAAGGGGTTGTAAATCTTTCTACGAATGTCTCCATTTATTTTAGGTCACTATTGAATAGGTTTTCACTTCCGTCTTTTTATTTGTGTGAATTTTACTTATTTGTCCTGTTGTTACCAGGGAAGTTACAGTGTTCAGTTATTAAGAAACTGAACTATATCTAAGACTGTATTTCACGTGTATTCTTGTTAGTGCCATTATGATCACTTTCGAGGGACAGACCGTTCTCCGGGCAGATTTATACCTTGAAGCACATACGGGCAGCCTATGCCTAAATGAGATTCGAAACCGTGACAATTAACTAAAGCAGACAAGACAGAGCTCAGGGCAAATCTGCAGAAAAATACCAGGACACAGTTGACGCAAATTGCAGATCGCTTCGTAGATGCAAAAATTGGAGGACGCGCGAGCTGAATCGAGATGACTTCAGACAATGTCTCCTCCAGTACCAGGCCCGATTGATGATGATGAGACAGATAATAGGAACTCTTTCCATTTTGCTTATTACAATTCATCCCTTAAGTGATGCTTCCCTAAGCTTCTACTGGATTAAAACGAAGAAAACAAAAATCAGGTACTTACCAACTGTCGTCAGAAGCATGTTATCCAACAATAGTGCGATGGCAACAATCACCAAAACGAGTCGTCGCGATCCTCTCCACCCTATCATCCATGCCTTCCATGCAGCCCAAGATGTGCCCATATTGTTCGGTTCATCCCCCATCATTCCGGTGGCCATTTGTGGACATTGCGGCGGTATCTGTTGCTGCTGATACGAAATATGTGAATGGGGTGGCGGAGGAACAGGTGGTGGTTGTGATGGTATTCGAATCGTTGCATTCTGATTAGGATGTGATGTGCTGGTGTTGTTATCAGACCCACCTCCTGAATCGTTTGGTTGCATTTCGCCACCCACGCTTTTCTGTAAACAAAAAAATTGCATCGGTTATTAGATGGCAGCACAGTATACGATATTTTATCAATAGATGGCGTAGAGTTAGTTCGTACGTATCTTCTATTGTATCTTTTTCAATATTGAAAAAGATACAATATAATTGAATACATTACAAACCAATTAATCAGCAACATTCACGGAATCAGAAATAAATTTCAATGAACAAATGGAACACGACTAATCAGATTATAGGACAGGAGCTTTTCTTTATCGGAATCAAAAACAGGACAAATGTCTTTCCGCGCGTCCCTCAATCTTGGAAACAGAAGAATTGTAAGACGTTGCCCTAGTGCTTATTGGTCTTATTATAGTCGGTTGCCATAAGGAAAGTATCTACAGTTCTTGCGTTCACCAATCTTTCCGATGTATACCAGCAGATACGGATGCTGTCCATATTCTAGATTTTTTTTATCGGTATTGTCTGGGAAATGAAATTTTTTTTAAAGCGGATCACAACAAAAATCATAATGAAATATAAATCTCTTGGAATATCCTTGGAGAATGTTCGGATGCGGAATTTTATAAAGTTTTCCGGTAAAATGGTATCCTTGAGTTTTCCGTAAAGAAAGATAATTTTCAAGATTGTCTTAGGTATTTACATAATGTATATGGTAAAAATCTAATCGGATTTCGGGTGTAATTGAATCATCGGCTTTGAAGATTTTAAAGATTCGAACCTATTTAACAGCGATTGGATTTCGGTTTTCGAAATGAGCAGTAGAAAGATATCCTTCACCTATAACAGAAAAATGTTCAGCCCCAGTTTCGCTCTATAAATACTGAACCATTTAGTGGTCCGTGATCTTCGGGGTACAGGGCTATGAAGCTAAACTTGGGACTTTCCCGAAAATACAATTCAATCGAAGTTTTGAGCCAAATTTGAGACAATCAGACAGACAACCAGATAATCGTTTATGCGTCCCTAGCCCATACGATGGACTGATTCATTCTACGTTTAGATGTTGGCTTGTGTTAACAAATGGCTTCCATATTCTTCTGAAGGCTAGGTACTAATCTTATAATACAACATTTCTATCCAAACTAGAGTCCTCGAAAAAATTGGTGAAAACACTATTCCAATTTAATTAGTGACATGAATATGAACTAGGTACAATTATTCTACGATTAAAAGAGAATCCGTACGGCCAGGAATTTAAAGTTTTGAAAATAAGAATAAGATCGAGGTACTCATTGGAGTTAGCTACCATACAAATGTTTTTGAAAAATATATACTTACATTAGCCTAAATTTATGACAACCAGATAAGAAGTTGAACTATAAATTGTGGGAAATTTTACTGGAGTTAGGCCCAGTAGACTTCTAGCTGGGAAAGAAATTTTGGGGGTGCTGGTGAAGGGGGGCACTTCGGGAGGAGTTGGAACGAAAAGATATTTATAGTAGTAGCAAGGTACGGGGGTGGGGTGGTTTTTTATATCTCAGAAACGGTTTAAGCCAAAAAGTTGAAACTTAGTACGTATATGTCGAAGTACTATAAAGAGGAATTAAAGCAAAAAAAAGGCGCACAGAGGTGGAGTAAAAAAATTTCCGTGATTTTCATGAATTTCGGTATATATCTTTTAGACATGTCAAGTTATCAAATTAATTTTACTTCTGCGTTTTCCTTGTATAAGCGCCTAGAAACCTTTTTAAAAATTATTCGATTAAAAACCACTAAGGTGAGGTAAAGTGGTTGTGTACATATTCACGAATTCCGATATATTTCTTAGGTCTAATGAGATATCGAATTCGCTTTCACTTCTAAAGGCTTTAATCATGGAAAATCGATTTAAGCATATTTCGGATGTAAAGTATTGTTCAAGTTTTCACGAATTCCGACAAATCTTTTAGGTTTAATGAGATCGAATTCGATTTTACTTCCATTGGCTTTACATATAATTATCTAGAAATTAATTTCAGGTTTTCGCGATATTCAATCCCTAAGAGGGAGTAAAATGATTGTGCACGTTTTTACGAATTCCGACATATCACTTGGCTCTGATAAGATATCGAATTAATTTTTAATTTAATGGGCTTTCTATTTAAACCCTTAAAAATCGATTTCAGATTTATTTTATATTTAAAACATAAAGGGCTATGCCGATATTAAAACCCTTATGTTTTTATTGAAATTGAAAAAAAATACGCAAATTATTAAAAAAAATCTGCCAGCAGTCTGGGTGCAACTTTGTTATTTTTTGGGCATAATTCCTGTACGGCTTTAAGGGGGTCGTCCTATGTGCCAGGTCAGAAATTTTTTTTTTTACTAGATTACTTCTAAATTATTTCTAGAATATATATGTAAAAGGATTTCTCCGAATTCAAAGTCGTTATAAAGTAATAGTCGTATAATAGGGCAGCTGTTCGGAGCTCGCACGGGTCACCACCGATCTTTAATTGCGTTTACCTTAAACCTGCATTTTTCAAATTGGCTGCCACGTTTCAGAAAAAACGACTGAACCGATTGCGCTGAAATTTTAATAACATGTTGAGAGGATTCCTAGTTACAACTGGTACCAAAATCTTAGCGATATCTGTCATAGTTTTTTTTTGCTGAAGCTAAGTTCATCGAAAAAAAACACGAAAATTTAAAAAAAAATTTCAAAGTTAGGCCAAATTTTTAATTCTCAAATTTTTGACTTAATTCTGGTACCAGAAGCCACAGGTCTATAAATGAAGTATCAATTTAATTTTTTGATTTCAGATGAGGAGGACAGCTGGAATCATGTCAGCCATTTGCCAACTTTTACTATATTATTTCAATAATACAATATTGTGATCGATTTTTAAAAAAAAAAAAATTTGCTAGCCTCAAAATTTTTTTCACGTTTCATGACTAGTAGACACGAAAAAAGCAAAAAAAAATGTCAGTCCGTCTGTCCGCCGTACGCCACACGTCTACCGGTGTACACAAAATTGTTTGAAGGCTCGTAGCACCCTAACCCTATGAGCTATTTAGTTGAATTTTTTTTCGTGGGTAGAGTGCGTAGTCTCCCTAAATTGACCAAATTCTGAGGGGTGGGGGTGTAAGGGGGGAGGTGTGGGAAGTGTTTTAGACGAAAAATTTTGGTTTCTAGATCTCAGCAACCGCTTATGCTAGAAGGCTGAAACTTGGAATTTATATAGAGCTTCAATGGAGGACCCATTTGCAAAAAAATTGCTGATATGGGTGAAGGGGTGTGGGAGTAGGGGAAAAATAATGTGTCCGAAACGCAAAAAAGCCGAGATCGACACATTCTAAAATCCATATCTCCTAAACGGTTAACGTCACAAAATTGAAACTTAATAAATATCTATAGGTATACTAGGAGAATAGATCGGAAACAAATTTTTGAGTGGGGCAGTGGCGTACGGGGGTGGGGGGTGAAAAACTTTAGATTACGATATCTCACGAATCAATTACACTAGATGTGTTTGATGTTTGAAGTTTGATGAAAGTAAAATTTTTGAAGGGGGCGGTGGAGCATTAAAGTGGAGGGGATACGAATTTTTCAAAAAAATTAGCCGTGTCTGATAGATGTTTAAAATATTTACCAGAAGTAGACCTAATAGACTCCTAGCAGAAAAAAAAATGTTTAGGGTGAGGGTGAAAAGAAAAAAGTGCCGATTTTTATATCTCAAAAACCTATAATAATATATAACTGAAACTTGGTATTTAGATAGAGCTATAGTAGTAGCATGTTGGAAAAATATAATTTTTATAGGGGTAGTATGGTACGGGAGTGGGGGGTGTTTTTCCTATCTATAGAACGGCTTATGCTACAAAGTTGACACTCGGTATGTATATGTAAATCAACTAGAAAAGTAATTTAGATAAACAAAAATTTCAAATATCCATTGGCGTTCGAAAGGGGGCAAAAAAAATGATCAGTGAAAATGGAAGGCACATATTTTCACGGTTTTCGTCATATCTATTAGGTCTTTTCAAATATTAAATTCATTTTTATTCCACGAATTCTTCATATAAATACCTAGAAACTGTTTTCAGGATTTTTTGAAATTCGACCTTTAAGGGGTGGAAAGGGGATTGTATACTTTTTCACGAATTCTGCCATATCCCTCAGGTCTGAGCAGATATCGAATATCTTTTTACTTTCAAGGGCTTGCCTAATAATCGCCTAAGACCAGTTTTTAAATTTTTTCTTTTTCAACCCCTAAGAGGGTATAAAAGGGTTGAACAAGTTTTCACGAATTCCATCATATCTTTTAGAAGTGATAAGATATTGAATTGGTTTTTACTTTCCCATGTTGTCTTCATATACATATATCTATTAACTTCTTTCAGGATTTTTGGATATTCAACCCCCAAGTGGGTGTAAGGAGGTGGCATATCTGATGATGTATCGAATTCATTTTTATACTCTAGATGAAATCATATAGAGTATTATAAGTTTAATCCAGCCCAAAAGTTTGTAACGCATAGAACCAAGCCTCGGACGAAAAAAAGTTTTATATTATTTTTTGTTTATTTGTGGCCAAAAACCTCAAATCCGCCTGACGTCCGTCCGTCCGTCCATCCGTCCGTCCGTCCGTCCGTCTGTCCGTTAGCACGATAACTCAAGAACGCCTTCACCTAGGATCTTGAAATTTTGAATCTGGATGTTTGGTTGAATTTGTAAGGCTAAGTTCGTTAACGGGAAAATCGTCCTACTCCTTCGGGTAGCTGCCATACAAAATGTCCTTAAAACACGTGTTCAAGAATATTGGTCAATAACGTCAGAAGGGTGTAAGCTACGACATTGAAATCTTGTATGTGTTATTTTTCCAATAGTTGGAGCTAAATATATGATTATGAACAAAATTCTGTTAGTCCTTCGTGTAGTTGCCATACAAATATCCTGTCAAAATGTATTCACTTAATTTACGAAACTCACTATAACTCAAGTAATCTTTTAGCTACGAAATGGAAATTGGAAATTGTACAAATTAATTTTGAGTAAAAACGAAGTTCGAGTTTACTAATCACCGAAATCCTTTCACTCCTTCTGGTAGCTGCCATACAAAATGTCCTTAAGACACATGTTCAACAATATTTTTCGATAACTTTTGAAAGCTTCAACCTATGAATTTGAAATGTTGTACACGTTCATTTTTAAATGGTTCCAAGGAAAAGGATATATATGTAAGAAATCGAGTGAGTCCTTTCTGCACCTCCCATGATAAAGTCCTTCAAAAAGGACATTTTTTTCGAAGACTTACCTAGTTCAAGATATGAAATTAAACACTGAATATTGTCTTTTAGTTTTGAGTAGCAATCTAATGGCAGTTCTTAATAAAGGACATACAACATTCACACACGTAATTCTACTTTATCCCCAACTACAATATAAATCGGAGTTCAGTATTCATCTAGAGTATTATACGATTGTCTTGCAGCCGATCGTGACTGCATTATGTTTACTTCTTAAGGTTTCCTATATAAGCGCCAAAAAGTCAATTTCCGTATTTTTAGATATTCAATCCTAAGGGGTATAAGAGGGTTGTAAGCTTTTCAAAGCTTCGACATATTTTTTAGGTTTGATGAGATATTAGATTGCCTTTCACTCCACAGACCTTTTATATAATCGCCTACAAACCTATTTCTCAATTTTTGAATATTCAACCCCCAAGGGTTTACATATGATTTCACAATTTTTGCCATCCCTTAGTTCTGATGAGATATAAAATAGGTTATTAGGCATTTGATGCAATGACCTAAAAACGAATTTCACTATTTTTCGAATTTCAAAAACCAAGGGGGTGTGAAGGGTTTGCTTACGTTTTCACAAATTTTTCAAAATCCCTCGTGTCTCATGAGATATCCAGTTGCTTCTTATGAAATCGTCTAAAAACCTGTTTCACAATTTTTTAGTGTACATAATATACCGAAATTCGAATAGTCTACGATACACAGACTTTTACAATGTTTGTTGTGTGTTATTTGTCGAGCCAGTAGCGTTCGCCTCCACTACACCTTCCTTTCCTCTTTCAGGTTGAAACCAAGGACGGGAAGGGAAGGATGAAACCTGACCAGAACGAAAGGTCTAACCGGGGATGCGACAACCCCTGAAGCGGAGAAGATATGGCAGAGTTTCGTCAAATAGTTAAGATTATCTGGAATGAAAAAAAAAACATTGTAATCTCTTTTTTTTTAATGTTTCTACGATACCGAATTCCGAACATTGTAATCTCTTTTTTTAATGTTTCTACGATACCGAATTCCGACGGATCCTAGCCCTGTTGTTACGGGAAGTGGGCTCCTCCACGCCCTTAGCGCGAATCGGGTAGGGCGGTGCAGCCGTAGTAGGACCTGGTAGGGCGGGGAATGTGCAGGTTAACTCGCGAGCGACGGCCTATTTTGCGCTTCATCCTCCGACACCGCCGTTCACGCTATTACAAATAATACCAGCAGCCGGAACACTGATCCGCGCGTACACCCCTCCACCGCAGGACGAGCAGACGGGCGAATTCGCACAGCGTCAGCTACCGTAGGTGAATTCCGGTAGCTGACGGGATACCTGAACCTCGATTGGGCGGAGACGGAGCGGCCTAGATCCTTCATTCCCGACAAAGCTAATTCGCCGAACAACATCTCAAACAAAACTTCTGCTGAAACTTTCCCAGCGCTCCTGTCAAATACCACTGTCAGGTGGAAGGCCATGCCAGACGGCGGAGACATTCCAGCTGACGTTCGGAGAATATTGGGAACGCCTGGAAACGGACCGGAAACAAATATAACGGAGGCGTTGCCATCCGGGAATAAAAATCTATTTAAGACGCGATTTTGATTGTGGCGGGGCTTTTTGGTGTACGACCGCCGTGTAGAACGTTGAAAATTTGGAGCGGAGGAAGAGAAGTCGGAGTGGAGCAGAAACGAAATAAAGGACTGTCGGACGGAATTAAAAAAAAGGAGGAGGCATTGCGGAAGGCGTACACGGTGGATGTCGGGGTGCGCGGACGAGCAAGGTGAAGTAGGGTAATTCAAGTAGGTACACATTCCCTCCTCTAGCAGGACTCGAAAAATAAACGGGAAGAATTTCGGAAACCGTGGACGTGGAGGAGCTTGATGGTGGAGATCCGTCGGACTAGGGTCTTGAGAGAGTTCATTTTTCTTTCTTTAATTTTATTCGTCAATATAATTTGTAACGTACGTTTTTTTCCTCCTTTCTTTAATTTTATTCGTCAATATAATTTGTAACGTACGTTCCTGGTTTCATTTATCGGTGCGGAAGGAGGTTTCCTAATCGTCCTCCCAAAGTTACAGATTAGGTGGCGCCCTAAAGAAAATTTCGTGGAGAAGTTGTCCCCGTTACCCGCCCATCTTCGAGTGAGTTAGCCTGGGCGAACGGCCCAATTTTGTTGGGGTAATATGTTTAATTGGCTAAAAACCTCTATTTTAAATATTTTTTTTTAAGAACAAAACTAACTATCCAAGAAACCTCATAACTTCGAACAACTGATGATATACTCCGACTTTGACCGCACCCGAACTTTGATCCGAAAAATAATAAAGTTTCGCCCAGACCATTGGCAGATTTTTTTAACAGCGGTCAAGAGCTCTGCACGGAAAAAAAACAATATTTATCCTTAAAAAAAATTTCTAACATTTGTTGAAATATGAATAAATATGTGGTAAAAATTTCAAAATTGATTCTTTCATAATCTGCAAAAAAGAAATTCCCGAAAAAAGCGGAAAAAACTGGCCGTCACATAAGACGACCCCTATAATGCTGAGATACGGTGTAGGTTACTATGCCTGACTGACAATCTAATGTCGCGTTTCCACTATCGCCTTCATGTGCATTGGATGATGCGAACTAGCGCGTATGCGTAAGTGGAATCGGCACATTCGCGTTAGTTTGCAACTAAAGTCGAGAATCACTTACAGTTGCGTCTATGGCGGTGTTTGGACGCACATCAAAGTGATGTGCTTTGAGCACGAATGTAGCGTTTCCACTATCGCCTATGCGAAGACAGCACCACAGCATGAAAAAGAGTTCTGATGAATGCAGTTCGTAAACATTCCGATTCAATGGATGGAAGAATTACCATACTATTCATATTACATTTTTTCTGGAATGTTGATGGATTGATTCTCTATATATTTTTCAGAATGCGAAAAAGTCACATTCTAATAATCTTGCATAAACTATAATATTACATACAGTACATAATACATTACTCGTATTTCCGCTGGGACTGAACTGAACATTTGTTAGCACCCACCAGTGCCAAAAACATTCACATTGACATTCGCGCCGATGGCGGTTTTTGACGCACATCAAAGGGATGTTTGTAGAGCACGAATGTAGCGTTTCCACTATCGCCTAGACATTCGTGTTCATCGCACATGTCCAATGCACATAAAAGCGATAGTGGAAACGCGGTATTAAGAACAACCAGGAGGCTATTTGGAATGTTATTTTTTTTTGGTTGTCAGTTGCATACTAATCTATAGCGTATTAAACGAGTTCCGGTTGAATATTTTTGAGTAAAAATATTCAAGTTGCGCTGAAAGTGTTGGCAGATTTTTAAGCATATTTTGCCATTTCTTTGATAACTTCTATATTGTTTAAGAAAAATATTTTCGCTGTTGAAAGTAAAATATTTGAAAATTTTTGAAAATTTCTTCTGATATATGTGTCGGTTCTTACTTTATGGCAAGGTGTATTGTCCAGTCCTTATTTTATAGCAATTCACTATGTAAATTGTATAATGTTAGAATTAACTGTGGCATAATACTTTCCATGTCTTTTACAAGTTGAAAAACCTAACAATTTCGCGTCGTAATTTCGAAAATTCACCCCATCGTTCAGAAATTCTTTCCGCACTTTCACCCTCATCTAACTCCCACCAAACTTTCCCTCCATGAAATCATCGCCAATGTATTTAAAACAGCAACTCGTCCCTCGGTAAAACTTTCGTTTTTCAATTATAATTAAATTATGAATTAACAATTAGAAAAGTAAGAACATAACACAAATTTATCTACACTTGTAGCTGTTGCTGCATAGGATCTACGTTTGCAAGCGTGCAGAAAATTATTTTCCACTTAAAAAAAAAAATTCTTGCTTATAATTCACACGCACTGGCTGTCTAATTAAAGTTTAATTACTTGTTAAATGAAAGAAAAGTTTCTTATGCTTTTTGTGATGGGGATTGAGCGCGTTCTTAACTTCCCCCTATCTCGGCCAGAGTGAACAATTAGACGATTTATTAGCAAGGTGGTGAATAAAGTGTGCAGTTAACGAATTCCATCATCGATTTAAATATCGTCATAGATTTCTATAACAACAAATAAATTAAGGAAAACCAGAATTTAGACAGACACGGTGAATAATAGCGAGAACTTGAATAAATTCATTAAGTTGAAATGATATGTTAAGTTTTTAAATGATTGCTAAGAACAATTTAAACTAATGAAGTTATTATGGCATTGTTTAAATCAGGCCGTTATGCGATATTAGAATTAAAATAAATGCCTCGATGAGCCTTCAATTAACGGAAAATTGAGACTAGCTATTTTGGATTGTAATTTATTTAATGCGTTGTTACAAGTTTATTTACATATCTTACTTGAATCTCATTTCAGAGTAGGATTGGCCATGATAACTTTCGGAAAAAAAAGAATAGCGAGCTGAAACCATTTTCGTTGACCAGAAAATCACAGACAGAATATCGCGGTATGTTTCAATTTTAGATTCTTCCCAACTTCATAAATATTGGATTTCTCAGAAACTGATTTAGGAATATATACTCCCTGCTTCCTATCTAAACTTACAATTCGAACATGTAAATCAAAAGATTCACCCCCATTCACAAGCCAACTGCCAGTAACCGGGAAGTACTAAGATCTCTGATGGCTGAGGGTCAGGACTAAATTCAATCAAGGGTTCTGAACATGTCGTACTCCGTCATCGCAGCAAAACGAAAAGACGACATTGAAAAGCATCATTGCCACTTCCATCGTTTAGGGCCTTTTGTGCTATCAAAGAACTTCTCAAATTGCTCTAATTACCTTTAAAAGTGTTTCTGAGCGGCAAATTTGCAAAATTTCCTAATTGACTTATAGCTGAAACCAATTGCCTGGGTATTGATTTCGGATAAATGCAATTTACAAGTGTTTTACGTTTCAACTACACGCCCGAGAGAGAGATGATGGAATTAGGAGTTTTCTCTAAATTTTAATCAGAATTTTAAATCTTAAACAGAATTTAAATTTCTAACAGAATTTAAGATTTGAAGAATTTTCTTGGTTACATTTCGACGTTAGAGGAGTCTTTTGAAGACACACGACCTATCCAACTTGAGATTTAAAAACTAGACAGAACAAACCTTTTGGAATAGAAATTTTACGCGAATTATGTTCGAGTGAAAAATTATTATTTCCTACCAACTAATTCGTTTAGTCGCACTCATTCTGCATGGTCTTCAAAAATATTTTGAAAAAAATTACGTTTTCTGGCGGGAAAATGGTCTTAATTTGAGCAAATCGGTTATGGTAGAAAGTTGAAATCCGGTATATGAGCACCTGATTATCTGTTGCTTTTGAACACACTGGAGTTGACGAAGAGGGTTGGGTTTGAAATCAACAGGAGTAGAACGCTACAGGCCAAAATCAAAATTCACAAAACCAAAATTTTTAAAAAAACTTATTTAATTTAAATTTACCGAAAATGAATTCTTCCACATTTCCACCAATTTAATGCATTTTTTCACAAATTTTTCGAAATTTTTCACACTTGTTATACAGGGTCCGGCAGTGAAACCTGACGGTTTTTGAACGTGGGTAGTGGGTGGTGGTGGGATCTCAGGTGGTGGGGGTCGGTCCCGTTCCCTTCTCTTGATGTGGAAGTTTAGTTACAATGGAGCGTTGGACCAGTGAACACCGCGACTTTGTCGTCGAGACGTTCTTCAGAAATAACGATTCTGTGACCCTAACACAGCGGCAATTTCGTTTACGTTTTAATGTTCCTCCTCGTGGGCCGATTCCATCTCGGAACACTATTCTTTTGTGGGTTCGGAACATTTGCAATACAGCTTTCGGAACAACATTGGGAAGAGGGTGGTTCCACAGGACGGCAAGGTCACCTGCAAACATCGTGGCTGTACGAGTTGCTTTTGAACGGAGTCCCCGGCGATCAGCTATTTGTCATGCTCAGGCTTTAGGGATGTCCTATAGGACTGTTCGGCGGATACTTCATGAAGACTAGCATTTTCACCAGTACAAAATTGCTGTAGTTCAAGAATTACAGCTTCAAAATTTCCCAAGAAGGTTAGCTTTTGCAGACACAATGTTGGGGATGATGAATGAAGACCCTGAAATGATTGATGATGATGTGGGGTTACCTCAAGGGAAAAGTGTACCTTGATAAGCCTAAAAATTTGACAGAACTGCGAGCGAATATTCAGTGGGAAAGGCGTGCGATCCCGCGCTAAACCTTGGAAAGAGTGATGACGAACTCGCTAACAGACTTGAGCAGTGCAGAGAAAATGGAGGTCATCATTTGAGTGATGTTATTTTTGCATCATAATGCTTTTTCGATTTTTTTTTGTATACAACTTAAACTTCCATTCTTTCTTTTTTAAATAAAAAAAATTATAACAAAATATCTTGAATATTTATTGAATTATTCTATTTCAAAAACCGTCAGGTTTCACTGCCTGACCTTGTACTTAATGGCTTAGATTCGCTTTGATACAAATCAAGAATAGAAAAACTGTCAACAGTCTGGGCGAAACTTTACTATTTTTTGGTAAAACGTTCGGGAAGCGTATAAAATGGGGTCGTGAGAGAATGCTTACGCCACTGCCACATATAATACATGAATTACGTAATTGGATCATACTCCGGGAAGCGGTCAAAGTCGTAGTATAACAACAGTTGTTTCAAGATTAGGAGGTTTTTGGAAAGTTTATTTTGTCCTTAGAATATTAGTAAAAATATCGAAAATATAGATTTTTTGTTGATCAAACATATAAAAAGGCCGTGAAGACGACTCGAAGGTCGGTATATCATTTGCACTATAAAAGCGCATAGAAGCAAGAATCAATTTAGTGCCTCATCAGACTTAAGGGATATAACGAATTGTGGAAACATATACATACATACCCCTTACTTGGGGGTTCAATATCGGTGTTTAGGCGATTACTTAAAAAGCAATTTCATATCTCAGCAGACACTATAGATTTTGAAAAATTTGTGAAATCATAAGAAACCCCTTCACACCACATTGGGGGTTGAATTTCGAAAAATTTTGGACATTTTTGGGCGATTGCATGAAATGCCTGTAGAAGTAATAACCAATTGAATATCTCATCAGAACTAATGGAGAGCAAAAATTGTAAAAATATATACAACCCCTTTATACACCTTGGGGTTGAATATCGAAAAATCGTGAAATGGGTTTTGTAGGCGATTATATAAAAAGGAAGTAGAAAACCAATCTGATATCTCACCAAACCTAAGAAATATGCCGAAAGCTGTGAAAAGTATGCAATCCCCTTACACCACCATAGGTTTGAATATCTAAAAAACCTGATATCATCTTTTTGGCGATTATATAGCAAGCCTTAGGAAGTAAACTCTCATCGAATCTAAGAAATATGTAGAAATTTGTCAAAATTTATGCAACTCACTTACACTCGCTTGGGGGTTGAACAATCAAAAATCCTGAAAGGAAACTTTAGATAAACATAGAGGAAACCCGAGGAAGTAAAAACCAATACGATGTATTAGCACTCCTTAGAGATATGACGGAATTCGTGAAAACGTCTTAAATCCTTTTATACCCTAGATTAGGGGTTGAAAAAGAAAAAAACTTTAAAAAGAATCTTAAGCGATTATGAAACTACCCCGAGGAAGTTAAAAGTTATTCGATATCTAATCAGACATGAGGGATTGGCTGAATTCGTATTCTACCCCTTTAAACCCCATTAGGGGTCGAATTTGAAAAAGTTCTGAAAACACTTTCTAGGGATTTATATGAAGAGTCCGTAGAATAGAAATTAATTGAATTTTTTAGAAGACTTAAGAGACATGTCAAAATTCGTGAAAATATTCCATTTTCACTGATCATATTATATTTTTTGCCCTGCTTCCATATTTTTTTTCTAAATTATTTCTCTGATAGATTTACATATACTCACTAAGTTTCAACTTTCTAGCATAAGCCGTTCTATAGATAAGGAAAAACACCTCCCACCCCCGAACCATACTACTCCTATTAAAAATTATAATAACATGCCACTACTACAGCTCTATCTAAACACAAAGTTTCAGCTATCCATCATTATGGGTTCTTGAGATATAAAAAAAATCGGCCAACAGTCTGGGCGCAACTTTATTATTTTATGGGTAGAAATCCGAAACGTGTTTAAAGCTGAGATGCGGTGTAGGTTATACTATAAGGGTGTAGGTTACTATGCGACTGACAACCTAGAAAATAACTTTCCAAATAGCCTCCTAATTACTCCTTAGGTTGTCAGTCGCATAGTACCCTACACCGCATCTCAGCATTATAACGTTTCGGACTTCTACTCATAAAATAATAAAGTTGCGCCAAGACTGTTGGGCGATTTTTTTTTAGTTTTAATTACTCTAGTAGCATATCTACATATAGGTACTAAGTTTCTACTTTCTAGCATAAGCCGTTTCAGTAGACTCCACTAGTAATTCTATATATAGAAACCAATTTTATCTTCCTGGGATAATTGAGTCGAAAAATATTGTAGTTCAAAGTTTTTCACCCCCAACTTCCACACCTGGCCACCACCTTTAAAAATGTTAACCCTGTTTTAATCTCCTGGTATCTGTTAAGAACATCTACACTGTTTCAGCCATTTGACATCAATCGTTCAGGAGATATGGATTTTAGTATGTTTCAATCCCAGCTTTCAAGCGTTTTGGACGCATAGTTTTCCCCCCACTCGCACACCCCTCAACCCCTATCAACCATTTTTTTGCAAATTAGTCCACGATTATAGTACTACATAAGTTCCAACTTTCAGCCTCCTAGCATAAGTGGTTCATGAGATCTAGAAACTAAATTTTTTCATCTAAAACGCTCCCCCACTCCTCCCCCACCCCTGCAAAATATACCACTCTTAGAGGTTCACCCATTAGATTAGATTTGGAAATAGGGGTTGGTATGGTTACCCTCTGTCACTGCAGCCTCAGTTGGGCTTATTGTGACGTCCCCCCGGTTTGATTATGATTCCTCTTCGATCCCTGCGCTTTCAATGAAGCCTAGTATTTTGCGAAGAGGAATGGTCAGGAATTTCGATGGGTCCATGAAACCCTGACCGAAGTGACGAAGTCTTTTGCGAGTTAAACCCTCACATTCACAGAGGATATGCTCTGGTGTTTCGTCTTCGTCATTGCATATTCTGCAAATTTTAGTGTCAGAGAGACCAATCCTATTGAGATGCTTCCTCATGTTCAGGTTCACCCATTCTATCTACCATAAAAATTTCAACTTAATATCTGAAGGGGTTTGAGAGCTACGCGCCTTCAAACTGTTTTGCGTACGGCGTACGGCGGATGGCGGACGGCGCACGGCGGACAGATGGACACTTTTCTTTTTTTGCTTTTTTGTGGTTTTCTAGTCCTAAAACGTGAAAATACAAAATTTCAGAGTAGTAAATTTTTTTGAAATTTCAGGTCGATCACAATACTTTATTATTAAAAAATAATAAAGTAATAAGAACTTTTTCTTTTTCATATTTCCCTACACTCAGTCAATTTTATTTTCAGCAAACTCTATTTGTCGACTTGTATACACTAGTGCAGTTGGTTCGTAAGATATCGTAATCAAAAGTTTTCCCCACCCCCGCACGTCACTGACCCCACACAAAATTTTATTTCTGGTTTATTCTCCTAAGAAACCTATAGATAATCATTAAGTTTCAATTTTGTGACATTAACCGTTTAGGAGATATGAATGTGAAATTGTTTTGATCTCGGCTTTCGAGCGTTTCGGGCGCATTGTTTTCCTGTCACTCCCATACCCCTCCATCAATATCGAAAATTTTTTTTTCAAAATCAAAGATCTGTATTCGAAATTTCAGCCTTATAGCGAAATTGGTTGCTAGGGTCTAGGAACCAAAATTTTCCGTCTAACCGCTCCCCACATTTTGTTCCGTAAGCGATTCGTAGAATATGTAAGCCCTTCTTTTGGAAGCCACTAAACAGATTTTTTAAAAGTAAATTAACATTATTATTTACGGAAAATTTCCGTGTACTTTACCGAAACGATTTCCAAAGAAGTCCGAGCGAGCTATAATATTTACAGAAGAAGGAAATATTGCAGAAATTTGCATTTAACTCGAAAATCCATGTTTCCGTTATCGAAGCAATTTCAAACATTATATTACAAAATAATGTTGATTTGTATTTTGAATATCTGCAGGTATCAATAATTAAACTACAACTTACAGTAAGTAACTTTTGTAACCGGATTTATAAATTTATGAGGGTATTTGCATGTTAATACTGTTTTTGATTTATTCACTGATTACTTGGCATTGATGGCTTTAGCCCGATGTTAATAAATGGCTGATTGTAACAATTACAACGCAATAACGTTAACTAATTTATGAAAAGCTGTTTGACTATTTTTCTTTGTTTACTTGTAATGTGTATGAAATTAATAGAAAATAAACAATATGCTGTTATGATACTAGGTAGTTTTTGAGCTGGAAAGTAGTAAGAAAATACGAGTAAAGTGAGATAACGCATTTTACATATAATTTAGAGATTGGTGTATTAGAGACACGCTGAAGTACAGTTTTCGTTGTAGTATTTTTTTTGCAAATATCTGCTTGTACATATCACTATAAAAACTCCAAGTTTCAGTTTTCTAGCATAAACAGTTTCTGAATTATAGAATTCATAAATTTAAAACCCTTCTCCCTTAATATCCATATTATGGTCACTCTTGCGGTACGGCCTTGAAATCGCTTAAGCGGGTCTTCCCAGATGGGAAACCACATATGAACCCCTTGCACTAGAGGGGCGAACGGATTCTTATCCGTCCAACGCAAAGATGGGTCGCGGGTGCCAGTGATTCGTTACTTAAGGACTGCGTTTTCAAACTACCCTTTTTGGACCGAATTACAAGTCGGAAAAGGGCTCACGACACAATTCTCGCGACTCTGTGGAAAGAACGGCTGAAACACGTTACAAAGACTGCTAGATTCATACTATCCACTTATCTACGTACTACCTGTCTTTATATGCTAATTCTATCTAACCGTATGGGCTACAAATAAAACTAGGGTGCCTCTGGTGCGTTGTCCTTCGCTGATCATGCCTTCCCGCGATCGATCATCCGCTCCGCTGGATCCTTTGGAGGACCTCCGATACTCCAGATTCCTCCGACTCGGGATTAAGTTAATTATTTTTAATGATGACGAAACTTCCAACCAATTTGCATTCTCGACGTGGGATTAAGTTCAATTTACTGATTCTTAGAATGATTTCGGCGGACACTCTAGAAGAGACCCTAATCGCCTTATTCGACAAAAGTTTCTATCATTTTCGGATTTACATCGAGTTTGGGCTTGTAACACCAGAAAGGGTGTCTTCCAAAATACCCTGTGTGAAAATTTGAATTTAATAGCTCAAAGGCACCAGCGCAAAGGGCCTTGGATACTTCGGCGATCTGTTTAATTGATAAAAAACCGTCGTTATAATTTTTACTTTATTATATCAACAATTAAGTATAGTGATCGACTTTAAAAAAAATCCTACTCTTATATTTTGTATTTTCACGCTTTAGTCCTATTAGACCGCAAAGCTACAGTCCGTCTGTCCGCCGTACGACGTGTTTGGATGATCGTTTCTCACAAGTCCTTTGAGCCATTAAATTCTAAATTCATTCTTCTATTCTCTAAGTGAGAAGATAGAGTGGGTGGGGGTGTGTTAAGCATTTTTCTAAAAAAAATCACGTCTTATATCAAAGGAACTGTTAAGATTGGATTTTGAAATTGATACGGCAGGCAGGCTCGACAGACTCCTAGCAGAGAAAAAGATTCTAGGCGTGAAAGATAGTAAAAAGGACAAAATTTTCATGTTTATATCCAAGAACTGTAAAAGGTGTATAGCAAAAATTTGGAATTTACGTTAAGCTATAGTGGTACGTTTTAAAAATATAACTTTTAATAGGGGTAGTATGATACTAGGCTGGGTTCCTTGTAAATTTAAGAAGTTTCCATGTTGTTTGCCTTTTTTTTAAGGATTCTCGTTTGGTTGCTACTCGAAAATGAAATACAATATTTTCCGTTTTCAATTTAATATCTCGAATTTTAGGTAAATCATGGAAAGTAAAATTGCCCTTTTTCAAGGACTTTCACAAGAACTCACTCGATTTCCAGCATATTAGCATATCCTCGCCTTACATGGAACCATTAAATAATTAATGTCTACAAAATTTCAAATTCCAAGCTTGGAGCGTACTGAAGTTATCGGTCAACTCTCGTGGACACGTATATTAAGCACTTTGTATGGGAAGAAGTGAAAGAATTTCGCATAATAGCAAAGCCTATACTAATTTTAGCTCAAAACTAATTACCAAAAATGTCGACTTCCCAGCTCAACGTTTTCTCGAGTTATAGTTGATTTCGAAATATGAATGCACAAATTTTCCAAAGATTTTTGTGTGGTAGCTACACGAAGGACTCACACGATTTTCTTCATACAAATCCTTCTATACGTAATTATTCCAATATTAAATTGGGCAACATTTCAAATTTTTAGCTCGAACGGTTCTTGAGCTATTCTTTATTCAATAGCTTTAAAGACTTTTTGTATGTGAGCTACCCGAAGGAATTTCACTGACTATAAAATCGGAGCTTTGTTCTCACTCGAAACTACCTAATTTGTACAAAATTTCGACTTCGTAGCTTAACGATTTTTTCCGTTATAGTGAGCTCCGTAAATTGAGTTCGGACACTTTTACCGGATTTTTGTATGGCAACTATACAAAGGAGTCAGGGGTTTTAACTGAACTATTGTAAAATCAACGTATAGAAAATTTCAAAGTCGTAGCTTAAAGCGTCCGAAGTTATCGACCAATTGTAGTGAACATGTGTTTTATATGAGTTTTGTAGAACGATTTTGCTCGATATCTAAGTTAACCTTATAAATTTGACCAAACATCCAGATTCAAAATTTCAACATGCTTGGTCAAGCCGTTCTTGAGGTATCGTGCGTTCGAACATACTGACGGAGGGACAGCAAGCGGATTTGGGGGTTTTAGGCTACAACTGAACAAACAATATTAAATATACAGTCAGTCACATGGATATTGGCACAGCTTATAATTTACAACTGGGACTCTTATTTTGAATAAAATAGCTCAATAATCAGTAATTTAATGTTAAGGATTATATTCTGCAAAGTATAATAATAATAATAGATCAAAATATTTTACAATTTTGCAAAGCAATACATCAGAAAAAAAATTATACTAGAATGCGTGCCATTGTCACGTTGTTATTGGCACACCTGCTTTTCTTAGTGCAGTGAAGTTGGTATCATTCCATTTGATACGTATTCTGCACGTGTCTGACTATAGACTGTTGGTTATTGTTCGGTGTTTTACACGAAATTAAAGACTTTGTTGTTAGTTGTGCTGAAAGTAATGGGTCGATGTCGAATTTTATCGTTAGATCTTCGAAATTTGATCATCAAACATAGAAAAGAAGGTAAAAGTTACCGAAAAATTGGCGAAATAATGAAAAAAAGCTTTTCTACCGTTCGCAATATTTGTAAACGGTATGAAGTCGAAGGACTTGTTGCGCCAAATAAAAACCCAGATCCAGAAAAAAAAACTGACTGATCGGGAATGCAGTCTTATTATGAGGGAAGTTCGTAAGAATCCAAGGATCAGCGCACCCAAACTTGCAGTAAAGTGGGAAGAGTTCCGTGTAAAATCTGTTCATCCAGAATGTGTTTGTCGTGTGATTCGGAGTAACAGTTATCACGGCCGGGTTCCCGTGAAAAAACCATTAATTAGTGAAACAAATAAAAAGAAGCGACTATCCTTTGCGAAAGAATATATTTTAAAGCCTCCTGAGTTTTGGAAAAACCTTTTTTTTTCTTGATGAGAGCAAATACAATCTATTTGGTTTAGATGAACGGGAAAAAATATGGCGAAAGCCAAATACGGCACTTCAAAACGAAAACCTAACACCTGCAGTGAAACATGGCGCAGAAGCGTAATTTTGGGGTTGTTTTTCATACTATGGGGTTGACAACATGAATTTGATTGAGGCAATGAATAAAATAGATTATTTAAACATTTCAAAATTGAATTTGAAAGACAGTGCACATAAAATGGGTATCGTTGATCGATTTCAATTTTAACATGACAACTATCCCAAACACAAGTCGTTCGTTGTACACGTGAGTGGCTATTGTACAACTGCCCTAAGGTCATAGAAACTCAACCCCAATCGCCAGATATCAACCCCATCGAAAATCTATGGGATGAGTTGGAACGTAAAATTAGAAACCATAAAATTTCGAATATTAGTGAATTAAGGTCGAAATTGCTGGAAGAATGGAACAAGCTACAAACAAATTATTTAAACAAATTGGTGAAATCAATGTCCCGACGATTAGCTGCAGTTATTAAACAAAAGGGTTATCCAACGAAGTATTGACAAGCTGAAATTGATCGTTAATCAACTGAAATATTTGTTCGTGCCAATAACCATGTGATGTAAATTATGACCAAGTATTTAGTTTTATTTAATTTTTTAGCTAGTTTTGAAGTATGTTTCTTTTTTGTTATTTTTAATACAATACATTGGCAAATTACATTATAATAATGGCATTTTTTCATGGTAAGCTACCATAGAAGCAAATTTGAAGAAATTTTTTTTGTTTTCCGGCGTCAGTAGAGTGAAACCCCAACACGAAATCCCCGTCTGTTGATTAATCGCTGTCCTTGAGGACATGACAGTTGGAAAGCCTTCACTGGATAGGCCAGTTTTTATAATATTGTGTTGGACTAGGTCCGAAGGAGCTGTTTCATCAGATGGCATAGACTCGTCAGAGGGTGCATCATGCCTACTATCCGAAATACCCTTACAGCTGGTGGTATTGCTGAGTATTGTTCTATATAGATGATCTTGAAACTTCAATTTAATCTAAAAACATTGTTTATTTTAAATATATTTGAAGAAATCTTAAAATATTATAGGTTTGCCAATATCCGTGTAACTGACTGTAGGTATAAAAAGTTGTTACGGTTATTCCATCCCACTTATTTCGTCCAAAGCTCGGTTCAACGCGTAACAAACTTTTGGGCTGAATTGATATAACACTCTCAGATTTCATCTACAGTATAAAATTATGGTGAATGTATTTTCACGAATTTCGTCATATCTCTTAGGTCTATTGAATTAATTTTACTTGTACGGAGTCTTCAGAAGAATAGCGATAATTCGTTTTCTTTTTTTTTAAATTCAGTTGGTGTAAAGTATCCCTGTGGTCTGATTAGATATTATAACGTCGACGTCCTTTTAATATAATTGCTATAACACCAATTTCTGAATTTTTTGATTTCAACCCATGAAGTCGTGAAAAGGTGTCACACATACGTTTTCATGACAACCGAAACGTATCTTAGAGCTGATGAAATATTAAATTGGTTTTTAGTTTCTCGAGCTTTTTATATAATTGCCTAAGATATGATCTCATGATTTTTGTATATTTAACCCCCAACGGAGTGTAGAAGGGTTACTTACGTTTTTACGAATTCCGATATATTTCTTAGGTGATGAGATATCGAATTAGTTTTTACTTCCACCAGGTGTCTATTTGAAATGTTATTTATCTATCAGTCGCATAATAACAAGCAACGCAGCAACAAACGCATTCCGGAATTCTACCCAAAAAATAATAAAGTTACACCCAGGCTGTTGGTAGAGTTTTAAGCATAGAGTCACTATTATTTAAAAGAAAAATCTGCAATAGTTTGGGCGCAATTTTATTATTATTTCGTTTTCTATTTCGGTAGAAGTCCAGGACACGTTTAAAAAATCTGCCAATGGTCTGGGTGAAACTTTATTATTTTTCGGGTCAAAGTTCGGGAGCGGTCAAAGTCGGAGTGTATCATGAGTTGCTTCGAGATTATTAGATTTCTTGGAAAATTATTTTTGTTCTTAATATAAAAATAATTAAAATAGAGATTTTTAGCCGATTAAACATTGAAAAAGTCCGCGTATACTATTCGAATTTCAGTATATTATGTACACTAAAAGCCCATAGAAGTAAAAACGAATTTGCTGCCTTATCAGAATTAAGAGATATGACGAATTGTTAAAACGCATACAAGCCCATTACTTCCACTTGGGGTTTGAATTTCGAAAAAATTGTGAAACAGGTTTTTAGACGATAAGAAGCAACTTGATATCTCATGAGACAAGACGGACTTTGAAAAATTTGTGAAAACGTAAGCAAACCCTTCACACCTCCTTGGTTTTTGAAATTCGAAAAATCGTGAATTGGTTGGCCGTAATAATCAATTTTATATCTCATCAGAACTGAGGGATGGCAAAAATTGTGAAAACATATACAAACCCTTGGGGGTTGAATATCGAAAAATTAAGAAATGGGTTTGTAGGCAATTATATAAACAGTCTGTGGTAATGAAAACCGATCTAATATCTCATCGAACCTAAGAAATATGTTGAAACTTTGAAAAGCATACAACCCCCTTACACCCATTAGGATTGAATATCTAAAATACTGAAATTGACTTTTTGGCTTTTTTATATAGGAAACCTTAGGAAGTAAAAATGAATTCGATATATCACCAGATATGCAACCTCCTTACACCCACTTGGGGGTTGAATATACAAAAATCATGAAAGGAGTTAATAAATAAATAAGAAGACAGCACGAGAAAGTAGGAACCAATTCAATTTCTTATCACTTCTAAAAGAAATGATATTTACTCGTGAAAACGTTTTCAACCCGTTTATTAACTCTTAGGGGCTGAAAAAGGAAAAAAACTTAAAAACAAGTTTTAGTCGATTATTACGCAAGCACGTGAAAGTAAAAAGATATTCGATATCTGATAAGACGTGGGGATATAGTAGAATTCGTGAAAAAGTTTACAACCCTCTTTGCACCCCCTTATTGGTTGAATTTTAAAAAATCCACACTCTCTAGGTATTTACATGAAGAAGCCGTAGGATAAAAATGAACTCAATATTTGGAAAGACCTAATAGATATGACGAAAATCGTGAAAATATATGCATTCCATTTTCACTGATCATTTTTTTTGCCCCCCCTCCGAACGCCAATGGATATTTAAAATTTTTTTTTAATCTAAATTAGTTTTCTAGTTGATTTACATATACGTACCGAGTTTCAACTTTGTAGCATAAGCCGTTCTATAGATAGGAAAAACATCCCCCACCCCCGTACCATACTACCCCTAAAAAAAATTATATTTTTCCAAAATGCTACTAATATAGTTCTATCCAAATACCAAGTTTCAGCTCCATATCATAATAGGTTCTCGAGATATTAAAATCGGAACTTTTTCCTTTTCACCCTCCCCCACCCTCACCCACTACACCCACACTTCCAAAATTTTGTTTTCTGCTAGGGGTCTATTAGGCCTACTTCTGGTAAAAATTTTAAGCTTTTATCTTACACTGTTCTTGAGATATGAGACGTGATTTTTTAGAAAAATTCTTATCCTCTCCACTTTCATGCTCCACCGCCCCCTTGAAAATTTTACTTTCAGCAAACTTCATTTGTCAACCTTTATACACAATCCAAATTTTATTTGTCTAGTGCAATTGGTTCGTGAGATATCGTAATCTAAAGTTTTTTACCCCCCACTCCCGTACGCCACTGCCCCCGCTCAAATTTTTATATTCGATCCATTCTCCTAGTATACCTACAGATATTCATTAAGTTTCAATTTTGTGACATTAATCGTTTAGGAGATATGGATTTTAGAAAGTGTCGATCTCACCTTTTTTGCGTTTCGGACGCATTATTTTTCCCCCCACTCCCAAACCCCTTCACCTATATCGGCAATTTTTTTGCAAATGGGTCCAATACTGAAGATCTATATAAATTCCAAATTTCAGCCTCCTAGACTAAGCGGTTGCTGAGATCTAGAAACCAAAATTTTCCGTCTAAAACACTTCCCCCTCCTCCCCCCTCATACCCCCGCCCCTACAAACTTGGCCACTTCAAGGGGCCTACCCAATCTATTCATAAAAAAAATTTCAATTTTATAGCTTAAAGGGTTTGGGAGCTACGAGCCTTCAAACGATTTTGCGTACAGCGGTCGACGTACGGCGTACGGCGGACAGACGGACTGAAAATTTTTTTTGCTTTTTTCGTGTCTACTAGTCATGAAACGTGAAAAAAAAATTTTCAGGGTAGCAAATTTTTTTTTTTTAAAAATCGAAAACAATACTGTATTATTAAAATAATAAAGTAAAATTAGTTGTGATTCTAGTTACTATGCGACTGACAACCCAAAATACCGGGGGTGAAATACCAACATAGCTGATTTGTAGGCGTTTGTATAAAGCGCACGTCAATGAATGAGAAAAGCACTTTGACCAACTTGGGTGAATATCGAAAAATGCCGTAATTGCCTCGGGTTTTTGCCAGAGGAATTAAAAACGTATTAAATATTCCATCAAACTTCAGAAATTTCTCAGAATTCGTGAGAAAGTATGCAAACTCTTTATACCTTTTTAGGGGTTGTATATCAAAAAATTCAGAAGTTGTGGTTTTGTCCGTGGAAGTAAAAGCAAAATCACCTTGCAAGACCTAAAGCTTGTATTAAGCTAGTAAATCCACTATGTCAAATATTTGACTATTTTAGCTGGCAAATGCAGTGAGATAGTGTAATCGTCAAATTTTTGTTTGTCGAAAAAATTTGACTGAAAATTTCGTAAATTTCATTTAGTGAAATATTTGACAGAATGGCATACAGTGCAACGCTAGTATTACACAGATTCGACGATTACACTGTCTAACAGCATTTTTCAGGGAGAATAGTCAAATATTTGACATAGTGATATACAGTGTTAAACAGGCTTAAGAGATATGACAAAATGCATAATACACAATCCCTTTCACTTGTCTTTTTTGGATGTTATATGAAAACTGTTTGTTCAAAAGCACATTATGCAAAAATTTTAATTTTTACTTTTTTTTAAAAAAAAAAAATGTATTACCGCCTCTGCTAGTGAATTACTTTTTAAGTTAAATCTTGTTAGCGTAACCAATTTTCACATAGCTATTTTGACTATTGTTGATTTGATTAAACCGATTCGAAATAAACAAACTAGAACACTTTTATAGGTAACACTTTTTTACACTACGCATCACTTTTCGAACTTTCATAACTTCTTTTAACTTCTTTCAATTTTATTTATAGAATAGTTTTAATGAATTTATAGCTGATGTTGCGTTAATCCAAATTGACACAGAATAATAAACAAATCTAATTCGACCAAGCCCGTTTATATTTTTTTTTTGTTTAATCAAACTCAACGCAAACGTATCGCGAGTTTCTAAAGAATAACTGAATAAGGAAATCCGATTGACCTTAAGCATCTTCTCATGCTGCTTATTTGCCTCATAGTCAATTAACGAAACTGCCAATTGCTAAAGCAAAAATTTATCTTCGTTGGATTGATGGCTTGCGCTTGCAATGCGTGTAATGTGAACAGTATCGTAACTGGGATAGATAACAATTTAATTTGCTAGGAATAGGAAGAGATACACTCGGATAGATAAAAAGTCACAAGATTGTAGATGTAGATATATTGCAAGTGCATTAATTTAAAACGCTAATTATTCATGAATGGTAGCGAAACTATTATGAATTGATGAAAGCTGTAAAGTTGAAAATTTATTCTTTTCGTTATTGCATGCCTGCGAAATATTCCAATGTATGGTAATATAATAATATTAATAATTATTGTATACTTATAGCACTTTTGTCTATTTCTGATTACGGGGCCGGTGAATATTCTGGGTTAGCAATTTTTACTGACAATTGCATTATATTGTTACATGCTACCCTTGCAACCCGCGCTACTCGATCGGTTTCTAGTGAGAAAAACAAAGATCTTTCAATGTCGCAATACCTAGTTGGAAGGCGGAGCAAAGCACCAGAACTGCCGCCTACCCAATGAGAAAGGCGTGGCAAAATCTTCAGCAAAGCTCGATAGTGTTCGAGAAGATTCACTTTTTACCTCATCGGTTATACCAGAATAGCGTGGAAGTCTCTCGACTCTTCTCGCATGGAGAGGATACTTCTGGGCAGTTGCACACACACCACCGTACCTCCCATTCGGGACCCTATAAACCAGACATCGATGAATAGGCAGCGAACAGTTTCGAAACTTGTCGCTGAAAAAAGATTATCAGTTGGGAACAAGTTCAGCTATGTACTTGCTATCTGTGAATACGTGTGAGGTATTCGCATTTCTTTCTTGCTTATACTAAAATGCATCAGACCATCTCATCCGCACTCTTCGACATAACAGATCTCCTATCGCGCATTGTATTTGAAAATAGAATGAGCAAGAACGAGATAGCAATACGTGCACTCAGTGAACAGTGAGTTTGAAGTCAGTATGAAGTAGAGCCTACTGGCCATCGATGAGGGGTGAATCTGAATTCCATACGAATTCCACCTGAACGATCATCGAGGATCGGTAGAATGGATTTACATATGAATTGTGTTCTACCGCTCATCGAATAATGGAGGGATGAAATTGCATAAGAACTCTGTGGCATGTGGCACCTTCCCGTTATTCTTTGCCGGTCGACACTGCATCGATCCTCGGCGTCGGGTCATGACGCCGAATACAATTTTGTTGTTCGTCGACTAGTGCAATCGAAACATGACTTCCATTGCACTAGCCGGCAGAGTTATTTGTTCCGTGATCAGTTTCGTGTAGAGTTTCACGAACTGAACAGTTGAAAGTCTAAGTTTGTTATGGCATTTGCAGGTCGAGTAGATACGCACTTGATGATCGTATGTATATGGTAAGCATTCGGCGATCATACTTTAGTCTGTTTCACTCACTGAAGGTGGAAGAGGTCGACATGTTTAACATACTTGAGAAAAAGTTGGGGAAATGTTTACTTTTCGATTTAACCCTCAATATCGCCACGAACACAAGTGCGTGTGCTAACATGGTAGTAGTTTGTACATAAGGACCCATGAATTTTTCGTGTTTTTATTTTCTAGGGGAGGCTCTCAACTGCGGCGCAAGCAGTATATAAGCGTCTCAGAGCTTGCATAAGACAGTAGTTTTCTAGTTCGTTGAAGCGACGGACAGTTGTACTGGGGTTGCGCATTTAAGTTCACCGTAGTGAGCGATCATTTCCGCTTCCCGATCCGTCGCGAACTAGTTCGTTCTTTTAGTTCACTAGTTCGCGGCTGAACTCCTGCGATCTAGTGAACTAAAAGAACGAACTTGAAGTTCAGTGATGAGAAAGGCAGTGAATGTAATGATAAAAAAACAAATGGTCGTCTGGTAGTTAAAAAAAAAGTTCGTCAGTTTACAAGTATATTGTACCATTGACTTCCAAACGGCAATGAATGAATACAAACGAACTAGGAGCGGGACTGACTGGGAACTAGTTCGTTCATTTTAGTTATGGGAACGCTCTCCCGAACTAGTTCGTTCGCGAGCTACACAAGTCTAAGTTGTACTCATGTACAGTGCAGAGTGAAGACTTCACAGCGATAGTGTTATATATGTACCATACATACTACGGAGTGATACGCGATCAGTTTTTCTCCGCGAAGCATTTGTAAAGGTGATTTTGATTGGGACCAACGATCGAGCTTGACGGAGTTGTATAAAAAAATCGGGCTGCGTTGTCATTTAGTGCGATTATATTTAATGCGAACAAACCGTTATTGTTTTTATTGATTTTAAACGAATTGTGTTTTATTTGAAATTCCGGCGGAACCCCTAGCTCGCAAAAATACTTTGGATGAAATATTGAACTCATTAAATTTGCACCTATAGGTAGAAGGAGCCTAGTGATGTTTAACCAGTTTTGAAAAACACTTTGCATTCGACCGCTAGTTTCCTGTTTCCTGGGTGTTTAAAAACATTTTGGAAAAATAAATTTCATATTCTTGAAGCTATACGTTTCATCCAAAAGGCGTAGTCAGAAGTCAGTCAACAACAATAATTGAAGTCAGCTTGGCAAAAATTGTGTTTATTCTAAATTCAGGGAGACGAAGAGGACATCATCATCTGTGTGAATTTGTGCCAGATGCTAGATATCTGGAATTGGAGGTGAATGAAGATGGCATTGAAGAACTCATAATAGAACATAAAATGATCTGACGGCGGAAGAACTGCAAGAACTCTTGAATGAAGAACACCAAGAAATGCCGCGAGATGTGCTTTCTGATAAAGAAGAAGATAATAGAAGACCAATCTCGACATGTCCTATTAAATATCTTTTGAAGAAGTGGAAGGATGTCGGAATGACATCCGAATCATATTGAAGTCAATTGGCTTGGAGATCTCTATAACGACTATGCTATTCATCACTTTCGAAGAAACTTGAAAAACAAAGAAAAGCATTCGACATTGAACAAATTCTTTTTTATTTAATTTTACTTTATTATTTTTTAATAATAAAGTATTGTGATCGACCTGAAATTTCAAAAAAATTTGGTACCCTGAAATTTTGTATTGGGGGGGGGGGGGGAGGTGGAGCACGAAAGTGGGGTGACAGCAGTTTTTCAAAAAATGTCATTTTCATATCTCAGAAACCGTATCAGATATGATCTTGAAAATTTTACAGGAGTTGAGGGTGTAGGGGGTGATGGTGACTACCCTCTTTCAATTCTGATTTTTATTTCTCGAAAACCGTAAAGAATTGAAAGCTAAAAATTTAGGGCTATATAGAGCTACTATAGAGACATCCTAGAAAAATAAACTTGTTCATAGGGGTAGCAAGGTACGGGGGTGAAGGGTGGTTTTTTATATCTCAGAAACGGCTTATGCTAGAAAGTTGAAACTTAGTACGTATATGTAGATGTACTATTAGAGTAACTAAAGCAAAAAAAAATTCGGATTTTTATTGGCGTTCAGAGGTTGAGTAAAGAAAATATCCGTGAATCCACATTTTCACGAATTTCGTTAAAACTTTTAGACATGTCGAGCTATCAAAGCAATTTAACTTCTGCGGGCTATTTATATAAGCGACTAGAAACGCTCTTAACAATTTTTTGATATCCAACCCCTAGGGGGGTGTAAAGTGGTTGTGTACATATTTACGAATTCTGATATATTCCTAAGGTATATTAAGATTTGGAATTCACTTTTACTTCTATAAGCTTTAAACATAGTCGGGGAAAAAACCGATTTAAGCATTTTGCCCTATTAAACCATGTGGGGGGGGGGTATTGTTCAAGTTTTCACTAATTCCGAAAATCTCTTGGGTTTAATGTGATCGGATTCGCTTTCGCTTCTATGGAATATTCTATTGATAAAAAAATACGTAAATAAATAAAAAAAATCTGCCAACAGTCTGGGAGCAACTTTATTATTTTATGGGTAGAAGTCCGAAACGTGTTTAATGCTGAGATGCGGTGTGGGTTACTATGAGACTGACAAGCTAAGGAATAACCAGAAGTCTATTTGGAACTTTATTTTTTAACCCAGACTGTTGGTAGATTTTTTTTTGGATTTTCCCTACCGAAAACCCCCTTTGGTTGTTTTTCGGCGTCAGAGGAGTCTCTTGTGTGAAAAACCAACACGAAATGCCGACTGGGATCGATCGCTGCCCTGGCTACTGCCATTGAGGACATCGACATGACAAGCGAAAACCCTTCACTGGAGACTAGGTCTGATGGAGTTGTTTCGGATTGCATTGACGCATCAGAGGGTGTATCATGCCTACTATCCGAAACACCCTTGCAAAGGATTTCTCCATATTATCACCTACGCACATTCAAATTTATGTTTTCAAAATTTGGACTTTAGATACTTGAAGTGGTTCCTGGCGAAAAAGTTAAGGGAGTTTATAAATCGAACACCACATAGAAACTAGATTAAGAATCAGATGTTCTCGATGACTAAGTGGTTCTTCCTAAATAGATCTTCGATGCTTTCATTGTTTATACTCTAGATGAAATCGGTAGAGTAGCTTTTAAAAGATTAGTCCGGCCTAAAAGTTTGTTACGCATAAAATGGAGACTCGAACGATAACTTGAGAACGCCTTGAGCTATAGGATGTTCAAATTTGGATTTCGGTTTTTTGGTCAAAATTGTAGGGCTTAGTTCGTTAACGGGTAAAATCGCTTCCATTCAAAAAAGTCCTTAAAACGTGTGATCACGAATATTGGCCGACGAGACAACTTCAGAACGCTTCAAGCTACGAATTTCGAATTTCAGTTGCAGAGATATTCTTTCCTATCATGAATCCTTCGTGTAGCCTATAAAAATGTCTTCACTGAATTTCTGGCACACACTATAACTCTTGAAATCGTTCAGTAATCAAGTCGGTATTTTACATGAATTAGTTTCGAGTTTAAAGAGGGGTTCAATTATTTGTGCGAAAGATTCCTTAATGGCTTCTAGTGGCTCCCATACAAAAGTTCTTAAAGCACGCATTCTCGAATATTGGCCAATAACTTTCGGCGCTTCAATTTAAGAATTTTTAATTTCATATTTCAACGATTGCAGGTAAAATAATCAGTATGATGAAAATCAAGTATGTCATTCGTGCCATACAAACTTTCTTGAAGAAGTTGTGCTGTCATATTCCAGAACCCTCCATAAAACCTGCATTACATTGTATGTCACTATTTAAAATATTTAACAGTCAAATTGAGTAATCGTAAAATTTTTGTTTGGCTCAATATTTTATTTGCTCTACACAGGGCCTATTCTGTCGGAAAAAGTTTGACTGAACTTTTCGTCAAATTCTTTGAGTCAAATATTTGACACCATGGCAAACAGTGTAATACAAGGTTAACACAGAAATCGTTGAGTCAGGTAGATGAAATTTTAGAGGAATTAGTTTTAAATTAATTAAAGGTAAGGTTCAGTTCTGTCCGCTATAGAGAAGTTATACTGTATTACAATGTTTGATCATGTGGTCAAATTGCAGTAATAAGCAATGCGAAATAGCGAATTCCAATTATTCTCGCAATATCCGCTTGGTCAAATTCGCTATTTCGCGTTGCTTATTACTGCAATTTGACCACTTGGCCAAACATTGTAATACTAGCTTTACTGAAAAATGAATTCACTCCTTTGGTATCTCTCATGCAAAAGTCGTTAAAATATTTGTCTAGGAATATTGACCAATAACTTCAGAAGGGTTCAAACTAGAGATTTCAATTTTACACATGCAGTAAAACCTCTCATAAGCGGATAGTCACGGAACGAGCCACAAGTTTCTGCCCGGCAAAAAGAGGTGTCCGTCTAAGAAAACGGTCAGTCAATATTAAAATCATTATCCGACCTACGAATTAGGTCCGTTTAAACGAGGTGTTCCTGTAAGTGATGTTTCTGTATCAAGAGGTTTCCAATGGTATTTCCAGGTAAATGGAGGAATATGCAGAAAATCTAATGAGTTCTTCATGTACGAGTAGTTCCCATATAAAAGTTCATGAAAGATTTTGTGAAACCAACAATAAATCGAGAAATTGTTTAGCCAATAAATAGAGAGTTTTGAGTTCCGGTCCGTCCTTTGGGTAGTTCCCATACAAAAGCCCTCAAATGACATATTGAGCACTTAATCGACGATTATCAGAAAATTTATGAAGGTAGGAGTTCCATTTCAAATTTGTACACACTATTTTTTTTTTCATTCGAAAGTACGAGAAAAGGAACAAAAGACTGTCAGCGTAAATTCAGCCTGTAATAGAGAGGTCTTTGAAAATTGGTTGCTTCCAGTCGCAAGTTAAGCGACTATAAGATATACAATAGAATAAAGAAGTCACTGATCTTCTGCTCCTTGCAGTATTTTCCATACAAATGTGCTTCAATAATAATTGTATAATAATTGCAAAACCTGATGTGAAAATCATGGGAAAATTGTCATACGGGGATTAACCTAGAATTCTGCGTATAAAATTGAGAACGGCAGATATTGTCCTTCTCCTTATGTTCCTTGAAAAAGGGCGAACTATATGTGAACTCTTCATTCTGTTTTATCTACAACTACAATATAAATTGGAGTGCAGTATTTCATCTAGAGTATCATACCATTACTTGTTGTGATTAAGGAATGTTTCCTAATTGCTTTTCTTTAAAATCCAGTCCCAAAAATTCCAGTCCGAAATCTGAACTACTATTTCATACCTATTCCACACCATCCTCGGGATTTGGGCGTTAAACTTACTAATTATCCCCGGAAAAATCGACAATGTTGTGGTAAATCGATAGCAAAAATCGGAAGAAGCTACGATGGAATCTTAAAATAAACGACTTGAGTCAAATTAAGGATGTCCGGGTCCGATCCGATTTTTAGAGTCGTAGAAAAAGAAATAGCAGGAAATTAAATATTTTTATTTAGTTTTAACATGATCCGACTGGGCAGTCTTTTCTTTGACAATTTGGAGGACCTGAGGTCAATAGGGCATGATAAGCTAGTCAAGTTCGTTAGGGATCTGGTTTGTTTAGGGGATGTTTAGTGACCTACGAGGTTCTGAAGGGATCGCTATGGGCCCTTTTGGTGCCTAGTGTACGCGGTGGGTCAGCGCTTCGCCCTTTTTTAAAACTAAAACTAACACGATCCGAAATACAAGAATTTTTTTTAGGTCTGAACTGAAAATATCAAAAGATCGGTCTTAGAAGCAAGACCAACCCTTATTCTATTTGTTTGCCATTTCAAAGTATGTGAATAAAAGAAGGAAAAATCAAATATACTTTTAGTCAACCACACTGTTTCTGTTCGATACAGTGCGGTCTCCACTTCATCCTTCAGTACTTTAATTCCGCTACTATCTTTCCTCTGAAACTCAATCATTTTTTTCAGGTCTTTCAGACAACCAACATTAAATTTTCACTGTTTTTCGCAGAAAAATTAATCATAGCTAAGTACTACTTAATGAGCAGACACCATATTCCCACACACGTTGCTGACGAGCCGGGCCGTGCAAGCCAGCCAGTATATGATTACTGCTAAGATTTCAGGCTTTATCACGATTGGTTTATCGTAATAACGCCGTCGTCTATTGTTAACATACAAAGTTGCACAAATTTTCAAGGACCTACTCCTTTTGGATTAATACCTAGCCATTTCTACAAGAAACTCCATTGGGTGGACAGTTTCGAAATAGGAAAAAACTACCCTTCGTTTCTAGAATTAATGCTTCCTTAAATATTAAGAGTCAAGTGATTTTCAGAAGTTTTTTTTCTTAAAAGCATGTCCTTAACTTTACCTTTAAAGTGCCACGAAAAAATACAACAAAATAAAATACATCAAAATAAATACCCTCATCCTGGAAGGTGTCCACCCCTAAATACATACTAAATATTCCATTCATCAAATCTGACCTTCACCCTATTCCCAGAAGGTATCCAACCCCCCGTTCTTTTCGGAACTGAAAATATTTCCAGCACGTCAATAAAATCTGTTCGGTTTGTATCCATTCGGGATGCGAAATATTTGGCCCAACCGCCCCCAACAAAGTCCTTCATCCCTGCAATCGTCCTTATACTCGTTGTTTCGATATGTGAAATGTTCACGTGCAAACTTACCTTTGGTGGCTATTTCGGTGGGAGTGCGAATGATGTTGTTGGCTGCAGGATCATTTGAACTGTCACTTCATCATGCACAGATTTAGTTGGCGGTTAATTGATTGCTCGTATATCCATAAGTGCTCTTATCGTCGTCCTGTCGGTTAAAAATGCTCGAAAAGTTCGACGAAAATGGGATTTTTGGGTGCTTTTTTCTTCGAACTCGAAACCGAACCCTTGCGGAGCGGTTTGTACTGCGGTTGTTGTGATCCTCGTCCTTTTTTTTACTCGTCTCCGACAAGTGTATCTGTAAGAGCAAACAAAAATCACGAAATGTATACAAGGACGAGACCAAAACAAATAGGAACAGGGCAATTAATTGATGATGGTTTATGGGTAGAGTATACAGTTCCAATAGGTTGGTTCCTAGTCCCGACAAATTATCCGGCCAATTCACTTAACACCAAATGTCCTCCTGATGGTTAGCCCTTTCCCCCATCCACCCCTACAGTCTATTCACACCAAATTAACGGTCAAGGAGTTTCGTATGGTTTTGAGTTTAAGTGGTTTTTGGTTGATTAGGGCCACCATTCTCTAGCATCCACTACCTGTCCAATACTTCAACTTCAAGGATACCACCAAACACTTGAATCACTCCTGCACTTATACAATAGACTCTGCACTTTTTATCACTTTTCACTCACAAACTGTGCTAAAATTCCCCAAAAAACAATTTTTTTTGATTTAATTTATTCGTACAACACTTACTTTGAACTTCAGTTCAGTTCCTTATCCACTAAATCGGTAGCACGAAGAAACACTTCCATCAGCTACGAGATCCAGTCTCGTACTGAGATCTGAGATGATGTCTAAATCATATCCTGGTGGACTTGTATCTGATTTACGGACCATTAGATCCGTTTGGGTCTGCCATCCCGATAAAATGAAATGAGCCATTTGGTCGCACGCATCCTGAAAAGTGGGGCTTCAACGCCGGATAAGGGGAGAATTCGTAGAACGGTGGTGGGTATAGGGTGGATACCATTTCGGGAAAAGGGACCTGTTGAATTGCTTAGGGGTTGGCTTTAGTGGCAACAAGTAGTAGTGGCTTTTTGATGATGCTATTTTGAGGGCATTGCAACTATTTCAGGCGGTAATTGCTGAGGAAACATCAACACTATCGTTATGAAACGCAGTAGCAGTATAGTCATTCTGCATTTGGATGCAAGTTATAGCCCAAATAAAATCAGTGGTCCATTTGGTTGTTTTGAAGTTTCTCTAAGATCCTTCCAGCCTGTGGGTCATAGTCTTCTTAGTCCACAGGTGTTAAGCCCATGATTTGGGTGGGACTCGAACTCAGGAGACTACGATTGGTAGATCAGCGCACTAGCTGGTACTGAACCCTTTACCATATTAATATTCCGCACTTTATATACTATCTACTGGACAGAACGGCCAAATAGGCTTTTCAACCGAAATACTGAAGACAGAGCATGGGTGGTAATCTGCATAACATATAAGGATATTTTGGTCATTAATGACTTCATATTACTTTATCTGTAGCTGCAAATAAATGCTGAATTATTCATTGAAAGGCACTGAAGAATCACCTTTCCATATACAGTTGAAATTTTTTGTATTGACGAAGCGTTTTTGCTCTCACTGCTAACCTCTGCATTACCAGTAAGACTTACAGAAGTTTTACCAGTAAGGCTTACTGAAGTATTCCAAAAAAAATAAAAGCAATTTGTGAAGAAGTACCTACTACCAGTACGGTAATATGACGTTTTCTGAAGGTAGATGCGTAAGAATTATTTTGAATGAAGCAACATTTGATTAAATGTTAGTTGTTTTCCGGCGTCAGTAGGGCTTCTGGTGTGAAACCCCAACACGAAATCCCCGACTGTTGATACTACTGACGCCGGAAAACAACTAACATTTAATCAAATTTGCTTCTATGGTAGCTTACCATGAAAAAATTCCATTCTTAAAATTAGCGAAAAAATAAAATTGCTGTTGGCGGGTTTCGATGTCGCGCTCTTAGCGTTTAGCTCTATATATCCTGGCGTACAACCAAAAATTCCACCAAATTGGTTGAAATATTAGGTGATCTTCAGCGCCACCTCCTTTAGTATAGGGTTGCGATGGCGGGAAATTAGCTAAGTTTAAAATTCGCGGATCGTAAATTTGATTTCGAGTTCGCTATATAGAAATTATGCTCAGCAATTCCACCAGCTGTAAGGGTGTTTCGGATAGTAGGCATGGTACACCCTCTGACGAGTCTATGCCCTCCGATGACGAAACAGCTCCTTCGGACCTAGTCCAACACAATCTTATGAAACTGGCGTATCCAGTGAAGGTTTTCCAACTGTCATGTCCTCTAGGACAGCGATTAATCAACAGTCGGGGATTTCGTGTTGGGGTTTCACACCAGAAACCCTACTGACGCCGGAAAACAACTAACATTTAATCAAATTTGCTTCTATGATAGCTTACCATGAAAAAATTCCATTCTTGAAGCAACATTTATTTATTGACTGGTATTAGAAGAAAACATCTGCCAACAGCCTGGGCGCAACTTTAATAATTTTTTCGTAGAAGTCCGGAACACGTTTAATGCTGAGATACGGTGTAGATTACTATGGCAGTTTTTGTTTATTTTATTATATTCATATTTATGTCTTTTTTCAATAGAAGATTTGCTACTGCTGGACATATTCTCAGCGGAACAATTGACACCATTTGATTACGTGCCATCGATTATGAGAACCTTCGCAAAAAAAATAAACCTTGAGCTGTGCGATGATCGTTTTCTTCAATATAATGAATATGTTCATTAGGTGTGTTTTTTTCCACTGGATCAGATCACAATTGAAAAACATAACGCAGTCACGATCGGCTGCAAGCCAATCGAATGATACTCTAGATGAAATACTGAACTCCGATTTATATTTTAGTTGGAAATATATGGAGTGCACATACAATTATTGCATGGCCTTTTATTTACAGGAAGAAACTATTGTATAGTGGCTACTCGATGGATGGTTAAACGATTTCTTGAGTTATAGTGAGTTCCATAAATTAAGTTGGGACATTTTTACAGAATTTTTATATGGCAACTACAGGAAGGATTTACGGGATATTTTTGATATTAATACCTTCAGCTGCGACTATTATAAAAACAACGTATACAAAATTTCAAAGCCGTAACGTAAAGCGTTCTAAAGTTATCGTTCAATATTGGTGAACACGTGTTTTAAGAACTTTTGTATGACAGCTACCCGAAGGAGTTGATGGATTGCGCTAATTAATGAACTCGGTCTTGCTTTTGATATAAAACTAATTCCTGTAAGATTTTGAATCCCTGCTTTAACTCGTACTAGAGTTATAGTGGATTCTGTAACTTGTATAAATTTTTGAAGGACTTTTGTAGGATGCCACACGAAGGACTCATTCGATTTGCATCATATTTGGAACTTTCGTTTCAAACATGGTAAACTTTAAGTATTCAAAATTTCAAGCCCCTAACTTGAAGCATTCGAGCAATAATTGTGAATACGTGTTTTATGGACTCTTGTATGGGAGGTACCCGAAGGAGTTGAAGGATATCGCCCATTAACGAACTTAGCCTTACTTTTTCCATTTTACAGGTGGTGACCAAATTTCAACTTCCTAGGCCAACGCGTTCTTGAGTTATCGTGCAAACGGATGGACAGTAAACGGATTTGGAGTTTTTGGCCACAACTAAACACAAAATAATATATATATCTTTTTTTTTGTCCGAGGCTCAGTTCTATACGTTACAAACTTTTCGGGCTGGATTAAACTTATAATACTCTATATGATTTCATCTAGAGTATAAAAATGATGTGGATCAACCCAAAAGCTAGTTTAGCAGGGTTAACAATCATGTTGGTAAATGCCTTGGATAAACTGTATGGGCAGGGCTTCGTGTAGTTTCCCTTTATTGCATGTAGCGATGAAACTCTGTAGAAAATGCACAGAAATACAAAGGCTTTTTCAATAATTTTGAACATGCTGTCTCTATATTACACATAGACTTAAATTTCCGTACAAAATGTATTGATTTCCCACGACTATTCTAGACTTTTGAGCTACAAATTGAATTTACTAGTGTCAATTATCAGCTGAGTCGCAGGACGCTATCTGTGAGAATGCTAACATAGTGCAAATTTAAATGAATTGAGATGCAGCTTTAATAGCGAAAAACTGATCCAACTTTGATCCCATTATGATTTTGGATCATCTCTTTCTTGTTGTTTTCAATGTAAAACGAATAATTTTGATCTTGATCCACTTGAAAAAAACACACCTATTATTACTGTGACTGTGACTATGACCATAATCAATATATTTTTCGAACACC
Organism: Beris morrisii; assembly: GCA_951812415.1. Lineage (NCBI taxonomy): Eukaryota > Metazoa > Arthropoda > Insecta > Diptera > Stratiomyidae > Beris > Beris morrisii. The sequence goes on along the minus strand of OX638313.1, from coordinate 32,982,106 downwards.
AAGCAAAGCTGTCTTGTTTAGAACAATTTTTTAATCAATATGATGCATCAAAATTCTTAGGTGTTGATATCTGAGACTATGTGTGCCTTTTCCATATATACAAATTGATGCATATATTTTTAATGAAATGTGATTCATATTATTAATGTATGGTTCATATGTCACAAAAAATATTTGATGATTTTCTTCATTGTTGCAACAATTTTTTCCTTAATCCGAAGAATTTCGTTTAATGATAGACATTCATTAATATCAAGAACAGTATTTTTTTCAGTGTAGGACACCTCTATAGTGGCTCTATATAGTCGTAGATTTTTAGCTTTCCATGGTTTGCGATGTTTGAGAAATAAAAATCAGAATTCTTTTCTTTCAACTCTTCCCACCTTCACGCCCTTTACCAACACCCCCAAAAATTCTTTCCCTGATAGAAGTCTACTGGGACTAACTCCTGTAAAAGTTTTAAGATCATATTTCGTACGGTTTCTGAAATATAGAACTTTACTTTTTGAAAAATGGCTATCCCTCCACTTTTGCACTCCATCTCCCCCCTCAAAAATTTTACATTCAATGGACTCCATTTGAAATCCTATATACACAAACCAAATTTTATCTTCCTGGTACAATTGGTTCGGAAAATATTGTAATACAAAGTTGTTTAACCCTACCACCTACCACCAATGTTAGATCATGTCTAATTTTCAAGTATCCCTTAAGATAACCACGAAGTTTCAACTTCTAACATCAACCAGGAGATATGGATTTTAGAATATTTCAACTCGCACACCCCTCAACCCCTATTGCAAATGGGTCCACTATCATACTTCTACATAGGTTCCAAGTTTCAGTATTCTATCGTAAGTCGTTCCTGAGATCTAGAAACCAAAATTTTTCGTCTAAAACACTTCCTCCTCCTCCTCTTCATCACAACCACCCCCCCCCCCCCAAAAAAAAACATCAATCGTAGGGGGTCACCCAATCGCCCCATCATAAAAACTTCAACTTAATATCTCAACTAGTTTGTAAGCTACGCGTCTTCAAACGCTTTTGCGTACGCCGTCTACGGCGGACAGACGAACATTTTTTCCTTTGGGGGTTACTGGTTCTAAGACGTAAAAATACAAAATTTAAGAGTAGCAAATTTTTTGGAAATTTCAGGTCGATTTATTATTAAAACATACTGCAGTCACGATCGGCTGCAAGCCAATCGTATAATACTCTAGATGATTACTGAACTCCGATTTATATTGTAGTTGGGGATAAAGTAGAATTACGTGTGTGCATGTTGTATGTCCTTTATAAGGACTGCCATTAGATTGCTACTCAAAACTAAAAGACAATATTCAGTATTTAATTTCATATCTTGAACTGGGTAAGTCATCGAACAAAAATGTCCTTTTTGAAGGACTTTCACATGGGAGGTGCAGAAAGGACTCACTCGATTTCTTACATATTTATCCTTTTCCTTGGAACCATTTAAAAATGAACGTGTACAAAATTTCAAATTCGTAGCTTGAAGCGTTCAAAAGTTATCGAAAAATACTTTTGAACACGTGTCTTACGGACATTTTGTATGGCAGCTACCATAAGGAGTAAAAGGATTTCGCTGATTAGTAAACTTGAACTTTCTTTTTACTCAAAACTAATTTGTACAAAATTTCCAATTCATAGCTAAAAGATTACTTGAGTTATAGTAAGTTCCGTAAATTAAGTGAAGACGTTTTAACAGGATATTTGTATGGCAGCTACACGAAGGACTAATAGAATTTTCTTCATAATCATACTTTTAGCTCCAATTATTGAAAAAATAACACATACAAAATTTCAAAGACGTAGCTTAAACCCTTTTGAAGTTATCGGCCAATATTCTTAAACACGTGTTTAAAGGACATTTTGTATGGCAGCTACCCGAAGGAGTAATAGGATTTCGCTGACTAGTAAAGTTGAACTTCCCTTTCACTCAAAACCAATTTGTACAAAATTCCGAATTTGTAGCTGAAAGATTACTTGAGTTATAGTGAGTTTCGTAAATTAAGTGAATACATTTTGACAGGATATTTGTATGGCAGCTACACGAAGGACTAACAGGATTTTCTTCATAATCATATATTTATCTCCAACTATTGAAAAAATAACACGTACAAAATTTCAATGTCATAGCTTAAACCCTTCTGAAGTTATCGACCAATATTCTTGAACACGTGTTTTAAGGACATTTTGTATGGCAGCTACCCGAAGGAGTAGGACGATTTTGCCCGTTAACGAACTTAGCCTTACAAATTCAACCAAACATCCAGATTCAAAATTTCAAGATCCTAGGTGAAGGCGTTCTTGAGTTATCGTGCTAACGGACAGACGGACGGACGGACGGACGGACGGACGGACGGACATCAAGCGGATTTGAGGTTTTTGGCCACAAAAAATAATATATAACTTTTTTTCATCCGAGGCTTGGTTCTATGCGTTACAAACTTTTGGGCTGGATTAAACTTATAATACTCTATATGATTTCATCTAGAGTATAAAAATAATAAAGTAAAATTGCTCTAAATTGAATAAAACTGCCGAATAAGTGGTTGCACCAATGTGACAAGCGATTTCTTGATTATACTGTAAAATTTTGAATTTTGAATAGAGGAGATGTTGCTGTGCCTCGCATAATATTCAACATTAGAATACCGGCGATATCTTTTAGATATCTCAATATTTGTATTCGGTAGATTATTCCAACTTTGTAAGAATTATTACATTGCAACATTTTTGGACAAAGTTAAGATACTTGAAAAATTTAACCCGAAGAGTACTTTCAACAATTTCAAAATGTTGACTTAACACCATATCGAAACTACAGAATCCGATAAATGAAAAAAAGGATGTAACTACAACGATAATAAGTCAGAACAAAACATACCTTCAGTTCTATTAAGACTCTCTAAGAAGAGTATTGTAGAAAGCATGGCAAGCCATTACTTCCTTCAGTCCATACATTACCGGATGCTCCTTTTCGATTAAAAAACAATCTCTTCAAAGGAATTATCAGACAAAAAGACCGCTCTTCAAAAACCTCAAAAACACCGAACATCGCTTAACTCGGGACAATTACAAAAGTTTTCCAAGCCTCTAATGCAAACTACTTGAAGGCATCTCAAAAGAACTTGTCCTCACGATGACCATAAACGCACGCATATGTCTACAATCAGGCCACCCTATCACCCTATCTCTGGGCAAGGAAAAACGACTGCTTCGGCAAAAAGGTCCTTTTCAAAGAATTGACACAAATTCAAGTTAAATATGTGAGAGGTAGCCATGCAGTGAATACCAAGAAGCTGTTCAGTTTCTTTCTACTCCATTAACTTTCTCCGCCGTTACTCGACACTCTTGTTGAAATGTGTGATTTGAACATCGTCCTTGGTCCTTTCTTCATATCCTCGTACTATCGAGCACTAGTTGTGCTAAAAGGAAAAATATAATATGGACGGAATTTTATCCGCGTAGATTTTATCAAATCGTGTGGAAAATTTATGGTCATGGAACAAGAATTCATATTGTGTAGGTACAGTTGCCATAGGTGTACGAGTATATCGACTTATTGCGCACTTCGTCACATTTCAGTATTATTACTAAAAATAATTTAAGTCTAATATACTAAAGTCGAAAGTAGGCCACTACTGCTATTTCGTTAATATTTCTTCCGAAGTTGATGTAAGTTTTACGTTTCGTTTAATTAGGAATTCAAATGAACAAATAAATTTTGTGATAAAATTTCCATTCTACCAAAACCAACACCTTTAAAAATTACTACAAGAATTTAGATGGCAAGGAGATAAGAATAATCTACACTAAATCAAGTTTACCCAAAACCGAAGAAAAACCCGGGGCGCCATTATTTTAAATGAAAATTGCTATTTAAACATGTACGTGCGTTATGGTACCCGAATTGAGAATGTTTTATTATTACTTTTCTACGAGTTATAATCATAAGTATAGTAAGCGATAAAATGGATTTTTTGAAGTGTTACGCTCAATACGACTATTAACATATATTTGACACAGAACCTCAATCTTTATGTTGTCAGTCGCATAGTAACATACATCACATCTCAGCATCTTCTGGATTTCCACCTAAAATACTAAAGTTGCATCCAGACTGTTGGCAGATTTTTTCTATTTATTTCTGTATTTTTTTTTATTTCAATTTCAATAAAAAAATAGGGCATAAAAAGTTGTATATCAAAACATTGTGAAACCGATTTGTAGGCGACTGTATAGAAAGACCGTTAAAGTAATAAACAATTCGACATCTCATCCGACCTAAGTGATATGTCGGAATTCGTAAAAACGTACACAATCATTTTACAGCCTCTTAGGGGTTGAATATCGCAAAATCCTGAAATTCATTTTTAGCTCATTATATATAAAGCCCATGGAAGTAAAATCGAATTCGATCTCGTTAAACCTAAAAGAATTGTCGGAATTCGTGAAAACTTGAACCATACCTTACACCCCATGGGGTCTAATATCGAAAAATGCTTAAATCGATTTGTCCCGATTATATTTAAAGCCTTTAGAAGTGAAAGTGAATTCGATCTCTCATTAGACCTAAGAAATATATCGAAATTCGTGAAAATGTACACAACCACTTTGCACCTTCTTAGTGGTTGGATACCGAAAAACGTTTCTTGGCGCTTAAATAAAGAGCCTGCAGAAGTGAAATTAATTTGATAACTCAACACACGGACATTTTTTTTACTCAACTTCCGAACGGCAAGGAAAATCTGAACTTTTTATTTTGCTTTTATTACAGCTGTTGTACATCTGCATATACGTACGAAGCTTAAATTTTCCAGCATAAGCCGTTTCTGAGATGGAAAACAGCCCCACCCCCGAACGAGTAGCATGGTTTAAACAATTTTATTTTTTAAGATGACTCCATATAGTCGTCAATTAGCTTTCTATTCTTTGCTGTTTTCGGGAAATAAAATAGAATTTTTTTCTTTCCACCTTCTTCCACCATCACCCCCTACACCCGCACTCCTTAAATTGTTTTCTCTGCTACAGGTTTACTGGGCATAACTTCCTTAAGATCATATTTGGTACGGTTAAAAATTAAAAATTGAATTTTTTTCAAAAACTGCTATCCTCAACTTCGGTGCTCTTTTAATTTTACATTCAGTAGATTCCACTTGTAATCTTATATACAAAACCCAAAATTTATCTTCCTGGTACAATTGAGTCGAAAGATGTTGTTTACCCTCTACCCCACAACTCACCTTCCCCTTAAAAATTCTACACCTTATTTAATCTCCTAGTATCCCTTAAGACAGCAGAATTTCAAAGTTCTGGCAGCAACCGTTCAGGAGAAATGGATTTTAGAATGTTTTAATCCCACCTTTCGAGCGTTTCGGATGCATTGGTTCCCCACCACTCCCACACCCCTTCACGCATATTGACAATTTGCAAATGGCTTCACTATCAAAGACCTATATAAGAGGTTGCTGTGATCAAGAAACCAAGTGCCCAAAACGCTCCTCCACCTCCCCCTTCACACCTCACCCCTAAAATGTTGGCTGGCAACTTTGAGGGATCCACACAGTTTATCCATAAAAAGAGTTTCACTTTAATATTTAATGCTTCTGAGAGTCACGCGCCTTCAAACGCGTACGGCATCTACGGCGGACAGACGGACCTTTTTTTATGATTTTTGGGGGTTAACTAGCCCTAAAACGTGAAAATACAAAATTTCAGGGTAGCAAGGTTTTAGAAATTTCAGGTCGATCACAATACTTTATTATTAAAAATAATAATAAAGTAAAGCTAGATCGCCTCATTTAAATACTGCCATTCAATTGTTCTTAAAAAATGTAACACAATTAAAATGATTTCTTATAAGATAAAAGTAGAAATATGCAGATACAAAGATTGGACGTCTCAAGGGTGGCCTCGGATACAATTCAACATAGATTGATATAACAATAAAAAATAGGACTTATGTGTAATAATAAATAATAAGTGCTTTGATCTAAACTACGCCACATTTGATTACTTCGTTGTACCTATCTTAAACTCATCCCCGCAGTTTTAAATTGCGTGCTAACTCTTTTCATATTAATGAGGTCTTTAATTTTTATCTATGCAATTAACAGATAATTAACATTCCCACCGATTTAGTTTTTCGTCTGTAGTTAGATCTAAGATACATATCTTTAGAAACTACAGAAGCTCAAGCTAATATAACATGATTGTTAATATCGCTACATGTAGATACGACTAGTAGATAAAGTACTAATCACGCGATTGAATTTCTTAAGGTAAAAACTTTACTGTTTGCAATTTTACTTTATTATTAATAAAGTATTTTTCCAAATTGTCCACTAATACAGCTCAAATCAAGTGCGAAGTGGTTCATCAATAGTTTTACATAAACACAAATTTTAATTGTATTGAGACTTGAGAGAAGCGATGGTACAACCTGAAATAAGTTAATACCTTCCACTTCTGGGCTACAATGCCCTTCTTAAATTACATGAACAGTTCAGGAGACTGGATCGCAGCCTTTAAGCTTTTCAAACTTTTCAATTTTGTCCTTTTCTGTATTGTGTACCTTTTTAAATAGCGCCAGTTTCGAATATCAATATAAATTTCCACTTCCTAGCATAATACTACGATTTTAATGCGATTATATATAGAGTCCGTCGAAGTAAAAAAAAACAATTCGATATCTTATCAGAGATATGCCATAATTCGTAAGAACGTACTCAATTACGTACTCAATTTTACACCCCCTTAGGGGTTGAATATCGCAAAATACTTAAATTTATTTTTAGATCATTATATGTATATATATTCGATATCTTATTAGACCTAAAATATATATCGGAATTCGTGAAAACTTACACAACCCCTCTCACACCACCATGCGATGCGGATGAATATCGAAAACTAATTTAATTGGTTTTTGACGATCCTATACTGAAACCCGTTAGAAGTCAAAGCGAATTCGACATATCGTATCCCGTTAGACCTAAGAAATTTATCGGAATTCGTAAAAACACAACTAATTTACATCACCTTAAAGATTGAATTTGAAGAAAATGAGGAAAACAGTTTTTAGGCGCTTATATAAAGAGCAAGCAGAAACAAAATTAATTCGATACCTCGACAGACCTAAGGGATATGACGAAATTCGTGAAAATGTACAAAAAAAACTTTTCACGGAAAATTGTTTGCCAAGCGTTTCAACTGCCTAGCATTGATAAAAAAAACACCCATACCTCTGTATTTTGCATCGAGAAATATTATTCAATTTTTTTTTTTCCACTCTCACCCCGTAAACAGCCACCTCCGCTAGAGGTCTACTGGGCCTAACTTCTTTCTGTAATATCAAAACCACACAGTAAAAAAAAACCATTGAATTTTACATCTTTTGGATAGTAGGCAAATATGCCACACCTTTTCAAGTAAATTTACATTGGGGTGTAATAGTCAATTTGAATGTAATTTTCAATTTACGGTCAGTAAATTTCAATTTTCGGTCAGTAAATTTCAACTTGCAATCAGTAAATTTCAACTTCGAAAGCAGCAAATTCACTGGATATTCTCTTGAATTTACACTCTAAAAAAAGTGTATAATTAGCACTCATTAAAATACACTTATTTCTACTTCTAATATTATTTCTTACTTACGAGTACTTACTCTTAATAAAACTTGGCTGCAGGTAGGAATGGAATCCGCGATCAATTCTGGTTTTGCTGCGTAGGTTTGGCGCGCGTAGTCACTGCGCCACCGAAGGCGTTTCGAACGAAGCGTCCAACTTCGTGGTTTCGAATATTACATGTTTTTCGCCGTAAAATTCAAATAGATAAGTAAAATTACACGAAAAAAACGTAATTTTCAATTCATACATAATATAGTTAATTTTAGACGAAATGTTGCGTAATTTTATGATTCCTTTCATGTAAATTGTACAGTTCAGTTGAAAAGTACATGAATAATTTACTAATACCAGTAATTTCGTGTAAAAGTGATTGAAATGTGTACTTTTACTTGAAAAAATTATATATACTGGAAATTTCAAGTAAAAATTGGATTGAAAATTAAATTTTGTAAAACAGTGCATATCTGAAATGGATATGTACATTTCTCCGCCATTACCTCCTGGCAGTGAAATAATAAAACTAAGGAGACACTTTTCGTCTTCACTCGAGTGAAATATTTAGTCATCTTTTCTGTTCCCTGCCCAATGTGTATGTATTTTCCACGTAGTGTGCATTCAAAATAGTAGCTAAATCTCGAACTGGTGTAATTTGAATATCCGTTAAGATGAGAAATTCATGGCGTTGTTGGGAACGGCTGATTAGGGCACAGCATTCGAAAGACGAGTTATTAATTTGCGTTTGTAATCATTTCTTTCAAGACTCACTTTTTTTCCATAATGCAGCGTGAGTGAATTAATACGTGCAAAGAATCACACTTCCTATTGCTTTAGCTAGTCATTAGCTCGGATGGTGGGAGTAATTGGTCAACGCTTTCTTATATCTTTTTGTTTCTTTAATCGCTCCGTTTACACGGTGATAGTTTTTGCGATAGTTGATATCATAATAGATACTGTCGTGATCATAATCATCGTATAAGCTGCATGATAGTTGCTTTTGAACTATCATGATTGTAATACGCACTATCACCTTTGACGAGAGAGTTGATTGTACTATCGCGAAATATTCGAAATTATCGCGCCAACTATCGCCGTGTAAACCAAACTATCGCGATTTTTACACATTTGCGATACTTTTTCTTGACATCGAGTTGACATTAGACAGCTTACTATCGCATCGCCGTACAATCACGTCGTGTATACAACAGACTATCGCCTGCCGCACTCTCACACTATCGTTTAGTGCTCTCACAATAGTATCATAACTATCACCGTACAAAACGGGGCTTAACAAGCCCTTCCTTCATTCTTCTCTGGTGTCATCAATAAAATCCTGAAAGTTTTATTAATGCACCTTAGGAAGCTCATAAATAAATTTGTTAGACAATTTCATATTTATTTGGATTAAAAACGTTTAACGAATTTTAATCAAATTTAGTAAATATAATAATTTGTAACTAAAACTGTAGAGTACCTTAAATCGATCGAGATTCGCGTTAAGCCGTAACTGTTCACGAAGCATGATACTAAGTGTCCAAAGAATTGCGAAAGCTACTGCAGAAATTCAAAAATCTGCAAGAATAAATAAAATATTGAATTTTTATTTGGGATTCGTTCAAGTTATATACGGAAACATACGCTAAAGGATTACACTAATACGTACCTGTTGCATATTCGATCTCAAACTGTTCAATGAATGAAATGTACTAAGATAGTGAGGCTAACAAAAATGTGTGTACACTTTGAATGTATATATGACTAAAAAAGGTTTTTTACTGTAAAGTGGGTACGTATTTTCATTTTAATTGGTTTAAACAAACCACGTGGGAAGTCGTGGGTACAGCAATCTCTGAATAGAATAATTGAGAAAATGTTCCATAAAGGTCTCCTATTTTTTTCCAATCGTCAATATCAGAGAACTTAGTGTTCCGACTTGTCCCGCAACTATTTAACCCCATCCATCCTGCGAACTACTAAGTGCAAAGCAGAGGGTGCAGTACAAAACGTAATATTCCACACAATTGGAATATTAAATTTCTCAAATTCCTTGCCATCTTTACGCCTACTCCCTGCATTCAGTATAATTTGTTGGTTCATAGAATCGAGATATCGTCGTCAGTCTTCTTAGAAATATCATAGAGTCCTTGCGAGACGGATAATACTTTACTTGCCGACCTCGACGATGGTCTCTGTCTTGCCACTTTCAAAAGGGTACATTCTCTTCTACGTCAATTTTCCTTCACCACCAATAGGATAAAACAGCGACGGCATCAAATCGACCCACCAAAGGACTTAAGAAGTCGAGGACAGAAAGACAAAAAGAATGACTTCATTAAGGAATTCTTGGTGTCTTCTATCGCATAGGGAAATTCCAGGACGAATTCGTGAGGAAATTTCTATTCGATTTCAGAATTTTCTAATGCGTCGTATAGTAGGCGGCATATTGTAATCGAATATTCTTCGGCTTCTACATTTTATTGGGTGGGTCGTGATAAGTTTCAACAACTAACTTCACACTATCGAGGAAGTGCGTTACGTTTATGAAATGTTTAAGGTCTTCGATCTTACGCACTTTTCTTTAATTTTCAATAATTTTTTTAAGAAGTTAGGCTTTGCGTATACCTATTGGGCGTGAACATTCTAATAATGTTTCTGGATAGGTTGAGAGGCCTATGAAATGCTGGAAATGCTGACAAACAGAAAAGTTGCAATTTTGAAGAGATCACTTAGTTGTGCATACAAGAAAAGAAGCGTAACTCGACCACTCAACCATTAACAACCGAGCAAAAAAAATAATAAACCCATTTTTTACTTAAACAAAAATAAAGTAACACTCAGACCATTGTCCGATTTTTTTTCATAGTTAAATGATATACCGTACAATTACTAATTATCTTATTTTTAAAGATAGAAGCATCTAACACAAACAATTACGTATTGAATGGGTTACTATTACCGAAATATAATTTTTGTTAATTCAAATAACCATCAAAAAATTATATTTTGAAAATATACCCCTCTCTTGTGAACCCAGTTTCCAATATCCAGCGTTTAAAGAATTTAAAATCTTGTATCTTTCATTAAAAAAAACATTTTTTATTATAAAACACACTCTTTCACGCTTCAGGACCCCCAAATGGCAAAACCAAAAAAGTCCGTCTGTCCGCCGTATATAAACCAAGGTTCGTATCTCACAAGCCCGTTGCTTTATTAAGTTCAAATTTTATTTAGGGGTAGATTGAGTGGGCTTCTTTGAGTACTTATATTTTAGGGAGTGTGGAAACCGCAGCCTTTTCTACTATATGTACGTAAAATTTTATTTTTCTCTCATTTGTGCGCAAAAAATCAAGTCTTGTATCTCAAGAACCAGGATTTAAAATTTATACAGAAAATAGGCCCAATAGCGGCCTATTAGAGTAGTAGTTTTTCTTTGTTACACCCCAGTAGTGATAGTAGGAAAAAATTGCAATTTTTATAATTTAAAAACCGCTAAGAAAGCAAGCTGAAGCGGGATAGGGAGGGATGATGGTGGGTGGTGAGTTGGGCAATGAGGAGGGGGCAAAACAGGGATGGGAGGGGGAATGTTGGGACATACTTCTCTGAGGACAGCGCGGGCGCTCCATAGCGCAGATGATCTTAGGAACTTGACAGCGGACGTACTGGTGATGACCCGGTGGTGCGGACTGCTTCGGTCGAGCTCGCTTTTGGCCGCTAGATTTATCTGAGCCTTCTTGATGAGAATAGGGATGCTGTCGCATCCAGACTCCATATGTGCCGACTCAATAGGTGTGGTGCGAAAGGCGCCTAGGGCAGAACGAAGCACCTTGTTGACGGCAACTTGAAGGTTGCGCAGATTATTCTTAGTGGTTGTGGCGTAAATTGTAAGGCCGTATTGTACGTACCCTCTTATTAGCGGAGGGGGATGTGTATCATCACGGACGAGCTAACTAGCAAGCTATAAGAGGCTAGGACCCGAATCAGATTGCGGACTTTATCCAGGGCCGCGACGATTGCCCGAATGTGACCATTCCAATTTAGCTTGGGAGTGAAGATGATCCCCAGTATCTTACACGCGGAGTGAGGAATGAGCGTAACGTCGTCGAAATGAGCTCCAGTGACGGCCGGTCTTCGTTTTCGCGAAAATGAAATTAACTCTCCTTTATGATAAGGCATTTTTGAACCAGTCTCGATACACCAGGAATCGATAGCCGTCTTGATCTGTCGAGTAATGTTGTCCAGGTGGGGGTGGGAGGTGGTAATGATTAGGTTGTCCGTATAAATATAATGATTGGTGTGGGGGATGTCGGAAAGGAGTTGAGCTAAGGAGTGGATGTATACATTGAACAGACAGGGTGATAGAGGAGACCCTTGTTGTAGAACATTTTCAACACTGTAGTGATTGGAAGTGTATCCATTGACCCTCACCGTAATGGAGCGTGAAGAGAGGAGGTTATCAACGATCCGAATTAAACGGATATCTATACCCCAGATAGATAGTTGTTTAGTGATGATACTGAATTATTTTTACTTGTTATTATACAACCCAATGAATTTAAATAAATCTATCTATCTATCTATCTATCTGTTTAGTGATGACAGTTTTGATTACCCGGTCAAAGACCTTCTCCAGATCGAGGGATAGGGCATGTTACTCTGGCATGATATTACTCTGGCATGATGTTACTCTGGCATGATGTTCGAAATCGAACAGGAGAGAGGTTGTACCTCTCTCGGGCCTAAAGCCGTGCTGCTCAGCCGACAGAACACTCTCCAGAAGGAGCCCAAGTCTCCTGCCCTAGATCTTTTCAAAAACCCTTCACAGGCAAGGGAGCAGCGAAATAGGACGGAGATCCTTGGAAGTAGGTGCGGAAGAAGCAGTGTTGGATCTCTTGCGGATGGGCACTTGAACAGCTTTCTTCCAAATTTTTGATTTATATTGGCGTACGGAAGACTGTCAAAAAGTTGTTAATGAAAAGAAACTTTTGTATTTCATTATATATCTCAGAATTTTTTCAGGACTTTTTGCTTTTCACACCCGAGGTGTAAAGTAGTTGCGAACATTGCTGAAACCACTCGGCCGATAGTCACCGTCTCAGTCTATCGCCACCGCTAGGAGAGCATTAATGCTGTAATCTGTATCACACCAGACATATCTATTTACATGTTGCACACAAGACACGATCAAATGCAGAGAGAAAATCGGTTGTAGGAGATTTTTAATGATTTTTTCCATAAGCTGCTGTGAGCTCTAACCCGACAGTTTAGTCGGTCTTCGATTGAAAGGGAATCGTCTTGTATATTCAACTATTTAGTTTGGTCGAATCTAAGCGATCGGTCTGCGCGCTTCCACATAGTTGCATAGCCATTAGCCATTCAACTAAGCTATCGCCCGATTAAAAATTGTTAAGCTCCGATAGTTTCTCGTGCGTTAGGATATGTGCAGTTTCTGCTAGGCATCGTCTGAGCGTTGTTTGTGTAGTTGTATAAAATAACTTAGAAAATTATATCTTGCTCTCAGCAATCTAAACACTTGCAAGACTGTATTGCAAGAGGTTAGTAAGAAAACATTGGAAGGTACGGTGAAGAAATCGGGGCTAGTTGTCCGTTTTCATTTGTCAAATATTCACTCAAAATTATCAAAAACTCAATTTTGTGATATCCAAACCTTTTTACGAAACTCCAGACCTCTACAAATCAACCCGAAATTTTAATAAATTTCCCCTATACTTTCTACACTTTCCCAGATCCTAAGCCGTCCTATACATTGCAGTTTGTACGTGTAGTCAGACGCTACCCTTCTCATCACTCGCTCCTAAACCTCTGGCCAACTACTTGTTGAAATCTTCCCGTTTGGATTCCTGGCACGCGACGTCATAAACTACGGTTCCATCGTCTTTACAATACACGAGGACAGCAGCTACCCCCAAGCAGTGATCATCCCCTTTTCTGAAGAAAAGAAAACGACTTTGTCCTGGATTTACTACGTACTCATCGTCACATATCCTGGGAGTACGAGTCGCACCCATCAGGATATGTGAATTATTGGTGTGGAGTGAGTACTGACATATACGAGTATCAGCTCCTTGGTGCCATTCCCTCGAGGAATTTCGGTTCCTGGCTGTGCCATATTTGTGTGCGGTTCCAAGAAATTGTCCTGAAGGTGTTTTTGGTAAGGTTTTCCTTTTTACTTCCATTCCCTATTAGTCCTGGTCTATGTCGTTCAAGGATTTAGGGTTGGGTGTTTTGGGGTGCGAGTATAATGCAATATTTTGCAGGTACCCTAAAATTAATCGCGTGAAATTTTATTTAATGGACGTTTTGCGTTTATTCCCGCTTCTTTCTATTGATAAAGTTATTGGATTTTAATTTCAAGCTATTAATAACCCGATGGTTGCGTTTATTAGCGTTGAAGTGGAACGCATAATAGGTGAATTTATGGGAGCAACTAAACTCGTATCAATTTTTGGAATTTTAACAGTCGCTGTATTTGTTGTTGGTGTTAGTCAAATCCCTTTTATTCATCCTTTAACTTGGATGGAATGGCTGACTTAATCGACATATACGTACTTTAAACTCTAACTGCTTTGATTTGAATAAAAATTGTAATTAAAATAAAAATAAAATGTTAAAAGTCTTATGTAACATTTAGTAAAATTATCACAATCGAGAAAAACATGAGGACTTTCGATGTTCTACCTGATGTTTTATCTACAAGTGCAAATTAAATGTAGTATAAATCCACAAAATACATAATAATGCAAATATAGTTTTGTATAATATTAATTATAAGAAAAATCCTTCAAAATTAGTCAATTATTAGAAAAAAAAATATTTTATAAAAAGTGGACAAAGTGTACTGCAATAATCGCATATATCATTTTTTATGGAGGTATATGAAAAAATCTGCGAATGGTCTGGGCGAAACTTTATTATTTTTCGGGTCAAAGTTCGGGAAGGGTCAAAGTCGGAGTGTATCATCAGTTGCTTCGAGATTAGATTTCTTGGAAAATTAATTTTGTTCTTAAAATAAAAGTATTTAAAATAGAGATTTTTGGCCGATTAAACATTGGAAAAGCCCGTGTAGACTATTCGAATTTCGGTATATTATGTACACTAAACGACAATAGAAGTAAAAACAAATTAGTTGCCTTATCAGAATTAAGAGATATGACGAATTGTTAAAACGTATACAAACCCATTACTTCCACTTGGGGTTTGAATTTCGAAAAAAATGTGAAACCGGTTTCTAGACAATTTCATAAGAAGCAACTTGATATATCCTGAGACACGACAGATTTAGAAAAATGTGTGAAAACGTAAGCAAACCCATTACATCCCCTTGGTTCTGGAAATTCGAAAAATCGTGAATTGGTTGGCCGTAATAATCAATTTTATATCTCATCAGAACTAAGGGATGGCAAAAATTGTGAAACATATACAAACCCTTGGGAGTTGAATATCGAAAAATTGAGAAATGGGTTTGTAGGCGATTATATAAAAAGCCTGTGGAAATGAAAAGCGATCTAATATCTCATCGAACCTAAGAAATATGTCGAAGCTTTGAAAAGCATACAACCCCCTTACACCCATTAGGATTGAATATCTAAAATACTAAAATTGACTTTTTGGCTTTTTTATATAGGAAACCCTAGGAAGTAAAAATGAATTCGATATATCATCAGATATGCAACCTCCTTACACCCACTTGGGGGTTGAATATCCAAAAATCCTGAAAGGAGTTAATTAATAAATATAAAGACATCACGAGAATTCTCACGTTCTCGCCAATTCAATTTCTTATCACTTCTAAAAGAAATGACGGAATTCGTGAAAACCTGTTCAACCCCATTATACCCTCTTAGGGGCTGAAAAAGGAAAAAACTTAAAAACCAGTTCTAGGCGATTATTACGCAAGCACGTGAAAGTGAAAAGATATTCGATATCTGATAAGACGTGGGGATATAGTAGAATTCGTGAAAAAGTTTATTACCCCCTTTGCACCCCCTTAGGGGTTGAATTTTAAAAAATCCTTAAAACACTTTCTAGGTAATTATATGAAGAAGCCGTAGAATAAAAATGAATTGAATATTTGGGAAGACCTAATAGATATGACGAAAATCATGAAAATATATGCATTCCATTTACACTAATCATTTTTTTGCCCCCCCTCCGAACGCAAATGGATATTTGAAATTTTTTTTTTATATAAATTAGTTTTTTAGATGATTTATATAAACATACCGAGTGTCAACTTTGTAGCATAAGCCGTTCTATAGATAGGAAAAACACCCCCACCCCCATACTATACCACCACTCTAAAAAATTATATTTTTCCAACTAATATAGCTCTATCTAAATACCAAGTTTCAGATTTATATCATTATAGGTTGTCGAGATATAAAAATCGAAACTTTTTCCTTTTCACCCTCCCCCACCCTCGCCCTCTACACCCACACTTTCAAAATTTTGTTTTCTGCTAGGGATCTATTAGGTCTACTTCTGGTAAAAATTTTAAGCATCTATCTTACACTGTTCTTGAGATATGAGGCGTTTTTTTTTAGAAAAATTCTTATTCTCTCCACTATCATGATCCACCGGCTCCTTAAAAATTTTTACTTTCATCAAACTTCATTTGTCAACCTTTACACAGAAACCAAATTTTATTTGTCTAGTGCAACCGGTTCGTGAGATATCGTAATCTAAAGTTTTTCACCCCCCACCGCTGTACGCCACTGCCACTACTCAAATTTTTGTTTCCGATCTATTCTCCTAGTATACCTACAGATATTCATTAAGTTTAAATTTTGTGACATTAACCGTTTAAGAGATATGGATTTTAGAATGTGTTAATATCGCCTTTTTTGCGTTTCGGTCGTATTATTTTTTCCCCACTCCTAAACCCCTTCACCTACATCGGCAATTTTTATGCAAATGGGTCCACTACCAAAGCTCTATATAAATTCCAAATTTCAACTTCGTACCATAAGCGGTTGCAGAGATCGAGAAACCAAAATTTTTCATCTAAAACGCTTCCCCCTCCTCTCCACTCACACCCCGACCACTCAGAATTTGGTCACTTCAAGGGGCCTACCCAGTCTATTCATAAAAAAAATTTCAATTTAATAGCTCAAAGGGTTTGGGAGCTACGAGCTTTCAAACGATTTTGCGTACACCGGTAGACGTACGGCGGACAGACGGACTGAACATTGTCTACTAGTCATGAAACGTGAAAAAAATAATTTTGAGGGTAGCACATTTTTTTTTTAGAAATCGATAACAATACTGTATTATTGAAATAATAAATTAAAATGAGTGTAGTTTTGAATCCTACTCATGATTACAAAACATAGTCCAGCGGTTTTAAGTTATTTCAAATTATTTTAAAAATAATTTTACAATTTAAAAAAAAATTATGATTTTGAATTTCGAGGAATCTGAAGTAGCACATAATTTTTTAAATGTTGGTTAAGTTGTGAGTCAGCACATACCTAAAAAGCCAAGAACTAACGAATTGATCTAATTGTTCATGATAGCAGTCATCATCATATTTTTGACTAAAGTTATTATTATATTGACTGAAGTTATTATAATAAGGTCACCTATATGCCAACAAATATTTTTTATCTATTGGGCGAAATGTAGATATCAACAATAACAAAGTAAGCATCCGACATCCTGGCAAACCAGACTCTCATGCCAAAAATTTTTTGGAGTTGGGTTATAGGAGGTGAGAGTGGGGAAGATGAACAGGAAAACATTGCAATTTTTTTATATCGAGAACCGCAAAATATAGAAAGCTGAAGCTCTCAATTTAAGTAGAGCTATAGTGGCGTCACGTTCTAAATTTTTAATAAGAGTGGTATAATACAGGGATCAGGGGTGTTTTTCCTTTCTGTGGAACGGATTATCTTCGAAACTTTAGCCTTGGTGGGTGTATGTAGATCTACTAATAAAGCAATTTGGGGAAAAAAATCATTTATCCTTTGAAAAAAAGGATTAGTGAAAATGGGTTCATATACTCGTATTTTAAAGAATTTCATTATATCTCTTAGGTCTTCTAAATTTTTGAATTAATTTTATATTTTCGAGTTTTTCAAATAAATTCCTAGAAAGTGTATAACGAATTTTTTAGATTCAATCCCTAAGAGGTTGCATACATTTTCACGAATTCCGTCATATATCTCAGGACTGATCAGTGCTTTTGTTGTTGTTGTTTCTTAGTTTTAAAATTCAATTCAATGTTAAGTGTTTTAATTCAAAGTTTGTGAATTAAAACATTTAACACTGAATTGAATTTTAAAACTAAGAAACAAACAACATTCAACATAGAACACCGAAGACATAAATGAACAAAGAAAGCTGAAGAGAAGAAAAACACGAGCGCAGAAAGCTGATAGAAAGGGAGCACTTTGGCAACAAAGAATCAGGCCACACTGTGCAGCAGGAGAAACCCACCGACAAATCGCGTGTAAAATCTGAAAGCCCTGCATACGCCGTCCACGAATCACGAAACAGTGAAAAATCCGAGTACTAACGAAATGATTCGCGAATGGTATATGTTCTCCCAAACATATAAGCACCAGCGAACGACCAGAAGGGGGTCAGTCGGCAGTAACCAGTCTGCTAACTAGTTATTGTGGACTTACCGGTTCCTCTTGTAGCAACATTGACTATTAAGCAATCGATTCGACCTGTGTTTCACAGCCTCGAAGAGAACGACGTACTGACAGGACAACCGTCTCTAATCGGTTCCCAACCTGGCGGTATTGTGGACTTTCCGGTTCCTCTTTGAAAGCTTGAGACCGACAAGTTCATGTCCAGACCGAGTCAAACCAAGCCAAGAGACGACCCGCGCTGACCAGTAAGACGAGCCAAACAGCGACAAGCCAAGCAGCGGAGCAAGCCAAGCAGCGACGAGCCAAGCAGTGACGAGCCAAGTAGCGACAAGCCAAGCAGTGGAGCAATCCAAGCAGCGACGAGCCTAGCAGCAACAAGCCAAGCAACAGAGCAGATCAGGCGAACAGAGACAAGATGCAAGCAGAGTCGTGCCAGGAGTCGAGCTAAATCCAGCTACGACAAGCCACGACGAACGACGCCAAACCACGACAAGCAGACACAGCTGAATCAAAACGAACAAAGCAGAGGCCATATAGAGGGACGAAGACAGGGAAGGACGCGCAGACAGGGAAGGACGAAGATAGGGAGAGCAAAGGCCACACCGAGGGACGAAGACAGGGAGAGAGCAGAGAGGGTCAAGTCAAGGCGAGTGAAGTCGTACCCACAGAAAATACGAATCGAGTCACGTTTAGCAGAGGCGACGATCAGACAGAAAGGAGAAAACCCAAAGGAAATCAAATAATAATTTTAATGTATGCCTACTAGGAGTAATAACGTGAAGTCAAATAAGAAATAAATATTTTGTAACGGAGCCCGGCACCCGTTGAGCCTACCCCGGAAATTCGAGTCGTTACGGTATACGTTTTCACGAATTTCGCCATATGTTTTAGATTTGTTTGTATAAGGGGCGCAAACGGTTGGCGACGAATAGAAACCTGTCAAAAAGGTTACGCCAGCAGGTTAAAAAAATTTTCGAGATTCTTGAATTGTAAAAGATTATTTCCTAGTAAAATTTCCTTTTTTTGGGATTCCATTTTCAAAGATAATTTGATTTTTCAGAATTTTCTATCAATCGATTTTCAACGTATCTTCCTTCTCTAAGTAAATTTTCCAAGTACCATACCCGTATAACAGAGCAATTGAGCCTTAATCCAGACTGTGATAACGTCCTGTCCATGATACGAACATACATTAAAAACTTTATACCACTTGTGGATGCAAACTGGAATGGAGCGGGAATTTAATCTTTAACCCGTTTTAATCATTCAGTTTGGAATGCATAAAGTAAGTGGATTCTTTCAAATCCTCCTTCCAAATCCTTTCAAAATACCCACACACGTCCATAATCCCAAGGGCTTTGTTCGCTCCTCAACATCCCATAGAAAGGGATTCCTCTAAGGAGGGGTTCGCAATTGACCGGAAAGACAAGGATAAATTTCCTTTCCAGCTAATCGGATGGTGCATAACTTTCACTTTGTGTTGTCATGTCAAAGTTCGGTTGAAATGAAGTGTCACCAACATTCGAAAATTGTCGTCGTATCAGAAGGAAAGAAGGATGGTCCTATCAGGACACTACGGCTATAGTAGGAGTAAATCCTTAATTAATACTAGCAATAAGGGTGTGAAATAATACAAGCTGTTCCAATTAGGCGCAACGGATTCTTATGACAATTTTTGTACGTAGGTGAAAATAATTTAAGCACCTGCTGCGAAAAGAAAGCTGACAAACCACCAAGTTTTGCTATTCGCACCTCTTTTCATACTTCGAAAGTAAGATGTCGTGCTTCTTCATCGATTTAGTTAATCGAAAAAGAAATGGATTTCTTTCTTTATTTTTCGATGGATGCCATTAAACGATTGTCTTTTGAGCCGGGTGGGGATGTTGATTTGATTTGAAGTTAGTCACTTTCACTTCACTGCACTTTTTTTGGAACCTGTAACCCAATCGAACCTAGTGGGAGAAAGCGCTAGTCTAATAACCTGGAGGCAATGGGTTCAAACCTTTGAATTCCATCAAGTTCAGGACTATTATCTGTAATTTAAGAAAAGGATATTACTACCAGAGTTAGTAACTCAAAAAGACCGTTCTTACTGTCCTATTCACCATAAAAGGATCAAAGTATAATTCGTAGCAGCTGAATAATAGAGGCGACAGCCAACTTTCCCAGTGAAACTACTTAGAATAGGATTTGAAGGCATTTGTAGCACCACTTGATGGCATTCAGCATTCACGGCTCAGCTCGCCAATGAGTCTACCCACTGAAGGTACTTTCGAAGAAAATTGGAAATCCCCGTTTTTCTTTCTTGAAATACATTGAGTGACTAACGCCACGGCAAACACATTTTTACTTTATTATTTTTTAATAATAAAGTATTGTGATTGAGATGAAATTTCAAAAAAATTTGCTACCCTGAAATTTTATACTTTAAAGAAAACCCCAAAGAGTAAAAAAAATGTCCGTGTGTCCGCCGTAGACACCGTGAGCAAAATCGTTTGAAGGCGCGTAGCTCACAAGCCTGTTGGGTGAACCCCCATAAGTGGTATTTTTATGGGGTGGTGGTGTGAGAGGGAAGTTGAGGGAGCGTTTTAGATGAAATATTTTTGTTTCTATATTTCAGGAACCGCCCAAGTAGCACGGATAGTTCTTGGTCACAACTTGTAGTCCGGCGAATGTTGTCACAACTAATTTTTAGTTGTGGCTTGTGTGAATTTAATTTTGTTGGCACTTACAACTATTACTTTATTATTTTTTAATAATAAAGTATTGTGATCGACCTGAAATTTCAAAAAAGTTCGCTACCCTGAAATTTTGTATTTACACGTTTTAGGACTAGTAAACCCCAAAAAAGCAAAAAAAAAAATGTCCGTCTGTCCGCCGTACGCCGTACGCCGTACGCAAAATCGTTTGAAGGCTCGTAGCTCCCAAACCAGTTGAGATATTAAGTTGAAATTTTTATGGTGGGTAGATTGGGTGAACCCCTACGACTGATATATTTTCGAGGGGTGGGGGTACAAGGGGAGAGGAGAGGGGAGCGTTTTAGACGAAAAATTTTGGTTTCAAGATCTCAGGAACCACTTATGCTAGGAGACTGAAACTTGGACCTTATGTAGTACTATGATAATGGACTCAATTGCAAAAAAATTGTCGATATTGGTTAAGGGATGTGGAAGTGGGGGAGGGGGGAAACAATGAGTCTTTAACGCATGAAAGACGGGATTGAAACATTCTAAAATCGATATCTCCTAAACAATTGATGTCAGAAGATTGAAATTTTGTTGTTGTCCTTAGGGATACTTCAAGATTAGACAAGGGCTAAAATTTTTAAGAGGGGTGTTGGGGTGTGGGGGTGGGGGGTGAAAAACTTTGTATTGCGATATCTTCCGAACCAATTACACCAGGAAGATAAAATTTAGTTTCTGTATATGGAATCATAAGAGGAGTCTACTGAAACTAAATTTTTTGAGAGGGCAGGTGCAGCACGAAAGTGGGGGGACAGCAATTTTTCAAAAAATGTAATTTTTATATCTCAGAAAACATATCAGATATGATCTTGAAAATTTTACAGGAGTTGGGGTCGGTAAACTTCTAGTAGGGAAAAAAATTTTGGTGGTGTGGGTATTGGGGGTGATGTTGAAAGGGGGTAGAAAGGAAAACATTCTGATTTTGATTTCTCGAAAACCATAATAAATAAAAAGCTAACAATTTAGGATTATATAGAGCCACTATGGAGACATCCTAGAAAAATAAAATTTTTGATAGGGGTACCAAGGTACGGGGGAGAGGGGTGGTTTTTTATATCTCAGAAACGGCTTATGCTAGAAAGTTGAAACTTAGTACGTATATGTAGATGTACTATTAGAGAAATTAAAGCAAAAAAAAAAGTTCAGATTTTTATTGGCGTTCAGAGGTTGAGTAAAAAAAATGTCCGTGAAGCCACATTTTCACGAATTTCGTTAAAACTTTTAGACATGTCGAGCTATCAAAGCAATTTTACTTCTGCAGGCTATTTATATAAGCGCCTAGTAACGATCTTTAAAATTTTTCTATACCCAACCCCTAAGGGGGTGTAAAGTGGTTGTGTACATATTCAAGAATTCTGATATATTTCTAAGGTATATTGAGATTTGGAATTAACTTTTACTTCTATAAGCCTTAAACGTAATCGGGGAAAAACCGATTTAAGCATTTTTCTCAATTAAACCCCCTGGGGGTATTGTTCAAGTTTTCACTGATTCCGAAAATCTCTTAGGTTTAATGTGATCGAATTCGCTTTTACTACTATGAATTATTCTATTGATAAAAAAATACGTAAGTAAATAAAAAAAATCTGCCAACAGTCTGGGCGCAACTTTATTAATTTATGGGTAGAAGTCCGAAACGTGGTTAATGATGAGATGCGGTATAGGTTACTATGCGACTGACAACCTAAGAAATAACCAGGAGGCTATTTTGAACGTTATTTTTTAGGTTGTCAGTCGCATAGTAACCTACACCGCATCTCATCATTAAACACGTTTCGGACTTCTTCCCATAAAATAATAAAGTTGCGCCCAGACTGTTGGCAGATTTTTTTTAGTTGCGAAAACTCTCTAACAACTTATTATCAGTATACTATACAGTCGTACGACCATTTAGTTCGTTTAAATAGTTGTGCAATAGTTTTGCGAACTACTGCGGACAACCTTAAGAATACTCTTCACGTGCTACTAAATAGTAGTGTATTACCTACTTAATATGACGCCATATTTTATAGATGTGTCATGGCTTCCAATATAAATGAAATATTTTGAACAAAAGTTTAGACAAAAGATACATATATTTTAATCAAAATTCTTATATTCGTACTTTAAAATATTAGTTTATATATTTATTATTCCCTTTTAGTAAAAAAGTACTTCCGTTTAAAAAATTAATTTGACTTAAAAAGTTATAAAATATTACAATATGGTTTTTATGGAGGGGCGTAAGTTTTAAGTATATAAACATCACATATGTTTACAGTAAAAATTATGTTTCCCATAAAATTAGTTCAAGATTTAGTTTTTTAATTGAAAAATAATTATCATGAATTTATACTTCAATTAAAGTTCACATCTTATTTGTATGTAATAAGCCATACAAAATATACATTCTCACATTCTCTGCGCGCTTTCGACTGGTATGTGTGTGATTTATCACCGCTACTCATTTTTGATTAACGAAGAAAGTCTATCCTAATATTTTACTATAAAGTTCTCAAAAAGTTCGCAGATTGTCCGTAAATGGTTCGGAGAACCACATACACTCCACTCACAACCAAATGGTCATTCTATTTAGTCGTATCCCACAACTTATCGTAACGCTGCAGGTAGCGAGGTGGTATGTATTACTAAGCCCGCACTGGCAAATTGGTTGTGACTTATGACAACTATCATATCACCGTTCTCACTACTATTCGCGAAAGTAAACATTACTATAAAGTGATATAATATAGTTCGCAGAACTTTCGTACTACTGCAACACGACTATTGGCGCTACTTGGGCGCTTATGCTAGAAGGTTGAAACTTGAAACTTATATTGAACTATGATAGAGGGCCCATTTGCAAAAAAAAAGTTGATATGGGTTGAGGGGTGTGGGAGTGGAGGGAAAAACAATGTGTCTGAACCGCTCGAAAGCTGGGATTGAAACATTCTAAAATCCATATTTCCTGAATGGTTGATGACAGATGGTTGAAACTTTCTGGTTTTCTGAGGGGATACTAGGAGCCTAGACGAGGATTAAAATTTTGCAGTCAGGATGTGTGGTGAGGAGAGGTTTGATGAGGGTTGGGATAAAAAATTTTTGGATATATATCTTTCGAATCAATTATGGTCAGGAAAATAACATTTTTTTTCTGTATATAGGATTGCAAATGAAGTCTATTGAGTGTAAAATTTTTGAGGTTGAGGGTGGAGTGCGGAAACTAAGCGATAGCTATTTTTAAAAAAAATTTAATTTTCATATATCGAGAACCGTACCTGTATGATCTTAAATATTTAGCAGGAGTTAAGCCCACGAGACCTCTACCAGGAAAAAATTTAATGGTGTGGGTGTAGAGGGTGATAGTGTGAGAGAGCGAAAAGTAAATATTTCTGATTCACGAATTTCGTTATATCTTTTAGGCATGTCGAGTTATCAAATTAATTTTACTTCTGTGGGTTTTTAATTTAAGCGCTTAGAAACCATTTTTCAAATATTTCCATATCCAACTCCTAACGGAATGTAAAGTGGTTCTGTATATTTTCACGAATTCAAACTTATTCCTTAGGTGTAATAAAATATCAAATTTCCTTTCAATTCCTAAGACTTTAAATACAATCGGGGAAAATCGGTTTTATTATTTTTCGATATTCCCTGGGATATACGATATTGTACAAGTTTTCACGAATTCCAACAAATCTTTTAGGTTTAATCAGATCGAATTCGATTTTACGTCTATGGGCTTTATAAATAATAACCTCAAAATTAATTTCAGGATTTTGTAATATTAAACCCCTCAAAGCATTTTACACTCTCTTAGGGGTTGCGTTACTTTTTTACGAATTCCGATATATCACTTAGGTCTGATGGGTTATCGCATAAAAATCGGTTTCAGAATTTCTTGATATTCAACAACGTAAAGAAAACAAAATCTGCCAACAATTTGGGTGCAACTTTATTATTTTTTTGATAGAAGTCCATAACGCTTTTAATGCTGAAATGCTATTATGTGACAGACAGTCTAAAGAATAACCAGTAGGCTATTTGGAAATTTATTGTTTAGGTTGTCAGTCGCATAGTAACCTATACTGCATCTCAACAACTTTGTTGTTTTTATTGTTACTTACTTTTTTTCAGATTTCATACAACAACCACCCGCTGTTAGAGTCCGACTTTACGAGAGAAAAATGGAGAACATTTACATGACATAACTTTCCACGCCTAATTAACAAAAATCTACCATATGTAGGTATATATTATTAAAAAAGAAATAATAAACAAAAAAATTATTCGTTTTTAAACTCTTTCGTGACTCTGATCTGATCTCCCGAATGGTTCATATCACAAGGTTGAAAAAACAATCAGTGAAAGTCGGGTGCATATAGTTTCACAAATTTCGTCATATCTCGTGTGTCTTATTAAATATTGAATCCATTTTATTTCTACGGGTTCTTCAGATAAATGCTACGAAACAGTTGTCAGGTTTTTTTTTAATTCAACACCTCAGAGTGTGTAAAGTGGTTGTATATATTTTCTTTAATTCCCCTATTATCCTTTGGTCTGTTTGAATACCGATTAAGTTTTATTTCCAAGCCATTTTTTTGGTTTTCAGCCGCTGAAAGGGTTAAAATAGTTGAATTAGTTTTCACGAATTCCGTCATATATCGTAGGTCCGTTAAGATATCGAATTGGTTTTTGGTTCTTCGTGCTTCCTATATAATCGCCTAAGAATCGATTTCAGTATTCATGGATATTCAAACTCAAATTTAAGGGGTTGTATACGTTTTCATAGTTTTTACTGTATCTGTTAGGTTTAAAGACATAACAAATTGAATTTTACTTCCACGTACTATTTTTATAGTCACCTGCAAAGTAATTTCAGGCTAGATGGTATATTTTTTGATATTCAAACCCCAAGGGGGTGTAAAGTGGTTGCATACTTTTCCACGAATTTCTTAGATCCGATGAGAAATTCAATTTTATTTACTTCTAAGGGTATTTTATGAAATTGTCTAAAACCTATTTTCACAATTTTTCGAAATTCAACTCCAAAGAGGGCTGTTAAGGAGTTGCATACGTTTTCATAAATTTATCAATATCTTTAAAGTCTGATGAGATATTAAATTGTTTTTACCTTTCCCACGCTTTTTCTGCAATCGCCTAAAAACTAATATGACGTTTTTGCGGATGAGGTGGCAAATAGGTTTTTACTTCTATGGGCTTTTAATGTAATCGCCTAAAGACTAATTTCAGGACATTTTGGTATGAAAACCATAAGGGTGTTTAAAGGTGTTGTATACGTTTTCAAGACGATATGATAAAATTTGAGAAGGCTACGCGAACTTTTAACATGTACCACCCACTAAAAATCGATTTCAGGATTTTTTGATATTTTTACTTTTTCAACTTTTGTATACTTTTGTATCATACAAGAAGCATTTTGAATGAGAAATCTAACGTTCCAAAAAAACCTCCTTTTCTCGAAAGAACCGATGTTACACTCGGACTTTGACCACGTCCTGAACTATGACCCAAAAATGTAGTTCATGTATTAGGGATAACAGTGGCGTAAGAACTTCTGTCGCACCCCCGTAAAATCGACCAAAAAAATTTTAGATTTTTAGGGTTTTCCTTAAGTTATGATCCACTTTCTACTGCTAGTCCGAGTAAATCTATGTTCAGTAGTTCTCGAAAGTATTTCCTTTTAGAAGCTCATTAGACCAAGAAAAGTACGCCCATGGGTACAAAATCATTGCTTCAACCAAGTGTATGTTCAATTAAAGCCTCAAGAAATGAAAATTCTTAAAATCATTATTGGTAGCCCTTTTTCCCGTAGTGTCAGCCAATAGGAAAATCTCTAAGAAACCATCCATTGTTCATAAAATGCCTAGACTTCCGCCGCAAGAACTTCCCTTTTTTCAATTTCCGCATAAGAATATAAAAGCAATATTCCGGTCTTCTCAATTATAGCAGCCCGGATAGTGATCCTGGCATTAACATTGTCGTCGTCATCTTCTGTCACGGCATAAATACTTTGCCAAGTTAGTTCCTTCCTCGAGAAACTTCTCTCGTTAATTTCCTTACATCATTTTTATAGCACTGTCGCTCCTTATTAGTAACTGCAGGATACGATGATGTCCTTAGATGTCTCGTCCTTATCTGTTTTGCTTCATTTATAATAGCGTATTGTTACGTCGAGTTACACATCGTTAAGCTAACGGCTTAATACATTTTACGATCTTAGACTTAATCGAAGATAGGAATGTAGGCTAGTATCTTGTAGGATTGTGTCTTAATCGAATAATCGATGACTTCCTGAAAACTTCTATTCTGGACCGTAGACGTATGTTCGTCTTTAATTTGAAAATTCTTCACTCGGTCCACATATCATTTGAGTGCGTTTCATATAAGCATTAAGGATTGGTCCTGGGAGGCACAATTTTAATATCACATCCTTCTTTGTAAATTTTCAATGTTTACCTATCAATCGAATTCGAATTATAATTGGAAATTTTAATAGCTCCTCGTTCAAAAGATTTTCATATTTGGTTTAAGATTTGTCTCTTTTGATCATCGGCTTCAGTTAAAAAAAAATTCCACATGAAAATCAACATGCAACAGTTTGTGCCGTCATCAGATGGATCTGAAATCATCGAAATGTAGAGGATCCTCAAAACCTAATGCTTCCTCATGCTAGGAATCAACTGACGGTACTCCCAGAATCCTTTGCAGTTGGACCACATTCCTGGCCATAGTTTTCAGTAAGCCCTGCGCAGTACTTTTAGTGGGTGTTTCCAAATACAAGGGGTAATAGTAACACCGTCCGGGGATAGCATCCTTATACCCGAAGGATTTCTCCTTCGGATAAAAATTCACTCGATTTGAAGTCTCCCCTATTCAATCCTCAGCTCAACAAGTAGCTGTTCCCTGCAGTCAATGTCACCTATCCTTCTGCTTGGTCAATCCATCTTTTTAGCTTAAGGACTATAGAGTGAACCAACAGTTGCGAGTTCATCTCGTTACGAATTGGGACCTTCGCGTACTCATCGTTTTTCTTAGACTTAATTTCATGATTTATTGCGAAGAAGGATGATTGCTTTACGGCGGATGTGTAGCACGAGGTGATGATGTCGATTTAATGGTGGTGGTAGAGGTTTCCTTAAGTGCTTTTTGCCGTATCCGTCTAACTTAACTCCGTTTCTTAAAGAAAAGAAGAAATTGTTGCCATGATAGCCCCTGTCGGATTAGTACTGAAGGTAATAGGCTTAAGGAACGAATGGCTGAAAGACTCCCATCATCCTGTGGTATAGTATAGAAAGTGCAGTAAAATTTTATACTCAATATCACAGAAGGGATATACTCACGTAGGTAATTACTTTTTGAAGGAAAAGCCAAGCCAATCGTGTAATACTGACCTCTGGTTAATATGGTTGTTGGGGACGAAACGGAATGAGAAGGGTGCATAAAGGACTAACTTTTGCTACTCGAAGGAGAAGGACAATCGAAATCTGCTAAAATTTGCCAACAGTCTGGGCGAAGAAGCGGTTAAAATGGGGTCTCGATAGAATGCTTACGCCACTGCCTTATATAACACACGAATTACGTAATTGCGTCATACTCTGTAACGCGATGAAAGTGGGAGTACAACATAAGTTATTTCAAGATTATTTGCCCTTAGAACAAAAATAAAAATATCTAAAATATAGATTTTTACCCGATTAAACAAACTCATTACATCCACTTGGGGGTTGAATTTCGAAAAATTGTGGAATAGGTTTTTAGACGATTACATCAAACGCAATTTGAGATACTAGAGATTTTGAGAAATTTGTGAAAACGTAAGCAACCCCTTCACACCCCCTTGGGGTTAAATTTCGAAAAATCATGTAATTTCTTTTTAGATAATTCAATCGCATATCTCATCAGAACTAAGGGATAGCAAAAGTTATGGAAACATATGCAACCAAAATCAATAAAATTGGGAAACTAAAAACAACCTAATTTCATCCAACCTAGAAAATAAGGCAATAGCTGTGAAAAGTATGTTACTCCTTCACATGCCCTTATGGTTGAATGTCTAAAAATCCTAAAATTAATATTTCAGTGATTATATACTAAGCCTTAGGAAGTAAAAATCAATTCGATATCTCATCAGATCTAAGAAATATGTAGGAATTTGTGAAAACGTATGCAACCCCTTATACCCACATCGGGGTTGAATATCCAAAAATCCTGAAAGGCGTTTTTAGATAAATTTAAAGAAAGCCCCAGGATGTAAAAACCAATTCGATATCTTATCACCCCTAAGAGACATGGCGAAATTCGTGAAAACGTATTCAACCCTTTTATACCTTGTTAGGAGTTGAAAAGGGAAAAATCTGCGTTTTAAGCGATTATAATTCAAGCCCGTGGAAGTGAAAAGTTATTCGATATATGATCAGACCCGAGCGATATGGCTGAATTCGTGAAAATGTATATAACTCCTTTACACCCTCTTAGGTGTTGAATTGAAAAAAAACTTAAAACACTTTCTAGGCATTTATGTGAACAGTCTGTAGAATAAAAGTCAATTGAATATGGTAGAAGAACTATAAGATATGACAAAATTTATGAAAAATATGCATTCCATTTTCACAGATAATTTGTTTTGCCCCCTTCCGTACGCCAATAGATATTTTAAATTTTTTTTTATTTAAATTATATTTCTAGTAGGTCTTTTTACACAAAGTTTCAACTATTTAGCATAAACCATTCTATAGATAGGAAAAACCCCCCTGAAACCCGTACCATACTACCCCTATATAAAATTATATTTTTGCAGCATGCCACTACTATAGTTCTATCTAAATACCACGCTTCAGCCATCCATCATTCTGGGTTCTCGAGATATAAAAATCGGAGCTTTTTCTTTTTCACACTCTTTCTTTTTATTTTCAGCAAACTCCATTTATCGACTTCTATACACAATCCGAATTTCATTTTCCTAGCGCTATTGGTTCGAGAGGTATCGTAAAATAAAGATATTACCCCGCACCACCGCACGCCACTGATTCCCCTCAAAATTGGTCTGTTCTAATAGTATACCTACAGACAATGAATAACTTTCAATTTCGCGACATTAACCGTTTAGGAGATATGGATTTTAGAATACAGCGATCTTGGCTTTCGAGCGTTTCGGACGCATTATTTTTCACCCACTTCTAGACCCCTCCATTCATATCGACAATTTTTTCTGCAAATAACTCCACTATTAAAGCTCTATACAAAATCTAAGTTTCAGCCTCCCAGCGTAAGCGGTTGCTAAGATCTGAAAACCAAAATTTTCGGTTTGAAACGCTACCCCCACCTTACACCCTAACCCCTAAAAAAGTCGACACTTAAAGGACAGCTCCCAGTCTACCCACAAGAAAAATTCAACTTAATAGCTGAAACAGTTTGGGAGGTACAGGCCTTCAAATGAAGTAAAGCCCAGCGCAGACCTAAAATATATGACGAAATTCGTGAAAACATATACATCCCGTTACTCCTCTAGGGATTGAATATCAAAAAGTTAATAATTAAATTTTTTGGATTATGTAAAAAAGCACATGGAAGCAATGAATTCGAAATGCCTAATAGAAAATGTGTAATTATCATCTTTACACCAACCTCCCTCCCCTAAAGATTGAATGTCAAAAAATGCATATAATGTCAGATAACGTATTCAATGTCCTTACACCTCCCTAGGAGTTGTTGGTGTTGATGTGGTTATATAGAAAACTTATGGAAGTAAAAATTAATTCGGAATCTCATCACACCAAAGAGTAATGTGAGATTTAGTGTAAACGTATACAACCCTTTACAACCCCTTGATGATTGAATATAAAAAAACACGTAAAAAATCCTTTATATGAGGGTCACGACAAAGTAAAATTACCTCGATATTTTAGAAGAGGATATGTTACGAAACCGATCCATCTTCACCAATCGTACGCCAATGCAGATTTTTTAAAAAAATTTTTTACTGAAATTGTTTTTATAGTAAATCTATATACACAAATTAATTTTCAATTTTCTACCATAAACCGTTACTAAGATAGAAGAAACACCAGCACTGTGCTATCCATATCAAAATTATATTTTTGGAACGTGCTACTACTATCTGGTACGAGTAACTACATTTTTGCAAAGTTTGTAAGTCCGCTTGAGTTTACTTTACTTACTTACTTACTTATTTATTTAATTATTACAGTTATTCTATAAGATATTTACAGTTTATACAATTATTGTAGAGATCAGACGGGGAAAAATTATTATCTTTACAACTATAGTGTAGTATTTCTATTTCTTGACAAATTATGTTTTTAATTAAAGTGATACTTCATTTAGGAAAATTCTTTTTAAAAACCTATTAATAAGAACTTAAAACTAACTTAACACTACCTTACAACAAAACTAACTTATTTAGGCAGCTTAGAAACCACTCTACATTTTAAATACTCGTAGTAATGAATAGTTCTGCAAACTAGGGGGTTGTCTAAGTTAAGGCATCTTTCGTGATTTATGAATGGATAAAGAGCATGGATGCACTTTGAAATTTTGCAGGTAACATGTTCCGTATGGTCGCGAAAAGTTAATTTTGTATCAAGAATAAGACCGAGATATTTAACATTTTTTGACCACTGAATCGGTTCTCCAAAAATATTTATTGAGGGATTTGGTACACTACGTTTTGCGCGTTTCTTGGTAAAAAATATAATTTGAGTTTTAGCCGGATTTATTTTAATTTTCTATTTATAATAGAAACTTTGTAACAGATCTAACTGGGATTGCAAATTTTGAACTATCAACGTGACATCGTTTGAGCTTGAGTACTCGTATAAGGCGGTATCGTCAGGCTACTATCTAAATCTTTATAAATGTTAAGTTTCTGCATTCTATCTTTAATGGGTCTCGAGATATAAAAATTGGAATATTTTGCTTTTCACCCTCCCACTCTCACATGCCATTAGTCGATCATAGAAGGTTCTACCTTCAATAGTTCTTTGGATATGTGACTCCCTTTTCTACAAAAATTGTTAGCCCTCAATTCCGTGCCCACAACCACCTTAAAAAATTGTTCATTCATCAAATTGCACTCGTACACCCACATACAAAATCAGACCGTAAACGGTATAAGATTTTTCAACCCCTCCTCTGTTTCTCGACTTTCTTAACTCCTCCTCCGTTCTTCTTTCTCTTAACTCCACCCTTTCTTGACTCTTTCTTCATTTATTAACTTTCTTGGCTTAATCAGTCCTAAAGAATATGGCAAAGTTCGTGAAATTTTATGCAGTCACTTTACATCCCCTTAGGGGTTGAATTTTAAAAAATTCTGAAAACGGTTTCAAAGAATTTATCTGAAGAACCTGTAGATGTAAAATCTATTCAATACTTCAGAAGACCTAAAAGATATGATTAACGCCTTCTCCGCTTCTAAGATTTCTTAACTATTCCTCCGTTTCTAAAATTTCTTAACTGCTCCGTTTCTTGAATTTCTTATCTCCTCCTCTTGAATTGAATTACTCATCCTCTGTTTCTCTCTCTCTCTCTCTCTCTCTCTCTCCCTCTCTCTCTTTCAACCGCTCTCCCATTTCGTGATATTCATAACTTTTTTGACTCTTCCTCCATTTATTGTCTTTCTTGACTTATTCAGACCAAACGGATATGGCAGAACTTGTGAAATTAGCAGCCTCTTTAGGATATTTTTAAGGATATGTCCTTAGCGGTTGAATTTTAAAAAAATCATGAAAACTGTTTCTAAGAATTTATCTGACGGACCTGTAGATGTCAAAAACCTATTTATTTAACACTTCAAAATACATGAAGGATATGCTTAACTTCTCCTCCGCTTCTTGAATTTCTCAACTCCTCCTCCGTTCCTTTATTTTTTGCAACTCCTTCATCTCTTGATCTTCTTGACTCCTTCTCCGTTTTTTGACTTCACCCCTCCTCTGTTTTTTTTTAATTTCTTATCCCCTCCTCCGTTTCTTGATTTTGACTGCATGACTTGTTTAGCTCCTCCTCCGCATCTTCAACTTCTTAACTCGTCCTCCACTTCTTGACTTTCCTGACGTCTGTTACTTGACTTTCTTAACTCCTCCTCCGTTTATTAAATTGCATAACTCCTCCGTTTCTTGAATTTCTTAACTTCTTCTCCGTTTCTTGATCTTCTTGACTCCTCCTCCGTTTCTTCACTTCCTTGACTGCTCCTTTGTTGCTTGACTGTCTTGACTCCTCCAGCGTTGCTTGACTTTCTTAACTCCTCCTCCATTTCGTGAATGTCTTAACTCATCCTCAGATTTTTGAATTTCTAAACTCCTTCTCCGTTTCTTCAATTTCTTAACTCCTCCTCTGTTTCTTCACTTTCTTAACCCCTCCACCGTTTCTTAAATTTCTTAACTCACCCACACACGGCAGTGTCACTTAATTCTTATTTCTTGGAAACACTTACTTTCACCCTTGTGTTAGGAACCGTTCAGAAGGTATGCATTTTAGATTTTCTCAATTTCAAATTTGGAGGGATTCGGAAGTATTCTTAACGCCAACCCCCCTCCCCCCCACCCTCTCCCTAATCTCGTACCTCTCTATCGTAATTCTACATAAATTTCAATTCAAATTCCTAGCATAAGCGCTTCCTCCCCAGCCTTAACCTGCATACCCCACCCCCGATAAAAAGGTGCAATTTGAAATGGTGTATTCTACCCACTAAGAAAAATTTAACTGAACAGCTCAAAGGAATTGTGTGCAATGATCAATAAAACCAATTTACGTACGGCGGTCAGACAGACAAATTTTTTTTTTGCCTATTCGTAGTGAATCAGCCCTAAAACGAAAAAGAGTCGCAAATTCTTAGCTACTAGCAAGAATTTGTGACCCTTTTTCGTTTTATGGCTGATTCACTTCGAATAGGAAAAAAAAAAAATTGTCCGTCTGACCGCCGTACGTAAATTGGTTTTATTGATCGTAGCACACAATTCCTTTGAGCTGTTCAGTTAAATTTTTCTTAGTGGGTAGAATAGACCCCTTCAAATTGTAAAAAAAATTCTTCTCCAAAAAACACTAAAACATATTTCTTTTGTGTATATAACTTTCATTTTATTTCTTACATTCAATATAATTCATTTGTTGCATAAACATATGTTTTATTTTATTTTTAAATATAATTTAATTTAGTTAATAATTCTAATTAATAATTTTTCTTAAAAGCTAATGTGGTAAAATTGAATTTTAGTTGTAAATTGGAAAATAGAAATTTATAAATCAAATACTTTTTTTAACTTAAATTATATTTCTAGATAACACACGGTTTTTTTTGTTCGAATTTTTATTTATAATTATTTTCACATTTTGCTATTATTATTTTTTTTATTGTGGCGTATTGTATTCCCATCGAAAGCTTGAATTCATAGATTTTGGTACATTGCATGCTCAAATTTTTTATTTATATTAAAGTTTGATTTTTGCGTTTATAAAAAGGCCAATCCGTCTTTGAAGAAGGAAACTCCGCTAGTCCTTAATTTGCAGTGAAATAAATGAATTCATTTTTTTTTAAATATAATATAAACGCTTCTTTTATCACATAAGAGTTTATTTTTATTAATTAATTTTCAATATCAAATTTATTTTGGTTTTTTACCTCTAAGTATTTAATAAAATTATAAAATGGCAAAGCGAAATGAAATTGCAGTTTGGAGCGAAGAAAAGACATCTCTACAGTGTGTTTATTATTTAGGCTTTAATCGATATCGGTACATATTTTTACTCTTTTTATTTATTTATATTGTAATTCAAACACAATTAGATTTTATCTAAAATTATTTCGTTTATTTTTATCATTTATTCTTAGAAAACAATATTATTAGAAAAATTTAAATTATTGCACATAATTCTTTTTGTTTTACAAAATATCTCTACTAAAAATATTTTGTTTGTATCCGTTTCAACATTTAATGCATCGTAGCTATTCATTTTTAAAATATTTTTTTTTGTTCAATAAAAAAATATTGGAAATCATTAATGGCAGTTACATTGTTCTAAAAGTATCTTCGTTTCTCCAAATCAACAAAATTATGATCTTATTTTCTCTTACACTATGGCATTAAAATTAATTGAAACTTGCGCCTAAATTCTATGATAAATTATCATATTGTATTTATTTATACAATGGCAGTTTTAAATTGTGACCATAAAAATAATGTAAAATGTCGGCTGTTTGTTGTTTTTACTTTGGTATTAGTATATTTAGAGAAATATTGATTTTGGCGAAAAGATCGGCAAGAAAGATTTTGAAAAGTGTTTTTCCGTCTTGCAAAATTTTTATATTTTATTTAAGATGCGATGGAGAGAACTTTTCTAAACACATGATGAAAATTTAATTTTTTTTGTAGCAGCAAAAGCTTTTGGGCAAGTAAGTCTGGTCTTTGTTATCAGGTCGCGATATAGTTGTTATTCTCGCGATTTACTGATGCAAAGCGAGCCGTAGAAATACTTCTTGATGCCATACAAAAATTATAATACTTTTAGCAAAAAAAATATATTTCCAAGTTAATAAAAAATCACAGTACCCGAAGTTTCAGAAAAATTTTGAATCCTTTTTTGCGATTCAACTTGTAGTCACTACTGTGAGTCAAAAGACTGTTTTACGCGGTGAAAATATATCACAGAATTGGTTTTTATAGCGGGCGACGGTAACGTTGAATGAGGACTGTGTAGTTATTATGAAAACTGAAACTTCAAAATATTCAAAATTAGAATAACGATGAATAAAAAAATGTCCCAGCGCAAATATTTGGTGATAGTGATAAGAACAATGCCCTCATGTTACCCAAGATATCGCCTTAAATCACTTCAAGAGGAATTACAGTGAGAGCGATGCGCGCGACCCAATCGCATCGCGCGCCCAATATCGCGACACCAGTTTTAGTTAGCGCGTTGAATTACATCCCGCAACTGCAAAATAATATTATCAAGTACTGAAATATTTTGTTCGCAGCCTGCAAACGTATTGCCTGTTTTTTTTTAATTGTGTAGGCATTCGTTCATTTTGTGTGAATGTCAGGCGGTTGCAAGAAGGCGCCTAAAGTGCAATTACTTGGGCAGTCTCTTCTTCGACAATTTGGAAGGACTCAGGTTGATAGGGCATGACAAGATGGTCAAATTTATTAGGGATTTAGGATGTTTTGGGGGTGATAAATTAGCTCCACGTTATTTCCGAAGGGATCGCTATGGATCCTCTTTTGGTGCCTAGTGTGCGCTGCGGCTCAGCGTAGCGCCCCTTCCTAAAACTAAAACTAAAACTAAATAGGCATTCGTTTTTAAATATTTATTAGCCGTTTGCCGTCGATTGTTGTAAACAAATACTACCGACGAAAGTGCCAAAATCTCGATTAGAACGAGACGATATCACTGTAACTGGTAGAACCCACTAACATGCATTTTAATCAGCTGTTGTGGCATCGCATCGTTCAACGCGCGTCGCGTTCACTACAATTCCATCTTTACAAGAAATAAACATTATCCGTATTTTTATTTCAAAAAATAACTTGATGATATCTGATTCAGGTTTTTATTGTGAAGACATCTTAAAAACAGGACGTCACTTCTGAGATAACGAGGCGTTATGTTTTGCTGGGGTAGAATTAAAGACTTCAACTACATTCAGGCCTAGGAGCACAAATCATAGGGTGAGCTGGGCTAAGACCAAGGAATGGGATGATCTAAAAAAAAAATTATATTTATTAATTTATTAACAGGGACATAATCGTAAAAAATTCAGAATTGGTCACGTATGTCCTCTTCGAATTTCGTTCCATATGAGTTTCTGATCAAAGATCCTTTACAATAGGTACAGGGGCAGCAGAACTACAACTTTTTAACTGTACACATTTTATAGAAGGTAGATAGCTGTCTTACCCAAAAAGATAGTTATTCCAAAATGAAACTCAGCTCAAAATACGCTCGAAATGTTTCCAATACAATTTTCAACACCCGAATCTTCGGTTTTATTACTAGCTTAGCGCGAGCGAGCTAACCTATCATCCCAAATGTGGTGAATTTGAATCCCACTCACGACATAGTCGACCTCACTACTTTTTATCCAGGTGGGGTCCCAGAAGGCACATCCTCGCTTCACTTAGTATCTAAAGAAAAAGTGATTAGTCTGCTACGTTATAAGTCGTCACCAAAAGAATCACTTTCTTATTTATTACCTTCCTGTTTGACGCACGATGGGGTCAAAAAGTGCTCCTCTGAAGGACACGACCTTGAGTGATAGCCTTTATTTGTGACCAGGACTTCCCTCCTTGACCTTTATTTTCAGCATGATTTTTTATGTTTGACCAGGACGCCTGCTCATTTTCAAAAACAGAGCCAACTCCGAATCACAGTGATAATCTTAGGTTGTTCCATCGTCTTCCGATAACAGTTCATTATCAATAATAATCGAGG
This sequence comes from Beris morrisii, assembly GCA_951812415.1. Lineage (NCBI taxonomy): Eukaryota > Metazoa > Arthropoda > Insecta > Diptera > Stratiomyidae > Beris > Beris morrisii. The sequence goes on along the minus strand of OX638313.1, from coordinate 32,944,651 downwards.
AACAGGCTAAATCGAAACTTTCTGAAGGATATCACGTCTCCATTCTCCAATTATTTCCTTATCGGAGCTGCAAGAAAATAATAATGATAACTCCATGATGCATTGCTCATTTAACTCCGTCCAAGAGTTAATGAATTTTAAGGCCAAGCGATGTAGTTATATTTGCAATCAAAGCTATTAACTGTGCGCTATGTTTTGAGGACGATGTTCAAGAAAATTGATTTTTTGGAGAGTGTATCTAGCGTGTTTTGAAAACTTCTATTCGAAATAAATCTTACTATTGTTCTGCATAAAACCCCATTCCTCCAAATTCATTCTATGTTATTAATCAAACCCGAGATATTTGCAGTTTAAAATCTTACAATGTGAGTTAAATGGTCCAAAGATTAAGTTCCCTTCAAGAAGTCACCAACCTTGGAAGTGATTTTTAGTTATAGACAGGCAACCGCGTTTCAGTTTTGATTATCCATTTCCCCTTTCTTCTGGAGAATTGAAATCTGGAGCCTGTTTCGATGTTGTGTACAAGATTTTCGAGGAAATATTCTGGGATTCAAAGGATTCGTATATTTATGGTCAATTTCCATAAGTGCTGGAATATGGTTTGATCGGGAAATCGCAGTACTCACTTAATCCACATTAAGAACGTTGGTTGCTCACATCGAAAGAGACATGAATTTTGCTACGACCTCCCCTTTTTGGCCATAGTATTTCCCTGTGGATTGAACATATAAATGTCGATTCATTCCGAAGCCGTATATAGACGCCAACTTCTACTGGTTCACACACATGACGATTTAGGGTGTCCTTTAGTTTCATTGCGACCTTCCTGACTCAAAATCGCTCATGCCAATAAAGATGGAATAAATACTGATGCCGAACTTAATAGGAGCTTAGTTCTAATCCTCCTCAACGAATAAATAACATATTAATACTGAATGCCTAATCCAGTGCACATAAAATCGATTTAATCCAAAATGAAAGAATTTCAAAGGGGTGTAAGTTTTCACAAATTCGCTTTTACTTCTATGGGTCGGTGATGATTGTGTATGTTTTTACGAATTCCGACATATTTATTAGGTGAAAGCTCTAAGCTCCAACCTAGTCAAGTCAAAGCTAGTGAGGGAGTGAAGAGCGTCTGAAAACATTGGGCGCAGCTCATAAGGATCTCCTGTGCTGGGTTCCGGAACACAAAGGAATACCAGGAAATGAGGCAGCCGATGAGCTGGCCAAAACTGGATCTGAAATGGCTGCTATATATGCAACCCAGGCGGTAAAAATACCGCTCAATTACGTCAAAAGTAATTTTGACAGGAAGCCAATGGAGCTGACCAATGGTAGATGGTTCAACCTAACTACGTGTGAAACCTCCAGGCAGCTATGGCTAATACATTCTAGAAGGACTGCCGATCTTCTGTCGTATAGAGGCCCGTAACAATACGGCAGTCATAATGGGACACTGTCTCTTTGCCAGACATGCACAACGCCTAGGCGTTCAATATAATGACTACTGCAGAAGCTGCAGAAGTGAAGAAGAAGAAGAGAGCGTCCCCAGCTAGCCAGCTGTAGGTTCAGAGCCATGGGCAGCTACTTCTTCTCCAGACTCGGGGACATGGCTGGAGCACGAATTGATGAACTAGCCAAGTTCATTCGCATTTGTGGCTGGTTCGACTAGCTTTTCCCCTGTAGTAATGCTACGATAACTCCCTATATGGGACTTTATTAAGGTGTCATGGGTGTGGTATCACAATGGACCAACCGAAAGGTCTAAGTGAGTCGATCCATAGTTTGGATGGCTGCCACTATAACCTAACCTAACCTAGGTCTGATGAGATATTGAATTGTTTTTTTGTATCTTAACGGACTTTCTATATAATTGTGTTCTATTTCATCGTCTCTATACCATTCGCCCTCAATCCCAATGTCTCGAATATTTGCTCAGTGGAAGCAAGTCCTTCTTAGGTATTTACAAAACACCGAAATTAAAGCGAAGTGTTCCCGCCCTTATCGTGTGAATCACGGATTTTGATTATTAAACACAATTCTTTGTTTGGATCACCTCTAAAAATATTTAATTCTTTTAGTAGCACAAACTTCATTAATGACTTTTAACGTGATACTGAGGAACTGTCCTTGGCTGTCGAAATCCTGAAAGCAAGTTTCAATATTCTGTTATATTAAGCTATGCCCCAAAATAATAAAGTGCATCTGTAAGCTAGCCTCAATTTATCAATTGAGTTGTTTTACGTATACACTCACCGTATACAAAAGACAGTGCTGTTTCGCTTCTCCTTATATCCAGTTTTCTTTATTTTTCAACAATTTCCATTCGCAATTATCCGTGCAGACTAACAACCTGTTCTTGAATATAAACCTAACCGATCAGTTACTCATACCAGGATCGTCCTACAGCTAAAAGAAAATGTTTTAAGAGTTAGTGGTCGCTCTAGAATGTCCCGTGACAATGGGGTAGCGCTTCTCCCTATACCCAGAGTTCTTTATTTTTCATCAATTTCCACTCTCAATTACTGGATCAGACTCCTCCCCTATGGTGTTGAGCGTTAGTCTAGCATCCTATTCTTGAAAATAAAACAACTACTTGCATGATGCAGAGCTTCGATGGAAGGACTACCGTAAGGTTCTAAATTTGCGTCAAAAAAGAGATATGCTAACCGACCCTGTTATATTTACATATAGAGATGAGACGAATATATTAGTATTCGCTATGATATTACTAATATTTGGATATATTAGATATTAGGAATATGCCAATATCAAATATTCGAATATCATGATATTCATTTCCCATCGACCCCTTCTCGTACCATGGATTTACCGTTCTATTTATTCTTTATTTACTTGGATCCAAATTCAACTAATTTACCAATCTACTCTTCTTTTCCTTATACAATAAATTTCATACATTGTCATTTATATCTTCAAAGCAGACAGTCCTTTCCCTTCCGATAAATGTTGAATTCGTTGTTTAAATCTACCATAATCTTCCCTTACTCATTTACACTTTCCTTATTTAATGTGTAGGTGGTAGGTGCGAAATTGCATAGGTGTACTTTCCCAGACCCTTTCCTTCTTAAAGTGCCTGCCTTCTTTCTCTAGAACGCGCTCAATATAGTCGTAAATTTTTAGTTTTCTATCCTTTGCGGTTCTCGAAAAATATTGAATCAGATTTTTTTCCTTTTCACCTTCTCCCGACATCGCCCCCTACAATATCACCTTTAAAATTGTTTTCCCTGCTAGAAGTCTACTGGGCCTAACTCCTGTAAAATTTCTAAGATCATATCTGGTACTGTTCTTGAGATATAAAAATCTAATTTTTTGAAGGGAGTAGCCCCTCACTTTTGTGCTTCACCTCCCCCCTCAAAAAGTTTACGTTTAGTAGACTCCACTTGTAATCCTATATAAAAGAAACCAAATTTTATCTTCCTGCTGTAATTGGTTCGGAAGATATTGATGTCCAACCCCCACCTCGAGACCCCACCACCCCCCATAATTTTTTTAGATCTTATCTAATCTTCCATTATCTCTTAAGATAACCACAAAGTTTCAACCTTCTGACATCAACCGTTCAGGAGATATGGATTTTAGAATGTTTCAATCCCAGCTTTCAAGCATTTCGGACACATTATTTTTACCCCCACTCCCGCACCCTTCAACCTATATCGACAATTTTTTAAGCAATTGGGTCCACGATCATAGTTCTACGTAAGTTTTAAATTTCAGCTTCCTAGCATAAGCGGTTCCTGAGATCTAGGAACCAACATTTTTCATCTAAAGCGCTCCTCCTTCCTCCCCCTGGCATAACCGCCAGTTCTGATAGACCGGCCAAGAAGAATTGTCCAATATCTGGTACGAGCCAGACTTTCACATTCAGACACTAGATGTTCCAGTGTCGGTTCAACATTCTCGTCACCACAGCGACACAGATCAGCCATGAGTATTCTAAGTATTTCTCTATGTCTCCCAAGATGTCAATGTCCCGTTAAAACCACTGTAAGTTGTCTGCATGTGTTCCTGCCCACAGACAATATAAAGCTAGAGTTCCTCTTACCAAGTTTCGGCCAGCACCTTCTTGCGTGCCGGCAACCCGATAGATTCACCCAAGCCCACTCAGTCTGTCTGAGCATATCTCTGTCGATCATTCCCTTTACACGTTTGACAAATTTCTATTTTCAGCAAGCAGCATATCCAACGGGAATAAAAACTTAAAATTGTACCATTATTATTTCATTTCTGCTTTAATTTGTGCCTATGCTAGTTAAAGTATGACATGTGTGCATGGTACACTGCAAAAAAAATTCCAACCATCTCTGGTATTTAGTTCCCGAAACTATGGTCCTATCTATATCTGATGACAATGTTGCAACAGCGGTTAAGCAAATGTGGCTCGAGTTATGCTGGAAGAAGAAATAAGTCAACTGAAGGTCCATTGTGCACCAAATTGTTTTCCCTTATAAACATCGAGTTTCCGTCTTTTGTAACTCTTGTTTTCTATCAACACAGATTTTCTCGACAAAGACTTTCTAGCATGGAAGAATGATCATGTTTACAAAAGTGGAATTAAAAAACTTGAAAAGAAAGTTGTTGTGAATGACGGTGCTGAAAGTGGTGTCAAACTCATTCAGGGTTTGACTTCCATCTTCGAACCAGAGTCCCCCCAATTCCGCAATATCTGGTTTTTTGCTGCCACAACTTTATTTTCAAACTTGGGTTATTTTCAAGATCCTGCAAAAGCTTAGTGTCCACAAGTCTGCTGGACTGGATGATATTTCCCCCCCCCCCCCCCATAGTCCTAAGAAATGCTTTACCTCTTTGGCTAAGCCGCTACGCAATCTCTTTTATATTTCATACTCTTCAGGATGCTTTCCACAGATGTGGAAAGTTGCGAATGTTCAGCCAATTCCTAAGAAAGAAAACAAAGCGGATCCAACTAATTTCCGCCTTATAGTTATTACATACATTTCGATAAAGAAACTGTGGAAACTGTTGTCAATCGCAAAGTAATTAACTACCTGATGGACAAAGATCTGATCCACGATCGGTCGTTCTACAGGTGACCTTCTGGTTTACTTACGCCGCGGTCCGAATTATGCTTTCTGCGCTTTTAGCGCGCTTACACTCGGTCCGAATTGCGCTCACAACGCATACAATTTGCATGGAGGGGTAATTTTCTCGCGCTTACACTGCTCACGGTTTCGAGGATAGGCACTGTGAGTACAATATGTACACACAATCGGTCCGAATTGAAAGCGACATAAGCATACCAACAATACAACGAACGTAAGTACTGTTGGTGATGTAAGCACCGTGAGCGTAATTCGGACCGCGGCCTTAACGGAACGCTGGAACTCGTCCATTCAGAATTTTGGTGAAGCCCAAGTGCTGTGAATGTAGAACTTCACATCGCTAAAGCGTTTGACAGAGCTTGGCATCAATGTCTATTAGTAAAACTCAAGGCCCTTGGCTTTAGTTCACCTTTTCTTAAGTGAATTGAGAGTTTCTCTCCAACCGTTCCATACGAGTTGTATTAGACGGAATTACTTCTTTCTCGATTGGAAAGATTCCCCAGGGCTCAGTTCTATCTCCCAGCCTATTTCTGATCTTTATTAACGACCTTCTGTCGTCAACTCTCAATCCAATTCATAGTTTTGCAGATGATAGTACACTGGACAATGTCTTTAATTTCGACTCTGCTGCAGAGGCACGTCCGATTTCAGTGGCCTCTTACCGCACGGAGTTATTCGGTTTATTGAACTCAGACCTCAATCAGACCATTTTTTTCGCCGTCTGCTCGGATGTACCCCCTTAAACGACGTCGGTTTCAAATACAAATTTCTTCTTTGCTGACTTCAAATTATTAGGCGTGAAAATTAACAACCACCTAAATAGGAGCCAACAAATCTTTGATGTCGCAATCGATGCTTCCAAACGCCTTGGTATTCTATGGAAGCGTAAGATATTCTTTTCAGCGTCTAACTTCGCTCCAAACTTCAAGGCATATATCAGACCGCGTCTTGAGGACAATTCGCATACTTGGGATGGGCCCCAAAATCCCATTTAGCTTTGCTGAATCGTGTTCAAAAACATGCGTTACGACTAATTGGAGATGAAGTCGTTTCAGCTTCTATAGACTCCCTCGAGCACCGCCGAAATGTCGGAGTACTTTGTGGCAGTAATCAGGCGCGTAGCGTGAAACTTCGTAGGGCTAGCGCAATAACACGATCATCAAATTCTATGAATTCAATAATCATAAACACGTAATTTTCATTTAGAAAGAACTATGATGTAACAAACGTCGCAACGTTCGAATCGACCGCGTCGACGAACGTCCAGTTTGGAAATTCGTAACTTTGTCGTTCGCGCGTAGATTGTGCATCATTGAAAGGTCAAAAACGATGACACGTCGGTTTACATCATATTAAAATAGCGACAACGTCGGTGTCGTTGGCAGCGGATGACAAGCGACGGAATATTTTATATGGCCCCTACTATCAATATTTCCACAGTAAATGTAGTAAAAAACTAAAAGATCTTATACCTCCCCTCTTATTCGCACCCCATGAGCCATGACACTAGTCAAGCTATACACGCACACGAGTATATGGTACTGTTCAAGCTCTTTCGTATCGAACAGTGAAATTTAGGCAGTCTTCTCTCCCGAACATCAGTAATGTAGAACGCATTGCCAACCAATCTGTTCCCTGATAAGTATCACCTTCAGCAATTCAAAAACAACGTTCACCGCCACTTCAAACGCTTCCCTCCTGTTACACCACTCTAAGCCCCTAACACACCGTTTTATCCCCAACCTATGTCGTTCTAGCTATGCAATTGCATTAAAGGATGACCCCACCCCCTAAGTTATTTCGACGGCCGTAAAAAAAAAGGATTCGAATAAGATTCTAAAATAGAAGAAACTGAGAAACAATTGGTTCTACAGATCGTTACCGGATACCGCAAAAAAATTCCCGACTGCTACTAAGAAGAGTATACGGAACGGAATTAATTGTTGCGTATACAAAGTTCGAACTTCAAGTCGTTTGAGGGTCGTGTAGCAGTTGTCCGATTAAGCTAAAGTTTTTCACAGCCCCTTATTTTGACCGTTGGATTAGGATTAGGGAATGGGAGCAATACAGTTCTTCCTTTCGGAAAATGACCTATAGTTAAGGGCCGCGCTACAACGATACGATATCCTACGACATTCAATACACTCCTCAATTTCCGTCATTAGAGCGCTTTGGTTTTTAAGTGGCGAATTTCCGAAACTTTTTTCTTGTGTGAACTAGAGATGGGCAAAGCAGTTCCTTTTAGTGAAGTACTTCACTCCGAGTTACTCACGTTAAGGAATGAGTTCAGTAAACTAGTTCCGGAACTCTTCGTTCTATCGTTTCTTCGTTTCGTCAGTAGATCTAGAAGATGAGGACCAAAAAAAAAGTAAAAAGGTCAGTAGAGTTCAGTGAAGTAGTTCCGGAACTCTTCGTTTCATCGTTTCGTCAGTAGATGTTTAAGATGAGGACCAAAAAAAAAAGAAAATGGTCAGTAGAACTCAGTGAAGTAGTTCCGGAACTCTTTGTTCCATCGTTCCGTCAGTAGATGTAGAAGATGAGGACCAAAAAAAAAGAAAATGGTCAGTAGAACTCAGTGAAGTAGTTCCGGAACTCTTCGTTCTATCGTTCCTTCGTTTCGTCAGTAGATGTAGATGAGGACCAAAAAAAAGGTCAGTACATCTAAAAGATGATGAAAACAAAAAGGTCCGTCAAGTTTTATATCACGTGTCCAATGGAACTGCAGTTCAACAAAAGGAGTGAGTTACTTCACTCACTCATTTCAATGAAGTGTTCTTTTGGAACAGTTCACTCCTGAACGACCCATCTCTAGTGTGAACAAGTCCACTTTAAACCACATAAACAAGAAGCCAATTGAAAAATAATAACAAAATTTGATCAAAATAAAAAAAACTGATTTCTTTTAAATATTTTTAAAACATATATTTTTAGTTCGACTTTTCTTTTTGCTATCTTAAAGACGACGAAAAAAAAAGTTCTCAATTTTTCTGTTTTCATATCTTAAAATTAAAAAAATATTTAAAATAATAATATAATAAAAAAAACATTTTGTTTCGCTAGTTTTCTTTTCGGTGTATATCGTATTTTTTTCTCATCAAAAATAAATCATTAAAAAAAATTGAATGGATCTCTACTGCTAATCGAAAAAAAATATCTATTACATCGTGTTTTATTTTCAGTATTTTCTTTTAGTGGCAATAATAATTCATTTCTCATTCTCGTCAGTCTGTATAAAGACTTAAAAAAAATTTTTTTTTATAGTTTTCTAGTACATTTTTTTTTTGCTTGTTTTATTTATAATGTCATTATACTGTAAAAAAAATAAGGAAGAACATAAAAATCGCATGATGGAAATAATCAAAGAGTTAAAAAACTAGAGAATCTATGCAGAACAAAAATAAACGATCAATTACAAAAAATAATAATAATTAAAAAAAACAATACATACAAACTTAAATTGTATAAATGTGTGTTTTATGTTTTGTGTTGTTTTTGTATAAGTAGTTAGCGTTTATAAAAAAGAACAAAAAAAATAACTAAGAACAATTTTTTTTAAAAAAATAGTACAAGGAAAAATGCAAAGGGTTTTTGCAAAAAAAAAATTGATTTGCTCTTATGAGTGCTATTAATTTTAATGGAGTATTATAAACGCGTATATTTTCTTTTTATTACAAATTTTGTTCATCATTTTTGTCTGATTTACTTTTATCCATAATTTTATTTCGTTTCATATTTGGAAAAGTTCTCTTCCACGTTTTTATTTATTTGTTGATTTCGTTTTTGTTTGTTGTTTTTATTAATTTTAAAGCGATAAAAAGTTATAATAATTATTTTCATTTATTTATTTGAAATCTTTTTTTTTTTATTCATTTTCATTGTTGATTTTTTTATTGAAAAATGCTTAAGCTTCGACCTTCTTCTTTTCTTTCTTTTTCTTCAAAAATGATGGCGTTCGGAGTCCCTTCTTCTTTTTCTTGTCTTTTTTCGGAGAACCTTCTGTTGAAATATCCTAGAAAAAAAAAACAAACATTACCGATAAGATATTTTGAAATTAAAAAAGAAACAATGATACAAAAGCAACAAAATTGTTAAATAAGTAGTGATAAAAACTGATCAAACAAAATTCATGATGTATTTCGGAATGGAAGATTAAACTGAAAAAAGTCTGAAGCTGTTTCGATGGTATTAACAAATAAATCAACACATAGTCTGAAAGTATGTGCCCGACCAGCGGATGTCATACTTTCCGAGAAAAATCAAGCTATTGAAACATTCGATTGTAATGGAGCCACTGCATGTAACAATCAAATTGTTAAAACTATGAAATTTCACAGAACCACCACATGCAAAACGCACTCCAAATTTCCGTACATACTTAGAAGAAACGTCGAATAGTCGAAGGTAAAAAAAAATTATGCAGTAGATTTACATCGGAGGAACTAAACAATCGTGTTACATTATCGAACAGTTCTTAATGGGCTTCTGCTGAAAATTGAAATTGGCATTAGATTGAACTTGGTATTTTTTGTGTGTTCACATAACGCTAAACGATTTGAAAATCAGGATTAATAAAAAAAATTCGGCTTCCCCTCCGAGAGGGAGCTTTGTTCTAGGTTACATCCCGAGTGCATGGAGACAGGCAAAGGCGGTTTTCGTACCAAAGATAGCGTTCTGAACCGAAATCATTCAGAACCATCTGCTTAAAATCATTTCTCTCGAAAACTTTAGAAAATTGGAGACATGAAGCGCTTAGTAAAAAAGAAGAAGCAAATCGACAGAAAAAAAAACTTCTCCAACTTGCACCGAAAATTGAAAAGGCAATGTACGACAAAGAATTTGCTCTCTGTTCATTTCTGGATATAGAAGCGCATCTTATTTATGACTGTATAAATAAGACATTTATTGATAGAGAAGGTGACTCTACCACCGTAAGGTGGATCGACCAAATGCTAAGTACACCTCCCTGGAAAGGGATACCATAAAGATCAAAGCAGGAGCAGGATTCCCGTAGGGAGGTTTATAGTGCCTTGTGGTAGACAACTTACTGAGCCTGCTCAATCATAGCGGCCTTACAGTGCAAGGATGTGCTGACGACTTAATCATGATTAAGGACACATTTGAGACAATCCTTGGCGACCTTATTCAGCAAGTATACAACAAAACACAGACGTGCCGCCAAGAGAAAGGCCTACAGGTCAAATCACAATTTTGTCATTTTCATGAAAGAGAAACCTGGGCAATATGAGATCGCAAGTAAAATACCTAGGAGCAAAGACAGTATAAACTATAAGATGTCCCAAGCATGATTGGCGACCCAACTCCGGTGGCTATTGCAAATTTTTATAATTTATTTTGTGACCCAGTGTATGTTGGAGTGAAAGCTCGCCAACTAACAACAAATAATCAATCAAAGGCAGGTTTTTTGTATCAGATTATCAATGGGACATCATTTTTAGCTATATACTCGTACATATGTGAATATGAGGCGTATGGCGGTAATATTCACAGTGCTAGTTCAACATGATAATCGTTAAATTTCGCGATATTTTTGTTCATTTCCTGGAATGTTCTAAAAAGTCTACGTCCGAATGAAACCAGCGTTTCTATGATCATTTAATTCATTAGATAAATTACAAGAATGAATTGTTCTGCTCGGCCTATGAAAATTTGGTGTTTATAGTAGTTTTGTTCAATTGTAGCAGAATACCCCAAATCTTCTTTTCCGAACACACGAATTTAGAATCTGAATATTTGCTCGAATTTCCAGGGCTAGGGTCAATGGCCAAATCGGTTCACTCCTTTAGTTAGCTGCCATACAAAATTCCACAAAATACAAATTTTTCAATCAGTGATATACCAAAATATCTACGTACTGAATTAAAAATGCAAATAATGACCTTCTCGTTCAAGTAGCCACCAAACGATAGCTAAACATGTCAGTATTTCTGAAACTGTAGGTAGATGGCAAATCATTGAATACCTATAAAACTTTCCTTTTTCAAAGACTTTAAGTTCCTGGCTGAGGCATACTGAAGATATCTACACACGTATTTGAAGAAGAAGAGAGCTTCTATTGAAGCCAACTTCAAGGTTTTTTTTACAGATTTGGCGCAGTCCATTGCATGAAATCTCCTACTGGAGAAGACGCTACTCCTCAAGTAACGGCTAACTTTTAACAGCACCCGCAAACTTTTAATCGGGCGACAGTTTATTTGAGTGCAAATCGACCGATTCAAAACGTCCAAACGAAATAGCTATATACGCAAGACCCTTTCGATCGTATAGTACTCCAACTCTAGGGCGAGAATTCTACATGCACAGTAACTTATGGCCATCCGCACATGCAGCAACTAAAAAATTGCTTACAACCAGTTTCCCTTTGCATTTGGTCTTGCATTCAGTGTTTTACACATGAGACACAACCAAATGCAACGATTTATCTGGTGTGATACAGCATACATCGTAGACACTTTCAGTAAAAAATCTGTCTTCATGATGAGATGCCAGACTTTTAAGGTTTGCTGCTTTTGAAAAAGGTTAATAAATTGAACTATTTTCATATTATAAATAAATAAATAACTACTGTATGAAACAGACACAAAAGATCTTTTTTTATGAACTAGAAGATGCATTTGTGAACCTTTTCTATATCAATAGGTCGGTTTAAAAAGCTTCTAGGATATGGAACCTAAATTTAAGAATTAAAGAAAAAGAATGCGATGTGATCTAGCCAGACCAACGCAGCAATATTTGAATAAACGTTTGCCGACTTGAGAATTGAAATATTTTTTTTAAATAAACAGTTTAAATATTTGAAAAATGCTTACCTCTTTACTGCTATGCGAAAATGTGCTTAAATGAGTTTCTGAATGATCACCGTTTTGTACATTTTCACCTGAAATACAATTAAAGTTGAATTTAGTTTTTCTAAAAGAAAAAAACATCAAATTAAAACTACATCGTCTGATACTTTTGATATCGTCAACTTCATATTTCTTATTTTGTTTGGAATTTTACGCTAAAACTAAATATCTTCAAGACTATCAAGAACAAAACATAATAATGAAGTTATCGCATCTCAGTAGCCCGATTCTAAAAAGTTGATTTCATCTTAAAAACTAATGTTAGTAATGCTTTCTAAACTCTTTGAAGCGTTACGTAATTAATGTTGTCGGTAACTTCGATAATTGAATTATTTACTTTTATTGAATAGTTTAGTTGTGAAAAACCGAAGCCAAATTATGGTACAGAGTGAAACATAAGCGACGTTAACATGTTTAAATCACTTGTTCCATTAGCAAGTGATGTAAACGCGTTTAAATCGATTGTACGGTCTTAACGCCTAGTACGCATTAAGTTAAGAGCGATATTAACATTACGGAAGAAGTGTCACAAAATATTAATCAGCATTCTTCAAGGAGCTAATTTTGTTTTTTGTTTTGTTAGATAATTGTTACTTTTGTGATTTTCTAAGCCATAATTTGTGTTTATATATGCCTAACTGAATTAGTAACTTCTACTCAACTACTTTTTATTTTATTTTACATAGGTAACGTGCAAAATTAAAAATAAAACGAAAAATCATGCAATAAAAAAACTTAAAAGTATAAATAAGGAATAAAAAAGAAGCATATATTTAGAAGGCGGTAAAAACTTAAAAATTACCTCAGCGATGACTGTTAATTTCTTATTTTTCCACCGCTTTTTTAATTTTTAGTACATAGTTTTTCAAATACCCGCTTGGCCGTAAGGCAATACAGTTTTACCCACTATCTGCAGAAGTAATACCGTCGTAAGGAGACAGGGAAATGAATTGAATCCTTGGTTCCATAAAAATAAGGGACGGAACGGTATGATGGCAATATTCCGGTTCTAACTTCCAAACAAGACTTTCGGGACGTTGATCATATTTTACTTGCTATGGTGTCATACGTGCAAAAAATGTGTATTTTTAAATTGGGGATGAAGATGAGTCCTAAGAATTTCGTGACGATGGAAGACAAGTTTTTAATTGTTATTTTACAGTCGTGACAGTTAAAAGAACTTATGTCGATCGCCTTCATCTGGAAGTTCCCATTACTTTGAATAATGAAGTAAACATAACAATTGGTCTGTAATTTGGCGAATCCGTTACAGAAACATAAATTTTTGTCTTTACCCAACCTGCCGCAGAATCAACTACGGCTATGAGATTGATCTATGTATACTTCAAGCCGCATATTATGCCACATAAATGAAGTCTTAAATAAGTCTTAAGGTACCACTCCGTCCACCCGAAAATGTGAGTTAGTTGCTATTGGTTTTATTTTTCTCAATTTTCCGCGTTCACGCTAAAGTAATGTATGTACTATAGAAAGGGTGCCTTAGTAATGGTGGACTTGCTCGAAAAAATATTTTGATTTTGCTGTTTTTTTCAAATAAGGTAAACTGCTGTTCGCCGCATGAATAGAATCTTTAATTAACTTAATGAGTTCTAATTGCTGAAAATTATTGAAGCAAAGGTGAATACAACAGAAGACATCACTATTTGCATTGACAGTCAAGCGGCCATCAAGGCACTTAGTTCGTTCATAACGCGATCCAAACTAGTTAGACAATGTCAGGGCGTTCTTAACTCTATCGGCACACGACACAATATTACTCTCTGCTGGGTGCCAGGCCACTGTGGAATCCAGTGGAACGAGCTAGCTGATGAACTCGCTCGAGCAGGCTCAAGCCTAAGCTCACTATTGGGAGACCAGCAGATTGCTATTCCCATCGGATCCATAAAACAGTCTATCGACTCACTATGCTTGCAGTGGGCAGGTAATAGATGGTCAAACCTAACTACATGCTCAATATCAAGAACTCTTTGGCCCGAATATGATCACGGGAAAAGCAAGTACATATATCTTGAGCCTGAGCAGGAAAGATGCTAGCACACTAATCGGAGTGCTCACAGGGCACTGCCTGATCGATAGACACGCTAGACGACTGGGTGCCGAGGTAAATGATCTCTGTCGTAGCTGCGATCACCCAGAAGTGGAGGAGTCAATCTTCCACGTCCTATGCGAGTGTCCAGTTCTTTCGGGAACGAGAAGACGGAACCTCGGCGAATATTTCCTCGATGACCTCGGTGATATCGATAATGGAAAGCTATGTAACATAGCAAATTTCATTAAATCCACAAAATGGTTTTAGGTTTCACGGGTTACCATACACTAACGGGGAGCACAACGGACAGACACTAACGTCTATGTGAAGGAGGATGACAACATCACCACTCCACACACCATACCATACCAATTGCTGAAAACACTTAACATAAGTCATCAGTTTGAAAATTGTGTTTCTAAAGCTTCTATTTCTTTTTAATTGGAACAGCATTTTTTTCGAATCCTTCTGAGGTGTTAGACAACGGCATTAACAGCGAGTATTGCCACTATTGCAGTTTCTATTAATTAATTTCCATAGTTCTGGTTAGGTAAGGAGGGTGGTCGCAAGCAGCGAAACACATACGACAGTCCGAGGATCCGTTATGATTTCACATTTACGGAAAGAAATACCCACCTTAGGTGAACCAACCTGCCAGTCGGAAAAACTGCAGTAGCTTGTACAGCTTCATGTTGGCAAATTGTCAAAGTATCTGCGGAAGCGCGTACTCAGCTTACGTTTCCGCCTCCGAGCCAGACCGGGGCGTTCGCAAAGCATGTGGAATATACTTTCTTCGGCATCGGGGTCACTGCAGCCACAGCACAGATCTGCCACGTCCGCTATACCCAGCCTTCTAGCGGGCCGACCGATCAGGCAGTGGCCCGTCCGTACACCAATGAGAGTACGTATAGTATTCCTATCTCTGAGTAGGACGAACTTCATCCAGCTCGCACTCAAGGCATGCCAGAGAAATCTAGCAACAGGACATGATGTGAAGCCCGACCCCCTGGTGTTAGCCCATGATATGGTCGTCACGGCGATTGCTTGCTTTATGTCGTCAATCGGCCTACTCACAGAAATAGCTAACGTTTGATCCAGCGCCGAGCCTCCTTGCGAGTTCATTTGCAACCTCGATTGCAGTTTCTATTATTTTCCTCAATTTACGGGTGATGAGATTTGAATTAATGATCTTTACTTTAGTGGACTATCGCGCTAGCAATAGAAAGCGTGTTACTCGTCAAGAAATAAAGTGAACTTTGACATTAGAATGGGATAATCTTCATTTGAATTTTTGGTCTTAACGAATTTAAATTGGGATATAACTCTGAAGCCACAGGAGGATTGCATTTAAAATAATTATTAGGATCAAATATACTCCTACTTCATCGCCGAAAATTATGCATCATGACCACTTTCAAAAAGGGATAATTCTCTCGACTGCAAAAGCATTGGATAGAGGTTGGCATTACGATTCTCTAGGTAAGCTGAGGCGCTATCTTTAAAACCTTCTTTCGTTTTTTTTCAACTCAAGCACCTCTAGAACAACGGGCACTATTTTTTTCTATACATTTCCATACTATTCATCTCTCTAACTAAGTCCATTTCGCCTGGAAGCTAGTTAATTTCAATCATTCTCATTGTTAGTTTATTATTACAATTCCGTGGTTATAAACTTTTCACATTTTTTTTCTTCAATTTTAAATAAAATAAATAGCAATATACATAGAAAAACAATAACAAACATTATACATATTGTCGCAAAAAACTGAAACAAATATCCATTCAAAAGGCATGACAATTAAAAATTAATAAATAAAGCACATTCTTCAAAGTAATAAGCAGACAATAAATACACAGGGGTGTGCTATTAGTACATTCGAGTATCGAAAAGAATTGTATAGACGCTTCCTTAATCATCCTCCCCCATAAGCGAGTGAATAGCGGACGCATGATTCTGCTGATCGATTATATTTTGTCGTAATTCACTCCGAATATTTTCGATATTATCGTGAATTGTGACAGCTTCTTGAAACTTTTCAGCGATTTGATCGACTTGTTCCCCGAAATTCGTTATATTCTGTCCGTGCGTATTGACGGCATCGTTCAGTTTTTTCGTAATCGTGCTCAACTGTTTCAGCTCGTTATTCACACCGGAATTGGATGCGATCGGTTCGTTCGGCAATTGATTCGGCGGCTTTGTTCGCTTCAAGCGAGACGATGATTTCGATTTTTGAACCAATTTCGAATCAGCTTTAGATGATGTTCCCGGTAGAACTGAGACCCAAAGACGTGGCGAACCGTTAATCGATTGACACGTTTGAAACGAATAGACCATCTCTTGATTGTCGACCGCATTCAAAACGTTATTCTGTTGAATTGAAATTTTTAATCGTTGCTGTTCAGGTGTCTTCGTTGTATCGTTCGGATTCGAACCGAACGGATTCTTACCGAAAATCGACGAAAGATTTTGCTTTCTCTGTTTATTTCTCATAGAAACGTTTAGGATATTTTCCGAGATGAAATTACGTTTGATTTTTATAGAATTGGGACTACCGGCGAATTTCGAACTTTTCAAATTCGATGAGAAACGATTTTTGTTGTAGGCTTTCGAATATGTCGAGATATGAACGTTGCTTATGTTACGCGTTACGAATTTTGTTGATGGTGACGAACTGGTGGTTGTTCGTTTTTCTTGATCGTTCGACGTGCATGATGACGATATTGTAACGTAATCCGCCGATGAAGATTTTTCAGAATTTGTTTCCGGTTTATTCAAAACGTTTTCGGAACTTGACTTTATATCGGACAAATTCAACGAACAGAAACTATTTACATCGGAATTTCTTTCATCACTCGTTGGAGTAGATGAAGACAAGCGGTCTGGGGCCGTTGATGGCCGCTGCTTCTTATCGGCCATGGAAGATAATTTCATGCGAATACTTGTTTCGATTTTATTGAAGATTGTACCTTGACTGCGATCTAACTCACTGTTTTCGAGCTTCCATAAAATTAGCTTCTCGATCGAATTAAGAGAATGCGTACTGTTGTCGTCCTTTTGATTATTAGATGACGACGTTTCATCGCTTACAGAGATTACAAAAGTTCCCTTGCTTGAATCGTTTTTAGGTACAGCAGAATTTACTTCTGATTCGGTTTTATCGAAAGGAATTTGCTCCTCTTCGTTTTCATCTTCAACAACATCACGCTCGAATTGCTCAATTTCAGTTGATTCTTTCTCCGTCATCAAAACGACGGGCTCACACACTTCAAATTCCACGGTTGACATTAATTCGTCGGAATTTTGTTCCCACTGACTACTGTATCCTTGAATGTGATCTTCCCAGATTTCAAAGAACTCCTTCTTACGAGAATCACGTTCATCTCGACTCATTAGATTTCGTTGCTTATCGCACGAAATTAGATCTGCGGCCAATTGATGTTGACTACAAGGCAAGTCACTTATTGTTATGTTCGAATCAACAGCGACAACTTCAGTTAAGGCAGTGGTACATGGCGACTCATCGCTGTAATTGAACTTATTGATCTGTTTATGGAATTGTCCTGGTTTTACTAAAAGATTCTGATTAATTCGAGGACTCCCACCGCTAGATAGACTCGACTCACGTTCCTCGCTAATCGGATCTAAGAGCATCTTCATTTTTGGACACTCCTTTTCAACTGTGTCGAAAGATTCCGAACTGGTTGGTACAGCCAGTTTCAAACGTTTACCATTCAACAAATCTGACGGACTAACAACTTTCGGGTTCGGTTGATCGAAAAGTATATCATTTTTACGCTTCAGAGTCATTTTCGATAAGTCATAAAGCTCTTCCCTTTGTCTAAAATATTCAAATGCCTTGCGTTTTAGTATTTGATAAAAATTAATCTCGGGTATTTCAGCATATCTAGAACTTGAGAACAAATCAAAGAAGGACATATCTCGTTTGGTAGGAATATATTTATTCGTACCGACCGGAATATGTTTATGAACGGGTCTAGCGTATGTCGGTGTATTGAAACCGAAATGCGACACGGTACGATACGGTAACACAATGTATCCCGATTCAGAGTAATTCGAACCGTATTCCGATTGTTTCAACGATGAATACTGTGCCGTATCGTAAACCAATTCCGAAGATGATTCCTCATAAACATGTTCGTCGGAATCATATTCGTTTCGATTTAAATGTCGGAAAAAATCGACAACTGCTTCCGGTATACTTTCGTACGAACTAAACTCATTTTCGACCGAATGATAATGAGCCGGATCGGAATTTGATTCGAGCGTATACAATCCATCACTTAAATCTACATTGTTATTTTTGTCATGCCTATTGTTAGGATTACAATCATAAAATTCTTCAGGTTTCATTTCGTTTCGATGTGACTCGAAATCTTTGAGATATTTAGTAGAGGAGCAAGCGATAGACAGATTATCGTCAGAGTTGATGGAAATACTCTTGATATCTGCAAAAATTAAAATAAAAATAAAAAAAAGAAACGGAGTGCAAAAGAAGATTAATGAAATAAATTAAATTGTGATGTTGCTCTCCCTTTTTGTAAATTATGATTCAATAAGATTTGATCATAAGTACGAAGGATATTTCTTTCTAACAATTTAATAATCCAATTTGCAACTGAATAGCATCAATTGCCGGGTAAAAATCGAGAATGCTGTTCGAAAAGTTCGCGACCTGACATATCGGCATAGCTGTTGCTCTACGAACCACGGTAGTTGCAGCACTCGATAGTCTCTATAAATATCGATACAAGCAACCCGTTCACTTTAGGACCTAGTCCAACACAATTTTAACAGGGTTTTCTAGTGAATGTATTCCACCTCGTCATACTTGCAATGTATTAGATTAGTTGTGAAACTAATACTACCCGAGCAGCGACTTCTCCTCTCGGTGGAGAAAAGTAAAAAGATATGCCTTATGGCGAGTAGAAACGAAACTTGCACCTGTTACAAAACAGCCTTGTGTCGGACAAAAACTAACTTATTGAATTGTCTTTTCCTGTAAAGTTTTTCAAGCTGTATTCAAAATTGCTTAGTGTTCGCTTGGAAATTTTCCGAGCAGCATCTTCTTCAGTTGAAGAATGCGTAAAGTGATCCTCATAGGCCGCTTTTACATCGAAGAACACAGCATAAGAAATTTAAATAAAATCGATTTTTTTTAATCTTAATAATGTCGAGAACATTTCGAACAGTCTCCGGTAATTCAAACATTATCAAAAGCATAATTTACCGAATCGTGGAGTGGAATCAGTTCCGATTTTTAACAATAAAAAGAGAACAACACCGCCAAAAGAAATAGAAAAAGTGAAATTTTTATATATACAACAGTGTGATAAAGAAGCATTTTTTCCATATGCCATACACAATAGCCTTATTCTGTACATTAATATCTTTCGATTGTCATGTATTATTAAACCAATCCATTGTTAGACCAACAACATAATGTATTAATAAAAATCGATTGTAATGACTTAATAAACATTGAATTCATTCTGAGCACATTATTGTAAGTAAAAATTGATTTTGATTTTTACCTCGACCTGTTGGTGGTTTTTTACTTGTTGAATGCGCTCTTTCCGTATTAAGAAAATCAACAGTCGCTATAAAAAATACATTTTTTTTTGTTTTTGTTGAAATAATAGTAAAATGTAAATATAATAAATAGAGAATAAAATATAAAAGGAAAAAAGAAAACAGTACTTCATATGTATGCAAGCAAAATGCAAATATATGGACGTGTAGAAATTGTAAAATAACAAATTAAATAAGACAAAAGAATGGGTCATGCGAATAAAATTACTTTCTATTCTCTAGTCTAATTTGGCTACTACCCTAAACTCGATTCTAACTTTCTACTATCATTCCGAAATAATAACTCAATTTGTTTTAAAAATTTTGAAAATGAATGACTTGTTTTGTAATCAATCGATATTTACATCGTGTTCGAATTTGTTTAATGAATTTTTATGATAGAAATTTGGGGAGATATGTTTTGTCCTATTTTTAATCAAACAGTATTCGCTGGTACTAGTAAAAAAACATGAGAATACTTCACAGGCCATTGTACGCCGTATGACCGAAGAGACTTCATTAAGATCCACATACATTTTAAAGGAAAGGTCCTTGAATAGTAAATGTCATAAAATAGGGCATCGCGTAAGGAGTTAGAAAACCTTCCTTCGTTATGGATGAGCGACAGGAGTAAAGATGACACAACTCGCCTACAAAAATAAATAAATAATTTGAGCTGAAAGTGAACAAATTCAAGAGAAGGGACATTTCTTGAAGTAAAACTAGTGTTCCGAAAGTAAGCTCTTTGTACAATGGCAGCAAGTTTTACTCATCAGAAAGCACTATTACCCTTTTCGCTTTGGGCTACAGCGACATAAAAAGAAAGCCTTGAAAACATTTAAGGGTTTACATACAATGGATATTTTAAATGCTATCAGAGTAAATAGAATCAATCACGGAAAAATGTAGTTGCGATTGATTCCTTCCTTCACGCTGCGACCATCCTTCATGTCATCGTTCAACGCTGATTCGCTGTTAGATCATAAGAAAAAGCTGGTAAGGAAGGTCAATTCTACGACTTCTTTAATCAAAATCATGAACGGTTCATGGTGCATTTCCACTTACACTTGAGACGAGCCTCTACCCCCACATCAGACCATTGCAAACCGGTTTTCGTCCGCTGTATTCTTTGCTGTGTTAATACCGATTTACACTGAACATGCCTCTGCGGCGCAATTTGCCTATAAGTACGAAACGACAAAAATACGATGAGCGGCGAATTGTGTGCTGCCGCAGTTTTTTGGATGTGTGTATACATATGGAAGCGTGTGTCGGCGAAAAAGTTGAAGAATGTTAGACTCTTGTAACTCCAACCTTTAACGCGGCAGAAGAGCTAAAACGACATAATGTAGGGGAGAAAATGGTGTGCTAGGGTGTTTAGAGTGGGGGACAGGAGGGAAGCATCTGAAGTGGCGTTGGACCTTGTTTTTGAACTGCTGAAGGTTATATTTATCAGGAAATGGTAATGTGTTTCACATTACCGATGTTTGGGGCGAAAAGATTTGAATTAAACTTTTCTCCACGAAAGCAGCTGAACAGACTAGTATGCACGTGTAGCTTGACGAGTGTCACGAGGGGCGTCTAAAAGGGGAGTTATAAGTCTTTCTAGTGTCTTACACTTCAACATTTCAGCGACGCTCGTGGAAATCTTTAGAAGCTGATGGGGTTCATCTCCTATTAGTCGGAATGCATGTTTTTGAATATGATTACGATTTTGGGTCCCCACCGTAGATACGTGAATTGTACTAAGACGCGGTCTGATACATGAGAATTACTTGCACTTCAGTAGAATACCAAGGCGTTTGGAAGTATCATTTACGACATCAAAGATGTTCGTACTTCGTTCGTATTTAGGTGATGGTTGTCCATATGTCCATTTTATAAGAAAGGAGACCTGCTGTGTTGTGTACGTCCTACAAAATACTGACAAACATAGCCCTATACTAAAGAAACAATTGGCGAATACCAAGGTGGATTCAGAACCGCACGATCTACAACGGACCAGATATTCTCGGTGAAACAGGTACTTGAAAAATGCTGGGAATATAACACAGATGTGCACCAAATCTTCGTAGATTTTAAACAAGCATATGATAGTATCGACAGGAGGGTACTGTACCTAATCATGCTTGATTTTGGAATTCCACCAAAATTAGTTCGACTAACGAGACTCACAATGACGAACACTGAATCCCAAGTAAGAATACAAACCGATTCCACAACCGGCTTTCGAACGGAATGTGGTTTAAAGCAGGGAGATGGTCGTCTAGCCCCCATTTTTTTCAACCTGGCACCAGAGTATGTCATCCGAAAAACCCCAGTCGAAATCAATGGGACACTACTATTCAAGTCCACCCAACTACATAGTAGCATACGCTGACTATATAAAAATCCTCGCAAGATCCTTCCCTAGTGCTAAGGAGATATTTGTCATTCTTGACTCCGCTGCAAAAGAAGTCGGGTTACGCATAAACGAAAGTAAAACAAAAATAAATATGCAAACCAGAAAGAGAACTCCAACCAGACAGAATGTAACAATTGCGGAGTATAATTTGGAGAGTGTGGACAACTTCATATATCTTGGGGCTAATGTAGCAAAAGACGGCAACGAAACGGACGAAATCAAACGACGGATCATGCTAGCAAATAAAACTTATTATTCGGTACTTCCAATAATGAAATCCAAGAAAGTGCACAGGAATAATAAGCTGCGAATATATAAAACTATTATACGACCTGTGCTCTGTTATAACAGCGAGACATGCGACATTAACACGAACTTCCGAAAAAGCAGTTAGCACATTCGAAAGAAAGGTCCTCCGAACAATTTTAGGACCTGTGAAGGAAGGAACGGACTGGCGAATAAGATACAACCATGAGTTGTATCAACTCTTCAAGGAGCCAGAAGCTTCAACGTTCATCAAACTACGTAAACTGCAGTTGGCTGGCCATGTAGAGCAGATGGAAGACAGAAGAATCCCCAAGCGTGCTCTTAAAGGCAAAGTGAGTGGTATCAGGCCAGTAGGCAAACCACGCAAGCGATGGTTGAAGACAGCAAAGCCATCTTAAAAATTAGTAGCTGGAGGACGCGGTCTTTGAACCGAGACGATTGGAGGTGACGACTTCAGGAGGCCAGGGCCCGACTTGGGCTGTCGCGCTATTGATGATGATGGTTTTTTTCACATACCGGCAAAACTGGCTACGACCCGCCATGATTTTCATACGCGTCAACAAAACCGGCTATCTAGGCTCCTCAGCTTGAGCTACAGTCTTGGACGTCGGCTGTTTTTTGTTTATATTTCGCTATGATATAATATCAAGACTTTCTCCTCTACTACCAGCTTCAGTGCTACGACATCTTAGATCGAAGTCAAGGACCGAAAAAACAAGTCGAAAAAGTGCAACGTTAACAAAACATGGAAACCGGGAATTGTGCAAACTTCCAGCTTACTAAATATCGAAAACGATACTTCTATGTGTAAAAGCGGTCATTGAATAACATTGAAGCCGGTTCAGTTCCGGCCGACAATTTTTGCGATGTGTGTGATAACGACTTTAGACGAACTACCAGAGGAATTTCTTAAACGGCGCTGAAACAGATAGCTGGAAAATCTTCTCCTACTTTTTAAATGTGGGAGCAAGGAAATTAAGCCTACCAAGTGGAAATAGGGCGTCATTGTTAAGATCCTAATGCTGGGGCCATACCTTCGTCAAACGAAATTGATACATAAATTTCAAAAATGAATTGTTAAAATGAAAAAGGTTCAAAGTTTTTTTTAATGTTCCGACTTTGACACACCCATCTTTATTTTTAATGCGTTCAGGCAATATGTTAGCCATTACATGAAGTGTGGCCACTCAAAATGAAGAGTTTAACGCGTAGTTCTTATTTTGCGTTAGTAAGCGCGTTATCAGTCATTAGACGTGACACATCAGGGATTTTGAAGGTTAAGCTAGAATACGAATTATGGCTAGCAAGCCTTCTGGATGGCGTTGTAGCTTGTCTCCGGGTGCGTATGGCTGCTAAGGTACCATAATGTCAAAATTTGCTTAGATTTTTTAAAAATATTGTATTAAATTGCGGAATTCTATATGAGAGTATTTTTACTGAAGAGTAGAGAAATAAATAATCTTTATTGAATCGATTAAGGACCGCGTAACTACAGCCCTGTAGCGTCCTATCTCGCTAACGAATAACGACTAGAAAAAAACTGCTTGCACCGACTGAAGACATAAAAGGGAATGTGGTAATTATTTTCGTATCACCTAAAAGGTGTAGAAAAATAGACGTTCCCGGAAAAATTGTATGCAAAAAGTGCATCAGGAGCATAACATGATGAGTCCATGTGTAGCGAAACAAGAAAGCTACAAGGGAATAGCAAAGACGTATTATGTTTTCGGCACAAACCGTAAAATTAAAAAAAGATTTTCATTTAAGTACATAGCATAAAAGCTCCTGGTTACTCGGTTCGGTAGCCTAGTGACCAGAAGCGCGTTGTGCCAAACCTTTTTTTTTCCTTTTAGGTCTTTATTAAAGTTACCAAAGATACCTCAAACATTTTGCAATTTAATATTCTGTTGGAAGACTCGATGCGGTTGCTCCATGATTTCCTAAGTCTCACATGAACATGTCTGGTTTGAGGTATCAGTAGTTGGTAAAAATTCTCGCAGTGATATCCTTTATCGATAACTTGTCTCTTTATCAGGAAGAACAATATCTGGAGACAGTAATTATATACACTGCGGATTCATACGAGGATGCCTAAATGGATTATGTCTTGTGCCCCAGTTCGCCCCTCTGAACTTAACCAATGAATTGTGTCCTAAAGAATCATTCGATACTTAAAACAGGAAAAGAAGAGATTTCATGATTTTACCAATAAGCGAATACCGTTTGACATTATTAAATGAAAAAAAATTTTATCCAAAAATAAACTAACTAAAGACTAAATTAAAAACCAAAACAAACAAAAATGTTGAACTGAAAATAAACGTTTTGTGAATGAGATCTGAAATTCAACTAGTTTTACTTTTTTCTATGCATGTTTAGTCTAAAATGGAGGCGTTCGTTCGTTTTGATGAACACTCACCAGACGGGCAATAATATAAAATTTCGTATTGTTTATTAAATAAGTGGAAGTTTAGAATTATTTTATTTCACTTTCGTTTTGTTTTACGTGAGCTGGCTACAGTTGGGAAAGTTGTTAAACAAAAAAAAAACGAAAAGATTGGAATTGTTACTGGCTTGCTTAGGTTGTTGGTTTACTTTCACATAATCTACACAAATTTGTACTATTTTTTTTTGCTATTATGTTTAAAATTTGTAAAGTTTTCTTTTTATTTTTTTTTATAACAAAAATAGTGATATTACATCAATAAGCCAATACAGAATATCTGAAGTGAGAAAATAGGTATATTTTGTTTATATATTTTTAGGTATTCTTTTACGTATATTTCTCAATCTTTAAAGGGAGAAAAAAAGAGAAAAAAATTTAGAATTAATTTGCTAATATTTTTTTTTGAGTAGAAAATTGTGCATTTAATTGAACACTACAAACACGGCTTTTGTTTTTTTTTCGAACTTCTAAAGGGAATTGTATAAATTTCGGTAATAAAAGGAACAATTTAGAGTAAAATAAAACTTGTACATACCATCACTCAATACTACTTCGGGCTGGCTGGGTTTCGGTGCATGCTTAGTTTCTATTCTCAAAACTTGTGGTTCTGAGAAGAAGAAAGATACAAAAAAAATTAGTAAATACAAAAATGTACTCTCGAATAAAATTTACCAGAAGCGTCTTCAGTTTCTGACTGGCTTGGAGCATTAAACGCAGAACTCTTCTGTTGTGCACCAGAAGTTAGTTGCGAACTAAGCGCTTCTGACTCTGAGAAATCAGTATCGGTATCTGAAAATATATTTAAGCTTTAAATTCTTCATAAAAACTGAAAATTGTTGCGGCTGTAGCCATATTGGAGCCGTGGAAATGTTTATTTAAAATAATATTAAAAACGTATATTGTTTGCTTTGGCGAAGCTAAACAGCACTAAAAGAGGTTTGTCGTTATTTTGACGATAGAGACTGCGATGATGTCCCGTAAAGAGAGGAGGAGTGAAGCCTAAAATCGCCAGAGATGCAAGAAGTGTAGTTCTAAAGGGTATTTGGAACATGACCAAAAGATATGATCGGCAGTCTCATATTGGTTGCAATAGGCGCACAATGGGCTTGCAGTAATTCCTAGTCAGTTCAAATTGGTACTGAGGCCATTGTGATTAGCCAGTCCACTAAACTTAAGACTATTGTTATTTAAAATAAAAAAAATTCGATTGTCACTTACATTCACCATGTACACGCTTTCGTTCGACCGTTTTCTTATATTCATTTAATTCATCGTCTGTTACCGAATCGAATGGATTTTTAGCGTATGGTGTTTTGTAAACGGTTGCATTATGTTGATAGCCCCGTTGTATAATACCCTTGGAAGCAGCACCCATCAGTACAACATGATCACCGGTTGCTGAAACAGTTGCATCCTTAATGCGATTGTTAGCTTCGTCCCATGTTACACCTTCAAGAATATGCGACTGTGGCCCTGCGGAAATTTTATCGGCCCGACGATTGTCTTTTATCTACAAAAAAATAAAACGAATAAATAAATTGAGAATATATTTCGAATATAAAAACAAATTGTTTTTTCTTTCCATCCAACTTACCAACTGTTGAAGTTTCTTAAATTCTTTTGGATTAGTTCCGGGCGGCACAAACTGCATAGGATTCTCAATTCGAACTGGCGTAGAATGTGTCGGTGAACCATCAGCAACCCACTAATCAATTTTATTTTTGTATTTTTTTTTTCATATTCCAATTTTTTTTCATTATCCGGATTGATTTAGTTTCGTTTTAGGCGAAGTGAAATGAAAAGAGAAAAGACAAGAAAAAAAAGCATGAAAATAATTGAAATAGAATTGGCCAAAAAAGCTATTAGCGACAAGTTAGTATTTTCAAAAAAAAATCAATTTCGCTCGTTTTCTACTCATTTTGCCATACACCGCTCAATGTAATGAAATAAATAAAATTGAGATCAATAAGATCAAGTCACAAAATATGACATCATATTGGAACTAGAAACGTTGGTAAAGAGAAGAAAAAATGAAAAAAAAATAAATAAATAAATTTTGTGCCTACAAAACTGTTCAAAAACTGGACGACGAATGTCTTAAAACTTTTTCTCTCTCAGCAAAATTTTGTCGCTAATATTTTTGACTAATTTTAATCTCAAAAAATTTCGATTTCATGTTTTCTTTTCGATTCTTTACATTTTTTTTTCATTTAAGACTTATTTTACGCTACTACTTCGTCTAAATCCGAAATTTTTTATTAAACTTTCAAAAAAGATATTGAAAAGAAAATTTGGCAGGCACAAAATTATGTCTTCTTTTCTATTTGGAACTTCAAAAAGAATTTATTTAAAAAAGAAAATAAGCTAAATATATTAACAAAGCTGATTTAGAAGTTTCATTGAATTTATTAACTGTTTAATGCGTTACATTTACATATTGTTGTTTATTTGTGAAGCTGTTTTATTTGGCTATTACA
Organism: Beris morrisii; assembly: GCA_951812415.1. NCBI lineage: Eukaryota > Metazoa > Arthropoda > Insecta > Diptera > Stratiomyidae > Beris > Beris morrisii. The sequence goes on along the minus strand of OX638313.1, from coordinate 32,917,473 downwards.
TTTAAAGTAAATTGATTTTCGCTAACAACGTTAATAGAATTTTTATTAGAATTTAATCGTCGTCGTCTATAAATTGTTCATGTTAATCAACTTTTGTAATGTTTAGATTTTTTCAGAACTTCAATTTTTTTTTACTTAAAAGTTTAGAGTTTTTAAACGAGCATTTGATTTTTTATTTATTAAATATATTGCGCAATTAAATAATATCGCATTAGGGCGTAGAAGAGTACAATATTTATAAGCAGCCCATCTTCAATGGATAAAAAATTATGAGTATTAGTCAACAAGCGAATCAAATACAATCGTAATATTACCGAAAATAATATCAATTGAATCCGTAGCCTTGTTTTTTATTATGGTTACATTTATAGGGATAAGAAAAACTAGCTTAAGTGAAGAACTGATAGATTTTTTGTCGAGTTTATGTTGTGCGTGACGAAGGAATCGCACCGAATATCTATTTATGACCCATTGGGCATAAACTTGATTAGTGCTTGGCGACAGAATGTCTGTTCAAATGTCAAGACGAAAAATCGACTGAAATGTTGAAGATAAAACCACAAGTTTACAGCCATAGGGTTCAATCCATGTGCAAAGCCCCAACTATTTTATAGGCAATTTGGAATGAACGCAGGACTGCGTTTTATATTCGTGGTTTTCGCACGTTATTTGCAATTCAATTGAAAATTCTGTTGCAATTTATTATCGTCAAGACAACAAATGCTTCATCACAGTAAACGAAAAACGATCACTGCTTATTTTAACTGCTCTTTGGTTTTAGAGCATTGGATTATTACATCGAACTAACTTCCAACCTATTTGTAGAATCGACCTTTTGTTTCTCACGAGTTTCCATTTTTGGCTTCCCTTTCCATTTTGTTCTAAATTTTCTCAGTTAGCAACTGAAATACGCCGACTGACTGCAACTAATATGGCTACAATTTTACTGGATAATGCAGAAAATCTATACCCAGAGTCCCGATTGTAATGTCTTTTGTCAGTGATAAATTTGACGTGAAGAGCGTGGTTCGTGCACTGCTAAGCGGATCACGCAAATACATTGATACAGAAACACGTTCGCAGCAGATACAAATTTTACGAATAAGTCTGTATCGCATTCTATTCAAAATCACGCTTATAAAGTTCTGCAGAAATCAATGAAAACCGTCTCGTCTGCGGGTGGTTGCTGGGAATACAGGCGAATGGTTGCTGGGAAATACAAGCGATTGGCCTACCAAGGCAGGCAACCCAAAGCCCTATTAGCGAATGACGAACCTTCATACAACGAGAGACAGTTTGCGTAATGCTGCCGTTTTTGTAATCAAATAGAGTTAATTGTAATTAATTACAACAAACGCCAAGGAGTATATCCATATCATTTCTCATAATTCGTTGCTCTCACACTCCTACCCAAAATCAATCTCGCTTAATTGTTTTTCTGTAAATCTAGTACAAAGTGTAATCTAATCGGTTGTTAAGCGATTGAATGAAATTTTGGTCGACATGTACGTGTGTACAAGTCCTTTACTTTGCATGACTGTCTGCTGCTATCTATAAGTAGTGCAATATTGATGGCAGTGAGGATTAGCTACATTCGATATTTTAGTATTTTGCAGAAAACGAACGACCTTTAAAATTTTTTTCGGAAGAAATTTTTTTATCCGACTTTGTTTGGAATGACGTTAAAGAACTGGAACGGCTTGAAATACCATATACGAGTATGTTCAGCAGAAGTTCTTGAAAGTCCAAAGTGAACGCGAACTTAGAGGACGTGAATTTTGCCTGTCAAATTTTCCTAGCTTCTCAAGAATATCTTATCTGTTCCCGAAATTCCATTTTCAGCTACTCGGCCTCTACTCTGAGATTGTGACACAAGTCATTAACCGGCTGTGATTAAAATTTTGTGACTGCGCTTCGAATAATTTTTTACGCAATTCTGTCGCTGCAGTCACAATAATTTCTTCACATAATTGGAGACATGTGAAAATGATGATGTGCTGTCAGTGTTGCCAAGTACATTTCTTGGCTGAGCACTAAAATATAAAATTTTGAACGTTAATTTCAACTTAAAGGCACTAAAAATGTATTTTTTCAAATCAATCGCAGGCATATTCAAATAACGCGTAAGCGGTAAAACTAATTTTTGTCCGCTGAGACGCAATTTTGGGCACCAAATTTAACGCTAAAAGCACTAAATTGGAATCACTGGTCAGTGTTAGTGTTCAATTCAATCGTTGCAGGTGTATAATGCAAAGTTCTGTGCCTTAGTAAACATAGAAGATGTATTGTCGATTAATGAAAACGGATCACTTGCGTTCTTCAACTTTCGGAGTGTGACTCTTCTTTACGCCCTTAAATTACACAAAATGTAAAACAGTCATTTAAACTTACGTTAAATTACTTTTGTTTACCTTCTTCCAGTAATTACAGTACCAAATATAACAAACATCCACTTTGTTCAATATTAAGTATTGAAACTTCACGAAACGTTAAATTTGTTTGCCTGGTTCGCCGTTGTGATCACCTATTTCTCTAGTCAAAATATTGTGATGTTTTTTGAGACTTATGCTAGAATATGAAGCAACAGTTTGTCTAACATTGTGACTCTCCGCTAAAATTGTGACTTGTTACTGTACACAGAAAAGACCTGATAATGTCATTTACTCGATGATAAGCTTACAACATATCCTTGGAAAAAATTCACAGTGTTACAGAGCTTGAACAGAAAAAAAACTCAGATCGAATGAGCGAACGATATCCCAATAAAGAGGTACGGAGATTTCTTCATGGCCAGATACAATCTCTGCCGATAAGATCTGTGGAACGAGAAGTTCACTCGACGGGTTGGTTTGATAGAGAAGCGTAAAATCAACCAGCCGGATAAGTTGATTGGCTGGGCAAGCCAACCGTAATTATAACGTTTAAAATACACGAGACTGTGAGTGTTTTATTCGTTTTAAATTTTAATTGATAGCCGAACAGTTCGAAGAAACGAACACGGAACTGCTTCCGTATATGAATTAGTTTAATTAAAACCGACCAGGAAAGCAATTTGGAACTATGCAGATATCAATATAAAATTAACAGCGTTTTTAGATCTACGGAAGCTATAAATTCTCATTCTCAGAGAGTACGAATAAAAAGACGTAACTAACAATTATCTAAGGTTTTCGTTTGCATTGACAGAATAGAGGAGATTGCTAAGGGTTACAAATTCAATGTTTATTATTTTCCGAAAATGTAGAGCTCTACTTTCCTCGACGAAACCAAATTCCATGAAATTACATAAATCCAAAACAAATTACATGCCATCAAAAACAAGTAAGCTTCCTTTTGATATATTTTTTCATGAATCAAAAAGATGAATAAATTCAACTGCAAATACTGCATAGCCATAGAAAGGATATGGTATTCCGAATTTTGGTCATACAGTCCTTTGATAGCATTGAGAATTTTATGTCAAAGAAAGGCTGGAAAGAACCACAACAAAGAGTTCTGATTTAGCTTTCCGGGAAGAGAGAACAGAATCAAATACAAAGCGATAAATAGAAGTACGAGTGGTGTACAAAACAACTCACTAGTCAACTAGGCTTTGCTTATTTCGTCGTTAATCCAAAGCTTCTTTTTACTACCGGACATGTTATAATCCTAGAAAGTATTTTGTTTGTCAAAGAAGACTTTTTGGATTTTAAATCAAACTCCATTGGAAACAAAAAGTATACCTTGTGTTGTCAATGACGAACAAATTTTGTAAAGGCTACTTGTGGGTTCAGTGGGTAAATTTATTTGCATGATTCATGATATCCTGCCACATCAGATGCACAATAAATGACGAAGGACTTTTCATTTTTGAGAAGATATTGGAATAAGTTCACCTTGAGCAAAACATTTTTGTAAAACAGTTTTAGGCTGGTAAAAAAAACGCAACATATGGACAGGTTCTGGCATTAGAATGCCGATTTCCAGTGTCACGCCTTTTTAAAGACCATTGTACTATTTCTGACCTGGATCATTAACCCTGCGTCTACACTAACAATTTATCTGGTAATGGCAATGGCAACGGCATTATTGCCATACACAAATTGACAGTGTAGACGCACCAAACGCATACGGCAATATTGCTCTCAGCATTGCCATGGCAATTTTGAGGATAATATTGCCAGAAAACGAATCGTTTGACAGAAGTTAGCGTCGCTTGTCAACAGCTAGACTTACGTTTTTTGGGTTTGATCGCAAAATGAGTGAAAATAAGTGGACTAAAGAAAAAACTATTGAATTAATCAATAGTTTTCGAAGTTATGATTGCTTTGCTTCACAACATACTTCGAATTCACTCGCTCAAATGAAAATTGCCTGGCAATAAAATGCCCACTCATTGCGATTTGACATTTAACTCAATGGCAATATTGTCATTGTCATTGCCAGATAAATTGTCAGTGTAGACGCAGGGTAAAAGTGATCAGTTCAATGTCAATAAAGAGAAGAATGCACCGCTCACCGTTCTTCATCGTCTTTCAATCCGTCATTATCCGAATTGATTTAGAAAAAAAAGACTTTTTAGAATTTGCTTTAGAGGAATTATGTTTACCACTTTAAATTTATCCATTGAAGATTTCACACAATGATAGAAAACTAATTAACAACAAAAAAGCAATAAGCATGCAAACTAAATAAATGCGTAAAATAATATTATATCCTTCCTCTTCAAATTACAATAAATATAAAATATCAAAAAATAGTATTTCTTCCGTTAAAAACAAAACCGTTTCTCGTCTCCTCATCTATTCTTAAATTTCTTCTTCAAACCGTTTAATAATAAAATTGTGCTCAACTAATTTTTGGTATAAATTTTTGATTTTGATTGAAATTATAACGAAAATCTCGGAATGTTTAGTTTCCATAAAAAAATAATAGAAAAAGGCCATCACCAATATAGAAAAAATAATCGAAAGAATGTGTATAAAGAGGAACCAATAAAATGACTAAAATTCGAAATGGCACATATTTTTCTTTTTTCGTTTCTAATGAATAATTTTGGTATTGGGGATTAATAAATTTTATTTTATTTTTTGGGATTAATTGCGATAATGCATATTTTTAGTCGCTCACACTTGTACCGAAATATTTTCTATATTTTTTTAACGTGAGAACGAAACTATATTTGGTTTTTAGTTCTTATCTTCAAATGTAATGATCTCTACCTTTGTGATTTTCTTGGGATCTGGTGTTCCGGTCTCGAGTACTTCGACCTTTTGATAGACATTCGGTGAGTTAAGCCATCGTATACGATCGCCACCTTTACGTAGATCGGATTTCTTCCAAACTCTAAGTGAGAAATTAAGACGCAATTGCGTTACGCGAAATTATTAGAATAAGAAGTTTTCAAATCGATTCGAAATACAAACCCTTGTCTGTAGAGTTCTTCTTCTTCCAGTAAATAACCCAACGATGAGACTGCCGGCGGCACTTCAATATCGTTCTTCGGCTTGGGCAGCTCGGACTTAACAAGAGGATGACGGTAAATGTAGCCGGTACGGAATCCTGCATTATCTAACATTCGCATCAATGCTTCGAATTCGGCACCACCTACACGCCATTTCGGTTTCTGTAGATGCGGTCGCTCCTTGTTATCTTGCTGTTGACCGTCGGCATTTTTTTGTGGTTCGAAACCTTCTGGTGGCTTACGTGAAGCATCGTAAATAGCTTTACGAGCTTCTTCGGGCAATAGGACTAAATTGTCCAGACCAACTGGCAGTAGTTTTAATTGAGTTTCGCATGCTTGTACAATATGATAGGCTGCGTAGAACGCTTCTTCGACGGTTTCACCGCAACATAAAGCACCGTGATTGCTAAGAAGTAAAACTTTCGAAATTGGACCCAAACTGCGAACCAATTTCTGTCGTTCTTCCGGTTCGTTTACCGAACCGATATACGCATGAGTGGCAATTTCACCCAAGACAGCTGAATCTTTTGTCAGTGGCAAGATTCCGGCTTTAAGTGATGATACTGCTACGACAGGATTACAACCAACGTAAATTACACAGCGAAGATCTGGACGAGCTGCATGCACGACGGAGTGTAAAATGTATTCTGAAAGTAGAAAATATGTTCAACGATCGTTCTTCAAGGCAACAAAAGAAATCCAGACAGTAACTTACGATTGCTATTAATCCCGAAATTCGTAGTTCCATGCTCTACAATAAAACCTTGCATATCGGCTTTATTCAGTGACGAAGCGGTCACTTCGTGAAACAATAAGCCGAATGGATTTACCAAAAATAATTCTTGATCGGCATTTAATCGGGCTGTAATTTGTGCGCCTAAGCCTTGCGTCCAACCATACAAATCTAATAGACGGAATGTAGCAGCCAATTTACATCGAAGAATTTTTTCACCCTTTCCATAGCCCATCGATTCAATGCCACGAATATCGTTGATCGGCAGGACACAATTGGAACTTTTGAATACGCTACCGACACGTGATGCCGGCACTCCTACAATATCTGATAGCTGCTGTAAAATACCTGATGCTCCACCATCCCGATGTGCGTCTACAATACGTTCAAGTTCTTCGCGAAAAAGACGCGAATTCATTATGGCTTCGACTCGTTTACGACGTTCCATTTCTCGCATATCCTACATAAAAAAAAAAGATTTTCTAGTTACGGAAACTGCTACAAGTTGTTGACAATATTTTATTATTTACCGCTTCAATATCAGCCGGTCGGGATTTATTATGTTCGTCTTCCTCTAAAGTCACGTCAATGCCATTTTGCGACGGTTGCTCTACTTCGGTCATTTTGAATTAAAATTGTTTATTAACTGGGGACACGTTCAACTTATATCTGAAAATAGCAAAACAATACGTGAAATTAGTAAAACTAAGTTGCATAAGGTGAAAACAATGAAGTGGATTTTGATAGAGTAAATTTTTCTGCTTAGGCTATTCATTCTAATCAAGACGTTCCAATTTGATAACAGAAATTTGTGGGATTGGCGAAAATCTACAACATGTAAGACTAAAATGCGAATTCTACTAATTCCACGACTTCAATTAAGCCGACAATTTCGAAAAGACACTTTCTGAGATCATCGCCAAACTTGTAAACTATCTACGATTGGACACCGAGTTCTATTCAATTTAGAATCTTACTTCACTTTATATTTGGCCTTCCTGTATAAACAATGTCATCATCTCAGCTTCCCAACTATCCACTCACTTAATCTTAATCACACTGCCTTAAAACCAAGAAAAAAAAGTTATCTAAAAACCGTGCCACTTAACACCAACATCCCAAAACAAAAAGTTATTAATAACCGGGACGAGCGTCAAGAGCAAGGTCTTTCTTCCCTAAAGAAATTCTATACGTTTATAAATAGTCCTCTTCGCCTCTATACCCAATTTTTTTTATCACGACATCAACCCTACTTTCTCTCTACGTACGGTACGTATCTTTTTAATCTCCAGACAAATATCGAAAGAACAAGATTCCTATCCATTTTTTATTTCTTTTAAGTAGGAATATGTACATACAGTCAATTTGGATTGTGGCACCTAACATTTCTCACATTTCATGCCACATTATGCTCGTGTGGCCCAGGTCGCTTATCCCTAAAGAGGGTACACCATAATGGAACATATTTAATGATTCCAGAGATTTCTTTAGTTTCAATTTTTTCGGGGTCGACGTTCAAGCCCGGAGAAGAAAAGGAAAAAATTATGTTTAAATAGCCTTGGGCTATTTTTAGTAGATCCATTTAATATATCAAACGTTTGATTATTAGACTAGAGGGCATTCGCAGATCTAGAATGAGTGATTTTCTTTTCGTGTGAATCTGAAAAGAAAGTGAAAACAATTAAATGTAAGGAGCGAACTCAAGTTCTTTCTTCTATGCTTGATCGAATTTTTGAATGGATATCTATATATCAAACGGAACCATTTGAATACCTTCATTGTTGGTAACAAAGTTTCGACAGCTTGAGATATTAAAATTTAAGCCCCTGGAGCAATAAGGAGTCAACTCATTTTTCCAACAACATGAGAAACCGACTTTTCTGGTACCTTATTGCATTAAAATTATTTTATTGATTTTTTTTATGATTTTATTAAGATTATTAAGGATATGATTAAATCATAAGCAGGCGGCTGATGCAGTCATCAGCTGAATTTCATCCGAATATAATAAGGAGTCAGAAAACTCAAGCACTCTCATACCATTAAAAAAAATGAGTTGACCCCTTGTTACACCAAGGGCTTCAAATCTAAAAAGGTTGAGGTGGTCCTACAGGAAATTTCGCTTGCTAAGATTATCTGTAATGAAATTAGTCAGTAATAGAGTGAGTAGAGCTATCAGCTGGCTTTCCTTTTTTTATTAGCATCATCATGAAAAGAGGACAGATTGATGTCCGCCAATATCAACAAAAAGGTCAAAAATACGCAGTTTGGACAAAAATGAAACACTGGAAGGCTCAGATTACAAAATACAAAAAAGAAGACACACAAAAAATACGATATAAATAAAAGAAACAAAAAGTACTACAAAAACATTAGAGAAATAAAAGAAAAAAAAATAAGAAAAAGATAGAAAAGACGAAAAAAAGAGAAAGAAAAGACGAAAAAAAGAGAAAGAAAAGACGAAAAGAAGAGAAAAAAAAGACAAGACGAGAAAAAGAGAAAGAAAAGGAGAAAGAAAAGACGAAAAAAAGGGAAAGAAAAGACGAGAAAAAGAGAAAGAAAAGACGAAAAAAAGGGAAAGTAAAGACGAGAAAAAGAGAAAGAAAGGGCAAGAAAAGGAGAAAGAAAAGACGAAAAAAGGGAAAGAAAAGACGAGAAAAAGAGAAAGAAAAGACAAAAAAGAGAAAGAAAAGATGAAAAAAAAGAGAAAAAAAAGAGAAAGAAAAGACGAAAAAAGGAGAAAGAAAAGACGAAAAAAGGAGAAAGAAAAGACGAAAAAAAGAGAAAGAAAAGACGAGAAAAGAGAAAGAAAAGACGAAAAAAAGAGAAAGAAAAGACGAGAAAAAGAGAAAGAAAAGACGAGAAAAAGAGAAAGAAAAGACGAGAGAAAGACAAAAAAAAAGAGAAAGAAAAGACGAAAAAAAGAGAAAGAAAAGACGGAAAAAAGAGAAAGAAAAGACGAAAAAAAGAGAAAGAAAAGACGAAAAAAAAGAGAAAGAAAAGACGAAAAAAAGAGACAGAAAAGACGAAAAAAAGAGAAAGAAAAGACGAAAAGAAGAGAAAAAAAAAGACAAGACGAGAAAAAGAGAAAGAAAAGGAGAAAGAAAAGACGAAAAAAAGGGAAAGTAAAGACGAGAAAAAAAAAGAAAGGGCAAGAAAAGGAGAAAGAAAAGACGAAAAAAGGGAAAGAAAAGACGAGAAAAAGAGAAAGAAAAGACAAAAAAAGAGAAAGAAAAGATGAAAAAAAAGAGAAAGAAAAGACGAAAAAAGGAAAAAGAAAAGACGAAAAAAAGACGAGAAAAGAGAAAAAGACGAAAAAAAGAGAAAGAAAAGACGAGAAAAAGAGAAAGAAAAGACGAGAAAAAGAGAAAGAAAAGACGAGAGAAAGACAAAAAAAAAGAAAGAAAAGACGAAAAAAGGAGAAAGAAAAGAGGAAAAAAGGAGAAAGAAAAGAGGAAAAAAAGAGAAAGAAAAGAGGAAAAAAAGAGAAAGAAAAGACGAAAAAAAGAGAAAGAAAAGACGAAAAAAAGAGAAAAAAAAGACGAAAATATATAGAGTACAAAAAGGAGAAAGAAAAAATATAATCGGAAAAAATAAAATAAAAGAAAGATAGAAAAAATAAGAATAGACAAAAAAGAAAGAAAGACAAAAAAGAAAAGAGAAAGAAAGAAAGACAAGAAAAAAAAAAGAAAAGAGAAAAGGAAAAACAAGAAAGAATAAAAAGAAAAGAGAGAAAGCAAAAAAGTATGAAAGGAAAAAAAGGTAGAAAAAAAATATAGAGTAGAGTAAAGTATCCGAATGTGGAATACCATTTTAATTTTTTTATCTCTAGACTATAATTTAGCATTAAGAACTGCGAACAATATACAAATCGAGAGGGTATCTTAGTACCATTCAATAATAAAAAAGATAATGTTGTTTTGAGATACAGTAATTTATAAAAAAAAATAAAAATTTACAAAAAGTGCATATCTTGCAAAATACATTTTATGGTCTTAATGTGGAATAGTGTAAAATTACTCCGAAAAGAAAAGATCGTCGCATTTTGGACACAGAAATGCTTCATTATTTTTTTCAATAGCGCACTTTTCATGAGCCTACGTATCGCACGAAAGACATTCAATCCATAGTAATTCATTTAACCATGTCTTCTCGCAAAACTGGCAAACAGTTTCAACTACTTTTCACTTATATGACATTTGAATAAAACAGATGAAGAATCCCCCATGTATGAGTATAAATTCTCTAAATGTGTACAAGAAAAGATGATTTCAATATGAAATTACGGATGACACGTGAAGCAATTCGAAGTTAGGGGGTATTCCACATTGCGACCATATACCACATTCGGGTACTTTACTCTACAAAAAGGAGAAAGAAAAAAGATAATAACGGGAAAAGAAAATAACGGAAAAAGAAAAGAAAATAACGAGAAAAGAAAATAACGGAAAAAGAAAAGAAAATAACGGAAAAAGAAAAGAAAAAAAATAACAGAGGAATAGTGCAAAAAGCAAACAAATAAAATAAATAAATAAAAACAAATGAAATAAATAAATAAAAACAAATGAAATAAATAAATAAAAACAAATGAAATAAAAAAAAAAAAAAAAAATTAAATGAATAAATAAAAACAAATGAAATGAATAAATAAAAACAAATGAAATGAATAAATAAAAACAAATGAAATGAATAAATAAAAACAAATTAAATAAATAAATAAAGAAAAAAAAAAAAAAAAATTTGATTTCGATGTAGCTGACTTCAACAGGCGTGAAGTGAACTCAAATAAGACGGGGCTATAAAATTGTCTTTTCTAAAGCTATGACATCCCCCCTTCTTTGGCGAGATTTGATTGATGTCATCATTATGGCCAAAACATATTTTACATCGATGCTTATCATAAAACTACAAGAGACGCAACACAATATTCTTTCTATCGACGTTTATGCTTCGTAAAATAATAAATACAAAATATTGACTTAGGTTGTTCTACCTCTTCGGGTACTAATAAAAATTACAATTTTTCTAATTTCGGCACTATCTCTGTATGCTGCATACAATATGCAAATTAGACATTTAAATAATTAATTTAAAAAAAAAAAATGACATACATTTTCTACACAATAGTTTGAACTGAACTTAAATTGGACTTTATATTAGTTTCAACGAAAGAAATGTAAATTGAATAATTTCCATTATGCAGAGATGTTAGTCTGTTTTGCCTACATATTTTCTTTTACTTTATAAAATGATGTCATCGTTCTTTTTACAATTGCTTTTGTGTCATGTTTTAAGAGCCAAAATGAATATTAATCAGATATTACGAGCGTTTTGAAAAGTGTCTATTAAGTAGCTGCTGGTCTTTCTTGAAATAATGTGCATAAATTTGTTGTTCGGAAATTGGCCGGCAGGAAAATGTAACAATTATCTGATGTCGCTATCTCTTCGCATTTATGATCACTTAAATTAGTTAAGTGGAGCTGAGTAGAAATGCAACTGGGTCAAGGCTATCTAGACTTGTATCCTAGTTTTTGCACGCTGTTCCGAAGCGGACTCCGAGTCATTAAAGGCCGGAAACTAAGAGCCGAAAACATTTTGAAGGGGTGGTTTTAAGAATTTTTTAATTTCCTTCTCATCGTCAACGCCAGCCTCCTCATATGGCACACGACACTCAAGTCCACACATTTTCAGTTTTTAGTGTTGTAACAGTCTAAAAATGAGTTTTGATTTTAAAGACCAATTACGACATGACCTTTGCCGTATTGGAGTGTTGCGGACTTAAGTGGAACCCATTTATGAAAACAAGTATCTCGGTGCCGCAGTAATTAAACGCGCTAGTCTATAACAAAACGCTGAGGTCGTGGGTTCGAAGCCCACCTAGTTATGGGCTAGTCATCCTTAGTCTAAGTAAACAAAAATGATATTTGAAGCACTTCAGAAGAGCACTATTACAGCTCATGCCCCGAAGTGGTCATAGAGGAACAAAAAATGTACCAAGAAGTGGTTCACCCGAAAGGAGAATATGACTGAATCCTGAAACACATAGGCATATCAAGATTCATCAGCAGATGCCAATCGATTCTACTAAAAACTTACCCAAGAAACTGTAGTATTGAGTACCCGATCCAGGCAACTACACAGTTTAAGATAGACATGAGATTGGGGTAGGTTATGGGGGCAGCCCTCCAACCTACAGATCGACTCACTTAGACCATTCGGTTGGTTCATTGTGGTACCACACCCGTAACACCCTAATGAAGTCCCATATAGGGAGCTATCGTAGTATTACTACAGGGGAATAGCTAGTCGAACCAGCCACAAGTGCTAACAAATTTGGCTAGTCCATGAATTCGTGCTCCAACTATGTCCCCGAAACTGGAGAAGAAGTCGCTGCCCATGGCTCTGAAGCTACAGCTGGCTAGCTGAAAGCACTAATGTTGTTAAATGCTCCTTCAACATCTAGAAAGATTCCCATTGTGTATTCTTTATTATGCAGCGTACTCTCTATGATCCTTACTACCTCATGTAGAGCTGTTTCCACCGATTAAGCTTTTGTGTACGCGGCATTGTCCTGTAGAGGGGGCGTTTGCTTCCAGATTCCATCCAATAGAGATCTCGAGGAACCTCTCTAAGGTTTTCATTAGAAAAGATGTTAAGCTTATGAGTCTAAAGTCTTTAACCATAGTGTGGCCTCGTTTACCAAGTCGCCCCGATTCTGGAAGTCTGGAAAGAGAGTCTCCATGTTCTCCAAGTTCTAAATTTTCTCAGTTGTTCCCGGTCACTCTCCTATGCAGAACGGTGGGTACGATGGGATTGGATGAAAGAATCCTTCTGAGCCTGGCAACCTCGCCGCTGCTCTCAATTGTTTTACAGAAGACTTAGCCTTTTTTATTGTCCCTGAATTTCGACTTGTACTTGACCGTTAAGTCCCTAGTCCACCATGGTGGAAATGACTTGGTGGGTGGCTTCCGCAGTGGGTAGGACTCAAGAAAAGCCGTTGTGATGCATTCGATTAAGACACCAATTCTATCGTCAATAGACGCCTTGTTTGGGAGCAGCTCACAATCAGGAGCAGAAAATTTCCTGCATGCGATACTCTGAAGTTCCTCCAATCCGTGTTCCTTGGAGTTCTTAAGGCGTTCAAGCTGAAGAATATCCAGCCGTGATCCGAAAACGACCTTATGATGGAAACTCTCCAGTTTTCAATTTTACGATTGCTCGATTCTATAACGAATGTCACATCCAGTATCTCCGCCCTATTCGCTATTACAAAGGTTGGTTTACAGCCAACGTTGCATATATTCACTTCCGTGGTAAGTAGGAAATTGAACAAGCTCTCACCTCGATCATTGATGTCCGTGCTATCCCAAATAGTATGATGGGCGTTGACATCACACCCCGAGTGTCTAGTCTAGTTTATCTTGCTTCGCCATTTCCACCACCATGCGCACATCATTCGTTGCTGCATCTTCTCCATGCGGCATGTACGCAGAGGAGACAAGAATCACATGACTATCCTTCCGGTCCCATCTTACTACGGTAGTATCACTAGAACTTAATTTGGCCAGGAAAGTTAGATTTATGCCCTTTTTAGCCCAGCTACAATATCTAGGCTTGCTCTTGTCCTTGACTAAGTATAGATTGTAAAGTTAGACAGGCATAAAAAAAATATTAGTCTGAAGCACTTTGGGAAGATATTTGGCTAAATTGAAATATTAAAGTTCAGGCCCTAGAACTTAATTTGGCCAAGAATCCTCTAGGAAGACGTCACGTGCGTCGATCGCAAATATGACTAGATTGAACTAAAAATCCAGTACAGCCAATCGACGGGACTCCACCTTCTGAAGTACTAACATACGACCTTGCAGCTCACACGGAATCTGAATACTTTGAAGAATTATAGAACAGCTGTCAGCACCAAAAAAATAATATATTGATCTCTACTTAAACAAGGACTTGGTTACCTTCTATGTTTATATCCATTAATTTTTGGACCTGCCGCTCAAACTTAAAGGGGCCCATAGACGGGCATGCATGCATGCGTGTCATTCATACATGTCGCGATACATTTTGGCTCCGCCCACAAAATTCAATATTTTTTGTTTTGCATCATGCCGCATGATGGCAAACCCACACATTCAAGTTTCAGTACCATACACTCATGGAAGAATGACATGCATGCGTGCCCGTCTATGGGCCCCTTTAGGCATCAACAATGTTTGACCGCATGAAACCGTGATGGTAGTTTTACACCGAACGTTTGCGGCGCGACTTTACCCCTACAAGACCATCATAAACTGGTTTTTAGTCCGAAAAGTCGAGCACTACTTAACTTTTTCGTCGCCTAATTGGTTGATTTTTATGGTATGGGTAAAGACGCGCCGCAGCTTGTTAAGTCTAAATCCAGCATAATGATGGATTTACACTGAACTCATTGAGGCGTGTCTCTACCCCCGAGAGACCATTCCAAATCGGTTTCCGACGGCTGTAGTCTTTGTGATGATAACGATTTACAACGAACTTCTGCGGCGCGACTTGTCTATAAGTGCGAAACGACAGAAAATACGATGAGCTGCGAATTGTGTGCTGCCACAGTTCATTGCATGTATATGTATGCATGGAAGCCTGCGTCGGAGAAAAAGTCCAGAACTGTTGTATTTTTGCGACTCCATGAGTGATCTGATTGGTTGATTTTATGGTGGGGATAGAGGCGCGCCTCAACGATTCAGTGTAAATCCACAATGAAGGAACTATAGTAGCTGGTTCATAAGAACAATCATCATGAAGAAGGTGTGACCTAAGAACAAAATAGCTGCAGTACGGCCATCAAATTAACGTTGTTATTGCCCTAAGATCGAGAAGGGGTTACACAAGAACGGAACACTACCTATACATTTTCGTTCCGTAATTTGCCCCAACAAAAACGAAAGTCAAACAAGAAGGCGACAAAATCAACCGGCGAGGCATCACATCCCCACATTTTAATATTTTATTGGCTCGAGTTTAGCTCGTTGATAAGATGCTTCCTCCCTCGCAGTATTTTCAAAGTCATAAACTAATGAAGACATGACATGACAACAGTTTTACCGAGCGCAATAGTCTCGGTAGAGTGCCATTCAAAATTCTAGTGAATTTAAAATAGATCTACGGTATGAGATCTTGTAAGATGCATACGAAAACTAACCGAGAAAAATCCATACGTCCAACGAAAATTCGTTTGGGCAAGTGGTCAGAGCTAAGTGTACTACTTGTACAACTGCTAGTTGTGCATATGAAGTGAGAGTGCACCGTCTCCGCCAGGTTCAAATCTCTTGAACTTTAGTCTATTTTATTTATGTATTTATTCGTTTGCTCTAGATAACATATGAATAATTCATTGACAACTTCGTACGCTACATGGAGGAAAAACGCACAGAAGGAAATGCTGTTAACTCAGGCGTCTGCTTCAGTTGCATAATTTATTTTAATTTGTTTTTTTTTTCAAACGCAATGTGTGTTCCATATTATGAATATTTAAATTTGATCCGAGTTTGAATTCGTTTTCCAAGTAATTAATCGTATATTATGGTACTTTGTCATATTAATGCTCGCGGTTGTATTTTGCGTGGGATATGCGTGTGAAATGAGTTTCCTATTAGGAGGCATATTTGCCTTTGATTTAATTGTTGCCTGAACGTGTTCATTACACTTTATAATAGAGCGATTCAAAATCAGTAGAATTAAAAGCAGCATATTTCAGTTGCAGAAAAATATGAGCTTAATTCTTTCCGCGTCAAGAAGTGGACACATCAAGCGGGGAGATGTAGAAAAATTGCATTGGCAGGCATACATGACGTCTTATTACTCCTACAGATAGTTATTCACTGCCAATCATCCTATTAGCGATTTACAGTGATAGTGTCGGGAAAACTAAGGAACCAAAATTAGGAACTTGAAAAAGAATTTTGAAAATCAAAACCTAGAAAAAATTTAGCAAAAATATAAAACAAAACGTGTCAAAACATTGTGAAAATATATAAATATAACGTAACTGAAAAACAGGTTTTTTATGATTAACAGAAATTTTTTTTAATAATATTTTATTTAATCTTTTATACTTTTTTTTATTCTTTATTTTCTTTATTCTTAATTTTTTATTCTTTATTTGTTTTTTATTCTTTATTTTTTGTATTCTTTATTTTTTTAATATTTATCTTTTTTAATTTTTTATTTTTATTCTTTTTTTTACTTTGAAGATTTATTTTTTATTTCATTTCGAAGTTTTTTTTTATTTTGAAATTTTTTTTTTATTTAATTCTGAACAATTATTAGAAATTAAAAAAATAACAGAAATTAAAAAAAACAGAAATTAAAAAAGAATTGTATAATTATAAAAATAAAACTAGAGACTAGAGGTCAAAAAAGCAAAAAAAAAAAAAAAAAAGCGTTCAGTCCGTCTGTCCGCAAACTTATTTGAAAGCTCGTAGCTCCCAAACCCTTTGAGCTATTAATTTGAAATTATTGGTTGGACTGTAGATTGCTACTCAAACCTAAAAGACAATATTCAGTGTTTAATTTCATATCTTGAACTGGGTAAGTCATCGAAAAAAATGTCCTTTTTGAAGGACTTTCACATGGGAGGTGCAGGAAGGACTCACTCGATTTCTTACATATTTATCCTTTTCCTTGGAACCATTTAAAAATGTATGTGTACAAAATTTCAAATTCGTAGCTTGAAGCGTTCAAAAATTATCGAAAAATATTGTTGAACACGTGTCTTAAGGATTTTTTGTATGGAAGGTACCAGAAGGAGTAAAAGGATTTTGCTGACTGGTAAACTCGAACTTTGTTTTCACTCAAAACTAATTTGTACAAAATTCCGAATTCGTAGCTAAAAGATTACTTGAGTTATAGTGAGTTCCGTAAATTAAGTGAAGACGTTTTGACAGGATATTTGTCTGGCAGCTACACGAAGGACTAATAGGATTTTTTTCATAATCATACATTTAGCTACAACTATTGGAAAAATAACACATACAAAATTTCAAAGACGTAGCTTAAACCCTTCTGAAGTTATCGGCCAATATTCATGAACACGTGTTTTAAGGACATTTTGTATGGCAGCTACCCGAAGGAGTAGGACGATTTTGCCCGTTAACGAACTTAGCCTTACAAATTCAACCAAACATCCAGATTCAAAATTGCAAGATCCTAGGTGAAGGCGTTCTTGAGTTATCGTGTTCACGGACGGACAGATGGACGGACGGACAGACGGACGGACGGACGTCAAGCGGATTTGAGGTTTTTGGCCACAAATGAACAAAAAATAATATATAACTTTTTTTCGTCCGAGGCTTGGTTCTATGCGTTACAAACTTTTGGGCTGGATTAAACTTATAATACTCTATATGATTTCATCTAGAGTATAAAAAGTGTGAGGGTGGGATAATATTTTTCCTAAAAAAATCAAGTCTCATATCACAAGAACTGTTTAAAATAGAAGTTTTGAATTTATACGGGAGGTAGACCTAATAAACTCCTAAAAGAGAAGAAATTTTGGGGATGGAGGTACAGAGGATGAGGCTAACGGAAGATAAAAAAAAAAATTTAGTAACCCACGGGAGTGCGTGGTGTTTCTCCTGAAACAGTTTATACTAGACACTTGAAACTTGGTGGGTATATAGTACATGTACTAGAAAAGAAATTAATAAACAAAAAAATCAAATATCCATTCATGTACGGAAGAGAGGCAAAAAAAATTATCAGTGAAAATAGTGTGCATATATTTTACTCTTAGATCTTCTGAAATATTGAATTAATTTTTCAAGTTATATTTAGAAATAAATCTTCAAATAAATTCATAGAAAGCGTTATCAGAATGTACAGGGGTTGTATATATTTTCATGAATTAAGTCATCTCTCAGGCCTGAATAGATATCGAATAATTTTTCACCTTCACAAGCTTTTTGTATAATCGCCTTTCAGGATTATTTTTTTCTTTTCAACTCCTAAGAGGGTATTGGAAGGTTGTACACGTTTTCAAGAATTCCATCATATCTCTTAGGAGTGATAAGATATTGAATTTTTGTAGTTTTTACTTGCTTCAGCTTCTTTAGATTCATTTAAAACATATTTCAGTATTTTTGAATATTCAACCCTTCAAGTGGGTGTAAGGGAGTTGCATACGTTTCCACAATTTTCGACATATCTCTTAGGTTTTACTACGTTTACATGGAGGATTGAATCCGGATTCAATCCTCTAAGATCTCATGTAAACGCAGATCGGATTGAAATGAGATCGACTCGATCCGAACCAACTTCTCGACCTGGATCGAGTCGAAATCGGATCGAACTTCTCATGTAAACGCGGATCGAAAGATCGAAAGTTCGATCGTCACAAATTCATTAACAATAAAAATTTATTTTCTATCATTTTCATAATATTAGCATACAAAACTGCTAAATTTGACATTTTTATGCACTGCACTTCGAACTTGTACGATTAAAGAAAGATTTCAGGTTATGTTACTTGTCATTTCGATCTCATTTCGATCTTTCGATGCGGTGTAGACATATACGCGATTCAAATTTGGATCTTTCGATCCTCTATGTAAACGTAGTATATATGATGAGATATTTAATTGGCTTTAACTGATACAGATATTTTATATAATCGCTACAAATCAATTTTAGGATTTTCTGATATTCAATCCCAAAGGGGGTGTTGTAAAGGAGTTGCATACGTTTTCACGAATTTCGGCATATCTCTTAGGCCTGATGAAGAAGTAGCAATTTGGTTCTATCTTCTGTTGGCTTTTAGAGTAATCACATAAAAACTTAAGAAGTTTTTGTTGTTTTCCGGCGTCAGTGGAGTTTCTGGTGTGAAACCCCAACACGAAATCCTCGACTGTTGATTAATCGCTGTTCCTGAGGGCATGACAGTTAGAAAACCTTCACTGGATAGGCCAGTTTTTTATAAGACTGTGTTGGACTGGGTCCGAAGGAGCTGTTTCGACATCGAATGGCATAGACTCGTCAGAGGGTGTATCATGCCTAAATCCGAAACACCCTGGTATTGCTGAGGATTATTCTATATAGATACCAATTTTATAATCACGAATTTTATACAAGTGAAATTCTTACCTTTGCATCATTATACTTAAGGTAGGTGGCACTGAAGATCACCTAATATTTCAACCGATTTGGTTGGAATTTTTGGTTGTTCGCTAGGATATATAAAGCTCAACGCTAACTGCGCGGCATCAAATCCTGCCAACAGCAATTTTATTTTTTTCCCGAATTTTAAATGAGAAATGGAATTTTTTCATGGTAAGCTATCATAGAAGCAAATTTTAAGAGGTTTTTGTTGTTTTCCGGCGTCTGTGGAGTTTCTGGTGTGAAAAATTCCATTTCTCACATAAAAACTGATTTGACAATTTTTTTATATTCAACCCCGAAGTGAGTGTAAAGGGGTTACATAAGTGTTACGTCTACAAGGGCCTTTTATATGTATAATCGATATTTTTACTTCTAGTCTAGTAGTAAAATTAATTTTCCAAAAAAACCACATTGTCTCGAAACTGGTGTTTGACTTTGATCGCATCTCAAAGTATGACCCAATTAAGTAATTCATGAGTTAAATGTAACGTAGTAGCGTAAGCATTTTATCGCACCCGCACTTTAATTGCTTCTCGAACTTAGTCCCGTTTAACTTTATTTTTTAATTTTTTTTTAACTTTATTTTTTAATTTTTTTTTTTAACTTTATTTTTTAACTTTATTTTTTAACTTTATTTTTTAACTTTACTTTTTAATTTTTTTTTTTAACTATTTTTTAATTTTTTTTTTAACTTTATTTTTTAATTTTTTTTAACTTTAATTTTTATTTTTATTTTTAACTTTATTTTTTAATTTTTTTTTAACTTCATTTTTTATTTTTTACTTTACATTTCAATTTTTTTTTTTAACTTTACATTTCAATTTTTGTTTTAATCTGTTTTTTTTTAAATTTTTTTAACTTTACATTTTAATTTTTTTTTTTAACTTTACATTTCAATTTTTGTTTTAATCTGTTTTTTTTTTAAATTTTTTTAAATTTTATTCCAAATCAATAAAATCAAGTAATACGTATCTAACAAAAAATAAATTATTAAAAAACCAATTCTTCAAAATAAAATTTAAAAAAACTCAATACTTTACAAAAAAAAAAAATTAAGAAAATAAGATCTTATAAAGGGTTTTCCAATAGGGACTTGACAACTTTGAATTCAATTTGTGAACGCACCCTTTCACTAATCATCGAACTGTCACTGTCAATTTATTCAGTAAACTTAACATTTTTATCATGGTAAAGTACACGAAGGAACAACGTCTGCAAATTATAAAAATTTACTACAGAAATTCGGAGTCGGTGACCGCTACTTTAAGAGCGTTAACTCCGATTTTCGGTCGTAATTCTCGCCCTAGTAGACAGGCAGTAACAAGTTTAGTGCAAAAATTTGAGTCTACATATTCGTTGTGTGATGTTGCCGTGCCAGTGAGACAACGGGTTGGTCGAAGTGTCGAAAATATCGCTGCCGTTGAAACGTCCGTAGCAAATGATCCAAATCAGTCAATTCCACGGCGTTCTCAAGTGTTGGGCATCGCCCAGACCACGTTATGGCGAATTTTGCGTAAGGATCTTGGTTTACATCCATACAAGATCAAGCTGACTCAAGAATTGAAGCCGATGGACCATTTGAAGCGACGTACGTTCTCCGATTGGGCTCTGGAAAAGATGCGCCAAGATGATCAATTTCATCGCAAAATCATCTTCAGTGACGAAGCTCATTTTTGGCTCAGTGGGTTCGTCAATAAGCAAAATATGCGTTATTGGTCCGGTGAAAATCCACATGTGCTTCATGAAAGACCACTTCATCCACAAAAAATAACTGTTTGGTGCGGTTTGCATGCTGGCGGCGTCATAGGGCCATATTTTTTCGTCGACGATAATGATCGTCACGTTACTGTGAATGGTAATCGTTATCGCGCCATGATTACCGATTATTTTTGGCCCGAATTGGAAGATATGGACTTGGACAACATGTGGTTTCAACAGGACGGTGCCACAAGCCACACAGCACACGTTACAATCGATTTATTGAAGAGTAAGTTTGATGAGCGTGTTATCTCAAGAAATGGACCAGTCGATTGGCCGCCTCGTTCGTGCGATTTAACGCCTCTGGACTTTTTTCTTTGGGGCCACGTCAAGTCGTTGGTCTATGCCAACAAGCCGACGACGTTGGAAGAGCTCAGAGCCAACATTGAACACGAAATAGCAGCCATTTCGGCCGAAATGTGTGGCCGAGTCATCGAAAATTGGGTCCAACGAATCGACCGCTGCAAACGTGCCCGCGGTGGCCATATGAACGAAGTCGAGTTCCATTCATAAATGTTTTGATTGTACTTCAACCCGATAATAAAGTTTTTGAAATATCTCAAATGGTTTGCATTTTATTTTGAAAAAAAGTTGTCAAGTCCTTATTGGAAAACCCTTTACAAATTCAACAAAAAAAGAAAGAAGATAGAAGCAAATTTAAAAAATTTCCGAATTATTTTTTAGAAAAATTTTTGATTTTGAAAGTTTTTTGATTTAGAAAAAAATAGATTTTTCAGTTTTTTTTTAATAATTTGTTTAGATACATTTATTTGTATCAAGCTATTAGTGGGATTCGAACGACTTACGCATGAAAGTTGAAACTTGGTTGCGATTTATATATATTGCAGATCAATAGATGAATAGTGGAACTCTGGTTATTAAGTCATGTAGAAGTGAACAAAATGGGAATGGATGTTGGAGAAACGCAGGAATATGTCATGGTTGGGATGCAGACGGTTTAAGCTGGAAAGTTGAAATTTTGTGTTATATATTTCAGAATAATATATGGCACAAGCACACTTGCTAGTGTTGGATATCAAGTCAATTGTATTCAAGTAAGCTGGGATTTTCCGAAGACTTGGTTTTGGTAGTTTGGCCATCAGAGCGAAATCAATTTTCTCCAATCAAAATGATTGGGAAATCGTCGAAGAGATCAGATATCGAATTGGACTTACAGCTAAGATGCGAAGAACGTGATGGACTTGAACTCGAAATCAGGAATTTACTATTTATAATTGCTCGGAAGTTAGTAACCAAGTCAAAACTATCAAATCTTAAGCTAATAATATCCCGGAAAAAAATAACTCACCGCAATAATTCATGAAACAATCGCCTCTTATTCCCATTTGTTTTCCATTATTTACAGCAGCGTGGAGAAGGAGGAAAAATTAATGAGCCATCGAACGAACGCCATAACAACACTACTAATGCCGACGGAATTGATCCAATTAAAAAAGGGAAAATAATACGATTCTCGTGTTCCAACTTTTCCAGACAGACTACTTTTTCGTCGTCATTGATTTTTCCTCGGTGCTGTACTGTTGGATAATGCGTGAGGTCAACGGCACCCTTCTTCTTACCTGCCGTAGTACCAAATCCACATCACAACCATATAAAACTGAATTGTTTTCCCTATCCGGGGGGCCTGGGGCTTTTTATCGTTATAATTGCGATATAATTATAGCGTCCATGGCGACACAAAGTCTGGACTTTGGTGGACGGGCTCAGCAACAGTTGAATAAGGTTCGCTTTCAATTTCTTGAAGGGCAAACATCTCGTATTCGGTTAAACAAGATTTGAGCATGGGTAGGGCCACACCTTTTCTATATAAAGCCTACGGAAACAAGGAGCACTTCCAATTATTAATGTAAGGCGTTCCACATGTTGCGATAATTTGTGCGGATTTTTTCACTTGTGCAAGTAAAACGAACGTGTAATGGTACTTGGGGCCAAAAAGAATACAACCATATTGTGAAACTCATTTCTTCGGAAAGTTTAAAGGCTACAAGTCCAAGTAGTGGACACAGGAAAACCGAATGACCGACCATAAAATTTATATGCTCTCTAATTCATGGTCTGGAACCAGGCCCAGTCGAATACTTTACACTAATTAAATCGTCATGCTCGCTATTATAGTGTTCCAGTTCCTAGCCATAAAGACATTTGGGTGATTAAAACGAAAAATTCTTCAACTATTGAGATGACTAACTAATAAGGGGTCAAATATTGTCAGAATAGTTCACCAGGTCGAATTTTTTAAGGACAACTCAGTCGAAATGCCTGGGAATGCAACTTCAATTAAGCTACGATATCAAAGAAACTAGGCCCTTATGCGAGAGTGCGTATGTTTCGTCTTTGGTGAGTTTTTTTCCAATTCAATGAACGGATTGTCCGAAAATGATTTATGGCTGTTGCTAGAGGAATGTATGAAGCTAAATTATGAATTGTTATGCTGCATGTCTACGGAATACGCCGTGGTATGTACATAGTTTTTAGATTGACGATATCGAACCAAGATGTTCAATCAGTTACGAATCAAAAAAAAATTATGATAGTGGGCACTATACAAATGCGGCACATCATCATACACTACGTCCTAGTTACACTGTTTTGAGCAGTTCGAATGGGTCAGCTCTCAATCTTTTACCATCTTGAGGTCACCCTCAAGAAATTGAACAAAAAGAGCTTCTCGGAAGTGAAAAGCTTTCTACTGAAACAGGTGGTATTCTTAACTGCCCTTGGTACTATCATACATCACAGTTTCAGCATCGCCTAAAGCTTAAAGCTACTGTATGCCACGCTGTTAAATGTTTGACTATTTGCCCTGCCAAATACAGTCAGATAATGTAGTCATCATCATCATTTTGTTCGTCAAATTATTTTATTTGCTTCACACAAGTATAATTTGACCAGAACTTTTCATCAAATTTTTTAGTCAAATATTTGACGGTGTAAGACTAGCTTAAGAAAGAAGATGATTTTACATAGAGGCGTCTACGACTGGTGACAGCTACTTATAAGTAGGACTAAATTCATGAAGAATTTGTCCTTCAAATGTGGTTACTGCATCAAGACCTGGATAATATCGAGAATGCGGAGCGCAGAGGGGCCGTTCAAAAGTGAACTACTCTAAAAGAACACTTCATTGAAGTGAGTAAGTGAAGTAACTCAGTCAATTTGGTGAACTGTAGTTCAAGTCGAAAGGTGAAACGTAAAAAAAAACTAAAACAAATGAAGGGAGAACGAAAACTAACAGAATAAACTGTACGAACACGGTGAGAAGAAAGACAGATATCCAAACAACCTTCTCTTTTCGTTCGACATTGTGTTCCGCAGAAACACACACAAATTAATTCTTCACAAAGTAACAGATCTTCACTCTCAGTGATTTATCACATATTTAGTTTCTATTCATTTCATATGCGTGTGAAATTTTGCATTACGTGAATGGATACAAGGATCGAGCCCACACACACACCAGCACAATTGAACGAATGACTGACTAGTGAGTGACTACTGAACGGCTGGTTAGAGAAGAGAATAGAGTAAATGAATAGTTCAATTGAAGAAGTAGTGACTAGTGACTGCTGAACTGCTGGTTAGAAAAGAGAAAAGATGAAATAAACAGTTCAATTGAACTACTTCACTGAACTAACTCTTTAAAGTGAATGATTTGCTGTGAAGTATTTTACTCAAATGAACTCTTTTGCCCATTCCTAGCTCAGTTTAAGTGTTGTCGTGTTGATTTCATAAAAATCCCTTTTAAACTCTCAAGTTCATTGAACATGTTGAACTGCAACATGTTGCACGTACTATTTTTTGTTCATGCAGTCGGGCTCTACGTACCGGTTCCTTAAAACTAGAAATTTTAGTTACACGCCAAGAAAATGGGACGAATCTTTCATGAAGCCTTAAGATTTATGCATGTAACGTTCAAAATTCAATTTATAGTTACGTTTAGCCAGGAAGCAGCTATTTTACACTAATTAATTTCGAATAAAGAGTAGGGTCAAATTCATGAATAAGTACAATCATGCCACTCTTTCGAGAAGTTAGTCGTTACACTCCAGACCCGAATTACAGAGGACCCGTAAAGCTGTAATGCGAATAGCAATGTATGTTACTTCCCTACCTGAGCTCTTGAAATTCGTGAGGAGGACGAAAAAGTTCGGATAGAGACTGGGGGACTCGAGTACAATGGGCAATCTTTGTCTGAGTGCTCAAGATGCTCTGCTTTGCTGCGTGTCTTCCCCCGCATCAAACAACAACAGCAACAGCAACAACAATGTTACTCACTATGAATTACACTGTATGCCATTCTGTCAAATATTTGACTATTTTCCTTGGCAAATACTGTCAGATAGTGTAATCGTAAAATTTTAATTAAACCGATTCACTAGATATTTAAATAATGTTTGGTTGTTTTTCAACTGTCATGTCCTCAATAAGCCAGAGGAGCTATTAATCCCCGCAGTCGAAATATTTGTGCAATGGTTTCCGAAAGAAACGCCTGCAACGCCGAAAAACATTTCAAAATTCTTAAAAATTCGCACCTATAGTAGCTATGTCATTAAAAAGTTCCGGACTCATTAAAAAAGGTATTGTGTAATTAGTAGCTTTATAGGTGAACGCGCTTTTGATTTCTTTGATTGGGTGAATTGAAGCACATATTTGTTAACGACATTTATTTGGTATCCACTTGAAGGAATGCCTTGATTTTATCTGTTTTTGAAATAGTGAAGAAAATTTTAAATTGCTCGCTTTACGCGTAAATCGAACAATAAGTGTAATCATGTGATTTAAGGGCTTCTGTATGGGGGCTACTCAAAGGTGAAAGTATGGAAGAATTTCGATCATAAACCCATTCGACCTTTCTTTTTTTTACTCAAATCTAATTCGTGTAAAATTTTGATTTACTAGCTGAACGATTTCTTGAGGTATGCTCCTATTCCGAAAAGTGAATGAAAAATTATTTGAAGGGCTTTTACATGAAGGCTACACGAAGGACTCGTTCGATTTTCTTCATAATCATTTCGTTATCTGCAACTATTGGATCGAATTTTTAGCTTGAAGCTTAAGCCTTCGGCCAATATTTGTGAACACGTGCCTGAAGGGTGTTTGTACGGTAGTCGCGCCTTTTAACTTTACTTTGAATCTTACTCTGTATGACAGACTGATCACAATAGTCTTATAAAAAATGTCTTGTAAGCCACATATAAAATAATTTTGCAATTTTGACGATTGCTCACTTTGTATGTTACACTGTATGAGAGACTGATCACAAACATCTAACAACAATTGTCTTGTAAACCACAAATAAAAGAATTTGACAAATTAAACGATAGTGCACTATCTGCCCGCTACAGAAAGTATGTCGTCTAATTTGACAAAGTGACATAGAGTCAAAAATTTGACAAAATGACATGGAGTCAAAAATTTAACAAAGTGACATACAGTCAGGTAAGTGCCATACAGTCAAATATGTGCCATACATTCAAATATTTGACAAAATGACATACATTTTAATACAAGCTTTGTGAAGTATATAGTATACACTATTGGATTTTGACACCATAAAATCGTGACACCAAACAAATTTTTAGAGTTAATCATCCAAAACCATTATTGAAATTTTTTTTGTGACTCCTGTTAGGGGATGGCACAGGGTATTGCAAATTTTAACAGAACTTACATGTCATATTATAAGATCTTCTATAGGTAGTAGAGTTTTCCGTAAAATGAAGCATTTGTTAACGTTCTTTCGTTTTTCAAATTTGACAATAAGTTTCAATAAATGTCAAAGAGTCAAAATAAAATAAAAATATATAGCTACTGTGGTTGACATTAGGAGGTCAAGTTAATGATGATTTTGACCTAATATTGTATGATGTTCTTCTTCTGCTACTGTGCTTAGCTAAGCTGCCTCCCAAAAGGTTAGAATAAAATGCCAGACGAATGACAAAATTCAAATATATTCAAATTTTTAAGACAATGCGGAACTAAATTTGTAATCACTTCAAATTCACTGAACTATCGTTCTTGAACGTTTTTATTGGCGTTTTCTTATATTTCAATAAAATTCAGAAATGAATAACTATTCGTGAATATAAATACAAATATTACTTTATCTCACGGACGCGATATATTTCCATATGACGCAATTTTCGCATCAAATTTTTAACTTTCAAAAATGTTATGAAAATGTTAATGAAAATTATAAGAATATAAATTTAATATTCGTAAAAAACAATAAGTTTTAACGTTTGTAGTCACTAACATAGTTACTTTATGTTTAGATATTTCGCAAAAGTATTCAGCTTTTGGGCTTGTCCTCCATAGGAGTTCTTAAAGGTATGAACATAAAAAATCACTTCCGTTTATAGAACACTGTCTTCAGAAATGTTTGAATTATTTAAGCCCGTAAAGGTAAAGAGTTCGTGAGTTAGCACATTCCCTGGAGTTGAATATCAAAAGTCCTGAAATTGTCTTTTAGGCGATTGTAAAAAAAGGCCCAAGGAAGTTAAGACCGAGTCATTATCACATCAGACCTAAGAGATGTGTTGGAATTCGTAAAATGGGTATGAAAAAAAAAATTGTTTTCAATATTTTTCACTTCTGTTTATAAGAACATTGTCTTCAAAAATGTTTGAATTATTTAAGCCTGTAAAGGTATAGAGGTCGTGAGTTAGTTCTTTGTATTCATTCCCCTGAGAGTTGAATATCAAAAATTCTGAAGTTGCTTTTTAGGCGATTGTATAAAAAGCCCAAGAAAGTAAATACCGAGTCGATTTCTCATCAGACCTAAGAAATATGTCGGAATTCGTAAGACGTACACAACCACTTTACGCTCTCTTACGAGTGGTTGATAGTTTCTATGCGCTTATATAAAGAGCTCGCAGAAGTAAAACTAGATTGATATCTTGGTAGACCTAAGATATATGACGAAATTCGTGAAAATGTATACAGTTCATGGCTTCTTCTTACCGCATCATACTAGCCACAAAGGGTCTTAAAGATTTGAACAAAAAAAAAATCGGTTTCAATATAATTCACTTCCGTTTATAGAACATTGCCTTCAGAAACCTTTGAATTATTTAAGCCCGTAAAGGTAAAGAGTTCGTGAGTTATCCCATTCCCTGGAGTTGAATATGAAAAGTCCTAAAATTGCGATTGTATAAAAAAGCCAAGGAAATTAAGACCTAGTCATTATCTCATCAGACCTAAGAGATATGTCGGAATTCGTAAGACATTCACAACCACTTTACGCTCTCTTACGAGTGGTTGATAGCTTCTATACGCTTATATCTCGCAGAAGTAAATTTAGATTGATATCTTGACAGACCTAAGACATATGACGAAATTCGTGAAAATATATGTATACATGTATACAGTTCATGACTGCTTCTTCGTACCGTACATCAGTGTCTTCAAGATTTGAACAAAAAAAAAATCATTTTCAATATAATTCACTTCCGTTTATAGAACATTGTTTTCAGAAACGTTTGAATTATTTTGTTGACAATAGAAAACATTTAAGAGGCCATTAGCCTGTCTGACTTGTTTTAATTTTAAAATTTTTTTTGTAAAAAACTGTCAAATTTCCGAAAACCACTCGAATTCGAGCGTCATCGTTTACTTCCTTAACATAAAAAAAACTTATTTTTATTTCAAATCTCCACTAATAATAAATTCTTGTCGTGGTTAGCGTCTTACCCGAATCTAATTCTCTCGATATTGTAAAGCAGAAAAGCGCGCAGAGTGACACAGCAGTAATAATCGATGTCGACTTAAGACGATAAATCCGAATACCAAGAAGTGCTGATCATTACAAATAATAAAACATACACAGGTACGGAGAGGTAAAAAAATCGGTTCATTAGCCTTTCAGATCAACTTCTTTGAAACTTGTTCTTGACTTCTTCTCTACAATTTTTAATCGAATCTCTTCGTATGGGTTGGATAATGTTCAATTAAATTTTTACTTTCCAGCCTTACTTTGAAATTTCTTCGGATGTTAAATTCTTACTGTACATGATTTTGAAGAAGAGTATTGATTTTTTTAAACTGTGCATTGTGTACGAATTGATTAAAGAAGAATCTGTACAAAAACAAATCGTTTACAAGAAGACGAACTGAATTTTTATTTTGTGCAATTAATTGAGCTTTATTCGCTCGCTTGGTATTCAAATATTGTGAGTAATTTCAAAAATTGTATTCAAATCATGTTCCAGTCGTCGACTCATTCATTGAATCGGGGCTTGTAGGTATTTTGGGATTGTCGCAAAATTATTGGAAAGACTATAAAAAGTAACATAACGAGACTTCTATTGAATACACAACACACCAAATAGAGAATTGTGCAGGTATTTCTGATTCGATTGCATGGAGTCAGGTTTTAAGGTTCAATTTTAATGTGAGCTCGGTGTAATTTTTGGACTTCCGATATGACGATGGCAATTTAATTTTATGTTTTTGGTTCTAATGTCGAATAGTTCACGCTTCCTAGATACTTTAATGGCGTTTTTTTCCAATATTCTGAACAGAGAGTGTTCCCCGTCGTTTTCCGGCGTTTTGCTCAAATCGTCAGAAATTAAAATGATTGAAAAGGGAATTGTCTGTAAGCTTTGAACGTAAAGAAATGCTTGGAAGAAATCAGACGTAATTTTAAACAAACTGCAGTCACGATCGGCTGCAAGCCAATATGATACTTTAGATGAAATACTGAACTCCGATTTATATTGTAGTTGGGGATAAGGTAGAATTACGTGTGTGCATGTAGTATGTCCTTTATTAAAGACCCCCCCCCCCTTTGGTTGCTACTTGAAACTAAAAGACAATATCGTCAGTGTTTAATTTCATATCTTGAACTGGGTGAGTCACCAAAAGAAAGATTTTCCTTTTTGAAGGACTTTCACATGGTTGTGCAGGAAGGACTCACTCGATTTCTTACATATTTATCACTTTCCTTGGAACCATTTAAAAATTAATGTGTACAAAATTTCAAATTTCTAGCTTGAAGTGTTCAAAAATTATTGGAAAATATTGTTGAACACGTGTCTTAAGGATTTTTTGTATGGAATGTACCAGAAGGAGTAAGAGGACTTCGCTAACTAGTAAACTCGAACTTCGTTTTCACTCAAAACTAATTTGTACAAAATTTCGAATTCGTAGCTAAACGATTACTTGACTTACAGTGAGTTCCGTAAATTAAGTGTAGACATTTTGGCAGGATATTTGTATGGCAGCTACACGAAGGAGTAGGACGATTTTGCCCGAACTTAGCCTTACAAATTCGACCAAACATCCAGATTCCATGATTCTAGGTCAAGGCGTTCTTGAGTTATCGTGCTAACGGGACAGACAGACAGACGGACGGACGGGACGTCAAGCGGATTTGGAGTTTTTGGCCCTAAATAAACAGAAAATAATATATAACTTTTTTTCCCTGAATTTGAATAATGTCTTACTCCCCAGAGGGCTTAAAATCAAAAAAACTTAAATCGGTTTATTACCCGACTATATTCAAAACATTTATAAGTGAAAGTGAATTCTATATTTCATTAGACCTAAGAAATATATGGGAATTCGTGAAAAAGTACATAACCGCCTTACACCCCCTTAGGGGTTAGATATTGAAAAATTTGCAAAAACGTTTCTACACTCAAAGAAAAGTGATTGGTTAAAGGAAAATAGAATAATTGTTAATTAACAATTTCTCAATTTTAGTTGAATCAAACAATGTCTTCTTTGGTTTTAACCATTTTACAAATGTTAATCGAAATAGGTAAAACTTGTTAATAGACATATGAAGCAATTAATATGAACATTGTTGTGTTACCAACTAAACTTGTTGAATTACATTACATATTGCTGACCAACAATACAAAAATGTGATTTGGAACATGAAACCGCATGAAAATACCAAGCATTGTAATGAAAACTTGAGATTCAACCCAAAATATGGTTTGTTTTTACTATTAAATGGTACCTATTTTCTAAGAAAACCGTTTCCGATCGCAAAAATGAACTGCGCAGTAGTTTACATTGAAGTAGTGTGACAAGAAAAGTTCAAGTACCGTGGTTGTGATCAGCGAATAGTTTGAAAAATTGTTATATTACCATCGCACAAAAATGGAAGTTATTGAAAATTTGGTAATAAATGTTCCTAATTTGAATGACAGTGTATTAAGTGAAGCTCTAGACGCTAGTGAAAGTTTAGTGCTGGATGTAAATGTAATAAATACCGAACAGCATTTTGAGCCAGAATCAGAATTAAAGGAACTGTTAAAAAATTGGGGTTTTGAACAACTGTTTTCAGACTTTTTAGGTCAGTAATATTTCTTTAAAAAAAAACGAAGCATATTTTTATACTGCGGTTTTATTTCAGTGCATAGTATTACGATAGATCAACTTAAAGATATAGCATAGGCAGACTTGAGTGTATTATTTAAAAATTATACAATTGGAAGCAAAATTGAGTTTCGTAAAAAACTTCTGGCTTGGAGGATTAAACAGGCAAGTTTTATGGTAATTAATATTCAATTAATTACATGCATTAAAAAAATACTCTTTAGAATTATAGTGCTCCTCAAACGTGTGATACAGATTCCACAAACACAGAATTTCATTTATATATCAAACATTGGTTAGAACAGAACAATTCAACTTCTTCTTGCTCCACAATATCATTGTTGGAAAATCCTGTCAGTCCTGCAAAGGCTAATGATTTTGTACGCCTGTCTTTAAGAATTATTTGAGGAAATTTAAAATTTTTTAAAAACTTATAGGTATAGGACTTAATTAAAACCGTGGAAAGTTTTCCTGGAGGCCAGTATGTCCTGTCTCGTCAAAGAGAAAATAAGAAGCTCGATGATGCGGCTAGAAAGATTTTGGTAGATGCCATAGTTACATGGTATATACTCGTACAAAACGAAACAAAAATCACCCGTGAACTATTTGAAAAAATTTCCCTGGAAATCGAGAAATTGTTCAAGGACAATAAAGTAGGTAAACCACATATTTGTTATTTTTTTTTTTAATAATATCTACAAAATATAGTACATTTATTATAAACGGAGTGGACCCAAACGGAATCCGTCTGGACGTTTGTATGACAAGTACTATAATAGTACAAAAAGATTATCAAAACTTGGACTTGGTTCCAATCGAAGAATTTCAAACCCCTTTACAACTACTGTACCACCCACTGTTTGTTCTACAGAAAGTGATCTTGTTAGTGAAGAAGGTAAAATTGTTTTTAATTAAAGCTCACAGTTTTAAATTGAATTTATTTAGATCTTGAAAATATTATTTCTTGGCTGAAAGTTAATAGCTGTCCTTGGGAAGAAGTTCAAATCAAGTGGCGGAAAATCTACATACCACGAAGAAAATTTATATTGAGCGAAAATGATACTTTCGTTTTGCAACAGTGGCCTCTATTTAAGAATTCTCAAGGATACAATTTGGTAATGACTTCATTTTTAGTAATATTTAGCAAAACTTCCAATAAATTCTTTTTTTAGATTGATATAGACTTTTCAAATCTCTATAGAAAGAAAAAAGGATATGGACTTTTTCGGAAATGGGAGCATTTTCAATCAAAAATAATACCAATTTTCAATAAAAAAATCAAAGATAAGCAAAACCTCGACCTTTTAAGTTTGGTTTCCTGAATTCTGAAACCTTAAATAAATAACACATTACTCTTGATAAAATTTCTTGTTTTATTTGTAGTGAAATAATAATCTTTGTGAAGAACTATTTTATAATTTAGGTATAATACAAACAACGAATCAAAATAAAAGATTTTGCGAAGCCAACGAAAAATTGTTAGTCAATAGATAAATTGTTATGATGAATTATTGAGTAAGTTATACAGTTATATAGTTGATCAACAATTATTATTGTTAACTGACAATTTACCGTTTAATGTACCATACTTTTTGTTAAAATACAATTACCTTCGTTAAAATACAATTACCTTCGTTAGTTTAACAATTAACTTTCAACCATTTTCAATTGGTTAAATTTACCATATTCCTTGATATACTCATTTTCATAAGGAAATTTTGTTTGATTTTACCAACTTTTTTCTTTGAGTGTAGGCGCTTATATTAAGAGCACGCAGAAGTAAAATTGATTTGATAGCTCTAGAAGTCTAAAAGATTTAACGAAATTCGTGAAAATAACCCTTTTGACGGAAATTTTTTTTACTCCATCTTTGTACACAAATGAAAACCTAAATTTTTTTTTAGTTTTAATTACTCCAGTAGCACATTTACATATACGTTCTACTTTCTAGCATAAGTTTATGAGATATAAAAAATCACCCCTCACCCTTGTACCTTGCTACCCCTATCAAACATTTTATTTTTCTATAGTGTATCTTATAGTAGTTCTATACAGTCGTAAATGTTTAGTTTTCGAGAAATAAAAATCAAAATGTGTTCCTTTCTACCCCCTTTCACCATCACCCCAACACCCACACCCCCAAAATGTTTTTCCCTACTAAAAGTCTACTGACTCCAACTCCTGTAAAAGATCGTATCTGGTACGGTTTTCGAGATATAAAAATTGAATTTTTTGAAAAATTGCTACCCCCCACTTTCGTGCTCCACCTGCCCCCTTAAAAAGTTTACATTCAGTGGACTGCACTTGTGGTCCCATATACAGAAACCAAATTTTATCTTCCTGGTGTAATTGGTTCGGAAGATATTACAATCCAAAGTTTTACACCTCTCAACCCCACACCCCACGACCCCCCTTAAAAATTTTAGCCGTTGTCTAATCTCGAAGTATCCCTTAAGACAACCACAAAGTTTCAATCTTCTGACATCAATCGTTCAGGAGATATGGATTTTACAATGTTTCAATACCGGCTTTCAAGAGTTTCGGACTCATTGTTTTCCCCCCCACTTCCACACCCCTCCACCTATATCGACCATTTTTTTTGCAAATGGGTCAGCCTCCTCCTCGGTTCAAAATTCTCGTCACCACAGCGACACAGATCAGCCATGGGTATTCCCAGTCTTTCTTCATGTCTCCCAAAAGAACAGTGCCCCGTTAAGACCGCTATGAGTTGTCTGCAAGCATTCCTGCCCATAGGCAATATGAAACTAGAGTTCCTCCTATCAAGTTTCGGCCAGCACATTCTAGCCTGCCGGCAACCCGAAAGATTCGCTCAAGCCCCTTCAGTTTGTCTGAGTGCTTCTAAGTCAATCATTCCCTTTACACGTTCGATGGGGCATAGAACCGACTCATCAGCAAACTCTATGCTCATCTCTGAACCCCTTCTGGCGAGCTCGTCTGCCTTTTCATTTCCAAGGAACTCACTGTGACCAGGGATCCAACAGATTTTCAGGGTATTGTTTAAACCCACCTCCTGCAAAGTTCTTTTACATTCGCTCACTACTCTAGATTTGGTTACGTGCGTATCTACAGCCTTTATAGTATAGTATATACCAGGTATGCAAGTATGAAACCGGAATTTTTTTATGAAAAATAGACGTTTATTCTACAAAAGTGTTACAACATATTTCATTCGAAGTATTGCCCATCGTTAGCTATACATTTTGCCCATCTCTCTGACAAGTTATGTATGCCACGCCAACAAAAAATTTGTTCTTTTGAGGCAAACCAGTCATCGAGCCATTTTTGGACATTTTCGTACGACGTGAAGCGCTGCTCACTAAGTGCGTGTCCCATCGATGCAAACAAGTGAAAATCAGAAGGAGCCAAGTCTGGTGAGTAAGCCGCATGCGGAAGTATTTCCCACAGACAAGCCTTAATCGTTTTCTTCACCGGTCATGTCGTGTGTGATGGTGCATTATCATGCAGCAAAATCACTTTGTGTTGCCTCTTTCCATATTCTGGCCGTTTTTCAAGCAAAGCTTGCTGCAGATCGATCATTTGTTGTCGGTAGCGTTCTGTATTAACGGTTTCGCCAGGTTTCAGCAGCTCGTAATAGATCACGCCCTTCTGATCCCACCAAACACAGAGCATTGTCTTCCGTCCATAGCGGTTTGGTTTTGCAGTCGATGTCGATGGTTCGCCTGGAGATACCCACGATTTTTTCCGCTTCGGATTCTCAAAATAAATCCACTTTTCATCGCCAGTCACAAT
The DNA here is from genome assembly GCA_951812415.1 of Beris morrisii. Classification (NCBI taxonomy): domain Eukaryota; kingdom Metazoa; phylum Arthropoda; class Insecta; order Diptera; family Stratiomyidae; genus Beris; species Beris morrisii. Next base: position 32,882,281 of record OX638313.1, on the reverse strand, counting down.
TTGATGGAGAAATGACTTTCTTTGGTATCTGGCGAGCAAAATTTCGCAAGTGGTTTTTCGGTTTTCCTGCTGTCTTGCATTGAGTTCATGTGGAACCCATTTCCCCATCTTCTGGACCTTTCCCATGGCTCTCAAACGTATGGACACGGCTTGGTGGGTCACATTTAACTCATCTGCGAGTTGTTGTTGCGTTTGGGTGTCATCCGCATCCAACAAAGCCTGCAATTCGCTGTCTTCAAACTTTTTCGGTGGTTTTCCACGTTCCTTGTTTCCGATGTCGAAATCACCACTTTTAAATTTTTTGAACCAAAGCACTGTGATTTCCCAAGTGCATGATCCCCGTAAGCTTCAACAAGCATTCGATGCGATTCAGCAGCCGTTTTTTTTAAATGGTAACAGAAAATCAATGCTGTCCGCATATCGTCGTTCCCAGGCACAAAAGTTGATATGTTCAACGCTCGTCAAAACTACACTGTTGTATGAAACCGGTATTGCTGGGTATTTTATATCTTTATCATATATCCAAACAACAAAATGGCGTCCATGGTTCGGTTTGACAGTTACTACTTTGTCAGCTAGAGCCATCTATGAGTGAATTCCGGTTTCATACTTGCATACCTGGTAGTTATTGCACTATTCACGCACTGTTTCTGCACAACTATCTCTGCTGCTCTTGTCAATGCAAATATCTCTGCCTGAAACACACTCGAGCTATCCGGTAGCCTGAACAATTTCATAATATTGAGGTCGCAAGAGTACACTCCTGCGCCTGTTACACTTTCGGTCTTGGAGCCATCAGTATAGATAACAAACATGTCTGGAGTGATGATCTTAGATCCCCACTCCATTCTGGTGGGAATGTTCACAGCATAGGAATGTCCAAAACTAAAAGACGATGTCCTATAGTCGGTGCGCTCTGGAATGCCGGAGCACAGGGAAACTGACAAGATCCTAGTGTGGCCAGTAATCGTAAAGAGTGCAATTCTTTGAATTATGTCCATGTTAGTCCCGACATCCAGTGCATGCCACCACACCAGTGACCCGTACGTAAGAACGGGTCTAACTACCGTGATATACAGCCAATGAACTATTTTGGGTCCCAGGTTTTTCCTATCATTTTCTGACAAGCGTAGTAAGCATTCGATGTCTTCTTGATCCTGTCGTCAATCGCGAGTTTCCAGTTCAACCTAGGATGAAGATAGATTCCTAAGTACTCCACACTAAGGGAGAGCGGAATGGTAACGCCATTCAAACGTGCGGTAGTCTGAATTCTCGGTCTTTTTTCCTCGTGAAGAGGATAAGGTCGGTTTTCTCCGGATTGATGTTGAGACCCCAGTTACCACCCCACCTGCTCAAGGATTTGAGCCCAACTTCTAGTAAATCGCTCAAGGTGTCCAGGAACTTGCCTCTCACCATCAAGACGATATCATCTGCGTAAGCAACCACCTTGACACCGGTCAAAGATAGAGCCTGTAAAATTTCGTCGACCACTATGACCCATATCAGTGGAGATAACATCCCACCCTGCGGGGTTCCACGGGTTGCTTTCATTCTACTACATCCATCCCCCAAAGAGGAGTTAATAGACCATGACCATGTTGTAAGTATGTACAGTCTTTTCCAGCTCACTCTCGCCTTTCGAAACTTTTTGTGATATTGCAAACTTCGAAACGGGCTAACGTCGTTGAGCACAACAACAACAGATAGTAAAAAAAACTGCCATATGGAATAAGTGCCGCCAGCAGCATCTCAATTTGTTTGCGGCACGCATTTGCTTAAAATTTTTTTTCTTCTGTTGTATTTTCGCTTAGACTCATTCACAACAACAAATAATTCCCATTTACTTCTAACCTATATTTAGATTAATGTGATGATCAGCGATTAAAAAAAATCTGCCAATGGTCTGGGCGAAACTTTATTATTTTTCGGGTCAAAGTTCGGGAGCGGTCAAAGTCGGAGTGTATCATGAGTTGCTTCGAGATTATTAGATTTCTTGGAAAATTATTTTTGTTCTTAATATAAAAATATTTAAAATAGAGATTTTTAGCCGATTAAACATTGAAAAAGTCCGTGTAGACTATTCGAATTTCAGTATATTATGTACACTAAAAGCCCATAGAAGCAAAAACGAATTTGTTGCCTTATCAGAATTAAGAGATATGTTAAAAATATTGTTAAAACGTATATAAACCCATTACTTCCACTTGGGGTTTGAATTTCGAAAAAATTGTGAAACAGGATTTTAAACGATTTCATAAGAAGCAACTTGATATCTCATAAGACAAGACGGCTTTTGAAAAATTTTTGAAAACGTAAGCAAACCCTTCACACCTAATTGGTTCTGGAAATTCGAAAAATCGTGAATTGGTTGGCCGTAATAATCAATTTTATATCTCATCAGAACTAAGGGATGGCAAAAATTGTGAAAACATATACAAACCCTTGGGGGTTGAATATTGAAAAATTGAGAAATGGGTGTGTAGGCGATTATATAAAAAGTCTGTGGAAATGAAAAGCGATCTAATATCTCATCGAACCTAAGAAATATGTCGAAACTTTGAAAAGCATACAACCCCCTTACACCCATTAGGATTGATAATCTAAAATACTGAAATTGATTTTTTGTCTTTTTTATATAGGAAGTAAAAGTGAATTCGATATATCACCAAATATGCAACCTCCTTGCACCCACTTGGGGGTTGAATATCCAAAAATTCTGAAAGGAGTTAATAAATAAATATGAAGACGGCACGAGAAAGTAGGAACCAATTCAATTTCTTATCACTTCTAAAAGAAATGACGGAACTCGTGAAAACGTGTTCAACCCGTTTATACCCTCTTAGGGGCTGAAAAAGGAAAAAACTTAAAAACAAGTTTTAAGCGATTATTACGCAAGCACGTGAAAGTGAAAAGATATTCGATATCTGATAAGACCTGTGAATATAGTAGAATTCGTGAAAAAGTTTACAACCCACTTTGCATCCCCTTAGGGGTCGAATTTTAAAAAATCCTGAAAACACTTTCTAGGTATTTATATGAAGAAACCGTAGAATAAAAATGAATTCAATATTTGGGAAGACCTAATAGATATGACGAAAACCGTGAAAATATATGCATTCCATTTCCACTGATAATTTTTTTTGCCCCCCCTCCGAACGCCAATGGATATTTGAATTTTTTTTTTATCTAAATTCGTTTTCTAGTTGATTTACATAAACGTACCGAGTTTCAACTTTGCAGCATAAGCCGTTCTAAAGATAGGAAAAACACCTCCCACCCCCGTACCATACTACCCCTATAAAAAATTATATTTTTCCAAGATGCTACTAATATAGCTCTATCTAAATACCAAGTTTCAGCTTTATATCGTTATAGGTTGTCGAGATATTAAAATCGGAACCTTTTCCTTTTCACCCTCCCCCACCCTCACCCTCTACACCCTTATTTCCAAAATTTTATTTTCTGCTAGGGGTCTATTAGGTCTACTTCTGGTAAAAAATTTTAAGCATCTATCTTACACGGTTCTTGAGATATGAGACGTGATTTTTTAGAAAAATTCTTATCCCCTCCACTTTCATGCTCCACCACCCCCTTAAAAAATTTTGCCTTCAGCAAACTTCATTTGTGAACCTTTATACACAAACCAAATTTTATTTGTCTAGTGCAATTGGTTCGTGAGATATCGTAATCTAAAGTTGTTCACCCCCCACCTCCGCACGCCACTGCTTCCACTCAAATTTTTGTTTCCGATCTATTCTCCTAGTATACCTACAGATATTTATTAAGTTTCAATTATGTGACATTAACCGTTTAGGAGATATGGATTTTAGAAAGTGTCGATCTCACCTTTTTTGCGTTTCGGACGCATTATTTTTCCCCCCACTCCCAAACCCCTTCACGTATATCGGCAATTTTTTTGCAAATGGGTCCACTACTGAAGCTCTATATAAATTCCAAATTTCAGCTTTCTAGCATAAGCGGTTGCTGAGATCTAGAAACCAAAATTTTCCGTCTAAAACACTTCCCTCTCCTCCCCCCTCACACCCCCACCCCTCCAAATTTGGCCACTTTAAGGGGACTGCCCACTCTACCCACGAAAAAAAGTTCAACTAAATAGCTCAAAGGGTTTGGGTGCTACGAGCCTTCAAACAATTTTGCGTACACCGGTAGACGTACGGCGTACGGCGGACAGACGGACTGAAATTTTTTTTTGCTTTTTTCGTGTCTACTCGTTATGAAACGTAAAAAAAAAAATTTTGAGGGTAGCAAATTTTTTTTTTTTAAAAATCGATAACAATACTGTATTATTGAAATAATAAAGTAAAACGTTTTACACAAAGTTGTATTTGATGCACACTAGCTTCTTACTGAAGTTTTATTAACATTTAAGAATCGACGCACTAAGCTTTAGAACCATACGCTCTGAAAATAGAAAGTCAAACAGAAAATAGTCGTCCAAAGAATCAATTCATGTGCATGAACCATAGTCCAGAAATAGGTCGCGCTATAGCGTCATAGCTTAAAAAGAAAGGGCATTAATCGAGATAATCGCACAACATGACTTTCAAACGCAATTTTAGATGGTCGAAATTTCAAAATTTTCTCGCACCAAGCAATTTTCATGTAAAACGGTTTTGTACGCTCCACGATTCCACTAAAGTCGCATAGGCAGGCAAGGCAACTAACCGGAAAAAAAGATTTATACAAAAATTTTTAAGAACAAGAAAATACGAAAGATTCGTACCCCAAACTGTAAAAGAAAAATAAAATTATAGTAACTTAGCGAGTAAGATTTGGTCTGGCGGTAAAATATGCCCAACTTTATGTTCCACAGCGACTTTTCGACTTTGAAAAAAATAACATAAAGGCAGGAAGTGCACCTATCCCACAACCTGACAATATAACGGCCCCAGCAATTAACTTTTCCGCACTTTATTTAGACCGTAGTTAGATAGAATTTAACACTGTGACGCGGTACTGTAACAGAGCAACAACGAATTTCCCGACATAATTGCGACTACTTTATTGCTGCCAGTAGTACCATCAGTGCGACAACATTACTTTTACCTTTGCTTTTGTCCATTTGCAAATTCGGCTGTAATTACCTTCGAGGTGTGTACTTTTTTTTGAACAATACTGCGAAAATATAATCTTGATTTTAGTTCGCACAAGCGACCTAAATGCAAGCCTCATTGATTTTGATAAGACTGTTGCGATTCTGTACGGAAAGGTGATAAGATCTTTCTGTCTGTTGCTTGCATTGTAGTATCTCCTGGTGAATGACTAGCAGGATAGGCGCACCGGAAATTGCACGACATAACGATAAAAATTTCAAATTTCCGTTGAATTTTGAGAAGGGCTACGATCTCAGGAGTAATGTTGGCAATTCTGGTCCGCGTTTTTATTTTTCTCCTCTGTCCGATCCGAATATCTCGTTCTATGACTTTGTTGTTTTTTCCGGGGATAATTTGACTAACAACAATTTAAGGAACATGCAAAATTTCGTATACGAGAATAATTTGCTTCGTCTACGTATAACGGGGGTTATGACGTCGGGCATAGAAGATTCCGGTCCCAATTAAATTTCGGTTGGTGTCTTGGCTTAGTTTGACAGCTGACGGAGACAAGGAGAGAGTAGACTTAAAAATTTACATGTTGTAAATACGACGAATAATTTTTTTCCTTTCCACCTTGATGTCTGAATTATGAAGAAAGAAGCTAACTATTTGGACGAGTTTGGCTTTAATTTTTCTAAACGATGCGCCTACTTGACGTCAACATTGACTAAGGAAATTATTCGAATACATCCTTCCTAAGGTCGTATTCGAATACTTTGCTTCGTCTACGTCTACGTCTAGTTATAACAGTTTATGACGTCAGACATAGCAAAACTGTGTCTCAATTCCTTTTCGGTTCATGTCTTGACTACTTTAACGACAGCTGAACTATCAGTCAATCTTAGCAAACGTAAAAAAATTCAAATTTTTCTATTGAATTTAATTTAATTTTTGATTTATGAAGTGTCAAATACGCAGCTGATCCATTTTGACGGATTAGCTAAGCTTTTTCTAAACTGTTATAATAGCAATGATATGATGTGACGTCAACATAGACATAGACGAAGCAAAGTAGTCGAATACGCCCTAAGTATTATCAACCAATTTCTGAAGGATTTAACAACGGGGAGTAGAGGGATTTTTTCCATTGATATACCTATTTAGGTATTATGTAGTACTTTGATAGTGCCATCATAGTACTACATAAGTTCCACGTTTCAGCCTCCTAGCATAAGTGGTTCCTGAGATATATGGTAGAAACCAAAATGTTTCGTCTCATCCATTAATGATCCGAATTCAGTCTAACTATGATTCCGAATTCAAAAAAAATACATCTTATTCTATGGCGCGGCAGTCATCAGGAGTTGGCCTTCTCGTGTCAATTGCTTGTGCTCTAGTTCGGTTCGAGTCTCAGGTGAGTGAATTCAAAAGCGTTGATGCAATCAATGCATCACTGCATACTTCAAAAATCAGGAAATGATTTGCAGCAATAATATGGCTGCATGCTGCGCTGCATTAATTGGGTTATGTGCCGAACAAAAGGCGCTGCAGGAAGCGCTGCACTCAATGAATTATGGTCTGTATTCTGAACAAAAAATCCGAAAAAGTGAATACTTCAAACGTAATCGACCAACTAATAAGTTTTAATTTATCGAATCTAACGATCGTTCAAATTAAAAGAGCAAATAAAGGAAATTACACGAACAAATAAATTCAGACGGCTTGACCGTAGCCGTTCTAATAAATGATGTCTGGGTTATTAATTTTTTTCTATTCGCGTCGAAATCTGTCATCTTGTTAATTCGTCTCAATTTAAGTAGCTTGAGTAACTTCTGAGCAATTCCATCTTTTCTTCACCTTAGCCAATTCTAAAACATGCTAAGCATATAAAATGTGCCACTATCTGCAGTGAGTTTCAATATTCACAACGCACGCAAATTCTACATACAGTTTGGCTTATAAACAACATTGTAAATTAATATAGTTGCTTAGTTGTTATTTATCCAACACCAGAAAAAAATTAATGATCATCTCTATTTTTAGTAATATTCCCGGCCGTGATTGGAGCCTCTGTAGAATTCTGTCTAAACAAAATTGATTAGCAAATTGTTAAGATATTTGAGAATGTAATGAACTTTTTTAGACAGACATAATTAAATACTTTTGAAATTGAGGTTGAATAACTGTTTGGTTACGATGATTTATGCAATGAGCTTAACATTGCAAATGGTCTTTTTTGCTTAGACTTTTCACGATTGTTCGAGACACATTTCAGTTGGATGAAGAAATGGTCAATTTTGACGTAATTCAAAAATTGTCAAAAATTAATAATGTTATTTTGACAGTGGATATAACTTTCGTTATTTGCTAATTTTTTCACTTTTACTCCAAATGTGTTTTTGGAATCTACTGGACACGGCAGTGTACAATTAGAACTCAAATTAACTTTATCGAACAATCTGTAATTATTTGACAGAAATTGATGTTTGTTTTTCATTATTTTCTTTTTCTTTTTTCGTCGTTTTGTGTTAAGCTTGTTTTAGAATGTATGCCACTTTGTCAAACATTTGGATATTTTCCCTGATAAACGAAATCATGTCAAATAGTTTTACGTGCTCTATATACGGTCTATCTTACCTTGTCAAAAATTCTTAGTCGAATTTATAGAGCACTGCTCTATATAAGGTCTATCTTATCTTACCTTGTCAAAAATTCTTAGTTAAATATTTGACAACATGCTTTAGTAAGAGCTTCTTTAAGCTCAAAAAATTTTAAATTTCCAAACAAAACTACTCAATCAAAAGAGCATATTGACATTATGCAAAAAATTCAACTTTTCAAATTTAAATAATTTTCATTTCGCTTGCAAATTGTACGTATCATGGTTTGGCGAATAACCACAGATATAATTCCCGTCAAAATATCAACATAAATAGCTACTGTAAAACATTACCTTGTCAACTGCGTATCATTCTAATTCAAATTAATTTTTCGCGTCGAATTTAACTAGACTTGTAAAATCACATAATTCACCGTGAAATTGAATTTTTCAGCCAAAATATATCCGATAATTAGTTTTTAATGCTACATAATAGCACCAAGCTTTCTCTTTTCATATCTAAAATTGCAGAATCAAGAATACAAAAGACTAATAACATCGCGAAACTAATGCGATGGTAAATAAGAGTGAAAGTAGCACGTGCTCAAAAACGCAAAGATCTCTATTTCTTGATCTTAAATTGTAAATTTCCCATAAAAAAAATATTATCCAAGATAATTACTGTCTAGTTTTATATCTAGATTGCAGCAGGTTTTTTTTATCCAAAAATAAAAATTGGGCAGATACGATGAAGATTTCTTACCTTATATCACTTTTCTGTATAGACTAAACACAAATCCTGCAAAAAGAAAAAGAAACCGTGAATTAGATAAGTTCAAAAAGAATTAATCAGATAAATTTTTTATTGGAGACGAATTTAATAAGTAAGCAATTAATAGTAGGATTTTAGTTAAAATTAAGACAAAAAACGCTCATAGTGATTTCGACGATTTGTTTTTTAGCTGTAATGATTCAAGAACGGATTTTCAAAAACATCTCCCAATCCTTAAGTGTATAATTGGACCTAAATTAAATTTAGAAAAACTCATTGTTTAAGACGTTCAGTGCCAGCGACACGCCTCAGCGTCCAACGAAAATGTTGACCTCTTTAAATTGTATTGTCAAAATTTTTAGCAATAATTGGTCAAATTTTTTAATGACACTCTTTATCTATATTTGCTCAACATTTTAACCATCTTCGCGAGTTCTCTGGTTATTACGCAAGAAGTGGAAGCGGATCTTGTAAGAATCTTTGTATCGGAGCTAAAACTGGCTAGAGGACTAATGATTTCGATTTCGGAACAAATTTATGGTAAAATTTGACTAGCTGAACAATTTATTGATTAATAGCAAGATCCGGACTATAAATACACATTGAATTTTGTATGAAAACTACATGAAGGCTCGTTTCCATTTCCTTGCAGGTGCTGTGGAAAAATTTAGGAATGTCAAATTCTAAATTTTGAGCTTGTAATGTTCTTGTGTGTCAGAAGAGTGCTATTACTACCCTACGATCCAAAGGAGCTACTGAAACTGAACTGAAGAATTCTGGATGGGAAACTCACCGGAATGAGTTTTCTTTGAACCTATGGTCTCTAGTAGAGATGGGCAAAGCAGTTCCTTTCAGTGAAGTACTTCACTCCGAGTCACTCACTTTAAGGAACGAGTTCAGTGAAGTATTTCCATGGAACTCTTCGTTCCATCGTTCCTTCGTTTTCGTTCACTAGTCGTAGTTGGAAGACAGTAGATCTAGCAGAAGAGTTAGTAGATCTAGTAGAAGAGGAGCAAAAAAAAAGGTCTGAGGGGCAAAACGAGAAGATTTTGTTGGTCGCCTGCCTAGCTTGTTAGTCTCTATTTTTCTTTCATTAGTATGGTTTTTAATTTTTTTGTCACGTGTCCAATGGAACTGCAGTTCACCAAAAGGAGTGAGTTACTTCACTCACTCACTTCAATGAAGTGTTCTTTTGGAACAGTTCACTCGTGAACGACCCATCTCTAGTCTCTAGGGCATATAATAAAATTATGCAGCATTTTATGGCATGAAAACATTTTTATGGCATAAAACCTCAGCAAGAACTGAATATAATGAAAAGACTACTACTACTTCTAGCGAGGTAAGTAGAATAAGCAAGCAGTCCCAAATTTGAAACTATTAAGGCCGTGACACATTAAAAGCAGAAAGCAGCGGCAGAAGCAGATTTTTTTTAGAAAACACACGATCATATGGCGCCTGTTTAAATGAAAGCAGCGGCAGAAGCAGAGACGAAAACAGTGCTGCTAAATTCTAAAATTCTATTTCTGATTCAGTACTGCCAACGTAAATCCCATGAGAATTGGGAATGTTGTCAGCAATGGAAATGTTATAGGTGTCAAAATTGTTTCCATATACTCGTATTTAATGATCATTTTAAACCAAAAGCTCAGAAAAATCAACGGAAACAAAATATTTTCATCCGCTCTAACAAGAGACTAAAATACTTGTGACTATTGATAGTTAGCATGGACACATTATTCCGTGCTTCTACCTTCGGTGGTAGTTACCATGGACACATTCTTCTCTGCTTCTGCTTTTATTTAAATTCATTAAGCAGAGCAAAAAGCAGCAGTGACGACGCTTCTGTTTCTGCCGCTTCTTTCTGCTTTTAATGTTTCACGGCCTTTATTGTTACAGAAAGAAGCCAGAATAAAGCTACCCATTTCTGACTTCAGGACTCTATTCTGGAGCGTACCTATCTATAATAGTTTGCTTCGTCTATGTCTTCGTCTATGTCTACGTCTAGGTTGACGTCAAATTTAATCAAAGTTTGTATGGAAATCAACTAGAAAAAATAATTTCTTCATATTTTCTTCAGAAAAATTTTAATTTTGTCCTTTACTAAAAACTGTTTAGTCTGCTCTCTCCTTGACTTCGTTAGCTGTTTCAAAACAAGTCAAGCTAAGCCAAGACTCCAACCAAAATTTAATTAGAACAAGAATCTGCTATACCTGACCTCATAAACTGTTATAACTAGACGTAGACGAAGCGAACTTTTAGTATACTTCCTAAATGGTAACGAAATGTAACTGGTTTTTACGGAGTACTGTTTTTGGATATTTTTTACTGCTTTTCCTTGTAGATAATAGGCTAGAATATAGATTTTAACCAGAGTATCTGACCCAGTAAGTTCACTACGGCTGCTACTCGCGATAAATTTTCTATTCTAGCCTACTATCTATAGAAAAATCTTATAGAAAAATCTTATAAAAAAAAAGCCATTGAATTTTACAGTTTTTGGATAGTAGGCAAATATGCCTCACCTTTTCAAGTAAATTTACATTGGGATGTAATTAGGCTTGTGTAGTTCGCGAAGGAACTAGTTGAGAAGAGCGTTCCCAGAAGAGAAATAAAGGAACTAGTCAGTCCCGCTCCTAGTTCGTTTGTATTCATTCATTGCCGTTTGTAAGTCAGTGGTAGAATATACTCGTACGCGAATGACCTTTTTTTATTTTTTTTAGCTCATCACATTCTATCAGACCTTTTCTTTCATCACAATGTCATCACATTGTACGTAAGGACCTCATCACTGAACTTGAAGTTCGTTCTTTTAGTTCAATAACTTCGCGAACTACTTCGTTCTTTAGTTCTTTCTAGTTCGCGGCTGAACTCCCGCGAACTAGTGAACTAAAAGAACGAACTAGTTCGCGAACTAGAAATGATCGCTCCTTTCGGTGAACTAAAATGCGCATGCCTAGATGTAATAGTCAATTTGAATGTAATTTTCAATTTTCGGTCAGTAAATTTCAATTTGCAATCAGTAAATTTCAGCTTCTAAAGCAGCAAATTCACTGGATATTCTCTTGAATTTACACTCTAAAAAAGTGTATAATTAGCACACTCCCTTCTTCCCTACTTCTAATATTATTTCTTACTTACTTACTCTTAATAAAACACTTGGCTGTAGGTAAGAATCGAACCCGCGATTAATTCTGGTTTTTCTGCGTAGGTTTGGCGCGCGTAGCCACTGCGGCACCGAAGGTGTTTCATTTTCATTTCAGTAGAAAACAAAATCGAACGAAGCATTCAACTTCGTGGTTTACACGAAAAAGAATGTAATTTTCAATTCATATATAAATATAGTTAATTTTACACGAAATGTTGCGTAATTTTGTGAGACTTTTCATGTAAATTGTACGGTTCAGTTGAAAAGTACATGAATAATTTACTTATACCAATAATTTCGGGTAAAAGTACTTGAAATGAATACTTTTACTTGAAAAAATGAAATATACTGCAAATTTCAAGTAGAAATTGGATTGAAAATTAAATTTTTTTAAAAGAGTGCAATGTTGTTGCTATTTTCTAAATAAATTTTCTACCTTGTTCTGTTCTGGATAACTGCGCAAACAAAAAACCACCTATTATTTATTTATTTAATTTTTTTCCTTTATTTACGATTTATTTATTTTCTGTTCTGGAATACCTGACACAATCAAAACAGTTCAAAATTTTATGTATGTTCTATGAAGCTTTGTTGGTCTATAAGCTCATTGTATCAATAGCTAGAAACAATCTCAACAGGATTATTGACGCTGCATCAATATTTAAAGCGAAGCAGAATCTATACTTCACAGCTTGTATGAGACTGCCATGTTGTCAAATATTTGACCCAAAAAAATCGTTAGTTTTTCAAATAAGATAGCCCACAAATTTGACAATTGCATTCTCTGGCTGATTTTGACAGTGAAAATAGTCAAATTGTTTGACAAAGTGGCATACAGTCTAAAACTTCTATTAGACTGTGTGCCACTTTGTCAAATATTTGACTATTTTCGATGGAAAACGCAGTTAGATATTGTAAATATCAAATTTTTGTGTGTCAAATTTCTTTATTTACCCTAGACTCGTATGAAGTCAAGACCTGATTTAGCTGTAAAATTTTACTGAATTTTTTTCAAATTTTTGTGGTCAAATCTTTGAAAGCAAAATCTTGTTGGTCAAACATTTGAGAGCATGTCATACAGTCTAAACCAATCTTAGGTCTGTATAAAAACATGCAATTGGTCCCATCAAAATAAAATAGTTCACAGCTCGCATTTTAAGTCAAAGGTGTGAACAGAACTTCGGAATACGCACAACCGAAAAGTACGTAGATTCTTAAGATTTCAAATCTGGTAAAGCGCATAACAAAAATTTTAATTAAACAATAATCACACAATCTGTTTAATCGCAAACAATAATTTATTAACGTATATTTTTAGAGCATTGAAGAAAATAAAGAAAAAAAACTAAGATATATTTTGCTTCGACGTAAAATTAAGATAATATGATCATAGAACTTCAAAAAATCATACGCCCCATTTTCGACATAATGGCGCCCAAAAGTTTATTTACAAACCTTTTATCCATATTAAAGCACGTAATAGCCTCAAGATTTTTATTTGTACAGATTGAAACTTCCTACACAAAATATTTGAATGCACTTGTAAACTTCTTTTACATTCTTCACCTTGTAAAAAATTTAACTCAATAAACTGAATTCAAATTCAAATTTTTTTCGATCAGCTATCGATCACTTCAGATTACGTGCACACACATTCACTAAAGAAAAAAGGTTCAATATGTGTATTATTTTGTAGATATGCAATTACAATGATACGTAGTTGTTTTATACACATAAAAGCATAAAGTAAACATTAATCCATTATCTTTGAACCGAGGATCGATAAAGAGCAATAGACAAATATTGACACCACACCCTGAATGATCATTACGAAAAAAAATTTCAAGAATATACTTCAAAATTTGCACCGATCGTATTAAAAAGATCCACTTAAAAAATATTTCACTAATTTTTTATATTTTTAATTTAAATAAATTCCAACGAGCTCGACTATTTCGACGATCAGAAGTACGACGTAAGAATTTGTTCACTGATCGAAAAAGCTTCACACCACACCAAAAAACACAAAAAATTGTCTAAAAATTTAATAATAGCTTATCGATGTCGAATGAAAATTTACAAAATTCTCACATGGAGAGGACGCTGTCTTAAGAGCGCAAACGTAATGGAAAAATTGCGATTGCGCGACATTTAAAGCTTGGCGATCGCGAAAAAAAGCCGGTTTAACGATCATTGGTATGTGATCAAACTCGGCACAGAGCGTCTTATTCTCTACAAAATTTGCGCTCAGTAGCAACGGCTACACACCGGCTTCAATCAATTGATAAATAAACGTGATGTAATTTTATTTTTAGCCATATACATTCACACAAACACTTCATACATTATCCGTCTATGCCAACGTCTTAAAGATGTTGAAAATTTTATACATACAGTGGAATAGGTGGTATGAAGTCATTCGTTTTCGTTTTGTTTGTTGATGGATGCGTTTTTATACATCAGAAAACTGTTGACGATTGACTAATAACGCCACAAAATATATCGAGTTTTACGATCGAGAGATAAAAATTGCTGGATTTGACGTCGTTCAATTTCGAAAGACTATAGAAAAGAAATAGGGACAAGGCAGCTAAAAAAACACAATGATCAATGACCTATGCTAATTAAGTTAGAAAAGAAAAGATCAAAAGTTATAGGATCTTTTAATGTTGCACCCAGGTTGGGAAGACATAACATTAGGTAGTGAATCAATCCCCCGAAGACACGAACCCAAATTACATCGTAGAAGATGTGAGCAAAAACTAAAATAGCAACCAATTTCTTGTCTGCAGTAAAACCTGTTGTTCAGAAGTACGACCTAACAAAGATAGTTATGACATTTTTGTGTTCATACTTTTAATTTATATAATACCAACCAACAAAAAAATAAAAACAAAACTTTCTAACCTTTTAACCAATAAAAGAAAAAATATTGCAATATTTATAAAATATAACCCATACGTTTAACAGTAGTTTTTGAATTTTCACAGAATATTTTGTAATCAAAATAAAAATATCGTATTTGCAAAAAATGATTTCTGTCTGTATGTTTGCACACTTTTAACTCGAGAACTACTGAACCGACTTTGTTTACTTTCAAAGAGCGCACACCAGCATACCGATATGACATACAAGCGAGTGAAAGATCTCTTCATAAAGAATTAGAGTAAAATTTATTTGTACCTTTTTTTGGTTTAGATAAATAAATATTGTAGATTTATTGAAATTCATTAAGTAACAAGTTAAAATTAGTTCAATGATTCAATCTTAATCTTTACAGCTACAATTGATAAATTTGCATTCAATTTGCAAAAACTTACGTTAATCTGAACATATTACTGTTCAAGGAAAAATTTTTAAAACCTTGCTTGAATGAATCTATTTGTTCCTTAATTTTTTAAAAAATAAATAATACGTAGCCAGAATCAGATTGATTCGGAAAAGAATCAACTGAGACAAAAGACTGAAAAAAATTTTTTTTTTTCATTTTCATAAACTATTTTTCAGCACTAACTGATTTGCATCTAAAATCCCGAGAAATCCCTATCTACAATCCCGAAAAAAAAACCCAAAATAAAATATCGTGAGCGCTAATTTAATTTTTCGATGTTGTGATTTAAGCGGGGCAAATACACGATACAACAGTTGTACCGACGTATGTTGTTGCGATATCTATTCAACGGTTATATGCAAGGTACAGACGATACGATTTGTTTAAAAAAAATTTCCAATATGTATGCGACCGCAAGTTTTCGGTTGAAAGCGTACAACCGTGCGATATCGGTCCAACCGTCGTTTATAAGCACATACATAATACAATCGTCGCATACAACGAAAAATCGAGACAACAATTGGTACAACCGTTATATCGTGTATTTGCCGCTTAAGACATCCATCCATTCCTTTTTCTGTTTTCTTAATTTTTTCTCTGTTTTCCTTTATTCTCCCTGCTTTTATGTATTTTTTTGTTTTTTCTCTCTTCTTCTATATTTTTTTTCTTTATTTTGTTTGTTTCTTTTTTTCTGTTTTCTTTTATTTTTTTCCTTTTTTCTGTTTTTTTTTTCTTTTCTTTTATTTCCCAGTTTCCTTTTTTTATTTTGCCTTTTTATTTTTACTTTCTTCTTATTTAATTTTTTTAATTTTCCTGTTTTTATTGTTCCTTTCTTCTTTTTTTTTTGATCCTTTCTTCTGTTTTTATTGGTTCTTTCTTCTGTTTTTATTGGTTCTTTCTTCTTTTTTATTTTTCATTTCTTCTTTTTTATTTTTCATTTCTTCTTTTTTTATTGTTCCTTTCTCCTTTTTTTATTTTTTTTTATTTCTTTTTATTTCTTTTTATTTCTTTTTATTTCTTTTTATTTCTTTTTATTTCTTTTTATTTTTTTTTATTTTTTTTTATTTTTTTTTATTTTTTTTTATTTTTTTTTATTTTTTTTTATTTTTTTTTATTTTTTTTTATTTTTTTTTATTTTTTTTTATTTTTTTTTATTTTTTTTATTTTTTTTTATTTTTTTTATTTTTTTTATTTTTTTTTATTTTTGCCTTCTTTTTTTCCTTTTTTTTAATTTTGCTTTCTTCTTTTTTTTCCTTTTTTTTATTTTTGCTTTCTTCTTTTTTTTCCTTTTTTATATTTTTGCTTTCTTCTTTTTTTCCTTTCTTCTTTCTTTCCTTTCTTCTTTTTTTCCTTTCTTCTTTCTTTCCTTTCTTCTTTTTTTCCTTTCTTCTTTTCTTATTTTACCTTTTTCTGTTTTTATTATTCTTTTTTTCTGTTTTTATTGTTCCTTTTTTCTGTTTTTATTGTTCTTTTCTTCTTTTTTTATTTATCCGTTCTGCATTTTCCACATTTCTTTATCTTTTTCTTCTTCAGACTATAAAGTGATGGTTATTAAATGTCGTAATATGTAGGTGTAAATGGAGTGGTTAACAAGTTGAAAATTTAGAATGGTAGCCACACTCTTTTTAAAAAATTCCTCTACTTTTACTTATCCTTGAGTTTTCATCTCCTTCTATTTTATATCTCTATTTCTCAAATCATGTTTTTCTTCAATTTGCTTTTCTTTTTCATCCTTTTCCGATTTTCTTGTTTCCTTTTTTTCATTTCTGTTTCCCTTTTCTTCTTGTTTCTGCTATTTATTTTTCCCTTTTTAACTTTTTCCTTCTACGTACCCTCTATTTCCTTGTCGTTTCTCTTATTTTTTTTCTTTTAGCTCTTTCCCTTTTTACATTTTCTTTTTGCCTTTTATTTTGTCACACATTTCTATTATATTATTGTTGTTTTTTCTACCATTCTTTTTTCCTTGTTTCTTTTTAAATTTAACTCATTAATCTCGACGTTCATTTTTGACAATTTTGTAACCCTCGCGTTTGGCTGCGTCGAAGGAAGTTTGTATTTAGGACGAATAAGAATACAAGGCAACCCTATAGTCCGAAACAGTTTGGTATCGCCTAACGACACCACCAATAAAAAGACAATGGTAAGCGACACCGAACCGCGATAAGCGCCCAATTTTACTTTGTGGTTTCATACAAGACATTGTAATACCTCAAAACTTCGACCAATTTAATTGTGATTTTGAGGTCGAAGTTCTGCGGTCGGATAATCTCCACGCGGGAATCGGCAGTCGCGGTAGAAAGATTTATTATATTTTTCTATTTCAAGTGCAGAGGGTTATATAATGCCAAACATCAAACACAATATACGCAATACGAGTATTATCGTAAATACAGAGTATCAATTATAATTATTACATATACATCGAATGCTTGCTTCGCACTTCATATCCAGGACGCCTCGACCCAAATACATGACAACTTATTCTGGCTGGGATTTCTAGGTCAATCCAACTATTTTCAGACCTCATTTCTTTCCCGAGTTAAAATAACTCTATTTATTAAAAATTAGAGATCGGCAAAACAGTTCATTTGAGTGAAGTACTTCACAACTAGTTATCACTTTAAAGAGTTAGTTCAGTGAAATA
The DNA here is from genome assembly GCA_951812415.1 of Beris morrisii. Classification (NCBI taxonomy): domain Eukaryota; kingdom Metazoa; phylum Arthropoda; class Insecta; order Diptera; family Stratiomyidae; genus Beris; species Beris morrisii. The sequence continues at coordinate 32,864,730 of OX638313.1, read as the reverse complement.
CTTCAATTGAATTGTTCATTTCATCTTTTCTCTTCTCTAACCAGCCGTTCAGTAGTCACTAGTCACTACTAGTGATGGGTGGGTCGCCAACGAATCGGTCGAAATGAGCGGGTCAGTACTATGACCGAATTAACTCAAGTCATGTGAAATGAAACAAGTCGTTCAATCGGTCACTAGAAAAAATATTCTACGTCTCGTATCGTACCCGATGTTGATAGCCGTACAGCGTCAAAAGTTTCTTTTCGTGTCGGTCTGTCTATATTCGGTGTTCGAAGGTAGCGAATAATTACATTAACGACACTTTAGGAGAAAATGCGCCAAGAGAAAATCGAAATCGAAACTAAACAATTTTCCTGTGATGAATTTACGGATTCAAAAAACATTCAAATTCATTCATTAACCCGTACACTCTATAAATTCCAAGAATTAAATCATTAGAATTTGTTTTTTTCCTCGAATTTATAAAACCAACCTTCAAGTTCGATTTACTCTCCCTAAAGTGTCTAAAATCTAATCATACGCTGCCTTTGAAGTTCGAATACCGACCTACGACCATCGAAGACCGACCGGCTCGAAAAGTCGAGTTAATAGAAGCTTTTTCTAGTGACCGCTGACCGATCGACCGACTTGTTATTTTTCTTATGTCGTGAGTCATTTCGGTCGTTTCGATCATTTCGGTACTGATAGTGTCATTTCGACCGAATCATGGAAGTGACCGAAGTGATCGAAATGACTCAAATGACCAAATCGTTTTAATCGGTCACTTCAACGAAATGACTCGGTCATACTGGGTTAATGAAATGACCGATTTATCCCAGCACTAGTCACTACTCCAATCGAACTGTTTATTTACTCTAATTTTTTTTTCTAACAAGCCATTCGGTAGTCCCTCACTAGTCGTTCAATTGTGCTGGGGTGTGTGGGTTGGGCTCTCCAAGCAGCCGTTCACTAGTTGAGTCAGTACAGTTGTGCTTTGGGTTGTGAAATAGGAAGAAGAACGATGCATACGTGTATAGGTACTTTTTCATGTCATTGTATTCTTCTCGCACCGCGTATACATATTTTTAATTACCTTTTGAATTGAACTGCAGTTCACCAAAATGACTGAGTTTCTTCACTTACTTCAATGAAGTTTTCTTTTAGAGTAGTTCACTCGTGAACGACCCATTTCAATTACGAATTATTATTATTGACAATATCTTGCACGTACAGAGAATAGTACAGTACACTTGCATACAACGTTGACTGGTAGATAACGAATCTGACACATAATTTTATTTAATTATTTTAAAGACAGACTTAAAAGCAGATTAATCTAATTACCGTATCATTTTCTTCTAAATTTTTTTCAAGACAATATGACTAGCAAATTAATTTCACATGATTAGATTTGATCCGAAAGTGGCTTAAATTAAAAATTTGTTGGTTTCGTTTTCTAGCATGAAGCGAAGCGCAAAACCAATGCTTAGAACGGACCGAGTGTTAAGGATAAGACATTCTTCGCTTTCAGGATCGGGATGATCCCTGTGGTATATCAAGGAGGTCGATCTATTTCACCTAAAACCTCCACCTCCATTGAGATTGGCTGGTTGCCGGCGAGCTATTTCGTTTAAACGCAATACTACCCACGAGACACAACGAAAATGTCATGTGCATTGTGCAACCTGTACGATATTCGTATCACTACCTCGTCACGATTATAGTGTGTATTGGAAAACATGATTCAGTTTAGCTCATTATTTACTTGCATTTTCACTTCCTTAATCCATAAACAGAGATATTAAGTCTCGAACACATGTGTTGCAATAAATAGTCTACACAGATCAAGTAAAGTCCCACACATGATCTGAAAACGCATCATATTTCATCTTTAGACACTTTCTCCAAAAACAACACAGAGAAAACCAAACAGTGCACAACATTTGTACGAAGTCGAACATAAGAAGTACCATCTTTGTGATTTCTTATTTTTGAAGAATATCGACCGAGTGATCCTAAGCAATGCTGCAATCGATAAGCTACCAAAGCGATATGGAGCCAACGGAAAAGATTCGACTCGCATGACCGAAAGTTTAACAAGGTTATCTAGACAAATAGGCTAGTAGCTGACTGCATCATCGGCAAAGATTTGGTTCTTTTTCGAATGGTGCCAGTCGTATCTAAGGGGGCGGAATATCACATCATTTTCCATACAGAAACCAAAACAAAATCCCGACGAGATTCGGCAAACTTCAGACAGTGGTCGATTGAAGTGAAAAGTCTTAGAAAAGATTTTTTTAAGCCAACATCTACTGGTGGCTTCCTCATCAGCGATGGCAACTAAAAGACTTCGAGCAGCCATAAGTTTTTATAGTATGCAATGAACATAATCAAGATGACGATTAACGGCGATGACGGATTCAGAGCGCATGAATAAATCTACTCAATGGATTTACAATTGATGGACGAAATTAAAGTAACGAACCGACTGGCTACCATACAAAGTGGGATGAAAAATAAAGACCGCATTGTATGCCATTTTACAGAAAGCTGTTCTAAATTGGACTGAATGTCACAGCCACAGAGTTCGACCTTCGTGTATGCGAAGAGCTCTCTTTCTCATCGTATGCATAATTTGTTTATAAGCGTTTATGATGACATAGAGACAGATTTTACGCCCATACTTCAAATGGCCGCAGCAATTGCAATCCGTATGAGAGGCGATTCTATTTTGTAAAAGTCCATCAGTCATAATTTTCTTATGGCATATTAAATAAATCGCTATTTGCAGCGCTCTGTCATGAGGACTACAACTAGCCGTGGTTATGGATGGTTATAAAAGAGATAAGACTGGGACAAAACTTCCGGCATGAAAAACCACAACTTTCTTGGGTTATTTACTTTGGGGCTATACGTTTGTGGCCACCAACCACTAGCAACTTTATTTTTCACTTAATGGTTAACACCAATTTCATAAGAAAAATATTAAATCGAAAACGAACAGTTTGCGCATTTTATTATTTTTTTCAGTTAAATACGGTTAAACGTACGTCGGAATAGAAATAAAGATGAAATGCGACAAAAGTTGTTCCCATTCACAATAAGATACACCTCTATAAATGTACAAGCTACTAACTTTCTAGAATCTAGAAGAAAGTCCTTGAGATATACAAATCAGACCTTTTGCTGTAAGGCCTATACAAATTCGCCCGCAAAAGAAATATATCGTTGATTGAAAAGGAACTGATGTAGTGTTCTTATGATAAAAGAAATCTTAAGTTATATCAAAAGGATATTGAAATATAAGGCCTTCTTGAAATATGTAAGTACCTTGTTTCACTCTTGAATACAACCGTCTACGAGCTATAATCTTTTATGTGTGGTTATCCTTCACTCAGTACCAAATTTTAAGTAAAAATAAAGTACAAAAAATACTAAAATATAAAAATAACAAAAAGAGAGAAAAAATTAAATAAAGCACAAAAAAATACTAGTACAAAAAAAATCAAAAAATAGAAATATATATAAGCTTAAAAAATATATAGAAAAAAAAATTATTAAAAAAAATACAACTAAAAAAAAAATTAAATATTAAAAAAATATTTAAAAATAAAATACCTATTTAAGAAAAAATAAAATATTTAAGAAAAAATAAAATATTTAAGGGAAAATAAAATATTTAAGAAAAAATAAAATATTTAAGAAAAAATAAAATATTTAATGGGAAATAAAATATTTAAGAAAAAATAAAATATTTAATAAAAAATAAAATATTGAAGAAAAAATAAAATATTTCAAAAAAAATAAAATATTTAAGAAAAAATAAAATATTTAAGAAAAAATAAAATATTTAAGAAAAAATAAAATATTTAAGAAAAAATAAGATATTTAAGAAAAAATAAAATATTTAAGTTATTTTTTCTTTTCTTCTTCTATTTAAGAAAAAATAAAATATTTAATAAAAAATAAAATAGGTATTTACGACAAAATAAAATATTTAAGAAAAAATAAAATATTTAAAAAGAAAAAATAAACAAAAATAATATATTTAAAAAGAAAAAATAAACAAAAATAATATATTTAAAAAGAAAAAATAAACAAAAATATTATATTATTTAAAAATATCTGCCAACAATCTGGGCCAAAGATCAAGAAGCGGTTAAAGTGGTGGTAGGATAGAATAGATACGCCACTGCCACATTTAACACACGAATTACGTAATACGGTCACAGTTCGGGACGCGGTCAAAGTTGAAATGTAACATCGATTATTTCAAGACAAGCAGGTTTTTGGAAAATTAATTTTGTTACTAGAATCAAATTCTCTTTATTTTGCCTAATCTGTATAAATTTCAGTGTAAGTTTCTAATAAAGTTACTTTAGAGCTATTGAGTATATGTACCCATTTCAACTAATGTTTTATGTATTTGTCGTAAGACATGGGAGTTAGTGTGATTAGTATATAAGATTAAGGAAATACAGCAAAGTGAAAAACCTTATATGTACAACTTAAGACTATGCTTAAAACTAGAACTAACCTAGGGACTTAAATATGATCTAATTAGCTATATACCATAATCCTGAGATTGGTGGACTTTCCGATATCGAACTTCGTTCAACAAATTTTTGATGTATGATGTCGATCTTGTCCTTTAATTTTGTAATATTTGCAATTTCATGAAGTTTCCGCGTGGAGAAATACCTGCGTCGGTTTAGCAATAATTTCAGGACTTTAATTTGTCACTAGAATAAAATTTAAAATATCGTTTACACTCCCTTCGGGGTTGAATAGCAAAAAATCGTGAAATCAGTTTTTAGGCGATTATATTAGTCGCCCATAGAAGTAAGAATCAATTTGCTATCTCATCAGACCTAAGAGGTATAACGAAATTCATGGCGAAAACTGTGAAAGCGTACGCAACCCCCTTACACACCCACTTGGTGGTTGAATATCTAAAAATTCTGGAATTAGATTTTAGATGATTATAAAGAAAGCCCGAGGAAGTAAAAACCAATTCGATGTTTTATCACTCCGAAGAGATATGACGGAATTCGTGAAAATATGTACAACACTTTTATAAACTCTTATGGGTTGAAAAGGAAAAAAGGCTGCCAAGGGTTTTTTGACTACTATAGGAAAAGCCCGTAGATGTTAAGGCCGGTTTACATGGCGGTTGCAAATAATTCTGAAAACGCTTTCTAGGTATTGATTTAAAGAACCAATAGAAAAAATTAATTCAATATTTCCGAAGGCGTAAAAGATATGACGGAATTTGTGAGAATACATATACCTTATTCCACTGATAATTTTCCCCCCTTCTGTACGTCAATGCATATTTGAATTTTTTTTATCATAACTACTTTCCAAGTACATCTAGATCATAGAGATAAATGACTGGAAATGACAAGCAGCGACTGAGTTAAAGGCGGACGTCATCGTATTCACTCACACGCAAAACAACAACATTTGGCATAACGCCACTATTTTTTCCCACTCACATCTCTAATACGTTCCACTCTTGAAACACGCTAAACAACAACAATTTGATACTAGGCAACTATTGCATCTCATTTTCCCGGCTTCAAAGCGCAAAAACGGTGCCTTGTCTTCTCCAGTATATATATCTCTATGATCTAGATATGCCCACCAAGTTTCCAAGTTTCTAACATAAGCCGTTCTAGAGATAGGAAAACATCTCCGTACCATGCGACCCTTATTACAAAATTTTATTTTCAGAACGCGCCACTAGCTATACCTAAAGGCAAAGTTTTAGCTATCTGTTATAAGCTGTTCTCGAAATATAAAAATCTAAAGTTTCTAATCTAAAGCTTATCACGTAATCTAAAGTTTATCACACCCCACCCCCATGCCACTGACCCCCTCAAAATTCAATATTCAAAATTTCTGATATATCCTCTTACTATATCTACCCACCCACCCCTCAAAAGGTGGTCACTTTATGGGGTCCAAACAGTCTACCCTTAAAAAATATTTGAACTTAATAGTTCAAAGAAAGGGCTTGGGAGCTACAAGCTTTGAAATGAGTTTGCGCACAGTGTACGGTGTATGGCGGACTGAGATTTATTTTTTATTTTTTGGTGTTTACTAGTCCTAAAACGTAAAAACAAAAAATATCAAAAAATTGTTTTATTATTGAAATAATAGGAGTGTTTTTTTCAAGTGGATCAAGATCAAAATCATTCGTTTTACATTGAAAACAACAACAAAGAGATGATCCAAAATCATAATGGGATCAAAGTTAGATCAGTTTTTCGCTATTAAAGCTGCTTCTCAATTCATTTAAATTTACACTATTTAACATTCTCACAGATAGCGCCCTGCGACTCAGCTGATAATTGACACTAGTAAATTCAATTTGTAGCAGATATTTGCACCCAAAAGTCTAGAATAGTCGTGGGAAATCAATATATTTTGTACGGAAATTTAAGTCTATGTGTAATATAGAGACAGCATGTTCAAAATTATTGAAAAAGTCTTTGTATTTATGTGCATTTTCTACCGAGTTTCATCGCTACATGCAATAAAGGGAAACTACACGTAGCCCTGAAGTGTGTGTGCGCGAAATTGTGGTTTTTAATGGAAATTTTCCGTATTTCTTTCATTTCTTTTATGGAAATTTACAATTTTGCAGCGAAAAATCAATCCTTTCGAATGTTTATAAAGCGAAATCACATAAACATGGAAAACATTTAAATTTACTGGTTTTTCATCTTGGTACGCATCTGCCAAACCCCTATTAGAGGCTGTTTCGGTATGAGTGCGTATACAGTAACCCTAGCCCTGCCCATACAGTTTATCCAAGGCATTTACCAACAAGATTGTTAACCCATCTAAACTAGCTTTTGGTTTGATCCACATCATTTTTTTCCAATTGTGATCTGATCCAGTTGAAAAAAACACACCTATTATGGTAGAAAAAATAAACAAAAATATATTTAAAAAAAATAATTAAAATAAAAAATAACCAAAATATATTTAAAAAAAAACGATAAACAAAAAAAAAATTAAGAACTAAAAATTAAAGAAGAATTAAAAAAAAATCAAAATAGTTATAAAAAAAAATATATTAAAAATAATAAAAATTTAAAAAAATTAACAAAAATTTAAAAAATATATATAAAATGGAAAACTAAATAAATAAAAATAAAGAAAGAAAAGGAAATGTTTTTTAAACATGAAAAATAGATAAAAAAAAAAGATTCTCTTTAGTTATTTTTTTTTGAGTAAAAGTATGCATTTACGTGTTTACGCGAACATCTGGATGAAATGGAAATGTAGTAAAGCAAAGATATTAGAATCTCTTTATATAAGATGTCCCAACCAATATAAAATAAATCAATAAAAGCTTTACGATTGGCGACCAATCTACGGTGGCTATTAGAGCTTTTTATGCTAAAATTTGTAGTCCACTGTAAACATCAATCTGAAAGCTCTGTTTTTGGAAAGTCAACGTCACCGATTCCGAAATCGGTAAATTTGACTAAAATAGGATCAGGATTTGTGATTATTGTCTATATAATATATCTCAGTAATTTTGATTTTATTGTTTTGCACATTTTAGTGAATTCATTATTATGGAGAAACATAATGTTGAAAAAACAGACTTGAGTTGCAAACTAACGCGAATAGGCCGTTTCCACTTACGCATACGCGCTAATTCGCATCATCCAATGCACATGAAGGCGATTGTGGAAACACGGCATATGATTATTACCGCCATACGCCTTATATTCACATATGTTTATATGTAGCTAAAAATGATGTCCCATTGACAATCCGATAAAAAAAAACCTGCCTTTGATTGATTATTTGTTGCTAGTTGGCGAGCTTTCACTCCAACATACAGTGGGTTACAACATAAATTCTAAAACTTTTCAATAGCCACCGGAGTTGGGTCGCCAATCGTAAAGCTTTTCAAATTGATATTGACATGCTTGGGACATCTTATAGTTTCTACTGTCTTTGAGTAAAGCTAATAACCTGCATTTTATTGTCATATGCACAGCTTAATGAACTCTGTTACAATATACAGTACATGCCACTTTGACCAAAAAAGGCTCACCGAACCTATGCCGTATAATTTGAAATGCGTTATAAACGCTTTGATTGCCAAAAATTTTTACAATGCTCAAGATTGGGTCAAAATTTTCGTTGTGCGCGGAGCCGCGTCGCAGGTACTAAACAGTGTTCTCCACAAACGCCATCATACAATCATGAGACACTTATAAACAGTATATCGTACGGAAAATTATATGCCAAACTACACAACAAAGCTGTCTAAAATTTGACGGTTCCTTTTCGAAAATCGCAACAGTGAATTTTGAGCTAGTACAATTAAAGCGAAATAAATCACACTAAAAACTTTCGTTGAAAGGCTAAAAACTGAGATTTTATTTTGTCATGCAATGGAAGCAGATACAGGGATTCTGCAGGCAACTAAAGCCCATGATCCAATCAATGCAGCACTGCATTCATTACTGCATTGAAGGGAAGCAAAATGTTTTCCATAATCCAATCAATGCAGCGCTGCATGTCACATCAAATTCAAATATAAGTAAATGTTACTCTGATTTTCCATCAAATAAAATTTTTAATTCAGTGTTTCTAATGCTACTATAATTTTCTTGATCTAAAACTGTCAAAATTCAAATTTTCTTCTTTTCCCTCCAGAAAAATTCGATTTAGTACGTTTTTTATTTGGCGGTTGGCTGGCCTTACGCAGCGCTGTACAAAATTTACACACAGAGCAAAATTTGATTTACTGCATGCCGGAACATTTACTGCAATGCATTGATTGGATCATGGAGCATACAAATCGCATGTGAGCAAAGCTACTGCATGCAGCGCTGCATTGATTGGATCATGGGCTAAACTCTGTAAATTAAAAAAAAAATAATGCTGCCTTGTTTATCAAAAAAAAAACAGCCAAAAAGTACCTTCAAGAAGTTCAAGCAACTGGCAATCTACTACACGCCCGAATCAATTATATTACAAAAAAAAACAGACACCATGCATGTTTTCCAACATAACACCTGTCCACCAAATCTCCATAATATTACGTTATTTGTCCACCTTCGTACACGGAACACCTAGCAAATGGCTTTATTATCAGCTAACAACTAAATTAATATGTTTAGATTTCATACGACATTATGCTATGTGCATGTATGTTCTGGTACTCAATATATGTAGAAGTCCGAGTACACGACAATGAACGGAAGTAGGTTCTATTGAATGGAGAATTGAATCGATGCCAGTACAGTGAACAACTCCCCCAACCCATCCCCACATACACAATAAGCCCGTATCGCCAATGATGTCACCCCTAATATATAATTTGATCCGATTTCCCTAGGCACTAATCAAAATGTTCACATTGCACTTCTTTTTTTTTATTTTCGATGCATTCAGGTAAGGTACACTGGATATGCATTTTTTTTTTCCACGTAAGTGCTAACAGGTGTATAACGAGAGTCCATTTATAAATTCATTCCTTCAAAATGTTAATGAGCGATCGGTAGTCGTGTGTTTTCATTTCGCATATGGCAAAGCATGTATTGCATAATGCACACGATATGCATAACGTGGACATGGCTTTATTGGGAAGAATACAGGCAGCATAATTATTAGGGGAGAGAAATTGACGGTAGGCAGTCGTCGGCAGACATGTTTACCTATATGGACTGGTGGAGTGATCGTGTGTAACCACATCGTGGCATAAATTGATCGACATAAATAGAATTTAGTTCAGAGCACGTTAATAGATTTGGAACAGTTTATTTTATGGGCTGTTATGTGAGCAAAGAAAGATCGAATCATTCATACCGGTGAAAATTTAAACTGGTAGAGGGTGATCCCTTCATTGATCTTGCACAGTTATGAAATATGATCTGCAATAGTTCAGCTTCTCAATGATTTTGCAAGTGTTTTGGCGAGTGATCAGAGACGGAACGAACTAGTTCAGAAGAGCGTTCCCATAACTGAAATGAACGAACTAGTTCGCAGTCAGTCCCGCTCCTAGTTCGTTTTTCATTGCCGTTCAGAACTCTGTGAGACAATATACTATACTAGATCTAGTGTCTTTTTTTTGCTCATCATGTTCTACTAGATCTACTAACCTTTTTTTTTCTCATCTTCTACTACATCTACTGACCTTTTTTTTGCTCATCTTCTACTAGATCTACTGACCTTTTTTTTTGCTCATCATCTTCTACTAAATCTACTGTCTTGGAACTACGACTACTCATCACTGAACTCCCCTGAAGTAATGAACTATGAACTAAACGAACGAACTAGTTCGCAAGGGATCGGGAATCGGAAATGATCGCTCACTATGGTGAACTAAAATATGCAAGCCTACTGCATATTGTTACATGAAATAAATCAACTACTGATTCTCATTGCTCTCTACTCCATCCGCCTCTCTCTCTCTAAAACCTAGGTTAGGTCCGGTTATAGTTGCAGCCATCCAAACTATGGATCGACTCACTTAGACCATCGGTTGGTCCATTCTAAAACCTAAGACACATCATTAAAATTGCAGCTTCATGCTCTAAAGGGTTCAGAAGCTTTGGGAGCAATAAATTGTTTTGTCAATTTTTTTATTTATTAAAGTCAACTGCCCTGAAAACGTGAAACAGAAATTCTCAAAAAGAGTCATGCACTTTGCCCAAGAAGATCTTACATCATTTATTAATAGAGATTTAAAAAAAACGCTATGAATTCCCAAGCCTGTGATTGTCCTCAACAAAAATTCCCAGCAATTTTACATTTAATTGTAATCCCCACAGCCACGGAATGTTTTTCCGTAAATTCCGTAATAGCCCCAATTCAACATCCAAAGTTTACGCTTTCGAACACACCTTATCACAACATCACATATTGGTCTTTATATCAAAGGCTCGGCCTTTTATTTGCACAATGATAATGAGCGGTGACAGGTAGGCATTCCGATATATGCATCGATATCACACCACAGTTATGAACTGATTATGGACAGAGTGTTTATCAAGTGAATAAGAGAAGTTCAGTTCATTTATTATAACGCTTATCAGTTATTAGAAGATATCATGAGTAATAAAAGTTCTATTTTTTGTAAGAAAATGAAAAAAAATTGTTTTTTCATGAACCGACTTCACATGACAATACGGAAAATCAATTCGCTGAGAAACGATATTCGGAACCAGGAAAAAGAAAATTCGGATCCCGGGTCGAAGAAAATTGAAATGAAATCTGAACAGAGAGAAACCCCACGGCGGTGTAATAATGAAATTGTATTGAGTCTAATATAAGCCCTGAATCATTCGAAAGAATCGACTTTATGGTTTTGATTTCAGGGTGCTGCCCTGAATTTTATGTGAATGGCGATGTATTGATTTTCTCAATGGAAACGAAACAAATTCTTCTATTCGTTGCTAATTTTATTAGGTTGGTTCCTGAACGTGACGTGGAATAGATATCCTTCCGCCATGTCTCACTCATACGATTGAAGCTTCGAACGTCCACTTTAATGAGTCTAGCATGTGTATGATTCTGTTCTTATTTGCTAGTTCAAAAATATATTAGGGACTTGAATAAGTTCCAGCCGTTCGTGAAAATGAATGCTTTATTTAAAAAATTTAGTAAAGAAAATGTCATTGAAAGTATTGTCCTTTGCTAGCTACTACTTCCTCTCACCTTTCTGACGAACGACTCATCTTTTGAGGTTATCCACGAATCGATTATTGCATCTTCTTAAGAATGGAAGTGCTTCTCAGCCAGCCTATGAGTTATCGATCGGAACAAGTGGTTGTTGTTCAATGATTCTCATTCTGACCAAGTGTAGGCCACAAGAGTTATGCCCTGTGAGGACACCAACCATACTACCACATTCTTTTCGGCTCAATTTCAGAAGAAAAGCATCGGTTCGTCCACTTGGTCCGTCAACAAGGTTTCTGGTCTGCCGCATTCCCGGGAGAAGCGGCCATCTCTCAATATGTGATTTACTCACCCACTCAGCAATGGCAGCCCTAAAAGATGCAATAGACACATCGAGAACTGATTCTGGTCCGACCATGGCTGACTCCGATCCAGACTATGCTAATGCATCAGCTATTTCATTGGCATCTATAGAACAAGTGGTAATCGGAAGGAACAATGTCTGGTGAATACAGCGGGTGGGGTAGAACTTCCCATTTCAGCGCTTCCAAATAGGTTTTGCAACATGTGGCCTTGCGTTGGTTCTGCTGGAAAAATACTTTGTCGTTTCCTTCCTCGAATTCTTCTGGCTTTCCAAAAAAGCTAAAAGAACTCAAAATGATTTGGACTGAGATGAATATAGACTTAGCCAGAAAGAATTCAAATCGTCGCTGAACTTCACCAAGCGAAGTTCATGGAGGAAGCTCTGGAAATAGAATGCCTAAATGAAGCATCTAGAAAGCGCAGGATCCTCGCCAAGGACCCCAGTGTATCTGGGTACTTGAGGAGGATTGACGGAAACTGGACGGAATCTAGTCAGGAAAGTCTGGATCTACTGGTGGAGGCGCACTTCCCGGGGTGCATCTCGGAACTTGGGAACGCTTCTCAGGTTGTAGATCTCTTCGTGATGGACGCAGCCATTGTAAATCGGACAATCATTCTTGAAAGGGTAAGGTGTGCCGTTATGTCCTTCTCTCCGTTTAAGTGTCCGGGAGTGGACGGTCTGATGCCCATTATGCTGCAGAAGACCATGCCACTTATTGGTCCTTCCTTGGTGAGGATCTTTAGAAGTTGTCTTAGAAGTCAGGGTGATTTGTATTCCTAGGCTGGCAAGCCAAGCTACACCCTGGCCAAGGACTTTAGACCCATTAGTCTCTCATCGTTTTTGCTGAAAACAATGGAGAGACTGGTGGACTATTATATCAGATGTGTTATGGACACGAGGGGCTTCTCAGCTTCTCAGCACGCCTATATGAAAGGAAAATCCGCCGAAACGGCCTTACATGAGATCGTCTCCACGGTAGAAGAATCTTTGAATGTTAAAGAGTATACTATAACAGCGTTTCTAGATATTGAGGGTGCCTTCAATAATGTGGAAACGAATGCGTTTGAGAAGGCATTGAATAGGATGGGTGTTGACTTATTCATTACGTGCTGAATCGTGTCGATGCTAAGGGGAAGAATTATCAACTCCTCTTTGGGGGATGGTAGTAGCACAATGAAAGCAACCCGTGGAACCCCCAAGGGTGGGGTACTATTCCCACTGCTATGGGTCATAGTGGTTGATGACAGGCTCTAGCTTTGACTGGTCTCAAGGTGGTTGCTTACGCAGATGATATCGTCCTGATGGTTAGAGGTAAGTCCCTGGACACCTTGAGCGATTTACTAGAAGTTGGGCTCAAATCCTTGAGCAGGTGGGCTGTTAACTGCGGTCTCAACATCAATCCGGAGAAAACCGACCTTATCCTCTTCACGAGGAGAAAAGACCGAGAATTCAAACTCCCACGTTTGAATGGCGTTACCATCCCGCTCTACCTTAGTGTGAAGTACTTAGGAATCAATCTTCATCGTAGGTTGAACTGGAAACTCGCGATTGACGACAAGACTAAGAAGGCATCGAATGCTTACTACGCTTGTCAAAAAATGGTGGAGAAAACCTGGGACCTTAACCCGAAGATAGTCCACTGGCTGTACATCACGGTAGTTAGACCTGTTCTTACGTACGGGTCACTGGTGTGGTGGCATGCGCTGGAGGTCGGGAATAACAGGGTAGCCATGAGCAGAATTCAAAGAATGGCACTCATTGGGATTACTGGGGCTACGTGCCACGGCCTCTCAGGCTCTGTAGGTAATACTCCATATAATCCTATTGGAATTAGCGGTAAAATCAATAGCGGCAAAGAGTGCTTTGCGTCTGCATGAGGTAGGCTATTGGATGGGAGGCAGTGTGGGCCCCACTAGAATCTTGTCAACTTCCCTGTGTTCCGGCATTCCGGAACGCACCGACTACAGGACACCGTCTTGCAGTTTTGGACATTCCTATGCTGTGAGTATTGCCACCAGACTGGAGTGGGGATCTGAGATCATCGCTCCAGACACGTTTGCTATCTACACTGATGGCTGGATGAATAGCAAATATTTGGAATCAATAATCTAGAGCCCGGTGTATACGAAGGGAACACATCTCTCGTGATGGGCTGTGGCACAATGCTTCAGTCTACCCTTCTTAACCTAACCTTCCTCGAATTGCGGCCGTTTTTCCTTCAATTCTCGGCTCAAACGCATCAATTGTAGTCAAAAGCGATCTCCTGTGATAGTTTCGTTGGGTTCGAGGAGCTCATAGTACACTACACCCAGCTGATCCCACCAAAACCGAACATGAGTTTGAAAACATGGATATTCGGCTTTGTCGTCGACGTTGAGCCATGACCGGGCTTATCCCACGATTCACTACGCTTCGGATTATCGTAGTCTATCCACTTTTCATCACCAGAAACGGTGCGATCCAAAAAAAAATCTTTCCTTTTCTGCCGTTGGAGCAGGCTGTTCACACGTGAAAAAAACGCCATTCGACGTCTCTCGGCTTCAGTTCATACGGCAGCCAATTTCCTTGCTTTTGAATCATTCCTAATGCTTTTAAACGTTTGGAAACTTGGCAACTGTTGTGTGATAAACTTCAAATCTTCAAGTTCATTTTGCGTCTGACATGGGTCTTCATCGAGTTATGCTTCCAATTCTTCGTCTTCAAACTTATTCGGTGCGCAGGATCGTTCTTTATCTTCAAATTCAAAATCACTATTTTTAAAGCGTCGAAACCAATCTCTGCATGTTGTTTCCGATAGAGCATGGTCGCCGTAGGTAGGCAGTAGGGTAGGTACGTGAGAACATAGAAACACATAGACTTGACAAAAAGGTCCATTGTGTTACCACAGGATCATCGAATCCGGTCCTACTCGTCAAACCATTTAGAGCTGAAAAGGAAGCGTTGGATTCTCGCGATCTCCATTGCGGCAAGGTAACTAAAACTGTTGAAGAAGTAAGCTCCAAGATGAGCTTTCCTTCTAGCGGATAGAGCTGGACAGAGAAGCTGAAGGATTGTCTGCTCCTCCTCCTCATCCAGACAGCTTCAACAGAAGTCGTTTGAGAAGAGGCCAAGTCTTTTAGCATGTCGACCTATAAGACAGTGTCCGATCAGGATACCAAGTGTGGTGCTGATACTCGCCCTTTTGAGCAAAGTCAGCCTTTTAGAGCGTTTTAGATCCAGCTTCGGCCACATCTGTCTCGCAGTGTGGCGTGTAATACCGTCTGCTCATCTTGAGTTGGTTTTCTCAATTGAGTCCAATCCCAGCAGCAGTTTACATGTAGAGAGAGGCACACCCAGATTCCGATGTTCCGGCATAATCTGAAAGGTAGTACCGCGCTGAGCGAGTTCGTCAGCCATGCAGTTCCCTGGAATATCCCTGTGTCCTTTAAGGTCGCCGTAAGTCTTCACAAGAATTCAATGTGCTTCAGCTGCAAGAAAAAAATAATGCAAAAAAAATCTTTTTTTTGGCACGAAACTCGACTTGTTTAACGTTATGAAAAAATATGTTGTTTACACTTCGGCGGAATAACATATACTGTCATTTCAAGCCCAATGTTGGAGCTTCACGATGAAGTTGGCTGCAGTATTACCCGATGCAAAAAGTCTAAAATAACACCATCTGTCGGGAAACGGCCGGAACTTATTCAAGTCCCCAATGAACTGACAAAAAGTCTTTAAAATGAAGAGTGTTTTAAATCGAAGAAATATCATAGAAGGGGCCAATGCCCGATTTTGGTTCACATGGGGCGGGAATTCGTCATGCAACTGATCAAAGACTACAACCAATTAAAATACAGTCCTCCTCAAACGATAATTTGCACATTTTTAAATTTTCTATTAAATGTTTAACAGTTGCGATATAAAAATAGAAATCTCAATTTCATTTCAAAAACTACATACCGAAGCGATCGGGAATGGCTTTCAAAAAAACAGCAAAATCTCTTGCGTGGCGTAACGATCGAAATCGTCGAAAATATTCTGTTTTTATATCTCGTCGGCAATACACCGAAATGAAATGAACTCATAAGCAGATTTATAGACTAAATTTTTCGTGAAACGAACGGGCATCGCGGACGCTTATAAATCTGTATACCAAGCCTCCAGACCTACATAAAAAAACCAAACATATTCCGGTTGGCCCTGGTAACAAACAAGTGCCAAAATGGAGGAAGGAAGACCTGAATTGCAGCATCACACATCACGGGTCCATTCACCAGGACCGGTTCACCGGTATATCGAAAAGCTTAAATTCAAATATACGGAATACGTTCGAATTGGCAACAGAGCGCGGGATAAGAGTAAAAAAAAATACTCTAGCAGAATGAGCTCGAATACATGTTCGGCTCGATACATCTATTTTACATACTAGAAGACTCCCCCCTCCCCATCCACACTATCAGCTCGTTAAAGTTTGCCTATGGCTTGGCACACAATTGAAGGTAATTACCGGTGAATTGAGGCTCGTCACAAGCGCCCCGAACCTGCAAAATTACGACTGTACAGAGCGGCACAATTGCCATGTGAAATTGAAAAGAAACCGTACGTAAACTTGGTTCCAATTTCATTTTGCTGATTGTCGATTTAATTTCGTTTTTGATAGGTTATCAGCACAGGCTCCAATGCTCCAACTTTACATGTGTACAGTACACGATTCGTACGTACGAGCAGAATGGTATTATCACATGGGCACCCGGCGGCACCGACATGTTGTTTAATCATTAAAAATTACGTCACTATTCGATTATGCAACCATATAAATAGCATGTCGGGCGGTGCCTTCTTTCTCTCGAATCTCGATAATTATTTTCAAATTGTTTGTTTTTTTTTCCATATTCATAATTTTTCAGCTTCAACAAACTTAAGGTTGACTTTTATTGTGATTTCGTTCGTGTAGTAGAGGAGTTTGGCGTAGAGCGAGCGCTAGAAAAAAAAAAAGTCCGGCTCGACTTAAATTGGATTCCCGCACGAAATGCAATCAATGAAAGGCGATGGCATTGCAGCCATAAACTCTGGAAACTTGTCTGCACTCGAATCCATCCCAAGAACAACAAGCCTGAACACATAAATAGCGGGTGGTTGGGCGTGGAAGGTGAAATTTGTCGATTTTTTTTTTGTTCCGCCGATTCGGCAGATTTTGTTCCTCCAATCTCCACCTTCCGCCCTTACCTCTTCACATCCAATCCTACAACATGCCATTCAAAAAGAGACGTCGCGACGCTATGCCGCCACGTTTTCAACAATTAGTGGGGGAGTTATGGCCTTTCTTTCGACTTGCGCGGCCTCTTTTTTTTCACCGGAATCGTTCAAATCCACTTTAGTATAGTGAGGTAATTGCTCTTTGAAGTTAATCTTGATATTTCAATGTTTCAGGGGGCCGGCATCGGTAAATGTGTAGGTATCTCCAAGAGGCTTACCTTTAAAACTTTGCGCTTTGAAGCTTGTCTGGAATAGAGGAAAAAAAAGGAAATGGTTAGCAAAATTGAATAAAGTAAAGAATGTTTATGAGTTCACTAATGTTAATTTGTATACCCTAGATGAAATTTACATGGTCCAGATTGAATTCGAGGAAAATTAAGCAAGTCCTTCCATATAGCTTCCATAGAAAAATCCTTGAAGAATTTGTGCAAAAGATTTACCGTATGGTAATCAAGATTTGTAACAACTCTCCGAGGAGCCAGAAGCTTCAACGTCCATCTAACTACGTAAACTGCAGTGGGCTGGCCATGTACAGTGAATGGAAGATAGAAAAATCCCCAAGCGTGCTCTAAAAGGCAAAGCGAGTGGTAACAGGCCAGTAGACAAACCACGCAAACGATGGGAAGACTCGGTTGATGAAGATAGCCAAGCCATCTTAAAAATTAGCAGCTGGAGGACCCGTTCTTTGGATCGAGACGATTGATGGCGACGACTTCAGAAGGCCAGGGCCCGATTTGGGCTGCCGCGCCATTGATGATGAATTCAATAGATTTCGAATTTTACTCGAAATAGGTTGAGAGCAAAACAAACCACCTCTCGTTTTCCCAAATGAGGCTCCGATATAAAAGCCCTTAAAAAATGTCTTTATACTTATTGAACGACTTTTTATTATGGGTATCAATCTTAGGATATGCAACACAGGGTCAGACCCCACATTCATAGTAAGGAACCGGAGGGAAGTGCTAGATATTACGCTAGCCACTAACTCTAGTACTTTAAGAGTTGATAAACGGAAGGTCTCAGATAGACCATCTTTTTCGGACCATTGCTGGATTCTCTTCGAAATTAACTTCGAGCAGGTGAGAATACAGCCGGCAAAGAATCCTAGGAAGATAGAATGGGATAGGTTCCACAGAATTACGGAGGCGGATTTACCGCCTCCTCCGGGGGAACTGAAGTCTAGAGAAGAGACAGAGGATTGCGTGGAAGTTTTCAATGCTGTTTTCGTTAACGCTTTCGAAAGGTCCTGTCTGCTGCCCAGGGCCCCAAAGAAAGCTAATCCACCTTGGTGGAATGGCGAGCTCAGGAAAGTAAGGGAGTCTAGTAGAAAACTGTTTAATAGGGCAAAACGAGACGGAAATGAGGCAGACTGGGACCGGTACAAAGCCAATCTCAGTGTTTAAGTATGAAATTAGGAAGCGTAAAAGGGAGTCGTGGAAAGGTTTCTGCGAATCTATTAGCGGAAGCAGCGAGGCGTCAAGGTTACGAAAATTACTTTCCAAGGAGCCATGTACTCCGAGCTACATTAGGCGGAGTGACGGAACATGGGTGAAAACTAGTCGAAGAGACACTAGAGCTTTTGATGTTCACTCACTTCCCTGGAAGCACATCGCTAGATGAGCACCCTACGGGAAATGGAGCTTCATTGGCAAATCATGGGATTATTCCAGGAGGGATGGTCGAACTACTCAGTGAGGAAAGGAGCAAATGGGCTATAGGCACTTTTGCTCCCTACAAATCACCAGGACCAGATGGCATCAGGCTAATCATGCCTCTGTGGCAATTCGAAATTGGCTAAGCACTATTTATAGGAGCTACCTGTCGATGGGGTACGTCCCATATGCCTGGCGGGAGGCGCGTTTCGTTTTATCCCGAAAGCCGGCAGACCCAGCCACACAACAACAAAGGACTTTCGACCTATCAGTCTATCCTCCTTTGTGCTCAAGGTACTTGAGAGGCTTTTGGAAATTTAGTTATATCGCCCCTTCTTTGGCTCCGTGAACGAGGTTCTCCTGAAAAACAGGGAATAAAGGTCGTAGCATATGCAGACGACATTGTGGCAATCGCCAAGGGCAAGTTTTTGGATACGCTGTCGAGCATTTTGGAATCTGTACTCCGCACACTCAGCCAGTGGCCGGGAAGATGCGGCCTGGGGGTGAATGCTTCTAAAACTCAATTGGTGCTATTCACAAGGAAACAGAGAATTCCGGCATTTAGGCTGCCGAAGCTCGAAGGCGTGGAGCTTAGACAATCGGAACAAGCTAAATATCTGGGTCTAATTCTGGATAGGAAGCTCAGCTGGAAATTGAATATTCAGGAGCACATTAAGAAGGCAAATAACGCGCTTTTCGCGTGCAAGCAGACCGTGGGCAAAAGCTGGGGTCTCAAACCAAATATAGTACACTGGTTGTACACGGCGGTTGTGAGACCTATTCCGGCCTATGGGGCAGTAATATGGTGGAAAGCCATGGATAAAGAGTACAATCTTAGGGAACTAGGAAGAGTACAACGGACGGCTGTCGAGAAGTGCTAAAGGTACTTTGTAGTCAGAACAAAGTACAGATTTGCTGGGTACCAGGGCATAGTAATATACTAGGGAACGAAAGAGCGGACGAGCTTGCGAGATCGGGATCGGCATCGAATGGTAGGGATGAGGAGGATGTTTGTCCACCGATATGCGGCATCAAAGCGCAAATTGATAAGCGCTCTAAAAAGACAGCCGACTCTAGGTGGGAAGGACTGGTAAGCTGCAGGATTTCTAGGTCCCTTTGGCCCGAGCTGGATAGTCAAAAGACTAAGAATATATTGACTTGGGATAAAGGAAAACTGCGACTGATCGTCGGAGCACTAACGGGACACTGTATGCTGAGGAAACACGCTATGCGGCTAGGGATAGCGGAGTCGGACATGTGTAGGTTCTGCCATGATCTGTATGCTGTGGAGGACATCACTCAAATTCTGTGTGAATGCCCGGTGATCGCTAGAAGGCGTTTGAGATGGTTGGGTAATCTTTTCTTCGAGAGCATCGAGGAGTTGAGGTCGTTAGGGTATTACAAACTAGTCAGGTGCTGCAGGGAATTGGAGTGTTTCTGAGGTGATGGAAAAGCCAACGAGGTCCTGAAGGGATCGCAATGGGCCCGCATGGCGCCTAGTGAGCGCGGTGGTTTTAGCGCTGCGCCCCTTCTTAAACCTAAACCTATTGAACGACTACCAGAGAAGCTGCAATCTAAGTTATGCATACATTTTCACCATTTGAAAGAAACAGAAACCATTATTTCACCTACTCCTTGGAGCACCATACAAAGGTTCTAAAAAAATTAGAGATATCATTCTCACAAAAAAGAAATAATTCGAGAATTCGAAGTTCATTGCATCTAAAATTTTAAATAATTAAATCTTGGCTATGTCAGGAGTACAAAAACCACTACTCCATTTACTTCTTCGAGTAGGTACCATACAAGAGATCCCAAAAAATAGAGATTTCATTCTCATAAACAAGCAATAACTCGATAATTTGATGTGCTTTGAATCTAAAATTTTATATAATTAAATATAGACTAATACGGGAAGAGGTTGTATAAACAGAGTAACACTTCTCTACTTTTTTGGAGTAGCTGCCATACAGAAGTTTTAATAATTCGGAGTCAAATTAGCGCCAAAACCGTACACAAAACAAGAACCAAGAGAGAAAAATTGCTACGGTTTGAAAATGTTTGTCATTCGCAAGGAACTAGTCGAAGACGACCGAGTACGTTGCAGGCCGTTTGCGAAACATATTGGAGCTCTGTAGCAGCTATTAGAATAAAAATTGTTAGTTCAATTATTAGCGGAGACGAAACCTGGGCCTCGAGTGTTACAAGTGGGAAGCAGAGGCATAAAAATGTCACCGCTCCAAACTAAGGAGTTCAAGATGTCCAAATCGGCCGAGAAGGTCACCAATAAAATTTTTCGGGATACAGGATATTTTGTTCATTGATTACAAAGGAACAGAGTAAAAAAAATCGCAGTTTAGACGTTGACTTGATCCAAGAACTTTTAAAAATCAAAATAACTCAAAAAAATCGGATTACGAAATAAGGAGCAAAATCATTCAATTCTTTTGAGCAGTTTCCATTCAAAAGTTTTGAAAAATGAAGAAAAAAATAGATCCAAGGAGTGTTGCTTTTGCCCCGAGCGATTATTTGTTCTCAAATCTCAGGTATCTAAGCAGAGAAAGCCAGAAGATGGAGATGGCCAAGATTTCGGCTAACTCCGCCATAGCCGGTCCCAAGCCCGGTTGAGAAAGGAGGAGGAAACATGGAGTTAACCTGAATGGCCAGTAACACCTGTGCGTCTCAGGAAGTAGACAAAAAGTATGACACAGTTGGACTCGCAGCATAGCTGGGAGAACTCCAACATGTCATAGTCGGCTGAAAACTCTCAACCTTTTCACACCGGGGTGTAATAAATAATTAAGACTGACCCTCCAAGTCGACGGTTGAGCGAGGCTACGACAACGCATCACCGGAAAAAGACCACTGTCCAGAAACCTGAAGTCAGGAGGCTAGGGCCCGATCTGGGCTGTCGCGCCATTGATGATGATGTTCATTGATTACAAAGGAAGAGGGTAAAACAAAATCCGCAGTTTAGACGTTGATTTCATGCAAGTACTTTTGAAAAATCAAAATAACTCAAAAAAATCGGTTTACGAAATAAGGTGGAGTTCCTGAGCAAAATCATTCAATTCTTTTGAGCAGTTTCCATTCAAAAGTTTTGAAAAAAGAAGAGGAAAATAGATCCAAAGTCTTGCTTTCGCCCCGAGCGATTATTTGTCCTCAAATCTCAGGAATCTAAGCAGAGAAAAATATTTGCAGAATATGTAGATGGCCAAGAATTCGACTAATTTTGAGGGGGAAACCAAAAACTGTTTCAAAATGGAATAAAAAAGAAATTAATCGGTTAATCACGTGTAATGGATAGGATTGTGCTGTCTATAAAATATGACCTTTCTTTTTGTTCAAAACTGTTCTCTGAAAAATTTTGACTTCGTAGCTGAATGATTTTGTGTATATTTAAACGATCTATCTATTGCTCAAAAGGGCGAGTATTAGCACTACAGTTGGTGTTCTGACCGGACACTGTCTTATTGGGCGGCATGCTAAAAGAATCGGCCTCTTCTCAAACGACTTCTGTAGAAGCTACCTGCTTGAGAGGGAAGAGAAGACAGTCCTTAATCTTCTTGGGTTTTGTCCAGCACTATCCGGTAGGAGGAAAGCTCATCTAAGAGCTCCAACAGAGATTGCGAGAATCCAATGTTCCATTTCTAAATCGTTTAGCGAGTAGGACCGGATGCAATGATCCTGTGGTAACACAACGGATCTTTTTAGGTCTAAGTATGTCCGTGTTTTAACCTACCTACCCACCTACAATCTATCGGATCAATGCCGAATTTTTCAAGGACTCTTGTATGGACCCTGAAGTAATTGAAGACTTATCACCAAATTTCAACTACACGAATGGATGACAAGATTTTGCCCCAACAACGACCTCAACCTGACAAATTCTATTAGATAAAGGGACAACCATTCATGAGGTACCGCGGTCGAAATATATCATCTATTTCGTCTGCAATTTCTGCGGCAATAACATTTTTTGACTCTCTATGGCGTCTCCTGCTCGAGTTGCGACGATAAATTCATTCGGAAAAGAAATACATCTGCATACTGCACTAAAATTCCGGCTACTGTGAATTCACCGATTTCGGAACTTATTATTCAAAGTATACAGTATTTTGTGTAGTAGAGGAAAAATTTCTTTGATTTCAAATAGCGAGCTACTGTCGATGTAAGATATAAAAAATATATGTTTTGTAGTAAAACAAATAACAGCAAAGGGATTTTTTTTAGACAGGAGCAGAAACAGAAGGTTTGATGTGGAGTCAAAACCGGGTAATGAAGTTGTCTTATGCATGAATATAAATTGAAATACTGTATTATTGAAATAATAAAGTAAAAAAGACCCATCTGAAAAACGTGCTTATACTTTCGACAAAAAGGGACACGTGCTTTTTTTCTATAAAAAAAATGACACCGTGATATGCAGCGATATGTCTTTAAAAATACCACCCATCAAATATTGATTTTTGGATATAAATGTAACTGTGTTCGAAAATAGACAACAATTCTTGTCCGGAGCAGAGGATTAAAATAAACATTGATTGGATATTGAATTTGATATACGAGGGTGGAGTGAAAAGTTTCCGGCTTGATAAAGAAAATACAATTTTTTTACCATTTTCTTTTTATTATTTTTCAACATAATCTCCAAGAAGTCTAATACATTTTTCATAACAGTGCTCTAATGCAGTGATACCATTTTTGTAGTACGATTTGTCAAGCCCATCAAAATATGCATTTACAGAATTGACGACTTCCTCGTTGCCCACAAATCTTTTACCTCAAAGCCATTCTTTGAGGTTAGGAAACAGAAAATAGTCGCTGGGGCTAAATCGGGTGAATACGGTGGATGGGGGAACAATTCGAACTTCAATTCGTTGATTTCGGCCATTGCAACGACTGACGAATGATCGAGTGCATTGTCATGGTGAAACAAGATCTTTTTCTTCTCTAAATGAGGTCGTTTTTCTTTCACTTCATCACTCAAACTAGAGATGGACAAAGCAGTGCCTTTCAGTGAAGTACTTCACTCCGAGTCACTCACTTTAAGGAACGAGTTCAGTGAAGTACTGCCATGGAACTGTTCGTTCCATCGTTCCTTCGTGTTCGTTCCATCGTTCTCTCGCGAACTAGTTCGTTCTTTTAGTTCATAGCTCATTACTTGAAGGGAGTTCAATGATGAGTAGTCGTGTAGTCGGAAGAGAGTAGAGCAAAAAAAAAAGGTCTGTAGATCTAGATGAGCAAAAAAAAAAAAGGTCTGTAGATCTACATGAGCAAAAAAAAAAAGGTCTGTAGATCTAGATGAGCAAAAAAAAGTCAGTTGATCAAGATGAGCAAAAAAAAGGTTCGTACAGTTCACTCTGTTACTCTCTATTTTTCTTGAGTAGGTATATCGTTTTTAATTTTTTTGTCACGTGTCCAATGGAACTGCAGTTCACCAAAATGAGTGAATTACTTCACTCACTCACTTCAATGAAGTGTTCTTTTAGAACTTTTCACTCGTGAACGACCCATCTCTAACTTAAACGATTCAATAACTCTCCATAGTATGTTCCATTGATGGTTCTACCCTTCTCAAGGTAATCCATGAAGATAATACCTTTCGAATCTCAAAAAACAGTCGCAATAACTTTATTCGCTGACAAAACTGTGTTTTCCCTTCTTTGGAATTGGTACACTTGCTCCAGTCCATTGTTTTGACTGTTGTTTACTTTCTAGAGTGTAATGATGGACCCAAGTCTCATCAAAAATTATAAATCGACGCAAAAATTCGCTGGATTTCGCTTGCACAGTGCCAAATTATCGGTCAAAACAGTCTTCCGGCGCAATTCTTGATCGATAGTTAGCAAGCGCGGCACCCACCTAGCACAGAGCTTCTCCATGCACAAATGTTGATGCAAAATATTGCTTACACGTTCAGTAGACATCCCAGTAGGCTTAGCTATTTCACTCACTTTCAATCTGCGTTCCTCTACCACGATTTTATGAATTTTCTCGATCAGCAATTGTCACCTCAACGGGGGGCGTCCAGAACGTGGTTCGCCATCAGTGTTCGTGCGACCTTTCTTAAATTCAGAAACCTACTGTTTGACCGTTGAATATCATGGAGAAGAGTCCTTCAGTGTTGAATCCATTTCTTCTTTGATTTGAAGTGGTGTTAAGCCTTTTAAATAGAAGTATTTGATGACCGCACGCTTCTCTAATTTTTCCATTTTCATGTAAGCAATCGAGGCGTCTTCTTCAATAGGCTGTCAAACATATACTAAGTAACCAATCGACCTGAAAGTTATTACAGAAGCTGGCCAGGAACAGTACATACAAGTCAAAAATTAAACCTGCTGGCGCCATCTCGGTGTCAATCCGGAAACTTTTCACCCCACCCTCGTATATCACCTTGAGATATAATGGGGAACTTTTCGCTCGAATAAAACTTCTAGAAATTATTTTTGATTACTCACTCGTAGTAAATATATAAAAAAAATTTAAACCAACACCGTCAAGCTCCACCCAATGAGCCCATTTCGCGAAGAAACAGCAGATCAAGTTAAAGTTTTTCACTTCGTTATACGTTTAGTTGCTTAGATTTATTTTGACACTATTCGTGCAACGTCGTCTCCAGTCGAGGATTATTTGAAGCGGTCATCACAGACTCAAGGCCTGTCCTGTAGTAAGTTTTCTTGAGAAAAATTTCTTTGAAAATTATTTCTGTATCTTAAAGGTACCGACAGAGCAACATTTCTTATTGAACCAATCAAAGATGCCATCTTTTATTAGCAAAACGATGAATAGAAGGGTCACTTATACAAAACAGAAACACCATTGACATTGATGCCACTACAGAATAAAATACGGATCGATAGAAAATATCCCATCCACAGGACAAGGCCAACGCAGAAACCAGATTCACTACTTTTCATATCCAATTCTGAAACTGAGCTTATTATCCTTTCCCCTTTTAAGTAAAATAAATAGAGCACAAGTTAAACAACCTAGCGCGAAAGCTAAACCATATTATGCAATCGCGCGAAATCAGATTACACAATTGCTCCAATAAATTCTGATTTGCGCATGTAAAGCCTGAATTACTCCATTATATTTTCACTATAATATCATTATCCAGGTTATCTCTGCTTATCACTGTGCAATTTAATACGATATTTAATTGTTCTGTATTTAATCAACTCATGATTAAATAATGTGCATTTCATTGCTCAGTTAAGAGAGGTTGGGTGTATTTCGGTAGCTTTTATCGTCAATCTCAATTGTTAATAAATTGTAAACACGTTTTAAGGGATATTGAAAACAGTAGTAGGAGACAATTGTTCTCTTTAATCTCCTCCTTTATCTTTTCATGGAAAAATTCGAATCTTGAACGATTTTTTTTAAATAAAAATCGAACATAGCCAGACCTGTCTTACTTGCATAGGAGACTCTAGGTGAAGAAGTACAATCCGAGGCCCCCAATCACACAAAATAAAGAAAATTTTAGCTGTTGTGGCCTCAGGTTTGGGGCCTCCGGCGACTGCCTAACTCGTCCGTACTTTACGACCATCCAGCTAAATCTTTGCAATTATGACAGCGAGTTTGAGAAAACCTGAACCGAGGATGTGGAATATGAGTCCTACGTTAATTTATAAGATCGAAAAATTTTTAAGCAATTCGATAACCGACAAGAAAATAGCAGTGGGTTACTTCTTACAAATCAATGGAGCTTTTCAGAACACTCCCTACGAAAATATCTACTATGCTGCACAAAAGCGTTACATTGATCCAAAAACCTGCAGTTGGATGAAAGTAAAGATGGGCAAAGCAGTTCCTTTCAGTGAAGTACTTCACTCCTAGTCACTCATTTCAAGGAACGAGTTCAGTGAAGTACTTCCATTCGTTCCATCGTTCCTTCGTTCCATCGTTCAGTAGTCACTAGTCACTTCAATTGAAGTGTTGACCTACTCAATGGCACTCTTCGTTCCGTAGTCACTAGTCACTTAAATTGAAGTGTTCACTCACTCAATTGAACTATTCGTTGCGCACTTCAATTGAAGTGTTCGCTCACTCTATCTCTTCTAACAGCCGTTTAGTAGCCACCGGTTGGCTGGTGTGTGTGAGAGTTTTCTTCTCTAAACAGCCGCTCACTCAATCACACACTAGTCAATAGGATTGCGCATTTTAGTTCACCATAGTGAGCGATCATTTCCGATCCCTCGCGAACTAGTTCGTTGTTTTAGTTCTAGGTCATTAGTTCAAGGGAGTTTAGTGATGAGTAGTCGTAGTTCGAAGACAGTAGTAGAAGATGATGAAAAAAAAAGGTCAGTAGATCTAGCAGAAGTTGAGCAAAAAAAAGGGCAGTAGATCTAGTAGACGATGATTGAATATTGAAAAATTGTCTCACAGAGTTCCGAACGGCAATGAAACGAATTAGGAACGGGACTGACTGCAAACTAGTACGTTCATTTCAGTTATGGGAACGCTCTTCTGAACTAGTTCGTTCGCGAACTACACAAGCCTACTAGTCAGACAGAAGTTCCTAGTGCTGGTGTGTGTGGATTTTCTCCAGCCTGTAAGCCAAAACCACGAAAAATTCATGGCTTCTTATGTACAAACTACTACTATGTTAGCACGCGCGCTTGCCTTCGTGGCGATATTGAGGGTTAAAACGAAAAGTAAATATTTCCCCCAACTTTTCCTCAAGTATATTAACATGCCGACCTCTTCCGCCTTTAGTGAGTGAGAAAGACTAAACTATGATCGCTGAATGTTATACGTACGATCATCAAGTGCGTATCGACTCGACCTGCACTGCAAATACGATAACAAACTTAGACGTTCAACCGAAACTGATCCCGGAAACTCTGCCGACTAGCGCAATGAAAGACGTGCTTCAATTTCACTAGTCGACGAGTACCGAAATTCCATTCGGCCATGACCCGACGCCGAGGATCGATACAGTGTCGACCAGTTAGGAATAATTGAGAGGTGCTACAGAGTTCTTATGCAATCCTATCCCTCTATTATTCGATGAGCGGTAGAACACAATTCATGTGTAAATCCATTCTACCGGTCCCCAATGACCGTTCCGTTGGACTTCGTATGCGATACAGATCCACCCCTCATCGATGACCAGTAGGCTCTACTTCATACTGACTCCAAACTCCCTCTTCACTGAGTGCACGTATTGACATCTCGTTCTTGCTCATTCCAATTTCAAATGCAATGCGCGATAGGAGATCTCTCATGTCGACGAGTGCGGATGAGATGGTCAGATACATTTCAGTACGAGTAAGAAAGAAATCTGAATACCTCACACGTATTCACAGATAGCAAGCACATAGCGGAACAGCTTGTGGGTTGGGAAATAGGAAGAAGAGCGGTGTATACATAAATATTTACATTTACTTTCTTTTTTCTTATGATGGAAAATAGAATGTCGTGGTATTCTTCGCACCGCGTCGCCATACATAATTACATTGAAGACAACAGCACTGTTTATAATCAGTGATGGCAATTTAGTGCTTTCAGCGTTAAATTTGGTGCTCAAAATTTCGTCTCAGCGGACAAAAATTAGTTTTACCACTTGCGCATTATTTGAATATTCCTGCGATTTATATATAATGTTTTTAATTTTTTTGTCACGTGTCGAATGGAACTGCAGTTCACCAAAATGAGTGAGTTACTTCACTCACTCACTTCAATGAAGTGTTCTTTTGGAGCAGTTCACTCATGAACGACCCATCTCTAGATCAAAGCCATGCTGAAATGCAGGAAAATAACTTCAACATTAGCTGACTCAACAGATACAGTCACAGCTGCGAAAGACTGTCTACAGGACGGAGTACTACCACCCATCCTCTGATGCTTAGTAGACCGGCGACCTTCTTCAGAATCTAACCAGATCGGTACAGGGCTACTGACGACCTTGCCATCTGCATTAGAGGTAAATTTGATAAAACGGTCACAGAGCTAGTTCGAACAGTTCTAAAGCAGGTGGCTGGTTTGGGTATCAACCCGAAGAAAAGCACAATTTTTGTATTCACCAAAAGTAGGTGTGACCAGCTACCTAGGCCTAGTCTTTTTGAAGAATCTGTAGAGTATGCCCGCAAAGTGAAATTTCTTGGGAGTTATCTTGAAATGCTCATGAGGCTAAGGTTCTTGAAAGGACCTGCATGAGCCTTCTCGGCAAGAACTGGGAACTGAATTCAAAATTAACCTACTGGATGTATAGCCTCGTTGCTAGGCCCATTATAACCTGCGCAGCATCTGTATAGTGGAAAAAACAAGCAGAAAACTACTCTGCTTAAGCTGATGAAATTACAAAGATTGGCAAGCCTGGGTATCACTGGGCGATGCTGCCTCTTATCCTAGAATTAGGATTAATACATACGAACTTGTCAGTTCACGAGACACACCATAAAATAGCTTGGCCGAAGATCACACCATTAATACCTCTTTCTGGTTCGATGGTACCAACATTTTATTTCACAACGCCATTCAAAGTTATTCTACCCAAAAGAGAGGATTGGGCGACAAACGAACGAACTCCAAAACAGAGATCCATAATCTGGTACACAAACGGATTCAAAACTGACCAGGGTGTAGGAGCGAGGGTCTATGGAGTTCGCCCAATGTCAAATTCTAGCATGCACAACACCCACTTTTTTCCAGGCAGAGACACAAGGTAACGAAATGGCCGGCCGGCTTAATGGCTAGAAAAGAATTAGAAACTCGCTTCATGTGACCACATCCATTACCGACAAGCAATCCAAATGTGGTAAAAATCGCAAAGTGTCATTCACTGGGCCTTGACACCGGGCAATAGACACTCAAAGCTATTTATGCCGAAACATTCGGAGAAAAGAACGTTTGACTACTTGAAACTAAGCAGATATCAGACTCGAATCTTAGTGGGAGCTCTGACTGGAACATTGTTACATTAGGAAGAATCTCCATAGAATTGGTCTTTCTGAAACCAAAACTTGCTATCAAGTTCTGATTTTGCGAAGACGAAACACCAGAGCACATTCTTGATCACAAAAGGCTTCGTGACTTCGGGTTTCGAGGAACCATTGGAATTCCTGACCATTCCTCTTCGAAAAATACTGTGCTTCATTAATAGCTCCGGTACTGAAGAGGAATTATAAATAATTTAGGGCGACGCATAGAGCTACTGGAGACGACAAGCCATCGGTTTTGTATAAAGCGCTTTGAAGCCAAAAACACGGTGAGAAGTGAGACAAAACAGGGTCGTTAAATCAAATTGTTGTTGTTTTAGCGTGAGTGAGTGAGACAAAACAGGAGCGTTATGTCAATTTATTGTTGTTTTGCGTGCAAGTGAATGCAACGACGTCCGCCTTCAACTCAATCGCTGCTTGTCATCTCCAGTATATATATCTCTATCTCAATTAAAGCTTCAGCGACAAAAGAAACCAAACCAACCCCAATCTAAAATCTATCGATCTAAGCAATTCTAGGAAGCATTTCTTCATCCCGATTTTGTTGGGTTTTTGTTCGCTGGGTTCAAAAAGAATTAAAGTACCAGCCGAACGCTGAGTAACTAGATGCCCTAAGAGATTTCCCTGGCGTCCAATTATAATGGATTATGGCTGAGACATCGATTGCTATCCATAATACGTTTATAAAGTTCGGATTGATAAAATCAAATTGTAAATTTGCCACAATCCATCCCTAACAATCGATAAAATTTTCATAATTCTTTTCATTTCTTAATTTCTTTTCTATTGACGCATTTGCCATATTTCGATAAGGAAAAAAATCGAATGCCTCAATTACTGTATGATTGTTATTAAGGCTCAAATTACCACACAATGCATCAGTTTGCCATAATAACTTGGAAGGTTACAACAAGAAATACTTGCAATATTTACCCAGAAGCACATTTCAAGAAAACATAGCCATCGTCCGCGAGACCGTCTATGTACTTATAAAATTTGCTCGCTATCTGTAGAAGCAAAAGTAAAGAAATCGGCACAGAGCCGTTTCAATTGCATAATCCAAATAAGGAAAAATTCTGTGCGAAACCTGACAAACTGTTTCATTATAAGACCTTTATGTTATTGTTCTGGGATAAAGCCGCGCACATACATACGGGGCGATAATTGCTTGTTCTATACGCCAGCCAATTGTCGCTCGAATATGGTTAAATTCATATTAATAAAAAACAATCATTGCGTGTTGTTGTGGGGATTTTTATATCGTAAAATTGTTATCCCGCTAGAAAATCATTTCAACTATGTAAAATGTCGATAACGAAACGTTATTCCAATGCAATTTGAAATATTTTTATAAACTCTTCACTGTTAAGCTGTATATTATCCCGAGCGTATGATTCTTTTACACCAGTCATGGAACTAAAGAAAAACTAATAACATTCGTCTGATTTCGCTGCTCCCTTGCCTGTCGAGGGTATTTGAAAAGATCTTGGGCAGGAGACTTGGTCTCCTACTGGAGAATGTTCTGTCGGCCGAGCAGCACGGCTTTAGACCGGCGAGAGATACAACCTCTCTCCTGCTTGATCTCGAACACCACGCCAGACTAGCACTCTCCAACAATCAGGAGTGCCATGCCCTTTCCCTCGATCTCGAGAAGGCCTGTGATCGGGTAATCAAAACCGTGGTTACCAAACAACTATCTGTCTGGGGTATCGATCTCCGGTTCATTCAGACGATTGACAACTTCCTTTCATAACGCTCCATAATGGTGAGAGTCAATGGCTACACATCCAAACACTATAGTATCGACAATGTTCTTCCCCAAGGATCTCCACTCTCCTCTGCTCTGTTTAACGTCTACATCCACTCCCTCTCACAACTCCTTTTCGACATCCCTAACACTACGCATTACATCTACGCAGATAATATCATCATAATCTCCTCTCACCCTCTCCTCAGCGACACTTACAGACGGATACGGACGAACATAGACATTTGGTACAAAAACATAGGAGCGAAATTACCGTTCGAGAAAGCGGAAATGATATCCTTCACGCGCAAGATCAGACCCTCGGTCGCTCTTATCCACTCTACCCTTATCCAGTTCTGTCCCAATCAATATCCCTTCCCCGATCAGCTACCCTTCCCTGCCCCAAAACCGCTCACGATCAATCCATCCCCTTTCTTGCTCCTCTAGATACCCCAGCAAAACCCATACTTCCGCCTCGCTATACAAAACGCTACACCGCGCACACATCGAAGAGCTAGCAGGATACACCTTATATTATACGGACGGGTCAAAAACCGAAAACCAGACCTCGGCGGCCTTTATCGCACTGCGGCACCCGTCCAACGTAACAACAGGCCAGGGTATATTTAAACTACACCAGGACTCCAGCGACTTTTAAGCAGAAGTCTTCGCTATCTGGCAAGCTGCAGACGCGGCTTGTATAGCTGTAGTACCCGCAGCGTTATTTGCGGACTCCAAATCAGCTGTCAGCGCTAATACAGTGCCGACGAACCAATGTTCCAACAAATCAGGGCCAGTATTGTAGCTAACCCCGCTGGGATCCACCTCTTCTGGATTCCGGGTCACGTGGGCATTCCTGAAAACGAAAAAGCGGACAAACTGGCGAGTCAAATAATCTCCCCTCATGAAGAGGAGACAATCCCGCAAACGATCAGCTTCTTGAAATAAATACATTCGTCTGATAACTCGACCCCGTGATTCATTTTCGGTCCGAGCAGCTGAACCGATTTCAATTCATCCAGGTGATACAATTTCGGTTCAAGTAGATGATTCGATTTCGATTCGTGCAGGCAATTCAATTTTGTTTCATGTGAAGGGTTATTTTCACTCGTTCCTATTCTATGTGACCTGAAACCCAATTCAGATAGATCGTGTAGAAAGTGTCGAATTACCAATCGAGATAAACTCTATTTCCTGAACGATTTGGTTCATAACAACTCTCGGAGTCTATTCCCATATCACCTTTTTTTTCAGCGTAGGGTCGAGACGACAAACACCATTACTCTTAGTTGTTAAGGAACAAATATTTTTTTCAAGCATTTGGAGAAGACCACCTCAATTACTTTCAGACTGCGATAGGACGCTCCTTTTTACTAGTGATAATCAAATCGAAATTAACCCAGTGAGGACTTCTTGGCAGGTGAAAACACAGAAAAGACCAATTGGAAAACTGTGAAAAAAAATTCCCACTGAAAAGGCCGGTTCGAATTCGGTGCCATCGACATAATGAGCATATCGCGGGCTAAAACAAATACAAGGTGGTTAGGCCTAATAACAGTGGTGACAAAGCTACACTTTATCAGGCTGGCTTATCGTGCACGTGATTTTCTCGTCGTTTGATTGGAGCTTAACTATTTGACCATTGTCGAAATATTTTTGACTTACACACCATACACTTGAGGAGGTCTTGTAGCTGTGGCTAAGACGGAAGAGACGTACAAGTTAATTCTATTCTTGAAAAGCACGCAAATTGGATCAAGGAAAAGCGCAACAACATGTTTTAAAGTGCGATGCGATCGAATCCATGACCTCTGGCATCTCAAGACTTGGCTTAAGGCTAACATAAGACGAAGGACGGAATTCTGTCCTAGCTTTGTTGAACACCCATCGAGTTATTGAGCTTGCTATCAAGTTCTGAAAGACGATTCGAAGTCCTTCTTCAATTGTTTGTTTAAAAAAAAAAGTTTTTAAAATTTTTGTTCAAGTATTTGTCGTTGTTACGATGTCCAAATGAGACCGGAACTCCACTAGATCCTAATCAAAAACTTGGATCCGATTCAGTGTGAGTGAATTTCGGTTGAACTTTCTAATCTCGAGAATCAAATGTCCATGAAATACATTTTTGTCATTTCTATGTGCTGAGATGCACATTGTTACTTGAGACGAGTGGTTTGCCTGCTGCATTCTATTGTACTCCATCTCGTAACTGCATTATTATTTATTAAGAAATCCTATCGTCTAGCGAAAACGATTTGAATATGCCGGCTCGATCTAATAATCCATTCACATCGTCTGAATCCCCATCCTTTCTTTCGAGAAATTCCATTCTTGTCACGATATTTATTCCTCGTCAAGATCTTCGAATCATCGTTAACATTATGTAAAATACTTCAGTTTTTTTCGAAGTGAATTAATCGGAATGGTCGTGTTTACAGAGGATGCTCAGCTATTAGAATTCTGCGGTAGTTCTGAAGTGGAGTTTTGCGGCTTAACAAGAGGCGACAACTTGACAACATGATGGAGACCAGCCTCTTTCATTATCATATCAAGTATAGTAAAATCCTTAGAATGAATCATCTGTTTTCCTATCAGAAATTTCATGGATGATTCATTCTTCAATATTATCCCGATCGATATTAAGGATACCCCGACATGGAAAACTTCCCTTTTCCAAGTCATACGATAAGCTCATCCTCCTCCAGCGCTAGCAGTAAATTTCTTTCCAACTTATTTTCATCAGGAACACTCCACAACGTCATGCCTACAAGTTGGAAAACAAATCGCATGTTTTATTTCAGCCACGTAGAGACTTTCAGTTCAGTCGTAAACTTGTATTACATGAATTTCGTCTGGGAACAAAGGAGTAAATCAGGAACATGCGCACGAAAAGCCCCAAATCCAGTACAACAAAACTCTTTAATTAGTAAAATGCGGCTTGGCAACAATTTTTTTTCTCTCTCGTCTAATATGAGTTCTGCCTGTTTAAGCCGTCGACGAGTAGATCGCGTGAAGTAGTCTGGAATAGTAAATCGGCACCATGTTCAAAAGCGATATTTAGTCAACCGTAAAATTCTCAACTTTTAATTTCAGTACAAAACATGAAGTCGAAAAAAAGGCTCGTTGACTTTTTCAAGTATTTTTAAGTTGTTTATGTGCGCGCAATGTACACCCCATTGGCGGTAGAATTTTTTTCGGTCTTAGCTTTACAATTTCTGTCTTGGACTTGAACTTCTCTCGCAGCAGAGGACGGCCTTATTACCTTTTTGGCACACAAACATCTCATAGTCGGACATTATAACGTGAAAAAATAACATCCAAAGAAAACTGAACACAAAAGCTGCAGCCTCGAAATCTTTGAATTGTACACGCGATACGTTTCCTCGTTAGCCTTGTGTTCTCATGGTAGATGATGATTGTGGCCTTTTTTTTCGCCCCGAACTCATTCGTCGTTGACTTGACCATTAGAGATGGATATAGAGAAGCCGAGACCTTTTAATGATTCCCGTCGATTATCTGTAAGCTGATGACTGACTCAAGGCGATGAATAAAATGTCCCAGGGGCTAGTAAATGGAACAAAAAAAAGGTGAAATAAAAATGAACAAAAGTGAATTTAAAGAGCACTTACTGTAGAATTAAGTTCGCCTTTTGTCCATCATTAGCGATTGATGTGATGTTCTGTGATCGTAATTTTCGTAAGCTTTATGATCGCATTTTTATTGAAAGATCGCATCATATAATTTTCGAGAAGTACAACATCTTTTATGACTATTTCTTAAAATCGGACAGAAATTGCTTTGTTGAGTGTGATACTTGCTCTTGCTAGAGGTTCTCTAGTTCCTGGCTGACTCCTCCATGACCAGCTATTGCGTTCCTGCTGTTCTTTTCAACGTTATGATTTCACTAGCAGGCTACCTCTGAATTGGTTTCTGATAAACATCAATTCACTGTCCAATTTACTAAGCGTGTGTTTGAAACCATATCATTACCCTGCTTTCTGTACGGAATTCCAGAAAATATAAAGTCCTTTTGCTGTTCATACATACATTCATTACAATCTGTAATATTAAGTCCGCTAATGGACAAAATAGTCCGAATCCCTCGAATAGCTCCCATACAAAAATTTCTTTTCATGTTTAGGCTTCAGATTTGCTTCCTCCAATCTCCTGATCAAAATATACCCTGAATGGGTGTGCCTTATCCAATTCCTGTCTTGAGCTATTCAAAAATGATGTGCTCAATCCAGCACTTAGCAACTCATCGCTTTTGCATATATCCAACATTTAGAAAGCCCCCTTCGTATTATAGGCCAACCGCACATCAGTTAACATAAAAAAAATTCTTTGATTTCCCCGCGACAATCAAAGACCCCTCCCACCCAAGTCGCGCAAACACTCAATCCGATAATAATCAATCTTATAAGTGAAATGTACCACATAAAATGCAAAATATCGAATTTCAATCTGTCGATGGAAATTGGTCTAGATTGCTTCAATCGATTGGCGTCGGTCTCTTCCAGGCCTGAAATGTGACACGATAGAAGTCAATCACTGAAACAGTAGCTTCTCTGAAAATGAAATGAAAACGAGTCAAGATCAATTCGAAAATAAAAACAAAATTTGTGTCGATGGTGAAAAATTTTGCGCAACCAATCGAACGAGCCTGGTTAGCCGCCAGGCATTTAATTCGATTCTAAAGACTTTGAACGATTAGACAGTGACTCGGAAAATTACACTACTATGTCTTGGAAATTGCGCGAAAAAAAGCAATGTTCTAATCGAATCAGTTTTATGGTGCATTCAAAATTTTGGATCACAAAACAAAACAGCAAAAATACCGCCACGAAAAATTGGGTCCGAAGGAACAAAGGACCTTTAAATTGCTGAGCATTGAACTGGAACAAATGATCCAGTTAGCCCGTGTCTTTGATATGATGATCGCACTAAGCCTTGGGTTGATACTAAAATCAGAGGATTCAGTGAAAGGATCAAAGCAATTCGCCATCTATTCAAACGCTCTAATCGGGTCGTCCTCATTGCTTCCAAGAGTAACAAAAAAACACACACATTTTCTGCCACAGCTCTAAAACTATGTCGTTTCAGCTGATGGCTGACGCATATTGCAGGGACGCATATGGATGTTCCTCTAGTTAAGGCGGAGACAAACAGCATCTGTTCTCCATGTGAGGAGCGGCGGCATGACATACTTGCCAGGAAGTATAAAATGCCTTTTCCGTCGCAGGTAATTCTGTGATGTGATAAAAACAAAATATGACTGCACGTATATACCAGCCTCGGATACCCGAAGCGAGCTAGTCTTGATAGCTGGGACTTAACTGGAAGCCAGTCTTGATAACTGGAACTTGCTCCCTTGATCTTCAGCATGACGTCGACATTGCCAATCGTGGAGCAACTCGACGTATAGAGGCTCGTCGATGACCCAGACAAGGGGCGCAAAAACTTCAAGGGCCCCGCCTGCTCAAAATGTTTT
The DNA here is from genome assembly GCA_951812415.1 of Beris morrisii. Taxonomy (NCBI): domain Eukaryota; kingdom Metazoa; phylum Arthropoda; class Insecta; order Diptera; family Stratiomyidae; genus Beris; species Beris morrisii. Next base: position 32,827,658 of record OX638313.1, on the reverse strand, counting down.
GCTTGATTTCCAGGCAACCACAAAAGCAGATCTACCCAGGCAACGAATGATAAGATCACTAGTTAAAGACAAACCGACTGCTTATCGTCCTCAACTCCACAAACAATGCATTCAGCGGTTTTTTCAGTTTGTGCATGCGTCTGTCTGATCAGTATCGGTACCAAATGCGCATGACGAAAGTTTCCCAGACGAAGGGTATGATTACTGCTCAAACGCGCCATTGCAGCCGAATAAGTGCTAAAGAAGTGAGTTAAACACCAGATGAAGCACTTTCGCAAGAGATTCTGAACGCTATTCGATTCGAACTACGTTTACGGACTAATTTTGGATTAGTTCCAACGCTGCTACTCCGAGCATTCTCTCTCAAATCAATACAGAGAACTGGTCTAGCGTGAACCACCGTGGACGATTCGTTTCGAACATCGTAGTGATGTCCATGGCACTTGTTGATGTTAAGAGTGCTGTTAATAAGTCTATTAACTGGAGGCCTTGAGAAACTGCAGAACTTCTGGTACAAGAAGTTTACTGGTGAGTACGGCAGATTGGCTCGCTTGATAGAACAAATAGTTGCGGGTTCCAAGGAGTGGCCAGCTTTCCTCACTTCTGGAATTACTTATTTAATTCCCAAAATTAGAGCTCAGGTTAGTGGTCCAGCAAATACAAAGTGGAATATCACCCTCTCAGTTCTGTACAGTACAATCTGAGCGATTTCATGTTGCACTGTATGCTGGAAACGACCAACATCTTAAAGGTCTGTTGGAGATTACGCACTCCTTTAGCCGGGATAACCGGATGGACTATGGTTTGGACAAATGTTGAATTCGAGCTATTCGCAGGGGTATTCATGAGCCGCATACCGGACATAGCATGGACAGTATTCATATCAAAGCTATGAACTAGGCAGACCTCTATAAGTACCTTAGAGTTTTGCAGAGAAATTGAACTTGTGTCAGAGGCTTCGAACTGAGTTTTTTTGTTAAAACGGAAGCTGGTGCTGAAGACTCATTTTTAAGGGAGGAACCAAATATGGGCGATTAACACATGTGGTTCCGTCTCTGCTATGTGCCCTTGGACTGGAGTCTGTGACCTTGGACTGAAGTCCGTTTGGTTCGCAGCTCGATGACCAAATTCCGAATGCATCTTCCGAAAAAAGCATTGGAACGTGTTACACTGCCGCGTGAAATCGGAGGCAAAGGCATTAGCGATTTATCCAACCTTTACCAAGGGTAGATTGATCTACTACGGACATAAAAGAATAAGAGTGTACAAGGAAAATGATTAGGGAGGAAACGAAGTGGAGAAGTGAAAGGAGTTGAAAAGTAAAGAGTTGAAAAGTAAAAGTAAGAAACGACAAGAAGTGGTAAACGAAAAGGAAAAAGAGTGCAGAAGGAAGAGGAATAAGGAAGGAAAAAGAGGGAAGGAAAAAGAGAAGAGAAGAAAAAGAAGTAAGTAATCAAGGAAGGAGAAGAATTAGTAAAAGAAAAGGGAATTAAAAAAGAAACGGACTTCGAAAAGGAAAGGAATTAGAAATGGTAAGAAATTTGAAAAGAAAAGGAAAGGAATTAGGAAAGTAAAGGAATTAGGAAAGTAAGGGAATTAGGAAAGTAAAGGAATTAGGAAAGTAAAGGAATTAGGAAAGGAAAGGAATTAGGAAAGGAAAGGAATTAGGAAAGGAAAGGAATTAGGAAAGGAAAGGAATTAGGAAAGGAAAGGAAAGGAAAGGAATTAGGAAAGGAAAGGAATTAGGAAAGGAAAGGAATTAGGAAAGGAAAGGAAAGGAAAAAAAAGGAAAGGAAAAAAAAAGGAAAGGAAAAAAAAGGAAAGGAAAAAAAAGGAAAGGAAAAAAAAGGAAAGGAAAAAAAAAAGGAAAGGAAAGGAAAAGAATAGAAAGGAAAAGAATAGAAAGGAAAAGAATAGAAAGGAAAAGAAAGGAAAGGAAAAGAAAAGAAAGGAAAAGAAAAGAAAGGAAAGAAAAAGAAAGAAAAGGAAAAGAAAGAAAAGGAAAAGAAAGAAAAGGAAAAGAAAAGAAAGGAAAGGAAAAGAAACGAAAGGAATTGGAAACGAAAGGAATTGGAAACGAAAGGAATTGGAAACGGAAAGGAATTGGAAACGGAAAAGAATTGGAAACGGAAAGGAATTGGAAACGGAAAGGAATTCGAAACAGAGAGGAATTGGAAAGGAATTAGAAACAGAGAGGAATTGGAAAGGAATTAGAAACAGAGAGGAATTAGAAACGGAAAGGAAAGGAATTGGAAACGGAAAGGAATGGAATTGGAAACGGAAAGGAATGGAATTGGAAACAGAAAGGAATGGAATTGGAAACGGAAAGGAAAGGAATTGGATACGGAAAGGAAAATAATTAGGAAAGGAAAGGAATTAGGAAAGGAAAGGAATTAGGAAAGGAAAGGAATTAGGAAAGAAATGGAATTAGGAAAGAAATGGAATTAGGAAAGAAATGGAATTAGGAAAGAAATGGAATTAGGAAAGAAATGGAATTAGGAAAGAAATGGAATTAGGAAAGAAATGGAATTAGCAAAGAAAAGAAATTAGGAAAGAAAAGGAATTAGGAAAGAAGCGGAATTAGGAAAGGAAAGGAACTAGGAAATAAAGGGATTAGGAAAGGAAAGGAGCTAGGAAATAGAAAGAAAGGGGTTAGGAAAGGAAAGGAACTAGGAAAGGAAAGGAACTAGGAAAGGAAAGGAAAGGAAAGGAACTAGGAAAGGAAAGGAACTAGGAAAGGAAAGGAACTAGGAAAGGAAAGGAACTAGGAAAGGAAAGGAACTAGGAAAGGAAAGGAACTAGGAAAGGAAAGGAACTAGGAAAGGAAAGGAACTAGGAAAGGAAAGGAACTAGGAAAGGAAAGGAACTAGGAAAGGAAAGGAACTAGGAAAGGAAAGGAACTAGGAAAGGAAAGGAACTAGGAAAGGAAAGGAACTAGGAAAGGAAAGGAACTAGGAAAGGAAAGGAACTAGGAAAGGAAAGGAACTAGGAAAGGAAAGGAACTAGGAAAGGAAAGGAACTAGGAAAGGAAAGGAACTAGGAAAGGAAAGGAGCTAGGAAAGGAAAGGAGCTAGGAAAGGAGTTGAGGAAGGAATGGAATCAAAAGTGATTGCGTCAAGGAGGAAAAGAAAAGAAAGGAAAAGAAAAAAAGGAAAGAAAAAGAAAGGAAAGAAAAAGAAAGAAAAGGAAAAGAAAGAAAAGGAAAAGAAAGAAAAGGAAAAGAAAAGAAAGGAAAGGAAAAGAAACGAAAGGAATTGGAAACGAAAGGAATTGGAAACGAAAGGAATTGGAAACGAAAGGAATTGGAAACGGAAAGGAATTGGAAACGGAAAAGAATTGGAAGCGGAAAGGAATTGGAAACGGAAAGGAATTCGAAACAGAGAAGAATTGGAAAGGAATTAGAAACAGAGAGGAATTGGAAAGGAATTAGAAACAGAGAGGAATTAGAAACGGAAAGGAAAGGAATTGGAAACGGAAAGGAATGGAATTGGAAACGGAAAGGAATGGAATTGGAAACAGAAAGGAATGGAATTGGAAACGGAAAGGAAAGGAATTGGATACGGAAAGGAAAATAATTAGGAAAGGAAAGGAATTAGGAAAGGAAAGGAATTAGGAAAGGAAAGGAATTAGGAAAGAAATGGAATTAGGAAAGAAATGGAATTAGGAAAGAAATGGAATTAGGAAAGAAATGGAATTAGGAAAGAAATGGAATTAGGAAAGAAATGGAATTAGGAAAGAAATGGAATTAGGAAAGAAATGGAATTAGCAAAGAAAAGAAATTAGGAAAGAAAAGGAATTAGGAAAGAAGCGGAATTAGGAAAGGAAAGGAACTAGAAAATAAAGGGATTAGGAAAGGAAAGGAGCTAGGAAATAGAAAGAAAGGGGTTAGGAAAGGAAAGGAACTAGGAAAGGAAAGGAACTAGGAAAGGAAAGGAACTAGGAAAGGAAAGGAACTAGGAAAGGAAAGGAACTAGGAAAGGAAAGGAACTAGGAAAGGAAAGGAACTAGGAAAGGAAAGGAACTAGGAAAGGAAAGGAACTAGGAAAGGAAAGGAACTAGGAAAGGAAAGGAGCTAGGAAAGGAGTTGAGGAAGGAATGGAATCAAAAGTGATTGCGTCAAACAAAATAGTCCTAAATAAGTGACAATACCTCTTCCCTCCTCTCTCAATAGAATCCATTGATTTATTAGTAAATTCGTTAATTCTTTTATCTCACTCGAAGTAATTCGCTTATTTTTTGAATAACCAATTGATTTACTTTAGTACAGGAAAATTTGCACTTTTTTAAACTTTTTTCAACGTTTCCAAGGCGGTTGATCTCTGGAAATTGGAAACTGTCAGCAGCATTGTCTCGACAACAAGAATTATGTGTCAAATAACGGATTTGACGATAATTTATTTTTTTTAAGGAAACAACAAACTTATTAAACAGTTCTGCGAGTCACTGTATAATGACGAAGAAAAAAAAAATGGAAGAAATGTAATAAATACAAAAATAAATTGGCAACGAACGAACGAACAACGATAGCATACACAAGCGCGAGGAGGCACTCCATCGAAGCCGCGATACGATGAAGTAAATTTAGAAGGCAACCTACTAACTTCAATCCGTGCGGCAAAGACCAAACCTCACATTGCACAAGGAGGAGGAATTAGTCATTCAAATTGAATGTGAGACAATAAGAGATTCGCTTTCTTGAGGTATTCGACGCTGACGAGACCGTCTATCAGACGTACCTACCTGGCTACCGAGTAGTGCACGCATGAAACTCCGTGTACTTTTCTTTCGTGCATTTTCTTTTCTTATTGAAAGTTTACATTACGCAATTTCAAACATCTTCGGATAGTTTGTATATACTGGCTGGTTTTTTTCCTTGCAACACGCAAGTAACGATAGGTCAATTCGACACAATTTGAATGTATTTTACTTTCAAATTACTTTCGGGGTCATGGAAGATTTTATCGCGATTTAGAAGTGCGATTATTTTCGCATTTGTTCCGTTCCGAGACCTTATGCTTTTTTTATGTATTCAGCAACAAAATTTGAAGACAAAAACAGACTTTCAAATTTTGGTATTTGGTCCGCTGCAATTAATGGATGACATAAGGAAGTTCGTGATGGTGACCCCGGCCAATGCACCGAACGAAATCTTCTGAGTGAAAACCGTGCTTCAAGAGGATGACAAAAGGGAGTCCATGACGTACCTTCACAAGTGGAACGCCTAAAATGCATTGCGGACATTGACCAGGTTCCTGAGCTCAAGACATCTGCGTCAACAGGCCTGCATCATCGAAGTCTTCGCAATAGAAGCACTAATTCTCCCCAAATTGAAAAATTTGATTGTATTTTTTGGAAGTAGATAAGAGAACCTCACTTCGGAATGCCTCTAATGATTGGATAGTACCTGAGAAGAGGACCAACTTTAAACTAACAACGTCGTTCCAGGATGAAGCATGAAAAGTGTGCTTCATCCTGCAATGAGTCTTCTTCTGACTACGATCCGGCAGCCGATGATATAAACCTTAAAGTAAAAAAGGGCGCAAAGTTAGTAGACGTAAGGCTCTGATATCGGTAGTGGAATCGAAATTTAGCGTCGATTTACAGTTACAGTGTGATACTTTCCTACCTACTAAGCTAACAAAATTTTTTAGTTGTTTTCGATGCATTGAAAACAGTCTGTTTTGAAAAGGGAAACAAGGGCTGGGAATTTTTGTTCGATTAGCGAATTTAGCCCAATCCAAACAACCAATTTCTAACCATCGTGTTTAAATCCAACATTTTGTTTGAACCAAGGCTCCCGAATCGGAACCAGTGACATCTCCCGGTCGACCACGAAGGTAGCAGTTGCACTACTGTGACGAATGGTTGATCAGGATTATCTACAATATCCTTCGGAATGACCTCGGATATCTACCTTGTCGTGGATGGACGGACTTTTGTCATAAATCTAGAGACCGGCGGGGGTTCTACACTACGACTACTTAAGAGGAGCACTGAACTAAAAGGGATCGCCACTCAAACCAAGGTTTATTAGCATCGTTCCTGTGGTGACACAACGGACCTTTTTGTTAGGTCTAAGTGTGTCCGTGTTCTCACGGGCAGCCACGCGTACCTACCTACCTACCTAGCATCGTTCCGAAGAACACATTGTGTTTAAGGACTTCAAGACGTTCTAGTGTTCACACCGCCAACACATTATTCATGCATGTGCAAAGTAGCTGTAGCAAACTTTGACAACACTAACAGTCAGAGGCTCCAAAAGCATTTGGAATTTTGGTAGTCCTACTGCGAATTGGGGATGAAAATCGAGGATCACCTGAATGGCTAGCAACATCAGTCCGACTCCAGAAATAGGCTAACAGAACAATATAGTTGGACTCACGACAAAGCTGAAAACTCAAACAAACTAAAGATTATATCTGTGTCTATGCGGATAGATTGTAGATGGTGGAGGACGGTCTAAAAATCCCGATTCACTGCGGCCTCAGTGGGCCTATTGTGATTGTCCTCTCTTATTATAACTCACTCAGGACGTTTATATCAATAAATTATAATATGCTCTTGAGTGAGTTAGACATGAGTTCCAATGGTGTTAGGAAGTAATGTCCTAGAAGTCTGAGTCTTCTGTGTGCGAGTTCTTCGCAATATCCTAGAACGAGCTCTGCAGTTCAGTCTTCTTCTTCACACAATCTTCAAATATCTCGTCTGAAACCAGTCCAATCGTAATCAGATACCTTTTAAGCTTACAGTGTCCTGCAATAAGCGCGATCAAGCGCTGAACCTGATTCCGGCTCAATTCAAGCAAATCGGAGGTTCGTTTCTTGGAGTGACCTTCCAAAAACAGTTTGGACTGTCTGCACCACACCATCCCTGTCCAGTGGAGGTCAACTTGGATGTTAATCCAGTCCAACAGTCTTTCTTTTGCTGCAGCTGTAGGCATTCCACAAGAAGGCATTTGTTCTGTGAATTTTAAGTCAGCTCCCTTTTTCGTTAACTGGTCCGCGGATCCATTGCATACAATATAACTTTGTTCAGGAACCCATACCAGTATGATTGTATGTCTATGTGTTCTATGCGGATAACCGAAGGCCTGGCCCTACAGTTTAGAAGTTGAGCGAATCTCTAACACGTTCCTGTCAAACAGACCAAGTTACTAAACCAGGTATACAGCCTCGAATCGGATGGACTCAACGACAATGACTTTGGCAACGAAATATCAACTATTCTTTTGGATCGTGGAACGTTCGAACGCTGTTCGGGACTTCTCAACGCAATGTCACGATACTACATCAACATCCTGACTATCAAAGAAACCAAATTGCTCTGCTCTGAAAGAAATGACATGAGATCGTACACCTTTTTACAGCAGAAAGCAGGGAATTCGGAGATGCCTTCAAAATAGATAATAAATCTAAAGAAATCGTCCAAACACTAGATTAAACCCATTACCGAGAGGTTGATAAAGTTTCATGCTCCAACCGAAGACAAGGATGATTCAATTAAAGACGAATTCTATAGCCTTGACTCGCTACACTCAAATGGCATGAAAATTAATTTGGGTGAACTTTATTAAAGGCACCCTTTATGTCAAAGAAAGCGGCGAGTGTGTACTCCTTGTAAATATTAGAGTGATTTTTCAATTGTTAACACTACCTCATGTCATATCCACCGATTTGCCCTTTATACAGCAATATTGTGATTTAGACAGTTAGTTGCGGGGATTTTGGTGCGAATGGAATTATCCAATATCCTTTCGAAGGTTTTGAGGATAAAAGACTTGAGATTTATCGGTCTAAAGTCTTTTACAATCGTGTGACTAGTTTTACAGACCTTAGGCACGTAAACTACTGGCACCCTGTTCCACTCCAACATGGTTGCGCCGAATACACCTTGTAAAGATTACCATTCCCCGAAGAATTGCCATTTCTCCCGCATAATGCAGCATTGCTGATATAATTCCATCGGGACCCGGTGATTTAGACGAAGGGAAGCATCTGATTGTCCAGCTTATTTTGTCAATGTCAACTATTGAGTTGAACAAGACTTGGTTTGCTGCTTCTCGACCTTCTCGCATTAGTGACAGAATCACGGATGCTAGCTGGTGAACGAGGAAATGAGTGCACTAGGTTACCTCGACAGATTCCGTCCAGTTTATTTATTTATTTCAGTTCCATCAAGACCTGATTACTTACAGTTCATTCAAGTTTTTAAAACAAATAAAAGCGATCTTTAAATAGAACAATTACATAGAATATTTAAACAAATTATTTAATTATTTTATTTAAAGCTGACTTCAGCTGTGTCGCCCTCAAGTCAAAATCAATAGCATGATAAAAAGGGTTAACAAGACAGATCGGTTCATGTTGCCTATAATTAGTCCGATGATATGAAATGTTTAGTAGTGTATAGTCTCTCAAAGTACGACCCGGAATACGGAAAGAAATTTCTTGTAACAATATAGGGGCATCAATTCCTCCAGTGATAATTTTAAATGTGAAGACAGTCCCGAGAACTTTCCTTCTGTTATCAAGCAAATCAAGACAGAGAAGATTAAGACGTTCAGAATAGGGAGGAAGATTTTGAGAGTCAAGCCAGGATAACCCCTTCAGTGCAAACCTCAAAAACCTTTTCTGCACAGATTCAATTCTGTTCTTATGGACCTCATAATATGGAGTCCATACCTGGCACGCATATTCCAGAATTGATCGAACAAAAGACGTAAGGAAAGCCCCAGATGGAGTTTGCTCTATTCACAATATAATTAATATGATCGTCGAAAGTAAAAGATGAATTAAAGTAAACGCCCAGATCAAGAACCTTGTCTGATTTATGTAATGAGTTTCCTTCAACAGTTTAATTAAAATTAAATGGGTATTTCTTACGCGAAAAAGAAATAGTTGTACATTTAGATGCATGTCATTTAACGTACACCAATCAGATAAATCGCTATAGTCCTCTTGCAAGAGAATGCTGTCGTCCGAATCCGTAAAATTTCGGAAAAGCTTTGCATCATCAGCGTAAAGAAGAATTCTAGAGCTTAAAATCAAAAATCAAAAATGCCTTGTGGAACTCCCGATGTGTTAGAAATTTCCGAGGATAATACCCCACGAAATAAAACTCTTTGAAATCGGTTGCATAAATAAGATGTTATCCAATTAATAAACATAATTGGAAAACCCAAATGCTTAAGAGTTTGCATATCAGAATGTTATGATTGATCTTATCAAACGCCTTACTAAAGTCGGTATAAATACAATCTCCTTGATGATCCGCTTCGATCACTGGAATGAGAAATTCCATCAAATTTGTCGTTGTAGATCTGCCTTTGGTAAATCCATGTTGGAAAGGTACAATAATCGATTTGCTATGAAATTTCAAAACTTCATAGACAATCGATTCAAAGAGTTTAGATATACAGGCTAGGTTGGCAATAGGTCGATAATTCTGTATATCTGTCCGCTTGCCCTTCTTCCAAAGTGGTCTAATTGTGAAAAATTTCCAAATGCGCCACAACGTTTCAATACGATAGGCGGCACACCATCTAGACCAACCCCAAAATTATCATTAATGTCCTAGATGAACCTTAAGAAAGTGACCTCGTCAATATTGAGGTCTTTCATTTCTAATGAGGTCTGCGGAAACTTAGTCATGTAGTTGCCACCTTTATCCTGGATGAAAGTATTCAACGCAGGGGTTTTAGAGACAACTCGCAAAAGTTTGAGCAGGACAACTTCTTCGATTGCCTAATAGTCTTCCTGAGGCGGTTAAGACCTTGCTTGTAGAGCTGCCAAGCTTCTGCAGAATTGCCAAAATTTATCTCTGTTGAAGAGCCTGCGAACTTCTGCATGTCGAGTTTGAGCATCGGCATTCTACCAGACGGGAAGTCTTTTCGTGGAAGGTCTGCTGATTGGACAAGTTTTCTGAAATGCGTCACGCAGCACGTTGTTTGGGACCTCCACCGTAGTGTCGAGCTCTGCTCTGTTTTGGACGGTATTCCTACTTCATTTGCTTAGGTCCATCTAGGTACATTTTTCCAGTCTTTTTTCTTCTGGTTCCTGAATGACGTAGAAGGTTATCAAACAGTGCTCCCAAAGGAATGGCTTATCCGATACCCTCCAATTATCAACCCCGAGTCGCGCTGAGTGGGACAAGACAAGAAGATAAGAACTTCTATTCTAGTTCTCTTTATAAAAGTTGGGATAGTCCCGATTACAGATTAGCAAATGGGAGACTACAACTTAGAGAATGTGGGCGCTTTCAGTTACTTAGGAGTACAGCCAAGTAAGCAAAAAGGACAAAATTCAGCGGTGAGTTCCTAATGCCAACCAGGTTTATTTTGCGGCCCTCCCGATATTTAAACCAAAGGGAGTGTACAAAAAGAATTAATTCCGCATCTACAGGACGTTACTTAGCCCTGTACTCCTAAAAATCAATAGACGATTTGTGCGAGGGATTTTATGATGAATCCATGGATTAGTAGAGGAAGGCTCTGACAACTTCAATGACGAACCGGCATCAGTCCTGCAAAAATTGCAATGGGCAGGCCACCTCGACCGTATGGATCACAGTAGAGTTCCCAGACGCATTTGGAAAGGCAAAGCACATGGCAACCGACCACCAGGGATGCCACGTAAACGAGAGAGGACTCAATCGACGGAAATGTACAGGGTGGGCCATCTAGTGGTTTCTTTTTAAATCATAGGTTATTTTGACACTGAAAGCTGTTTCCCGCTCGAAATCTTGACAGAAAGTCAGTACCATACCTCCGCGAAACGAAATGAGTCGCTTTACGCTTGAACAACGTTGGGAAATATTGAAAACTTATTTCCAAAGTGAGTGCTGTGTAGCCCAAACAGTGCGTTTTTTGAAAAGAAGTTTTGGCCGAAATGAAGCACCCACCGCGCCTGCTATACGCAAGTTTGTGCAAAAAGTTCGTGAGACTGGCATGCTAGTGGACAACACTCATGGCCCCCGTCGTCGTACGGTGCGCACAGACGAGAATGTGGCTGCTGTAGCCGAGAGTGTGAGACTCACTCCACGAACATCAACTCGCCGTCGATCTCAACAGCTCAACATTTCACGCACTAGCCTGAGGAGAATCCTGCACAAAGATCTCGGATTATTCGCTTACAAGGTCCAATTGACTCAGCAATTGAAGGCACACGATCATCAGCTTCGTTATCGCTTCGCAATTTGGGCCTTAGGGCAGTTTGAATTGGACAACGATTTTGGGCGAAAAATCATCTTTTCTGACGAGGCGCATTTTCATCTCGGCGTGCTACGTTAACAAACAAAATTGCCGCATCTGGGGTTCGGAAAACCCGCACGTTATTGTCGAGAAGCCAATGCATCCACAGAGAGTGACAGTTTGGTGCGGATTGTGGAGTGGTGACATCATTGGACCATTTTTCTTCGAAAATGAGGCTGGGAACAACGTTTCGGTCAACAGTGAACGTTACAGAGCCATGTTATCCGACTTTTTTTTTACTGAAATTGAAGACATGGATTTGGACGACCTCTGGTTCATGCAGGATGGCGCGCCATGCCACAATCGATCTTTTACGCACCAAATTCCCAAATCGTGTTATCAGCCGTCTTGGCGATGTCAATTGGCCGCCTCGGAGCTGCGATTTGACCCCTTTGGATTTTTTTTTATGGGGAACCGTGAAGGACCAATGTTATGCCAACAATCCAGAAACGATTCAAGCACTTAAGGCCAATATCATCCAAGCAATCCGTGAGCTACAGCCCGAAACCATCAACAAGGTCTTGGAAAATTGGAGTGACAGAATGCGCTACTGCGCAGCCAGCCGAGGCAGCCACTTGCACGAAGTTGTGTTCCATCATTAATGGGAATGTTTACTCTTAATAATAAAGCCATAATACATGGAAAAAAATTTAATTTTGTTCATTTTATTGCATTTTTAAAAAGAAACTTGTATTTGGCCCACCCTGTATTCTGTAGACCAAGGCTCGATTTGGGCTGTGCCCGAACAGTGCAAGACGTTTGTGACGGACGGAATTGGCGAGAAAGCCAGAGGAAAGTATCTCCCAACAAATTCTGGACTGTAATTCGCGACGTAGATTGATAGCAAATCAACCACGAAGAACATGTAAACAAAATTTAAGACACGAACTAGGATTGGCGGAAAATAAATGGAAGGGTGATCACGTCTTGTGGAGGAGCAGAAATCGGGAGCATCACAGCCACCACATTCTATACATTTATGATGAACCCATTGAATTGATTTCCCAACGGACCGAATCTTACGCCCCGAGTTCTTCGGAAACAATTCACGTGAAACTGAGCTGAAAACGAAAACCGGAAAACTTGAAACCGACCCTAAAATAACGGAAACGATCTTGACATGCGGGTTTCGTTGACAGCCCCGATAATTGCACCGGAAGTTATGCGTATCCTTCAAGGGAATCTCGTTCTCCAGGACACTAGCCTTAAACTCGATTTTCGCAACAATAAAAACGCAGCAACTGAAATTTTCTCAACCGCGGTCACTGCCCAACGGTCAAACGCCATTTGCACCGTCCGACCTGCCGAAGCCACACAAGAAAATCCGAAAATGAGCAAAAAACGCGAGATTTTTTTTTAGGAACGAATTTTTTTTGGGTTGATGTTCGGCTCGACAGCGTTCACCTTTGCGGCCTTCGTCCGCACCCGCACGGCCCCCTTCGTAAGAACCGATTCCAGAAAGGGGGTCCAAGAAGACAAGCGACACAGCCCGCGGCGGTGGGTGTATGCGTAAGGTGCTATTTTTGTAATCATGTTGCGAGCAACATGAAGATGAATCGCGATGACGTCATTGCGGAAAAACACTTCCCAAACGCTAGGGAGTTTGCGGAAAATTCGCAGTTGTACGCTTGATGGAAAAAAAGACGAGTTTCGGAAAAACCTGACCTTTTGAGCTGCATCCAATGAAGCAAAAAGGTTTTTTCTTCGATTTATCGATTTCTGGCAATTTGTTATGAGGTGCTCTCATCGCATCGCAACATTCGGTTTGAATGTGTTTGTGCGGTGCGCGCCGTTGACATGCCCAGGGAAATTTAACAAAATCGAATAATTTTCAATAAAAATCGCGCCAAATTGAAGAAAATCGTTACGTCGATTGTCAATCGGCCCGACAACAAGCAGCCCGAATCGTTTTTCATTTGTTCGCAACACGTAAATAATTAAAAATTCAAACAATTCGATCGAAGCGGGGAAAACGCAGCACAAATTTCCCCGCCCAATTGGAGTAGCAAAGCAAGTGGGTACGGAGCTGTCCCGCTCGTGGGAAATTTATCGAATGCAAGGAAAAAAAATTCAATCGAAAAAAAAAACTTACCACAAAAATTCAATAGAAACACACGGGAAAACAACCGAAAATCCACGTTAAATTAAATGCACACTTGGTTCACGGAAAAATGACAGTTGCACTGGGAAACATTTAAAACTTGGCGGTGAATTTTCCTTTTATTATTTTTTTGCTTCGAAAAACCGCCCGAAAGAATTTTCAACTTGACCCGTCGTCGTCGTAGTCGCCGTCTCGTTCGCACGCACACAACGAAACCAACTGGACGATTGGCAGTCGGGGAACTACGCCCAGCAGAGACCGTCGAAATTTCCCTTTCTTATTGGAGCTGCCAGGCGCGAGAAAAAAACCTCGAGTTTGTTTCCTTTTTTATTTTTTTACTGCTCGCGCGATCTTCTGCTGATGGCCGTTTTTTCGGATTTCTTTTTTTTTCAAATAGCCGCGCAGCACACGATCACTAATTCACGCACTTTTCGTGGTTTCGTCACAGAAATTCACAACTTAATGTCGCGCGGTTCTTAACCGAGAAAAAATTCGTTCGTTTCAATTACTTCGTCGAATCGGGCTCGGGGGGGGCGGGGAAAATACCAGAACGTCGCGCCGAAAAACACTTTTTAAGACGGAAACATGAACTACGCGCTTTTTTAACGACTTTCAAGAGCAATTTTTTTCTTTTTTCGTGTGGGTCCTTCGCCGTTTGAACGGTTCAACAGAAAAACGCAGTACCAAAGAAATTCAAACACGCAACGATAGAACCTCGCGCAACGCTGTCGTTCTGGCTTCTGCTCTCTGCTCTGCTTCTCCGTTTTCGTGCTGCAAAATTTTTTCGAATTTTCCACCGCGGGGAAATTTTTGGGTTGTGTGGTGGATTTGTTCGGGGACAGGGACGACTGGATGCTGTTTGCTGGGTGGAGTCGGGCAAATGAGTGAGATGGTGTGAAGGAGGAATACAGAATCCGGTTGGAAGTGGGCAATTTTTATTTTTCGAGGTGAGTATGGTTGGCGCGCGATTTTGAATTGGACAATTGCAGCCGAAAACGAGTAGTTTATTTTTTTTTTTTGGGTTTTACTTTATTATTTTCAAATAATACAGTATTGTGATCGATTTTTAAAAAAAAAAATTTGCTATCCTGCAAAATTTTTTTTTCACGTTTCATGACTAGTAAACACGAAAAAAGCAAAAAAAATTTCAGTCCGTCTGTCCGCCGTTCGCCGTACGTCTATCGGTGTATGCAAATTGTTTGAAGGCTCGTAGCACCCAAACCCTTTGAGCTATTTAGTTGAATTTTTTTTTGTAGAGTGGGGGAAGCGTTTTAAACGGAAAATTTTGGTTTCTAGATCTCAGCAACCGCTTATGCTACGAAGCTGAAACTTAGAATTTATATAGAGCTTCAATAGTGGACCCATTTGCAAAAAAATTGCCTATATAGGTGAAAGGGTGAAGGAGTGGGGGGAAAAATAATGCTTCCTAGACGCTCGAAAGCAGAGATTGAGACATTCTAAAGTCCATATCTCCTAAACGGTTGGTGTCACGAAATTAAAACTTGATCAGCATCTGTAAGTATACTAGGAGAAAAAACATAATGTAACATAATTTCCACACATAAGAGCAATACGTGTGTTGTTAACATGGTTGCTCATTACTGCATCTGTTTTGCGGTAAATTCTATGTCTAGCAGTATTTCCAACATGTGCAGGGAACTCACTTGTTGTTGCAAGAAATTCTGTTATCAAACGTATAGTGAAATTTTATGGGCTTTCCGAAAATGTAATAAAATTTGGTGGTTAATCAGGTCCTTCTTGGAGAAAACAGAACTTTTTTGTATTTTTTTTTAATTTTTTATTATTTTTGTGCCATTTAAATGAATTTTTCTCAAAAAGTATAACACTGATTGACACAGTTGATAGCAATTAGAAAGAAGAATTTGTGTCCTTTCCAACGAACTATTACGTTACGCTAAGTACAGCAGAAGTTAGAGATCAAACAGTGATCACAGGTACGATGAAAATCCTTCGTCCTTAAAATCGCGCTATCTCCTTAACGGTGCAAAAACGGGAGTATGTGTAGAGCGATTTTCTACTCAGGACAAGTTTCTCTATCTCCCATTTTCGTTTGAACCTCACTACTAGTTACACCCTGTATACAGGGTAGGGATGTTAAAAAAATTTCGATATATCGAAATTGCGATATTTTTTGAACGATATATCGATAATATCAGCCGATATTGAAAAAATTATTAAAAAGCGATATATCGATATTGAAATCCGACTATCGGAATCGATATTTTTTTTAAGTATAGCATATTTTAGAAATCGAACGGGTTTTTTGCATTTAATCTGCATTTCTGATTATTTATGAGGGATGCCAGAAACGTTGAAAGTAGAAAAAAAATTTTCGATCATCCATATCTGTCGAAACTAGGTTCAAGGCACGTGATATATACGGGCACATGCACGCAAATCTTAACTTCAGGCGCCAATACAAATATATGTACGACGAGGCAACCAGGCAACTATCAGAAATACCTGATTGTCCCTGCCTCATCGGTGTCATCCGAAAGAGTTGCATCGGCAATAAATATTGTGGAGCTAAATAATCGCAGTCGGCTTACTGGAGAGCATATTAAGGAGCGAGTATTCTTAACAACTGTCCCAGAAAAGTACTGGTTCTCATAAGCTTACATTTTAAAAATATGTCAATATATAATATTTCATTAATAAATAATTAAAATCAAGTTTGCTCTTAATGCTTTTTTCGATTTTGCCCATTTTATCCTTATTTCTTAAAAATAATATATTTTAAAAATAAAAGTATTTCTATCCGGAAACTTTATTTCAACTGAGAAGAATTTTCCGCTTTCCACCAACATTTCCAATAGTTCAATCAAAAAACTTTCAGATATTGAAATTGCAATGATAAAATTGAAATTGAATTTTAGACTCTAAAAATAGCTAAATTTGGCAACTGTGACCGAAGGGATGCGTTCGGAAATTAACTCGGGTAGAGTTAGAGTTACCTTCAGAGTTAACTAACACACTCGAATGAGATTAAACTCTACTCTGATATTTAGGAACGGATAGAGTTACCCGAGAGTCATATTTAGAGTTGACATGAAATTCAAGTTTGATAATTTCATTTGATGTGTGATTTTTATTAAAATGGAGAAAAAGGAAGTGGTATTCCAAAGTTTTATAGCTGCAACTAAAGATTTTCGACCAAAGTTTACACTGACGCGGAATGTATTCAAAAATACTGACCCCTTAATGCTTCGGGTGACATATGACGTTTCTAACTCCTTGTAACCCTGCTCATGACTAGAGTTAGTAGAGTTACCCCTTTTTACTCTACTCTGTCATTTTCGAACGCAACTCTATTACGTCGTTAGAGTAAAATAACTCTAATCTACATTTCCGAACGATTTTTTTTACTCTACTCTTACTCGAGTTAATTTCCGAACACGTCCAAGGCAACGAAATAAAATGTCATTTATTTATTAGCATTCGGTTTGCTAAAAGCCGCGTGCGCCGTATTTTTTTATTAATGTTAATTTTGATGCAGCATTGGAGTTTATTTTTCATTGGAAAAAATATTCGATATATCGATATTTTTCTCCGACATATCGTCAGCCGATATTGATATTTTTTTCAATATCGATATATCAATATATCGATAGTTTTTTCCGATATTAACATCCCTAATACAGGGTGTTTGGTACTCCGTCCACGACCTTGTAAGGGGTTGTTCCTTGATATATTTGGAGAAAAAAATTGTTCCACAGGGTGGGTCAATTTTCAATAACAGTGGAGATACAGGGTGGTTAAGAAAAGTGTTTTTGACCGGTACCCTTCCTTACTCACTTAAAACGTTATATCTTGAAAACGAATAATCACAAGGCAAAGTGTTATAACTCGTTTTTTAGGCAATCGAATTACCTTTCATTGTAACTGCACCCAATCTTGAGATATTTACTCGAAAACACAAATTTTTGCTACGTGAACCCTTAAAATTTAGTGATCAATGTAGTTTTTCTCAGAAAACCCCATTATAAACATGTAATTTTAATTTTATTTTTTACTAGCCGCGTACCGCGGCTACGCTCGCTTCGCTTACGTTGTTCCATCGCTCCTGTTACTCCCGTTGCTCCCGTTTCTCCCGTTGATCGATTGCTCCTGTTTCTCCCGTTGATCCATTGCTCCTATTTCTCCGTTGCTCCCATTTCTCCCGTTGATCTGTTGCTCCTGTTTCTCACGATGCTCCTTTTACTCCCGTTGCTACCATTTCTCCCGTTACTCCCATTTCTTGCTCCCGTTACTCCATCCTCCATCCCCCATCTCCAATCCACCATCCTCTATCCTACATCCTCTATCCACCATCCACCATTTTCCATCCACCATCTACCATCCCCATCCACCATCCTTTATCCACCGTCCTCCATCTTTCATTCGCCATCCTCCATCTTCCATCATCCATTCTCTATCCACCATCCACCATCCTTCATCCTCTATCCACCATCCTCTATCCACCATCCACCATCCTCCATCTATCATCCCCCATTCTCTATCCTCCATCCTCTATCCACCATTCTCCGCCCACCATCCACCATCCTCCATCTTCTATCCTTCATCCTCTATCCACCATCCTTCACCCACCATCTCCCATCCTCCATCCACCATCCTCTATCCACCATCCTCCATCTACCATCCCCCAAACTCCATCATCCATCCTCCATTCTCTATCCACCATCCTCCATCTTCCATCCTCCATATTCCATCTTCCATCCACTATCCTCTTATACCATTTAGTAATAGGAATAGGCATAACTAATACACCGAAAACGAACTGCCGCTAAATCATATGAAAAACACTCAAATGTTGAAATAACTCGCGAACCACCAACTGTTAAATAATTTTGTTAACGCAGAAACCATCGAGGGCGTACCCTCAACAAATCACCAAAGTTTCATCGCAATTGGATGAGTGGTTTAGGAGCCTATACAGGACAAACAGACAGACAAACAGACAGACAAACATTCATTTTTATATATAGAGATGAGCCGTATTATTACCTACAAAAGCTGCATACATATGTATAAGTTACGATTAACATTTTGGAAGTAATAGATAAAAATACATATCGCATAAAAATTAAATATTTAAAAATCAGTGCATGTGCATGTTGATCTACGCTACTTGCTTGAATTGAAAGAATTTAATAATGGTTTTTATTTCAAATATTTTTATTATAATAAATGTTCAAAATGGCCACCTTCATTTTGAATGCACGCTAAAGCTCGTTTGGCGAGTGTTCTCTTGGTATTCATATTCCTCAACTGCTGCCTTACTTCTATTGCTGCCGCATCGATCCTGATATTTAGATCTTCCAATGTTTCTACTAGCGTTGCGTAGACAAGGTCCTTCATCCGTCCCCATACAAAGAAATCCATAATAGTTAGATCAGGAGATCTTGCAGGCCAGTGTATCGGTCCATTTCTACCGATCCAGCGATTGCTATAATTGGAATTTAACCAATCTGTGATCTGTCGGCCGTAATGAGCAGGAGCACCATCATGTTGGTAAAACATGGAAGCCAATCGAACCAGTGGAATATCATCCAACAAGTCCTGTAAATCATTTGATAAAAACTGTAAGTAATTGGAGCTATTTAGAGTACGCGGAAGCCTAATAGGTCCAAGTAAATCGTCACCAATCACACCTGCCCATAAATTGACGCTGAATCTGTGCTGAAATGATGCCGCTCTTCTTGTGTGTGGATTGCTCTCAGCCCACGTATGTAGGTTGTGGAAGTTTGTGATACCATCTCTGGTAAATTGGGACTCATCCGTCCACAGAATATTGTTGAAAAAATTGTCGTCATCTATTTGTCGTTCAAAGGCGAGCCAATTGCAAAACTCCATCCGTTTGGGGAAATCAATGGGTAGCAGCTCCTGTAGTGGTGTATGATGGTAGGCATGGCAGCGTTCTACTTTTAAAATACTCCAAACCTTCCAAGTAGATATGTTAAACTGCAATGCCAAGCGTCGGATACTGATCGATGGATCATTTTGCACTGCTTGCAGTATTCTTTCATCAATCTGAACAGCGATTATAGGCGCAGGATTTGCATTTACTCTCCTTGTTCTAACGCTGCCAGTAAAAAAGTGCTGCTTTGGTGTCCGACTCCGACCTAAACCCGTACTTCTTCTGTGATATAGATCCATGTATAGTTAGGTGATCTTGTAACTGCGTCTTGACAACTACTTCCAATATTTTGTTAATGTTCGATAGTATTCTGATCGGACGGTAATTGGAACATTCCCATCTAGAACCTCCTTTGAACACTGGGATGATCTTGCTGACCTTCCAAGCATCTGGGACAACTCCTTCGGTTAGAGAAGAGTTGATGATTGCGAAAATTGGTTCCGATAGAAAATCTTTGCAGTCCTTCAGTAATTTTGTGGGTATCTTATCGTGACCAGCAGATTGGCAATACGGATTTCTTGTATTTGTTGTGTTTTTCCGTTAAATAATATTATTGTGTGATCAAACAATATAACGGGTACTTTCTGGTGAGTCTACATTTAATAAATCGAGCGTTGGTTCAACGATTGACCCTCATGGGACCCCGATATTGGCTATCAGTTAATGGTTCACCGTTTGTGAAAGCTGTTAATCCACAGTTTCGTTCGGTTAAATAATTATTTCTAATAATTCCAATAAACCAACCTGTTTCAATTTCCGTTACAAAAAATAACGACCAAACCAAAATTCAGTGTGTTTTCCAATTCAAATTTCACCTTTTCATTGGGATTTTTTCTGAGAGCGAAAAAATCTCCCACCAACTCTTAAAAAAAACAAGCGAGAAGAAGAAGCAAAAGGAAATTTTTCATTTAGTTGGGGAAAAAACGTCGGCGCTTCTTTCCGCGCTCTGTTGTTGTCGGCCAGTTTTTTAAATGTCGCCGTCCAAAAATTCTACGTGACACGAAAAACGAAAAGGTAAGCATCTCGTGTAAAACTTTCCCGTTAAAAATTCGTAAAAATCGCGTAATTTTTCGCGAACGAAAAAAATCGCAGCGAAAACGTAAAAATGATCTTAACCTCAAAAATGCTTTTTTTCCATTTCTTTTCGGTGTGTGTTTTTTCCCCCCCGAGCAGGCAAAGGGGAAAAAAACGGCCGTGGTGGATTGCAGTTCTCGTCGAATCGCGACGGTCGGTGAAAAGTCACAACAACAACAAGCTGTCAGCGATACGCGAATAAGAAATTGAGGGGAACGATGGGTCGAACGCCGTCTCCTTCACGTCGACGGCGCGACAAGGAGAAAGATCGACCGGACCGAAAGAAGCGAAGAGAACGAGCTCGTGAGCGTTCGTCGCGTGACCGAGAACGCGATAGAGACCGCGAAGCACGACGTCTACGCTCGCGAGACAGACAGCGCGATAGAAGTAGCGGCGAGAGAGAGCGCAGCAGACGACGTTCGAGGTGAATTTGTTGAAGACAGTAGACAGTGGGGAAAATCAGTGTAGTGTATTGCGACATTTTTACTGTTGGGGAACTCAATGTCCCCTTTTTTTATGTTTTTAAGTTTTCCGATTGGTTTTTTTTAGGTTTCCTGAATGCTGGAATGCCCCGAATTGTTTTCTGTATAACGCGCCATTTATGTGGGAGCATGTTCCTGGACGTATTTCGTGTGCTTGCAAAGTCCTTCCCAGCCCAGACTAGATTCGTGTCCTTCGTTCTTTTTATATTTTTCTCAAGGATCTACCTTAGAATTTTTTTTACATATGCTTTTCCATTACATTTCATAAGTACTTGCACGCCGTTGACAAACTCTTTAAATCAACTGTTACCTGTATGATTTTTGGGTTGTCCCTGCACGAATTTTCAACTAGGATCGTTCGCTGTCTTGGCTACTCCCAATGAGGACAAGACAATTAAACAACTTTCACCGGATGGGGCAGTTTGGAAACTGTTCGGACTAGACCCGAAAAGTTGTTTTATCAGAGGGTTTACTGCGGAATTCCGAATCACTCTTACATACAACTTAGAGGTATTCCTCGAGGTGTGTCTTCACCAACCACCCAGCAAACATATTGGCGAGGGTTTGCTGGCAGCAAGCATTAGGCAAGGGGAAATAAAATGCGATCAGCTCGTCCTTTCATCGAATTGTTATTGCCACAGACAATGATTTAAAAATTCTTGCTAAATGCTTGCAAAACGATTGCAATTTGTAAGGATGACATTTTTTTAACCCTGAAACTAGTATTACACTGTTTGACCAAGTGGTCAAATTGCAGTAATATGCAATGCGAAATTGCGAATTCCAATTAATCTCACAGTATCCGATCGGTCAAATTCGCTATTTCGCAATGCTTATTAATGCAATTTGACCACTTGGTCAAACAGTGTAATACTAGCTTTAGAAAGGCACGCTTTTTTCAAATGGATAGAGATCCCTATTGCATATTCTCATTAGGTATTTATTAGTTGCGCATCAGTCGGTAAGAATACTTGTGAGTAAGGCTGCCAGATTGGGCTATTTCCCGCGATTTGGGCTATTTTATTTTCCAATTCGCGGGTTCGAATTTCAAAACGCTACTTATAGCTTTTTGGGCTATTAGACGTTTTACAAGAAAAAAATAGTAATAGAAAACTGAAATATCGGTCGTTTTTATTATTATTATTTTCTTCAGTACACTAAATACTATACATGTGGCAAAATTTCACCGTCGACTTCGATATTATTGTAAACCTTTAAAAAAATGCGATACAAACGCGATGTATGAAATTCATTGAATTCGTATACAGTTATGATTTCCATTTATTCGTTCTTCGTGTCGCACGGTGCTCAAAAGTTTCCGTTTTTTATAAAATTTACTACTTAGAAATTTTTCTGAAAAAAATGGGGAAAGTATCTTAAGCATTATAAGCCGATATGGGAAAATGAAAATAATGTCAAAAGTGAGTAGAATTACCTGTGCATATGTAACATAACACTATTAGTTATGTTATAACGTCTTTTAACCTGTAAATCGTCTTGAAAATAGATTTTTAATTTTTTACCGAAGTTGAACTTTCATGTAATTTCCAAGCATTGTTAGAAACACAGTATCACAATTGACGTCGAAGTTGAAATGAAATAAATTGAATTTACTTTTATATGAATGGATAGGTATTTATGAGACTATTGTCCAATATGAAATACCAAATCAATGTATCCACTTTTGAAATGTTCCTGAAAGAACTTTTTCTAAATCGCGTTGTTCTTCCTCGCTCAGATTGGTTACAACCCTCAAGTGAAGCAGATGTAAATAATGGCAAGGGTGAAGCTAGGTCCAAACTATGCAAATGTAACTTAAGAGCCCACCACATTGACCTAATGACACACGGTAAAACAATGAAGCACATGGAAAAAGAGAGAGCTCTAAGTCGTAGCTTACAATCCAGTTTAACCCAATATGGTTTGTATTGTTATTACGATTTTAGGGCATGTTGTTGAAATAAGCTTGGTATTCACTTTTATTTCCGGGCAGGTTACGTCGAAGTGAATGAGGACGCGAAGACTACAGATTTGCGCCTGGCTGTCTATGTTGCAAAGCATGCATTTATAAATGCTGTTGACCATCTAGGCGTACTAAGAATCGTAGGAAAGGGTTCAAAATTAGAAAGCATTAGGTTACACCGAACGAAATGTTCAAAATTAATTTTAGCCGTTATTGAGCTAGTACTTCTCATTGAACTGATAAAAGAATTATGGCATAATTGCTAACGAGGCAACAGATGTATCCGTTACAAAGTTCATGGGTCTATGCATAAGATACTTCAGCATGAGTCGCCAAGCTATGGCTACGAACTTTCATGCTATTGCTGAAGTTGCACCGGCCAAAACTTGGCGACAGCCTTGGTAGAATGCATTAGCGTCGCTGGCCTTGATATCAAAAGGATTTCTTTCGGCACTCTACCATTAGTCGAGTTGTGCTTGCATCCTGAACATAATGACGATTTGTCAAAAATAGACATAATACATTTCTGGGCATGTGTTCTAAAAACTACGAATGCTAGAGGCGAGCAGCCGTTTAAAGACCTGGCTCTTTTTGCACTAAAAACGTTAACTCTTCCTGTTAGTAATGCAGTAGGGGAGCGTGTGTTTAGCAGCTCAATCGAATGCAACTTCAAATGCTAGATTCTCTCTTACGGCTTCGGGTACACTTAAAGGTACTTATATTCTTGCATAAGCCCGAATTTTCGTCGCGTCTTGAAATATATCACAAAATCTTTTGTCACAAAATTTGCCAGGTTACAGACACTTGTTGCAAACATTTCATTCCCTCCAAAGACATGTTGAACCGCTTCAATTCAAAAATGTATGACAATAATCGAGAGCCGGCTTCATCTTCTTTAGACAGTTTCTGTGATTTAAGCGAAGACGATTATGAAGCAATTCGATTATTAAGTGTTGATACCCAAAAACATGAGAAAAAGTTACTTTTCTGGCCCCTTATTGCATTAAAATTATTTTTTTTTTTTTTTTCAAATTTATGTGTCTACACAAATATCATATTAACATTACATTGTTTCTTAGAAATTCACAGTTCTTGGTCGAAGTCGCAACTGTATTCAACACATTAAACTGCTACTGTAAAATTGCAAAGTTGGGCACTGTATTCGGGCTACAATTCTTCTTGCGGGTTTTGGGCTATTTCTATAGCTCACGCGGCGGGTTCTCCAGCCAACTATCTGGCAACCTTACTTGTGAGTGCTAACTATTGTATTATATATTGCATTTTTTGGTACGAGTGAAAGTGATTTTTAATTAGGCTTGTATAGTTTGCGAACGAACTAGTTCAGAAGAGCGTTCCCATAACTAAAATGAACTAATTAGGCATTCAGTCTCGCTCCTAGTTCGTTTTTCATTCCTGTTCGGAACTGTGAGACAATATACTATACTAGATCTAGTGTCTTTTTGTTTTTGCTCATCATGTTCTACTAGATGTCCTCCCCTTTTTTTTGTTCATCATCTTCTACTAGATCTACTGACTTTTTTTTGCTCATCTTTCTACTAGATCTACTGACCTTTTTTTTTTACTCTACTGTCTTCGAACTACGACTACTCATCACTGAACTCCCCTGAAGTAATGAACGGAGAACTAAAAGAACGAACTAGTTCGCGAGGGATCGGGAATCGGAAATGATCGCTCACTATGGTGAACTAAAATGCGCAAGCCTATTTTTAATAACCGGTGAGCAAATTAAATTTTAGACTTGCCGGTAAGACTAAAATCGCCACTTAGAAGTTTTTGCCAAATTATCGTTTTGAGCAAGGGAACTGATAAACTATCGTATACACTATATATTAGAAGCTTGAAATTTTGAATACTTAAAGTTTACCATGTTTGAAACAAATGTTCCGAATATGATGCAAATCGAATGAGTCCTTCGTGTAGCAGCCTACAAAAGTCCTTCAAAAATGTATACAAGTTACAGAATCCACTATAACTCTATTACAAGTTAAAGCAGGGATTCAAAATTTTAAAAATTAGTTTTATCTCAAAAGCAAGACCGAGTTCATTAATTAGCGCAATCCATCAACTCCTTCGGGTAGCTGTCATACAAAAGTTCTTAAAACACGTGTTCACCAATATTAAATGATAACTTTAGAACGCTTCAAGTTACGACTTTGAAATTTTGTATACGTTGATTTTATAATAGTCACAGCTGAAGGTATTAATATGAAAAATAGCCCGTAAGTCCTTCATGTAGTTGCCATACAAAAATTCTGTAAAAATGTCCCAACTTAATTTATGGAACTCACTATAACTCAAGAAATCGTTTAACCATCCATCGAGTAGCCACTATACAATAGTTTCTACCTGTAAATAAAAGGTCATGCAATAATTGTATGTGCACTCCTCATTCTTTTGATATATTCCCAACTAAAATATAAATCGGAGTTCAGTATTTCATCTAGAGTATCATACGATTGGCTTGTTTTATACGAGGGTGAGTCAAATATAAACCGGACTTTTTTTATACACATTTATTAACAATAATAATATTCAAATAAGACTAATCATTTTTCTACATAGTCTCCTGCACGCTCTACACATTTTTCCCAACGTTTTGGCAGCTTAAAAATTCCTTGTTCATAGAAAGTGTGAGGTCGAGTTGTCAACCAGTTGCACACGCGCTTCTCAACTTCTTCATTCGCTTCAAATTTTTCGCCTTCCAAAGCTTCCTGCATGGGACCAAACAAAAAATAGTCGCATGAGGACAAGTCTGGGCTATAGGGAGGGTGCTCCAGGGTCTCCCAATGCAGTCGCTCAGAAATTTTAAGCCTTTCCGCTTTTTGATTTTCGGTCAATAACCTTGGGACACACCTGGCGCAGACTTTTCGGAAGCCAAGATGATCTGTGATGATGGAATAAGCACTACCATGGCTAATACCCACTTCTGAAGCGATCTCATCAATAGTGAATCGGCGTTCACCCTCGATTAGATTTTGAACCGCTCGAATATTGTCATCAGTTACACTTGATCTTGGGCGTCGATCGTGAGTTTCATTTTCTACACTTTCTCGTCCATTTTTAAATTTTCTAGCCCAATCAAACACTTGTGTCCGTGAAAGCGTATTGTCACCAAAGTGCACCTTCAACCTAGCCAAAATATTCGATGGTGAAACGTCTTCATTTGTTAAAAATTTAATAATAATACGTTGCTCAATGGATAAAGGAACCACTTGCGCACTCATGATTGCTACTGATCAACTGGAAGAATGAGCAGCCCGGGAGCGGCTGTCCCCACTCTTAACAAACCAACCTAAGACCCCCCACCCAACCAGACCGCTCGGCAGAGTCTGAGACTCATAAAGACAAAAGTCCGGTTTATATTTGACTCACCCTCGTAATAAATTCTATTTTATTTATTAACACAATATTTAATTATTTATTAAATTATAATATTTAATTATTCACTAAATTATAATTTATATTAATGATATCTCATAATTCAAAGTTACAGTAAATAACTGAGTAAAATAGAATTAAGACAAAAATCATAAAAATTCAATATAAAAATATTTACGTACGACATGACTGACGTACCACCACACTGGATAAGAGCGACGTCAAGGTGAGCTTCAATGAACCTGCGAGAGAGGACTGCTGACGATGCTTTCGCATGTTGCAGGTTCACTTGAAGGCACCTGAAGCCGGTCATTGATCGGCAGTCGGGTTTGCCCTGTTAGGGTTAGCTGCTTGAGCAGCATCCCTGATGCGCTGAATCCGCCTTTGCAATGCAAAGTGTTTTCGTTGGCTCTGAGCTTTTAGCCGCCGTCTTCCCTCCGACTTTAAGACCTTTGGGAGTGTTGCGCTGTGGCTTGAGGTGCTTTTTAGCGGAAATTTTTCCACCAGATGTTGGGCCTTTGGAGTAGTCTGCGTGAGGTTTAACTCTGCGCTGGACTCTCGTCCACTCCAAGGGACCTTGCGACGGTCCGGGTTGGGGCGTGTTGTAGGTGTCCTGAACGTTTTGGCTTGTATTCGTTCTAGACGCTACATCCATGGGTATAGGAGCTTGTGATGTTGCAGGTTGATTGTTGATTTCTCTGCCCTGTACATCTGCTTTTAGTGCTGGTTTGGATGGTCGTGGTTGAGGGCTAATGTCTCTGACCGGGGCATCTGCACACTTAGCAGTTTCCATCCTGATACCTGTGGTATTTTGGCTTGTCACCTTTGTAGTGTTGACTTTTTCTGTCCCTTCCTTCTTGATCCTCACTTGGAAAACTGAAAAGTTCAGGAATAGACGACACTTAAGTGATTCTAGCTCAGCTATTGAAGCGTCTACAGAGAAAACAAAGGTCTGTCCACCATTCTTTTTCTTCACAATGCGGAGAACGCGCTATGATTCGGTCCTGAGGCTTGGGTTTTGTTTGCCTAGACGAAGCTTGAACTTGTCACCCGTCAATTCGAATCCTGGTGGGATATAAGTTACGCAGGTAGTTAGTTGCCTTTGGTAGTTCGGACCTATCCACCGCAACGAGCTGCGCATCTTACCAGGGCTTTTGCATAGGTGTGATCCTGCTGATTCAGTCCCTGGTTGGTTTATTATTGCACGTGATGGAGAGCCAGCCACTAGTCTGACTTTGTGCAATAAATTGAGGATGCGGTTCGCCAGCTTCAATCTTGTCAACTTCGTCCATGATCGATCGCTTGACGTCTCTCATTTGGTCTTCGGTGAGAGTGACTGCAGGGTGCATAGGATGCATAATAGCTACTTTCATATGAGATGCTACGTCTCTGTATGAGAGCTTGGAGGTGCTTGGCGTTGGGTTGAGCGAGCTCTGTCCTTCCACCAGTTTTCCTTTTGCTATTTTAGCGCTTACTGTAGAGGCTGGTTTGGTCTTTGTCGAGGAGACCTTGTCATCGACAACTGGTTTAGTTTTGTTATCCTGAACCGTGCCGAAGACTGCAGCAGATTTTACAGTTTTCTACATCGTTTTCGAGATCTGTTCTGGTGTGCTACAATCAGATCTGCCTCTTTTGCTAATGTGTGTTTTGGCATCTTCCGAGTCGCGTTTGGCTACAAGTTCTCTAACTTGTCTCCGCGCTTCTTCTGGATCTCGCCACTGGCAATTTTGGCACTGATACGTCTCCTAGAGGCTCCAGAGAAGTATTCGTACTGCCTCTCTGATTCGATTTGTGGTAGGTCCACAGGGGGCAACTTCTGCATTTGGTGCCATTGGCTCCTGAATGCTGATGTCGTTCGTTCTTGCTACCACTCCTCTACACAGAGATGGGGTGATGGTCCGGCGGTGTGAGTAGTAGGGTGTCTTCACACTCTACATACATCCATCTCGCCATCAACGCTCACAACAAGTACCACGTCAACTGGGGTGCTAATTCCAGAGGACACTTCGTCGGTGTTTTTTTGTACTATGTCGATTTTGATCCCACGAGTATGGCGAGAAAGGAAGGTCCGCACCCGCAGAGCTCCCAATACGGATGTAAGGCTAGGTTACAAGAGGGTTTCGCCCGGTGCCCCCAGGAGATCGTTTAAGGCATCACATTTATACACCTGATACCATGCAGCCTTCGGCACGAATACTTATCCACCTTGGCTTGAGTGTGGATCCCTTTTAGTTCACCGCTCCTCTTGAGTAGTCGGAGCCACTTCCAACTATCTCCAGATTTGCGACACAAGCCCCCCGCCCACCACGACAAGGTAGAGATCCACGGCTGGGAAGTTCCGATTTGTTTTCGGTAGTAGATAATTCACGCCAACCGAGCTCTTCCTTCAGCTCCATTAGTTTTAAATCTTTGAGATAATGCAGATTTTCACTATTCAATTATCATCTGTCTTTTTCGCGGTACCACTTTATAAAAATGCTCACTGTGTCCGTACGATAATTTTATACTTCATTACTTTCGGTTTAAGTGCTTTCCTCACGTTATCACTTCTTACTTAGAACACTCGAGAATATACGCTTCCAGACTATATTTACTACTCGATCGCTATTATCAATGAAAACCACTTTACAAACTCTTTCACAGTAGAAAAACTGATCCCATGTACAAGCTCTAGTAGTCTGGGTGGCTTAGTGGCTAGAGCAATTGCCTTCGGTGCACCTGGTACCAGGTTCGAATCTGCTTGGCGACAAGTAATTTTCGAGAATGGGATTGGGTGCCGGACTACCAGTTCACTCAGCTTTAAATGAGTACCTGAGTTAAAATCGGGGTAATAATCACGGACGAGCGTGTGGCTGACCACTTCACCTCCTAGTGTTCCGTTGGTCTAGTAATGAAGTAACTCTAGCATTTCTTCAAGGCCTAGGCCCAATTTGGGCTGTTGTGCCATTGATTATTATTATGTACAAGCTCTCTGACGCTTATATACTGCATGTGGTGAGACGAGAGATTTCCAGCATATTCGGTTGTATGTATGGAGTTTTCGGGAAGTGTGAAGTACACGCGAGAAGGGGTAGAGTGTTCGATTAGTGTCTGAATTTTCTTTGCTATTATTTGTAGAAGGTTGTAGTTTTCTTTGGAGTCATTATTGTTATTAATTAATGAGTAGGGTGAAAGGTGGCTTACAGTTTGGAAGCCGGGATTCATCTTTAAAATCTACCTTCTTACCAGCATTCACGAAACTCGAAAAATTCTTTCGAAACTTATTTCCTATTAACAATTAAATTATTCAAATAAAACTTCTAAATAAAAATCTCTTTTACATCAGATCACTTTCGAGCGAACGCGGACATCCGTCATCGTCGCGAGGAAAACCCGATCGACCGGAATTTACCGAGGCCGAATTAGAGGGTAAGTCACCGGAAGAAATTGAAATGATGAAAACGATGGGTTTTTGTAATTTCGATACGACGAAAAACAAGAAAGTCGACGGAAACGATGTGGGCGAAGTACATGTCATTTTGAAACGGAAATATCGTCAGTATATGAATCGAAAGGGAGGCTTTAATAGGCCGCTTGATTTTGTCGCTTAAATTCCGTTCGTAGTACAAAGCTGTGAACATATCTTGTTTATTTTTTTTTTTTTTATTTCTTGTCTGCTTTTTTTCAATTTACTTAATTCGTTGCGATTTAAAAATTGAAAACGCTTGACAAAATTTGCTGAAACAAAGGCAATTTACTGAAGTGCCGCAACACAAATAGTTTGTTTTTTTCACGTTTAAAGTATTCTCAGTTTTTTTACTATTTTTTTTTTTCATACTACGTTTTTCTTTTAAATTCAACTCAAGTTAAGTTTTTATTCCAAACATCTTGTTGAACAGATTTTTAAAGATTGAAGCACGGAATTTCGTGAGAATTTCAATCTTTAAAATGATTACATATTTATTTAAAAGCGGGTATATTTACTTCTAAATATATACAATAGTAGAAAAATTATTTACACACACACACACATCCAACACACACATAAATGCAATAGAACGGTTTTTATACATATATATTTTATATATATACACACACACACACAATCAACACAAATTTACAATAGACCAATTAAACAATGCAATAGCCAGGGATTTTTTATTATATTAATTCGTTAATAGCCACAACCACATAAATTTTATACATCAACAATTTTTCTCAGCCAGATATACCTCACCTCTTAAATAAAAAAAAAACAAAACAAAATACAATATAAATATTACAACAGTTTAATGCTACATTAAAAATACCTCAACCAATAAAATCAAACAGTAAATATATATCTTGTTATTAATCTAATAAAAGAACCGATTAACAATTTATAAAAGTTTACCTACACTTAAACAACATTGCAGGGCATTTTCTAATGCCTTTTTTTTAAAAAATTCATAACGGAAATAAATAAGAAGCAAAATAGATGAAGCAGAAAAAAAGCTGCGTGAAAAGTCAAATCAATTCAAACATATTTTTAAGATTTTGTAATTAAAATTTAAGATAATCAGAATTAATTAAATTATTCCGAGACTACTTATAATCAAAAAACAAAAAAAAAAAAGTATTTATAAATTGTTGCTAGAGTTTAAGCGAGTAGTTTTGTTTCGTTTTCTCCATTGTATTTCCTTATAATAACGGTTCAAAGTTTTTTTTTTACATAGTTGCTATTTTATTATTATGTTTGTAAGATCTCGATGGGAATATCTGAATTGGTTGCATAAAAGTGAATAAGAGAATTTCTGCTTGGTTCGATTGTTATTTGCTGAGAAATGGAGTTGCTTCTAAATTTTCCTAATCGAATTGGAGGACATAGTTTTGACAGAGCGGCCAGTAATCGTCAATTCTCAATACTGTATTCGTCGCTTTACAGACTGAATTTACTTTGATTTCGACGCTGCTATCGACCTGAATTTTGTTGGCCATATTTCCGCGACAGTGCGGGAGTAACGGGATTTAAAATCCCTGTTTCCCAAATGCCCGCTACTCTTCAACTAATTTTGGCGCGGCCCTGCGGGGCTAAAGGGAATTTAAACTCACTTTTCGCGTCTATGTTTAGCAAATGCCCGCTACTCTCCAACTAACTTTTGCCCGTTAAAAAGTTTTTTTTGTTTTAGTTCTGAAATAGTTTCAACAGCCTTCTCAAAAATGTTTTCTTAGCATCTTGTATACATCCTTCAGTTTTGCGAGTTTCCAATAAAAGTTTGATAGTATAGCTCCATTCAGAAATGGTTTGAAGGCACGTACTTAAAACACCATTAAAAAAGATAGGGGTTTTTTCATTAGAAGAGCAATGCGTGTTTGGCTTTTGTAAACAACTGAGCTGACTTTATGCTGCTTTCACGGTCACAGCAAATATGAAGTAAAAATAAAGTTTTTGATAAGAATTTGCCGGAGAACCAAGATGGAGAAAATTTTGATTGATTTTATCGCAACCTTCCATAAATTTTTCATCTGCGCTGATGATAAATAAAATACCGAGTGTCCCATGCAGGGAACTATTAGGTTTGTTCTTTTTTGCGATGTGTTTTGTACACTTTTGTGTACAATACAATTCTTGTGTACTTCACTTAGCGTAGGTGTAGACCAATTTTGACCTGGTAAAAAGAACGCGTTAGTGCAGAAGCATGAGAGAAAAAATTTCAAACTTTTTTTTGCCTGGTTCTTCAAATTCTGACAATGCAAATCTATTGCCATTCAAACTCGATGCAACTCTTCAAATTAAACAATAATTCGCTAAATGCTAAAAGTCGATTTTATCTTCAGTCGTCATCAAGTTTAACAGATTGTAGTGTACACTTTCTTACACCTGTTCTCGAACGGGTGTAAAAAAGTGTACACTTTTTATATCTACACAGGCCGCGGTCCGAATTACGCTCATGGTGCTTACATCACTAACACAGTGCTTACGTTCGTTCCGAATTGTTGGTACGCTTATGTCGCTTTCAATTCGGACCGATTGTGTGTGCACAGTGTACTTACAGTGCCTATCCTCGAAACCGTGAGCAGTATAAGCGCCAGAAAATTACCCCTCCATGCAAATTGTTTGCGTTGTGAGCGCAATTCGGACCGATTGTAGGCGCGCTAAAAGCGCAGAAAGCAAAATTCGGACCGCGGCTTCGGCAAAAAGAACAGCGCCCTCTGACATCACTTCGCCGAAGAACAGTAAAGGTTTCACTTTCTGCAATAGTGTAGACAAAAAGAACAAACATGTTAATTTAAAAGCTTTAATGCAACAAGGGCGAGAAAACTATCGTTGAAAAATTTTTATTTCGCTCAAAGTAGCGATCGTAAAATATTTCTTGGAATTTTGTCATAATTTCCGTTTTGATCTCTTGATCTACAGACCAAATACAAATTTCATATAATCAAGTTGTTTCGATGAATCGGTCTTCAAAATTAGGAAAAGCTTTTTAGTATCACGCACAAGCGAAAAAGTAATGTAAGAGATTTTTCATATTTTACATTTACATTCCAAATGAAACTTCGGTATGTTTTAGAATGTGGTCAATAAAAATTTTTGACATTCGGGACGTAAAACTATAAAAAACCGATTTCAAATTTTTATTTTTACTCACCCAGTACATTTTATTCGAACCACCATGACGGTTCCAAAATTTTTGACGTCACGGAAATATGAGCAACATACAGCAACAATAGCAACAGGCGATGTGTATCAACTTTCCATTAACTCGTTGCTGAATTGTGATGAGCGATATGGACCAATTCGGCAATAAGGGCCATGGAAGTATATGGAATGGCTGAGAACTACAATGAAATCTGGTTTTGTTGGCACATGGAAATATGAATGTTGATAAGCCTTTAGCCAATCAGCAACATAAGATGTGACATTCTGCACCCAACATGTAGCTTGCATCATGCTTGCATCTCACTTCCACTATAAACTGTTGTTCTTCAGTCTCTTTCTTTTGACACTAGACACCCCAGAGTCACCACTTGCATCTTGCACTCCAATTTTCAATCTTTCTCCATCTCATGAAAAATTACGCTCATATACACGGATTTTACGTGTATCACCACCGGTTGATAAGGACTTTCACGACAAATTCAGTCATTGTTTTTTCGTTGCTCCAAGCCATGATAACACGAATGCAAATTTGACAAACAAATCTTAAACTCAAAATAAAACTTGGCAATCGAATCAATCGCGAAAAACCCACGACAGACTAATTATATTCACCGAACGAAGACAATTGCTCGACATTTTCCAAGTTTAGTGGAAATACATCCGCTATTGGGCGAGCAATACCAGCAATATGTCGAAACATTGGCACATTGCCGCAACTAGGATGATATTGCTCTGTATTGCTTCACTAATCGGTCCACTAGTTATGGAAATAGTAGTCGGGCAATCAATTGCTTCAAAAATTGCTCGTGTAAGAGCACCTTGATTAAATTTTTAGTGTACTTAAGGCCCGTGGACACTAGTAAGCAGGTAAATTGCGAAATTTCTTGCTAGCTTAATTTACTGCGATATTTACACTAACTGCCAAATCGCAGCAATTTTACTCTAGCAAGCAGCTCGACAAAACTCTTTCAAGCACAACTTGCTTACCCGTCTACATACGTTTCTCGTGTGTCACCTCTCAATACAAAAATGTCAATTGACTTGCAGACAAATGTCGAAACCGATTAGAGCTTTATTGCGCAATTTTAACTCTCGCAAGTATACGTGTACACTCACAACTTGCTTGAAAAGGTGAGCATTTGCTGGCTAGAGCTAAAACTTGGGCAAATGCGTTCTCGGAACAGTGTACACATAGAGCAATAAATGTCTGAGAGCGACTTTAGCATGTTTTACTTGTCTGTGTCCACGGGCCTTTAAGTAAAAAAAAACTGCCAGCAATCTGGGCGAAACTTTATTATTGTTCGAGAAGCGGTTAAAGGCGGGAGCCGATAGAATGCTTACGCCGCTGCCACGTTTAACACATGAATTACATATTTGTGTTGTACTCTGGGACGTGGTCAAAATCGCGGTTGTTTCGAGCAAAGGAGGTTTTTTTGGAAAATAAATTTTGTCACAAGATACAACTTTCAACAATCACAAACTTTGAAAATTCGTACGTGATTGTTTTTATCAAGGAATTTGTTGTCCTACTCGATTTTCCAATTTTCGAGTATTTGCTTCTCTCGAAGCAGTTCCGAATTAGACCCTCGTACGTGATGGAGGTGATTGGATTTATAGGAAACTATTTTTGATCATATCTCTCATTGCGATAGTTTTTAAGTTAATTTCAAATTAAAATTGTTCTGCTACGTTTTATCTTCTTATCTAAGTCGTCGTATGTCTTGTGCATTTGAGGCTCTAGTTTTGATGGTTGTTCATTGATTTTTTGAAAAGTCCTTTCTTGTAACCTAACAGAAATGTTTTTAGTATTGATCAGTAGTTTGTTACAAGGGAGTCTGGCTCAATGGGCTCCCATTCTTTCTAACGTTTCCCATTTTTATCATCAGCAAAGAAACAAAGTGAGCGATAATAATTAACAGATTCAACTAAGCTGTTTTCAACGCCTCTTTCGATTTGAACAGAAAACTCGTCTTGCAACTAATTTTTGATATTCTTACGATTTTACATTCATAAAATTATATCCACACTTTTTTTTGTACTTCAATTGTTGTTACTACAATGTTAGAATTCTTATTAATGGAGGACTCTTAAAATGTTATTTCTTAATTCGAATCGCATTATTCGTCAAATTATGTATTACAACAAAATACACAATTGAAATTAACTGTTAAGATTTTGTTTTTACAAGTTTGCAGTATGCAATTTCAGAATGTATTAAAAATGTAGTTTCATCTTTGTAATCAACGTAAAATATTTTGTTAAAGAACAGTGACTTATTCGAACGTATAGTATAAGTTCTAAATCACAGGAAGATTAACCAGTTTTAACCGTTTTAGGAAATAATCCATAAGAAAATAATCAAATGTGAAAATGAAATAAAATTTAAGTTTTTTACATTATTTAAAATGTTTACACAATACGTTATTTTTTCCCTGTTCTCTTTCCATCACGGCTCACCCTTTGTTTGGGTCGGACTATGGAATCATCATTGTAGTTTGTCCAAACAGCAGCACCTTTTATTTCCGCTCATTACTTTCCTATCCAACCGTTGTGCGATTTGCCAACCGCTACTTTCAGTAAGGTGAGTAAAAAGTGCGTCAATCCAAAGGGAAGTCTTGAGATTAGTCGACACGCTGGTTAAGCTGTCGGCTCTTTAATAAAGATCGTGTTCATCATCTTTCGTGTTAGCAAAAGACCGGAATCATTGGAGTTCACGTTGAACTCAATGTGGACAAGTTCTCTTTCTAATACGGCAAGCTAGCTAACACGTCTCATCTGGGCTTTATATTTCAGATTTAGTCTCTTGTGGCTACAGTGAATTATTCTTACTAAGAAAAATTATCTTTAAAATATCACTTGCCTCGATCAGCTCAGCGCATTAGTCGGATAACAGTGCAGCCTTGAGGAATTATGTTCTAAGAAAAAATGTAAATGTTATTGGATGCTGTAACACCATTAATTCATGTTAGTGGTATCGCTTGAATAGCAGCAGCAGTACACACGACTACTTATGTCATTTAAAGACATAAAATCATCAGAAGCCGCCATAAAGACTGCCATATGAAATTCTGAACACGATTGTGGTGAAGTTGCTAAGGTATCTCATCCGACACTCGAGCGGGATCTTATATAAATTGGTATTATTTATTGATTCGATTGATATGGATTTCTTATTAAAATTAAATTGACTCAAAGTTTAATATTTTAGGTCGGACTATGGAATCATTACAGCGTTGACTGTGTAACTTGGCCAAACGACGACACATAAAAGTACACGGTTCTATAAAAGGTAGACGCCATTATTAGTATTTGTTCACCATATCTAGAATTTGTCGATTATGAGGTACGTATATAAAGTAGAAGGGTAGCGTGAAACTTAGCTAGTTCTACGATGATTCAGGGTATGCGCCTGGTTATAAAGCGCAGAAGGGGAAGCCTATATGAAGAGAACAATGCACTGAGAAAAAAAGAACGTTCTTTCACCATAGGCCCGTGTGCACTCCGGGGAGGGGGGGGGGGGGGTTCAAATCCCCCTC
Organism: Beris morrisii; assembly: GCA_951812415.1. Classification (NCBI taxonomy): domain Eukaryota; kingdom Metazoa; phylum Arthropoda; class Insecta; order Diptera; family Stratiomyidae; genus Beris; species Beris morrisii. The sequence goes on along the minus strand of OX638313.1, from coordinate 32,791,298 downwards.
CCCCCTTTGGTCTATTTCGAAAAAATTGTTGATGTATATTTTCAAGGAGGAGGAATCATACGTAACTTTGGGTCCAACGCCCTTCCATTCTGAAAACCGGTAGATGTTAAAATCAAACGTTAGCAGGTCTCGTTCTTACTTGTCCATCAATTTTTGTAATAGGTCTGACTGTGTCTTGTAATACTGTTAATACTTATATTGACTGATGTGGAATTTCTAAGCACAGTGAAGAAACCACTACTGTCCATCCGACACGTCGTAAAAGGACTCGCTTGAATCGCGATTGGATTGTAAATTTTTTACAGAGAATTTGAACGCTTCTAAAACAGTCAAATTACATCAGTAGGCTTTACTACCATCTGTCCAAAGATGGTTAATAAGGAAAGATTAAAAATTAATACTACAAGATGACAACGATCCAAATCATTGAAGTCGGCTTTGTACTGCGTAGAAATAGGCAAGAATTTCAGTTAGTTTCGTGGTAGCGATGTATCTTTTTATCACCTCGAGACAAATTTCACTTTATACATGCGTGCGAGACTCCGCCCCTTCCTTCAATATTGCCGTCTTTTTCACTCTCGTTAACGATACCAGATAGTTACTAATAAATTACCTGGAGTATTACCAGTGAATATACCCGTTATGACTACTAAATTAACCACGGTACATACCTATTGGAAAATATTATGACACAGAACACCAAATAAAACTTTTTCGAAGCCGGATGGCGAGTGTAGGGTGTAGTTGCATTCACTTACACGCAAAACAACAGCAATTGACATAACGACCCTGTTTTTTCTCACTCACTCTCGCTATTTTGAAACACGCTAAACAACAATTTGATATAAGGACCCTGTTTTGTCTCACTTCTCTGGCTTCAAAACGCTTTATACAAAACCGGTGGCTTGTCATCTCCAGTAGCTCTATGAACTGGATAGACCGTCATATTCATCAGATTCAAATCTATTAGAAAATGTTTGAGCGTTGATGAATTTCAAGCTGTGAATGTAAGCAGTTATTTCCACATAATCGAAACCCCTCCCCCTTGACGATATCCTGCGCACGGGCCTGTTCACCAAAGATGGAGAAGACAATTTTACGATTTTTATAATTACTCACCTATTCATCATATTCAACGTTTCGTCCTTGGTGAAGTTCTTTTTGAAACATTCTTTTTTTGATATATTGCGCACTAGAGAACACTTATTTTTGCCGATGACTTAAACTTTGTATCACTAAGGGCGATTATTACGATCTTCAGTTAAACTCTAACCGGAACTTTAACTGAAAGTTTTGTATGAAAATCTGTCAACTAAAGTTCCAGTTAGAACGTAACTCAACATCGTAGGAACGGGCCTTACCCGGCCCGATTCCTGATCTTCCTTTCCCTCCCTAAAACTGATTAAGTTCGGTCCCCTTCTGTCTTTTCCAATTCCTTCCTACTCTCCTCTCCTTCGCACCAGGTTTAGGTTTAAGAAGGGGCGCAGCGCTAAAACCACCGCGCTCACTAGGCGCCAAACGGGCCCATTGCGATCCCTTCAGGTCCTCGTGGGCCATTCCATTACCTCAGAAACACTCCAATTCCCTGCTGAACCCGACTAGTTTGTCAAACCCTAACGACCTCAAATCCTCGATGCTCTCCAAGAAAAGACTACCCAACCATCTCAAACGCCATCTAGCGATCCCCGGGATCGCATGTGATCGAATGTGAGTGATATCCTCCACAGCGTACAGATCATGGCAGAACCTACACATGTCCGACTCCGCTATCCCTAGCCGCATAGTGTGTTTCCTCAGCATACAGTGCCCCGTTAATGTTCCGACGAGCAGTCGCAGTTTTCCTCTATCCCAAGTCAATATATTCTTAGTCTTTTGACTATCCAGCTCGGGCCATAGGGATCTAGAAATCCTGCAGCTTGCCAATCCTGCCCACCTAAAGTCGGCAGTCTTTTTAGAGCGCTCACCAATTTGCGCTTTGATGCCGCATATCGGTGGACAAACATCCTACTCAACCCTACCATTCGATGCCGATCCCGATCTCGCAAGCTCGTCCGCTCTTTCGTTCCCTAGTACATTACTATGCCCTGGTACCCAGCAAATCTGTACTTTGTTCTGACTACAAAGTACCTTTAGCACTTTTCGACAGCGCCTTACTAACTAGGATTTAATGGTGACCGATTCTAGCGCCTTTATGGCCGCGAGGCTGTCAATGTAGAGTGAAATATTCTAATCGCATATCTCCCCCATTAACAAGATGTTTGCTGCCTGCAACACAGCCAGAATTTGCGCTTGGAAGGCGCTGCACACATCTGGCAACTTAAGCGGTTTCACTACACTCAGCTGCTCAGAGAAGACGCCTGCCCCAGTGCCGCATTCCATTTTCGAACCATCCGTATATACGGAGATTTCCCCTTCACGTAGTACCCTATTGTTCTCCCAGTCCGCTCTACTAGGATACACAATTCCGTATGGCGTCACAAAATCCATCCCTGGAATTAAGTAGTGCGTACTAATATCAGCAGGGCTTCCCAGAAATTCGATGAGAATTGAACTAGAGCTCCGCTTAAAAAGGGCACAGCTCGATAGCTTAACTGCTGTATTTGCCGCTACCTGTTTCACATATATATCCACTGGCAATAGATGCATAAACATCTCCAACGCGGCAGTAGGCATTGTGCGAAGGGCTCCCGTGATCATAATAGCAGTCCGTTGCACTCTTCCTAGTTCCCTAAGATTGTACTCATTATCCATGGCTTTCCACCATACCACAGCTCCATAGGTCAGAATAGGTCTCACAACCGCCGTGTAGGTTAGGTTAGGTTGAGAAGGGTGGAATAAAGCAATGTGCCCCAGTCCATCACTGTGGATCCATTGTGGTCCCCTCGTACCGCCGTGTACAATCAGTGTACTATATTTGGTTTGAGACCCCAGCTTTTGCCCACGGTCTGCTTGCACGTGAAAAGCGCGTTATTTGCCTTCTTAATGCGCTCCTGAATATTCAATTTCCAGCTGAGCTTCCAATCCAGAATTAGACCCAGGTTCCAGCTTATTCCGATGGTCTAAGCTCTACACCTTCGAGCTTCGGCAGTCTAAATGCCGGAATTCTATGCTTCCTTGTGAATAGCACCAATTCAGTTTTAGAAGCATTCACCCCGGGGCCACATCTTCCAGCCCACCGGCTGAGTGTGCGGAGTGCAGATTCCAAAATGCTCGACAGCGTATCCAAAAACTTGCCCTTGGCGATTACCACAATGTCGTCTGCATATGCCACGACCTTTATTCCCTGCTATTCAATTTCCAGGAGAACCTCGTTCGCAACGAGGAGCCAAAGAAGGGGCGATATCACCCCCCCCCCCCCCCCCCCCCGGGGGTTCCACTCGACGCCTGTCTTATAACCTTGCCTTGCCCCATATTAGCACTCACGATTCTGATATTCAGAAGAGTCGTTAGCCAGCCTGCCAATACCTCCTCCAATCCTATGCTATACAACGCCGCCCTAATTGCTTCCACTGTCACGTTGTTGAAAGTCCCCTCTATGTCCAGGAAAGCCGATAAAGCAAATTCCTTATACTCCAGACTAGATTCTATAGACCCCACAACCTCATGCAGGGCTGTGTCTACAGATTTCCCTCTCATGTAAGCATGCTGTGCGTCTGACAGCATCCCGTTTCCGCATAGATTCCGAATGTGCGTTTCCAAAAGCTTCTCAAGTACCTTGAGCACAAAGGACGATAGACTGATGGGTTGAAAGTCCTTAGTTGTTGCGTGGCTGGGTCTGCCGGCTTTCGGGATAAAAACGACACGCGCCTCCCGCCAGGCATATGGGACGTACCCCACCGACAGGCAGCTCCTATAAATCATCGCGCACCAAAAGACACGGCAAAATATTTGACAGAACAATACCGCGTCCAATTCAGCTCAGTTTGTTGTTGAAAATTAGCCAAAACAGCCATGTCTAAGATCGAAGTCTCAGATTGCGAGTGGGACCACAACGGACCTATATAGCAGTCTATGTTCTAGCTATATCTGCTAATAGCTACCCAGCTAACCTAATGTTATCAAGAAACCGATTTGTAAAAAATACTTTAATTGTTGATTTTGGCTTCAAGTTGATATTTCCGTTCGTACGTCTTTAAAGCCACGATCGCCTACAGAATAATTTGGGCAAATATCTCGGAAGCCATTTTTCGGAATCTCCCGTGTTCCGCTTATCTGATCGGAATCAAACTTAAATCAGATCCAGATCCATTAAATATTTCTCAAACACTCAATTTATATTTCCATATGCTCAATATGTAACTTAGCTTTACCATCGAGCCGGCATCTTTTAATTTAGAGATCCCTTTCGAAATTTCGACAAATTATTATTTTGTTTGCACAAAAAAAAGAAACAATTTTCTGTACATATAAAAAACTTTTATAAAAAAAATATACAACAAATGTCTTACATCCGTTTACGACTTTTTCGACCTTCCCACTCGCGGTTTCTTCGCGACCGGTTCGCTTGGTTCCGGTTTCTCTTTAGATTTCTTCTTTCGAATTTTCGCATTAAGTTTAGCCAAATTTTTCAAAACCTGTGTATTACTTTCGTCATTGCTTTCTTGTCGTATAACACCAATTACGGATGCTTGACTCGATGACGTAATTTCTTCCGGCGTACCATTCTTTTGCTGTTCTTCCGTTTCGATTCGTTCTAAAACTTCATTTTCAATATCCGATTGATTATCATTCGCATCTAAGGCCGATTCGTCGTCCTCATCATCGGTAATTTGGCTGCTATGCGATAAACTTTTATCGATGGCATCCTTCAATTCGGATGTTTTAATTCGAAAATCGCGAACAGTTCCGATATGAAGATAGTGAACAAGATGACCGTTGGTCTTCTTGCTCAACATAATTACGAACTTGTTGAAGTTTTCAACGCGCAGGATAAGTTTCGGTAGAAGTTTGGTTTCTTTGAGTACTTTTGCTTTGTCGGCTTGTGGATCGTGTTTTCGCTTTGAGCTCTCTTCGAAAATGTTTGCCTCGATGTAGGTGATCAAGTTGTAGATGTTTGTAGCAAGAGGCTTGCCACACACACGTAAAAGTTGATCGAATCTGTGAAAAATAGAAGCAGAGAAATAATGCGGTCAGGTAAAATTTATTTTCAACAGTTTCTTACTTGGTTCCTTGAAACGATACGGGAATGCTTGAGTGGCGAACAATGAAATGTTTCGTTAAATTCGTTAGGGAAATGTACGTGTCCATCAAAATTCTAACAAGACTGTCCATATGGGTTCCAATCGGAATACAAGTGTTTGTCAGACGCAAAAGTGTGTTCGAAATATGAACAAGTTGCGAACAAATTGATCGTTCTGTTGTTCGCAAGTATTGAACGCACTGTTCTCGATCATCTTCCGAAGTGATCTTCATTTTTGCGTGCATACTTTTCGCCTTTGTTATAAAATATTCAACATCTACGATTTGTTTTCGAATTACATTCATCAGATAGGTAAGCGTCGGTTCGGCCACAACTTCCGTTACCGATTTGATTTCGAATTGCGGATCGTCTCCATCATCGTCCGAGATCTTCTCGTAAATTCCCTTCAAGTAAATCGCAATTGTCGTGAAGAATGAACCCGTATGGGTTTTCATTCGTTGCGAAAATAGTATTTTATTTGCAACGACCAATTCCTTGCTGTTTAGCTCGTTAGTTTGACAAAATTTAAAGATCCAATAGTACGATTCCATACACATTTTATCATCGTACGGTATGGATTCGTACAAGATATCCAAGCATTGAAATAATACAACCGGAATTTTCTTACCATCGACGTGAGTCTGTATTTCGTCGTCATCTTTTATCGCTGTTTCGATTGTGTCTTGGATAATTGCTGGGATTTTCTTCGCATCGTTCGTCCGATCATATTCAAAGTCGACTCCTTTTAAAAATACATCAAACTTTCGTTTATAGACCGAATCGGCTGTGACGAGAGCTTGCCGAAAACTTTCTACACTCAGATAGGCTGTCGTCACATTGAAACTTTTCCAAATGTCCGGCAAACGTTTTATACATCTCTCGTAGATTAGTCTTGTAATTTCGGTTAGATTTTTCAAACATCTTCGACTGTGAGTGACTTGTTTATATTCAGGTTCGTTACGTAGACGTTCAATTAACGTGATTGCTGTTTGAGTGACGAAATTAACGAGATCGCGATCACTTCGTAGCGACTCGGAAAGACTGGCTTGTGCGAATGAAACAAAATCGCTGAAATAATTCAAACAGTTTAGTACAGACAGTGTGTCGTTGCGCGGCAACATCGTTACACTTACTCATGTAATAATCTCAAAAACCGTTCTGTAGTCGGCAAATCGCTGATCTCTTCCGGTTTGAAAACAATCCGCTTCACAACGGTTCCATTTATCGTAACGTTTTGAGTTTGGTTGTCTGAATCATTCGCTTTGCCTTTTTTTGCGCCCTTCTTACTCTGACTACCAACTAAATTCTAAAATATAAAAATCATAATAAAAATTTTCTACGTATATTCACAAACAACAAACCTTCATTTCGTTACAAACTTTCAAACGATGTTTGAACAGTTTATGAAGAGTTTTAACATTGTTATTAGTCTGCTTTGATGTCCAGAGCGCATAGTTCATCAATGCGTCCATCAAACCAATGAATTGAAGAGCGATTTGATTCATTTTCGCAGTTACTGTAGAAGTCTGAAAAGAGATTCATACAAAACCTACTCACCGAACTGATTCAACTTACAATTTCCAATTGTTCCAACTCCTTCGAACAAATTTTCTCCATCAATCCGGCAAATAATTCCCGCAATACGCTCGTATCGTAATTAAGTTCGTGTTTCTCACAATTCACCATACAGAAGACAAGGAAATTTGTTAGCTGGCCAAGATCATCGACAACTTCAATTTCATTCTCCTTCGACGTTTGATGCCGAATTAATTTATCGAATTTTATTTCGCACTTTGTTTCGTCAACGTCGAAATACGAGCGGAAATGCCAGTCGATAAATTGAAGAATATGCGGCATTAGCTTCGGATTTATATCAATTGCTCGCGTGAGACCTAAAAAGAACGACTAACATGAATCGATCTGTTCCGAATCATTCGGCTCATATTACTTTCGTATAGCATCAGTTTAATGTCCAACGATTGATTGAAGCAGTTCCGAAGCATACCGATTATCTCCAAAGTCAGCATATCGAAATGGCGCTGAGGATTGTTTCGATTGCCCAATGCTGTCTGCGACATCAACGAAAAACCTGATATACTTTGTTGTGTAAAGAAATTTCCGGACTGTATAGTAGCACGCTGTGAGTTGCTGTTGTTGAGTTGCTTCAAGAGCATACAAAAACCGTAGACGCCCAACTGGCATGTTGCAGTGTCGCTGTAAGGCAGTAAAGTAATATTATGGAAAATTGAAAGTTTTATACGTAACACTGTACCGGGAATACATCGCTTTTTTCAGCACTTCAATAAATGAATCGCGGATAATGTGCGAGATTTTGACGATTGGCAGTATAAAGGACATCATTCGCATTGCGTGAACGCCGGGAATCTATAAAAATTCGATTGCAGAATTATATTTTGTTTCTCTAGTACTTTCAAAATTAAACTTGAAGGTAAGTGAATCCTCATCCTTTTTACAATAACCTAGAAAATGGACATTATTTTCTCATTTAAAGGCAATTAATCCCGCGTGAAAAAAGCTGATGGAATATTGAGTGTGCTTCAAAGGATTACGAAATGCAAATCCGTTATTAGAAGGTTGAAAGGGTCGAGCATTCATTGCTTTTCCTATGTCGCAGTCTTACCACTTACCGGACTACGCCAGCGTTTTCCAGGCGGAGATACTGGGGATCCGGGGGGCCTGTCGGACTTTGCAGCAAGATGATATGCCAAAGCGAAATGTTGTAATCCTAACTGACAGCCAAGCCGCAATCAAGGCCCTAGATTCGGCTACCATCTCCTCTAAACTTGTCGAACAGTGCCGAGAGGAGCTTGCCTACTTAGGAAGTCGGGTCAGAGTTACTCTGCTTTGGGTCCCGGGTCACAGCAAGATAGAGGGTATCGAGCGGGCAGACGAATTAGCTGGGCAAAGGTCGGCTCTTCAGTGCTCTCTTGTGAAACCCGTTCAAGTCCCACTAGGCACTGTTAATATCATTCCACTTTCTTACAATCGCGAACTCCAGATGGAGAGGACTGACCAACTGCGTCATATCTAGGAAGATATGGCCATCCTACTGCCAGAGCAGAACAGACCAACTCTTGAGCAGGAGCCGTGTAGACGTCTCCAGAGTCGCGGCGGTCAGCACGGGTCACTGGCCAATTGGCGACCACGCTGCCGGACTGGATATTACCTTTAACGTCAATTGCCGCAGTTGCGTGGATGCAAATAAGAGGGAAACTGTTGTCCACCTTCTTTGCGAGTGTCCGGCCCTAGTTAGAACCAGACTTCATGAATTAAGCAAACCTTTCTTCGATAACCTTGATGAGATCTCGAAAAATAAGATTGGAGAACTGATTATCTTTTTAAACAGCTCCGGATGGATATGATAATCCATTCCAGCCCAGGTCTCTGTAAAACTCGGAATCTACTTCATCAGCCCTCAACGACCAGGTTAAGCGAATTGTGTATCAAAACGGCGCTAATGTGCTAATTGGGTCCTGTTTCGACTAACGGGCCACCACGTAAACCAACCAAACAACCAACCATTGCTTTCCAGGAAATTTGTCTACTGTTCTAAATTGCGTTAGAAAAAAGGTGCTCAAAGCAACGACAGGATATTTGCAACCTAAAAACCATTGTACGGAAATTAATTATACGTCTTTCGACGCAGAATTATCGAGTGGTTTAACGTGCACACCTGCAACAAAGGATTAATCACACGGCCCTCTTCGGACGCGGATTATATTAGCCGAAGCAACGACAATCATTGTCGTCCTGCCAAGACAGAAGCTTTTAGTTTATACTGAGTGCAGGCCCAGCATTCGAACTAGTGGATGCGAAATCTACCTAAAACTCTGCTGCTTTATGGAGCACAGCGTCCAGTTGTATCGCAACTCCACGTCAAGTTCCGAAGAAGTTTTCCCGCTTGGGGATAACCAACAAGATAATCAACGCAAGGAGATGATAGTTACCTATCATCGGCTCTCCTCACCCCGTGGTACCCGGCCTTTCGACGCAGGATATATAATGCATTTTCACAAAAAATTCTCGCTTATCCTCTTTTATCTACAGTTATTTTATGAACAGCATTAAATAGATTACGCCCCATTCTTGACATCGCAGACAGAAAGAAAAGGAATAAAATTCAGGCGCGGAATATCTCGGATTCGCAGTTTTTCTATGACGGGAATTTGGGACATTGTGGTCATTCCTTCATTCAATCTAAGAGTTTCTTCGAAGCTGTTCAAAGGAAGCTGTGATGAAAGGAAGGATTAGTGTTAGTCTGCCTAATGGTCCTAGTAAGACTAGATAGGGAAGGGGTGTTGTACCCAGCATTGTAGCAGCATCTCTATTCCATGATCTAATCCAGGTGCTTGGATTTCCCCTCGTATCCGCATTGCCGGTAGGTCAGTTTCGTAATAATTAACTCGGTTTGTTTACTGACTTACTGGAAATGCCGGTAGTGTTAGGTATTTTTAAGCAATATTACTAACTTGCGGATTCGGACTTAAGCGCCGGTTCATATTGCCCGGTCGAGGTCGAAGCTACAAACAAAATACAATTGTTTGGAGCTTCAGATTTCGTCACGCAATGTGCGACCGAGACCAAGACCCGGAACCCAATGTCAGCAAAGTTTTGCCGAGTGACATGTAACTGAGTATTTTTTCCCAAAGCAACACTCAGTTCCGTGTCAGTCGGCACTTTTTTAATATATAAGTTTAGTGATAGCTAGTAGTAAGGGCTCAGTCATTTTTATACATACAGAAAGAGCCAATAGTATACAATAAAAATATTTTTAAAAGAGAGAACCAGCAAAAAAGTTTCAGGGTGCGTTTGTATCAAAATACAAAATTGTTATGTACCTATTGAATAACCCTTTACGACAAACCGAAAATTCATTTAAAATAAATTATGTACTTTAATGAAAAATGTCAGAGTTGATTATATTAAGGCGATGCTGGGTAATGCGGGAAATAATGTGAAACTAGTTTGAAAAAATGGTGGCTCTGGTCTTGGATTTGACGACTACACAATTGAATGTGGGTTAAAAGACTTTTCTCGAAGACTGTTATATGACGAAATAGCTCCGTTAAATAAATTAATTAGCTCCTCGTTAGATAAAGGGAACAAATTTCGCGCTGTTTTCTTAGACTTGTCAAAAGCATTCGACTCAATTTCACATGTAAAAATAATGTTTATTGCATCTGGAATTAGCACCTTTTGGGTTAACTAGATCACCGGCTAGAGGATAGATCCCAATATTTTATAATTAACAATACATAGAGCAATAGAGCAACTTTCCATTACGATGTACTTTGGTGACACTTTCCTATTTCTCGCTGATGCTTCATAAGTAGCATGTATAGCATATAATATGTATAATGCATTACCCCATAGTTTGCAAAGACTTCCTATTAAAAATCTGCGATTCATAAAGATCCACGGTCTGTAAAGATTTGCGATTCTATCTTCCAATCTTTAATTTTTAATCTTTAATCTTCAATATTTAATCTTCCACCCACTATCTTCTTCTATCCTCTATCATCCATTTTCCATCCTTCATCCTCCATATTTCGTACTCCATCTCTCATCCTACATCTTCAGTCTTCATCCCTCATCTTTCATCCTTCATCTCTCATCCTCTACCCTCTCTTTTCCATTCTCTATCCTTCATCCTCCATCTTCCGTCTTTCATACTCCATTATCCAATTATCCAATTCTTCATCCTTCATCCTCTATCCTCCATCATCCAACCTCCATCTTCTATCCTCCATCTTTCGTCTACCATTCTCCAAATACCAACCTCCATATTCTATCCTCTATGGCTATCTTCTATCTTCCATCTTCTGTCTTCCATTTTCCGCCCTTCATCCTCTATCCTCCAATCTTCATCCTCCATCTTCAATCCTCCTTTTCCCATATTCCATCGGCTATCTCCTATTCTCCATCCTGTATCCTCCTTCTTCCATTCTCCATCTTCCATTTTTCATCTTCTATCCTCCATCATCATCACCTCAAAGATCCGCGATTTGTAAAGATCTGCTTCAGTCCGCGAACCGTATAGATCCACGAGCCGTGATGATCCGCGAACCGCAAAGATTCGCGAACCGCACAGATTTGTAAAGATCTGTTGAGCCGTGAACCGTGAAGATACGTGTAGAAGATCTGGCTCAGTTGGATCTTCTGCTTGAACCGGTTCATTGAGCCGGCTCTGATATGAGTTACCCATCTGTACTCAAGTCGGGGTCTGATATATACCTTGTAAATTTTTGCGAGATCTAATGATTTGAAAAATTTTTTGCATCTCCGGCGGAAATCTAGGCGCTTGGAGGCGTCAAGAGCTACATCATAAATGTATTGACTCCAATCAAGTTTTTTACTGATGTTCATTCCTAGAAGCTGGATATGCTCCGAAGTGTTCAATGTGACACGATCAAAAATAAGATCAGGCACCGACGTGTTGTGTTTAAGGGAAAAATAGACAGGTTTGTGTTTTTGAGGCATTAAACTCTACTCGTTTGACCCTGCCCCATTCCAGGACTGAGATGAAATCGGAGTTTAAAGAACCAAATAACTGATTACGTTGAGAGGGTACCGAAGACTGGCGTTCATCTGTAATCGAGTTGAAGCAGTAAGAGTTGTCAAGTGTACTATCATCTGCGAAGCTATGGATAGGATTGAGAGTGGACGACAGAAGGTCGTTAATAAAAATTAGGAATAAGGTAGGTGATAAAACTGAGCCTTGAGGGACGCCACTAACTAAGGTTTCTATTTTGATTTTTTTTCTATTAAGAAAACTTTTACTACTTACACACAAGAAGAAATCCAGCACGTATTTAATAGTCCTAACACATTCCGATACCGTAAACGTGTCCGTCATACTCAGGATGGTCAAACATTCTGCAGCAAAAAAAGTACGACCCATTAAAGAATGTAAAAAAATGTAAACTGCAAAACCTTACCGGAATATTGATTTGCATCCTGTTCGATAATCATCCACTCGGCAATATTCTTGACAATACCCTGTCCAAAAATGAATCGCTTCTTTACGAATTTCTGCAAGAATTCGGTTCCTAGCGTGTTCAATTTTGGCGAATTTTTCGTTTTCAACAAAACGAACGCCAAATTAACTAGGCCCGGCGTAACAACATCTTTGCCTTCCTTGTTCTGATCGATAAGGACAGTGAAAATTTGCTCGATATCGACTTGTTTCGATTGAATAGTGTCGCGACACCAGGCCGACACTTTCAACAATTCCTTCTCGTCCTCGTTGTTCCCGATTACATTACGAACGAACGGTAGAAGTGCCGACGACGACAGACGATTATCGGGGTCGCGATTTATTCGTGCCATCGACAGAATAGAGCTGAGCACGAACGGAGTTAGAATTATGTCGGGGCACGATGAAAAATTCTGAAAAGTTGGTAAGAAATATTATGGGAATTGTGAGCCGAAGATGATAATTATTTGCAACGTACCCGTAGGACTTGTAAGAGTTGTAGTTCGCTAATTTTGAATTGCGTACAGTAGTTCAAGTGATGGAGAATAGTTTCTTCGGCTTCGCGTAGCTCCTTGTCGGAATAGGCGTCTGGAAATAAATACGAAACGTAAGCTTCGGTCGTGCGATAAACTCAAGCTCACCAATGCTGTCGAAATCGGTGCTAACGCTTGCCATGTCGGCGTACAACTTCTTGTAGTAGTGCTTGTAGAAGTATCGTTGAAGCGCAATTATTGGAATTACAATTTGCGCGGCCGTGTTGCACATCGAGAACAATTGGAAGCCGAGAGGCGGCAGTTCCAGCGGACTCAATCCTTTGAAACTGTAGCAAAATTTCGTCAGAACCGTTGTGATTTCCTCGTTCGATAGTTTCATGTCGCTGAAATTGAAATCGTAAGCTGAAATCGAAAACAAGGATGTCGATATCGAGTGCTACCGAAACATGTTGGCAATTGGCGTCAGGACAGACGTGGGCCACTTCATCGTGCAGAGCGTTTTAATAATGTTGCTTCGATATTCGGGGCCCGTGCACATCACTCCGTTTACCGGAAGTCGCGTCTTTCCTGCCAGAATATTGATCAGTTCGGGAAGAAGATCTTTCCATCTGAAAGTTCCCGTTTAATAAAGTTGCCGATTGCAGCACGAAACCCGAACTTACCCGACACATTTTGGATCGCCCACTTTAAGCGAATCGATCGAATGCTCGACAATTTCGATAAGCTGATCGCTATGAAAGCTGGGCAAGTCGAGAAAGAGTCGAGTGATCAGATCGAAGGTTTGCTTGTACGACAATTCGACTTTGTTCAGCTGCTTGAGGAACGTTTTAACGCAAGAGAATCGCTTGTCTGTGGAGTTTTCCGTGTCGTCGAAACCGCGCAGAAGACAATTCCAAAAAACACTCGCATCCGATCGGCCGATACGCTTTTCTAAAATGTCCATTAGCTGAAGTGAAAAAAACGGAAATTGGGCAGGAATAAAAGGAGCCAAGTTTGTTGAAACAGGGAAACTTACTTTCTGCGCCGGAGTTTTACGCAGAAGATCTTGTAATTCGGCGATCTTTTGACGCTCGCCGAGTTGAATTATCTGCAACTCGAGATTATTCGTCATTTTGCACTTGATTGGTTGATTTTAAGAGTTTCCTTTGGGGGTTTTGTGGATTTTTAATTTCATAACTTTGAATTGAACGCACTAAGCGCAAACGGCAAACGACTGTTTTGGTGGGAGACTGGAACCGGGACGTTGATTTGACAGTTGGATCATAACAGAACTGTATTATCGACTTAGCGAAGCCCATCGCCATCTGTTTAAGTTGCTTATTCACAATAATAAAATCATTTCAATAGGTTTGAGTACGAGCTATATTCACCGGTATTCATTCAAATTCACCGGCGTCCGATCAAATTTCCTGGGCGTGCTGTCGATTTTTGTTGATTTTAGAAAAACTATATGTTTGTTTTTTTTTGTTACACATTCTACACTTTTCTGCACTAACTCTTGAGCGAGTGCTCAAGTGTAGAAAGTGTAGCCAAAAAGAACAAACCTTATGGCGGGTTGAGAATGTTGACGGGGAGGGGAAAAGCAATCTGTTTGAAGCAGTGCTACCAACTATTTTGTGTAAAATTCACGACGATTGAGCCCAAAATTCCCGCTTTTTCCCCAATATTCATAAGTAAATTCCACACAGTTTCCCCATAAAGACTAGCAGACACGAAAAACGGAAAAAAAAATATGTCAGTCCGTCTGTACGCCGTACGCAAAATCGTTTGAAGGGTCGTAGCTCCCAAACGGTTTCAGATATTAAAATGAAACTTTTTTTAGGAAGAGACTGGGTAGGCCCCTTGAAGTGACCAAATTCTAAGGGGTGGGGGTGTGAGGAGGGAGAAGAGGGGTGCGTTTTAGACGAAAAATTTTGGTTTCTAGATCTCAGCAACCGCTTATGCTAGGAGGCTGAAACTTGGAACCTATATAGAGCTTTGATAGTGGACCCATTTGCACAAAAATTGTCAATATGGGTGAAGGGGTGTGGGAGTGGGGGGAAAAATAATGCGTCCGAAACGCAAAAAAGCGGAGATCGACATATTTTAAAATCCATATCTCCTAAACGGTTAACGCCACAAAATTGAAGCTTAATGAATATCTGTAGTTATACTAGGAGAATAGATCGGAAACAAATTTTTGAGTAGGGACAGTGGCGTACGGGGGTGGGGGGTGAAAAACTTTAGATTACGATATCTCACGAATCAATTGCACTAGACAAATAAAATTCGGTTTGTGTATAAAGGTTGACAAATAAAGTTTGCTGAAAGTAAAATTTTTTAAGGGGGTGGAGTGGAGTGGAGGGGGTAAGAATTTTTTTTAAAAAATCACGTCTCATATCTCAAGAACGGTGTAAGATAGATGCTTAAAATTTTTACCAGAAGTAGGCCTAATAGCAGAAAAAAAGAATTTTGGTGGTGTGAGTGTAGAGGGTGAGGGTGGGGGAGGGTGGAAAGGAAAAGATTTTGATTTTTATATCTCGAGAACCTATAAAGATATAAAGCTGAAACTTGGTATTTGGATAGAGCTATAGTAGTAGCATGTTGGAAAAATATAATTTTGTATAGAGGTAGTATGGTACGGGAGGGGGGGGGGGGGTGGATTTTCCTATCTATGGAACGGCTTATGCTGCAAAGTTGAAACTTGGTATGTATATATAAATCAACTAGAAAAGTAATTTAGATAAAAAAAAATTCAAATATCCATTGGAAGGGTGGCAAAACAAATCATCAGTGAAAATGGAATGCATATATTTCCACGGTTTTCATCATATCTATTAGGTCTTCCTAAATATTGAGTTCATTTTTATTCTACGGCTTCTTCATATAAGTGCCTAGAAAGAGCTTTCAGGATTTTTTTAAATTCGACCCCTAAGGGGGTGTAAAGGGGTTGTATACTTTTTCACGAATTCTGTCATATCCCCCAGGTAATTAAATTTCGATTAACTTTTCACTTTCATGGGCTTGCGTAATAATCGCCTAAAAATTATTTTTCAGTTTTTCCTTTTTCAGTCCCTAAGGGGGTATAAATGGGTTGAACACGTTTTCACGTCATTTCTTTTGATAATAAATTAAATTGGTTTTAACTTTCTTGTTCTGTCTTCATATTTATCTATTAACTCCTTTCAGGATTTTTGTGTATTTAACCCCCACTCCAAGTGTGTGTAAGGCGGTTGCATATGTTTTCACAGATTCCTACATATTGCTTAGATCTGATGATATATTGAATTTATTTTTACTTTCTAAGGTTTCCTATTTAAGCGCGAAAAAGTCAATTTCAGTATTTTTAGATATTCAATCCTAAGGGGTGTAAGTGATTGTATGCTTTTCAAAGTTTCAACATATCTCTTAGGTTTGATGAGATCGCTTTTCACTTCCACAGACTTTTTATATAATCGCCTAGAAATCTATTTCTCAATTTTTGGGTATTCAACCCCTAAGGGTTTGAATATGTTTTCACAATTTTGGCCATCCCTTATGAGACATAAAATTGGTTTTTACGGCTTTTGATGTAATGACCTAAAAACCTATTTCACATTTTTCGAAAATCAAAAACCAAGGGGGTGTGAAGGGTTTGCATACGATTTTGCAAATTTTTCAAAATCCCACATGTCTCAGTAGATATCAAGTTGCTTCTTATGAGATCGTCTAAAAACCTGTTTCACAATTTTTTCAAAATTGAAACCCCATTTGGAAGTAATGGCTTAACAATTCGTCATATCTCTTAAGTCTGATAAGGCAACAAATTCGTTTTTACTTCTATGGGCTTTTAGTGTACATAATATACCGAAATTAGAATAGTCTACACGGGATTTTTCAATGTTTAATCAGCTAAAAATTACTATTTTAAATATTTTTATTTTAAGAACAAAATTAACTTTCCAAGAAACGTCATAATCTCGAAAGAACTGATGATATAGACTTTGACCGCTTCCGAGCTTTGACCCGAAAAATAATAAAGTTTCGCCCAGACCATTGGCAGATTTTTTTACTTTATTATTTTAGTAATAAAGTAATGTTATCGATTTTTAAAAAAAAAAATTTGCTACGCTGAAAAATTTTTTTTCCACGTTTCATGACTAATAGACACCAAAAAAACCAAAAAAAAAATGTCAGTCCGTCTGTACGCCGTACGCAAAACGTTTGAAAGCTTATGGCTCTCAAACTCTTTGAGCTATTAAGTTGAAATTTTTTTCGCTGGTAGACTGAGCAGACCCCTCCAAGTGGCCACCTTTTGAGTGATGGTGGTGTGAGGGGGGAGGTGGGGAGGGTGAAAAAGAAAAAGTTCCGATTTTTATATCTGGAGAACCTATAATGACATAAATCTGAAACTTTGTATTTGGATAGAACTAAATAGATAACTAGATAACTAAAAATATAATTTTTTATAGTGATAGTATGGTACGGGGGTGGGGGTGTTTTTCCTAACTATAGAACGGCTTATGCTAGAAAGTTGAAACTTAGCATGTATATGTAAGTCAACTAGAACAGTAATTTTGACTTAAAAATAAATTTAAATATTCATTGGCGTACAGAAGAGGGGCAAAAAAAATGATCAGTGAAAATAGAATGCATATATTTTTACGATTTTCGTCATATCTATTAGGTCTTCCCAATTATTGAATTCATTTTTATTTTACGGATTTTTCATATAAATACCTAGAAAGCGTTTTCAGGATTTTTTGAAATTCGACCCCCAAGGTTGTTGTAAAGGGGTTGTATACATTTTCACGAATTCAGCCATATCCCTCCGGTCTGATTAGATAACGAATAACTTTTTACTTCCACGGGCTTGTTTAATAATCACCTAAAACTTGTTTTCAAATTTTTTCCTTTTTCAACCCCTAAGAGGGTATAAACGGGTTGAATACGTTTTCACGAATTTCGTCATATCTCTTAGGAGTGATAAGACATCGGATTGGTTTTTACTTCCCCGGGTTTTCTTTATACAGGGTGTTTGGCACTCCGTGTGCCACCTAGTAAGGGGTTATTCCTTGATATATTTGGAGAAAAAAATTGTTCTACAGGGTGGGTCAATTTTCAATATTAGTGGAGAAAAGTTTTTTTGACCGGTACCCTTACTCACTTAAAACGTTATATCTTGAAAACGAATAATAACAAGGCAAAGTGTTATAACTCGTTTTTTAGGCAATCGAATTGATGTAACAGTCTAAATTGTAACTGCACCCAATCTTGAGATATTTACTCGAAAACATAAATTTTTGCTACGTAAACCCTTAAAGTTCAGTGATCAATGTAGTTTTTCTCAGAAAACCCCATTATAAAAATGTCATTTTAATTTTATTTTTTATGAGCCGTATTATAAATGGACCGATACACTGGCCTGCAAGATCTCCTGATCTTACTATTATGGATTTCTTTGTATGGGGACGGATGAAGGACCTTGTCTATGCAACGCCAGTAAAAACATTGGAAGATCTAAATATCAGGAAAGGTAATTCGATTGCCTAAAAAACGAGTTATAACACTTTGCCTTGTGATTATTCCTTTTCAAGATATAACGTTTTAAGTGAGTGAGGGTACCGGTCAAAAACACTTTTCTCCACTAATATTGAAAATTGTCCCACCCTGTAGAACAATTTTTTTCTCCAAATATATCAAGGAATAACCCCTTACTAGGTGGCACACGGAGTGCCAAACACCCTGTATATCTAAAACTCATTTCAGGATTTTTTGTTATTCAACCCCGAAAAGTGTGCAAGGGGGTTGCATATGTTTTCACAAATTCCTACATATTTCTTAGTTCTGATGTGATATCGAATTCAGTTTAACTTCCTAAGGGTTCCCATATAATCGTCAAAAGTTGATTTCAGTATTTTTAGATATTCAACTGCAAGAGGACGTAAGGCTTTCGACATATTTCTTAGGATTGATAAGATATCAGATTCGTTTTCACTTCCACAGACTTTTTATATAATCGCCTACAAATGCATTTCCGATTTCATGTAACGGCTCAAAACCAAATCACGAGAAACCTCCTAATCACGTAGCAACTGATATTATACTACGACTTAGACCTCGTCCTGGAGTATGACCCAATTATGAAATTCATATGTTATATGTGGCAGCGGCGTAAGTATTCTAGCGCGACCCCATTCTAACCGCTTTCCGAACTTTTTTTTAGGTTTTCAGTCACATAGTAACCTACACCGCATCTCAGAATTAAACTCGTTCCGAACTTCTACCCAAAAAATAATAAAGTTGCGCACAATCTGTTGGCAGATTTTTTCTAGTTTTAATTACTCTAGTAGCGCATCTACATGTAGTTACTAAGTTTCAACTTCCTAGCATAAGCCGATTCTGAGATATGAAAAACCACCCCCACCCCCGTACCTTGCTACCTCTATCAAACAATTATTTTTCTGTGCTGTCTCTATAGTAGCTCTCATTCTATCCTTTGCGACTTTCGAGAAATTAAAATCAGAGTTTTTTCATTTCCACCCCTCCCACCATTACTTCCTACACGCACACCCCAAAATGTTTCCTCCGCCTGAGGTCTACTGGTCCTAATTCCTGTAAATATTTCAAGATCGTATCTGATACGGTTCATGAGATATAAAAATTTAATTTTTTGAAAAATGACTGTCCCCCACCTTCCACACTTCACCTTCCCCCTTACAAATGTTACATTCAGTAGACTCTACTGGTAATTACCTATACAGAAACCAAATTTTATCTTTCTGGCATAATTGAGTCGCAAGATATTGTAATTCAAAGTTTTTCATCCCACCCCCATACTTCACCACCACCCTTAAAAATTTTAACCCTTCTCTAAGCTCCTAATATATCTTAAGACAACTACAAAGTTTCAGCGATCTGACACCAATCGTTCAGGAGATATGGATTTTAGAATGTTTCAATCCCAGCTTTCAAGCGTTTTGGATGCATTCTTTTTCCCCACATCCCTCAACCCCTATCGACCATTTTTTTGCAAATGGGTCCACTCATAGTACTACATAAGTTCCAACTTTCAGTCTCCTAGGATAAGCGGTTCCTGAGATTTAGACACCAACATATTTCATCTAAAACGCTCCCCCTCCTCCCCCCTTATACCCTCACCCATACAAAAGATAGCACTAGTAGGGGTTCATCCATTCTACCTATCATAAAAATGTTAACTTAATATCTCAAGGGGCTTGTGAGCTACGCACCTTCAACCGATTTTGCGTACGGCGTACGGCGGACGGTGGATGGCGTATGGCATACGGTGCCTACGGCGGACAGACGGATATTTCTTTTTTTCTTTTTTGGGGCTTACTAGTCCTAAAACGTGAAAATACAAAATTTCAGGGTAGCAAATTTTTTTGAAATTTCAGGTCGATAACAATACTTTATTATTAAAAAATAATAAAGTAAAATAAAACGTGTTTCTGACTTTTATCCAAAAAATTATAAAGGAGTGCCCAGACTCTTGAGCACGCTTAAAATTATTGAAATTAAAAAATTCTGGGAATTCAGTAATAGGTTATTTTGAAATACGATATTTTGAAAACAGGGGATTTTAAAGTCGGCTGAATTGGGAAAAAAAAATTATGGAAAGAATGTTGCCTAGTGTACCCAAACCAATTATCTCCCTTGTGGTGTCTAAAAACTTTTTTTTTAATACTCTCCTATTACCTATATATAATATATATAAGTTTCTACTTTCTACCTTAAGCCACTCCTCTCAAATTTAAATTTTTGGTACTACACTGGGCAGCACCACCAACGAAAATCACTATACATATAAACACAAAGTATTTTATTTGTGCTGTTACTTTGTTTATACATTTATTGGTTTTATTTTTAAATATTTATTACTCCGAATTAAATAAAGATCTATAATACAAAAAAGAAGCCTCTCCGCAGTTAGTACTACAAATTCACAGAAATTTGAGACGCTCGTGGACCCATCATTTGTCGCAACGTTGTCATCTCGTCCCGCAAGGCCACGACCTGGGCACGCAGAATTGCGTTTTCCTGTTCCAAAATAGCCGCTCGAAATGCTATCTGTCGACAACATACAACCCTATTAGATTTTTACGAAATTTAAAAAATTTAATTTCAATAACTCTACTTACTCGATCCTCCCTTAATTTTCTAGCATCGCGGGATTTCTTCGCAGCCTCGTTGTTCCTTTTTCGCCGCTCGTAGTATTTTTCGTCCTTTTGTTCGTCCGGGATTGGTCGTTTCTCGCCGCGTTGTCGCCGATTCAGTAAATTTGAATAGTTGAGGGCAGGTAAACGATTGTGTCCCGGATAATCGGATGTGTAATCTAAACTTACAGGTGAGCACGATGTGGGACTGGTCATAGGTGGGAGTGGGGGTGGTGTATGGTCTTTGGAGTATAGAGCTGATGATGGAGGAAATAAGAGTGCGCCTTCTGGACAGGATGAAGGATCGATGGATTTTGGAGGGGTTTGTGGTCGTGGTTTGGATAGGTGGGAATCTATTGGTAGGCATTCCATAGGCCGGTTGTCTTTCATTACGGTGTAGTAGTGGCGCATATCTGAAAATTAAGTATAAGTATATTTATGAAAAAAGAACTTATCTGCCTAGAGATATCTATGGATTCAAGTTTACTATTCGTACATTATTTCTAAAAAGACGTTGTCATATATGCTGTATTTGAGATATTTAGGTTAAAAATTGATTGCAAAATGCGCTCTCATCCCACAACCACACTAGGAACCCTGATAATTATTAAATTTCTATGAGACACTGTTTGCACCCATCTCTGCTGACTGTAAAAACCCAGTGAAGTAGAAAGTACTAGAGCTCGGGAACATGTATTGAACGAACTTCAATGGAAAGTTCTAAATGTTCTCGAAGTCTAGTACAAACCAGAGGATTGCTCTTCCGGTTTGGACTGTGAACCAGTGGCGGCTCGTGCCTTTCTTAGCAGGTAAGGCTGAATTGGAATATTAAAACACGACTTTGTCGGATTAGGTTAGGTTAGGTTGAGAAGGGTAGACTGAAGCAATGTGCCCCAGTCCATCACGAGAGATCACTTTGGATCCATTGTGGTCCCCTCGTATAAAAAACCGAGCTCTAGACTACTGATTCCAAATATTGCTCACTCTATGAAGAGAGTAGTTCTCCATAAAAGAATCATCGCAAGTTCTGATAGATCGGTCAAGGAGAATTTCCCCAAGTACCGATACCTGGTACGTGCCAGGCTTTCACATTCACACACTAGATTCTCCAGTGTTGGCTCAACATTCTCAGTTGTCGGACTAAAACTATATGAGTGAGAACATACTAACTAAGGCACACACTAACAAAACGGGCTTATTAGAGAAACCCGATGGCTCGATTACCGAAAATGGGAAACAGACGTTAGAACTTTTAGCTCAAACTCATTTCCAAGGATCCTCAACCACAGAACCAAGCAATTAAGAACGGTACATCGTCCCAAAGCCGAGTAGACCAACTATATTGGACTGGAAAAACTCAGCCAAAATCTTCACTGCTAACAAGGTTAAATGGTCTATACGTAGATTTAAGCCATTTGAATCTCCTGGAGAAGACAGGATATCCCGCTTAACTGCAAAGAGGAATGGACCATCTTCTACCAACGCTATTATCCATATTTAGAGCAAGCCACGCATGGGGTTACATACCCAAATCTTGGAGTAAAGTTAAGGTGATATACATACCAAAAACAGGGCGCCGTCCGAGCAACAATCCTAAGTCGTATCGTCCTATCAGCTTAACGTCATTTCTCTTGAAAACTATGGAAAAGATTATTGATAGGCATATCAGAGATGGTGCTTTGAGATCTCAACCCTTACACTCCAATCAATATGCATATCAACCAGGGAAGTCTGCAACTCACGCCTTACAAAACCTAGTCACAAAAATCGAGAAATCGATTACGGACAAGGAAATAGCTGTGGGTTGCTTCTTAGATATCGTAGGGGCTTTTGACCACACTGCCTACGAAAGTATCTACTCTACTGCACAAAAGCGTGGTATTAATCCAAAAACCTGCAGTTGGATCAAGGCCATGCTAGACCGCAGGAAAATAGCTTCGACACTAGCCGACTCAACAGTTGCAGTCACAGTTGCGAAAGGCTGTCCATAGGGTGGGGTACTATCACCCATCCTCTGGTGTTTAGTAGTTGACGACTTTCTTCATGACCTTACAAAATCCAGAGTCACGGTACAGGGTTACGCTGACGACGTTGCCATCCTTGTTAGAGGTAAATTTGAAAAGACGGTGACTGGTCTAGTTCAGAATACCCTAAACCAGGTAGCAACCTGGTGCACTCAAGCAGGATTAGGTATCAACCCAAAGAAAAGCACAATTGTTGCATTCACCAAAAGGAGGTGTAAGGACAAGTTATCTAAGCCTATTCTTTTTGGAGAATTCATAGCGTATGCTAGTGAGGTAAAATTCCTAGGAATCATACTGGATGAAAAGCTCACTTGGAATGCTCATTTGGACAAAGTTCTTAAAAGGACCAGAATCTCTCTCTGGACCTGCAGGAGCCTTCTCGGCAAAAAATGGGGACTGAGTCCAAAACTAACCTACTGGATGTATACCGTCGTTGCTAGGCCCATTATAACTTACGCGGCATCCGTCTAGTGGAAGAAAACAAAGCAGAAAACTGCTCAGCTTAAGCTGACTAAATTACAAAGACTGGCATGCCTGGGTATTACCTCTACACTTAGAAATACAGAAAGAAGCTAGGTTCACCACATACAAACTTTTGAGCTCGGAGGACGAGTCAGAGCGCATAATAGCTTGCCCAACTCTTTCCGCGAAACTCAACAAGGACCCGATATTAGCATACCTCTTTCTGATTCAATGGTACCGAAATTTAGAAAAGTTGTCCTACCTGAAAGGGAGGATTGGGCCACAAACAAACCCACTCCAAGGCCAGAATCTATAATCTGGTACATAGACGGATCTAAAACGGATCAAGGTGTAGGAGCAGGAGTTTATGGAGTGCGTCCAAAGGTCAAATTCTACTGTAGCATGCACATATCATCCACTGTTTTTCAGGCGGAGACTCAAGCTATTGAACTATGTATTAGAGAAAATATCAGACGGGGCGACAAAAACCAACAAATACATATTCTCTCGGACAGCAAGGCTGCAATAATGGCACTTCAGTCCGTTCAAATCTACTCCAAAATTGTTTGGAATTGCCTCCAATGCCTGATTGAGCTCGGAAATAAGAACAGAATTAACCTCATTTGGATTCCGGGACACAGCGGCTATGAAGGTAATGAAATGGCCGACTTAATGACTAGGAAAGGTTCAAAAGCTGACTTCATGGGACCATATCCATTCTGTGGGATGCCATTCTTGCTATGCTTAATGCATGAACATCCGAATGTGGCAAAAATCGCAAAGTGCCATACACTGGGACTTCACACCGGGCAACAGGCACTCAAAGCTTTTTATGCCAAAGCATTCGGAAAAAAGAATATCTGATTATCTAAAATTCAGCAGATAGTGGGAGCTCTGACTGGACATTGTCACATAAGGAAGCATCTCAATAGGATTGGTCTCTCTGAGACTAAAATTTGCAGAATATGCAATGACGAAGACGAAACACTAGAGCATATCCTCTGTGAATGTGAAGGTTTAGCTCACAAAAGACTTCGTCATTTCGGTCAGGGTTTCATGGACCCATCGGAATTCCTGACCAGTCCTCTTTGCAAAATACTAAGCTTCATTGAAAGCGCAGGGATTGAAGAGGAATCATAGTCAATCCGGGGGAACGTCACAATAAGCCCAACTGTGGCTGCAGTGACATATGTTAACCATACCAACCCCTATTTCCAATCTATCTATCTAAGGACATCGGTTTACTGCGGCAAGTCATTAAGTAACACTTTCAAAACAAAAAATCACTAGTAACTTTATGACTTTTTCCTCTGTTAAATGGTGAGGCTCAAACTTACTACCCTTATGTGGCGAGCCACCACTGCTGTGAACGATAAAAGACGTAGATAAGAGTTAAAGCAAATGAAAAGAAATCGAAACAAATCAAAGTATTTTTTCATATAACAAAACGACAAATAACACACCCAGACGATATACTCGTAGTTCGAGCCTTAATCGCAAGGTAACCTGTACCGCATGTCAGCATTAAATGAGTTTTGAACTTCTGCCCAATAAATAATAAAGTTGCATCCGTACTGTTGGTATGGTTTTTTTCCAATAAATTATTCCAATAAAAAATCGATTGGGAGTAACTACTAAAAACTTCTGAAATCGATTTTAAAGCGATTATGTTGGAAGCTTGTTAAAGTGAAAACTATTCGATATCTCAAGAGATTGGTTGGAAATCGAAAAAACATACACAATCATATTACACCCCCTTAGGGGTTGAATCTCACAAAATGCTGACATTAATTTTTATGCAATTATATATAAAGCCCATACGTAGAAGAAAAACGAAGTTGTTATCTCATTAGACCTAAGAGATTTTTCGGAATTCGTGAAAATTTACGCAACCACCTTACACCTCTTTGGGGTTGAATATCGAAAAATGCTTAAGGTGGTATTTACATGAAATTTAACCCAAAAGTCAAGAAAAATTTCTTATTTTGGTAGATTAACATTTCTAGAATATGGTACCTAATCAAATGGTTTTTTCGAAATCAACTTTATACGTGGGCTATCTTACCTAGGCACCTACTTTATGGCTGTCTTTTTAGGTTTTTATTCGATTTTCGAGAATTTTTCTGTCGTTGCGAAATAAGTGTAAATTGACGGTAGATGGCTGTATTGGCAATTGATAAGTGAATGTAGATGGCGATATTTTCCTGTAGTCGTGAACTATTTATAAGTATGCCCTTTTATGGTTTCTATATGCGCGCGGTGAAAACATGCAATTTTAATCTTAAACATGTTTTTTTCAACACTACGTTTTCTGAACTTGTGTAATCTTCAACTCGATAATATATCGATTTTTTTTCTAATTTAATGTAAATCGAATTGAAGAGATTTTAAGAAAATAGAAAACAAAATTACTTTTTATATTTTTTAAACACCTACAACAAAAACAAAAAAAATTAAAAATCGAAACTAAAAATTCGTATGCCTGCCGTTTTTTTTTCTTTCGAGTTTTAATTGATTTTATTAGTGTATTCATCTACGGACCACTATTTAAGAAAATTTTTTTGATTTTTGATTTTAGATCAAATTTATGATTTCTACAGTTTAAACACGCACGACATATAACTGGTCACCATGACAGTATTTTGTACCAAATACAAATATGTCGGCATTCGTAAAAATATACACACATATATTAAACCCCCCACCCCTCCGTGGGTTGTACATCGCAAATTCCGGAAAGGGATTTCTAGGCACTTGTATAAAGAGCTCGCATAAGAAAAATTAATTCGATACCTCGAAAGACCTAAAAGATATGACGAAATTCGTGAAGATGTATACAATCCTTTTCCACGGACAAATTTCGTGCACCACTTCCGTACGTCATTGTACATCTTAATTTTTTAGTTGCTTAAATTAAATTTCTTGTACGTGGACATATATACATTTGAAGTTTTATATTTCTAGCATAAGCCGTTTCTGAGATACAAAAAAGACCACAACCCCGAATCTTGGTAACCCGATAAAAAATTTTATACTTTTCAATCTTTTCCACCTGTACTCACTACACCTTAACCTTCCACACGCTCACCCCCTCTGCTGGAGGTCTATTGAAGACCTTATCTGATACACTTCTTGAGATATAAAAATTGATTCTTTTCAAAAATTGTTAATTGTTAGCGTATTTCACTTATAAACCTGTACACACAAACTAAATTTTATCTTTCTGACGTAATTGGTTCAAAGGATATCCAAAGTTTTTCACCGCCCATCCCCATGCGCCATCTTTTAAAATTTTATTGCTAATAGGCACCTGCTCTGTCTATAAGTAATCGCAAAATTTTAACCTGGTGGCATAAATCGTTCGGGAGATACGGACTTTAGAATGTCTGAATCCTAGTGTTTTCAAAGGTTTCGGGTGTATTGCCACCCTCACTTCCATCTACTCTTATACTCTTCCACCTATATCGAGAATTTTTTTCTAAATGGCTCCACTATCATAGCTCTGTATGAATTCCTAGTTTCAGACTCCTAGCATAAGCGGTTCCTGAGATATATTATAGAAACCAATATTTTTTGTTTAAAACGCTCCGCCATCGCTTTCCTTACACCCATCATTCAGTAGCATTTAAGGGGGTTCACCCAATCTACCCACAAAAAATTTGTTAATATCATATCTCAATGTGCTTGTGAGCTACGTGCCTTCAAACGCGTTTACTTACGGCGGACAGACGGACAACTTTTTATCCTTTTTGTGTTTGTACTAGCCCAAAAATATGAAAATAAAAAATGTAGGACAGCAATTGTTTTAATTATTATTTCAATAATAGAGTACTGTGATCGAAAGCAAAAACAAAAACTCTGCCAACAGTCCGGGCGCAACTTTATTATTTTTTGGGTAGAAGTCCGAAACGTGTTTCATACTGAGATGCGGTGAAGGTCACTATGCGACTGATAACCTTAAAAATACCGTTCCAAATAGCCTCCTGCTTATTCTTTAGGTTAAAATAACGTAATTCATGAAAATGTTGGCAAAACCCCTTTTCACGGACATTTTTTGTACTCAACCTCTGAACGCCAATAAAAATCTGAACTTTTTTTTTTTTAACTACTCCTGTAGTACTTCTACATATACATACTAAGTTTCAACTTTCTAGCATAAGCCGTTTCTGAGATACGAAAAACCACCCCCATCCCCGTACCTTGCTACCCCTATTAAACATTTTATTTTTCTGGGATGTCACTATAGCACCTCTATACAGTTATCAATTTATAGCTTTTTATCCTGTGCGGCTTTCGAGAAATTAAAATCAGAATTTTTTTATTTTCACCTCCTCCCCCATCACTCCTTACACCCACACCCTCTCCGCCAGAGGTCTACTGGTCTTAACTCCTGTAAAAATTTCAAGATCATATGTGATACGGTTCATGAGATATAAAAATTAAATTTTTTGAAAAATGGTTGTCACCCACCTTCAGCGCTTCACCTTCCCCCTCAAAAATTTTACATTCACTGGACTCCACTGGTAATTATATATACAGAAACCAAATTTTATCTTCCTAGCACAATTGAGTCGGAAGATATTGTAATTCAAAGTTTTTTCCAAAAGGTACCACTCGTAGGCGTTCACCCACTCTACCTACCATAAAAATTTCAACTTAATATCTCAAGGGGTTTGTGAGCTATGCACCTTCAAACGGTTTTATGGACGGCGTACGGCGGACAGACGGACATTTTTTTTTTTGCTTTTTTGGGGTCTACTAGTCCTAAAACGTGAAAATACAAAATTTCCAGGGTAGCAAATTTTTTTTGAAATTTCAGGTCGATAGCAATACTTTATTATTAAAAAATAATAAAGTAAAATCAGTCTGTTTGTCCGCCGTACGTTGTCCGCCGTACGTCCACCGCCGTACGTCCACCGCCGTACGCAAAATCGTTTGAAGGCTCGAAGCTCCCAAGCTATTTGAGCTATTAAATTGAAATTTCTTTTATGAATAGACAGGGTAGAATTGAAGTGAGCACTTCTTGCGGGGTGAGGGAACGTTTCAGGCGGAAAATTTTGGTTTCTAGAACTCAGCAACCGCTTACGCTAGGAGGCTAAAATCTGGAATTTATACAGAGCATATAAGCATGTAAACTACTACTCATAATTTCAAAATACTTGGAGATAGCTTATCCTATAAAGTTGAAATGAAGTATGTACATGTAGATATACTTGGTGAGTGTTAGAAAAACTTTTTTTTAAGGTAACAGTGAGGTTTACAAAAACCTTCTAAATGTAACCTTAAGGACCACAAAAATCAAAATTTTTTGATTTCCATCATGCCACATGATGGCAGACCCACACATTCAAGTTTCAGGCCCATACACTCATGGAAGAATGACCTGCATGCGTGCCCGTCTATGGGCCCCTTTATACGCACTAAGTATAATATTTAGAAATGAAGGTATGAAGCAAACAGTTCGGGACAGGCGGACAGGTTATATGAAGAAAACCTTTATACCAGACAAAAACAAGTAGAAAATCTTCCAAAAGTCTGTAAAGTCTGTAGTAAAAGTGCGGAGTGCAGTTAAGGTTGAGAGCTGTTGCACTGATTTAAACCCATTTATTCCTGCGCGAACATGCACTCTGTCCTCTCCTTTCAGATATAGGAAAAAGCAAGATTTGTTAAGTTAAGAAATGCCAAACAATAAAACTATAACTTAATAAACTCGCGGATGTGAAGCAGTATCATGTTAAAACGTTCTGTGTCAGCGACGCGGCTCCTTAGCGTCCAACAAAAATTTTGAACCATTTAAATAGCATTGTCAAAATTTTTGGCAAAAAGTTTGGCAATCAAAGTGTAAAGCGTCGTGCTACCATTTTCAATTGCAAAATTATGCCCAGGAATGTAAAAGTCAATATATGAAAGAAATTTTAATTTAAAATAATTTTTTTTGTAAGTTAAGAGTGTGAAAGTAAGCACTACCCATTCCCAAGTACATATACCATTTGATTCAACAAAATGTTAATAGGGATTCCTGAGTTCCAAAGGTTGTAATCCAAGCATGAACAAATTGGTAGGTTGAACCAAACTCAATTTATATAAATTTTGGGTGTCGTGTACATAAATGAAACGTCCCAGGTATTTTTGAATACAATCGCTTTCGATCGTATTTGGATTTTCCAAAAAAAAAGTGGGTTAAAGAGGTCCATTCATCCATCTCTACTCATTAAATTTTAACCTAATAGCTTAAAAAGTTTAGGAGTTTTGAATCAATTAAAATTTTCCTTTTGATAATGTAAACCTGGTTACACTTCACTATATAATAACTAAAGCTAATGGAAAATTTTATAAAACCAATTGTTTACAAAAGTATTCAACCTGTTTTTTGGTCCGTCGAGCCGAATTTGAAGAAAAAGTGAACAGAACTTGAATTTTTATTTTAGCTTTCATTGAAAAGGGACTACAGACACTGTACATATGGGAATGAAGATTGGGATGGATTAGCAGTTCGATGGGGAAGAGTTGGATAACATATAACTGTGGACATTCCTTTTGAAGCTCAGCTGGCTGTGCGCATAAAGTTAAGAAGCCATTCGGGATAACAAACGAATGATGATGGAAGTGAGTCTAGTTCAAATTAGTACGAAATGGCTACGACAAATTTCTTTTGTCAACTTTTACATTTAGGGCCATTATTACGATCTTCAGTTAAACTCTAACTGGAACATTAACCGAAAGTTTTGTATAAAAATCTGTTAGTTAAAGTTCCAGTTAGAACGTAACTGAACATAGTAGAATCGGCCTTTAATCTGCCAAAAATCTGACTTTAAGCTGCCAAATCTTAAAGAATATTTACGTGTGAACTTTTAGATTAGATTAATTATTGTTCCATATTATGATACATTTTTATAAGCAGAAAATAAATTTAAGTTGCATCCATGAACTCTTGAATGATTTGAAATTCATCATGTAAATCTTTTGACCATTTTTAAGAACTCATTAATTAACTTAATCCTATTTTATTTCTTAACGAAAAATAAAGCTATTTTAATGTTTGAGCGATCGCAAATTTATTCACGAACTTTTGTATGGTAGTTACTCGAAGGAAGATGAAAATGAACACACTATTTCAAATTGTATAACAGAATTCAAAATGTTTGTCTCAAGTCGCCGACGTTTTTTCAAGTTGTTAAACGATCAAGTGGTCAGATTTGAACCAATTTTTCAAGAAAATTATATGGGAGTTTCTTGAAAGGAACTGTTAATGTTTTTTCTAAATGTTTGTATGCCTCTAAATGGTAGTTGTGAAAAATTAAAGCAGTAACATTTTTAAATAGAATTTGGCCATTTGTCTGATTGTCTTATTTGTCTTATAATATTTTAAGGAATTTTGTATGCCAAATGAAGCGACGGAATTTCTTTTCGATTCAAAAACTATCGCTTTCAAGTCATATACCACCAATGAATTTAAAGTTTGAAGTAAATAATTCGACGTAACTTGAAGCTATTGGGGGTAGGGTGGGGAAAGTGCCAATTTTCAGGGACATTTGTATGTGAGTTATTTGAAGAAATAGAAAAATGCACGGTTTAAATCACATATTGTACTCGACCGTGTTGAAGAATTTTATATTCATGACTTAGGTTATTTCAAAGACTTTGATTCGATTCCGATTCGATTCGGCCCTTTAAGGAACTGTAAACTTTGAACTTTGAACTTTTCAAATTTTAACTTCAGATTTTAAAAATTTTAAAAAATTTAAGGTTCAGGGTATCGTTTTTTCAGGCGTTTGGCCATCAATGGACAGCGGGACAGACGGTTAGCAATCGGTTTGGGTATTTCATACAAAATTCAAATATTTCGGCAGATGTTGGTTTGTAACCGTCGAAAGTCGGGACCAATTCATTTTTGACTTAAAAAAAAATTGGAACATGTAGTCCGGGCATGAGACATCACTGACGAAGTTTTGGTGCTAAATTAAACTTTTAACATAGGTACATACTCTACAGATTTGATCTAGACACTAGAGTATAAATAAATGGTGACAAAACCTATTAAAAGTCTTGTAGTTTTCCTTTTTGATTAGAAACATAATTAATGGAATATATTTTTACTGAGTTTACTCAAAAGCTGAATTTATTCTCTAATTGGTTCATAAATATTGAAAGTGCTGAAAATGTTAATTGCTTTTTAGTAATTAATGCCTTTGTAAGTTCTTAAGGTTGGGTAATACGCTTAACAATGCTTGCAGAGGAAGGAATGTCCTTTTATATTTTTGTTCCAAAAATTCGTAAAGGTGCAATTAATTTTCTAATTTTTAAAAATTAAAATAATAAAGTTATCCACCTGTTGGTAATATTAGCCGATTGCATGTTCTTAAAAATTGAAATGTCGAGAACGGAAAAGGATCCACGATGGGACTAAATTGTCGATGCACTGCACTATTGCACATTGTTCTTTATTAAATCACTAGGCTTCCAAAAGTCTATATCAGTCCTTCTACTCTATCAAAACTCCTTAAATTTTCTGCACCATTTCAATGAAGACGTCGAGTCCTTTTCGGAACCTCGACTGCCAGTCGGCTAAATACTGAAACTATCCCATTAATATGTTACCTTTTATATTCGAAATGGTTTTGATCGGACGAAGTAGCTGTTCTGTGATGGCGTAATCACCGTGGAGAATCAAAAAGGACTTACAAAAGGACTGACTGATTCAACCAATCACGCAATGTTGACAGAAATTACTGTCGTCCATAATAATTACGCGGTACACGGTACCCTGGGGTTGGTTGGAAATTTCGTTTTTTTTTATAGTCCACCCTCGCTGTCTTTATTTTTGTTGGTTCACATACGAAGTTTATGGAGTAGGGAAGGGATGTTACCTATGAGTCCTTTGTGATATCGTAAGTCATGTATAGAGGGCGGAAGGCACATATGAGTGTATTGCGCTGTTGCTAGAGCCTGGGCTGTTGATGTATAATATGTATGATGCAATGGCGTTTTTGTGGGTGGCAGAGAATGTGGTTGAGTGTCCCTGGTGTTATTCTTACAGACTGTTAAACAAAAGTTTTAATTTTAATAATTTAAAGTCGTCTATGGAATGGCTGGAACTATTATTCATAGTCCATACTATAAGTTAAAATCGACATACGAGTAACGTTTAGCATTCCGAAACCCTTCCCGTGTCACAAATCGGAGGTTGCTTTTAACCCGAGCGACTAGTAGCGAGCAATTAGCAATGACAAGAGTTTTTTTTTTAATTATGAAGAATTCAAATTCAATTATTGGAATGCAAGGATACCTACAAGTTGAAATACTAATTCAAGGAAATTCAGACTGACAAAAATATACTTGATGATTAGCACAAAAACCTAATAATGTCCAAAATTATTACAAGAAAGGGAATGAACCGTGCTAAAACCATGTATGGACAAAATGGTCGAAGATTACTAAGGTGACCTTAGAAGCATACCATTGACCACCTCGAACATATTAAGATTTGCTCAAAGATAAAAAACACATTCTACAGTTCGTTGAGCTGAGAAACTTTAATAGTATCATGCAAATCTTCGTGCTGAGAAAGTAAACCAAAACCAGGGAGTTAAAAACTAAAACAGAACACAGTATTCAAAAGCAGTTGGACTGCAGACTTTGCCGCACTATCATTAGAAGACACACGATTGTATGCCGATGCCCACAACGGCAACTTCAAACTTCAGCGGCTCGGCAGATCGACCGCAAACTGTTAGGTTGGTTGTACATGACTTCGCGGTCGGTCTTCTTAGGTCGGAAGTAGAAGTCGGTATTCTGTTTTATACTTAAATCAGACACCGAAAGAAATTTGTTGGTAAAATCAAATACAAACCTTATTTGATTTTGCGTCAAATAAGCAACGTTGTTAATTCAAATATGGTTTAATAGTTAATTTTGTTTTCATAACATTACAACTATCAATATTTGATTCAACAATTTCATTGTCAATTTTGTCTTTGAATAATCATGTTCATATTTGAGTACAAATATCAATCTTCAAAATAAATTAAATATTTCTGTGCTTTATCATGATCAATGCTTGTGAAGTACTTTAATGATTCCTGAAATATTATGTAAGTGGTCTTTTAAGCACAAATATTTTTCGTTAAACAGTTCCATTTTACCCATTTCAAACATGATACGCCAACAATGTGTGTTGTTATTTACATTAAAATCGATTGCATTGAATTTTAAAGATGAATAATTATTCTTATTTCATTTTATTATTATACATAAATATGATATAGCTGTCCAATAGTGCTAAAGACTGCTATACAGTTTCCAGAAATTTTTAATAAAAAACATAACTCCTCTTAGATTTTTTTTATTAGCAAATTATATAATTTCACATAGATATATAATATATGTACGTTTATACATTATTTAAGAGTATATTAAATTTTATTTTATATTATATTCTATAAATGCAGTTTTTTCGAGGAACAAAAAAATTCTTTTTAAACGGATATCATGCCATTAGGGTTTGAATATAAATTAATAGCAGGCCCATCGAATTGATTACTTTTATAAATATTATATAACATTTATCGGTATTATTTAAAACGTCATATGAATAATTGTAATGTTCACAATAGTCTGATATTAGAAATTTTTCACAAACTACATACGGAATTTGGTCAAATACGTTTAACCCGATATATTTTTATACCATCGGTAATATACTTACATACTGACCGTTTTTGTACAAAGTTTTGGAATAAGTCAAAACGGAAAAACAATACTCATCGTTCAAATAACCGAAGACGTCACAATAGGCCCAATTGAAGGTGGGTTTCCATATGCGACAATTTTCTGTGACATTATGTGTGACAGATCAGCTAGCCAATCAAATTACAAACCTCTGACAAATTTTGTCGCATGTCGCTAGTCGAACCATCTCCGACTTTTCATGTGTAAAAAAAATTATAGTTCAAAGGTTTCTCGAAAATTTCAGTTCATTTTCGTGTGACAAAAATTTCAGTGCAAGAGTTTCTCAAAAATTTCAGATCTTATCTTATCTTTCCAGCCATTTTATTTTTTTGGACAACTGACATAACCCATTTACGCAAAGGTGTGACACAAGTAATGTTACAAATGTAAACTCCAGACTGAAGAGTGTGACACATTTTTGTCGTGACAAATTTCTGTCACAGAATATTGTCGCATATGGAAACCCACCTTGAGGCTTCAGTGACAGACCAACCCCAACATGAAATGGTTTTAAGGTATTCTGTCAGATGTGGGCATTTTCAAGATTGCTGGCGGAACTCCTTCTCTAGAAACAAATTTTTACAGTTGTAGTAACCAAAGACG
This sequence comes from Beris morrisii, assembly GCA_951812415.1. NCBI lineage: Eukaryota > Metazoa > Arthropoda > Insecta > Diptera > Stratiomyidae > Beris > Beris morrisii. Next base: position 32,756,676 of record OX638313.1, on the reverse strand, counting down.
GGATCAAAAGAAGGTTACTACCTTTTGAGAACTTTTTCCGGTCAAAATTGTTCAGCAATTCTAAGCAATCTTTGTCTTTGATTAAATCATTGAAAATTGGAATTGTCATCCCAGCTCGCGATAAGACAATGTTCCTTGCATGGGTACATACTTTCGAAGTCAGAGCTTATTTAAAAAAACAAAATAAAAATTAAAATACCAATGAGGCTATAGCAATATATATGGTAGGGTGTTTTTTTAGGTGCATGAGAACTTAAAATAATTATAATACAAGACAGAAATATTGTTGGAATGAAATTTTTTTTATTATATTCTGGTAGATAATTTCATGGCATTTATTTGATTTCCGTCATATGTCCGCCGCGGCTACGAGTTACATGGTCCATTCGATCAGTCTAATTTTTGACTACTTTTTCCAATAAATCTGGCCGCATGGCGTCAATAGTGGCTTGAATATTGGCTTCCAATGCTTCAAGAGTTACTGGTTTGTCGGTATAAACGCATGACTTAATATAGCCCCATAAAAAGTAATACAGAGGCGTTAAATCGCACGAACGAGGGGACCAGTTAACAGAACCACTTCTGGAAAACAAGTTGTCACCAAATTGATTTTGCAATAAATCGATTGTTAAGCGCGCTGTATGGCAAGTTGCGCCGTTTTATTGGAACCAAATGTCGGCGATTAATTTTTGGAAACAAAAATTCAGTCAGCATGGCTCGATAGCGCTGGCCATTCACCGCAACGGCAGCTCCTTCCTCATTTCGAAAGAAATAAGGACCGATGATGCCGCCAGCGTGTAAACCGCACCAAACAGTCAATTTTAATGGATGTAATGGTGATTCGTTAAGAGAAGAGTAAAATTAGTGCGAAAACGATCAATAACTGCACGAGTTGCTTGCTCACTAGGCCGATTATGTTGACCGTAAAATGGACGAAGTGCTCTATGAACTTCGCGAACAGATTAATTTTTTTCAAAGTAAATTTCCACAATTTGGAAGCGTTGTTCTGACGTTAAACGATTCATGATGACTTGCCAAACCTTACTGAACAGAAATGTCAACACAGTTTGACATTCTCAGCTGTCAAACCACAGTTATCGATATCGATAGTTCTCATGCACCTAAAAAATAACACTTTACAAGTTAAGAATAAATTATAAATAATTTCTAGTGGCCATCAGCCATACTATAGTAAAACATGCTCTTACTTAGATATGTATATACCTAACTGCAGTAGGTACGGGCTCAAGACCCGAATTTATGTACACTATAATTTTTATCATTGTTATACAGTCCACCAGTGACATCGGTTGCTTCGCACAATAATATACGCATTTTTAAGTTATATGTAACTTTCACTGTGGAAAAGTTGTTTTTTTTAATACAAATACAAATACAGTTCGTGATTTTTCTTAATCAGTTGAAAGTAAAATAACGATTGCTTATTCTAATCCTTAAGTTCTACATGAAACCTCGGTTTCCGTTGCAATACAGGCAAGCGTCATAAATTCTATCTTATCTTTAGGTTTTATTATGAAATATGACTCTTCCCCCCTTAGATTGAGGCTCCTGACTCAATGATTTAATATTTTTAGTTTTTTTTTCTCTATTTCAGCTTGTTTTCAATTTTTATTTTTATGTTTTTATTATACATATATAAGTAAATTATTGCAAAAATTAGAAGAATTATGCCTATTATGCCTATTATGCCTATTATGTTGTACGTTAATCAGTTAGGTTGAGATCCTCTAAATGTGCCTCTGTCTTGCTATCTATAAATATTAAGTGTGCTTGAATGAAAGGTATATGCTCATATTTCATATTCTTATTCGTAAATGTATTATTATTAATTGTGATAGAACAATCGGAGAATGTTACAATTACATTTCTTGGTAAGTACACCTCATCCTCCTTACAAGTCTGTGATATTATAACGTTATTTGGTATTTTGTAAGTTCTTAATTCCTTTCTGTATCTTATCTATACTTACATATGGGGATATTTTTTTATAAATTTACAGTTCAGTTACAGTCGCATTTGATTTTGTTCATGATATTTTGTATACGGATAAATTATTCCGTTCACCTTTACACTTCTATCATGATCAATCTCCAAAATAATTTTGTTTAGTGTATATGAGTTGGCTGATAAGTTTGAAAAAATAGTGATAGTAGTAATAATTACGAGTTTCATCGTTCCCTGCTTCCCTAATATGTCTATATTGTTGTCGCGTATGTCGTCGTTACCTATATTATATTTCAGAGTTTCGTCCGTATCTAATATTAATTTTTTACTTTATTATTTTAATAATAGAGTATTGTTTTCGATTTTTTAAAAAAAAAAATTTGCTACCCTCAAAATTTTTTTTTTCACGTTTTTGACGAGTACACACGAAAAAAGCAAAAAAAAATTTCAGTCCGTCTGTCCGCCGTACGCCGTACGCCGTACGTCGACCGCAAAATCGTTTGAAAGCTCGTAGCTCCCAAACCCTTTGAGCTATTAAATTGATTTTTTTGATGAATAGACTGGGTAGTCCCCTTGAAGTGGCTAAATTTGGAGGGGTGGGGGTGTGAGGGGAAAGGAGGGGGAAGTGTTTTAGACGGAAAATTTTGGTTTCTAGATCTCAGCAACCGCTTATGCTAGCAGGCTGAAATTTGGAATTTATATAAAGCTTCAGTAGTGGACCCATTTGCAAAAAAATTGCCGATATAGGTGAAGGGGTTTGGGAGTGGGGGGAAAAATAATGCGTCCGAAACGCAAAAAAGGTGAGATCGACACTTTCTAAAATCCATATCTCCTAAACAGTTAATGTCACAAAATTGAAACTTAATGAGTATCTGTAGATATACTAGGAGAATAGATCGGATACAAAAATTTGAGTGGGGGCAGTGGCGTACGGGGGTGGGGGCTAAAAAACTTTAGATTACGATATCTCACGAACCAATTGCACTAGACAAATAAAATTTGTTTTCCTTATAAAGGTTGACAAATAAAGTTTGCTGAAAGTAAAATTTTTTACGGGGGCGGTGGAGCATGAAAGTGGAGGCGATAAGAATTTTTCTAAAAAATCACGTCTCATATCTCAAGAACGGTGTAAGATAGATACTTAAAATTTTTACCAGAAGTAGGCCTAATAGAGCACTAGCTGAAAACAAAATTTTGGAAGTGTGGGTGTAGAGGGTGAGGGTGGGGGAGGGTGAAAAGGAAAAAGTTCCGATTTTTTTATCTCGAGAACCTATAATGATATAAAGCTGAAACTTGGTATTTGGATAGAGCTATATTAGTAGCATCTTGGAAAAATATAATTTTTTATAAGGGTAGTATGGTACGGGGGTGGGGGGTGTTTTTCCTATCTATAGAACGGCTTATGATACAAAGTTGAAACTCGGTACGTTTATGTAAATCAACTAGAAAACTAATTTAGATAAAAAAAAATTTCAAATATCCATTGGCGTTCGGAGGGGGGGCAAAAAAAATTATCAGTGTAAATAGAATGCATATATTTTCACGATTTTCGTCATATCTATTAGGTCTTCCCAAATATTGAATTCATTTTTATTCTACGGATTCTCCATATAAATACCTACAAAGCGATTTTTTAAAATTCGACCCCTAAGGCGGTGCAAAGAGGGTTGTAAACTTTTTCACGAATTCTACTATATCCCCACGTCTTATCAGATATCGAATATCTTTTCACTTTCACGTGCTTGCGTAACAATCACCTAAAACTTGTTTTTAAATTTTTTTCAGCCCCTAAGAGGGTATAAACGGGTTGAACACGTTTTCACGAATTCCGTCATTTCTTTTAGAAGTGATAAGAAATTGAATTGGTTCCTACCTTCTCGTGCTGTTTTCATATTTATTTATTAACTTTTTTCAGGATTTGTGGATATTCAACCCCCAAGTGGGTGTAAGGAGGTTGCATATCTGATGATATATCGAATTCATTTTTACTTCCTATGGTTTCCTATATAAAAAAGCCAAAAAGTCATTTTCAGTATTTTAGATATTCAATCCTAATGGGTGTAAGGGGGTTGTATGCTTAAAGTTTCGACATATTTCTTAGGTTCGATGAGATATTAGATCGCTTTTCATTTCCACAGACTTTTTATATAATCGCCTACAAACCCATTTCTTAATTTTTGGATAATCAACCCCCAAGGGTTTGTATATGTTTTCACAATTTTTGCCATTCCTTAGTTCTGATGAGATATAAAATTGATTATTGCGGCCAACCAATTCACGATTTTTCGAATTTCCAGAACCAAGGAGGTGTGAAGGGTTTGCTTACGTTTTTTTCGAAATTCAAACCCCAAGTGGAAGTAATGGGTTTGTCTACGTTTTAACAATTCGCCATATCTCTTAATTCTGATAAGGCAACAAATTCGTTTTTGCTTCTATGGGCTTTTAGTGTACATAATATACTGAAATTCGAATAGTCTACACGGACTTTTTCAATGTTTAATCGGTTAAAAATCTCTATTTTAAATATTTTTATATTAAGAACAAAAATAATTTTCCAAGAAATCTAATAATCTCGAAGCAACTCATGATACACTCCGACTTTAACCGCTCCCGAACTTTGACCCGAAAAATAATAAAGTTTCGCCCAGACCATTGGCAGATTTTCTAATCTAATATACCTAATCTAATATTTATTTTCGATATTGTTCCCGTCCTAGCTGAGTTGATATTACCCGGGAAAAAAATTTGTGTCTCAGTTTTGATATTTTCGCACCCTTATGTGCTAGTTTGGGTGTGTTTTCCTATTAGTATTGAGTTTAAATTTAAGATCTAATTTCTGTAGTGTTATATTCTTTATGTATTTTTTGTTAACTTCGGTTTCTTCTCGATCTTTGTTCAGTCTGCTAATAATTTTAATTTTCTTGATTTTGATTCACTCGTTATTTTCTTCATTGTCCTCTTCTCCGTGATGTACATACTGCAAATGGTTCCCAGTAGGACTAGCATTGATTACCGGATCGATATTGTAATCAACGAAATGTAATGACCCAGGCCTTACCAATTCGATTACACCGCTAATTACCTTTTCATACAAATTTCCGCGAAAGTAAGGCATTACCAATTGCATGACATGTAATGCACTACTTCGGTTCTGTGAGGTAATTGAAGAAGACATGGCTTATGTGGGAGCGCGTACCGAAGTCATTACAAGGTTGTCAGTTCAATAATTCGTTTTTATCGCTTTGTTAAGATAAGGGTCCACTAGAGGCGGGCCGCATCGCAATGGTGCGGCGAGAATTTTTTTTTCTACGTACTTCGCTCCGTCGCGAGTCTAGTTCAGTGGACGCACTTCCATAACAATGTATGGCAGGCAGATTTTTGCGATGCGCGACCCGCCTAGTGGACGCGTATCTTTATCAGAGACTCTCTTCATATGAGACACGTTTCTAGAACTGAAGCAATTCGTAAAATTTCACTGCGTCTCAAATTACGAAACGAATTCTATATGGGTTTTTTCCAACAACAAAAATTTGATATGAGCGCTTACCAGTTGCAAAACCACCCCTTACTTTGGTACTGTAAATTTCCATGACGATTGTTTAGTCCTTCAGAAAAATCTGAACTCACTTTATTCATGGTGTATCTCTAATCATCTCCATCTTAACATTGATAAATGCCATTTTATTGTTTTTAATAGGACACGAGAAGCTATTAGGTTCGACTACCAAATTAACAGTATCTCCCTACCTCAAGTCCAAACTGTTAAGGATCTAGGAATTATATTCGATGAAGGATTTACTTTTGTTCCCCATTATGACCGCATTTGCGGTTGTGCCCGTAGAATGCTGGGTTTTATCTCGCGTAACACGAGGTCTTTCACTAATATACATACGATAAAATACCTTTATTGTGCGTTAGTGCGACCTCACCTGGAGTACCTTACTCCAATATGGAGTCCTCACTTTAATGTTCACGTGAATAGAATCGAAACGATCCAACATAAGTTTCTTCGTCTGATAGCCTTCAAATTAAACATCCCCATCAATGAAATGAACTATGATTCGTTGTCGTCGGAATTGCACCTTGCCACCTTATCTAAAAGCCGAGAACTAGCAGAGCTTGTCACATTGTTTAAGGTCATTAATAATGAGTTGGATTGTCCTAGTCTTCTTGGTCTCATCAACTTCAGGGTACCTGGTTACTCATCTCGGTCCATCGACAGCTTTTCCGTCCATTACCACTCGACAGATTATGGTAAATATAGCCCAGTTTCAAGAATAATGCGAGCTGGCAATACTTACACAAGTGAAGCGGACTTGTTTAATACTTCCATTGCTGACATTAAACGAATTTTCTATGTGTAACTTCGATCAACGCGTTTAATGTTTTGTTCATATAATTTTTTTCTTTTCTCACTTCTTCTAATGCTTTTTTTCTACTTTTATTTCTTTATTTTTTAATCTAATTTTCTTTAAATTTTATCATACTATTATATTTTTTTACATTTTTATCATTCCGCTAATATTGTTATACCATTTTGTACGATAAGGATATTGTCCGTTTATTCTATTAAATAAATAAATAAATTAATTTCTAACACCCAACAAATCTAACGACATGAAGTGGAATATAATACATTGCAGGAAACTTAGATGCTTATTCTGGTGTAATATTACATAGCATTTAATCTGAAATTACACTAAGCGTGAATTTACATTATTAATTGTCTAATATAATCATGACGCCTAATTTCACTCTTTTTGTAGAGCAAAATATATGTAATAATCCAATTTATTGTGTAATAATTTGTGCGCTAAAAAACGGTCAATAGGACGTACAATTACACATACTATACTTTATTGCACTTATTTTTGTATTTAATAGAGAGTATTTTTACATTCTGTTTTTAGAGTGTGAGCTTTAATCTCGAAGCTTATTAACGTAGTTTTACGGAGATAGGTTTTTAGCTTATTATCCAACTACCACGGGAAAGGAAAATGGAATGAATGGATATTGTACAAAATTTAGGAAAATTACCGAATGCAGGAAAGGAGAAAGCGGACTCGAACACACGACCTTTAATTCAAATTGAATTAAAATTAATAATAAAATTCACCTCTGAAATTAGTTGGTATTTCTCTACTAATCCGATTTTCTTTTTAAATTTCAATCACATATTTAATTTTAAGCGTTTATTGTAGTTTCAAACCATCATTCAGCCAAGACACACTAGCTGACAAACATTTGGCAGCTAATTTTTAAAAATAGGTAAGTTTCTAGTATGACATTCGTCATGTGGGTATTACATTCTTGGTCTTCGAACCAATCAATATGGTTGTCATTTAGTTAGAAATACTAGTAGGGTTCGAACTAACTCAAGATTAGATCTAGATTACTTGTAGAACTGAATTTGGAATCTATAAAACCCTTCGACCTAACAGCAAGCTGTCCTTCTAATAAAATTACGCATTGTCATTAAAAATCCACCGCGCATAAAACCCAATCACAAATCAATTGTTGTCACGAATAGCAACAAAATCAAGTGAAAATCACGTCAAACCTAATCCTGTCCTTCTCTCATGCAATGCAATAATTTCCTTGCACCATACAAACACACATGTTCGTTTCCTTGAATTCCGTTTTTAATCTTTAACTCCGATCACATAGAGTTAGTACCTGTCCAAGGTTGACCGGTTAGTCCTTCAGTGCGAGCGGCGATCTAAGCGTCCTGTGCGGGATGGGTTGAGTCCTTAATAATACATGACCGAACAGAAATTACCAATTTTTATCCAACATTCATAACAAATGGCTTGGACACAACCAGCCATTATCGAACTATACGACGAGCGAATGGTGTACTTTATGCGGTATACTCGCAGTTATAACGCAAAGCTATTTCCACGTCCGCCCCCTAGACCGCTTTATGAGAATCTGGTCATATGTTATCGATGGGGTTAATATTGTTACCATCCTTGTACTATTCGACCCACCCGCGATAACCCCACCTGATGATGATAATAATGTCCCTTTTGTGTTATGCCGTTAAATGGGCAAAAGGTTGGCCGATCGGAATATATGTACATGCACGCTACTCATACGTCGGATTTTTTAACGCCATCTACCCTTTGCTGACCGAATCATTAGCTGTAATTGTGACCTATGTCCTTTTTAATTCATGTCCGTATGGAATCGGGTCGAATATTGTTGTCATTTATTACAGCGAACAACACGCCGAAAAAGGATTGTTATTTTTTTTGTACTTCTTATGATAAATTAGTCTCTTACAGGATATTTGAGTCAGGTGAACCTAGTAACTTATCAAGTTAATTTAGATTTCGTTTAACCAAGAGGTTGTGGTGGTGGTCTTTGCTCGTATGCTTTCTATTGCTGTAAAGATAACAAGATGGCTATTACCACTATAATTATCTCCTTTTTTCGGGTAATTGACAGTCACTTTGGTTTCTGTATTCAACTACTCGTTACTCGTATGAGGAAGCATTGAATTGAGTTCTATTTACATCTACCTATCCATCGGTAGTCATTAAGGTCGGTCGGCTTCAAGCTGAAACCAATATGTTGATTTAGGAATTGATCTTAGATAAGACCGTAGGTATTCAAATTGTTTGCTCTTTTGGTTATCCTCGTGTCAACGAAGTACTTTTATTAACACGTACAGAGGGGTTAAGTAACTACATCAAATAAATCGCAAGACACCTTGTAATTACTGTCAGGCGTGGAAATGTTTACATACTCGAAAGTATCAGTAGCTGTTTTTTCCAGATTGTGGAGAAACACTACCTTTTGTTTTTCGCTCATTGGTCCCACGAGTATGCTCGGAAAAACGGTCCACCCTGATAGAGCTGGCATATCGGGGTAAGGCCAAAATACTGTGGGTATTCGCCTGGTCACCCACAGGACGCCGTTCGCGTATCTACTCAGCAGCCAACTGGTCCCTCGGCACGGTACGTCATGACACCACTGGATTTAGTAGGTTGGTCCGCGAGGTTTTATTCATGAGCAAGCTCACTATTCAACCTTAACCACAGAGCTAATTAAGCTTACTGTGGCAATTGCTCATCTTAATGTACTTCATGGGCCTCCCACTACATCCTGTGTAACACATCGGAATTCATACGGAGTTCCAGTAGAGTTCATCGTTCGATGAGTTCCGGAAACATGCAGAATCCTATCGGAAAATTTTGGTTAAATAGCTATTTATTCGGGATTTCGCGAGTGACTATGTTCTGGGTCGCAATCCCTATACGGTACTGCAATTTCCTAAAATTTGAATTCCTGTAATCGATATTACACATGAGTTCATTCTATTACTCTGAATGAATTTCTTTTAAGTACTCGATATCAGTATTGCTTAGGAGTTCAGTATTTCCATTTAAGTGGAATAGCGATTAGGTGCTATATCTAAGCGCTGTAAATGAAGTGAAAACAAAAACTAGTTCATACTGAATATTCTTATATTATTTTCGTATTCTTTCTAGAGATGGGTCGTTCAGGAGTGAACTGTTCCAAAATAACACTTCATTAAAGTGAGTGAGTGAAGTAACTCATTCCTTTTGGTGAACTGCAATTCCATTGGACACGTGACATAAAACTTGACCGAACTTGTTTTTCATCATCACCGAAAAGGAAGGAAGGAAGGATGGAACAGTTCCGGAACTACTTCACTGAACTAGTTCCTTCTAGATCTACTCATATTTTTTTTTTGTCGTCATCTAACTAAAAGATCGAATTAGTTCGCGAAACGATGGAACGAAAACGACGGAACGATGGAACTAACAGTTCCGGAACTACTTCACTGAACTCGTTCCTTAAAGTGAGTGACTCGGAGTGAAGTACTTCACTGAAAGGAACTGCTTTGCCAATCTCTAATTCTTTCTGCCTGAATTTTATATATTTAATTTTAGTTATACTAATTTCTTAGCTACATCCTCTACAATTCTCGTGCCATATTAGCATCATGCTGGTTTGAACTTCAAACCTCTCAACTATAAATCTCAATCAGTTTTGGTTTACCATCATCAATGGCGCGATAGCACAAATTGGGCCAGGGCCTGCGGGATACATTGTCTGAAGTCGTCTCGGTTCAGCGCCCACGTCCTGCAATTTGTGCATCTAAGAAGCAATCTCCAATCTGCGTCAACTGAGTCCTCGAATCACTCTTTGTTGCATATTCCAATGCCAATGGTCTTCACTTTAACAAAAACTCAGAACTGATACAGTACTGGTACGGAGGCATCCGCAAATGTCATTTGAAATGATACAAATCACAGAAATTATTGCTACTTTTTACTAGATCGAATATGCCCAATAAATGAAGTTTGGTCTAAAATTTAATTTATTCGCTGAAAAATGGTAATACATATTTTTATAAGGAACCAAAAAATATAAATCTAAAGCTGCGACAATATGATAATAAAGAACAAGGCTGGGTTGTTGGTTAGAAAATTTCTGCATAAAATATAAATTTAATTTAAATTTAGAATTATTTTCAATTTTTTACAAACTGTGTTTAATTAATGAGAATAGAATTTTTCATGGTGAAGCTACAATAGAAGATAATTTGTTCTAGTACGAAAAATCAACACGAAAGCCCGACTGGAGTCAATCGCTGTCCTGGCTACCGCCATTGAGGACATGTCAGTTGAAAGACCTTTGCTGGAGAAGCCAGTTTAAAACTGTGTTTGACTAGGTCCGTTTTGTCATCAGATGGCATTGAGTCATCAGAGGGTGTATCATGTCTACTACTCGAAACACCCTTATAGCTGCTGGTATTGCTGATTTAATTACTTTTAAACAGTTCTTCAAACGGATTACGAAATATTGAAAAAGTAGTGGATTACAATAACTGTCAATTCATTGAAAATTTGTAGAAAACTTGACATTCGACTTGCGATTAATGTGTCTAATGGGAACTGTAGCAGAACTGGTGTGTGAAAATTGAGAAGAGGGATGACTTACAATGGTTATTAAGAAAACTAAAATTGATTCGGTATTGGCTCAGAGCTGAAAAATTTGTTTCTAAAAGTAAAATTTGCCCAATATTGGTACAGAGTTTGAGTTTGTAATTCTGTGTTGCTAATTACCTAATTAAATCGGAACTCACTCCAAACAAATTCAAGATTCTGAATCCATGTTATGTTCTTATTGTCAGTACTGATGTGATAGTTTTCGGGGCTTGCAGTTTTAGTCAAGTTTTGGTTTGCAGTACTGCATTTCAGTACCTGTTTATGTGGTACGGGATTTCTGATATGCAAATTACAATCCAGGACCTACGAGGCTTCTAATTTCAGAAGATGAATTCGGCAATTAGAAGTTTGGATATAAAATAACTTTTTTAAGGACAACCATTTTAAGTCGAATGACAATATCTCTGATATCCAATTCTTTACCCGGAACTTTCATAAAACTCTGAAGTTATTATGCAATTATCGTTTAAAGAATATTGTCTGAAAAGTATCAAAAGGAATAGAGTGATTTTGCTCGAAAACCTTTTGATATCTCATCAGATCCTATAAATACGTCATAATTCGTGAGAGGTGTGCAACCCCTTTACTTTTCTTGGAACTTGAATTTCGGAAAATCCTGCAATAATTTTTTAGGCGATTACATATAAGGGAGGTACATATAGGTAAACCAACTTGCTACCAAATTAGATGTAAGAAGTATGACGAAATTTGTGAAAACGTATACCTTTCCGGGGATTGAATTTGAAAAAATCGTGAAATAAGTTCTTAGGCGATTATACAAAAATCCCGAGGAAGTAAAAATCGATTCCATATCTTATCAGATCTGAGAGGTATGGTGGTTGAATATCAAAAAATTTTCAAATCGGTTTTTAGGCGATTATGTGAAAAGTCCGTTTAAGTAAAAACCAATTCGATATCTTATCAGACCTAAGAGATATGACGGAATTCGTGAAAATGTATACAACTCTTTTACACCCTCTAAGCCGTTGTATTTAATCCCTTTACAGTTCTTAATTTTTTTTTCCAAAGCCGATCACAATACTCTTTTTTTTAAAATAATAAAACAAAATGAACAAAATTAAAGGTATTAACTTATTAAACATATATAGCGTAGACAGACATGATTTTAGTGAATGGTTAGTTGGAGTCAGCAAAAATGTTTCAATATTAACCTACTCAAAAGTCGAATTGATCGTTGCTTTGCTACAACTGAATTCTAAATTTTGATTATTTTGACTTAAGAACCTATTTTTCTTAAATAGGACTTAAATGGTTTCATTTGACGGCGGGGTATGTATAATACTTTTCGTATTTCCAAAAAACATTTTGAAGATAGTAATCGAACAGAGATAAAAATATCGTAATTAGAACAAAATCTGTCTGTCCGTCTATTTGCATGCTTATAATTCGGGAACTAATGAACCGATTATGATGAAATTTTAATTTGAATTAAACTTAATTTATATTCTACTTTATATCATCCTGGATTCACAATAAGACTAAGACATAACTTTTATACAAACCTTTGTAAAGTGTTCGAATTCTTCTCAGTGCCGCTGTACATAAATTCGCGCTTACATAAATGAAACAATATACAATTTTTCTGCAATTTTCACAAAATAATTCGAAAGTAGACTTATTAATCAAAGAGAAATAAAAATATGGTAATAAGAATAAAATTTGCTTGCACACTTATAACTCTAGAACTTCTGAATCAATATTGATGAATTTTCTATAACATGTAAACAAATATCTAATTTTGTATCGTTGTTGATTTGCATTAAGACTTACCTCCCATACAAATCGCCGTTAAGTGCCCGAATTATTTCCAGAGACACAGTTCATAAATGAGAATTGTTTACATAAATTGCAGTGACACAAAGCTAATAATAGTATGAACGAACTAGTTCAGAAGAGCGTTCCCATAACTGAAATGAACGAACTAGTTCGTTTTTCATTGCCGTTCGCCACTCTGTGAGACTAGATCTAGTGTCTTTTTGTCTTTTTTTTTTACTTATAATGTTTTACTAGATCTACTGACCTTTTTTTTGCTCATCATCTTCTACTAGATCTACTCTCTTCGAACTACGACTACTTATCACTGAACTCCCTTGAAGTAATGAACTATGAACTAAAAGAACGAACTAGTTCGCGAGGGATCGGGAAGCAAAAATAATCGCTCACTATGGTGAACTAAAATGCGCAAGCCTAATATCTAGCACTACATGAAATGAAAAAAAAAACTAGAAAAATTCTTGCATCGATTTGACCAAAACGTTTGGCTTCTCCTTTCGAAACGGGTACATGGCTTCATACCAATCTAACATGCAACCGAATAAAAGATTAATTCAGTGATTCTCAAACGCTTTTCGCAATGATAAATTTGTTTTTATCTCGCAGAAATGAATAAGGACCTAGAGTATTCAAGGTTAATAACATTGCACAATGTGCTGAATAAGACACCAAAGTTTCGTTGTAATTGTCTAGTTTATAAGTAATTCCTATACATTTGTTAAATTGTACCTATGTCAAGAAACTTAAACTTAAACTTGAAGACTTATCAGTATTATTTGAAATAATGAAAAAACTCATATGTGTACCCATAGATTACACTCGGTAGCTGATAAAATAAGTTGTGACCTAGCCCAATCAGTTCAAAATATAAAAATAACTCATTTTGATCTCATAAAATTTTGTGTTAAAATTTCCATTAAAAAATTGCCTGCCTATAAAAAAATGTGAACAAAAACACACGAGATAATAATTTTAAATAAAATCAGCTTTTTCGTAATATTTATGTAATAATAATAATTCATCAAAATTAGTCGTTATTTTTCGTTGGACTGATTAATTTACTTATAATGAGATAAAGCGTCACTATAAGTCGAATTTTGTTCAGATTTTCTTTCAGTTTGTTCTCATCTTTCTTCAACACGATTAAATTGTTATTAGAATTTAATTTTAAAGAAATGCTGAATCTTTCGGATCTAAACGTTGCTGTGGTTGGCGGATTTGGGGGAATCGGCAGAGAAATTTGTAAGGTCCTTCTGGATAATGGAATTTCGGTAGGTACAAAATTTATTCATGTAGTGCATAATTTGAAAATTTAATTGATTGTGTTTGGTTTTTTTAGAGTTTGGCAATTTTAGATTTAAAAGAAGACGTCGAATGTCTAAAATTTTGGCAAAGTAACTATCCCAACGGAAACATCTTTTTCGTGCCGATTGATGTTGTGAAGAAAGCGATCGTGGAGGAAGCTATAGACTCTGTTATTAACAAAATCAAGCGGATTGATATTTTCATCAATACTAGTGGTGTTTTGGCTGATAATAATGTTGAGTTGACTGTTCAAGTTAATCTGGTAAGTTGAAAAAAGTAGATTTTTTTTAATTTTTCTTTTACAACTAAATTAATTTCAGCTGGGTCCAATTTATACCACAAAGGCGGCTTTAGAACGTATGGGCAAACATAATGGTGGACAAGGTGGGCTCATTGTTAATGTTGCCTCTGTTCTTGGGCTGGAACCAAGTAACGCATTCCCAGTATATTCGAGTACGAAACACGGCGTAATTGGCTTTACAAGATCGTTGTCTGTACGTGAACTTAACATGGGTCGAAACTAAAAAAATTATTTTTCCTTTAAAACGTTTTTTCCCGATTTCAGGACGAATTTTATTTCAACAAAACTGGAGTAAGACTTTTAACAATCTGTCCTGGAATAACTAGAACAAATCTAATCCAGGATCCGGAACAAGCAACTCTATTTCCATTTGCTCAACATTTAGGAACACATTTTATGGCTGCTAAAACACAACCAAGTGATATTTGTGCCGAAAATATTATAGAGGCTATTAAGTCGAATAAAAACGGATCGATTTGGATATGTGATCTTGGAACGCTTGAAGAGGTCAATCCAACACAGTATTGGCAAACGCAATATGATAACTAAAGGATTAATAAAAATGTTCGAATGTAGTTCGTATTTTAGTTGTAACATTGAGTCTTTATGTAGATCTAGAAGCACTGTAACCCTTCCCCATCGCATGTAATTTCTTTAATTTGAATTTCCACCGCTCATTTAACAAATACATTTCAGTAAATTTGCCAGAATTTTTCCGGTATCCTTTGCCTAATTTATAAATGAAATTAATTTTTTTAGAGACATGTGTCACAAAGCTCAAAAAACTAAGTAAAACATTTGTTCAAACATATCCCCGTTTTCATGCCATTTTTAAGATGTTGTTCTTAAGCATTCTTTGCCATTTCCGTTTATAATATTTATTATTCAATAGGTACATAACAATTTTGTATTTTAAGACAAACGTAATCTTAAACTTTTTTGCTGGTCTGTCAATGTCAAAACGTCAGTCAAGGTTTACATTTTTATCATGGTGAAGATTACGAACGAACAACGTTTGGAAATTATCTCAATTATTCTGTTTTATTTAAATACAAAATTGTTAACTTCCAACCCATTAATGGTATTTAAATAATTTTTTTAATTATTGTTTTGTGTAGAAGGATAGTTGATTTATATCCGTTTTTATTATATTCCAGAGAAAATATCTTTGTTCACTGAAAATCGGATTTACTGATTTTTTTCTTGAATTATAAAAGCTTATCTTGTCGCCTTTCATATCAGTGATCATGTATTGCTCTATCTTCAGCACTTTTAAAGTTATCTTCCTTTTATGGGAACCATTTCACCAATTCCGTTTTTCTTAAAAGTGTGGAACTGAAAATGGAAAACCACTTTCCGTAAACCACAAATTCCGCTACAATTTACATCATTCTAGTCTTGATATTAAGATCACTCAGTCTTAAGATTTGATGTTTCCGACAATTTTTTAATGCATTGTTTAAATGACATGTCCAAAGAAAAATACGAGCAGATGGGTCCCCAGGAATTCGTTGGGATTACGAGCATCTTAACAGCCTCCACTTTTGTTTATGTTAAACCCAACATATTTTTAAAAAGAAAAAGTTTATGGTGTGAAATTTAATTAGATAAGGATAATTAAATTAGGTCATAATAATTTTCATCCCTCTGTTATAATTTTATTTGTGTATTTAAATTTCAAATTTTTCATTGTGAGAAAAACAACTTAATTTTAAGAATCAAAATACTTTTGATCTATACTTAAAATAAAGAATGTCCCAAATAGCCTTTGTATCTCAGCATTAAACGCGTTCCGGGCTTCTACCCACAAAATAATAAAGTTGCGCCCAGACGGGTTGCAGTTTTTTTTATTTAACATTTTTATTTCTTTTTTCAATAGATGATTCAATTGAAGTAAAATCAAATTCGATCTCATTAAACTGGAATTCGTGAAAACTTGAACAATTCCTTACATTCCCAGGAGTTTAATATCGAAAAATGCTTAAATTCATTTTTTCACGTTTATATTTAAAGCATTTAGAACTGAAAGTGAATTCGATATATCATTAAACCTAAGAAATATATCGGAATTCGTGAAAATGTACACAACCACTTTACACCACCTAAGGGGTTGATTATCGGAAAATTTGTAAAAAAATTTTTGGAGCTCATATAAAGAGCCCGCAGAAGAAAACTTAATTTGATAACTCGACGTGCCTAAAAGATATAACGAAATTTGTAAAAATGTGGAAAAAAAACTTTTCACTAACATTTTTAAATATGAGAGTATCATAAGTTTAATCCAGCTCAAAAGTTTGTAACGCATAGAACGGAGCCTCGGACGGAAAAAAGTTGTACATCATTTTGTGTTTATTTGTGGCCAATCCAAATCCGCTTGACGTCCATCCGTCCGTCCGCCTGTCTGTCGGTCCGTTAATCCGTCCGTTCATCCGTTCATAGATCCGTCCGTCGGTTCGTCCGTCCGTTTGCCCGTTCGTCTGTCCGTCCGTCTGTCTGTCTGTCTCAAGAACGCCTCGACCTAGGATCTTGAAATTGAGTTGAGTTGAATTTGAATGTTTGGTCAAATTTGTAAGGCTAAGTTCGTTAACGGGTAAAATCGTCCTACTCCATCGGGTAGCTGCCATAAAAAAAGTCCTTAGAACACATGTTCAAGAATATTGACCAATAACTTCGGAACGCCTAAAGCTACGACTGTGTGATTATGAAGAAAATCCTATTAGTCCGTCGTGTAGCTGCCTTAGAAATATCCTGTCAAAATGTCTTTACTTAATTTACGGAACTCACAACAACTCAAATAAAGCCACGAATTCGGAATTTTGTACAAATTAGATTTGATTGAAAACGAAGTTCGGTTTTACTAGTCAGCGAAATCCTTTTACTCCTTCCGGTAGCTTTCATACAAAAAATCCTTAAGTCATGTGTTCGATAATGTTTTCCGATAACTTTTGAACGCTTGAACCTAGGAATTTGAAATTTTGTACACATTAAATTTTAAATGGTTCCAAGGAAAAGGATAAATATGTAAAAAATAGAGTGAGTTCCTCCTGCACCTCCCATGTGGAAGTCCTTTAAAAAGGAAAACTTTTTTTTTGCCGACTCACCCAGTTCAAGATGTGAAAGTAAACACTGACGATATTGTCTTTTAGTTTCGAGTAGCAATCAAATGGGAGTCTTTAATAAAGGACAGACTACATGTACACACCTTATTCTACTTTATCCCTAACTTCAATGTAAATCGGAGTACTTACAGTATTTCATCTAGAGTATAATACGATTGGTTTGTTTTTACTCCACCTCTGTACGCCAGTAAAAATCTGAAATTTTCTTTGGTCTAATTACTTTAGTATCGCATCTACAGCATAAAACCACCACCACCCTGTACATTGCTACCACTATTAAAAATTTAGGATACTTCTATATTGGCTCTATATAGTCGTACATTTTTAGCTTCCTATCCTTTGCTATTTTTGAGAAATAAACTTCAGAATTCTTTTCTTTCCATACAGCTCTGCCTCCCTAAATTTTTTTCTCTGATAAAGCTACACTGGGCCTAACTCTTGTAAAATTCTAAACATCATATCTGGTATGGTTCTTGAGATCTAAAAATTCCATCAACCGAAGATATAGATTTTAGAATGTTTCAATCCCATTTTCCGAGCGTTTCGGACACTTCGTGAGCTGCGCGCTTTCAAATACTTTTGCTTACGGTGGACAGACGGATATTGTTTTTCTTTTTTGATATTTATTAGTCTTAAAACGTGAATATATAAATTTCCAAGGCTGGACATTTTTTTAAAATTTCTCCAAAATGTATTTCAATTTAATATACGAGTAATTATAATATTTTATTTTTTATTATTTTTATCATATTTTTAATTACTTTATAATATCGTAAATAAGATCCTGAAAAATTTGTTTGATTTATATAAAAAAAAAATAATAAATAAAAATCATAAGACATTAAAAAAAAATATAATTTATTTGCAAGGAGCTACGTACTAAAATATCCAAATATATTAATACACAATTCCGGTTTAAAATAATAGAGCGGCAATTTTAGTAACTCATTTTTATAAATATATATTCTTCCTAATTGCTAATCCACATTAATTAATTTAAATAATTTAATTATTGCGATATTATTATTCTACAGCTAAAACTAGAATAAATACGTTTGATATTTCGGAAAAAAAAAAATAATTAAACTGAACAATATTATCTCGCCCGTATACAATCCGGATAATTTTCAATTGATTTGAATGAATTAATATTTTTGTCCAACGATACACACCTTTATTTTACAATCATCAGCGATTATTTAAATAATTATAAAAAAAAATGAACCTCACTTTTATATTGATACGGGGAGGGTTGAAAATCGAACTCAGTACTCCTCCATTTCTTGCGAGTTAAGCGTTGAACAGCTTCCGTTATTGCGAAAATCCGATTCACTTTTAACCCGGCGATTTTTGCGAGGTATTACAGGTAACATAATGTCCGTGTTGCTATGGCTGAATTTCATTTCCAACTTACGCCATACGAGGCGTCGCTGCTTTTGCGTTTTGGTAGCGCAAAGTTTGGCGAATGGTCCTAAAGTTTTATAGCCACTTTTCATGTACATTAGATACCCGTAATTCTCAAGTTCCCGAAGAGCTGTTGATACTTGGGATGATAAGTCGCCATCGACAAAAGGTCTAAAAATTGTTAAAAAAATTTTTTATTAGTTAATGGCAGACGGAAGAGCATAATTGCCTCATCTAAGCAATATTGGGATCTGATTAGGCCACCAAGAAAAAGGGGCATAATTCGTTTCGGTATTAACCAGCAACCATGCAAGTATCTAAACAGAACTCTCTAAATATTAAATTTTAATGTTGCTGTATTTATATTTAATACTTTGAGAGTTAAGCCATAATAATTTTATCACCCATAAACTCGTTGGTCATATACACGGTAAACAATTTTTACTACTCTCAGAATTGGCAATTTAGTGCCAACTTTAAAAGCAGTAAAATTACTATTGCCAAATTTCTTTACACACTCTTGTAATTTTTAATGCTGAAACACATCACTATTAATGCGGAAATTCACTCATAAGTGTGGAAATCAATCGCCAAAAATGTGTAAATTTACTACTGGTATGGAAAGGGATAATTTTGTAATGCGAAAAATTAAAAACGGTGTGGAAAAACTAATAAGTTCTTTATATGTACTACAAAAATGTGGCATGTTTATAAATAAATTTATTAATAATATAAACGTTATAAATTTTAAGAGAATGGTCGACAGATGAATTCCCAGACGTATTTTGAAGAGCAACGTACACACGTAAAGTAGGGATGTTAAAAAAATTTCGATATATCGAAATTGCGATATTTCTTGAACGATATATCGATAATATCGGCCGATATTGTAAAAAGCGATATATCGATATATCGATATTGAAATCCGACTATCGGACTCGATATTTTTTTTAAGTATAGCATATTTTAGAAATCGAACTGGTTTTTTGCATTTAATCTGCATTTCTGATTATTTATGAGGGATGCCAGAAACGTTGAAAGTAGAAAAAAAATGTTGGATCATGGAAACCATATCTTAGGTTCAAGGCACATGCACGCAAATCTTCACTTTAGGCGCAAATACAAATATATGTACGACGAGGCAACCAGGCAACTATCAGAAATACCTGATTGTCCCTGCCTCATCGTTGTCATCCGAAAGAGTTGCGTCGACAATAAATATTGTGGTGCCAAATAATCGCAGTCGGCTTACTGAAGAGCATATTAAGGAGCGAGTATTCTTAACAACTGTCCCAGAAAAATACTGGTTCTGATAAGCTTACATTTTAAAAATATGTCAATATATAATATTTCATTAATAAATAATTAAAATCAAGTTTGCTCGTAATACTTTTTTCGATTTTGCCCCTTTTATCCTTATTTCTTAAAAATAGTATATTTAAAAAATAACAGTATTTCTATCCGGAAACTTTATTTCGATCAAAAAAGGCAATATTTTGATTTCATAAGTCAACAGAGAAGAATTTTCCGCTTTTCACCAACATTTCCAATAGTTCAATCAAAAAACTCTCAGATATTGAAATTGCAATGATAAAATTGAAATTGAATTTCAGACTCTAAAAATAGCTAAATTTGGCAACTGTGAACGGAGGCAACGAAATCAAAAGTCATTTATTTATTAGCTTTCGGTTTGCTAAAAGCCGCGTGCGCCGTATTTTTTGATTAATGTTAATTTTGATGCAGCATTGGAGTTTATTTTTCATTGGAAAAAATATTCGATATATCGATATTTTTCTCCGATATATCGTCAGCCGATACTGATATTTTTTTCAATATCGATATATCGATATTTTTTTCCGATATTAACATCCCTAACGTAAAGTAATAATGATAATAAAAAAAATTTAATCGAAACTAATATTTCTGGTACTTTAAGAAAAAAGAAAACTAATAATCCTTATACTTTAAAAAAAAATAAAGGAAATTGATTCTGCATATGCTTATACATACATTATATCCTTTTATAAAAACAGTCAAAAGAGCAAAATAATTTTAATTTTATAAATGTATAACTGTATAAATGTATAAATATTTATTACAAAATTTTTTTTAATTTACTTGTTTTAAAGCTACAAACTTAGCACACTTAACATTATTTTCTTTTTCAATTTTAAGCCGTGAAACAAGTGAATTAAACAATGAAGCGGTTACAAGAAATACTACGCATATAGTATCAAAATTACATGCAAAATGCGTAATTTTACACAATAGCAAATTTTACACATTAAAAGTGGAAAATTTCTTGCGGTGTTAAAATTATACTTCCCAGCCAGTAGATTCTTCACGTAAATGTGTAAAAATACAAAGTTTTAAGAAATACTCGTAATTTATATACCAAATACCAAATATGGTTCATTCAAAAATATCGAAAACAAAATTGTTCGATGTATACAGATCGGAAAGTATAGTGACTTTGACTACAATAATATTCGTGTAATTGGTATAATATGCCTGATGTCTGGTATCTAAGTTGTTAAATTAATAATATTACACATCCATGGTTGTGCCTATAATAAATACATGTTGCTGCAATTGAGTTAAATATTTTTTTTGTAAAAAGTAATACTTAATTTTATTTTATTATTTCAATAAAACAGTATTGAAAATTTTTTGTTCGTGAACAAGAAAAAAAATTTGCCAACAATCTGAGCAAAACTTTATTATTTTTGGGGAAAAAATGCCGAGAAACGGTTAAAGTTAAGGTGAAACTGCTTCGCTACTGTCTTCTTTAAAATATCAATTACCATACTTCGGGCCGCGGTCAAAGTTGAAATGTAATACTACTCGTTTTGTAGAAAAAATTAGTTTTATCCTTGAAACTCAGGTCTTCTTCATACAAAAATTGGAAAGGGTGAAAATAAAGATTCTGTAGACAATACAAGCTTAAGATTGAAAGCTATTTGAACAATCGGCTACAATATACTAGAATCAATGAAGTAGACAGCTTAATCATCAGCATCAGATACGGTGTACCGCAGGGTTCAATTCTTGCTCGCCTTCCATTCCCAATTTTCATTAACGATTTGACAGAAATTAAAACAATGGCAAATAAGTGATATACGCAGACGACGTAATTATTTTGTATAAGAGCCAAATAGTAGAACTGGAAATATAAGATTGTGCGGCCAATTTCTACATTTCTCCAGCGAACCATATCAAAGATGAACATCTATAGTTCCATTCAAGACACTCGTAAAAGAACACATCCTACAAATTAGATCATCACTAATTGCTTAATTTAAAAAAAAATGTATGTATCGAATTTTTTTTACTTAATTCTGAATTATGATACAATCTAATGTATTTCTTTTGAATTGATTTTTTTGATAAATTTAATTCAGCTGTTTTTTTATTTCTATTTTTTTAAACTTATTCCTGTTTTATTTTAATCAATAAATTTTTTTGTATAGTAATTTTCACCGTTAACATTAAATAATTCGAATTATGATTTTTTTACAGCTCTCCTATATTTTATATTTAAAAAATCTTGTGCACAATATACTGTAAAAAATTATAATTGGCCCCATATACAAAACTTTCATGGTTTTTATGGGTCAAACAAAAATCTATGAACAATAAAAAAAACCAATTCAAAATCTGATAAAATATAAGTGATGTGGCAGAATTTTTGAAAAATATAGAACCACTATACATTCCCTTACGTGTTGAATAAAAAAAAATCTGAATTTCGCATTTAGGCAAATTTGAATTTGGTATTTAGGCGAATTTGAATTTGGTAAATTTATATTTATTTTGAAAACAAAAACAATTTTAAATTAGTTAGTTAAAATCCTGAAATTTGTTGAAAAGCCTGTGTATATAAAAATCAATTCGATATCTAAGTTGACCTAAAAGATACGTCGGAATTCGTGAAAACTTATGCAACCGCTTACATACATACCCTTTGGAGTAGAATATCAAAAAAAAATCCTAGAAATAATTTCAATTCCTTAATATCTGGGGTGCAATTTTTTTAAAAGCGATCACAACATTTTTTTTATTTAAATAATAAAGTAAAAAAAAATTTGAATTTATAACAGTGCTTCATAAGGGTGAAGGGTAGTTTCTGACTGCCCTATGCCTCAGAAGGGATCATAGTGAACCTATAGACTTTAATTTTTTCCAATTGTATTTATGTAATAATTATAATTTTTAAGTATAGAATTTTTGGATGTTTATCAATTATTTTTAAATTTTGTCCCATGCTTTTTTGGACACATATTTTCATAAATTGGGTGACTTTAGTTTTATAATTTTTAGGTTTGTCTTCAGAGTGCAGAGTACTAACAAAATTCGCATAAAATAGAAACAAATACAATAATTAGATCTAACAGTAAAACTTTGTACTTACTGATGTCTTAAATATTCTACGATGTGACATTTTTCGACGCCTTTCTCGAAAACGGAATGCTGTTGAAGCTTTCTCACCACGTCCAAAACGCATAACGAGAATCGGGTGAAATATTCAATGGGAACTTTGTCGATAGCAAATTGCCCAGTAACTATATCACCACATGAGTGATTATCTTCAGGTGTGGCCATTTTTTTCTCCAGAATTTTGTTTACGGATTTTCACACAATAAAATGATTGTTTGTTTATCCGTTCGTTTTTTTTTACACAAACCTGTTTTTTTTATTATATCGTGACAAAAAAAAACAATCAGGCTAACAAAACCAATTAATGATATTCACGTAAAACATAGAAACGAAACGAAACAAAAATCTATCTTCTCGATAATTCGATTTTATGGTGAAATTGAAAGGCTAAACAAATTTGTTTTTGAATTTTGGTTGCTGTTACGTTTTCTGGAAAAAATGACAAGAACCGTTTTGAAAATTTATACAAAAAACAACAAAACAACAAACTGGTCAATAATTTGATTTATGGACTTTTGGCTTGCTTCGATGATCAATTCGAACAACTGCGATTTTTTTGACTTTAATAGGTGCTTGCTATAACTTTATTGTTAAAATTGAATAAATAACAGAATATCAGAATTTCAAAATTAGAAACACATTAGTTCTTAGGATATTGATTTTTTGAACACACTTACACATTAACCTGTTTTCTTTGTATTCAAAAAATTATAAGCAAAATTTAGACTTCATAAATATTTTAAGCTCATGTAAAACCTTCGAATTTTCCATCGAATTTCATAATTTTATATTTTGATTTAATTTGTTTTTTACACTCTTGCACATATTTAAAATTTTCGATACAACGAATAATTTCATGTGAAACTACCACTACCCTACAGTGGGGACTAATATTTGGATTATTTTCTAAAGATAAAAGTACGGAAGTAGTCCACGAAGTACCCGACCTGACGTATAGATGGCGGCGGTTTTTTGAAAAAACAAAAAAAAATCCTGCGGTAGATAGTATCAAGCTTATAAAGCTTAATTTAGAAGTTTGAAGACGCTACGTTATATACATAGTTTTTATTTGGCAGCCATCAATAGCAATGAAATTTGTAAATGAAAGCCTCGACAAGAGTTATTATGTCGCTGCGATTTTTGTGGACTTAAAAAAAGCTTTTGACACAGTAAACCATATATTGTTGCTCGATCAATTGAAGGAAATTGGAATTAGGGGAAATAAAAAACTTTTTAGTTGATCGACAGTACATTACCAAAAATTTCGACGAACTAAGCTCTCCTAAGATATTCAGTATAGGCGTCCCTTAAGGTTCGATTTTCGGACCTACTTTATATCTGCTATATATACATAACCTACAGTTTGCGGGCCTTAAAGCAAAATATATTACCTTTGCTGACGACACGTTACTTCTTTATAAAGGTAAATATCCTGATCAACTGGAGCTGTTGATAATTTTCTGATCTGAAACTATTTCAACATTGGCTCTTAGGTAATATGTTGACATTAATACATTGAAGACAAATTATATGATCTTTAGACAAATTAACAAACTGGATATTGACTTGAAACTAGAAATAGATGGAATTCAACTAACGAGAGCACATGAAACAAAATATTTAGGACTGATAATTGACGATAAACTTACTTGGACTCCTCACATTACTAAACTTAGAAACAAAATTGCCCCCATTATTGGAGTAATAAGGCGTAACGACTATCTACACGTACCAATTAATAATATGCTCTATAATGCATTTATTCTATCCAACATAAGTTATGGACTTCTTCTATGGAGTCAAACCTCGAAAAGAAACCTAGACAAAATTGCGAGAATAGGGGCATTAAAGCCATTCATAATTTACCCTATTTAACACCATCGAAGGAACTTTATTATACTTATGGAAAACTTGACTTACAACAGCACATAAGCCTGGAACGTATTAAGCTTATTTATAATATTAAGAACAATAGACTAAAATCCTCAATCAAATTGATCCACAATCACGATATACACAACTTTAACACAAGAAGTGCAGATTTTATTAGACAACAAGGTTGTCCTAGGACTGACCGACTTAGAAAAGATCCTGTATTTGAGGCAATTTGTGAATATAACTCTTTACCTTCAATAATACAAATGGCAAGGAATGTCTTTCAGCTAAAGCACCTTGCAAAGAAGTATCTTCTTTGTCGAAGCTACGAATGTCATTTTTGAATTGTTGCAATTATAGACGGCCTGAATCAGATAATTTTAGTCAGGCGGCTTCACCTACTTATCGAAGACCTGGTCCTCGAGCTATCAGACGAGACTGACGCCTAAACGTATGGTTGTGGTTTGTGTTGTTGTTGCATGTTTTGCGAATTGCTTATTTTTGCTTTTTATTTTTATTACTATTAGTTATACTATATATATAACTATAATTAATTATTTTTATTTTGTTTAATCTTTTAATTTTAACTTTTTTTTTCCTTTCTTTCATTTCCACATTTATTTCTTTGCATTTTGCAAATCAGGTTCTTTTTATTTTATTTTATTTTTATTTCTCTGATAACTTAGTTTTTGTTTATTTTTTGTTTCTTATTTTTTATATATTTTTTTAAATTTATTTCTACTACCCCTTATACCAGTGCGATGCACTGACTGGGGAGTACTCTTGGGCTTAAGGTATACAAATTTTTAGACATTGAGCCCAATGTCGACATACATGCATGAGTATGTTGATACGGTGAAAATTTTTCCAGCTCATTGAGCTGTGTGACAATATTGTCTCCAGTTCTTTAAGCTGCGAAAGTGTGCCCAAATGGGGAGTTTTTCTCCGACTTTTTGAGTTGGAGGGAGTTGCTCATTTTGCATGAAGGGATTAAATCTATTATTATTAAAGTGAATTTTAAATTTTTTTACATGATTCCGGCTGATGTCCCGATATGCTGGTAAATTTTCTATTGCGGAAAAGAGTAAAATTATGCAAAATAAATTAAAAATTTTGACACAATGGCAGCTGTTAATATTTAAAATGTCAATGTATT
Source organism: Beris morrisii (assembly GCA_951812415.1). NCBI lineage: Eukaryota > Metazoa > Arthropoda > Insecta > Diptera > Stratiomyidae > Beris > Beris morrisii. The sequence continues at coordinate 32,730,336 of OX638313.1, read as the reverse complement.
GTGGTAAATTGTAAACGTGGTTACAAATTATTAAGAAAAAAGAAGCCTCCCTTACAAAAATTTAAATAAAAACAAAAATTAAAAAAAAATCGTTTCTGTTTATTTAATTTAATTTAATTTTTTTTAGTTTTCTAGTTGATTTACATAAACGTACCGAGTTTCAACTTTGTAGCATAAGCCGTTCTATAGATACGAAAAACACCCCCACCCCCGTACCATACTACCCCTATAAAAAATTATATTTTTCCAACATGCTACTAATATAGCTCTATCCAAATACCAAGTTTCAGCTTTATATCATTATAGGTTGTCGAGATATTAAAATCGGAACTTTTTCCTTTTCACCCTCCCCCACCCTCACCCTCTACACCCACACTTCCAAAATTTCGTTTTCTGCTAGGGTTCTATTAGGTCTACTTGTGGTAAAATTTTTAAGCATCTATCTTACACTGTTCTTGAGATATGAGATGTGATTTTTTAGAAAAATTTTTATACCCTCCACTTTCATGCTCCACCGCCCCCTTAAAAAATTTTGCTTTCAGCAAACTTCATTTGTCAACCTTTATATAAAAACCAAATTTTATTTGTCTAGTGCAATTGGTTCATGAGATATCGTAATCTAAAGTTTTTTACCCCCCACTTCCGTACGCCACTGCCCTCACTCAAATTTTTGTTTTAAATCTATTCTCCTAGTATACCTACCGATATTCATTAAGTTTCAATTTTGTGACATTAACCGTTTAGGAGATATGGATTTTAGAATGTGTCGATCTCACCTTTTTTGCGTTTTGGACGCATTATTTTTCCCCCCACTCCCGAACCCCTTCACCTATATCAGCAATTTTTTTGCAAATGGGTCCACTACCGAAGCTCTATATAAATTCCAAATTTCAGCCTCCTAGCATAAGCGGTTGCTGAGATCTAGAAACCAAAATTTTGCGTCTAAACCGCTTTCCCCTCCTCCCCCCTCACACCCCCACCCCTCCAAATTTGGTCACTTCAGGGGGCCAGCCCACTCTACCCACGAAAAAAAATTCAACTAAATAGCTCATAGGGTTTGGGTGCTACGAGCCTTCAAACAATTTTGCATACACCGGTAGACGTACGGCGTACGGCGTACGGCGGACAGACGGACTGAAATTTTTTTTTGCTTTTTTCGTGTCTACTCGTCATGAAACGTGAAAAAAAAAATGTTGAGGGTAGAAAATTTTTTTTTTTTAAAAATCGATAACAATACTGTATTATTGAAATAATAAAGTAAAATGGCTCGGTGGTAAAAGATTAAAATATATATTCATATCAAATATGGTATTCAGATATGAAAAAGATGAAGCGATACTTCAGTATCCTTTTTCGGATTCTTACACTGCATTGTAGCTGTCAAATGAAAAATTGAATAATAAACAGTATGAAAACAATTCAACGTGATTTCGAAATCACTTCACAAAATCATTCGATGATAAAAAAATAAAAGTGCGTATTCCAATCGTCAAATCTTATATTTAATCCAAATAACAGAATTTATTTCTTAATCGTGATATTCGACCATATAAAGTTCAATTAATTCGATTTACCTTGACGATTATGTTATTCAACCAAGTGCTTCTCGTTTACGCGAACTCCACCCGCTGTCTTTTTTCTCTAATGTCGATAGATCACAACCTTCTACACTACTAATGACATAAATCACCTGAAATCACCTGCTACATATGCCTAAATAAAGCAAATAGCAATGAAATACAGAGTTTCCGATTGAAAAGAACAAGTAGATAATAGAAAAGGATTCACTCCGTAATTATAGGGCAGGTTACATATTCGCTATTAACACCAGGTGCTTGATTCTCAGGTTTATAGACTGCAATTAGGACTCTTCTTCATCCACCCTTACGCATATCGGGAAAATTGTTATTTTTATTTTCCGTTCCCTTAATTTTTATTTTGATATTTTCATAAATTTTTCATGCGATGAGTGCAGAAGAGTTGTATGTATGAAAGGCATGGCGACTACCAAGGGTTAATAGTAATTGATACTTTGAGGGTTTTGAAATTGTTGAAGGTATTCAATTCGAATGAATATTAATTTAGTATAGTGCGGGTGGTAAGGGACTATTATCTGCGAATATGGTTTTGAATATTTTAAATAATATTGGTATAAATAAATATTTCTTCATCATAAGATAAAATGGTGTTACTATGGAATTGAATCTGATTGTAAAAAAATGTAATTTTTTTTATCTACCTTGGCATTCACAGAAAAAGAGGACGAATGGTTATGCAAGGTTTAGTATAATTTTAGCATCTTAAATTCGCCAACTTTGAAATAAAAAGACTTAAATGAAAAATTTTTCGATTAAAATTCTATAGTGAAATCGCAAATTAATCTTCATTAGGCTCAAACTGCAGTTAAAGTGTCCTACTAAAAACAAGATATTAATAAAAATGCGAAGTTTCTTTTTCCTTTTTTTAAAGTTTCTTTATATTTCGAAAATATTTAAATTTCCATATATTTACGTAAAAATTTAAGGGGTTTTTGCTAATAAAATTTAAAAATAATTTTTTTTGTATCTGAAAAATCGCAAAAATCATGCATGTTCCGGAAATATTTGTAGCTTTTATTATTAAATTTAAAAAATATTAATCTTTCGTCACAGTACGTAAAACAAACTTTTTAAAGTAATGATACCTACATTTATTTTTGGAAAAATATAAATATATCTACATTTAAATTTGAAACATGTATTCCATAATTAGCTATGATTTCTCTTTGCATATGCTACTTTAATTTAATTTAAAGGGAAACTGGACTTTTTAAAATCTAAATACTTCTAACTAGGAAAAATTTGCCAATTTAGTAATTAATGTTATTTTATATTATTTTCTATTATGTTCAGACTAAATTTTATTTTTGTCATAACATTCATTAAATTTAACGTAAATAAATGTCGATATGGTATAAAAATTGTCCCGATTTCTTTAAGATTTTTTTCTATGCATTTCGTGAATCAGTTGTTCTTGTAAATTAACTCAAAATTAAATATAATAATATATAGTAATAAATAACAGTTTTAACTTGTAAACACTGAAGATTTTTTGGTAGTTTTTCGGCGTCCGAGTAGTTTTGTGTGTTGAACACCAACATGAAAATCCTGACATGGATCGAACGCTGCCCTGTGTTGGTGTTTCACGCCTCTGATGCCGAAAAACAATAAAAAAATTATTAAAATTAGCTTCTATGAAAGCTTGACCATGAACAAATCCCATTCTCGTTGTAAAACATTATTTTAAATCGAAGAATATCAGAAACATTAATTATCTTAAGTGAGGCAGGATGCTCTATCGAATCAAAAAAATCGATTTTTTGTAAATAGTCTTAATCGATTGTTAAACTATTCAAGATTATTCTCTGAAAAAATTTCAAGTCAATACCTACAGTGTTTACGAGTTACAGCTCATAAAGCGGAGGGGTCAGGTGTCGAATATATAGTATTTTTATTGTTTCTAAAATTTTAAAAGCGTTTTTCTCGAAACATCATTTTTCGATTTTGCGTACACGATTGAGAAAATTCTACTGAACGGATTTGGCTTTATGACTACTAATTTTATAGATAATTAAATTCTCTATTAGATGACGGTAATTGTTTTTTGAAAAACAATTTTTTACATATTTTTTTCGTATTTTAAAGTCGATTTTTTTTTAGCGAAAAATGCAGTTTAAATTTAAAACTGTGTAAAAACATGCAATTTAAATTTTTTCTTTAAAATACTCGCAGTCATCTAGAATCTAGTATCATAAACTTTACAAAAACTTTTTGAATTTTTATTTTAGATCAAAATTAAGGACGCTACAGTGTACGCAGCTATAAACGAGGCGATGTTAACATGGCATCCATTTTACTTTATTATTTTAATAATACAGTATTGTTATCAATTTTTAAAAAAAAAAAATTTGCTACCCTCAAAATTTTTTTTTTCACGTTTCATGACGAGTAGACACGAAAAAAGCAAAAAAAAATTTCAGTCCGTCTGTCCGCCGTACGCCGTCCGCCGTACGCCGTACGTCGACCGCTGTACGCAAAATCGTTTGAAGGCTCGTAGCTCCCAAACCCTTTAAGCTATTAAATTGAAAATTTTTTTGTGAATAGACTGGGTAGGTCCCTTAAAGTGGCCAAATTTGGAGGGGTGGGGGTGTGAGGGGGAGGAGGGGGGGTTTCTAGATCTCAGGAACCGCTTATGCTAGGAGGCTGAAATTTGGAATTTATATAGAACTGCAGTAGTGGACCCATTTGCAAAAAAATTGCTGATATAGGTGAAGGGGTTTGGGAGTGGGGGGAAAATAATGCGTCCGAAACGCAAAAAAGGTGAGATCGACACATTCTAAAATCCATATCTCCTAAACGGTTAATGTCACAAAATTGAAACTTAATGAATACCTGTAGGTATACTAGGAGAATAGATGGGAAACAAAAATTTGAGTGGAGGCAGTGGCGTACGGAGGTGGGGGGTGAAAAACTTTAGATTACGATATTTCACGAACCAATTGCACTAGATAAATAAAATTTGGTTTGTGTATAAAGGTTGATAAATGAATTTTGATGAAAGCAAAATTTTTGAAGGGGGCGGTGGAGGATGAAAGTGGAGGAGATAAGAATTTTTCTAAAAAATCACGTCTGATATCTCAAGAACAGTGTAAGATAGATGCTTAAAATTTTTACCAGAAGTAGGCCTAATAAACCCCTAGCAGAAAACAAAATTTTGGAAGTGATGGTGTAGAGGGTGAGGGTGGGGGAGGGTGGAAAGGAAAAAGTTCCGATTTTAATATCTCAACAACCTATAATGATATGAAGCTAAAACTTGGTATTTAGATAGAGCTATATTAGTAGCATCTTGAAAAAATATAATTTTTTATAGGGGTAGTATGGTACGGGGGTGGGGGATGTTTTTCCTATCTATAGAACGGCTTATGCTACAAAGTTGAAACTCGGTACGTATATGTAAATCAACTAGAAAACTAATTTAGATAAAAAAAAATTTCAAATATCCATTGGCGTTCGGAGGGGGGGCAAAAAAAATTATCAGTGAAAATGGAATGCATATATTTTCACGGTTTTCGTCATATCTATTAGGTCTTCTCAAATATTGAATTCATTTTTATTCTACGGCTTCTTCATGTAAATATCTAGAAAGCGTTTTCAAGATTTTTTAAAATTCGACCCCTAAGGGGGTGCAAAGGGGGTTGTAAACTTTTTCACGAATTCTACTATATATCCACGTCTTATCAGATATCGAATATCTTTTCACTTTCACGTGCTTGCGTAATAATCGCCTAAAACTTGATTTTAAGTTTTTTCCCTTTTCAGCTCCTAAGAGGGTATAAACGGGTTGAACACGTTTTCACGAGTTCCGTCATTTTTTTTTAGAAGTGATAAGAAATTGAATTGGTTCCTACTTTCTCGTGCTGTCTTCATATTTATTTATTAACTCCTTTCAGGATTTTTGGATATTCAACTCCCAAGTGGGTGTAAGGAGGTTGCATATCTGATGATATATCGAATTAATTTTTACTTCCTAAGGTTTCCTATATAACCGCCAAAAAGTCAATTTCAGTATTTAGATATTCAATCCTAATGGGTGTAAGGGGGTTGTATGCTTTTCAAAGTTTCGACATATTTCTTAAGTTCGATGAGATATTAGATCGCTTTTCACTTCCACAGACTTTTTATATAATCGCCTACAAACCCATTTCTCAATTTTTCGATATTCAACCCCCAAGGGTTTACATATGTTTTCACAATTTTTGCCATCCCTTAGTTCTGATGAGATATAAAATTCATTATTACGGCCAACCAATTCACGATTTTTCGAATTTCCAGAACCAAGGAGGTGTGAAGGGTTTCCTTACGTTTTCACAAATTTTTCAAAATCCCTCGTGTCTCATGAGATATCAAGTTGCTTCTTATGAAATCGTCTAAAAACCTGTTTCACAATTTTTTCGAAATTCAAACCCCAAGTGGAAGTAATGGGTTTGTATACGTTTTAACAATTCGTCATATCTTTTAATTCTGATAAGGCAACAAATTCGTTTTTCCTTCTATGGGCTTTTAGTGTACATAATATACCGAAATTGGAATAGTCTACACGAACTTTTTTAATGTTTAATCGGCTAAAAATCTCTATTTTAAATATTTTGATATTAAGAACAAAAATAATTTTCCAAGAAATCTAATAATCTCGAAGCAACTCATGATACACTCCAACTTTGACCGCTCCCGAACTTTGACCCGAAAAATAATAAAGTTTCGCCCAGACCATTGGCAGATTTTTAAATTAAATATCTATTACTTTATTATTTTAATAATACTGAATTTTTTAATGTGAAAAAATTACACTGTGCTCTTGAATTGTGTATTAAATTGTCATAAAAATTTCAAAGCGTTTCGAGTTATTATACCGAGAAAATTTCGACCATGTAAAGGAGATTCCCACCTTAAGCTTTTAAATCGTGTAAAATGTGTACGTGAGAATATCGATTGTTGTTTAGAAAATGCATCGCTCACTGTTAATACTTAATAAAACTATTCCTCCAAGGATTCTTCTATACAAAAACTACGGCAAATGTAAAAAAATCAAACATTAAATAAGAATCAACATAGTTTTTAATTTAATTCAGTTGGTCGTTTTTATTTTATTTTATATTTAAATCTATTATTCTTTTTTTTGTTGTAGGTATGCTCAGGTGTTTAGTCGTAGGTTTTATTTCGTTGTGTTTCATTTTGTCATGTCTTTAGTTGTAAGTTTTATTTAGTAGTTTATTTAGTTGAGATTTAGTTATCTTCAAGTTCAACTTATTTTTAGTTATTAGTTATTAGTTTTATGTTTTGTTAATTTGAACTTTCTTTTTTGGTTGTTTTTATTTTTATGGTATAAGTTTTATATAATTCTACTTTATTATTTTCATAATAGAGTATTATGATCGACCTGAATTTCAAAAAAAAACTTTGCTACCCTCTAACCTTAGATTACGATATCTTCCTTTATCAGTTACACAAGAAAGATACAATTTGGTTAGTGTTTATACGTTTGTATGGCCGTGGAGCGTGTACGAATTTTCAAAAAAATCAATATCTCAAGAACCATTACAGATATGTTATTAGAATTTATACAGAAGTTAGGCTGAACTAAGCATTCCAGATAAAATAATAGTGGTGGTGTAGATAGTAAGGGCGGAATAAGGTGAGAAGTAAAAACATATTTTTCCTTTTACCAAGCGACTGATAACGTAAAGAATAAACAAGTGGCTATTTGGAAATTTTTTTTTAGGTTGTCAGTCGCATAAACCTGCACCGCATTAAATGCGAACTTCTTGCTTATTTTAATTTGTGTTTAATTTTTTGATTATTTTTCAAAATTTTACTTTTTACGTGTAAGTTTTTTTAGTCCAAGATTTAGATTAATTTTCATTTGAAAATTGAATTGAATTGAATTAATTTTCATTTGAAAATTGAATTGAAATTATAATTAAACTTTTTTTTTCCAATAATATCCTGTTTTTAATTCTATAACATTATCAATTTAAGGTGTCTGTCGATTCGAATCCAAATTCGATTGAGTACACTCAGCTAGAAAAACTCCTCTTTTATTTCGAATAAATTTCGTAAATTAAATATTCTGATTTTTCTACATTAAATGAGCTAAAATTTATTTATTTTATTTCGTATTACATGTAAACTATAATTTGAGAAAGAAAATACGGCGCGTAAGTTTCATTTACGCTTTCATCACGTGCAATATACATATTACCTATCAGATGACCAATGTCTTACAAGCAATGTGTTGGGCTGACAAACGTTTGCCAGCCTAAAAGTCCTTGGTAACTGATCGTTGGAACTATAATAAAGTTGCCACATTTTGAAACACAAAAAGAGAAATGCAAACCTCATGCATATTAACATACGTAGGTATATAAATTTTAATGATATCATGTAATATACACAGATGCTTATAGTTAACAACTCGCAACAGGCGCGAAAGCAGAAAATTATTTCGGGGGAGGGGGGGGGGGGGTTTACAGAGACAAATTTACGCGTCGCATATTAGTTACATTTAGTTGTGAGTGTTTAATTACATCATTCGGGGGCTTGACTCGCATGGTTCGTGTATTGGATATAATTTAATAGTAAATCCTTACTTCGTCAAATTCAATGTAGAGGTACTAAACTTTTTCTCATTTCCTATTGGCCGCTTGATATCCGGGTATTTATGGTAGTTTTATTTAATTTTAAGTTTTTTCTCCAGAGGTTAACTTAATTTTTTTATTTAGTTTATTACTTATTTCAGTTTTAAGGTTTTTTAATTTTTTATGTTTTTTTATGCGTAATTTTTATTCCGTCGAAGATTTTATTTAGTTTTTCGATTGTTTGTAATACGTTTTTAATTTAAAGTTTTATTTAGTTGAAGTTAATTTAGTTGTAAGTCTTATTTAGTTTTAGGATAATATTTTTAGTTGTTAGTATTTCCAGCTGTAAGCATTTTGTTTTAAGTTTTACTTAGTCGAAGATTTTATTTAATTGTGTTAAGTTTTGTTAGTACCGTGCCGTGTCAGCCAAACCCGACTGATGCAAATTTTGACCTTATTAAAAAGCATTGTCAAAATTAATGGTGAGTCTGACACTGAGAGTTTTAAGTTTAGTTTTAGTTATTTTTAAGATTTATTCATTGCATAAATTTTTTCGATGCTTTCTTAATTTAGCTGTGAGTTTCATTTATTTTAAATTTTAGTTCGATTAAAGTTTTATTTAGTTCCTAGTTTTTTCTCCAGTTTTAAGATCTATTCAGTTGTAAGATATATTGAGATGTTTGTTTTATTTAATTATTTAATTTCACACACATTTCTTTTAGGTGTAAGTTTTCTTTTGTCCAAAATTTAATTTAGTTATATTTTTTTAATATATTTATTGTAAGTTTTATTTTATTTAATTTTATTTAGTTGTTTCTAAGTTTTATTATGTTTTAAAATTATTTGTTAGGCCTATAAAAATCCATTAGAGGTGAATCAATACACGAATTATTTGTACTTCAATTTTATTTGGGATGCACGTCAATTCACGACTAAATATACAATTTAATGCGTTAAAATAAAAATATTTTAATTTAATCACCTTCAGAGATGACGAAATTATGACATTTTTATACACAATTTTGTTATTTTCAATTAATTAAAGAATAAAAAAAATTTTTAAGTATAAAAAAATTTTTTTTTTCTTCTACTATGCCGAAAGTGTTAAAAATAAAAAAAATATTTTCAACTTTAGTGCACTAAATTCATTTTAGTCAGGGTTCGACGCTAAAATTCGCAAATTTTATTTTGTTATTTTATTTTTGTGTATTTTATTTTGTTAATTTGATTATATTTTAAGATAATATAATATGTTTTTTCCTTTATACGTATTACTGTTTTATAAGCATCACTAAAGTACTACTAGTACTACTAGTATTAGACTGTATGCCATGCTCTCAAATTACAATTTTACAAAGCATAAATTAAAAATTTTCGGCCAAAATTTTCCTTGTTTAAGGCAACACAAATAATTAGACAAATATTTGACTGCAAAAATTGTCAAATATTTGCCATAGTGACATACAGTTTAATACAGCCCTTAGTTATTTGGTTTTTTGTAGGTATTTCGGTGCCTTCAGTTGTAAGTAGTGTTATTTACTTTATGGACCGCATAGAACAGATTCTCCCACAATAAAATCTATAGATAAAAGTCAATATTTGGTCAAACAGCATTTGGAACGCTGGCATCCATAGAATGAATTACTTGGTATAAAGTACTTTCTAAGTTATACCAATGGTTCTATATCCTATATCTTAGTATACAGGCACTACTGTGAGTGAAAAAGAATTTCAGTTTTCAATAATCCTAGTGTAAGGCTATTTATTATTAGTAAAGTATTCGTCCTTTATGACTTCATCCCTTACCTTAATTTGCGCGGGTCTTTTACGGGTTTTATTCCAACTTCTAGAGCAAAACGACAAAGTGTCCTTTCCTTAATCGTTCTAATGATTTTCCTAATTATTCGCCATGCTCCTTTGTTCTTTGGAGTGTCTAAGGCTAGACCAGTTCTACCAGGATGATTCTTGGCCCTTGCAATAGTTTATGCTTTTTTACTCCAGAAGTTCCTGCTTCCTTTTTTGAAAGTCCTTTTGCGGATGTATGTTTTTACGCAAAAAAGTGGAAACAGACTACTTCTAAATACTTGAAATATGTTCCTGGAAAATTCTTCTTCTTCTATTCAATTGTTGGAGAACATCTCAATAATTTAATGTAATTTGTACACATTTTATTAATTAAAAAAGTAAAATCCTAGAACATGATTCATAGACAATAAAAAACAGGTGATTTACTTCTAAAAAAAACTCCTTCCGCCCAACAATCATCATTACTCGCTTAGTGTCAGGATCTAACACCTTCCTCAATTTTTTTCCTTCAATTATTTCTTCCCCATTTTTTCTTCGACTTTTTCAACAAAATTTTTTTTTACCCTAAATTTTGTCCTGAATTACTTACAACACCAATAATAATGGTGAACTGCTAATTGTGTGCACGCATGAGACAATCGCAGGTGTTATTTATCGAAATCACTACATAACGTGTGCTTGAGGCCAGCAAAGTAGTTGTGAAGGAAGGAAGACTGGAATTAGTTAGTCCTTCATGGGTAGACAGTAAGCTTCTTACTCTTACCTTTTTAAAAAAAAAACGTAGAAAGTACACGGTGACACTACTGTTGTTATTGCTCAACGTTACAACCTTGTCATTACCGCAATTTTTTGCACGCATAAGAAAAACGAACGAACGATTAACATGATAACAATCAAAATTAGATTTTATTTACGTACATAGTTTATTGCTGTAATAATAATTAATAAAATTTATTAGTCCTAAGCTTCGCCTTGGCTACTTGATGACATGAATTTGAACATCTTCGTCTTTGGTGAGCAGTGCAAGATTTTGATGACCGCATGATTCTTTAGTCAAACAAATTTCCTTAATATTTTCACTAGCATTGGTATGCACCTCCGAATTGAGACTAAAGTCATAGATTCTTAAATTGCCATCCATAAGAGCCAGCAATCGTGTTCCATCATTGGTTAATTCAATTGTGTTCACTAAGTCCTTCCGTAGTACCGTGCCGCCCAGAATAGTTTGCTTATCGAAAATTCGAAGATCGATATTTTTCGAACTTAAGTTCAGACTCGAACCAATATTCGGCCTTGTTTCCGGTAAACACGAACTCGGTCGAACTTGATGTGTGATTCGTTCGTTTCGAATAAGATTTTGTATTGCACATGACTTGCCACTTTCAAGATCAACATTTTCGCACGCATCAACCAACGGTGTACTACATTTCGAACTATCTTCGGAATTCGAAATTGATTCCGATGCGGACCTTTTCTGACTACAGTTATAAACCATAACGGAACCATTGGAAAATCCTACCGTTAAGAACTCTTCGTTCCAAAGAAGTCGCAATGCAGTTGCAAATAGACCTTTGCTATTTTCGAAAGTGATCTTTCGAAATTTCTCGGTTTTCAATGTTTTCGTACACGACAGAATAAAATTGCGATTTGTCGAAATATAGATTCGTTCGATGCCGACATCGAGACTTGTGAAACGTAGTCCTGTGAGTCCTTGCTGTAACTTACCATGGCCTTCTTGCAGTTCTTTAAGCGCATCGTCGCTGAACAGATCATTTTCGAAATACGATCGGGTTTTATCGAAAGTTGTTTGCGAACGGATTGGTTTTTGTTCGAGAAAATCGGATAGACTATAAATTGCACTTTGTGTTAGTTTAAATCGAGCTCCTGGTGAACTGTATTCCATTTTTGATTTGTCGATTTGATTCGGGGTTAGCCAGTTGTTGGTTTGAATCTGTACTATAGTCCAAACCGTTAGTATGCCAACGTCGTTTAAGGAGGCAATCTGAAAAGGAAACAGAGTAAGTTTTCTTTGTATGCTTGTTCAATTGATTTTCGAAAACACATTGGCCCAAGCGTCCTTCAAAGTCGTTTGCCATAAGCCTGGAAATCAAATTCTGGACAAAATTTCCTCACCATTTTTTACTAATCACAACCCAAGCCTGGTATGTCGATGATCCACTACTAAAAACCAAACAATTTAAAACTCACCTGAATCGGTCGATGTGCTTGCATATTACTAAGCCGTTGACTAGTTCGAAAAGTTCTCAGATCAATCACAGCGCCAATATCACTTAAATAAAATTCTTCACCTCCAAGGCACGGTGTAATCGTTTGCGTCGGAGCAAAATAGCACAATTCGCTTCCGAATTTCACACCGTAATTGTAAGATTCCTTAAGATCCCACAGGGCAACGCTTCCATCATGAAGCCCAGCCACAACAATATCCTGCGATTCTGGACAAATTTCCACTCTACAAGCCTCACTCCACGTCGACAATAACTTGAATGGCTTCTTTGGCTCATTCACATTCCAAACGGACAATAAGTTTCGAAAGTCTCCACTATACAAACTCTCCACATCGTCATGAACCATTATCAAAATATTCGATTTCGAATTCGAAAAGATTTGCACAACTTTCGTAGCATTCATGAATTTCGAATCTAAATTATAGAAGCCATTGGTGATGGGTATGCTTGAAGTGTGTAGAGTTTTCTTTCGAATTGGCCTATTCAGGATACTCGCTACCGTAAAAGCGGTTTGATGTAGAAAATCATTGAGCCGATTGAAATCGATTTTACTTTGTTTCCGTGCGATTTTTGCACTCGTTGCCTTAAATTTGCTCATTGCGCTCAAGCTTCTTGATAGTGGATCTTGGAGATTTTCAGTTCTCTCCACTGGGTTTTCATCGAACTCTCCACATGCATTGGAAAAATTCCGCGAATCATTTTCACGCATAAATTTCAAATCGTATTGCGGCGGATGTTGCGTCCAAATCGATCGCGTAGTCGACTCTTCGGTTTGCGTCACCGCTTCGAGTCGATCTTCTTTGGTTTGTGTCGAACTTTGCGTCGTATTGAAATTGCCGTACATTCGCATGTAGTACTCGTATTTTATCGGCTTCAATTCGAATAGGGTGAATGTGATGGTGTCCAATTCGATTTTTTGCATTAGTTCTTGACCTCGTTTGGACATTTTAGAAGGACGAATTGTTAGATTCTGTTCAGGAGTTACCTTTTCGGACGGATTGCTTAGGGCACTGTAACTAATTCCTGAGTCTAGCTGTTCCGAATTGCCTGTACTAGTGTCTAGACTGTCCAATTGCTGTAAATGTTGCTGTAATTGTTGTCTACGTAAATTCATGTCATAGTTTCCTGAATCCAATTTTCGTTCATCATCCTTGTGAATAACAGTTACTGGGAGTTGTGTTTCTTCAGACGCATCACTTGTTTCAGGTTCTGATGCTTCTGCAGGAGTATGACTTTTCTCAGATTCGCTTGAGCTTGTACTATCGTCTGCAGATGTTGACGATCCTGTTTCAAAATCGGACTCATACGATTCAAAATCGGACTCATACGATTCAAAATCATCGTCATAGTCGGCTTCTTCTTCGTTTGAATCCTGCGGTTTCTCGTTGGTTCTCAGATTCAAGGTGGATTCAGCAGGCTTCCCTATGTTCCTTTCCTTACTAACTTTTGCTTTCTCTTCAAAATGAATTTCGAATGCTACTGGTTCATGAAGTATTAGCTGTGGTGAATCTAATTCTTGAGCGGGAACTTCTAGCGCTTTCTTAGCTGTATCTTTTGTACTTGAATCTAAACTTCTTGGACCAATTTCTCGTTGTTTTAAGATGACTATCTCGTCTGGTTCAAGGGTCCTAGTTCTCGTTCGTTCTCGAGTATTAAAGGATTCAGCAGTACTTTCCCGTCGGATTGGAGGTGGTGAAGATACAGTAACATTGTGGGTCGAGTTCATAACATTGTTTTTAGTTAAGGACCTCGGTTGTGTCTCCTTGAGACGGTTCAATATTTCAAGATTATGTTTTGCCCTTAGTGGTTGAGGTTTCAATTCAGGTCTAGCTTTAATTATTGTGTTTGTAACTTTGGCTTTCGGTGCTGGTTGTACTGGTCGATGTTTTGGAATAGTTAAGTTGGTCTTTAGTAGAGAGGGTTGTGCAGGTCTTTTTGTTAATTTTTTGTCTTCATCTTTAGGTTTCACAGATTCTTTCGGAGGTAAAGTTGATTTCTTATTAGATGTGGATGTGATTGGGTTTTTAGGCCTTGTGGGTCTTTTTGATGTAACTTCATTAGATTTTCTTGTAGGACCCTAATTTTTGATAAAAAAAGATAAATTAGAATTTAAGATGTATTGAACTCGAAATCAATATTTTTTAGTGTATTAACTTAAATGAAACCAAAACTAACTAACATTGCTGCAAATACAAATTGATGGACTAGATGATGTGCTTTTAATGAGGTCTATTCATAAAAATTAACAAATAATTGTTACAACAGCTCCACAACAATTTCAATATTTCTACAACATGAATTAGTACAATCTTAGCCCAAACTAAAATACAGTTAATAAATATCTGGAACATATGGTTAAATAACTTCTTATTTTTTCATAACATTCCGGAGCATTTAAAGGTAAAACTCGTAGTCAGTTTCGCACCAATGCTTATTGATGGTAAATCCTTTATTTTAAATATGTAAATACCCGCAGCAGTACACACGAACAAACCATCCGAAACTTCTGTTGTTACAAATGAATGACCATCAAATCAATAATGACGAGAGCTATATGGACTCATTAAAGTGTACTGGACGAAAGAGTGAAACGATAGAATGTGGGTTGGCCGAATTGGTGGATAAAAAATATTCCAAGTGATATAGAGGGAGTAGTAAGATGGATGTGATTAGCTAGCTCATTTCTGGGTGCAGTGGTGCACTTGCAAGCACTATTGATTTGTAGTATCCTTTCAGCATTGTTTTAGGCAGGAGGTTACAGAAAAATGGCTGACTACAATCCAAGGGACAATTGCGGAAAATGGAAAAAAAGTTAAAGTAAAAAGATTCTTCTTCAATACATTGTAATGTACACAAAATTTGATATTCCTAGCTTGAAGCATTCAAAAGTTATCGGAAAATAATGTTGGACACGTGTCTTAAGGATTTTTTGAAAAGAAATTTTGCGCACAATAATTTTTAAATGGTTTCAGGGAAAGGGATGTACAGTATGTAAAATCCGTATTCGTACCCCAACAATTTTATATGAAAAACCTCTATATTCTGAAACAAGTTGCTGCCAATTGAAAAGACATGCAATAAAATCATTGGTAATATGTATATTAAACGAAACAAAACAAAATAAAAAGTGTACATATCACAAGTTTGGCAAAAGTAACAATATTTCGGTTATAACTAAACAAAATTCGTATTCGTACGCTTTAAGTACCTAAATATAAAACGCTTATTCTTAAATTTTAATATTTTGTTGGATAACCCTTTTGTTTTAAAATAGCTTTTAGCCTTGTTGGCATCGATTCTACGAGTTTTGTAGTTAAATCGCTTCGAATATTGTCCCATTCTGTCCGTAAAGTATGTTTCAACCCTTGAATGTTCCGAATGTCGTGTTTGCGCAAATTCTTCTTAACAATCGACCACAAATTTTCGATGGGATTGATGTCGGGGCTTTGGGGTAGAGTTTTTAAATATTTGCGGCAGTTATATAACATCCACAGACGAGTATTGAAAGCTGTGTGTTTGGGATCGTTCTCGTGTTGGAACATGTAGTTCCGTTCACAACCTAATTTCCTTGCGCTTTGGACCAAATTTCCCTTTAAAATGTCAATATAAATGTTCGAGTTCATAATACCGTCGATAAAGTGCAAATTCCCAACACCTTTAGCACCGAAACAGCTCCAAAACATTACCGAACCGCCTCCGTGTTTGAATGTCGGCAAGAGGTTGCACTTCGCGAGTCTTGTATTTCGCTCACCCCAAATTCGCACGCATCCGTCGGACACTTTGACGTTAAATTTACATTCGTCAGAAAAGATGACACGTTTCCAGAACGAAAAGTCCTTATTAAGGTATTGTTTTGCGAAAATTACGCGTTTTTTTCTAATGACTTCACTTACAAACGGTTTCCTTACAGGAACTCTGCTTCGAAGTCCAAGTTTCTTAATGTGATTTCTAACCGTTTGTGGAGTGACTTTGATGTCACGGTATTCCTCGAGCAATCCTGCAAGTTTTATACCGCTTACTCCGGGATCCTGCCTAATCAGTCGTTGTAAGAATGATAGATGCCTTCTTGTGAGGACTGACCGGTTTTGGTTTCGGCATTTTCGAGTGATTTGGCCACACTTCTTGTAGTTATTTACGATGTATTGCACAGTTGACTTACTTCTTAACACAATTTCACCGATTTGCTTCAATGATTTGCCCTTTTTATGCAAATCTACTATTAATTTTCTTAAATCGTTTGGCACTTCACTTGTCTTTCGTCCCATTTTAAATTTAATTCCTTTACGACTCGACACGGTGTATGAAACTAAATCTAAACTACTGTCATAAGACTCAGCTGTCAATTCTAACGGTTCGCATAACAACAGCACGTGCATTATAGCCGCGATAATGAAATTATCAAGGTATTACATGGGTACGAATACGGATTTTGCTTCTTTTTGTAAATTATTTTTTTTTTTCATCGCATGGCAAGAAGATTAAAGTTAATTCTGCATGGTTTGCTAAAATTTAAGTATTTTGAAGGAAGATAAAAAATTCTGAATGGTCATTTTTATTGTTTTAAGAATACAACGCTAGGGTACCCTTAAAAAATGGACCGTACGAATACGAATTTTACATACTGTATATGCTAGAAATCGAGTGAGTCCTTCCTACGAAAGTTCTTGAAAAAGGCAAAATTTAGTTTCGGTGATTTTCTTAGTTCCAGATATGAAATTGAACACTGATGATATTGTCTTTTAGTTTTAAGTACCAACCTAATAAGAGTCCTTAATAACGGACAAACTACAGGCGCACTTCCAATTTTACTTTATCGTCAACTACAATATATGTCGGAGTTCAGTATTTTATCTAGAGGTTCATACGATTGGCTTGCAGCCGATCGTGACTGCAGTATGTTTTTTATCTACGTACAATTGTGTGCCTAGAACTATGACATATGGAATTGTTAGACTACTGACTTTATTACTTTATTATTTTAATAAAAAGTATTGTTATCGATTTCTAAAAAAAAAATTTGCTACCCCGAAATAATTTTTTTCTACGTTTCATGACTAATAGACCCCAAAAAAGCAAAAAAAAATGTTCAGTCCATCTGTGCGCCGTCCGCCGTACGCAAAACGTTTGAGGGCTTATAGCTCTCAACCCCATTTAAATTTAATAGCTATTAAATTGAAAATTTTTTTCTTAATAGACTGGGTAGGCACCTTTAAGTGACCACTTTTTGAGGGTTGGGGTGTGATGGGTGGAGGTGGGGGAAGCGTTTTAGGCGGAAAATTTTGTTTTCTAGATCTCAGCAACCGCTTATGTTAGGAGGCTGAAACTTGGAATTTATAATAGAGCTTCAATAGTGGACCCATAACAAGAATTTTTTTTAAGGTTCTGGGTGTAAGGGGTGAGGTTGGGGAAGGGTGAAAAAGAAAGCGTTCCGATTTTTATATCTCGAGAACCTATAATCATGAAAAGCTAATACTTGGTATTTAGATAGAGCTATAGTAGTGGCGTGTTGGAAAAATACATATTTTCTAAGGGTAGTATGCTACGGGGGTGAGGGGTACATGCGCAAAAAAGTTGAAATTTGGTGACTATACGTAGATCTATTAGAAAAGTAATTTAGATAAAAAAATTTTCAAATATTCAATTGTGTACGCAAGGGGCTAAAAAAGTGAAAACGAAATGGATACATTTCGTCGAATTTTGTCAAATCTCTTAGGTCTTCTAAAATTATGATTTGATTTTCATTTCACGGCTTCCTCATATTAATACCTAAAAAGTGATTTCAGTGTTTTTTGAAATTCGACCCTGAAGGGGTGTAAAGGGGTTATATACATTTTAACGAATTCGGCCGTAGCACTCAGGTCTGATTAGATATTAAATAACTTTTCACTTCCATGTGCTTGTTTTATATTCAACTAAAACTCGTTTTCAAGTTTTTTCTTTTTTCAAAATCTGCCAACAGTCTGGGCGCAACTTTATTATTCTTGGGTAGAAGTCCGGAACGCGTTTAATTCTGAGACGCGGTGTAGGTTACTATGAGACGGAAAACCTAAAAAAAAGTTCGGGAAGCGGTTAGAATGGAGTCGCGCTAGAATACTTACGCCGCTGCCACATATAACATATGAATTACGTAATTGGGTCATACTCACGGACGCGGTCAAAGTCGTAGTATAATATCAGTTGTTACGCGATTCCGAGGATTTCGTGATTTGGTTTTGGGCCACTACATGAATTCAGAAATGCGTTTGTAGGCGATTATATGAAAAGTCTGTGGAAGTGAAAAC
Source organism: Beris morrisii (assembly GCA_951812415.1). Lineage (NCBI taxonomy): Eukaryota > Metazoa > Arthropoda > Insecta > Diptera > Stratiomyidae > Beris > Beris morrisii. Next base: position 32,711,830 of record OX638313.1, on the reverse strand, counting down.
AAATCTGATATCTCATCAATCCTAAGAAATATGTCGAAAGCCTTACGTCCTCTTGGAGTTGAATATCTAAAAATACTAAAATCAACTTTTTGACGATTATGTAGGAAGCGCCTTAGGAAGTAAAAATGAATTCGATACCTCATTAGAACTAAGAAATATGTAGGAATTTGTGAAAACATATGTAACCTCCTTGCACCAACTTTGGGGTTGAATATCCAAAAATTCTGAAATTAGTTTTTAGATAGGTATATATAAAGAAAGCCCGAGGTAGTGAAAACCAATTCGATATCTTATCACTCCTAAGAGATATGGCGAAATTCGTGAAAACGTGTTCAACCCGTTTATACCCTCTTAGGGGTTGAAAAAATAAAAAACTTGAAAATGAGTTTTAGGTGATTATTAAACAAGCCCGTGGAAGCAAAAACTTATTCAATATCTAAACAGACCTGAGGGATACGGCTGAATTCGTGAAAATGTATACAACCCCTTTACACCAGCTTGGAGTCGAATTTCGAAAAATCCTGAAAACACTTTCTAGGTATTTATATGAAGAAACCGTAGAATAAAAATGAATTCAATATTTGCGAAGAGCTAATAAATATGATGAAAATCGAGAAAATATATGCATTCCATTTTCACTGATAATTTTTTTTGCCCCCCTTCGGAACACCAATGGATATTTGTTTTTTTTTAACAATATTACTTTTCTAGTTGATTTAGATATACATACCAAGTTTCAACTTTCTAGCATAAGCCGTTCTATAGTTAGGAAAGAAATCCCCAACTCCCGTACTATACTACCCCCATAAAAAATTATATTTTTCCAACATGCTACTACTATAGTTCTATCTATATACCAAGTTTCAGCTTTTGAGGATTATTCGTTCTGGAGATATAAGAATTGGAACTTTTTCACCCCCAAATTTTTTTTTCCTGCTAGGCATCTATTAGGCCTACTTCTATTAAAAATTCTAAGCATCTATCTTACACCGTTCTTGAGATATGAGACGTGATTTTTTAGAAAAACTCTTATCCCCCCCCCCCAATTCAACGACCCACCGCCCCCTTAAAAAATTTTACTTTCAGCAAACTTTATTTGTCAATATTAATACAGAAACTGCATTTTTACTTTTCTAAAATTATTTATCTAAAGTTTTTCACCTCCCATCGGTGATGGTAAGGTCACACCTGTGGTCGATTCTTGATGGAATGACCCAGTAGTAGCAAGTTTGAAAAATATAATTTTTTATAGGGGTTAGAAAAGTAATTTAGATAAAAAAAATTATCAAATATCCGCTGACGTACAAAATGGAGGCCAAAAAATTTTTAGTGAAATTGAAATGCATATATTTTCATGAATTTCGTCATATTGAAATAACTCTTATTCCACGGATTCTTCATATAAATATGCCTAGAAAGTGTTTACAGTGTTTTTTGAAATTTAACCCGTAAATGGATATAAACGGGTTGTGTACATTTTCACAAACTCAGCCATATAATTCCGATCTGATTAGATATTGAATAACTTTTCCCCCTTCCACGGTCTTGATTTATAATCACGAAAAATACGTTTCCAAAAGTTTTGCCTTTTCAACCCCTAAGAGGGTATAAAAGAGTTGAACACGTTTTCACGAAAGCCCGAGGAAGTAATTCCTCGGACTTTCTTTATATTTCTTTTAATTTCCGAATTTTACGTTATTATTTCAATAATATAGTATTGTGATCGATTTTAAAAAAAGAAAAATTTGCTGCCCTGAATTTTTTTTGTTACGTTTCATGACTAGTAGACACGAAAAAAGTAAAAAAAAATTTCAGTTCGTCTGTCCGCCGTACGTCTACCGCTGTACTCAAAATCGTTTGAAGGCTCGTAGCACCCAAACCCTTTGAGCTATTTAGTTGCATTTTTTTTCGTGGTTAGATTGGGTAGGCCCCCTGAAGAGGGTGGGGGTGTGAGGGGGGAGGTGGGGGAAGCGTTTTAGATGGAAAATTTTGGTTTCTAAATCTCAGCAACCGTTAATGCTACGAAGCTGGAACTTGGAATTTATATAGAGCTTCGATAGTGGACCTATTTGCAAAAAAATTGCCGATATGGGTGGAGGGGATAATAATTCCAAATACTGCGTGCCTTGAAGCGAGCTCGACTAATCAGTGTGCTCTGATCATTGAATTGCTATTGAAACAGTGACATAGTCATGTTTGGTCAAAAACGTTTTTGACTAAAACTGTTTTTGCTCCTTCAGTGTGCGGCCAGCCTAAGAGGGTATAAAAGGGTTGAAAACGTTTTCACGAATTTCGTCTTATCTTTTAGAAGTGATAAGAAATTGAATTGGTTTTTATTTTCTCCTGCTGTCTTCATATTTATTTATTAACTCCTTTTAGGATTTTTGGATATTCAACTCCCAAGTGGGTGTAAAGAGTTTGCATATGTTTTACAGATTCTTACATATTGCTAAGATCTGATGATACTCGTATATCGAATTCATTTTTACTTCCTAAAGTTTCCTATATAACCGCCAAAAAGTCAATTTCAGTATTTTTAGATATTCATTCCTAAGGGGTGTAAGGGTGTTGTATGCTTTTCAAAGTTTCGACATATCTCCTAGGTTTGATGAGATATTAGATCGCTTTTCACTTCCACAGAATTTTTATATAATCGCCTACAAACCCATTTCTCAATTTTTCGATATTCAACCCCCCAGGGTTTGCATATGTTTTCACAAGTTTTGCCGTCCCTTAGTTCTGATGAGATATAAAATTGGTTATTACGGCATTTCATGCAATGACCTAAAAACTAATTTCACGATTTTTTGAATTTCAAGAACCATAGGTGGGGGGGGGGGGTGAAGAGTTTGCTTACGTTTTCACAAATTTTTCAAAATCCCTCGTGTCTCATGAGATCTCAAGTTGTTTCTTATGAAATGGTTTAAAAACCTGTTTCACAATTTTTTCGAAATTCAAACCCCAAGTGGAAGTAATGGGTTTGTATACGTTTTAACAATTCGTTATGTCTCTTAAGTCTGATAAGGAACAAATTCGTTTTTACTTTTATGGGCTTTTAGTGTTCATAATATACCGAAATTCGAATAGTCTACACCATCATCATCATCAATGGCGCTACAGCCCAAATCGGGCCAGGGTCTGCAGAATAGTTTACAAGGACTTTTTCAATGTTTCGACTAAAATCTCTATTTTAAATATTTTTATTTTAAGAACAAAATTAATTTTCCAATAAATCTAACAATCTCGAAACAACTCATGATATACTCCGAATTTGACCGTTCCCGAACTTTGACCCGAAAAATAATAAAGTTTCTCCCAGACCATTGGCACAATATTCAATCCGAACGGGTCGTAAGGGCGTTGTATATTAACATACACCGCATCTCAGCATTAAACGCGTTCCGACCTTCTTCCCAAGAAATAATAAAGTTGCGCCCAGACTGTTGGCAGAGTTTTTTTTAATTTTGAGTCTGTTACAGTTAATTGCTAAGTAGTTTTGGTGCTTTCATTCGCTCATGCGAAATCGAGAACCTGTTGAGTTGATATTCAAATTTTGCTTCATTAACTTTTGACGAAACTGTGCGTTGAGTGATTCAATGAGCAAATTCCCATCAGGGTCAGTGTGACCATAAGTGCTACGAAGGTAGCAAAATGCTACTATTGACAATTTTTTGCTACTATGTTACTACATGTCTAAATTTGCTACCCTGGTAAAATTAGCCGTTATAAAACTTGTGTACGCCAAAAATATGATTTGACTATCTAATGAGTCGTACAGTTGCAAAACCAGCTATATTTGTTTCAACAAACTTGTGGCAAAATGGCAAAAACCGATTATGCAGCTTCTAGGCAAAAAACCCTTATGCTTTTTTTTTAAAAAAAAAATCACAAAATATTCTTTGCCAAAGCTTTTATATTATGCTTATTAAATGAATAAGATATTATAGTCTTGAATCTAGATATGGCTGGTTCTGCACCAGAAATGCAAATATGACTGGTTTTGCAACTCTAGCGGTGTTGCTTTGCAATGTTTCTCTTCCATTCTTTCGGTTGACGTTTTCATTTCCTGAACTTTGTAGTTTATTGAATTCCTTGTTGTTCCTCGACCTGATTATCTATTCCTTGTTATTCCTCTAGCTGATGTTCTATTTCTAGTTGTTCCTTGACCTGATTATCACTAAAAACTGTAAATATGTCTCTAAAATAATAAATTCAATATTTTCCTCCATTTTCACAACCTTAAAACACAAACGAAACACGGAAAAAACTCAAATCAATGATTGTGCAAGGTTATATCAACTACCATTACCAAACTATAACAAAAAAGTCTCCTAAAATAGTTGATAATAGTCTAAAACAGTGTTGTATCAAGAAAAATAAGAAAATATATGTCTGGTTTTGCACCCAAACTAGTCATCATTGTGTTAAGTAAAAATAAGGCTGGTTTCGCAACTGATAAAATAGGTCAGCTTTTGAAACCAAAATCGAAGAAATATGGCTGGTTTTGCACCTAACTGGGTTTTTCCAACCTAATTTTTAAAGGTTCAGGACTGGTTTTTATGCTCAATTTAGTTTTAAAATTGTAGCCTCAGACGAGACGAATTCAGGGATACCGAAACCTTAAAATCAAAAAAATAGTCGAATGGCTGGTTTTGCAACTGGAAGACTCAAATGTAAAATTCATGCACGCCTCTGGTCTTGCATTCGAAATCGCGTACTATCGATAGCTGTCTAATATTATTGTACTGAGAAATATAGTATAGTGGTAGCGCATACCGCATACATAATCGTAATTGAATTAAGCATCTTTTTCGAATCTATCACTCGTTCGAGCGAAGGGCAAAATGTGCATTTTGTGTGAATTTTGATTTTCCTAAATAAATGTTCACACTTTAAAATATTATTTTTTCTTTAAACATTTTAAATTTGTAATGGATATACAGTTATGATTAACAGATAAGCATGTAATGACGTAACTAGTTCCATTTACTTAAAAGAAGTATTAGAAAATATTTTTGCTACCCAAGCTAAGAATTGCTACCCAAATTTGCTACTCTGAGAAATATCAAAACGGTCACACTGATCAGGGTATCTATTGGCTTCCTTAAAAAGTCATGGAAAAAAATATGACCAAACTTATCCGAGCAGAATTTAAAAAATTGCACATATTAATTTCTAAACTATTTTCTCAGGACGACAGTTAATAATTCCAAAAAATAAATAATTGAAAAATTGATCAACTCTTCCGTGTAGTCAATAAAATGTCTGCTCATGTTTACTCTAACGCTCTTTAATGCAGTTAGTTACGAAGCTGTAAACAATCGCATCTACTAATTGATAAAGTAAGCCGAAGTTTGTTACGGCGAAACACCCTGTACTACATTTGGTAGCTAATAAACAAATGTCCTTAAATTGTCGGATCAATTGATTACACGGTTACTTGAGAATGCGTTAAGCTGAGGATAGATTTAACTGTACGGATTTTAAGATAGAAAAAAGTGAAAGCTTATATTTACAGATTTTATAAACAATTAATAGCGTTAAATTTTCAACAACAGTAGGTAATATAGAGTTTATTTAAGATCCAACTTCCAGAAATTGGCAGGTGTTCTTGGATGTACCCAAATCGAACAAACTTTAATATACAGGTAAAAGATTGCTCAATCATCTTATCTTCTACGATATGCGATACTCGATTCTTGATTATGAATTACAAATAAATAGCAACAACAATTCAGTTATAACCGTTCAGGGCGCACTTATCTCTACAATCAATTAAACAATTTAAAATTTGTTGTGCATGCGAATCTTCACATATCTACATGATAGTGAAATGAGTAATTTTAAACAATTCAATCTAAAGCCAGTGCGCATAGATAAACAATTTCTTTCAGTAATTTACTTCGACTAGACTTGAGTAAAAGGTCATAGACGCGTCGTAAACAATATTTTCGAAAGGCTTCAAATATTAAATTCGGTCCGAAGTTGTTTTTAATTCCGAGAGGAATTAATGAAGCAATTTTTCTTTATTATTTTAATAATAAAAGTATTTTAGTAGAATGTGCGAAAACAGTGTGGACCAGTGTACGATGCTATTTTGCTATAATTAAATTTAATAAATAAAAATAAAAAATAAGAAAACTCAAAAGCTACGAGCTCAACGTATGTCATCAGAATTCGTACAGTGATGTGAGCTACATATGTGTACTTTTGATTCGTCACTTGGTGCCGTGAAGTGCAGTTAGGGGACAAAGTGCTCGCGACAAAAATCGCTAATCGGTTTTTAATAATCAAGTGAAATTTTGTGTACTAAAAAGATAGTTGTGTGCGAAAATATTAGCAGTTCAGCACACTTACATTGCCACTATTAGTTGTTGAACTTTTTGTAGATTTTGACATTTTTTCACGTCAAAAGTCCGATGTTTAATCAATGACAGAACGTTCAGCCTGTTATTGTTTGGTCTTACAGCAGCCTAGCAACGGTATCAGCTGTTTAAGCTATTTTTATCTTTCTGTTTATTTTTCGGTACTAGATCAAACTGAGGTTAGTAATTTATCAATATTTTTATCAAATTACAGTTAATAGTTAAGCATGTTGTGCAAATAAAATTATTTAATTAAAAAGAAAAGTATAAACAAGTTGTTCCTCAATGAAATAATTAATTTAAATACAAACAGTTATATCTAAACAGCACTGCAATATCGACCATGATTCGTTCTAGTACATTGAACACGATATGACATGACTGCGACAGTCACATGCTTTTAATTTTCTTTTGGAAAGTCATTCCGTGCCGGGCAGTGGGAAAGTTCGGGTGTGTTTATTTCTTGAACGTAATGCGGTTCCCGGTGGTGGTGCCAATGAGTAAGAAATTGTCTTGCTGTCGGCACACAGTGCTGCAAGATTCAAGGGAAATAGGAATTTTGACGGTATCTTAACCTCTTCGCGATACCAAAAGTATGAAACATTAACATTGGTACAGAAATGGACTGGACGTGAAAATATTTTGAATGTTGCGTTAATTATGGTTTCATGTCCCGTGAAATATAGTAAGAAAATGCTGCCTTGTGGAGTTATGACGGGTGCCAGAAATGTTTTCAACATCTGCTACATACACAACTTCTACAAAGCGTTCAGTGATGGCCTAAGTTTTCCAAGGAGTTCATTGGTTTGGATTGTTTGATTTTAGTTAAGTGGATTCACTCCATGCTCACATAGAGAATGCTATTCGCGGAGACGGGGGATGGGCAATATACTACAACGGGGGTCAGTAAGGGCTGTGCTCAAGGTGGGGTCCTTTCGCCATTGTTTTGGAGTATTGTTACGAGCTATTTTTACCGTCCACATCCTGTAAAAAAAGAAGAGATTTGTTAGTTGAATAAAATATATCGTGAGAATGGAATTTTTTCCATGGTAAGCTACCATAGAAGCAAATTTGATTAAATGTTGGTTATTTTCCGGCGTTAGTAGGGTTTCTGGTGTGACGAGTCTATGCCCTCCGATGACGAAACAGCTTCTTCGGACCTAGTCCAACACAATCTTATAAAACTGGCGTATCTAGTGAAGGTTTTTTAATTGTCATGTCCTCAAGGACAGCGATTAATCAACAGTCGGGGATTTCGTGTTGGGGTTTCACACCAGAAACCCTACTGACGCCGGAAAACAATCAACATTTAATCAAAATATATCGTGTTTAACAAATAGACAGCTTACCAATGCTTCGTCACAAGCTTCTTGTGACGTCACTGCTCCTCACGTATATGTTTCAGTCCATCTAAAACGACATCAGCACGAAGGAGGGAATTAGTTAAAGAATTAATAAAACGAAACACATGGAAGTAGAGCTGAACTCGAAAATAGAAAATAATAAATGTGATTCGTAGGATTAAGAGTTAGTTATAGTTAGTTTAGAGAATATGAATTGGATTAGTCGGATTAGGCTTTAGTTAGGTAGGTTAGGATAGACATTGAATTAACGAAAGGATAGGGCGCGTCATCAAGTACCGCCGAGAGGTGGAGAAATCCGTCGCGGACATCTGAAGCGGCGTAAACGGACCAGTCGCGTCTTCGGAACGAGCTGAAGGAAGGTGCTCACTCATTGGAACACCGCGCAGATTAACCACATAGAATAAAGCGATAACATGGAAGAACCGGGACATATAACAATGAAGACCAACTCACCTGTGATCCTGCAACTTACCAGATGGCGCGACCAACTCACCTGTGATTCTGCAACTTGCCAGATGGCGCGACCACCCCGGCAGCGCCCGCGACACACTACACTCAACGCAAAACACCGAACATTGAAGACGAAACACAACCGAAGGTAGACAGACACTTCCCAAAGACACTCACTGACATTGGCGAAGTAATGTCAATGAAGGTTCGAATCTGTACAACAAATATGGCGGATCAACACTGCGCGAATCAAGGTACGTTCGACAGCCGATAAAACAGATCTTCTTGGTTTGGATTATGGGAAGATTCAATTCACGTGAGAGAAAGTTCTAATATACTAAGAGAAAGTCAGAATGAATGACCAGAAAGCAGGAACATTGACCTGAAGCGGTAAAATGAAAGCAAATTAACTGAAACAAAAGCTGGACGAGGTTTGATGGGAGGTACTGGCCAAGAAAACGGGCCTGTTTTCGGAGTGAGGTCTAAAGTAGTAGGAACAAGTAGTCTTTTGAAAAAGTGGTCGTTTGGAGTCTTTTGAAAAAAACGAAGTAAAATCCCCGCGAAGCGAGAAGGTAGTTTAGATTGGGACGTTCAACGAGAGCTGGAGTGAGAATATCCCGAGTGAATCCTGAGGGGCAGGCCATGTGGAGCGAATGGACGACTGAAGAATTCCCAAACGCACACTGAAAGGTAGAGCTCATGGCAAACGACCGGTGGGAAAACCGCGGAAAAGATACGAGGACTCAGTTGACGCAGATTGCAGATCGCTTCTTAGATGCACAAATTGGAGGACGTGGGCGCTGAACCGAGATGACTTCAGACAATGTATCCTGTAGGCCCTGGCCCGATTTGGGCTGTCGCGCCATTGATGATGATGATGATGATGAATCCTGAGGGATACGGTTTGGAGTAGTGCAGCTAAGAGGACTGATGCAGCGGAAGCAGATATCGACAAGGAGCGACTCCAGTTAGCAGAATCTTCGTGAACATTTACGTGGGACTACGCACCAGAGGCGCCCTAGGTTTAAGTGAAAGGAAGTAGGGCCAGGTAGGCGTAGAATCCAGGTACTGTGATAATATAGTAGAAGTAGGGAATTTGAATTTGCATACGAGATTTCAGCAGAACAGTTTGAAACAATTTGAATTTGAAAAAGAAATAAAGTAACTTACTTAAGTCGAGTCAAAAGCAAACAAGTACATTTTCATTTGTGAATAATTGTGCAGTGTTTCAGCTCGCCTTCCGTAGAGCAATTTTTTTTATGTTTACGCGTGCGCGAAACTTTTCCCCGAATTTGTGATTCGGTCGGGGAAAAGTCCAGAACGGGACCCTTAAAAAAAGGATCACTGGCGCCCACGGCATTTCTCTGGGTTGGCCGGACAAGGCCTGTTAGCCCCTTTTGTGCTGGGGTTTTATAACGGGTGTTCCACGGGGAAAACCGTAACAGTATGCTCATTGACTCTCTGCTTCTTGAACTGCAGGATCTGAATATTCACGTACAAGCTTACGCTGATGACGTGGTTGCACCAGTTGTCGGGCTATCGCTTTGCGACAAAATGCAGAGATTCATATGGGTTATTGATAGCTGGTGCGGAAGACATGGACTTTCTGTGACTTCTAGCAAAACTGAACTGGTTTTCTTTACTAGGAAAAGAAAGGCTGAAGGTTTAGTGTTACCAATGCTGAAGGGTGAAACAATTCAGCTCTCGGAGAAAGTTAAGTATCTTGGAATTATCCTGGATAGCAAGCTTCTCTGAAGAGAACATGTAGATACAAAGACGAACCGTGCGCTAGTAACATTCTGGCAGTGCCGGAGAGCTTTTGAAAGAACATGGGGTTTAAGGCCTTCAATGGTATTAGGCTATATACAGCCATTATAAGACCCATTCTAATTTATGCATCAGTGGTTTGGTGGACTAAGTCCGAATGTGCATACATTAGAGCAAGTCTCGTCAAACTACAGAGGACAGTCTGCATCGGTGTAACAGGTGCCTTGCGTATCACTCCGGGTGCGGCACTCGATGCACTACTCAATCTGCCACCGCTTGGCATTGTTGTTCAGGCAGAAGCAATGAGAACTACACACAGCCTAATGAGATCAGGTCTGTGGAGAAAAGAGCATTGCACGGGTCATGGAGAAATAGCTCGAAGGTTGTCTGGAAACTCCATCTTTGATATGTCTTCGGATGCTATGACTTCGACGTGTATGCTCAAAAGGAAATATCAGGTGGTGATCCCGGGTAGGGTGGAGTGGGAAAACCAGTCCCCCTTGCTTAGCGAATTTACTGATATATTCTATACGGGCGGGGCTCAATGACTGAAGACGGGTCGGGAGCTGGAATATACTTTGCAGACTGACGATCTCAGGTACTCTTTCGCCCTAGGAAAACATTCTTCGGTATTTCAAGCTGAAGTATATGCGATCTTTAACGCAGTAGAATGGATTATAGAGGGAAGATGGCGAGGCAGCCATTGCTGAGTGGGTGAGTAAAACAGAGATGGCGGCTCTTCCGGGAATGTGGCTGACCAGAAACCTTGTTGACGGACCAAGTGGACGAACCGCTGCTTTTCTTCTCAAATTGAGCAGAAAAGAATGTGGTAGTATGGTTGGTGTCCTTATAGGGCATAACTCATGTGGCCTACACTTGGTCAGAATGAGAATCATTGACGACCCCATGTGCACTGCTTGCGACGAGAGCGATGACACAACGGAACATTTCCTTCTCGAGAGTCCAGCTTACTGTTTTGCGAGAATGCTCGTATACGGCGCTGATGTTATAAGGATGGAAGAAGTCCGTTCTCGCTCCCTATTTGAGCTCTTGAAGGACGAAAAAGTTCGGGTAGAGACTGGGGCACTCAAGTACAATGGGCAATCTTTATCTGAGTGCTCAAGATGAGCTGCTCTGCAGCGTCAAACAACAACAACAACGTTTGGAAGGATTAAAATGCAAAGGAGTTGATGAGGACCGAACATGGACGTCATTCAATGTCAGGACCCAGGCTCGTTGTCATCTACTCATAGATGGCAATGGAGTGGCTAGCAAATGGACGAAGTAAACAAGGTATTGGTTGAAGCCTTTCGCAAAATTGGCAAACGTTGCTAATAAAAGGTTTATTAGTAAAGAAGCAAATAAGAAAATATTTAAAACGAGAAAGGGAGTTTCAACATCTAACACAAAAAGTTCGTCCCAGTGAAGACACGCAAATTCTGCTTGCTGTTTCCGAGCATCTTACCCTGAGAAAGGGTGATGCTATAGAGCTAAAACTTGATACTGAAGCAATATGGTTCTTACGACTAATCCATGGAATTCTCGGCGTGCACTAGATGTTTTAAGAGAATCCGTTTTGGTGATGGATCAATTAGCTCTTCAAGTAAAAATTAATCTATCAAGTTCTATAAATACAAAAAAAGGACGAACTATAAGTAAAAAGAAATCATTCATTTATTGGAGCTCATCTCTTACATTAACAATTAATATCACAATAGTAAAAAATCCTAGTACAATTACAGGAACGTTTTATCTGGACCAAATTAAAGCTATTCCTACAAAAAGTGCTAGAAGGCTAAAACTATTCCTACTCGAACTCGACAGCAGCGAGTACCTTTTAGTGCTATACTTCTCGTAGATGGGTTCCATAATTCGCTGCATATTATCCTTTTTCAAATCAACAATACCCCGGAGTCCTTCGGTATTGTCCCGGAACATGATATTATTACGCTTATCGAATGGTCCGAACATTGTGAATGAAGCCGTATTGGATTTAAACTGTTTACCGAACAGCCTGTCCATGTCACGCAATGAATTGTGAATTTCGTTGCGTCGAACGAGCGGTGTGTCAGCGTGAATCATCAAATGTCCTCGTGGTGTCCAGTGAAGATAGCAGAAATCGTCCCTTAAATTTTGACCAAACGGACAAATGGTGTGGAAAAGCTTTCGATTGATGTTCTTATGCCATGTCGAGTTCAGTGTGCCGAGCGTGAAATTTTTGAAAATGTCCATGCTCAAGAAGGCTACGTCACCTCCTTCGGCCAGGCATCGAAGAGCACCCTCGTCACCACGATAGTTGTCCGAACAGTGGTCTGTTTCCCACGTACACGAGTCCGATGAGAAGAACTCGGTCGTTTCGGGATACATTATCTGCGATACGTTTCGTAGTGTTTCCAGGACTGATAGATGTGCCGCTCCGCTATATGATGGGAAACATGCTTTTCGTCCTTTAAGATTTTCTAAATTTCTGTATTGCGAGTCCTTGACTACAGCCACTATAACGTATCGTTCGTGCGTTAGTTTAGAGAATTCGTAAAGGATTGGTCGAAGACGATAGTCCGTCTGGGCATGAACACGAATGTCCTGATCAACGAGGACTACATCGGCAGTCTTATGCTTAGTGTCATCTAAACATCTTTCTAGGCTTTCGGTACGAATACATTGGAGGTTAGGTTCAATACCATAAACTGAGGCAGCTTCCTGTAGCCAGGAGCATTTCGAATGCTGGATTAGTGATGTTGTACAGAAGACAATTGAACGCGGTGGATTACAGGACGGGAAGCTATAAGCACTTTGGAATCCAACGGCTTGGTCTAAGTAATCATCGATGGGTATTGTTGTGTCCAACGATGTTATGTTTACGTGATACGTTTCGAGAAGACTGAGAAGTGCGTTGCGCCAAGGTTCACCGTCGTGTGAAATTTTATAAACAAGGTCTTGTATGTGAGCTGCATGAGTACTGAAAAAAAAATAAGGGACAATAAAGGACTCGATAAATACTAAAATGCATTGAAGGCATACTTCTTGGCTGCAATCGCCTGCCACGGCTTGGAAACCCAAACGCAAGGATGTGATGTATTCAATGGCTGAAGCAGTCCGTCGGGACATAAGAAACTGTACTCATTTGGATTAGCTTCTGGCGGCAGTCCGCTAAACTGTTAAATACAACATATATAAAATAAAGACAATTAAAATCGGTGAAATATCGACTTACTCCAAAATGACTCCTAACATCATCAAGACGTGCCCACGATACATCTCCACTTCCACTAGTCAGGCAATACAAAGTACCCCGCCTTCCCCAATGTTTGTCGCCAATTCCACACCGGTATGAATCGTAACATAACTCACAAAGCGAAGGATATCGGTTCTTTAAAATCCGATCCTGAACTGGATCCGGAACCCATGGACCGGCCTTGCAAGAAGGTCCAAAATAGTTGGCACTTTCCTTAATTCGAGACTCGGTTAGCGAGAGATCCGGTTCACAAAGTTTCGGTAGTAGTAACGATTCAAAATACTGAAAATCAAAAAAAAAAACAGAAATTGTTTTCTGTTATTTTGAAATGCACAAATTCAATCGATAAATTACATTCGCTAAAATTTCGGTCCAATGATGTTCAATACCATGTCCGGGATGACAAAATTTTGCACCACGTAGATCCTGCGGCGAATGAATTCCAGCTTCGTTATCAACAACGGCAACAACTTCGTATTCGAATGGGGCATTATGGAAACGCATTTCGCTTGTGACCAGAATTTCGACGCTTGCCCATCGCGCAGCTACCAGATCCTCGGCCGAAAAGACACCGAAATGAGCGGATCCTTTGTGAATGCGTCGAACACAATCCAAGCGATCAACGCCAATGACACATTCGATATTCGACGAACTTTCCAAAATCGGACAGAATTTCTCGGTTTTTTTGTAGGCCCCGCGTCCTTCAACTATGCAAACACGTACTGGAAAGAAAATCGATTTTATTGTATAATTAACTATTTTAATTCGGTGATTAAATAAGTGACCCCATAAAGCCCGATTATAATTTTTAAACACAAGTTTAAACTGACCCTTCCAGTGAAAGTTGTTCACCGTCAATGGCCAGTCGAGTATAGTGCTTCTTCAGTCGTAGTTGAAATTATAGTTCACGAAATACATTTGAAAAGAGTGCTGACATTAAGAGTAGAGAAAAATTCCTTAATATTTACATAACTTTTTATTTGACGCACCTTTGTTTCATATATCAAATAAAACATAAATTTCACTGGAAGTGCAATACCTCATAAACTCTTCCGAAACATGCTCGCCCCTGTAAATTTGTACAACAAATTTGGATCCAACAGGAACGATGAAGCTTTTGATGTGAATGAAATTTCGTTCAATACGAAAGCTCGCTTCATATGGTATGGAATATATTACAACTTGCCAGATTCGGGTTTCGGCTACTGCACAGTGGTTTTTGAAACGCTAAGCAAGAAGTGATAAGTGCATCATTTTGTTCATGAATTCGCCTTATAGTATCTACGTGTGGGCAGACTTAGACTAATAGAGCTTGGGTTAACGCTGAAGGATGGATTCAGAGCCAATACTTCATAATTTACATTGGTCCTACGTTTGACGCCAGCAATGGCATCATTCAAATATTTAATTTTTTTATACGCTCCCTTCTAAAATCACTGAAGGTTGTATTAGACTGTATGCCACTTTGTACAATATTTGACTTTCTTCGCTGGCTAATGAAGCAGGTAGAATTAATGTTAAATTTTTGTTTTCTAAATTGTTTTACGTTTGGCCTATACAAAACCTATTTTCCTAAAAAATTTGACTAAAGTAAAAAAAATATTTGGTCATATATTTGACAGCATGGCATACAGTCAATACAAACAAATTTCATTTTTCGGAGGCGGAAAGTCGTGATTTACACCCTAGAGTTATATCTACCTTATGACCTCAATAATTTGGTGTTAATATTATTGCGAGCGAAGGATTCACTTGGATTTTGAATAAAAACACGAGTCGATTAAATTAATAAAATAATAACACAAGAATCATGCTATTGGCAACTCCTTCCGATTTCATTCACCGCACGATCGCGTTGTTATCAATGAAAATATGTTACACATCTAGCTTGCAGTAAAACTATTTGCAGTCTCGCCCTCGCAGTAGACACTCAGATTCCGTATACAAGCCGGCAGTGCTTATATACCGCATATGTTGAGCCGAGAGATTTTCAGCATATTCGGTAGTGTGTGTGAAACATGCAAGAAGTCTGTAGAGCATGCGAGAAGTGCGTAGAGCTTTCTATACTATTCTATTTGGATATTGGAAAATTGTTTTTTTTCTAGAAACTTCGATGACATTTATTTGGGTTCGGGTTATGTATTCATGTAACAATATAGCTAATGAGTTCAATTTAGATAATTTCCATCTCTTCTCTACTCTCTAACAACAGAAACGTCACTTCAGAAAGTAGTTTCTATGGAAATTTAAAGGTTTAGTCTGAAAGGGTTCGTCATATAGGTACAGAAAATATTTTCGAAATTTATTTTATCCAAATTATTTGGCGACTATATTTGCCTCATGTATGTACCAAATTTTACCTTTTTTGTATAATCCATTCCTGCAATAGAAAAATCATCCAAGAAGCCAATATTCCAATTATAGTTTTTTTTAGAATGTACAACCTATTGTTAGTGTAAATGGCATTGCTTCAGGGGAAGAGGTGGTACTTATTAACTACTCAAAATACATTATTATTATAATAAAATAATAAAGTAAAATTTGATAATCAAAAAAATTTGTCAAAATAAATATGACCACTGACTTTCTAACGAATCGCACATAAAAAACAATTCAAAATAGTGAAAAATTGGATGTAAAACGGGCACACTCCTCCAAGATGAAAAGCCTAGTACCGCAAGGTCTGGAGAAACAGCATTGCTCCCCTATATTCCTATGATAGTGGATGCCCTTTAGATTCTGTCATTTTTGATAAGGGCGTATTAATATTACTACTATATCAGTTGGCTTCTCATGTCTCCGGTTAAATTGGGATATCCCTTGTAAACATTTGAACCTATCTATTTCTCTTGATATCTAAGCCGCGGAACCCTCACTTCATCATCGTTTCTATTAAATAATCAATACACTAAGTTGTTATTTGGGCAGCCAGTAACATGGTAAAATAAAATGGATATTTTTGATACTTAACCCTTAAAATAATTTTTTCTGCCAGTGGTCAATTGTACCTAGCTCTTGGATATATTTTTTTAAGATCATATTTGAAATGGTTCTTGAGACAACAAAATTCATTTTCGGTAAAATGGTTACACCCCACTTTCAAGCGCCACTGTCTCTTCAAAAATGTGATATTGGGCATAATCCACTGGTTATCCATTGGTTTGGAAGATATCGTAGTTCAAACTTTTTCAACCCACCCCATACGTTACTTCCACCCTTAAACATTTTATTTCCAATTTACTCCCCTACACGAGCGATTAAAATTGCTCAATTTCTAGCAATGTTCATCAATTTTGACGTTACAAAAATATGAAGCAACACACAGCAACAATAGCAACAGGCGATGACGATCAACTTTTCATCAACTCGGTCCTGAATTGTGATGAACGATATTGATCAATATCTAGCAATTCGGCAATAAGGGCTTCCACGAGCAATTCAGTCTATGAACAACACGAAAGCAAACTTCACAAACAAATCTAAAATTTAAAATAAAACTTTGAAATATTTGAATTCCAAGCCATTATAACACGAAACTTGACTAATAAATGCAAAACTCAAAACAAAACTTGACAAATGAATCACCGAACGATGACGTTTGCTCGGAATATTCCAAGTTAATGGAAACACATTACAGAAATATTGCCGCATGATATTGCTCTGTATTGCTCCATTAATCGCTCCACTAGTTTAGGCAATAGTCGCCGGGAAATTAATTGCTTGAAAAATTGCTCGTGTAAGAGCACTTTAATAAACCTACAAACATTCACCAAAATTTTTATTTGGCATAAACCGTTCATGAAACGTTTGAACGTTCCGAACGCATTATTTTCCCCACACTCTCTCACCTTTCCACCCATATCGACTACATTTTTTCACAAATGGCTCTATCGTATGGTAAATGGCACTATCGTAGCTATATTTAAATTATAATTTCAGCTTTCAACTTCCTAGCATAAGCGGTACATGAGATATAGAAACCAACATTTTTCGTTCACAATATATCCCCACCCTATTATACCCCTACATAGTCCAACCCCACTAATGTGGTACCTTAAAGAGTACCACCCAATCTACTTCCAAAAAAATTTCAACTTAATAATTCCAAGAGTTTGGAAGCTACGGGCTTCATCGCGTTTGCGTACGGTGTATACGGCGGACAGACGGACTTTTGTTTTCTTGGGGTCTACTAGACCTGAAATCTTAAAATACAAAATTTGAGGGTTTCAAATTTTATTTTGTGGAAAGTCAGGTTGATCACAATACTTTATTTTTAAAAAGTAATACAGTTAAAATTCAAATCACTTTTAAATGAAGTAGCACTTAACTCTACAAGTTCAGGAAGAAAACTAATAATAAGTACCAAATCTTCAATTTGTGCTTCACTTTGTCTACACTTAAGACGATGAGTATAACTTTTCTGTTTTGAGGATTAATAGCATGTACGCTACGACTAGCCAAAAGAAAACCAAAACCAAAATGTAGTATCCATTATATTGTCAGTATCAAGCGAGCAATTAAATATTTAAAAACGAATACTGAATCCATAAATGTACATTCACAAAATAAGCACAAGTCAGACAGATACAAAAACTGGAAAAACGTCTTGGATGTGAACGAAAGCCAGTTTTTTAACTGCTTAATCAACGCGTTTCTAGACGACTAAAAAATACGGCCTAAGTGATGATGATGGTGCACAGTGGATTATCCTCACATAATCTTGATAAGGTCAATAATTGCAAAGGCCTTCCACGTAAGTAATTCGCAATTCATGCGATTTTTTAATTTTAATCGACGACCGATTTTTCTACAGATCATTCGGCGACATTTAAATTGAAGATTAAACAAGTCTCTTACATAAAATTAAATACAATAATGCCATAATTATTATTCTATATTTTATTATTAATATAGATTTAAATGTTTCCAAGACTATCCGCTTGATTTGAATCCTTGACCTATACATCTTTCGGAAATTCTTCAATTGGTTATAAAGTGTGGATTATGAAATGTTATCTCTTATGAATTTAAATTAACAGTTGCATAAAAATGCATACGAATTTTTAATAATATGCGATAATAATAAAAAGTAATTAAATCGCAGTTTTTTATTAGAAGTTGTATTAAGTTGTGAATGGGCTGAAAAAACGAGATTATTTCAATAATGAATAATGATTTCATTTCACAAAATGTGCAAAATATCGCGCCTCAAATAGATATTTATGGAAATTTCGCTTTTTTCCTAAAAAAACCTGCGGCTCAAAATCTTACAATTCTTTAAAGCTCTCGTTTAAAATTTTTCAACATTCGTGAAATTCAAAATTTAACTTAGTAGTTCTCGTAGGGTGTTCACTAAAACACGATCATGAAACTCAACGAATACAATCACAAAAAAAAACGTAGTTTTCATTCAGAAACGAAATTTTTTCTGAATGAGTAGAAGTAATCAAGTAATCAAGAAATTCCGTGTAATTAGACGATCTATTAAAGAGTACATCCTTCGAACGATTAACGTGACTCGCCTGATTTACGAGTACTTGAATCTAATTTTACCTAAAATTAAAATTTTAATAATTTTTTGAAAATATAAGAACATAAATAAAGTCATTTTGAGAATTTTTGGTCATTTCTTTCCGCGAAATGTTCCGACTGTGATTGCTCATTGCCTTGGATATTGTCATTGAGAATATGCCAGATGAAAAAACTTTTGCTGCGAAGTCTAATTTAAAAACTGTAATGGACTCGGTCCGAAGGAATTAACATCCTAGTGTACAACCAAATTGGTTTAAATATGAAGTGAACTTCGGTGCATGAACCATAATCATAAAGCACTATAATAAACTTGACAATGTTATAATTCCCAGTAATGAATTTCGGCTCAGGAACGCACATCTCGAGGAATCCTCGGCAGTGCCACCAGCTGTAAGGGTGCGTCCGATAATTGCGTGTTATACGCTCTGTTGATTCAATGTAACCCGATGATGTAACAGCTCCAGCGAACCTTATTACTGTTACTCTTTAAAGTAATGTATTTTTATTTAATCGATTTATAGAAAATGTATTGAAGTTTATAAAGAAATTTTCAAAATTTGAGAAATTTTGAAACGCTTGATTTGAAAAAACCAAATTGTATAATATAATATCTTATTTTGAAAATTAATAAAAATTTAACCCACATTGTAGAGTTTTATAACTGTGTCGGCAAGATATACGAAAATTTGTGTTTTTATTATCTCTGGAACTGATTACCTTAAAAAATTAAGACTTGCATAAGTACAGGGGAAAATTAAAACAAAAACTGTTAGATAGAGACGATTGTATCTGATAGATTTGAGCCGATTCAATATATCTTGAGAACACGAGGGCTTACAATAAAACTTTGTAACTTTTAAGGTCCTGCCTTGGATGCTTAGATTTGTTATTACAGCAACATGTAAGAACTCTGTCGCACCTCGTCTTAAGCATATCCAAATTCTTTACCTGAAAATAACAAAGGGCATCACGACTTTTGGTTACAAAAATTAGTTTTCTTGAGACAGCCGTATTGGCTGGGTGCTGGCTTTTTTTCTATTTAATTTTATAATTAATATTTTTTTTTAATGTTTCATGAAGATAACTACCATAGGAATCTAATGAGGCTTACAATTGAGTTATAGGCGCCGTTCGACAAATGTACTAAACATCAGAAATTTACTTTACTTAATTTTTAAGCATTTCTTAGACAAATATCCGCCGAGAGTATGCCTACGACTTAATTGTTTTTTGTTCAAAGTTTAAAATGTGGTTAAATTCAGACAGCTAAGGAATTTGTATTGCTTCTGTCATTCTCTTAACATTATGTAAATTAATCTTGCAAGTTGTTTATGATTTATTTGAAGTAGTGTCAATATTACTTATTAATGAAAGCAGCACAACTTTCCCTACACTCCGTACAATGTATCGACAGTTCACCGGAATTTCAGCGGAACTATTTTCACCTTCCAGTACTTAAACATCCCGATTTTCAGGGCAACATTTCTAGTACTGATTAAACTCTGTTAAATTTAATTCATTCTGCACTGAATACAGATTCCGCTCCACTATTACGAATTCAGTACTGCATGGGTACAGGACATTGGCTGACTTGAGAAGCAGACGTTGATTCATGCAAAATTTTTCATAATGACCAGTGGAATCAACATTCGATTTTCAGACACTGTGACCTTTAGCAGTCATGGAAAGCACCATTCGATTCTCAGATCAATATAACTCGTATAGTACTTAAAATGCCCGGTCGTAGGGAATACAATCTACTTGGCCTAGACCTGAGTGAATCGGTAGTCGATTCACATGGCAAACTTTAGGGAAATTGGCCGCGCGAATTACACGGTGCTCTCAGTTCAAAACAATTGAAAAATAAGTTTTGTGACAAAAATATATACGCTAAAACTTAAACAATTCTAACGCAAGCCAAGTCAAAGAAAAACCAGTACTGGCCAGAAATAGGTAATTGTTACTATGCCGACAGCCAATGTGGTGAAATTTCTAAAAATTTTCTTAATGTAGTTTTCTAAAGCAGTTTTCTATACTATTTCTTTTTTTTTCTATAGTAAATTTACAATCGGAAGACTATACTCTACTGCCTATCCAGCGCTATAGATGATATTAGGAAATATTGTAGTGTATGAGCTTTAAATTTTTCTCTGAAAGATGTATTGATACAGTGCAGATACAGTACAGATACAGTACAGATACAGTACAGATACAGTACAGATACAGTGCAGATGCAGTGCAGATACAGTACAGATACAGTATAGATACAGTACAGATACAGTACAGATACAGTACAGATATAGTACAGATACAGTACAGATACAGTACAGATACAGTACAGATACAGTACAGATACAGTACAGATACAGTACAGATACAGTACAGATACAGTACAGATACAGTACAGATACAGTACAGATACAGTACAGATACAGTACAGATACAGTACAGATACAGTACAGATACAGTACTCTTTTAAAGAAGTCGGAAGCATAAAGAAGACATTATAAACAGACAAAACAAAAAATGGTAATTTTCTTGTTCATATTTTTTTTGGTTGGAATGAACCCCAAAATGTTAAAAATTCTAAAATTCTTTTAGTCCTATTGAAGGACTTTTCTCAAGAAATTTTTGAAACTTTTTTTTAAATTTCCGGTCGAATACAAGAATTTTTTTTTTTAAATAAAATAAAAGCTGGTTTCTGAACGAAAATATTGATTACCACCATAGCACCGAATAAGATACATGATCTCAAATTATAGTTCGTATTTCATTTATTTTAATAGTAGCTAAATATAAAGGGTTATTCAATAGGTATACATAACAATTTTGTATTTTAATTCCAACGCACCCTTAAACTTTTTTGCTAGTCTGTCAATGTCAAAATGTCAGTCAAGGTTTACATTTTTATCATGGTGAAGTTCACGAACGAGCAACATTAGGAAATCATCTCAATTACTCTCTGTTTTATTTAAATACAAAATTGTTATGTTCCTATTGAATAACCCGTGACATTTTTTGAATATTCATAAAGAACCTTTTGAAATCCCGAATCTATAGCTAAAATCATTGAATTTAAAATAATCAAAGATCACTTAAAATTAAATTATTTTTTAAATATTTCGTTTGTATACAGTTTTTTCTTGCTAATTTAAATGAAATTATTAATTTTAAATCCATTTCAAAAATGTTTTTTTTGAGGAAAGTCCCACTTGTGAAAGAATATTAACCAAGTTTCTGGCTTGAATCTTTCGTTTTTCCTTTTTAATTAAAGTAGAGACACGGATGTAATTTTGAAAAGTTAAATTTATGCAACAATTAAAATTTTGTAATTATGACTTTCTTTAAAGTCTAAATATTGATCGAAAATTTAAAAATGTGGTAGTGATACAACTTTAGCACCTAGGAACATATATATATATGAATTTTTTTCGGTACTAAGTTTATATAAATTTGATAGCTGTTTAAATATTGAAATGATAACGCGGCAGTAATATTAAATGTTTATTTATTTAAAAACTAAATGCTCTTGTTAATCCAAGAAAAAAATTAATAAGCGCCACAAGGTAAACTGATTAAAATTTCGGTTTCTTGTTTCAATGTTTTTCTGTGTGATACTGGAACTCGTAATGTCGTAATGTTTCATTCATAGCACACATGAGATTCATATTACGATTTCGCGAAATCGCGAATGCAAATTGCAATCTTGTCTAAACAAATAAATCAAAGTCAGAAAAGTACATTTAAGATATATGGTAAACAAAATTTTCAAACCATTGATCTAGCTCAAGTCCAAGGCTAAAAATATCATTGTTACCGTCTTTTTCTTTCCACTTTGCCGAGAATTTAGACACAACTTGGTTGGCTTTGATTATTTTTAGCATTTTCTTAGAGGTGCTGAAGCTACAAAAAATCTTAGTGTCTGTCTGTAAGAAACTAGTTTGCCTTGAAAAAAAAATTAGTGACGAGTTGTAATACGAATAATCGAACGCAGCTCAGACCGAAATATAAAAGTGAAAATAAAAATGCTTAGATTAAATAATTCAAACTTTCCAAGACATGATATTTGTAAGCTGGAATTTAGTAGCTGATTAAAATAATTTGGGAAAATACAACATCTTACATAAATTTTGATGTTATCTTCTATTTTTGGAGATAAGTCATGCGCAACGAATTCTTATCTGTTAGGCATATTTTTGATAACTTTTTTTTAGAAGGGTGACACAATTTTTGTATTAGAAGATTTCAAAAGGCTCTTGAAGAACACCGATGCACTCCAGTCTACTTCAGTCTTTATGGATATTTCTGCGGTTATAATACCAAAATTTTGCAACTTTGTAGAATCAAAACAAACAATCCAAAAATATTTATCGTTTGCAAACGCTTTTGATGACTTCTACACCATAAGCCCTTCGAGATATTGAGCTTCAATTTTAGTTTTTCTTTTTTAATCCACCAGAAACTGTCAGCTTCGAACATTTATGTTTTCTCGTTTTTGTCCCAAAAAAGGCCGTATGTCCGCCGTACGCGGTGCTCAAACGCGTTATGACATTAAATTAAATTTTTTTTGGTGGATAGATTGGGTGAACCTCTTTAAATGGTGTCTTTCTTAGGAATGGAGTTGTTAGGCTAAGGGTGTTTTATACGGAAAGCTTTGGTTTCTATGTCCCAGGACAAGTATTGTCATCGACCTGAAATTGAAAAAATAAATTGCCCACCCCTAAAAATTTGTATTTCCACGCTTCTGGTCAAGTAGATCCCAAAAAGCAAAAACAAGGCCGTATGTCCGCCGTATACTTTGTACGCAGTACCCAAGGCTCATATCTCACAAAATCGATGAGATATTTAGTTATAGAATTTTTGGTGATTATATTGGGTGGATTCCTTTAAGTGATACCTTTTTGAGAATTGGAGGTGTGATGGGTGGAAGTGGAAGAGTGCTTCATATGAACAATTTTGGTATCTATGTCACAGGAACCGCTTATGCTAGAAAGTTGAAACTTGGAGCTGTAATAGTGTAGACATTTGCCAAAATTGGTGACTTGCATGAAGGAGTACACAAGCAGGAGAAAACAATACAAATACAATGCAAAAAAAATTATAAACAAATTTTTCAAGGAGGAAGCTGGCTTATGGCGATGGGGGATGAAAGACTTTGAACTATCGCCCGAAAAAATTACGCCAGAATGAAGGAATTTGGTAAAGTGCAGTATATACTTAAAGTATGCTAATTGTGGAGAGGGCGCTCGAGATAGGAAGTTGGGGGATGAATTGTGTTCTTGGAGTTTATATTGGAGTTAGAACCAATAGATCTGTAGTAAAGAGAACCATTTTTCGAATTGGGGCTAGAGGGCGGAAAACAACATATTCGGAGAAAGCATGTTTGCGGGGGGAGAGGGGGCGACGGAGTTGATGTTAGAAAGTTGAAAATTGGAGTGTAATTGTAGATGTAGTAAGAATGTAAGTACAGCATAACAAAAATCAAATTTTCATTGGCGTACTGAAGTTAGGAACAAAATCGTCAATGAAATGGGGTTGTTGACATATTTACGAATTTCCTCATATCTGTTAGCTCTGTCGAGACACCGAATTCATTTTCTTTCTGTAGGCTCTTGTTAGAAACGCTTTGAATTGGGTTTCCGGATTTTTTAATATACAACCCCTAAGGGTGTCGAAAGTAGTTGTATACGTTTTCACGAATTCCGACGGATATATAAGAGCTGTTGAGATATCGAACTTCACAGGCTTTCTATATAATCACCTAAAAATCGGTTTCAGAATTTATTGATAATTAACTCCTACAAAAAGATCAATAAACAAATAAATAGAAACTGTCCCAACAGTCCGAGCGTAACTTTATAATTTTTTGGTTAAAAGTCCGGTGCGTGTTTAAAGATGAGATGCTGTGTAGGCTAGAATACCTCAGAAGCGGTTTTATTGGAACTGAAGAGTGCTACGCTTGGTTTAAAACATTTTACTTATTAACAAAAAACAGCACCCTTGATTTCGAAACGAAAAATTATAAAGCTACTCCCAGACTGTTGGCAATTTGTTTTTTAAGCACGCAGTAGACCTTAACGACATGTCTAACGTAAACGGTCGATAAATGTTCTTATTTCCGCTATTGTAAATAATATAATCTTATAATTACAGTACCATACTATTACCATTTTCTGTTTTTATTCTTATTGATCCGGTTAATGTTCTAATTTCTGTATTTCTCCTTCTGCTTTAGAAAGTAAGGAAATTTAGCAATTTTTGAAAGACATATTTTTAAAAACACGAGGTTTAATCCTTCTAGCCTTATCTAGTGGACCACCATTAGATGTTAATCGGTTTGAACAATGACACCGATTAGGGGCTAGCAAAAAGCAAAACTTTGCACTGTACAACAAACTCCCACTGTATTTTATCGGATTATGTACACTTGAAAAAATCTGCCAACAGTCCCGGGGCAACTTTATTATTTTATGGGTAGAAGTCCGAAACGTGTTTAATGATGAGATGCGGTGTAGGTTATAATGCGACTGACAACCTAAAAAATAACGTTCCAAATAGCCTCCTGGTTATTTTTTAGGATGTCAGACGCACTCATTATTTTTCCCCCCACTTCCACACCCCTTAACCAATATCGACCAATTTTTTGCAAATGAGTCCATTATCATAGTACTACATAAGTTCCAAGTTTCAGCCTCCTAGCATAAGTGGTTCCTGAGATCTATAAACCAAAACTTTTCGTCTAAAACGCTCCCCTTTCCTCTCCCCTTGTACCCCCACCCCTCGAAAATATACCAGTCTTAGGGTTTCACCCAATCTACCCACCATAAAAATTTCAATTTAATATCTCACCGGTTTGGGAGCTACGCGCCTTTAAACGATTTTGCGTACGGCGTACGGCATACGGCGGACTGCAGACGGCGTACGGCGTTCACGGCGGACAGACGGATCTTTTTTTTTTTGGGTTTACTAGTCCTAAAACGTGAAAATTGAAAATTTAAGTGTAGCAAATTTTTTTTGAAATTTCAGGTCGATCACAATACTTTATTATTAAAAAATAATAAAGTAAAATTGTCAAATAGCAACAAACGTGAATAATATGAATATTAAAATCAATTGTTTAATGAGAACACAACCAGGAAGCCTGTATAATACTGTATCCCGCTGTGGCAAATATTTGACAAATTTGACTGGCAAATGTAGTAAAATTTTTATTTTACAATTTTTTTTAATATTTTCCCACACAAGGCATATTCTGTTTGAAAAATTCTAAGAAACTTTTTATAAAATTTGTATTTGACAGGATGGCATACAAGCTTTAGTCCTTATGTAAGAACAGTGAATTATGAAATCCTTAAAACATATGACTTTAAATAAAACCCAAATGATCAAAGCTTAAGAAATTCAATACGATCTCCACTCTTTAAGTTAGTATTACACTGTATGCCACGCTGTCAAATGTTTTACTATTTTCCCTGACTAATGCTGAAAGATAGTGTTATCGTAAAATTTTTGTTTGCCACATTATTTAGTTTTCTCTGTACAAGATCTATTTTGACAAAAACAATTTGACTGAATTTTCCGTTAAACTTTTTTACCCAAATATTTGACACCATTGCATACAGTGTAAAACTAGCTTTAGTTTGATCTTTAGATAATCCAATTGCAATGCAATTATTTCCATGAATTGGACCCAATCTTAATAATGTCTCCGAATAATATGTTATTGGCCTTTCGGATTTTCAAAGGTGAGTTGTAAAATTTGATGCAGGTGCTAAAAGCACGAAAGCATTACGCGAATGAAATTATTGTAAACAAAATCTGGGAAATTTTTAATCGTCATTGTGTTTAGCTTGTAGCTCAAGGAAATCAACTAAACTTACCTGCGAAGACGGTCCCATAAAATATACACATAATTTTTTCACCTGTACCGGTATCATCACACATCAAGTGCTGACGTGAGGTACTTGTAAGTAAGATTAAGACTATACAATGTAATTGAAAAGAAAAATTCAAAGTAAACTGAAGGACACTCTACTAACAATTAACATCGGCTTATTGAATGTGGATTATATTTCAAATGGCAAGGTTACATTTCTCAGTAATTATCATAAATACTTTGAGTGACTTTCAAGTTGTTAATATAAAAATAAAATTGCAGAATTATTTGTTAAGGAAATTTTTTTTTCCGCAAGCACACAATTCAAATTCGTAGCAATTAAATTGGAGTCGAGGGTTTTACCCGTTAAATTAATGATCTCATATTCACGCGAGGTATAGATACATACCTTAAACAGGGGAATTATTGGGTACAGGGGTATTGGAACGAATTCAATTAACTGATGTGTTTTCAACAATTTGAGCTGAAATACCTGATTCGTATTCAACAGAATTCACTTTCAACTTTCGTTTGATTTACTTTAAAATAATCAATTGAATCAACTGTGCACTTGTTTTACGAGTATGTGATTCAATTTATTGTAGGTATCGCTTGGAAAACTACAAACGCATTTTCAAACGAGGTGCAAACTAACGATTCAACGCTTGATCACTAAGTTTAAACAAAGTATAAATAACTTATTAAATTATCTACGAGTATATTTATGTGTAGGTACATCAGAAAAAGAAATATCTGTTTATTTGCTTTTAGGCATTTTTATTTGTTTACCCAAAGCTGGTTCGATAAATTTTCCATCTCAATGTGTAACGAGGGGAATTCCAAAAAAATCCCCTGCTTGATTAGGCGCTTGTACAACACATCATAGAAAAAACACCGTACCCAAGAGATATACCGGAATTCGTGAAACCTTTTTTTGATCCACGTCCGTACGCCAATGCATATATAAAAATTTTCTGTACCAAAATAGCTTTTCTGGTAAAGGTACATATTTGACTCAATTTTCAATATTCTAGCACAAGCCATTCCTGAGATAGAGAAAACACTGGCACTCAGTAGAATACGGACATGAAACCGGTGGGAAAACCGCGGAAAAGATACGAGGACTCAGTTGACACAGATTACAGATCGCTTCTTAGATGGACAAATTGGAGGACGCGGGCGCTGAACCGATATGACTTCAGACAATGTATTCTGAAGGTCCTGGCCCGATTTGGGCTGCCACGCCATTGATGATGATGATAGCATTAAACAATTATCAAATTTAAAATTTCTAGTGGCTTTTAAAATGTAAAATGAGAATATTTCGTTTTCTACCCTCCACCGACCACAAAATTGAACCTGCGTGCTTCACTGTCTGCCTTAAAACTTGTTTAAGGTTGTTGCATTAAGAGCTTGTTTTTACTTTATTGTTTTTAATAATAAAGTTTGTAATCGACCTGACATTTAAAAAAAATTTGCTACCCTTTGTATTTCTCAAGTTTTAGGACTAGTTTTTGGACTAGTTTTTTGAATAGTAAGCCCAAAAAAGGAAAAAAAAAATGTCCGTCTGTCCACCGTACGGAAAAGCGTTTGAAGGTTCATAGCTCACAAACCACTTGAGATATTAACTTGAAATTCTTATGGTGGGTAGAGCGGGTGAACCCCTACGAGTGGTATCTGTTGGGGTGGTGAGGGTGTGTGGCGGAGGACGGGGAGGGACTAGGGGTAGCGTTTTAGACGAAAAAGCTTTGGTTTACAATATCTTCCGAACCAATTGTACCAGAATGATAAAATTTGGTTCATGTATAAAAGATCACAGTCTATTGAATATAAAATTTGTGAGGGGGAAGGTGAAGCACGAAAGTTATTTCTCAAAAACCGGAAACCATAGAAAGCTGAAAATTTACGAGTATAGAGAGCCACTATAGAGGTATCGTAGAAAAATAAAATTGTTTATAGTGGTATCATGATACTGGGGTGTGGGGTGGTTTCTCGTATCTCAGAAATGGCTTATGTTAGAAAGTTGAAATTTAGAACGTATATGTAGATACTACTACAGCAATTCAAACAAAAAAAAAGCTCCTATTTTTATTGGCGTGGATTAAAATAAATTTCAGTAAAAAGTTTTTTTTTCACATTTTCACGAATTTTGTTATATTTTTTAGGCATGTCGAGTTTTCAAATTGATTTTACTTCTTTATACCATGGATACACTGCTGGTATTGATATCATAATATCGTCAATACCAGCAGTGTATCACCCAATACTAAGCATATACGAAATAAACGAACTGGTATATGTATATCTAGTTTTGAACCTATTTCATGATATACAAATTCGATAATTTTACCTAGTATACTATGCATTTTACTGATAGTAGTGCCATTCCCCAATTGTGTGGCGAGTATCGCAACTAAATGTCATTGCTTGCTTATATCAGATACTGTCAAATCATACCATATACCATATTCAGTGTATCATATGCAGCTAGTTTCAATACTACGATTTCAATAGCATGGTTTGTGTATTAGCTGTGTATCCATGGTATTATATAAGGTGTTTTTTTAGAGGTATAGTTTTTTCAGTAGAGATAGATACATGTCAAACTATCTGTCAAACTTGACTGTGTCTTTTACATTTTTGTTCAGTACGTTTTGGCAAATTATTATGGAAAGACTTACACCAGAACAACGATTTACAAATTGTGGAAATTTATTTTCGAAATTTGTGTTCTATACGGCAAACTCACAGATCGCTGCGTCAATTATATGGTGAAAAAATCATCTCAAGAACTGGACCTGTCAATTGGCCGCCTAGATCGTATGATTTGACACCATTGGATTACTTTTTGTGGGGATACATCAAATCACTCGTCTATGCTGATAAACCAGCAACGATTCAACATTTAGAAGCCAACATTCGACGGCTTATTGATGAGATAAGGCCAGAAATGCTCGAAAAAGTGTCCAACATTGGATTGATCGGATGGTGTTCATTAGACGCAGTCGCGGTGGTCATACGAGTATGCCCGAAATTGTTTTTAAAAATTAAATGCCGTAAAATAATCTTCTAAAAAAAAAATTGCCTAAAAATGGTTTTCAATATTTTTCGATATCCAACCCCTAAAGGGGTATAAAGTTGTTGTGTACATTTTCACGAATTCCGATATATTTCTTGGGTCGAATGAGCTATCGAATTCATTTTCACGTGCAAAAGGTTTAATCGGGGTAAAAATTAATTTAAGCAGTTTTCGATGTTAAACCTCTGATGGCGTAAGTAGGTATTGTTGAAGTTTTCACGAATTCCGATAAATTTTTTAAGTCTAATGAAATCGAATACGCTTTTACTTCTTTCGAATCTTCTATTGAAAATAATACGTAAATAGAAAATCTGCCAACAATCTGGGCACCCCAATTTGGTCCACTTCCTAACTCCAATGGATATTTTAAATTTTGTTTTACTTATATTTCTTTTCTAGTATATCTACATATGTATACCCACCAAGTTTAAAGTTTCTAGTGTAAGCCGTTCCAGAGATAGGAAAATACTTTACTATTTTTTTAATAAGAAAGTATGTTGATCGACCTGAAATTTACACACCCTTACGTGTGGTATCTTTTAGTGTTATAAGTGGAGAGAGACGGGGGGGAGTGTTTTATACGAAAAATTTTGGTTTCTAGATCTCTGGAACCTTAGTGGATCTAAGGATCTAAGGTCTAATGAGATGTCGAATTCACTTTCACTTCTAAAGGCTTGAAATATAAATGAGAAAAAGAACGATTTAAGCATTTTTCGATTTTAAACCCCCTGGGGGTGTAAGGTATTGTTGAAGTTTTCACGAATATCAAAAAAATCTTTTTGGTTTAATGAGATCGAGTTGGCTTTTACTTCTATTGAAAAGAAATACGTAAATAAATAAATAAACATAACGCAGTCACGATCGGCTGCAAGCCAATCGTGTGATACTCTAGATGAAATACTGAACTCCGATTTATATTTTAATTGGGATTATATCAAAAGAATGAGGAGTGCACATACAATTATTGCATGACCTTTTATTTACAGGTAGAAACTATTGTATAGTGATTACTCGATGGATGGTTAAACGATTTCTTGAGTTATAGTGAGTTCCATAAATTAAGTTGGGACATTTTTACAGAATTTTTGTATGGCAACTACATGAAGGACTTACGGGATATTTTTCATATTATTGCTCGGTTCAGCTGCGACTATTATAAAATCAACGTATACAAAATTGCAAAGTCGTAACTTAAAGCGTTCTAAAGTTATCGTTCAATATTGGTGAACACGTGTTTTAAAAACTCTTGTATGACAGCTACCCGAAGGAGTTGATGGATTGCGCTAATTAATGAAATGAGTCTTGCTTTTGATATTAAACTAATTCCTGTAAAATTTTGAATCTCTGCTTTAACTTGTACTAGACTTATAGTGGATTCTGTAATTTGTATACATTTTTGAAGGACTTTTGTAGGCTGCTACACGAAGGACTCATTCGATTTGCATCATGCTCGGAACTTTCGTTTCAAACATTGTAAACTTTAAGTATTCAAAATTTGAAGCTCCTAACTTGAAGCGTTCGAGCAATAATTGTGAATACGTGTTTTAAGGACTCTTGTATGGGAGGTACCCGAAGGAGTGGAAGGATATCGCCCATTAACGAACTTAGCCTTACTTTTTCCATTTTACAGGTGCTGACCAAATTTCAACTTCCTAGGCCATCGGGTTCTTGAGTTATCGTGCAAACGGACGGACGGACGGACGGACAGTAAACAGATTTGGGGTTTTTGGCCACAACTAAACCCAAAATAATATATAACTTTTTTTCGTCCGAGGCTCGGTTCAATGCGTTACAAACTTTTCGGGCTGGATTAAACTTATAATACTCTATATGATTTCATCAAAATCTGCCAACCGGCAGGAACGTCCGAAACGCATTAAATGGTAAGATGATGATGGTGACTGACAACCTAAAGAATAACCTGGAGGCTATTCATTTTTAGACTTCTTCAAGTCGTAATAACTTCTCCAAGGCTTCCGTTCACAACAATGTCATGCAATTAACTGCAAAATTATTCAATCATTATTCTCTCGAAATAAATTTAAGGAATTTAATGATTATATAGTCAAATTTGTATGTGTATGCCTATCTAATTGCTACATTGGTTTATTCAAAAATATGAAAGAAGCCTTGCATCATACGCATCAATCTTATATAACTGCTTACGGTACGTACCGGTTTTGACCCATAAAATAAATTTAAATACTTTTACAGAATTAAAAACCTACTTTTTTCGTTATCAAATTTCTGCGATTCCGATACACTGATAATTCCCACTAAAATTAACACAAATAACAAACACCAAAATTGCATATTTTGCACTGTTGTTATTGACATTTTTAATTGATCAAACGATTAAATAAGTTTCACTATCACACTGTTGATTTCACTTGAAAAAAAAAATCGGAACAAGCTTATTTTTTTTTTATATATTTTAAAAACTCATCTCATAGCCCAATATGAGAAAAACAGATCGCATTTATGGAGGTCAAGAAGACACGATCGATCCTCGAAAGATGAAAGATCACCTTTTTATGTGCTCACAACCGTTCGCTTAAGCCGCTCGAACATTAATGAATGTCGTTTGATCGCACTGGCACATCATCGGAAACCTTAAGCTACAGAAATAAGTAGGATCGGATCTTGGGTGATCGCATCTACTAAGTACAATACACCTGCATTTCAGTTGCTTTAAAACTGACCGAAGCTTGGCTTAACTGCCGCACTAAGCTTAAGCCTGTTTTAAACGCAAATATTATGTTTGATAAACTTAACAGCAAGAAAAGCTGACCTCAAGATCTTACCTTTCATAGGTCTAGGTCTCAGTTTAACGTCGCTAAGCAAATTCAGCAGTTAGCCAATGGAGTGAGTAAAGGTGATTTAGTGCATGTACACGGTAAAATTTGAATGTCACGAGAAGCTTATTGTTTTATTCACTCTCGAATGGACCGTGGCTTACCTGAACCGTGAAGTTAATATCTACTGAAATTAAAAAACCAGAAGTAGAACTTTGGAATTTCCAATTTACCTGACGAATTTCCGTTGCTAACATTTCTGGTAAGTTGGGTGTTGCTAAAGTGCGTTTTGTTTATAAATCATATTTTCTACAGTGAATTTCGTATACAGTGTAATTTATTTAAAAAAATATTTTATTATTATTTAAAATTTTTTTTGGTATTATGATAGTAATGTTATTTTTCATAATTTTGCAGATTATAAGTTGTTTATATACCTAGTACGTTCTGACCATGAACTGGACAGTGACTAACTAAAAGGTAATTAACTGGGAAACATTAAGATATATTGCGGGGAAAATAACCGGTTTTTAAGAGTATTCCTTGTTGTTGTTGTTTTTACAGTCGTTACGTTAATAAATTAATGTAATTGCAAGTGCATGAGGTATTTTTGCAGCTCAATGTATGTCTTCTTGAATAAAGTATGTTCAAGTTGACTTATAATCAGTAAAATGAACTAGTAATTATTATAATTAAAAATTTTAATTAGAAAATATGCAGTTTATTGCGCAGGGATTTATTTTTATGAAAGTAATGATTTTATATTTTATTTCCTCGTAATTAAATCGGCTAAGTATGGATTGGTTTTGATGGAAATAAATAGTAAATCCACATGAATTACAAACAATCATGTGCATATAATTAACAGTCGTATACTGTTTAAACTTTAACTGAAGGTGTGTACATATATATGATAATTGGTAGGGTCAGATGCGGCGTTGAAAGTTAGTCAAGAATTCGATAGGCGCAAATATTTTATAGCATCATCATCTGCGAGCATATGTAATAAAAAATACAAATTTTGATAAATACCTGGTATATTCCCGACTATTTGACAAATTTAGCGGGTAGATATAAAAATTTACAATTGTGATCTTCGCAACCATACGTTAAAGAAACGGGTTCGTTTCAATCTGCTTATGAGCCTTAAGGCCTATGTTTTTTGTACAACATAACAAAATATTGTTGCAAGCTAAAGGTACGACGAGATTTCAAGTGAAAACCCAATTCGATTAAAATTAATAAGAAAAATCCCGAATCATTTTATTGAAAAAAATTTTAATACTACTGACAATTTTTCCCGATTTCATTTGCTACACTATGTTATCAATGGAAATCTCTTTACACATCCACTTTCCAGAAAAATTGATTGATTGATCGCACGTATTAGGGAAACTGATTCCGTGTACAAGCCATGCTCTGCATATATACTGCATGTGTTAATTCGAGAGATCTCTACCATATTCGATGGTGTATATGGAACATGCAGGAAATGTGTAGAACATGTAAGAAGTGTGGAAAGCTGTCTACACTATTCATTTAGTACACGATGTTATCAATCGAAATCTCTTTACGCATCCATTGTCCAGAAAAAATGTTCGCTTCCGTAGTAGGGAAACTGATCGCGTGTACAAGCCATGCTCCGCTTATATACTGCATGTGTTAATTCGAGAGATTTCTACCATATTCGGTGGTGTGTGTGGAACATGCAGGAAATGTGTAGAACAAGCGAGAAGTGTAGAAAGCTGTCTACACTCTAATTGGATATAGGAAGGCTGTAGTTTTCTCTGGAAGCTTTGATTTTATGTTGCCAGGGTGTGCAAGTAACTGTATTTATTTTAACGTATGAATTGTACAGCACTTTATCATCTTAAAATAATTTAGCAATTAGATAGTGTGCTAGCTATGGTATGATATTTAATTTGTTTAAAATAATAACTCTTCTAAATTGTAATTAGGGAAACAATTTAAAAAAAACTTTGGATCGTTGGGAGAAAAATCAGATTGTACGACGCGATCTTTTGTGCCGCGTTTGCATCATCGCGCCAACCTGTGTGAACTAGTGCGAATGCGAATATGTAAACAGCAGTTCCCAGCGCGTCAGTTCCTAACTCTATTCGAAGTTCGCGTCAATGGCGGATTTTAGACACGAATCAAAGGAATTTCCGTTTAACACGAATCAAAGGAATTCTCATCGAACACGAATGTAGTGCTTACACACTCGCCTATGTATTCGAGTGCTTTGCGAATGTAGACGATGTGCGAATGCGATAATGAAAAAGCGGTATTAAATTCGATCGGAAATTCAAAAAAAAATTGTTAGGGGCAACCCGTGAACCTGTGTAATTTTTTCCCATAGAAACTGCTCTATCTTTAATTTGTTTTTATTTTCATTTTTTTTAGTGTCTAGCAAGATATTATAATAGTTTTTCTAGAAGTTGTTAGTTAATTTTTTCTGGTACAAGGTTTTTAGTTATAGAATGTTTTAAGATTTGGAGCTTTCGTCCACTGGTACACACTGTGCAATGTACCTATGGACATAGGTAAATGTACCTATGGACGCGCTTGCAATTGAAGACAGTTTGAATGAAACACATTTTAACAGAAATTAACAAAATTATTTTTTACAAAAATAAAAGTAAAATCTTTTTTTAAAACAAATAACAACAGATTTAACACTTATGGACAATATGTGTACCTATGGACAGTCCAAAAGTACAAGTAAAATGTTGTCCACAGGTACAATTTACGACACTCTGAACAAAACCCTTCATAGCATTTTATCTATTTAACAAAAAGGTCTCCCGATATAGATATAATGTAAATAATATTTAATAAACTTCACACAGCATAAAGATTAGTAACGAAATCGAGTTTTGAAACTTAAAATACATTAAGTAAAAGAACTCAGAAATTTACTTTTATCGAGAATTTTTTTTATCAGCCCAGAAAAATGGAACCGTTGAAGAATGCGAAATGATACTTAGAGAGGGTTACCACATATTAAAAAAGATCCCTAAATAGGTTTTCTTAGTTTCTATAAGTACTTGAATTTGGGCAATACTTAAGCTGTCCACAGGTACAACCGTCCATAGGTACACCGGTCGCCCCTACTCTAAAATTTTGTATTTTCACGTTTTAGGGCTAGTAGAATCCAAATAAAATGAACAAACAAATTTTTCGTCTGTCCGCCGTATACGTATTATAGTACCTACGCAAACGTTTGAAAGTTTGTAGCTCGGAAACTGTTGAGATAGAAAGTTCAAATTTTTTTGGTGGGTAGATTGTTGTAACCTCTTTAAACAGGAGGCCATTTGGAAAGTGAATTGTTTAGGGCGCGTGCATTGAAACAACCAGTGTTACATATCAACTTCGATCACGTTATCGGCTATGATCCAAAAATAAAATTGATCTCTTAGGTTCTTCTGTCGTACCTCAGGAGGTATTAAAAGTAAAAAATCTGCCAATGGTCTGGGCGAAACTTTATTATTTTTCGTGTCAAAGTTCGGGAGCGGTCAAAGTCGGAGTGTATCATGAGTTGCTTCGGGATTATTAGATTTCTTGGAAAATTATTTTTGTTCTTAATATAAAAATATTTAAAATAGAGATTTTTAGTCGATTAAACATTGAAAAAGTCCGTGTAAACTATTCGAATTTCGGTATATTATGTGCACTAAAAGCCCATAGAATCAAAAACGAAATTGATGCCTTATCAGAATTAAGAGATATGACGAATTGTTAAAACGTATACAAACCCATTACTTCCACTTGGGGTTTGAATTTCGAAAAAATTGTGAAACACGTTTTTAGACGATTTTATAAGAAGCAACTTGATATCTCATGAGACATGACGGATTTTGAAAAATTTGTGAAAACGTAAGCAAACCCTCCACACCCCCTTGGTTCTTGAAATTCGAAAAATCGTGAATTGGTTGGCCGTAATAATCAATTTTATATCTCATCAGAACTAAGGAATGGCAAAAATTGTGAAAACATATACAAACCCTTGGGGGTTGAATATCGAAAAATTGAGAAATGTGTTTGTAGGCGATTATATAAAAAGTCTGTGGAAATGAAAAGCAATCCAATATCTCATCGAACCTAAGAAATATGTCGAAACTTTGAAAAGCATACAACCCCCTTACACCCAAAATTATTATTATAGGATTGAATATCTAAAATACTAAAATTGACATTTTGGCTTTTTTATATAGGAAACCTTAGGAAGTAAAAATTAATTCGATATATCATCAGATATGCAACCTCCTTACATCCACTTGGGGGTTGAATATCCAAAAATCCTGAGAGGAGTTAATAAATAAATATGAAGACAGAACGAGAAAGTAGGAACCAATTCAATTTCTTATCACTTCTAAAAGAAATGACGGAACTCGTGAAAACGTGTTCAACCCGTTTATACCCTCTTAGGGGCTGAAAAAGGAAAAAACTTAAAAACAAGTTTTAGGCGATTATTACGCAATCACGTGCAACTGAAAAGATATTCGATATCTGATAAGACGTGGAGATATAGTAGAATTCTTGAAAAAGTTTACAACCCCCTTTGCACCCCCTTAGGGGTCGAATTTTCAAAAATCCTGAAAACACTTTCTAGATATTTATATGAAGAAACCGTAGAATAAAAATGAATTCAATATTTGGGAAGACCTAATAGATATGACGAAAACCGTGAAAATATCTGCATTCCATTTTCACTGATCATTTATTTTGCCCCCCCCCCTCTGAACGCCAATAAAAATTTGAAATTTTTTTTTATTTAAATTAGTTTTCTAGTTGATTTACATAAACGTACCAAGTTTCAACTTTGTAGCATAAGCCGTTCTATAGATAGGAAAAACACCCTCCACCCCCGTACCATACTACCCCTATAAAAAATTATATTTTTCCAAGATGCTACTAATATAGCTCTATCCAAATACCAAGTTTCAGCTTTAGATCATTATAGGTTGTCGAGATATTAAAATCGGAACTTTTTCCTTTTCATCCTCCCCCACCCTCACCCTCTACACCCTCATTTCCTAAATTTTGTTTTCCGCTAGGGGTCTACTAGGCCTACTTTTGGTAAAAAATTTAAGCATCTATCTTACACTGTTCTTGAGATATGAGACGTGATTTTTTAGAAAAATTCTTATCCCCTCCACTTTCATGCTCCACCGCCCCCTTAAAAAATTTGGCTTTCAGCAAACTTCATTTGTCAACCTTTATACACAAACCAGATTTTATTTATCTAGTACAATTGGTTCATGAGATATCGTAATTTAAAGTTTTTCACCCCCCACCCCCGTACGCCACTTTCCCCATTCAAATTTTTGTTTCCGATCTATTCTCCTAGTATACCTACAGATATTCATTAAGTTTTAATTTTTTGGCATTAACCGTTTAGGAGATATGAATTTTAGAATGTGTCGATCTCATCTTTTTTGCGTTTCGGACGCATTATTTTTCCACCCACTCCCGAACCCCTTCAATTATATCGGCAATTTTTTTGCAAATGGGTCCACTACCGAAGCTCTATATAATTTCCAAATTTCAGCTTCCTAGCATAAGCGGTTGCTGAGATCTAGAAACCAAAATTTTTCGTCTAAAACACTTCCTTCTCCTCCCCCCTAACACCCCCACCCCTCTAAATTTGGTCACTAGAGGGCGCCTACCCACTCTATCCACGAAAAAAAATTCAACTAAATAGCTTAAAGGGTTTGGGTGCTACGAGCCTTCAAACAATTTTGCGTACACCGGTAGACGTACGGCGTACGGCGTACGGGGTACGGCGTACGGGGGACAGACGGACTGAAATTTTTTTTTGCTTTTTTCGTGTCTACT
Source organism: Beris morrisii (assembly GCA_951812415.1). Taxonomy (NCBI): domain Eukaryota; kingdom Metazoa; phylum Arthropoda; class Insecta; order Diptera; family Stratiomyidae; genus Beris; species Beris morrisii. The sequence continues at coordinate 32,673,529 of OX638313.1, read as the reverse complement.
CGTTATGAAACGTAAAAAAAAAATTTTGAGGGTAGCAAATTTTTTTTTTTAAAAAATCGATAACAATACTGTATTATTGAAATAATAAAGTAAAAAATAAAAAACCGTATTTTGAGATATTCAAGGATAAAGGCAAAATCCTTATCCTTGAAAAAGAACTTCAAGGATAATTTTTATTCATATTCAATTGTGAAAATATGAAATTGTATTCAGAAAATTCTTCCAGCACCTACCTTATGAATGTTTAACTCTATATATTTAGTTTGTGAGCATTCTATTATATATTCAACTTCCAGTTTTTAATTTTTCAGCATTAACCATTACTGAATTAAAAAAAATATAATCTTTTCGATGGCAAACATTTTTTAATTTATAAGTGTAACCATCACAATTTTCAGGACTATCACAATTCTTTATAATTTTAATAATTAATAAATTAATGGATAAATAATTAAGTACAAATTGAGTGAAAAATATGAAAGACTCGAAATACTGTATACTTTCTTAAACTGAATAAAAAAGCTGACTACGTCGTGATACTGCCAGATTATTGCTCGTTTATATAAAAGTAAGATGTTTTCATTGTTGACTGTAAAAACAAATATTTGCTGTACTTATTCTTTTTTAAAAAGTCAATTACGTTCGTATTTTATTTTGTAGAACTTGTCATTATTTTCTTTTTACTGTATTGGGTTAGCAACAATTTTCGTGCCTTTCTTAATTATAAATAAACAGCGATTATCTCATTAAAAACTATAATTTTTGTTTCCAAATTTTCTACTTTTGTCCAATGAACTTCCAGTTTTTCTCTACCAACTACATAGAAGGGTTAGGATTAAATCGGCAAGAAGACAATATTTTTGCATCAATTATCGAGTGTTTTTTTATCAAACGTGATCCGTCTTTCTTCAGAACTGGCTAGTGTTAATTGAGTTTGGTGACAATAACTTTAACAATTCATTGAGTAAAAAACCTTCCGGCGTTATCGACAAGTCTTCAACCTCAACAGGTCTTACCTTTGTCTTACATAAATATTAAAACCACTCGTTAAATAAGCAAAAGAAATTTAGTTTTTTTTTGGATTCATGAATATATTAAAACGTAAAATGAGCACAAAAATTGAAATAGATCTTACCACTGTGGGCGCTTAATGTGTGAAAATCAATCAGTACTCGGATTGGGGAACCCCCACAAAAAATTACGCTAATAACAATTTTTTTTATCACATGGTTTTTATCGGATGACGTCATTGGAAATAGTGGATTTGAGAGAGGAAAGTACCTGATCGTTGCAATGTTTACCTGGCGACTTGTTATGAGTTCGAAGAAATCATGGATGGGTATTTCTGTTCAAGGTGTATACATGTTTCATTAATGTGTACAGTTGAAGTTTCGTAACGTTCTGAGAAGAAAATGCTGAGCGCACGGACCGGCTTTTAGCGACTTTATTTTGTCGTTTTGAGGTGGTTAATATTTCATATTTCTTAGGACAAGCGCCAAACGATTTGAAGGGATCGATAGTGTTACTTAATGATTTATTATTTAAATATAAAAAAATTACAGGTTACTTGGAGTGGAAACGCAATAACTTTTTCTGACAAAAATTGATAAATTGATGGAAGGAGGTACAGAAGAAGAAAAATAATTAAAAAATCTGCCGACAGTCTGGGCGCAACTTTACTATTTTTTTGGGTAGAAGTCCGAAACGTGTTTAATACTGAGATGCGGTGAAGATCACTATGCGACTGATAACCTTAAAAATAACGTTCCAAATAGCCTCCTGGTTATTCTTTAGGTTAAAATAACGAAATTCATGAAAATGTTGGAAAACCCCTTTTCAACTTTTTCAACATTTTTTTTACTCCAGCTCTGTACATCAATAAAATTTTGAACTTTTTTTGCTTTAATTACTCCTGTAGTACTTCTACATATACATACTAAGTTTCAACTTCTTACCCCCCCCACCCCCCCCCCGTACCATGCAACCCCTATCAAAATTTTCTCTATAGCACCTCTATACAGTTATCAATTTTTAGCTTTCTATCCTTTGCGGATTTCGAGAAATTAAAATCAGAATTTTTTCATTTCCACCCCCTCCCACAATCACTCCCTACACCCACACCCTCAACATTTTTTTCCCGCTAGAGGTCTGGTCCTAACTTCAGTAAAAATTTCAAGATCATATGTGATACGGAAAAATTAAATTTTTTGAAGAATGGCTGTCCCCCACCTTCAGCGCTTCACCTCCCCCCTCAAAAATTGTACATTCAGTAGACTCCACTGGTAATTCTATATACAGAAACCAAATTTTATCTTCCTAGCACAATTGAGTCAGAAGATATTGTAATTCAAAGGTTTTCACCCCCCACTTCCATACCCCACTACTCCCCTTAAAAATTTTAACTCCTTTCTAATCTTCTAGTATCCCTTAATACAACTACAAAATTTCAGCCATCATCAATCGTTCAGGAGATATGGATTTTAGAATGTATCGATCCCAGCTTTCAAGCGTTTTGGATGTATGTTTTCCCCCCCACTCGCACACCTCTGAACCCCTATCGACTATTTTTACAAATGGGTCCACTATTATAGTACTTCATAAGTTCAAACTTTCAGCCTCCTAGCATAAAAACCAAAATTCGTCATCTAAAACGTTCCCCTCTCCTCCCTCTTTACACCCCCATCCCACCAAAAGGTACCACTCGTAGGCGTTCACCCATTCTACCTACCATAAAAATTTCAACTCAATATCTCAAGGGGTTTGCTAGCTACGCACCTTCAAACGGTTTTGAGTACGGTGTACGGCGTCTACGGCGGACAGACGGACATTTTTTTTTTGCTTTTTTGGTGTTTACTAGTCCTAAAACGTGTAAATACAAAATTTCAGGGTAGCAAACTTTATTGAAATTTCAGGTCGATCACAATACTTTTTTTATTAAAAAATAATAAAGTAATATGACTGTGGTAACCATATTTTGGGAGAACCTTACTATGGTTGAATTTATAGGTGCGTGAACCACGTTACAATATGTAAGATAGTTCTGATAACTGATGTTATGGTTGTACTAACTTCACTGTCTTGTTGCTATAAACACAGTATGATTTTATCAATCATGAAAATATTTGTAATTTGATTATTACAACTATAGTTATGTTTCTAAGTTATGATTGAATCAAACAAATGAAAGATTGTGAAAACTTGTTGTATGGTTAACGTAACCATAGTTTTGGTTCTACCAACTTAACTTATGTTCTGTTGAACATTCAGTATCTTATGACTTGAGTTATGATAAACATAATCTAATTACGTCAATCATATAAATGGTAGTAACAATTACAGAACATGGTTGTGAGAACTCTAATTACCATCCTAAGAAACATTAATATGTTTGATTCAAACAAAGCTAAGGTTGAGACAAACAATAATGTATGGTTCTTATAACCAATAACCGTAATACTGCACTGAGAGAAAAATCTGCGACATTTTACGAAAAAAATATTCGTAACTTTACGAAAGGCTGATTTTCGTAGTATTTACGAATATAGATAGTACTCAACATTCGTAATTTTTATTTTCACTAAATTATGTTTTTTACGAATGATTCGTACATTTTACGATCACTGATTCCTGATGTAAAAATAGTAACACCCTAAAATCGGCGGTTCCTGCGGATATTTTGTACAATGAACGAAAGCTATTCGTACATATTACGAAACATATTCGTACATATACAAATTACGAAATGCATGAGTAGAATGTACGAAAGATTTCGTAGTTGTAAGGAAATATGAAATTTATATGATAAAACTACGAAAGTTTCGTAAATATTACGAATTATTTCGTAAATATGAAGCGAAACACAAGACGATCGTATTGATTTGGTCTTTCGGTTTGAGCAAATATTTTGTACAATGAACGAAAGGATTCGCACATATTACGAAACATATTCGTACATATACGAATCACCAGATGCATGAGTACAATGTGCGAAAGATTTCGTAAAACTACGAAAGATTCGTAAATATCACGAAATATTTCGTAAATGTGAAGCAAAAAACAAAACGATCGCATTGATTTGGTTTCATGTTCCGCATTTTCGATCAGTGTTTTGTCCATTACAGTTCAGCATTCATTTCGTGATTATTTAAATTTTCGGAGTAATTGTGATTAGTTATTTGGTGCTTTTTGAGCCTCAATTTACTTGGTAAGTGATTTTTATTATTTTATTTTTATTTTTAAGAAACTAAAAAACTGAATTGATCGAATTTGGCTTTATTTCAACCATGTTACAGCTCCCTGTCTCTTCTGTATGAGTGTAATATTATTGAAAAAAAAGCAAATTTTTCCCTGTAAAGTACAATATCTCGGTATGGATTGTTTTATTTGAAGCATTTGTAGCCCGAATATACAGATGCTTATTAAAGCCATTACAGGTAATTATTGTATTTCCCTTTTCACCCGAATAATAAACATTGAGTCGAGATAGAAATTATGTTGAAATAATTGCGTTCTCGACGAAAACATATTTATAAAAAATGTATATGACGTAATGCTTTTCAGATGCACAAGAAACTTTGGGGGAGGATGCAGAGAAGGCTCCCATTTAGTAGTTGTCGAAGTTAACAGTATGTAAGGTGCAATATTTTATTACTTTCTTAATCGTACTTATTTATATATATATTTTTATTTTATTTTCAGATTTCGATTTATAAAATATATAATATAATATATGTAATATAAAATATATAATATAATAAAAAAATATTAATTAAAATTAAAAATATTTTGAAGTTTTAGTTTCATTCGTTTCAGTTCTTGATACTGATATTAGTATAAGGAATTTTTCAAAAAACAACATTGTTTGATTCTTTTTTCAGGAAAGAGTTTCTTATTTTCATTGCAGGAAACGATTCATCTTCACCTTTTATTATATTTATAAGGTTTTGTATTTTTAGGTTATTCGGAGTGATGTGAATAATATCGTATATCGTGCGTTTCCATCTCTGCCGTTTAGCGTCGCCGACACGGGTGTCCCGTCACACTTTTGCCATCGTCGTTTCCATCTGCTGCGAAACGGTCGATGCGACGCTAAAAAGTCATCAGTCATGCGCCTGAATGATAGTGCTAGATTTTTCAATTTTCACCGGATGTCTATAGACATATTCGATGAATTATTGGAAAAAATGAAACCTGCTCCACAGATACTTTTTCGTACATTATACGAATAAAGTCGCTGTTTACGAATTATATTCGTACATTGTACGAATTATATTCTTTCATTGTACGAAAATGATTCGTACATTATACGAATAATTTATTACTGTTCACGAATTATATTCGTACATTGTACGAAAATGATTCGTTCATTATATTAAATAAATTTCGTACATTTTACGAAAACATTTGTAATCGAACCATTCCTTTCGTAGAATGTACGAATAATATTTCCAGAAACTACGAAATTATTTTCGTACAATGCACGAATTTTTTTCTTCGGTTACGAAAAATGTTTTTAGTATGAATCATTCGTACATTGTACGAATGTGGTTCGTTGAATACAACATTGATTTTTTCGTATAATGTACGAAAGGCAATGTGTAATATGTACGAAACCATTCGTGGACTGAAAACAACGAAATTATTCGTAGAATGTACGAACGATTTCGTACATATTACGCAGTTTTTTTTTTGAGTGTGTGAACTCTAAGATACTGTCATATTATAGCCAATGGCACTGGGGATCCTCATTCACTTTAAAATTGGATTCATTTCTCATTACAAATTTACTTTCTTATATCTTGTCTCTGCGTGGTAGACAAGTCCCGTCAAATACCGGATAAAATGTCTTCCCAAATCGCTGAAAATTTATGAAGTCCACATTTCTGAACAGCTAGAAGATTTTGTAATAAAAAATTATAGTAATTGAAAAAACTGCGTATTATCTTATGAATATTTTTATTTTGCAAATCGTCAAGAGTAAATTGTACTAAAAATTTATAATAAGTTGAATATAAATATGTTTTCATTACTGGAAAAAATACTTAATATTTTATAAGAAATTTCAAAACATATATGTACATATTTCTTAGTTATTTATACTTCAAGCCGTTCTTGAGTTAAAAACAAATTCTTCTTGCTACCCATATCCAAAATCTTATTGTACAGTGCCTTTTTTAAAAAACAAAATAAAAATAAATAAATAATTCAATTCAATTTTAAAATTTCAACTTCACTTGAATACATTTCGCTTGAAGCACAGCTATAAAAGAACCTAACTCACGAACGATACCTTTCGGTGTGGAAGAAATTGTGGTTTTCGTCTTTTTATGACATATTTGTTTAATAATTGCGATAACCATAATATGTTTGTAATATCATCGTGCATAATGGTACAAACAATAGTATAGTTGTGAGAAATATTCAATAAATTTCTATAGTTGTACTGATCACGGAATATAGTTGCTGTTATCATAAAATACTTTTACACCATGTAATAAGCATGGTTAGGACAACCTTATTAATTTAAAATCAATAAATATGGTTATTGCAACCATAGTATTGTTGCGAGCTAGGGGTTCGCCGGGATTTCAAGTAAAACACAATTCGCTTAAAATCAAAATAAGTTATAATTTATTAATCGCACTATTAAATTCTATTCGCACAATTATTCGCACTGTATGGCAATACCGCCCGCTTATCTATATCGCTTGATTCGATCACACGCAATCGATCGCTTTCCACCAATACGGTTGCGTATACACGCTGGCTGTCACCGTCGACGTAATAAAAATTACTATGTCCCTCGCTGAAAGCTTTATCTGCTTTTATACCAATTGTCTGTAGTCGAAACTGTTCTTGAACCTTCGTTCGGTGGTGTGTGTAGAGGATTCTGGAAAGCTTGAGAGCATTCCATTTGATCTTCTAGGCTGTTCTAATACATTCGAGCGCATTCGATTAGAGGGGAGATATAATCGTATTGCTCCGCTCTCCTTATTTACTCAACTAGGCTTTTGATTGGGTTACTTTGCAACTTAGGTATTCGGTTGTTGCTGTTTCCCTATTCGTAATCGATCGAGTTGCGCGGTGGCCAGGCTTACATGTAACAGTATATTTGAGTGAATTATAAGCTATGGCAAGAACAACCATAACTATTTTAATATAGTTATAATAACTAATTTATGGTCACTGCAACTATGGAATAATCACATTTTTTCTTTCAGTGATTCTTTTTCTGAAAAAAATGGACCTAAAGAAAGCCAGTAAATATTTTGGTGTTTCCAGGGCTACTCTTCAAAGCAGAGTTCGCTCTCAACACACTTAATTTCGTTTGAATTTATTAAAATCATATTGTTTGGCTTAATTGATCCATTGTCATATTCTCTTGCTCCAGTTTTGGGTGAAATTACTATAACCCTTAAAAGGGCTCACTTTACCCCAGTAGTGGGGCAAAGTGGGCACTTTGAAGTATGTATAGGAAGTAGTAGATATCTTTTTTAACCAGCAGCTATAATTTAACTCCACGAATATATGACTAAGCTAACATTCTAAGCTATCGATTTGGCGAGAAAAGGATTTTATAACTATAACCCATTTTACAGAATCTCGGGACATACCTTACATTGCCCACTTTCCCCCAAGTTCTAACGTATTTCGGTTTCTGAGTTTTTTGTTAAATAACCCCTAAGGGGAATTCCAAATTGTTTTTATTAAAATTGAAAAATAAATAAATTAAAAAACCTGCCAGTCCGGAATGTTTTTAATGCCAAGATGCGATGCAGGCTAATTGAAACATTTTGCTGTAAATCGCATGGAAACCTGCACCGCATCTCAGCATTTAACGCATTCCTGCCTTCTACCCAAAAAATAATAAAGTTGGAAGATATTTTTTTTGCTTTGTTGTATTTTTTTTGTCCTAAAGTCTGTAAATCAAAATTATAAAAATAATAAACTAATACGAGTTTATCGTTTCACCAAAAAAAAAATGTAATTTCCGGGTAAAGTTTATTAGCGAGCATTAACCATTCAAATGTTTAAAACTTGTTTTATTTGCTAAATTAGAAAAAGAAATTATTACAACAATAAATTATATGATTGTAGCGAATAAATCCATAGCTGCAATTATTGCTGCGATAACAAAAATATTTAATATTTCAAAATTGGATCATCCTTGTCACGATTTGATTAGTTACTAAGTATTAGCACTAAACACAATGCAATGCTATGGAAAATTGATTATCGGCTTTTCCATTCAATTTCTCTAACCGGAAACAGAGTAATACTGGAATAATAAAAATCTGTGAACCTAAATGACAATTTAATAAACATTAAACTGCTGAAGCTATAAAACTAAACGATTATTAATTAATCATAAAAGACGTTAAATGAAATAATAAGTAAATTAGCGAGAATTATTTCCAACAAACTGAGCTGATAATCTTCTTGGCAATCTTCTGAGTTACTCATTCTTTGCACAGTCTCGTTTAAGATCAAGACAGATATCACCGCATTTTTAGTACGTTAGAACGGTCCAAAATAGCAGGTGATAAGGTATACTAGGTATGTGTATTTATTTTTCGTTTTGTTATAACTCACCTCCGATAAAAGTTTGGCAGTTATCATAGCGTTTATTTTTATTTATATGTACATTTCTTTTTTTTTTTCTATTTTGGCTAAATTTGTCGATAAGTTTCTTAATCTTTGTTGCAGGAGATTAAAACAATGCTGGTAGCTGATAAGACATAGACGGCTTGACAAGGGGCTCATTATTGATGTTGTACCCTAGTCTTGGCAGTAGTCTGTACCAAAAAGTATGAAAGTAACCAGCCCGGCGAAAATGTTGCACAATGCAATGATTTAAGGTGGCGCAGTCAAGTGCAACACACAAATATTTTTGGAAGAAATCTTCAGAAATTTATTAACACCAAAGTGAAAGTGATTCGAGGCAGATCGGTTTACTGCAGCGCCGGCAACGATGAAGATCAATAAGCCACTTTTGCCGATCAAGGCTCATTACTTCTTTTTCATGGCTGGTAAGTTTTTCGATGATCTTCAAGAACATCTTAACTTTAGTTTGCTCAATTTCCTATACAGCGATGGGACCAATCCTACCTCAGATGTCGGTCTTCGGGAAGCAACTTGGAATATCGCCAGACGTTATGGGTTTCATCACATGTGGTCTACCGATTCTCTATATTCTGGCGAAACCCTTTGTTGGATTCTTGGCCGATTATTTTTCCGTGAGTACTTTCGTTTGTTGTGACCCAACTTTACTGATAATGCACAGAAATTCTCTTATCTCAGTTTTTTTTTCATACATAGAATTATCGTAAAATGATTTTCATTTTGATTATCGTTGTGATGACGGTGTGTTTTTCTGGTTTTGAAATTGTTCCACAACCGAAACAGCACTTGATCGACATACAGGCGAATTGGAATTTCACAGTGAATAGTAGTCGAGATTTGAACCAATGCGATTTAAAGGTGAGTTAATTTGAATTAAAGGCAAGGGCGTAGAGAAGTCTTATGATTTTTTTTTTATCGGATATTCCTTGTGTAGAGTCCAACATAATACCTAGATGACGAATTCCATACAAGAAATGTGTACCCATTTTTCGAAATAAGCTGGCAAATGTTTCCCAACTAGCGTGGAAAATAATGGTTTGAAACCAAAATAAAACTTTCACGCTTTGAGTCAGATATAGAGGAACGAACCTTTTTATACATGACACATTTTTATACTCTAGATGAAATCATATAGAGTATTATAAGTTTAATCCAGCCGAAAAGTTTGTAACGCATAGAACCAAGCCTCGGACGAAAAAAAGTTATATACTATTTTTTGTTTATTTGTGCCCAAAAACCTCAAATCCGCCTGACGTCCGTCCGTCCGTCCGTCTGTCCGTTAGCACGATAACTCAAGAACGCCTTCACCTAGGATCTTGAAATTTCGAATCTGAATGTTTGGTTGAATTTGTAAGGCTAAGTTCGTTAACGGGCAAAATCGTCCTACTCCTTCGGGTAGCTGCCATACAAAATGTCCTTAAAACACGTGTTCAAGAATATTGGTCGATAACTTCAGAAGGGTTTAAGCTACGACTTTGAAATTTTGTTTGTGTTATTTTTCCAATAGTTGGAGCTAAATATATGATTATGAAGAAAATCCTGTTAGTCCTTCGTGTAGCTGCCATACAAATATCCTGTCAAAATGTATTCACTTAATTTACGAAACTCACTATAACTCAAGTAATCTTTTAGCTACGAATTCGGAATTTTTTACAAATTAGTTTTGAGTGAAAACGAAGTTGGAGTTTACTAGTCAGCGAAATCCTTTTACTCCTTCTGGTAGCTGCCATACAAAATATCCTTAAAACACGTGTTCAAGAATATTGGTCGATAACTTCAGAAGGGTTTAAGCTACGCCATTGAAATTTTGTATGTGTTATTTTTCCAATAGTTGCAGCTAAATATATGATTATGAAGAAAATCCTATTAGTCCTTCGTATAACTGCCATACAAATATCCTGTCAAAATGTATTCACTTAATTTACGAAACTCACTATAACTCAAGTAATCTTTTAGCTACGAATTTGGAATTTTTTACAAATTAGTTTTGAGTGAAAACAAAGCTTGAGTTTACTTGTCAGCGAAATCCTTCTACTCCTTCTGGTAGCTGCCATACAAAGTGTCCTTAAAATACGTGTTCAAGAATATTGGCCGATAACTTCAGAAGGGTTTAAGTTACGTCTTTGAAATTTTGTACGTAGCATTTTTCCAAAAGTTGAAGCTAAATGTATTATTATGAAAAAAATCCTATTAGTCCTTCGTGTAGCTGCCGTACAAATATCCCGTCAAAACGTCTTCTTTTAATTTACGGAACTTACTATAACTTAAGTAATCTTTTAGCTATAAATTGGAAATTTTGTACAAATTAGTTATGAGTAAAAACGAAGTTCGATTTTACTAATCAGCGAAATCCTTTTACTCCTTCTGGTAGCTGCCATACAAAATGTCCTTAAGACACGTGTTCAACAATATTTTTCGATAACTTTTGAACGCTTCAAGCTACGAAATTCAAATTTTGTACAAGTTCATTTTAAAATGGTTCCAAGGAAAAGGATAAATATGTAAGAAATCAAGTGAGTCCTTCCTGCACCTCCCATGTGTAAGTCCTTCAAAAAGGACATTTTTTTCGATGACTTACCCAGTTCAAGATATGAAACTAAACACTGAAAATTGTCTTTTAGTTTTGAGTAGCAATCTAATGGCAGTCCTTAATAAAGGACATACAACATGCACACACGTAATTCTACTTTATCCCCAACTACAATATAAATCGGAGTTCAGTATTCATCTAGAGTATTATACGATTGGCTTGCAGCCGATCGTGACTGCAGTATGTTTCCATATAGTCATTCATCATCTGGTTATCACTTTGTCTGCGGTTTTAGTTCTGAGCGAAACTTTATTATATTTCGGGTTAAAGTTCGGGAGCGGTCAAAGTCGGAGTATATCATCAGTTGTTTGGAGCTTATGGGGTTTCTTGGAAAGTTAGTTTTGTTATTAAAAAAAATATATAAAATAGAGATTTTTAGCCGATTAAAGATTGGAAAAGCCCGTGTATGGTAGACTATTCGAATTTCGGTATATTATGTACACTAAAAGCCCATAGAAGTAAAAATGAATTTGCTGCCTTATCAGACTTAAGAGATATGACGAATGGTTAAAACGTATACAAACCGATTCATCCACTTTGGGGTTTGAATTTCGAAAAAATTGTGAAACAGTTTTTAGCTGATTTCATAAGAAGCAATTTGTTATCTCATCAGACACTAGGAATTCTAAAAATTTGTGAAAACGTAAGCAAACCCTTCACACCCCCTTCGTTTTTGAAATTCGAAAAATCGTTAAATTTTATATCTCATCAGAACTAATGGATGGCAAAATTGTGAAAACATATGCAAACCCTTGGGGGTTGAATTAGCAAAAATTGAAAAATGAGTTTGTATGCGATTATATAAATAGTATGTGGAAGTGAAAAGCGATCTAATATCCCATTCAAACCTAAAAAAAATGTCGCAGCTGAGAAAACTATACAACTCCCTTATACCCCTTAGGATTGAATATCTAAAAATACTGAAATTGACTTTTTGGCGATTATATTGGAAGCCTTTGGAAGTAAAAATGAAGTCGATATCCCATCAAATCTAAGCAATATGTAGGAATTTGTGAAAACATGTGCAACCTCCTAACACCCACTTGGAGGTTGAATATCCAAAAATCCTGAAAGGAGTTAATAGATAAATATAAAGATAGCGCGACAAAGTAAAAACCAATTCAATTTCTTATGACTTATCCCCTCTCAGGGGTTGAAAAGGGAAAGAACTTAATAACAGGTTTTAGGCGATTATTACGCAGGCCTGTGAAAGTGAAAAGATATTTAATGTCTAATCAGACCTAAGGGATATAGCATAATTCGTGGAAATGTATACAACCCCATTACACCTCCCTAGGGATCGAATATCGAAAATCTTGAAAATGCTTTCCAGGCATTTATGTGAGGAATCCGTAGAATAAACATTAATTTAATATTTAAGAAGACCTAAGAAATATGATGAAATTCATGAAAATATATGCATTCCATTTTCTTTTATCATTTCTTTTGGATATTTCAATTTTTTTAAACTGAATTGCTTAACTAGAAGATCTACATACACCCACCAAGTTTCAACTTTCTAGCACGCCATATTTTATTTTTGCCTGATAACTTACATGTAGGATAATTCACTGAAGATTTTGATCCCATTGAATTATGAAAATTACAAATTATTTTTCATGAATAATTTGATTATTGCACCTAATATTTTTAGAGAAGACTTTTAAAATTGTGATAAATGCGAATTTATATATTCACACATATATTTACATTACAGTGTTGCTTAAGAATTCTGGAGCACAGTTTGTCGCAATTATGTTCAACACATTTAAGTACGTCTGATAAATTTCAAAGTTGAGCGCGGTATTTGGGCTACAAGTCTTCGTGCGGGTTTTGTGCTATTTCATCAGTTCATTCGGCGGGTTCTGCTGCCAACTATCTGGCAACCCTGTATAGGGTGTTTCTCAATACAATTGACAAAAAAATAAGCTTGATTTTCTGTACTTTGAATTCTTTGAGAATTTCGGTGGAGGGTGGTCAGGACCCTGTCGGCCCCCCTGGCTACGGCCTTGACTGGGAACACAATGGGTCTTTAGTGATTTCTCGTGATGGGCTGTGTCACAGTGCTACAGTTCTCTCCTTTAAACCTAACCTATTTATTGGAGCAATTCCTTAAAATTTAAGCCTGCAGTTGTTGTGATGGAAAAACTTACAATAAATATGAGGGAAGTGAGAGGAAAATAAAATTACTATCCATTACCATACTATCATCATATTGGTAAAATACTGTTGGGGCAGTGCCCCCCTTGATGTTAGTCCGGTTCTCCTTGTCAAGAATTCAAGGAATGGTTCTTCCTTTCAAAAACTGCAGTCTATTGGTAGACTGTCTAGCCAAGGGTAGCATAAATGGGGGCAGGAAAATCGCGATGTCTGGCCATTCCATTTATCTGGAAAAGTTAATAGAAAATGAGAAAACGTATAATTTTCCAATCGTATGTACGAGTAGTATAAGTTTTTTACCAATCAGAATCACTGCAAAATTTTGATTCCCTTCCAGTAAAGTTAAAATTGCCATCGCTAGTAAGATCTATGGTTTTTGAAGTAAGTGGAAGAAATCTAGTGCAGAGTACTTAGTCATGCATACATTGGCCATAAAAAATAAATTTACAATTAAGTTTAGGAAAAAAATTACTCTTTGCCACTTCGGGAAGCTTCCATACCAAAGTATCTAAAACACGTGGTTAACCTTACGATACAATATTAATTCAAAATTATTATTCCGGTAATAAGTTTTAAGTTCCAGGAACAGAATCGAAAATGGAAGCGGTTCGAAATCAAATTTACGATCCGCGACTTTTAAACTTCATGTCTTCAAGGACAGCGATTAATCAACAGTCGGGGATTTCGTGTTGGGGTTTCACACCAGAAACCCTACGGAAAACAACTAACATTTAATCAAATTTGCTTCTATGATAGGTTACCATGAAAAATTCCATTCTTAAAGTAAAACCTGTTTATCCGCCATACGCAAAAGCGTTTGAAGTCTCGTATCTCAAAAACCATTTGAGCTATTAAGTTGAAATTTGTTTGGTATATAGATTGGGTAGACCCTAAGTGGGGAGTAGTGGTATGAGGGAAGCGTTTTAGAAGAAAAATTTGGTGTGAATATATTAGGAACCACTTATACTAGAAAGTTGAAACTTGAAATTTATATAGAGCTGTGACAGTGGAACCAAAATTCAAGAGCAAAAAAAAGGTCAACGTCTTAAATGTATGTATACCTCCTGAACGGTTCATGCTGTGTGGTTGTATTATAAATAAAATTTTAAAGGGTGTGGATTAAGCAAAAAAGAAATTTTCAATTTTTGGCGTACGGGGACAAAAACAGGTCGATGAAAAAGGGGTCCATTATATTGTTACGAATTTCGTCATATCTCTTAGGCCTGCTGAGATATTTTATCAATTTTACTATCATGAGATCTACAAATAAAAGCATAGAAATTGTTTTCAGAATTTTTTTTTAGATTGATATTACAAATACCAAAATTCGCTTAAATCTCGTTTTTTTCTGTTTTTTTTTGTAGTTTCCACTCTTGCAGTTCGCATCAAGACTCGCCGTCGTCAATCGCATGTCTCTGCTTTATAAGTGAAGTTTATTTCCTTTAAGAGTTTGGTTTTGTGAAAAATGACCAGCATTAGAATTCTAACTTATTTTTAAATTATAACAACTTTTTTTTTAAATTCATAACAACGATCATTTATAATTCATAAGAGACTCATTTTTAACGAGTATAAAGTTGGTATGAACTCGTTGAAACCAATGTTTTTCTAACGCATCAACGAGTCGTAAAAAATGACTCTTCTCAAATGGCCATTTCGATACGCCCAATGAGTCGTTTTTAATTCATTTGCGGACTCGTAAACGAGTGAAATTATGACCCTTTTATGAATTAATTACTATACTTTTTATTAGCTGGGTAGGTTGAATACGTTTTTACGAATTCCGACATATTTTTTAGGTGTGATGAGATATCGAATTGGTTTTTCCTTGCATATGCTTTTTATGTAATCTCCTAAAAGGGTACATCTATCTTCCGTCTGTTTCATAGTGGGTGGTTCCTGTTTGTAGGTGAAATTTTTGTGAGTGGTGTAAAGTAGAGTGATTAAAAAGAAAATTTTTAGAATTCGGTATCTCTGGGACTACTCCCGGTAAGACTCAGAAACTTTTAGAATAAAATAAATTTTCTGAAGGTTATAGTAGCGTTCGGGCTGACACAATGTCCAATGCTGAGAGCATGTAAGGAAGCTCTTCTTTTCTTTATCATGGTCACGCCTATGTGAAACTTGATACATCATGAAGAAGTGTATCAGAGCCAATATTTGCCTATAGGAGTTTGGGTTGAAGCAGTTTGAAATTTTTTACTGTACGTACACTAGGTCAACTCCTATCTGGGTTTGTGATTTTTGCTAAAGAGGGTATTGCGGAGAAAGCTTAAATGGAATTCTTCTAATTTTTTTTATCTCAAAAAGGTTTAATACTACAACTTTAAAATTTATTACGTAAACTTTACTGGAATTATAACATTTAAACAATTCTTTATTATTTTAATAATAAAGTATTTTTTTTATTTTGTTAAAAACACAATTTTTGACGAGGGTAATGACGAACGCGAGAAGCTAGGGCCGATAAGTGAAAATTTAAAATTTAAAACCTTTTTTGACAAAAGAAATTGAAAATTTTTGGTGATAGTAAAAAGCAGTATTTCGGCAACTATGCCGTAGTCGACATTGCAGACACCACAATCTACATTGTGGACATTACACACTCCAAATTTGATTGTCTTCTTGATTATCTACTTTAATGTATGGAATTAAAGTTTACTCGTAGAGAGAAAGGGTTAGGCTGAACTAAGGTTACTTCTGATTCCCACTGATTTTGTTTAGGTTTAGAGGATGGAAGTTTTGCTCCATTCGATGTCAAATAAATATTTTCTAATTAGCGGGTTTGGATTGACAGTTTTACGTCTTGGAATATGCGATCGAATTTCGCATAGTGTAATTTTAAGTCTTTAGGTTTTTTGAATTTTATACAGTACAAAACCACTTCTACTTCCTCGTTTTTCACGATCAACTACACAAAAGTTCTTCTTCACTGAGTAGATATTAAATTTAGATGATGTTTTAGTCTCCTCTCGAGTGAAGTATTTACTTATCTTAATAATCCTGTGCATGGACACTACAGTTCAATATTACTCAGAATAGTACAGAAACGGAATGGAAGGATTGGCGCTTCGTATGTACGAGTATATTGAAGATAATTTTCAGGGAAATATATTTGTTTAGACTCAGATATCAAGAGCCTACCTTAATGGGTTTTCGGGAAGTCCCCTTTCTGACCGTTACAGGAAGTGTATCTTCTTGGTATTGGATAATAATAATATCTTTTTATTTCATTTCAGACAGTTTCTCGTGATTCTATGTGCCATACATCCCGAATTGTAAGCTGCAATTCCACATCTGACCATGTTCACAATTTAGTAATATATGTCACGTCCGACTCGCCACAATCGATGGAAAATCGCTCGTACAACCTATGCCAAGCGAAGGACTCGCTGGACAATATTTCCGATAATTTTACAACTTTAAGGTGTTCCGTGGATGCTGCAGCAGTTCCGGATTGCCTGTACAACTCGTTAACCTTTTGGTCGTTTTTGATCTTCATGTGCCTGGGAACCATTGGATTCAACGTGACAAATTGCATTAGTGACGCCATTTGCTTCGATATGCTCGGCGAATCTCAAGAAATGAAATACGGAGCACAACGTGTTTGGGGAACTATCGGATTCGGGATTACCGCCCTAATAGCTGGAGTTGTAGCCGACATTTTGACTGTAAATGTTGTGAAGAGTATCACCCCTGCTATTATTGTGATGCTTGTGGCAAGTGGATTGGATTTGCTCAGCGTATCCAAGCTGAAGGTAAGTAAGTATTGTTGAGAGTAATCCTTAATCTGACTGGACTCTGTTCTAGCTTCCTAAGCTGTCTTCAGCCGATTCGATACTTCACGAAGTTTGGACATTATTCCGGCAGCCTCGTATCGCCATTTTCTTGGTGTTTGCAACGATTGCCGGTATAATGGACTCCTTCATAATCTACTACATGTTCTGGCATTTGGAAGAGGTGGCCGCTGAAACTGGTCACATGGGATCCATAAAATTAATCGAAGGATGTGTGGTAGCAGCTGAATGCTTGGGTGGAGAAATCATCTTCTTCCTGATAAGCGGAAAAATACTTAATCGTCTTGGATACGTGCATTGCTTGACGCTATGCTTCTTTACGTACGCGATACGCTTGATGCTAATATCGCTGATAGCGAATCCGTGGTGGTTGGTTGCAGTCGAACTAGTGATGCAAGGATGCACCTATGCGTTATGTTACACGTGCATTGTTGCCTATGCGTCGGCAATATCACCGCCTGGTACTTCAGCGACCATTCAAGGTATTGTGGCTGGAATGGATGACGGGTTGGGCTTTTCGCTGGGATCACTAATCGGCGGACAAATGTACAAGAATTGGGGCGGTCGAAGAAGTTTTCAGGTATTCGCATGTGGAGCACTTATCACATGTATTGCACACATATTCTTACGGCCAGCGAGTAAACATGAAACTCACACTGTACGATTAGGTTATGATTTGCCAGCCGAACAAATGAAAATGACTTCGAAATTGTGACGATCCTCTTTTAATTCTAGTGAAACTTAACGTTAATTTGTGAATGTCATCTTAGTCTTTATATAAATTTTATATTACAATACAACTCTACACATACATGTATTTAGATTTTATATATATTTTAAATATACTCTATATTATAAATTGTTATTAATTGATTTTTGAATAGCGTTATGATTCTACTACTTTATCGATCAATTTTCTTTTAAATCTGCATTACAGACACAGAAGTTGTATTGCTAGAGAGCTGAAAATATCCTGCACGATATTTCTGTACTACATAAAAGCTATTACAGTTGATGACCAAAAAGAAAAGGAGCGATCCCAATCGAATTCCAAAAATTAATCCAACTCCAAGTCGTGCTATTAGGGTACACTACTTCGATTAAGAGTTTAAGTTTTGACTCCATTCGTTTAAAGGAATTTGTAATTAGGGAAATCTCTTAATAGGCGTAATATTTTCAATCCTTTGAGTAGTTCCCATACGAAAGTCCTTAAAACACGTTCTACACGGTATTACCCAATTTCTCCCGAATTTCCTTTCATGTGAGAGGAAATATTATTATTCTATGAAAAGTATTACCTTTGACTCATTGTGCATTTATCGCATTATTCATCTGAAAAAGTCTTTTGTATAGGAGCTAGCTGAAGGCACTAATCCAGGATTGTATGCACTGATAACAGTCAGATATAGTTAAAAAGTACAGTACTGAATAAACAGCTCAGCTGGGAATTCAAATTCTGTATTTTGTCCGATCGAGTTTAGATTTTCAGAATTTCACACTGCAGGGTAACTCAATACGGCATTATTATTTTTAGTTCATTACCACTACAGTATGATGTTTGCATTTAGAAGCAGATATTTTAGTTCTGCACTGGTACCGAATAAATTTTCTTTTAGGAACTGTTTTTCGTTTCAAATACTGAATTTCTGATTTCAGTTTAGCGCTATTACTAAAAGAATTCTGTTGTTCCAGGCTCACGATTTCCGAACTTTTCCTGGTCTCTGCAAAATCAACAACCAAACCTCGAATTTTTGAGTTCCAAAACATGGACAATTCTTGAAAAGACGAAATTTTTATATTTCTTAAGTCCATGATCCAATCAATGTAGCACAGTTTTGCGTCCAAATGCAGCGATATATTTGTCATGATATAAACCTTAGATTATATACCTAAAAGGATTGGACATGCCACCATAAAAAAGAGCCAAGTTGTTTTATGCGCATGTCGAAGTAAAAGCTGCATGGGCGTACAAAACTGATTTTATTTATTTTAGGGGCAAAAATTTTAGCTCGCATTTTAAAAGTTTTTTTTGCATATATTAAATATATTGCATAAACATACTGCAGTCACGATCAGCTGCAAGCCAATCGTATGATACTCTAGATGAGGACGATTTTGCCCGTTAACGAACTTAGCCTTACAAATTCGCCAAACATCCAGATTCAAAATTTCAAGATCCTAGGTCAACGCGTTCTTGAGTTATCATGCTAACGGACAGACGGACGGGCGGACGGACGGACGGACGTTTTGGCCCCAAATAAGCAAAAAATAATATTTAACTTTTTTGGTACGATTATGTAAGAGAAATCTCGGCGAAATACCAGAAACGAGTAGCTTTTTCAAATTGGTTTTTTGATAAACACCAAATTTCGATATTTCGTCAGACTTATTTTTAACAATAATGCAACCATTTTTCTATTACTAATTTAATGAGAAGACCATATTGTTGTAAACTCAAGGGAGGCTAGTCATCGACAAGATTTCTTTCGATGCAAATAAATATTTCTTTTCTAATTACAATTGCATGTTCGAAATATTCACCTTTGTAACTCTTTTGGATGGCCCCAAATATAACGTTATTTTGCTACACCATTGGATCCAAGATCCAAGCCGTTCAGGTTACCATGACAACCAATAAAAACAATCAACAAAATATTCCTTTATAATTATTTCACGTGTGTTTTTGACAAGCAAGATCCCTTGACATCCTTGGATCCCATGGTGCTGTCAATATAATTTTAGTCTTTATTTTTTACGTGCTTTTACACCGGGGTGTCCTTTCCTTAGTTACCTTATCTAAGATCCAAACAATGCAGCACTGCAGCAGATGCATGTCACGTGTAATGTCAAATTGGCAACGTAAAAATATTCAAAAATTAGCTGACAATTATTTTATTGAAATTGAAATGGATAGTGACGATATTGTTGACGTTTTAATTTTATTGTGCGCAACTTGTACTGCGCCTACAGGAACCTTTTACGCTTATGCCAAGGGCATAAAAAGACCAGACGATTTTGGACACGCGAAATATATACTGTCGAGGAAAGAGATATCATATGATAAATTCAAATATCTCTAAGGTTACTATAATTTTCCTGATCTTGATATCGAGGTCCAAAAACATTTGGTTCAATAATTCAAACAAATTTGACCTTATAGAGTACAATCTAGGACTTTCCTAGCAGATTTGAGCCCGATTATCGTATTATTGATAGTGCTGTAACGTTATCATTTTTGGTTCCTTGCTGCAATATATTAGGTCTCATTCATAATTTACAGTTTCTTATTATTGCAAATGACGTTAATTTGAAGATTTTTAAATACTACGAGTACCGTTGTACCTGTACTGTATCAGGACTAGGTCTTTACTCAAATAACGACTAATACATATTTTAAATTTATATCTACAAAGCGATTAAGAGCTCAATGAAATGAATTCGGACTCACAACCGGGTCCAAATCTACATGACCACAATGTTGAATTCGAAGATAAGAATAATAGCAATTAACAGATAATGAGAATACGAATGAATATATGAGCAAAGAGCCCTTTGCGAATAGAAATAAAATCCATATCAACTAATCATTTAACTTTAATTTCAGTTTTCCGTTTCAGTACTGTTAAAACAGCGATAATCGAAATTACCATCTATCATACATGTAACTAAAATCGGTAATGTATTGAAACTGAAATTCAGAACTGAATGAATAACGAAGTTATGGTGAAATTACTATTTTATGATTTTACTGGTAAACAAAATGTTCTGATAGGATTCTGGTTCTGCTGGAATTCCTTATTAACCCCGAATTTATGCGGGCTCCGATTGAAGAATATAGAAATCTTTAAAGTATAATTCTTTTGAATGACAGTAACTAACACTTCAAACGCGTTTATCTCAAAACTGCATTTTTCAAGTTGGCCGGAAACATATTTCAGACAATTTTCAACCGATTCACTTGAAATTTTGAATGTCTCTTTTAAAATACATAGAATTTTTTTTATATTGCATATTTCATTTGTTATTAACAATTTTCTGACGATTTTTTAGGCAAATTTATCACTTTTCACTTTAGAAGTGCGCCATTTGGCCAAAAATCAATATATCGAAAAAATCCTGCGTACTCTTGTAGCTGTTGTTATATATAATCGAAAAAAATTCATTGGCTTATCATAATTCAAAAATTACAGGCGCTGTGTGTCCGGCTGGAAAGAACGGAGACGCCATCGCAAAAACGCTGCACAACCGCTATTTTCAATTTAATCGCGTCAAAAAAATTACTGTACATAGTCAATAATATTTATTATAGTAGTATTATAAACACCCAATTTTTGTAATCTCGATTTATTTTGTAGTTTTTTTAAAAAAAAATCCCCAAAAAAGCCTATTTTTTCGGCCTCTGGAGTGGCCTAACCCCTTAACGTAACACCATACCCAAAGTGTTCACCATCACTTACATTTTTTTTTTAACTTTCTATCATCAGCGACTTTCCTGATATGAAAATCGGAAAGTTTTGCTTGCAGAATCACTTCTGAAGTTAAATCCTTAACTATCGAATTAAATTCAAAGATTTTTAATGTATGTTTCATTCTCCGACTATCGCGTTTATGCCAGAAACTTGAACGTTGGTTTCCCGACTTTACCTAAATAAATGATTAAAACTCGAAGATCACATTTTGATCCAATTTGGTATCTTTTCATATACGAGTATAGCTACCAAAACATCCAAATGCTATCTGATCAAAACATAGATCAGAAATGTGTCAATATTTAACAAAACACAAAATGAGGGCTGTTGTTTCATAAAAATTTTTTCACTGCCTTCGAAAAATTTTTGTATGAAAATTTATTTGGTCCGTCGAGCCGGAATTAAACTATTGCCCTATAGGAGCCAGAAAAGTGAGCAAAAATTTTGCAGTGAAACTGAAATTCAAAATAATTGAGCCACACTTGATTGGAAAAATATATTTAGCATTTAAGTACTATTTTTCGGATTGGTTAATTATAGTTGGAAGCTACTTTCTTTCTTTTACATTATTATTTTAATAATAAAGTATTTTTTAAGGAGACCGAACTAGTCTTAGGAGGTTAGCCTTTAATACACTGTAGTGTACAGTGTAGTCAGCTTAGGGTTTGGAGGTTAGAAATCAGACCGGATTTGGCAGTGTACTAGTAGGTGTTAATAATTGTTTTAGTGCTGTTTGGCTGTGATATGTTACCAGAACAGCAATGTTGCCTATAACAAATCAACTACTGGTTGCTCTGATGGTGTTTGTAAATCTGATAAGAATGTAAACAGAACTGATCTGCTCAGTGTTAAATCCTTTAGTAGTGACCCTATTAAATATGCCTCACTGTTCACCATTTATATTAATATTTTGAAGCC
This sequence comes from Beris morrisii, assembly GCA_951812415.1. Lineage (NCBI taxonomy): Eukaryota > Metazoa > Arthropoda > Insecta > Diptera > Stratiomyidae > Beris > Beris morrisii. The sequence continues at coordinate 32,650,973 of OX638313.1, read as the reverse complement.
AATAGCAACTTCAAAATTCTTATAAATAATTTATGCGCTGAGTGCCCCTTCTTGCCACTCTCTAAGGGCATTCTGCTTGTACGCCTATGAATAAAAACCAAGTTTAAGCTTTCACCTATAATTGGTACGTGATATATCGTAATTTAAAGATTTTTACCCCCACCTGCTATATCCCCACTTAAGTAGAAACCCTCGTGTTTTGCCTAAAATCATACCTTCTATACTTTCCTCCTTCTTTCTATGATAAAACATGCTAAACCGGGCCTTGGCTTCTTCGATGATTTTTCACTGATCGGATTTGAGACATTAAGGTTGTCCCTCCAAGTCTGATTCGAGTTTATTCTTTCGAAGCTCTCTTTTATTCGACCTCGACTGTGGAGGAGAGAATGAGAATGAAACGATAATTGAGTATGGGATTGTGGTGGATATTGTTGAAAATTAAGGAGAACTGGGTATAAGTAAAGTATCAAATCATGTCATGAGTGGGATTCGAACCCACGACCTCTGGTGAGATAGACTGGAACGCTCACACTAGCCCCTTTAGCCACGTCTATTCCTTGCCTGCCCCATAGCTAAATTTCAGGTTGGGGTTGGCTTAATTTCCTCTTTAACTCTAGCCTCAATTGTGAGGTCCCTTTCAATTATCTATTATTCCTTTTCAATACCGTGGTTGTTAATGAAGAACAGCATTTTTCGAGGAGGAATAGTCTGGAATTCCGATGGTTATATGAAACCTTGACCGAAGTGACGAAACCTTTTGTTAGCAAGTCCTTCATATTCACAGAGAATGTGCTACACCTTCCCCATAAAAACACCCATCATTTAAACTACTTGCAATCGAAAGTATGTAGTTCACTCAATGTATCGACTTTAACAATTTGAACTGAATAACTCAACGGGTTTTGGAACTATCTGTCCCCAAGGGCGTTTGCGTACAGCGATCAAATGAACAAACTTTTCTTTACTGTGTTTGTTACTGTTTCTTCTACAGATAAGGTCACACTGAACCTGAATGTGAAGACAAACAACCTACTAAATATCATTATCAATGATCTTTATTTTTAAAAAGTTCACAAATAACAAAAGAAACCGCCAACTTAGAAGCAATCAGCAACACTTGGTGCGGATCCTTGGCAGTTGTTGAGCCATCCGTACCAGGCCTTGAATCCTTGTTGCTGGTAGACGAGTTGAGCGCATTGTACTTGAGCAGCAAGGTTGTTGAGTAGGGCGCTACATGTGATTCCGCAACTGTTGTACGAAGTGATACTTCCTTGACACCACCACTTATTGTTGATCTGGAAAAGACCGAAATCTTGGGTTCCATCGTTGTTCACGGTACCGATAGCAGCGGTGTTGAAGGACGATTCGTTTTGGATAAGGCAGACCCAGTTAGCAAGGTTGTCCATGGCGAAACCGTAGTCATAATAGAGGGTTTGAGCCATACCGCAACGGCTGTAGACTGTGCCTTGGGCAACAGCAAGTACGACGGCAAAAGCCAAAAATGCGAGGACCTTCATGGTTATTGGTTTGGATAGACTCAAAAAGACTGATGATCAATAGTTAAAAATTTTTGTTTTTATACCTATTGAATTCCAATTCATCTAAACTTCTTGATTAGATAAAGGACCTATTGTTTTCTTGTTGATTTTAGTATTTTAATAAAGTATGTATCTTATAAGTTGTCAATCAACTCTAGTAAGTGATTCATAAAATCTTTAATGTTTAGGAATAATATGCAAGATTATAATTTTCGATTTGGTGATATCAAAACAACACTTATAAATTGCATTGTTCTGGATATTGTTCACTTAAATTTAATTAGGTCCACATATTTAGATTAGGAATTAGTTTGATCTGTTATATTTTGAAATAAAAAAAATTAATTTAAAAAAAAATATTCTAAACTCTACTAATATTTCTTTAGCTTGGGATTGCCCATAATAATAAGATTGAAAATGTGTCCTATCTTATCTTGTATCGTCTGTCTAAATTTAAAAAAAAACTGATTGATTTGTTTTATAATGCACTCTTGTCTATTCTATAAAATCATTAGGTAAAACCAGCTTGATATAAATTATTATAAAAGAAGCCAATCGTATATATATACTATAGATGAAATACTGAACTCCGATTTATATTTTAGTTGGGAATATATCAAAAGAATGAGGAGTGCATATACGATTATTGCATGACCGTTTATTTAGGTAGAAACTATTGTATAGTGGTTACTCGATGGATGGTTAAACGATTTTTTGAGTTATAGTGAGTTCCATAAATTAAATTAGGACATTTTTACAAAATTTTTTTATGACAACTACATGAAGGACTTATGGGATATTTTTCATATTAATACTTTCAGTTCAGACTATTATAAAATTAACGTGTACAAAATTTCAAAGTCGTAACTTAAAGCGTTCTAAAGTTATCGTTCAATATCGGTTAACACGTATTTTAAGGACTTTTGTATGACAGCTACCCAAAAGAGTCGACGGATGGCGCTAATTAATGAACTCAGTCTTGCTTTTGATATAAAACTAATTCCTGTAAAATTTTGAATCCCTGCTTTAACTCGTACTAGAGTTATAGTGGATTCTGTAACTTGTATAAATTTTTGAAGGACTTTTGTAGGCTGCTACACGAAGGACTCATTGGATTTGCATCATATTCGGAACTTTCGTTTCAAACATTGTAAATTTTAAGTATTCAAAATTTCAAGCTCCTAATTTGAAGCATTCGAGCAATAATTGTGAATACGTGTTTTAAGGACTCTTGTATGGGAGGTACCCGAAGGAGTGGAAGGATATCGCCCATTAACGAACTTAGCCTTACTTTTTCCATTTCACAGGTGGCGACAAAATTTCAACTTCCTAGGACGGACGGACGGACGGACAGCAGACGGATTTGGGGTTTTCGGGCTGGATTAAACTTGTTGTTGTTGTTGTTTGGTGTGGGGGAAGACACGCAGCAAAGCAACGCATCTTGAGCATTCAGGCCAGTATGGCCTATTATACTCGAATCCCTCAGTCTCTACCCGAACTTTTTCGTCCTCCTCATTAAACTTAATACTCTATATGATTTCATCTAGAGCATAAAAATATTTCACCAATCTTTTTGAGTTTATCCAAACCAATCATCACCAAGGTCTTCGCATTCTTGACTTTCGCCATCGTCCTCGCTGTTGCCCAAGATGCAGTCTACAGCTTTTGTAGTATGGCTCAAACCTTCTACTACGACTGCGGTTTCGCCATTGACAACCTTGCGAACTGGGTTTGCCTTATCCAAAACTAATCGTCCTTCAACACTTCTATGGCGCATTGAACAAAGATGGAGCTCAAGATTTCAGTCCTTTTCAAATCAATAACAAGTGCTAAGAAAGTATTACTTCGTTCAACACGTAGGGCCCTCATCAAAAACCTTGCTGCACAAGTATATACAATGCACTCAACTCGTCTACCAAAAACAAGGATTAAAGGCCTGGTACGGATAGCTCACCAACTGCCAAAAATCTGCACCAAGTGTTGCTGACTGCTTCAGAATTGCCGGTTTTTAGAATTTGATTTTTTTATAAAATTCATGAAAAATAAAAAAAATCTGCCAACAGTCTGGGCGCAACATTATTATTTTTTGGGTAGAAGTCCGGAACGTGTTTAATTCTGAGATGCGGTGTAGGTTACTATGTGACTGAAAACTTAAAAAAAAGTTCGAGAAGCGGTTAGAATGGGGTCGCGCTAGAATACTCACGCTTTATAACAAGAATTACATAATTGGATCATACTCCGGGACGCGGTCAAAGTCCTATTATAATATCAATTGTTACGCGATTAGGATGTTTTTCATGATTTGGTTTTGGGCCATTACATGAAATCGTAAATGCGCTTGTAGGCGATTATATAAATAGTCTATGGAAGTAAAAACTATTCTGATATCTCATCAATCCTAAGAAATATGTCGAAAGCCTTACGTCCTCTTGGAGTTGAATATCTAAAAATACTGAAATCAACTTTTTGACGATTATGTAGGAAGCCTTAAGAAGTAAAAATTAATTCGAAATGTCATCACAACTAAGAAATATGTAGGAATTTGTGAAAACATATGCACCCTCCTTGTGCCCACTATGGGGTTGAATATCCAGAAATCCTGAAATAAGTTTCTAAATATATATAAAGGAATCCCGAGGAAGTGAAAACCAATTCGATGTGTTATCACCCCTAAGAGATATGACGGAATTCGTGAAAACGAGTTTAACCCATTTTTAACCTCTTAGGGGTTGAAAAGTTATTCAATATCTAATCAGACCTGATTGATACGGCCGAATTCGTTTAAATATGTACAACTCTTTTACACCCCTTAGGGGTCAAATTTCAGAAAACACTGAAAACACTTTCTAGGTATTAATATAAGGAATCAGTGAAAAGAAAATCAATTCTTAATTTCAGAAGAACTAACAGATATGACGAAATTCGTGAAAATGTATGCATTTCGTTTTCACTGATCACTTTTTTATCCCCACTTTCGTACAGCAATAGATATTTAAAAATTTTTTTTATCTAAATTACTTTTCTAATAGATCTAGGTATAGTCACCAAGTTTCACTTTTTTTGCACATGCCGCTCTATAGATAATAAAAACACTCCCACCCCCGTGGCATACTACAATAGCTCTATCAAAATACCAAGTTTAAGCTGTCCATGATTATAGGTTCTCGAGATATAAAAATTGGAACGTTTTCCTTTTCACCCACCCCCACCCTCACCCCCTACACACAGATCCACCACAATTTTTTTCTTATTAGGGGTCTATTAGGCCTACTTCTGGTACAAATTCTAAGCATCTTTCTTACCCTGTTGCTGAGATATGAGACGTGATGTTTTTGAAAAATTCGTTTCCCCTCCACTTTCATACTCCACCGCCCGCTTAAAAAATTTTACTTTCAGCAAACTATTTGTCAACCTTTATACACAAACCGAATTTTATTTTTCTAGTGCAATTGGTTAGTGAGATGTCGTATTCTAAAATTTTTCAACCAACCCACCCCCTTCCCCCCCCCCCCCCCTCTCCGCACGTACGCTAAAGCCCCTACTCAAAAATTCGTTTCCGATCTATTCTCCAAGTATACCTACAGATGTTCATTAAGTTTGAATTTAGACATTAACCGTTTAGGAGATATGGATTTTAAAATGCGTTCCGAACGCATTATTATTCACCCCACTACCACACCCCTTCCCCTACATGAGCATTTTTTTGCAAATGGGTCACACTTCAGCCTTCTAACATAAGCAGTTGCTGAGATCTAGAAACCAAAATTTACCGTTTAAGACGCATCACCCAACTCCCCCCTCACACCCGCACCTCTCAAAAAGTGGTCACTTCAATGGGCCTACCCAGTTTATTAAAAAAAAGTTTCAATTTAATAGCTCACAGTTTTGGGAGCTATAAGCCCTCAAACAATTTTGCATACGCGTACGGCGCATAGACGGAGTGAACATTTTTTTTGCTTTTTTTTGTGTTTATTAGCCATGAAACGCGTAAAAAAAATTTTTCAGGGTAGCTATTTTTTTTAAAAAATCGATAACAATACTTTATTATTAAAATAAAGTAAAATGTATTTCAATTTAATTTCACTTTATTGTGAATAATCCAAGGTAATTTTCCAAATTTTTTTTTAATATTAAAAAGTTTATAATGGATTTTATAAGTTAAACAAACTTCGGAGCTTTACGAAAAAATTAACAATTTTTAATTTTTTTTTAAATGCTTTTAGGCGTATTAATAAATTAAAACTGAACAGCGATTCTGACGACAGTTCGCAAATTTTCTTGTGCGAATTTTTAATAATAAAGTATTGCGATCGGCCTGAAAATTAAAAAAAAAATTTGCCAACAGTCTGGGAGCAACTATATTATTTTTTTTTTGGTTAGAAGTCCAAAAGGCGTTTAATGCTGAGATACTTTTTGTTATTTAGAAGCCAAACTATAACGAACACTGTAAAATTACAAAGAAAATAATAAACACTACTCCACCTCTGTATGGTAAGTCCTTGTTTTACCGGTGAGGAGTTTCAATCTGAAATATATCGGAATTCGAGAAAAAGTATATAACCGCCTTACACTCCCTTAGGGGTTAGATATCGAAAAAGCCCGCAGAAGTAAAATTGATTTGATGGCTCGAGTTGTCTAAAAGATTTAGCGAAATTCGTGAAAATGTCGTAAAAACCCTTTTCACGGAAATTTTTTTTACTCCATCTTTGTACACAAATGAAAATCTAAATTTTTTTTAGTTTTAATTACTCTAGTAGCACATCTACATATAGGTACTAAGTTTCAAATTTTTAGCATAAGCCGTTTCTGAAATATGAAAAACCACCCCACTCCCGTATCTTGCTACCGCTATCAAATATTTTATTTTTCTGGGATGTCTCTATAGTAGCTCTATACAGTTGTGAATTATTAGCTTTCTATCCTTTGCGGCTTTCGAGAAATTAAAATCAGATTTTTTTAATTTTCACCCCCTTCCACCATCACTTCCTACACCCCTCAAAATTTTTTTTCCGCTAGAGGTCTACTGGCAGTCCTAAGTTTTTTTTAAAATTTTCAAGATCATATCTGAAACGGTTCATGAGATATAAAAATTAAATTTTTTTAAAAATTGCTGTCCCCCCACTTCCGCAATTGGTTCGGAAGATATTGTAATCCAAAGTTTTTCACCACCCACCTCCACACCGCACCAACCCTTTTCAAAATTTTAGCCCTTTCTAGTCTTAAAGTATCCCTAAAGACAACCACAAAGTTTCAACCTTTTGACATCAATTTTTCAGGAAATATGGATTTTAGAATGTTTTAATCCCGGCTTTCAGGCGTTTCGGACTCATTGTTTTTCCCCCCATGTCCACACCCCTTAACCACTAACGAATATTTTTTTGCAAATGGGTTCACTATCATAGTTCTACATAAGTTCCAACTTTCAGCCTCCTGGATAAGTGGTTCCTGAGATCTGGAAACCAAAATTTTTAGTCTAAAACGCTCCCTTCTCCTCCCCCCTCACATCACCACCCCTTAAAAGATACCGGTCGTAGGGGTTCACCCAATCTACTAACCGTAAAATTTGAACTTAATATCTTAACGGGTTTGTGAGGTATGCGCCTTTAAAAGGTTTTGCGTACGGCGGACGGCGTTTACGGCGGACAGACGGACATTTTTTTTTTGCTTTTTTGGGGTTTACTAGTCATAAAACGTAAAAATACAAAATTTCAGGGTAGCAAATTTTTCTGAAATTTCAAGTCGATTATAATACATACTTTATTATTAAAACATACTGCAGTCACGATCGGCTGCAAGCCAATCGTATAATACTCTAGATGAATACTGAACTTCGATTTATATTGAAGTTGGGGATAAAGTAGAATTACGTGTGTGCATGTTGTATGTCCTTTATTAAGGACTGCCATTAGATTGCTACTCAAACCTAAAAGACAATATTCAGTGTTTAATTTCATATCTTAAACTGGGTAAGTCATTGAACAAAAATGTCCTTTTTGAAGGACTTTCACATGAGAGGTGCAGGAAGGACTCACTCGATTTCTTACATATTTATCCTTTTCCTTGGAAATTTCAAATTCGTAGCTTGAAGCGTTCAAAAGTTATCGAAAAATATTGTTGAACACGTGTCTTAAGGACATTTTGTATGGCAGCTACCAGAAGGAGTAAAAGGATTTCGCTGATTAGTAAACTCGAACTTTGTTTTTACTCAAAACTAATTTGTACAAAATTTCCAATTCATAGCTAAAAGATTACTTGAGTTATAGTGAGTTCCGTAAATTAAGTGAAGACGTTTTGACAGGATATTTGTATGGCAGCTGCACGAAGGACTAATAGGATTTTCTTCATAATCATAAGTTTAGCTCCAACTATTGGAAAAATAACACGTACAAAATGTCAAGGTCGTAGCTTAAACCCTTCTGAAGTTATCGACCAATTACACGTGTTTTAAGGACATTTTGTATGGCAGCTACCCGAAGGAGTAGGACGATTTTGCCCGTTAACGAACTTAGCCTTACAAATTCAACCAAACATCCAGATTCAAAATTTCAAGATCCTAGGTGAAGGCGTTCTTGAGTTATCGTGCTAACGGACAGACGGACGGACGGACGGACGGACGGACGGACGGACGGACGGACGGACGTCAAGCGGATTTGAGGTTTTTGGCCACAAATAAACAACAAATAATATACAACTTTTTTTCGTCCGAGGCTTGGTTCTATGCGTTACAAACTTTTCGGCTGGATGAAACTTATAATACTCTATATGATTTCATCTAGAGTATAAAAATAATGAAGTAAAATTGGACAAAATTTGGTGTCGTTATCTAAGGCATTAGTTATTCTCGTAGGTAAAAATGAGATGCGACTGACACCTTAAAGAATAACCAGAAGGCTATTTTGGAACGTATTTTTAGGTTATCAGCGAATTCAGTGGTCGTACCAGTCTTCACCTCAGCACTCTTACATCTACTTCTCAGAAAAAAATTGAAAAATTTTGAACTTAACTGCTTTTCATATGAAGGACAGTCTCTTTTGGGAAGCCCTTTTCGCAGAAAGCATTAAGTTAATACCCCTATTACCCTGTTCTGTTTACTGGCTTTGCTCTTACGTTAACCATACGTTAACCAGAAAAGTGGACAACAATCTTATCCTAATGACGCATTCCCAACATAAGCAATCTATTGTTTCGAATTGGCCATATCGCGATAGTAACAATAGCAACTCAGCTAAATTTTAAAAACTGATTTTCACCTGATCACCTCTAATCGAAATTTAGCAATCTTTTTGTACAACTAGATGTTGTGATATGATCGAAAGATCGACTTTTTTGCACGACGTTATAAATTTTAGATACCCAAGCTCATTAAAATTTAATCAATGCAAATGGTTAGAATGTTGTACTTTTGATGAATTAGTATTTGTAGCAATCACCTGCCATATCATCCATGTATAATAGAATTTTGGGCTTTTTTTATGGGCATATGCTGTAATCGCAAAAAACCACACCCACTTTGTTAAAAATTTTTCTTTTTAATTCGCATATTTACATAATTATAAAAAACATTCGATAAGGTTGTTATTATTTTGATTTGAACTGTGTTTGTTTTAGATTGAGGTTGTAAACATTAAATTTATGCAACAAACGTAAGTGATCTTTATCATGTATGTGATGCGATGTTCAGTTCAGTTCAATTTATTGCCAAATATAAGTTTACATTATTTAGTATAATTCTGATTCAATCTTATTCTAGGTATAATTATACACTTAAATAGTGTGTAAATCGCATACATTTTGCAATCAGTACAGAAGATATCCTTTTTTTTTTTAAAAAAAATCACAATGTCCTGAAATATTCAAAAAGAGGGAAGCAATGCAAATGTAACCTTTTCTCCTTCAAAATACGTCTTTGAGGTATCGAGTTTCTTCCAGATTTGACGAACTGAATTTACCTGTTTTCTAGACAATAGCTTGAACAGCAAAGTTCATTTTCTTGAAACCGGGTGGTCCCGGCGTCTCGAGTCGACAGGTTAGGCGTACATCCCTAAAATTGGTACGGGCGTGCAGGAGAACAGGCTGAGTCTAGCAGGAGAACAAAAAAATTAAAAACTACAAAAAAAAGTGTGACTTTAGCGAACAGTAAATAGCAACAAATTAAGGAATATATCTTTTACAATTTTGCGGGTCTCTGTTTAGTAGAGTATTTTTTAAAACTAGACCCATCGAAAGTTAAAGGTGCATGAAACTTGAATTGAAGTACATGAAGCATTTAAACCACAGATGTTTTAAGCTTGTATTGCACTGTATGCCACTATATCAAATAGTTGACTACTCTGGCTGGCAAATGCAATTCGTGAAATTTTTGTTTGCCGCATTATTTTTGTTTAGCTCTATTTTGACAGAAAAACTTTGACTGAACTTTTCGTCAAATTTTTTAAGTCAAATATTTGACAGCATGGCATTCAGTCTACTACTAGCTTCAGGATGTTGCACTTCATATTAATATTGTGTGCGTGCCTGTGGTCTTCTGGAGGGGGTAACAAAAACATCCCCTTTTTTAACGATAGTTCTTAAAAGCATCTTGGAGGAGGGTGAATATAGCAGATAGTTATGTTTTCTTGGTCATATGAAATTAAATGAAGGTAATGAAACTCCTTTATGCAATAGAATTCGTTTTTATTATTTCGGTAATAGCTCAAGTGATCGTAACACTTTACAAGCAATCGTTGACACTTGGGGCCCTTCCGTTGCAGTTGTTGAGCCATGCGAACCAGGCCTCGAATCCTTGTTGTTTGTAGACGAGTTTGGCGCACGTGCTGGCAGCACTGATATCGTCAGAAAGGAGAGCACTGCATGAAATTCCACAGCTATTGGAGGAGGTAATGGCTCCTTGACACCACCACTTGTTGTTGATTTGGAAAAGACCGAAGTCTTGGGTTCCATCCCTGTTCATGGTGCCAACAGCGGCAGTGTTGAAGGACGATTCGTGTTGGATAAGGCAGACCCAGTCGGCAAGTTGTTCCCTTGGGAATCCGTAGGCGAGAAGGGTCTGGGCCATTGAACAACGGGTGAAGACCTTGCCTTGGGCAACAGCGAGGACGACGGCGAAAGCCAAAAATGCGAGTACCTTCATAATGATTGTTTTTGGATAGACTCAATGAGACTGATGATAAAGTAACGAAATTTTAGTGTTTTATACTTCCTTGATTACTATTAGCCATTTGGACACGTTTTCTAGTTATTTCGAGTGGGCCCTCTTATCTTTTTGAACAAAGTGCATTGTCCGCGATATATTCATTACTGTCGAAAATTACAAGATTCGCATCAGCTACTAGAGCTATTGAAAACAATGTGCCATATGCTAGTTGCGTAATTGTTTGTTTTACACCCAATCATATGTTTTCACAATTGTTGTCATCAGCTTGTTCTGATGAGATATAAAATTGGTTATAAAGGCATTTTATATAATGACCTAAAAACCAATTTCACGTTACACTTATTTATTCCTATATTTAAAATACGTTCTATGTTTAATTGTATCATGTAATCACACCACCGCTGTAAATGAATACTCGTAACTACAAAAGGAGAACGCCATCTAGCGGCGAAATTCGTTCCCGTGGAAATAACCCGAAAGGAAAAATTTTCGCGCCAAAAATCCAAAATTGAAAAGACCGTTTTTTGGAGCCACTGAAAAACCGAGGAAAGGGAGAAGCTCAGGGACCCTGAAGGAGGACGGTTGGGAGTAAATGTCGAAAAATAATTATAATAAAAAAATTATTTTTTTTAGTGCTGGTGAACAGTAGCAAAAAAAAAAAAAAAGAAAAAAACTAATAAAAAAAACTCAAACAATTGTAAGTGGCCACTAATATACTCAGTTCGTGAAAACAATTAAAAAAGTGCAAAAAGTGTTGTAACGTTTAACTTCCAAAGTGCACAGACATAGTCATTTAAAACTAAAACAGAAACCAAAGGTTAAATTTTTTTGAACTCCCTAAGTGTGTCTCCTTAAACGTTACATACATTCAAGTAAGAAAAAAAAAAAGAAAAGGAAGAAAAGACCCGAGTGAAACCAAAAAGAAAAAAATCTGCTGCAATCGTCGACCGAAGAACGTATGGGCCCCAACAGGTACCTTAGGATAAGTTAAACAAAAAAATTAAAAAAAAAAACCCAATTTATTAATAATTTGTCAATATTGTTGTGAACGGAGGCCTTGGAGTGAATATTTCGACTTGAAAAAGTCAAAATATTCGAAGGAAAGGAAGGTTTAGGAAAGAGTGTGCCAATTCCTACGTCTGAATTGGTGGCTGAAAATCGAGCGGAAGCGACACGCTTGCTGGCGGCCGGGACTAGCTACGGCAGTTGTGGGGGGGTTCTTGCTCAATTCTCAGACCATAAACCCTTGGCCTGTACAACAAAAAATTTCGTGTCGGCTTACTCCAGGGTGATTTGAAATTGGGACTATTTTCCCAATAGGTCGTGAAAGACCAAGAAGCGGTGGAGTGCGCGACTTCGCGATTTGTCAGGGCGCTTAGGTGTTATAGCGCCCTGCCTGCCCACCCTACCTCAGCCATAACTGTCCTAAAACACAACTTTGTCCTGGCCCCTTATTGAGGTTCAGGGCGAGGAGCTTCCGCTCGGATTTCAGCCACCAATTCAGACGTAGGAATTGGCCCACTCTTTCCTAAACCTTCCTTTCCTTCGAATATTTTGACTTTTTCAAGTGGAAATATTCACTCCAAGGCCTCCGGACACAACAAAATGGCGCCCAACGTGGGGCTAGCCACAGCTACGCTTGGTGCACGAAGCGTAGCTCATCAACACGCGCGAGTTCCGAAAAATTCCGTGCAAAAAGTTGATGGGCAAAAAGGACTTAAATTTCGTCGTTCTGCGACAGAATTTTCGTCTGAACGGCAACAACAGTCCAAGTGTACAGCTTTTCTGATTTTTCCACAGCAAACCATCTCATCGGTCTTGTATGGAGACATTATGGAACTGACCTATTGACGAACCGTTTTGGCAACCTTTAGGCGCCAACTCCGTTCCATAGGAAAGGGAAACATTGTCTGTATGCGAGATTGATGTGATGTAAGTTGGGTCAGAATTTATTTTCTTGACTCATTCCACCTTTGGTTCGTAAGTACACAATTGAGAGCTGGGCATGCCTTGTCTTGGCGGGCATGTCGTCAGACAATTGGGCACAATACTTGCGAAACATTAGTGAGTTTGGTGATAGAAAATTTCGTCGAAATTTCGGAGAAGTCCCCTATTTCCTTATCCTTCCTTTTAGAGTTCCCTTTTAACGTAGAATAATTTTTTTAAAATAACGTAGTATATTTTTTTTTGGTAATTAAATTTTTTGGTAAGTCTTCGGACAAAATTTTAACTTAGTTTTTTTGCTGTTGTTTTTTTTATCTCTAGTTGCAATTTTTTTTTCTCCCATTTTTTTTTATGTTGCATTTTTTTCTCGCGATCCCGATTTTCCCGATAAGTCGAGAAAGACGGAGATCGACTTCGCGATTTGCTGCATATGAGGGGAGGGGAAAGGAGCGACGACGTGAGGGTTCATTTGTTTTTTTTGATTTAGTAATTTTTTTTCATTCATTCATTTATTCAATCATTCGTTCGTTGATTCACTCGTGCATTCAATCGGTTATTAAAATTTTTTTTGGACATTCACTCACTCGTTCAGTATTGTGCAATCGCTCAAGTATTTTTTTTTATTATTTATAGACTCATTCACTCATTCATTGATTTGTTCATTCTATTCAATCAATTTTTTTTATGAATTCATTCATTCGTTCAATCGTTCGACCGTTCAAATATTAATATTTTTTTTTATTCATTCGTCGTTCAATCGTTTCATCATCGTTCATTTTATGCAATAATTTTTTTATAAATTATTCATTCGTTCACAACAATATATATATAATTCGTAAAATTTATTCAAAAATAGTTAATTTCTAAAATTTTTTTTGTTAAATTTCAGAGCAGAATGGTAGTATAATGTAAGTATTCTGTCGGTGTCTATAATTAGTAATTTCAGTCTAGATGATTTTTGTTTAGCATCCATAGGAAAGATGAGGGGAGAGTAGGGTCCTCATTTGAGGATCCTGAAAGATCGGCGCTGCACGGTAAGTAGATCAGGTCTTTTGAAGTGTATCGGTGGTAACTGTGTGTATGGGTCGGTCATTGCTCCAGAGGGACCGGTTGGTCGAACCAAGTGTTAGCGGTATGGTATATACGTACGGTCCGTAATTACCGCTGAAGCGCGAGAGCTGCAATCGGGTCAGTCAACTTCAATCCATTTTTTTTTATCATCTCCTTATCACAGTGAAATTACACAGCACATCAAGGATGGTGCTTCCTTTGAGTCGAGTTTCATCTCCCTGCTCCCAAGCTCCCGACAAGCCGGCAAATCGTGCTGTAGGACTCAGAGGAGCCCATTAATTCTGACAAGAAAATGTAGGCGACGGTCAACGTCTAAAGGAATTTTCTTACAGTTTTAAGCTTGTACTGCACTATATGCCACTATATCAAATATTTGACTACTCTGGCTGGCAAATGCAATTCGTGAAATTTTTGTTTGCCGCATTATTTTTGTTTAGCTCTATTTTGACAGAAAAACTTTGACTGAACTTTTCGTCAAATTTTTTAAGTCAAATATTTGACAGCATGGCATTCAGTCTAATACTAGCTTCAGGATATTGCACTTCATATTAATATTGTGTGCGTGCCTGTGGTCTTCTGGAGGGGGTAACAAAAACATCCCCTTTTTTAACGATAGTTCTTAAAAGCATCTTGGAGGAGGGTGAATATAGCAGATGGTTATGTTTTCTTGGTCATATGAAATTAAATGAAGGTAATGAAACTCCTTTATGCAATAGAATTCGTTTTTATTATTTCGGTAATAGCTCAAGTAAACGTAACACTTTACAAGCAATCGTTGACACTTGGGGCCCTTCCGTTGCAGTTGTTGAGCCATGCGAACCAGGCCTCAAATCCTTGTTGTTTGTAGACGAGTTTGGCGCACGTGCTGGCAGCACTGATGTCGTCAGAAAGGAGAGCACTGCATGAAATTCCACAGCTATTGGAGGAGGTAATGGCTCCTTGACACCACCACTTGTTGTTGATGTGGAAAAGACCATAGTCTTGGCTTCCATCCCTGTTCATGGCGCCAACAGCGGCAGTGTTGAAGGACGATTCGTATTGGATAAGGCAGACCCAGTCGGCAAGTTGTTCCCTTGGGAATCCGTAGGCGAGAAGGGTCTGGGCCATTGAACAACGGGTGAAGACCTTGCCTTGGGCAACAGCGAGGACGACGGCGAAAGCCAAAAATGCGAGTACCTTCATGATGATTGTTTTTGGATAGACTCAATGAGACTGATGATAAAGTAACGAAATTTTAGTGTTTTATACTTCCTTGATCACTATTAGCCATTTGGACACGTTTCCTAGTTATTTCAAGTGGGCCCTCTTTTCTTTTTGAACAAAGTGCATTGTCCGCGACATATTCATTACTGTCGAAAATTAAAAGATTCGCATCAGCTACTAGAGCTATCGAAAACAATGTGCCATATGCGAGTTGCGGAATTGTTTATTTTACACCCAAGCATATGTTTTCACAATTGTTGTCATCAGCTTGTTCTGATGAGATATAAAATTGGTTATAAAGGCATTTTATATAATGACCTAAAAACCAATTTCACGTTTTTTCGAATTTCAAAAACCAAGGGGGTGTGAATGGTTTGCTTGCGTTTTCAGAAATTTTTCAAAATCCCTAGTGTCTGATGAGATACCAAGTTGCTTTTTATGAAATCGTTTAAAAACCGATAGTTAAAGGTGCATGAAACTTGAATTGAAGTACATGAAGCATTTAAACCACAGATGTTTTAAGCTTGTACTGCACTGTATGCCACTATATCAAATATTTGACTACTCTGGCTGGCAAATGCAATTCGTGAAATTTTTGTTTGCCGCATTATTTTTGTGTAGCTCTATTTTGACAGAAAAACTTTGACTGAACTTTTCGTCAAATTTTTTAAGTCAAATATTTGACAGCATGGCATTCAGTCTACTACTAGCTTCAGGATGTTGCACTTCATATTAATATTGTGTGCGTGCCTGTGGTCTTCTAGAGGGGGTAATAAAGACATCCCCTTTTTTAGCGATAGTTCTTAAAAGCATCTTGGAGGAGGGTGAATATAGCAGATGGTTATGTTTTCTTGGTCATATGAAATTAAATGAAGGTAATGAAACTCCTTTATGCAATAGAATTCGTTTTTATTATTTCGGTAATAGCTCAAGTAAACGTAACACTTTACAAGCAATCGTTGACACTTGGGGCCCTACCGTTGCAGTTGTTGAGCCATCCGTACCAGGCCTTGAATCCTTGTTGTTTGTAGACGAGTTTGGCGCACGTGCTGGCAGCACTGATGTTGTCAGAAAGGAGAGCACTGCATGCAATTCCGCAGCTATTGTAGGAGGTAATGGCTCCTTGACACCACCACTTGTTGTTGATTTGGAAAAGACCGAAATCTTGGGTTCCATCCTTGTTCATGGCGCCAACAGCGGCAGTGTTGAAGGACGATTCGTGTTGGATAAGGCAAACCCAGTCGGCAAGTTGCTCCCTTGGGAATCCGTTGGCGAGAAGGGTCTGGGCCATTGAACAACGGGTGAAGACCTTGCCTTGGGCAACAGCGAGGACGACGGCGAAAGCCAAAAATGCGAGTACCTTCATGGTGATTGGTTTTGGATAGACTCAATGAGACTGATGATAAAGTAACAAAATTTTAGTCTTTTATACTTCCTTGTTTACGTGTCCAAATGTCTAACATTTGGACACGTTTTCCAGTTATCTCAAGTGGGCCCTCTTATCTTTTTGAACAAAGTGCATTGTCCGCGATATATTCATTACTGTCGAAAATTAAAAGATTCGCATCAGCTATTAGAGCTATTGAAAACAATGTGCCATATGCGAGTTGCGGAATTGTTTATTTTATACGGCAATATTTAGATTTTAATCTATTTTTTGGGGGTACCTTGATTTCGAGAGGATAAGTCTTAAGTGCACGTGGACATGGATATAAAATCGCTTGATTCCAATCGAATTAAGAGAAGATCTGTGAGAGTTTCTTCATAATTCTGGTGGTTATTCATTCCAGCTAGGAATGGTATGGTATGTGGAGTGGGGATGCCATCATCCTCCTTCACTTAGACGTTAGTGTTCGTCCGTTGTATTCCCTGTTTGAGTGCAGTTACTCTTGGAACCATTTTGTGGATTTTATGTAATTCGCTATGTTACATAGATTCCCTTATCGATATCCCCTAGGTCATCGAGGAAATATGCGCCGAGGTTCCGTCCTCTCGATCCCGATAGGGCCGGAAACTCGCATAGGACGTGGAAGATTGACTCTTCCACTTCTGGGCTACCGCAGCTACGAAAAAGATCATTTGCCTCGGCACCCTGCCGTCCAGCGTAGGCACTCCAGTTAGTGTGCTGGCTTCTTTCCTGCTCAGGTCCAAGACAAATTTGCTTTTCCCGTGATTATATTCAGGCCAAAAAGAGTTCTTGATATTGAGCATGTAGTTAGGTTTGACCATCTATTGTCTACCCACTGCAAGCATAGTGAGTCGATAGGATAGGAATGGCAATCTGCTGGTCTTCCACTAGTGAGCTTAGGCTGGAGCCCGCTCGAGCTACGTCATCAGCTAGCTCGTTTGCCTGAATTACACAGTGGCCTGTACCCACCAGAGAGTAACCTAGCTAGGAATACATTCTTCTTCTTGTTGACCATTATACTAAACAGTGATTATACTAGTTCAAAGCTCGAGAGATCATTCTTCAGATCACTTTCCAATCAGACAGTAATTTCTTACCAAATAGGTACTCATCCAGTTCAGTCTGTACCAAAAAATCCATGCACAATTTAATAAACAAGAAAACTTTGCTGAGAAATGATTTCAGTTAGGTTCCTTAGTCGTTCTATTCTGACTTATAAGCTGAAATTGCATTTTTCATCACCAATGGCGTGCCTGGTCAAATCGGGCCCTGGTCTCCTGCGTTGCCGTTTAGTCAATCCTTTCCGAGGCTGTTCTTTAGGTTTCTGGACAGTGGTCTTTTTTTTCCGGTGATGCGTTGTTGGCACCTCGCCCAACACCAGACTTGGAGGGCCAGCCCTTCTTATTTACTACACCCCGGTAGGAAAAGGGTGGGAGTTTTCATATGACTATGGCATGTTGGATCATTCGAATGTGTCGTCTGCCTAGGGTATTATACCCTAGGCATTATATTATGTATTATACCCTAGGCAGACGACACATTCGAATGATCATTCGGGGAATGATCATTCCCATTCAATGATCAACATTGACACACGTCTATCGGAATTACATTCAATCTGTCAAAATATTATTATTTATTTATTGTCAGCAATTGTAAACGAAACGTTAAAACGATTGATCGTGATTAATGCACACATGAAATAAATAGAAAAATTTGGACGATGGAACACCTGATTTTCCACTTGTTTCACTAGTTTCATAGGACTTGACGCTAGATGGCATTGCCAGCGCTTGAACGAATTACGAATTTATCTCGGAATGACCTTTTCGCAATTGTAATTCGAATGATCGAATGAATGACCAATTCGACAATTTCATTGTGACAGACGGAATGATCATTCGATTGCGTCGTCTGCCTAGGGTATAAGACTGCTATATGTTAACAAACAAATCCAATACTAAACGACAAAGCACCAATGATATGAGCCAGAGAGATACAAGTGCGACGTATTTTAACGAACCAAATCAAATTATTCTCCGTTTTTTTGCACTTAGTTGTACTCAGTGATCATGGTAAGCTTTGTTACTGTTAATTTTATTACTTGAAATGACGGTTTGATTTTCTGTTAAAGCCATTGTATTTTCAAAAACTCGTAATAGGTAAATTTTAAAGCTTTAGTTCGCTTGGAATTATTAGTATTTACATACATAATTTTATTTTATTTGCGAATTCCATCTCATTAAACCTAAAAGAATTTCGGAATTCGTGAAATCTTGAACAATACTTTACACCGCCGGATGGTTTAATATCGTAAAAATACTTAAATCGCTTTTTTCCCCTTTCTACACCTATCAAAAATGGGATGTCACTATAGTGTCTATATACAGCTGTTAATATTTAGCTTCTATCCTATGCAGTTTTTGACAAATAAAAATCCGAATTTTTCATTTCCATCCCCTCTTACCATCACTCCCTACACCCACACCCTCAAAATCTTTTTCTCCGCTAGAGGTCTACTGGTCCTAACTTCTGTAAAATTTTCAAGATTATATCTGCTACGGCACATGAGCTTTAAACATTTTATTTTTTAAGAAATGGCTGTGGAAGTGGTGGGTTCCACGCTCCACCTTCACCCTCAAAAATGTTGCTTTCAGTAGACTCCACTTGTAATCCTATATACAGAAACCAAATTGTATATTTCTGGTACAATTGCTTCGGAAGATGTCGTGATCCAAAGTTTCCAGGCCTAACACCCCAATCCCACACCTCTCCTTCCCCCTTCAAAATTGTACTTGTCCTAGGCTCCTAATATCCTTTAATACAACCACACTCCACAACCTTCTGACATCAACCGTTCAGGATATATGGATTTTAGAATGTTTCAATTCGAGCTTTGATGCGTTTCGGACGCATTATTTTTCTCCCCACTCCCACACCCTTCTACCCATATCGACCATTTTGAAAATGGCTCCACTATCACAGTACTCCGTAAGTTCCAAGTTTCTCCTAGCGTAAGCGGTTCTTGAGATCTAGAAACCAAAATTTTTCGTCTAAAAACCACCCCTCCTCACACTGATACCCCCACCCCCGAAAAGATACGAGTTTACCCAATAGGGAGTTGTAGGAGTTTACCCAATCTACCCACAGCGGGATTTTACGTATGACGGAGAGCGTGTACGGCGGCTTTTTTTTGGCTTACTAGTCTTAAAACGTGAAAATAAAAAATTTTAGCGAAGCAGATTTTTTTGAAATTTCAGGTCAATCACAATATTTTATTATTAAAAAATAAGTAAAAATCTGCCAAGTGCGAGTATATATACACGAACAAAATTTCATCTTTATTGCGTAATTGGTACGCGAGATATTATAATCCAAAGTTTTTTACGAGTCAAAATTTTTCGTCTAAAACGCCTCCCCCACTTCCCCCTAAACGCTCTTCCCCAAGGGTACCACCCGTAGGAGTTCATCCAATCTACCCACTAAAAAAATTCCAACATTTCAAAAATAATGAAGTAAAATACATGGAATTATGTTAAAGTTCAGTGCCAGAATGGTACAAGTGCAATGTTTCAAGAGTTCAGACCACGTTAAACAGTATATCTCGGGAAATTATACATATTTCTTTTTGGCGCCGTTGTAGTCTTTACAGTACTAAGTCCCTAACAGGAAAACCGATCAACCGGGTCGGTAGGTCTTAGCCATAATTATTGACACTTAAAAGACTTTGACATGATTTTACTCGAAACAACTTGAATCGAACTTGTACCTCTAATCCCGTCTTTAATATTGATCCATATTAATCGTTTCTAGACTACTATATCTGAAAAGTAACATTCATTCAGTAACAGCACTTTCTTCTACTATAACGCTATGTGCAATACTTGTGGAGTCCCACAGAGCAACCGATATTGGTCCTTTGTTATTTAATGCAGTGAGTTCAGATCACACAGGCAAAAATCAACTCGAATACATTATCCAATATTTGTAAATATTAAATTTAATTTAATTTGCGGTCCTTTCGAAATAAATAACTTTTTTTTAAAGCAACAAATAAGTTACACTTATTACTGAAAATGTAATAAATTCCATAAGAACGTAAGCTCTAAATGCATACCATAAATTTGGTGGTCAAAAATTTGCATTTTTGTAGTAGTGAAAATTTGAATATCAAACAAGTAAGCCAGCACACTTAAATAATTTATTCGGTGTATTTTGAACATCTTGCGTGCAGATTTCATCCTTTCGCTTTCAGGTCGCACCAGTAATGAATTCTGTACACTCTATCTATCGATCTCTAGAAATTTATTTTATTATTATGATAATAACGTGCCGCAATCTTCTATCAGACTTGGTCAAAAGATAACCAGAACTGGCGATCGTTACAACAAGAAACTGGATTTTAACTCAACAAAAAGGTAAAATAAGAAAGCAGTTGATCTAGGGAATTAAACTTTTGCCCAAAAAAATCATTCATCTGGACAGCGGCATGGGTAAAATAAAAATCAGGAAAATACTATTAAAATATATTTCTGGATGGAATCAATGTTGAATTAGTTTTGCGCAGAAATCTGTATTCCATGCTGTCAAATATGAAAATCTACCAACTGTCTGGGCGCAACTTTATTATTTTATTGGTAGAAGTCCGAAGCGCGTTTAATGCTGAGATGCGGTGTGGGTTACTGATAACCTAGAAAATAACATTCCAAATAGCCTCCTGATTATTCTTTAGGTTGTCAGTTGCATATTAACCTACTCCGCATCTCAGCTTTAAACGCATTTCGGACTTCTACTAGAAAGTAGCGCCCCGATTGTTTTCATTTATTTACGTATTTCTTTTTTCAATAGATGATTCACTAAAGCGAATTCGGTCTCATTAAGCAAAAACAAATTTCGGAATTTGTCAAAATTTGAACAATACTCTCCAGGGTGTTAAATATCGAAAATACTTAAACGGTTTTTTTCCCCGACTATATTTAAAGCTTTTAGAAGTGACAGTGAATTTGATATCTTATTAGACCTAAGAAATATATCGGAATTCGTGAATATGTATCACTCATAACCACCTTACATACCTTAGGGGTTGGATATCGAAAAATTTGGAAAAACATTTCTAGGCGCTTATATAAAGAGCCCACAGATGTAAAATAAATTTGATTACTTGACAAGAGTAAAATATATATCCAAATTCGTGAAAATGTGAAAAAACCCTTCTTTAACTTTATTGTTTCAATAATACAGTATTGTAATCGATATTTTTTAAAAAAAAATTTTCTGAAAAATTTTGTTTTCACGTTTCATGACTAGTAGACACGAAAAAACGAAAAGAAATTTCAGTACGGCACGCAAAATTGTTTGTTGTTTGGCTCGTAGCTCCCAAGCCTTTTGAGATATTTAGTTGAATTTTTTTTGTGCGTGAGGGTGGGGGAGGGTGAAAAAGAAAAGTTTCCGATTTTTATATCTCGAGAACCCATAGTGATTGAGAGCTGAAATTGAAATTTAGATAGAGCTACAATAGTGTCATGTTGGAAAAATATAATTTTGTATAATTTTTGTACGGGGGTGGAGGTGTTTCTGCTATCTATAGAACGGAATCTACTAGAAAGTTGAAACTTGGTGGATGTATGTAGATCTAATATAGGTTAAAAAAAATTCCAAATATCCATTGGCGTACGGAAGGGGGTAAAAAAAAATGATGAAAGAAAATGGGAAGCATATATTTTCACGAATTTCGTCATAACTCTTAGGTGTTCTTAAATATTGAACTAATTTTTATTCTCCGGATACTTCACACAAATGCCTAGAAAGCGTTTTCAAGAATTTTTGAAATTCAACACCCCCTTAGGGGTCGTATATATTTTAACGAATTTAACCATATCCCTCAGGTCTGATTAGATATTGAATATCTTTTCACTTCCAGGGGCTTGCGTAAAAATCGTCTAAAATTCATTTTTAAGTTTTTTTATATTTTTAACCCCTAAGAGGGCTGAACACGTTTTCACGAATTCCGTCATATATTTTGAGTACTAAACTCATTGATTAACTCTTTTCAGGATTTTTGGATATTCAACCAAGGTTCTATATGCTTTTACAAACTTCTACATATTATTGCTTAGATCTGATGAGATTTAGAATACACTTTTACTTCCTAAGGCTTCCTATACAATCGCCAAAAAGTCAATTTCATGATTTTTAGATATTGAACCCTAAGGGGTGTAAGGGGGTTATATACTTTTCACAGCTTCGACATATTTCCTAGGTTTGATGAGATATTAGATTGGTTTTCACTTTCACGGACATTTTATATAATCGCCTACAAACCGATTTCTATATTTTTCGATATTCAACCCCCAAGGGCTTGCATATGTTTTCCCAATTTTTGCCATCCCTTAGTTCTGATGAGATACAAAAAAATCTGCCAACAGTCTGGGTGCAACTTTATTAATTTTTCGGTAGAAGTTCGGAATGCGTTCAATTCTGAGACGCGGTGTAGGTTACTATGTGACTGAAAACCTAAAAAAAGTTCGGAAAGGGGTTAGAATAGGGTCGCGCTAGAATCATTACGCCGCTGCCACATATAACATATGAATTACATAATTGGGTTATACTCCGGGACGAGGTCTAAGTCGTAGTATAATATTTGTTGTTACGTGATTAGAGGGTTTTTCGTGATTTGGTTTTGGGGCATTACATGAAATCGGAAATGCATTTGTAGGCGATTATATAAAAAGTCTGTTGAAGTAAAAACCAAATCTGATATCTTATCAATCGTAAGAAATATGTCAAAAAGCCTTACGTCCTCTAGGAGTTGAATATCTAAAAATACTGAAATCAAGTTTTGACAATTATGTAGGAAGCCTTAGGAAGTTATACTGAATTCGATATCACATCAGAACTAAGAAATATATAGGAATTTGTGAAAATATATGCAACCCCCTTGCTCACTCGTTGGGGTTGAATATCCAAAAATCCTAAAACGAATTTTTAGATATATATAAAGAAAGCCCGAGGAAGTGAAAACCAATCCGATGTCTTATCACTCCTAAGAGATATGACGGAATTCGTGAAAACGCTTTCAACCCGTTTATACCCTCTTAGGGGTTGAAAAATGAAAAAATTTTAAAACAAGTTTTAGGTGATTAATTAACAAGTCCGTGGAAGTAAAAAGTTATTCGATATCTAGTCAGACCGGAGGGATATGGCTGAATTCGTGAAATGTATACAGCCCCATTACACAGGGTCGAAATTCAAAAAATCCTGAAAACACTTTCTAGGTATTTTTATGAAAAATCCGTAGAATAAAAATGAATTCAATACATGGAAACACCTAATAGATATGACGAAAATCGTGATAATATATGCATTCCATTTTCACTGATAATTTTTTTTGCCCTTCTTCTGCACCAAAATGGATATTTGAATTTCTTTTTAATAAAAATTACTTTTCCAGTTGAGTTACATATACATACCGAGTTTCAAGTTTCTAGCATAAGCCGTTCTATGGTTAAGAAAAACACCCCCCCCCCCCCTCGTACCATACTATCACTATAAAAAATTATATTTTTTAACATGGTACTATTATAGTTCTATACAAATACCAAATTTCAGATTTATATCATTATTGGTTTTCGAGATATAAAAATCGGAAATTTTTCTTTTTCAACCTCCCCCACCCTCACCCACACTTCAAAATTTTATTCCCTGCTTGGGATCTATTAGGCCTACTTCTAGTAAAAATTGTAAGCATCTATTGTACGCTGTTCTTGAGATATGAAACGTGATTTTCTAGAAAAATTCTTATCCCCTCCACTTCCATACTCCACCGCCCCCTGAAAAAAATTTTGTTTTCACCAAACTTTATTTGTCAACCTTAATACAGAAACCGAATTTTGTTTTTCTAGTGCATTTGGTTCGTGAGATATCGTAATCAAAAATTGTTCACCCCCCACCTCCGTACGCCCCAACTTAAAAATTTGCTTGCGATCTATTCTCCTAGTATACCCACAGGTGTTCATTAAGTTTTAATTTCGTGACATTAACCGATTAGGAGATATGGATTTTAGAATATCTCGATCTCGGCTTTCGAACGTTTCGGACACATTATTATTTTCCCCACTCCCACACCCTTTACCCATATCATTATTTTTTTTTTGCAAATGGGTCCACTATCGATGCTCTATATAAATTCCAAGTTTCAGCGTCGTAGCCTAAGCGGTTACTGAGATCTAGAAACCAAAATGTTCCGTCTAAAACGCTTCCCCCACCTCCCCCTTCACAACCCCTGCTCAGTCTACCAAAAAAAAATCCAATTTAATAGCTGAAAGAGTTTTAGAGCTATAAGCTTTTAAACGTTTTGCGTACGGCGGACGGCGTACGGCGCACAGACGGACTTACAATTTTTTTTGCTTTTTTGGTGTCTATTAGTCATGAAACTTGGAAAAAAAATTTTGAGGTTAGCAAATTTTTTTTTTTAAAAATCTATAACAATACTTTATTATTAAAATAATAAAGTAAATTGGTTATTACGGCATTTGATGTAATGGCCTAAAAACCGATTTCAGGATTTTTCGAATTTCAAAAACCAAGGGGGTGTGACGAGTTTGCTTGGGTTTTCACAAATTTTTCAAAATCCCTCGTGTATCATGAGATACCAAGTTGCTTCTTATGAAATCGGCTTAAAACCTGTTTCACAATTTTTTCGAAATTCAAGACCCAAGTGGATGTAATGGGTTTGTATACGTTTTAACAATTCATCATTTCTCTAAAATCTGATAAGGCGGCAAATTCGTTTTTACTTCTATGGGCTTTTAGTGTACATAATATACCGAAATTCGAGTAGTCTACACGGCCTTTTTCAATGTTTAATCGGCTAAAAATCTCTATTTGAAATATTTTTATTTTAAGAACAAAATTAACTTTCCAAGAAACGTCATAATCTCGAAAGAACTGACGATATACTCCGAAAACCACGCCCCGGAGTATGACCCAATTACATAATTCATGTGTTATATGAATTAAGCGGTTTCCGAACATTGACCCAAATAATAATAAAGTTTCTCCCAGACCATTGGCAGATTTTTGTACTCTACCTTTGTACGCTAATGAAAATCTAAACTTTTTTTTTGCTTTAATTACTCTATTAGCACACTTACATATTTCAACTTTCTAGCATAAGCCATTTCTGAGATATGGAAAACTACCTCCCACCTTGCAAGGTAGGTAGGTAAGCGTGGCCGTCTGTGAGAACACGGACGCACTTAGACATAAAAAAAACCTTTGCAACCTCTATCAAAAATTTTATTTATTTGGGTGTCTCTGTAGTGACTCTATACTGCTTTCTATCCTTCACGGTTTTCGGAAAAAAAAATTTGAATTTTTTCCATTTCCATCCCCCAACCTAGAATCCCCCTCCCCAAAGCCACTCGTAAGTGTTCACACAATCCACCCACCAAACAAAATTTCAACTTTGAAAGCTACGCGTCATCAAACGCTTTTGCGTACGGGGTACGGCAGACAGACGGGCATCTCTCTTCCGTTTTTGGGTTTACTAGTCCTAAAACATGAAAATACAAAATTTCAGGATAACTTTTTTTTTTTTTAAATTTCAGATCGATCCCAATACTTTATTATTAAAAATATCAAAGTAAAAATCAAATCGGATGAAGGGTCTACAGAAAGGCGATTCGGGAAATATAATTGAGGAGGACATAGAGCTGGAATTAAGTTCATATTTCTTGAGAATGCCTAAATATATTCAATAAATTAATTTTCTTTTTCACCACATTGTTGATATCGCAAGTTTTTAAAGAAAATTAATTAACGTTTTAATTATTTTTTTTGTGGCTTGAACATATCCAGCTGGTAACTCGTCCTTATCGCCAGAAAATTTAAATGTTTGCTAAAAATTATTTTTTATTATTGTAAGAACGGTAAATTTCGACCATTATTGATAGATTGCCATCTTTTCAATATCGATACAAAGCTATTATTTCAGTTCAATTCAATAGATCTGATAAGTTCAATCAATTAAGATTACCAGAAAATAGATAAATGTGCAACTGGTATATAAGCCAAAATTTCCGAAAAATTAGTATCTGTCTCTTTGAGTCTATCCAAAACCAATCACCATGAAGGTACTCGCATTCTTGGCTTTCGCCGTCGTCCTCGCTGTTGCCCAAGGCAAGGTCTTCACCCGTTGTTCAATGGCCCAGACCCTTCTCGCCAACGGATTCCCAAGGGAGCAACTTGCCGACTGGGTTTGCCTTATCCAACACGAATCGTCCTTCAACACTGCCGCTGTTGGCGCCATGAACAAGGATGGAACCCAAGATTTCGGTCTTTTCCAAATCAACAACAAGTGGTGGTGTCAAGGAGCCATTACCTCCTACAATAGCTGTGGAATTGCATGCAGTGCTCTCCTTTCTGACAACATCAGTGCTGCCAGCACGTGCGCTAAACTCGTCTACAAACAACAAGGATTCAAGGCCTGGTACGGATGGCTCAACAACTGCAACGGAAGGGCCCCAAGTGTCAACGATTGCTTGTAAAGTGTTGCTTTTTCTTGAGCTGTTGCTGTAAAAAAAAATAAAATAATATAAAAAAATTAACCAAGTTCTATCTATTAATTGCACCATAAGTTGGGAATGTGTTTGGGTAGGGTACTGTCCCATAGAGATAGGCAAAAAACTGGTGATGAAAGGAAGTTGAAAATTTTTTACGAATTCCGTCATATCTCTTGGGTTTGATAGACTTTCTAGCTTAGGTCGATCACAGAAAATCAGTCTGAACGAAACATTGTTATGTTTTATATGAAAGTTGGAGAAGCGGTGCAAAGATTGTGTCCTCAACACATGATTTATATTTCTTGATCATAGACCAAAACGCGGTCAAAGTCATCGGTTATTACGAGTCAAGTAGGTTATTGGTAGGTTAATTTTGTCAATAAGATGAAAATATCAAATTGTTCTGAAATCGATATTTAGCCGTTTAAATTTCTTCGTGAAACGTATGCAACCATTTCACTCCCTTGGGGGTTAAATATGAAAAAATCCTGAAATTAATTTTTTGGCGTTTATATAAATAGCCCACAGAAGTAATAACCAACTTGCGAATTCATTAGATCCTAGGAGATATGACAAAATTTATGAAATGAAAATAGAAGTGAATTTCGGAAAATCGTGAAAAAATCAATTTGATATCACATTAGGTCTGAACCACCACCGCACCACCCTAGGGAAGGTACAAAGATCAGCATGCATATGCTTCAGTGGAGTCCTGAGAACAACTCACTCTGCAGCACTAGACATGCTATTTAATCTGGCACCCCTAGGCATTTTTGGCAAACAAATGGCAGCCAGTGCAGCCAATCGACTAAGGGCCTCTACACAGTGGACCGTCATTTAAGCAGGTCACTCAACCATCTTGAATCACTTCAATAACATTCCTGAAAACCCCGACTACACCTCTCCCAGTTATGATTTCAACAAAAATTTCCTAAACACCATCCCAACCCGTCTAGAATGGGAAAGGGATTCGGTACGAATGGAAGAGTCCGTCCACATATATACGGACGGCTCCAAAACTGAAGGGGGGTTGGTGGAGGTGTTTTCTCTGACAAGCTTAACATTAGCAGCTCCATCCGCCTTCCGGACTACTGTAGTGTCTATCAGGTGGAGCTCATGGCGATCAAGGAAGCCCTGTCCTGGCTGAGGTGTAATATAATATCCACCAGGAATATTAACATTTTCACACAGCCAAGTGGCAATAAAATCCTTGGAATCGGCCTCGACAACATCAAAGGTCGCCGTAGAATGTCGATGGCTGAACAGTTCAATATTCTTCTGTGCTGGGTGCCAGGACACAGGGATGTTCTAGGGAACTGTATGACTGGCGAACTCGCTCGGCGCGGTACTACCCTTCAGATTATGCCGGAACATCGGAATCTGGGTGTGTCTCTCTCTACATGTAAACCGCTACTGCGATTGGACTCAATTGAGGAAACTAACTCAAGACGGTCAGACGGTATTACATGTTACACTGCGAGACAGATCTGGCCGAATCTGGACCTAAACCGCTCTAAAAGGCTGACTTTGCTCAAAAGGGCGAGTATCAGCACCACAGTCGGTGTCCTGACCTGACACTGTCTTATAGGTCGACATGCTAAAATACTCGGCCTCTTCTCAAACTACTTCTGTTCTAGCTGCCTGGATGAGGTGGCAGTCCTTCACCTTCTCTGTACCTGTCCAGCTCTATGCACTTGAAGGAAAGCTCATCTTGGAGCTTACTTCTTCAACTGGCTTAGTGACCTTGCTGCAATGGAGGTCGCAAGAATCCAATGCTTCATTGCGAGCTCGATATGGTTTGACGAGTAGGACCGGATTCGGTGATCCTGTGGTAACACAACGGACCTTTTTGTCAGGTCTAAGTGTGTTCGTGTTCTCACGGGCAGCCACGCGTATATACCTACCTACCTACCCTCCTACCTAGATCTGAACCTTAAAAACATTGTAAAATTTATTGAAACGTGCAACGCCTTTACTCGACCTTGGTAGTTAAATTTTGAAAAATCCTGAAATCCGTTATTAGGCGAGTATACAAAAATCCCGTTGAAGTAAAAATCAATTTGTTATCTAATCAAACCTAAGAAAGATGGCGAGGATTGGGAACACGTAAGCAACCCTTACTCCCTTGGCGGTTGAATATTCTGGAATTAATTTTTAGATGAACGATGTAGAAGGCTCGAGGAAGTAAAAACCATCTCATCGGATCTAGGTATGTTGGAATTGCAATTTCATTACACCCCCCCCCCCCCTGGGCGTTGAATATACAAAAATCCTGAAATAATTTTGAAAACGATTACAAAAAAAAGTCCATGAAAGTAAGTTTCAATTCGATATCTTATTAGACCTAGGAGATATGACGGAATTCATGTAAATGTGAACAACCAGTGCTACCAAAAAATCTTGGAATAAATGAGGGCATGGCGGAATTCGTGTAAATGTATGTAACCCCTTCTAACCCTCTTAGGGGCTTCATTTAAACTGAAACTGATTCTAGATATTTAACTGAAGAATAAGTGGATTGAATATTTCTGAAAACCTAAAAGATATAACGAAATTCGTGAATATGCACCCAATTTGCACTGACTACTTGTTGCTATCCTCCGTACGCCAATGAATATATATAATAGCTTTTTTACCTAAGTTAATTTTCTAGTACATCTACATATATCCACCAAGTTTTGAGTTTTTAGCATACACCATACGGTGATATGGGTCATAGAATGTCTCGATTCCAGCTTTCGAGCACTACAAAAGCATTGATTTTCCTCCAACTTTCGTATTCGTCCACCCAAGTCGACAGGCCTATATGAGGTGTAAGTTTCAACTTTTTATCGTAAGCGGTTCCTGAGATAAAAAACCCAACATTTTTAGCCTAAAACACTCCCCCAGCCTCCCCGTCCAACCAACATCCAATCATCCACCAAAGAAATTTAATAAAGGGTTTTCCAATAAGGACTTGACAACTTTTTTTCAAAATAAAATGCAAACCATTTGAGATATTTCAAAAACTTTATTATCGGGTTGAAGTACAATCAAAACATTTATGAATGGAACTCGACTTCGTTCATATGGCCACCGCGGGCACGTTTGCAGCGGTCGATTCGTTGGACCCAATTTTCGATGACTCGGCCACACATTTCGGCCGAAATGGCTGCTATTTCGTGTTCAATGTTGGCTCTGAGCTCTTCCAACGTCGTCGGCTTGTTGGCATAGACCAACGACTTGACGTGGCCCCAAAGAAAAAAGTCCAGAGGCGTTAAATCGCACGAACGAGGCGGCCAATCGACTGGTCCATTTCTTGAGATAACACGCTCATCAAACTTACTCTTCAATAAATCGATTGTAACGTGTGCTGTGTGGCTTGTGGCACCGTCCTGTTGAAACCACATGTTGTCCAAGTCCATATCTTCCAATTCGGGCCAAAAATAATCGGTAATCATGGCGCGATAACGATTACCATTCACAGTAACGTGACGATCATTATCGTCGACGAAAAAATATGGCCCTATGACGCCGCCAGCATGCAAACCGCACCAAACAGTTATTTTTTGTGGATGAAGTGGTCTTTCATGAAGCACATGTGGATTTTCACCGGACCAATAACGCATATTTTGCTTATTGACGAACCCACTGAGCCAAAAATGAGCTTCGTCACTGAAGATGATTTTGCGATGAAATTGATCATCTTGGCGCATCTTTTCCAGAGCCCAATCGGAGAACGTACGTCGCTTCAAATGGTCCATCGGCTTCAATTCTTGAGTCAGCTTGATCTTGTATGGGTGTAAACCAAGATCCTTACGCAAAATTCGCCATAACGTGGTCTGGGCGATGCCCAACACTTGAGAACGCCGTGGAATTGACTGATTTGGATCATTTGCTACGGACGTTTCAACGGCAGCGATATTTTCGACACTTCGACCAACCCGTTGTCTCACTGGCACGGCAACATCACACAACGAATATGTAGACTCAAATTTTTGCACTAAACTTGTTACTGCCTGTCTACTAGGGCGAGAATTACGACCGAAAATCGGAGTTAACGCTCTTAAAGTAGCGGTCACCGACTCCGAATTTCTGTAGTAAATTTTTATAATTTGCAGACGTTGTTCCTTCGTGTACTTTACCATGATAAAAATGTTAAGTTTACTGAATAAATTGACAGTGACAGTTCGATGATTAGTGAAAGGGTGCGTTCACAAATTGAATTCAAAGTTGTCAAGTCCCTATTGGAAAACCCTTTAGCACAAAGGGTTTGGCAGATTCGAGCCTTTAAACACGATTACGTACGACGGTCAGTGTATAGCGGAGAGACGGACTGCATTTTTACTTTATTATTTTTTAATTGTAGTATTGTTATCGACCTGAAATTTCCAAAAAAATTTGCTACCCTGAAATTTTGTATTTTCACGTTTTAGGACTAGTAAACCCCAAAAAAACAAAATAAGCAAACCGTTTGAAGGTGCGTAGCTTACAAACCCCTCGAGATATTAAGTTAAAATTTTTATGATAGGTAGAATGGGTGAACCCCTACAAGTGATATCTTTTGGAGGGATTGGGATGTGAGGGGGGAGGAGGGGTTAGCGTTTTAGATGAAATATTTTGATTTCCAGATCTCAGGAACCGCTTATGCTAGGAGGCACAAAGTTGGAACTTATGTAGTACTATTATAGTGGACCCATTTGCAAACAAATGGTCGATAGGGGTTGAGGGGTGTGCGAGTGGGGGAAAAACAATGCGTCCAAAACGCATGAAAGTTGGGATTGAAATATTCTAAAATCCATATCTCTTGAACGATTGATGTCAGATGGCTGAAACTTTGTAGTTGCCTTAAGAGATACTAGCAAATTAGAAAAGGGTTAAGATTTTTAAGGGGGTGGTGAGGTATGGGGGTAGGGGGTGAAAAACTTTGGAATTACAATATCTTCCGACTCAATTATGCCAGAAGATAAAATTTGGTTTCTGTATATAGAATTACTAGTGGAGTCTACTGAATGTAAAATTTTTGAGTGGTGAGGTGGAACGCGTAAGTGGGGGGACAGTCATTTTCCAAAAAATTTAATTTTTATATCTCAAGAACCGTGTCAGATATGATCTTTAAAATTTTACAGGAGTTAGAACCAGTAGACCTCTAGCGGAGAAAAAAATGTTGAGGGTGTGGATATAGGGAGTGCTGGTGGGAGGGGTGGAAATGAAAAAAATCTGATTTTAATTTCTCGAAAGCCGCAAAGGATAAAAAGCTAAAAATTGAAAGCTGTGTAGAGCTACTATAAAGACATCTCAGAAAAAATTTTTGATAGGGGTAGCAAGGTACGGGGGTGGGGGGTGATTTTTAATATCTCAGAAACGGCTTATGCTAGAAAGTTGAAACTTAGTACCTATATGTAGATATGCTACTAGAGTAATTAAAACTAAAAAAAATCGGCCAACAGTCTGGGCGCAACTTTATTATTTTATGGGTGGAAGTCCGAAACGTGTTTAATGCTGAAATGGGGTGTAGGTGACTATGGGACTGACAACCTAAGCAATAACCAGGAGGTTATTTGGAACGTTATTTTTTAAGGTTGTCAGTCGCATATTAACCTAAACCGCATCTCAGCATAATAAAGTTGCGCCCAGACTGTTGACCAATTTTGTTGTTATTCACATTGATTTTAATTGAATTGTGATTTTCTTGAAATCTGGCGAACCCGATTTATACGGCCTCATGGAATCCTTAACAAATCTTAAAATTAATTTTTGCTGACAACAAAATACCTGAATATTTTACGTGGACTGAGTTTTTTTACTCAGCCACAATGAGTTATTACTGCTTTCTTTCTTATGACAGACAGAATTTATTTTGGCTAAATTATGGTTTATATACAATTAGATTATCTTATAGTAAGCGAAAAAATATACATTAACAATAGCAATACAAATATTGCGATCGATAGATCGTCAGCAATAAATAATTAAAATTGTCGGTAAGGTATTTGTTCGAGCGGTTAGCTGATCGTAAGGTGATATCGACAGAAATTCTCGGTAATATCGACCTTAGGGTAATTGGCCGGGTAGTTAAACGTACAGGTGAATTAGTTGGCAATTTTCCGTGCATTGTGGAAATATTGTATTATTCAGCTATTGACCATTTGTGTAACTCAAGTAATACAACACCTGATATAATCTACATGTATAGTATACGAGTATATGTTTCTATATAATACACAATACCTATCATAAAAAATATTCAAAAAATAAACTTATTTTAATTAGAGCCATAACAATTATACCCACCAAAATATTGGACATTGATTACAATTGGGAAATTTCTTCTTTCAGAAAAAAAAGAATTAAAGTGATAAATTGACAGTAATAACAAATTTTAATAGCTTATCGTAACTATTGTTTGTATGGGCGTACCTACCTATACTTAATCAAATTGATACTCTTCCTTCTTTTAATTTCTTATTTGTTTTGTTATCTGTTTACTGTTTAGTTTACTCATTTTATTTTTACTGACGCATTAGACCACAGGCACAGTAGCTATACAATTATCATAACCAAATTTCGCAACATGTGATTTTTAGAAGTTTATCTTTAATACTGTTTATAATTTGAATATGAAATTTGCAAGCGTAAAGTAGGTATTACACGACTGACTGAGTTGAATAATATATTTTTTTATTAGAATTTAAATATGTGAAAAAACACAAACTTCCCGGAGCATCTTCACTTTATCGCTTTATAAATATTGCGCTAATCCCTAAAAATTTCGTGGGACTTAAACCTGGCCTCACACAGAATCTTAAGTGCGCAAAAATTACAACCTAAGCCATCTCTGAGACTTAGATATGAAGAAATTGCTGTAAAGAAGCCGTTTTGATCCTTTAATTTGGAAGTGGAAAGAGACAGAA
This sequence comes from Beris morrisii, assembly GCA_951812415.1. NCBI lineage: Eukaryota > Metazoa > Arthropoda > Insecta > Diptera > Stratiomyidae > Beris > Beris morrisii. Next base: position 32,617,200 of record OX638313.1, on the reverse strand, counting down.
AAGTTATGGCATGATTTCAATAAGTGCAAGATAAATTAATCAATTAAGAAGGTATGAATACTATAAAATGAGTAAAAGTATACTTTTCCAATCAAATGTGGCTCAACTATTTCTCAATTTAGGTTCACTTTAAAATTATTGATCACTTTTTGCTGGTTTCAGTAGCTCGACGGACTAAATAATGTTCGATTGTTGTTAAAAATAAGAGACTTTATTAATTTTCCTTCCTGAATTTAGTTAACACAAGGACGGCTTAAGTGCAAAAGACATTTCTGTACAATTATTGCAGAACTGAAGTGCTGCCAGCTTTACGTTATGAAGAGGAGAATTTATTTGTAAACAGCAGTTGAATAGTGTTTGTAAATGCAATTCCCATATTATAATATATAGCTGAACAGGACATAAAAGTTAGAACAGATACGAACGTTTGCCGAAGAATTGGGAGAATTTTTTATAATTTACAGCCCTCTTTTATCCTTCCTATTAAAACGAACACTAGTACTAAAAAAACATCCCAACTTGAATAATCGAAAACTGTGATAATAGGAAATACATTCATACTGTTACGTGTAAGCCTGGCCACCGCGCAACTCGATCGATTACGAATAGGGAAACAGCAACAACCGAATACCTAAGCTGCAAAGTAACCCAATCAAAAGCTTAGTTGAGTAAATAAGGAGAGCGAAGCAACACGATTATACCTCTCTTCTAATTGAACGTGCTCTCCAATGAGGATCAAAATCGAAAGATCTCAAGCACACTAGAACCCTCTACACACACCACCGAACGAAGATTCAAGAACAGTCTCGACTACAGACAAGTAGTATAAAAGCAGCTAAAGCTTTCAGCGAGGGAGATAGTAATTTTTATTACGTCGACTGTGACAGCCAGCGTGTATACGCGACCGTGTTGGTAGAGAACGAAAATGATCGAATCATAGTGCGAATAATAATGCGAAAAGAATAATACTGCGATTGAATAAATTGTTACTTATATTGATTGAATTGTGTTTTACTTGAAATCCCGGCGAACCCCTAGCTCGCAACAATACTAAAAAAATCAATGTGTGTAATACGGCTCGAATAATACGGTATAGTCGACAGACTTAAAAAAATTCGAAATGCTGGTTTAAGGTGACTCAGATATGTGGAACTTGAATAATCAAAACACGGATAGCTCGGACTCATTTAATTGGAATTTCTAAGCTTCCACAATTTTGGTTATCATAACTAATAAGGTTCCTCTGGTCCTACGTAACTTTTCATAGGATAAAATTTGGATAACTGATAAGCATATGCGAAAGTACAACAAGTTTGGATTAGGTTTATACAGCTACATACTACTATTTCCTTAGTTAATTAAAATCTTAGTTCTATTCGTCTTAGACCCTAGATACCTCCTTTTCTTCTGCATTGCATTAATATTTGCCACGTTACATGACTTCATCTTCGAATAAAACGTCGTATGAGCATCCTGGAGAGAAGTCCATGTCTACGTATTCTTCAATACTATGAATGTGTTCATTATTCATGCAAGGGCTCGCTTCTTGAAGTAGAAAAAGACTGAAATATTGAAAATACAAGAGGGTGAGTATATTGTTACATGTGCCCTGGCAACTCGAATAACTCATTTATCAATCGAAGCAACCAACGAAAATTACAAACTTCAACATATAATACAATAGCGGAGAAAAATCTACACACTACTGGAACACTTTACTCTTTCTCTTATGTTCTTCATACTTCCAAAACAGTTCACACACACAGCCATGCTGGAAATATCTCGTCTCCAGCAATGCAGTGTATAAGCGCCGCGTAGTTTCTACATTCTCAGTTTTTCTACTGTGTGAGCGAAACGATGTTCAGTTCAACGTGAAAGTGTATTTGTAAAATGTAATTTCATTGATAACAGCGATCGAGAAGTAAACAAAATTGGGAAGTGTTCCCATCAGTGCGATATTTGAATGCTAATTAATAAAGCGTTGTTAATTCCATTTATTTTAAACAAATTGTGCTTTACTTGAAATCCTGGTGTACTCTTAGCTCGTAACAATATTTTAATTTGAAGGATTAACCGTTACTGATGTGACGGAACTCCCACGGTGCTAACTGGTAAAGTTCTTGCTATGTATTACTATGAACATTACAATAAAGAACTAATTCATTATAATTATGAAGAAATAGTTCATTGGCTACGAAGGCCGTAGCCAGCAGAGTGAAAATTATGTAAGTATTTATCGAAATCAAAATAAATTCACTTAAATTGTAATGCAAAGTTACGCCACTATGATATTATTCAATTGTCTTAATTCCAGATCAAGAAAATTAATGATAACGAAAGGAAAAAATCTGCCAATATAATCGGTTGTTTCGCTATAAGTAGGCTTTTTGGAAAGTTGATTTTGTCACTACGATAGAAGTGAAAATATCGAAAACATAAATTTTTGCCCAATTATACGTACATAAAAAGCATTTGTAGACGTTTTGAATTTCGTTATATCATTGTGAAAACTTATAAAGCCCATTTACACTCCCTTCGTGATTGAAAATTCAAAAAAATTCTGAAATCAGTTTTTAGGCGCGAACAATAAACAAGCCTTATCAGACCCAAGAAATATGACAAAATTTGTGAAAATGTCCACAAAACCCATTATATCACCTTGTGGGTTAAATCGCGAAAAATCGGGAAACTGTTTTTAAGCGATTAGATAAAAAGCGATAAATCCAATTTAGTATCTCATCAGATCTAAAGATTTTGCAAAATTTGTAAAATTTAAGCAACAATTTTCCTCCCATTGTGGGTTGAATTTTGAAAAATCTTAAAATTTCTTTTAAGCGATTATTTTAAATTTAGATAGAATAATTTTAAACAAACCGTTTTATTTTCCAACACATCTCCATGATTTAGCTAAAGTTACTTCGATTTCACACCTATCGGAAAAGCTACAGAACAATTTTCGCGAAAGATGCCCTAACTTAGACAACCCCCTGGTTACAGAACTATTCAGTACTATTTAAAATGTTAGTGGTTTCTAAGCTGCCTAAATAAGTTAGTTGTATTTGTAAGATAGTTTTAAGTTAGTTTTAAGTTCTTATTAATAAGTTTTTAAAAAGAATTTCCTAAATGAAGTATCGCTTTAATTAATAACTTAATTTGTCAACAAATAGAAATACTACACTATAGTTGTAAAGACAATCATTTTTTTCCGTCTGATCTCTCCAAAAATTTTACAAACTGTAAATATCTTATAGAATAACTGTAATAAATAAATAAATAATAATAAAAAAAATAATAAATGTAGATAGAAGAAATAATCAATTTTATATCTCATCGAACCTAAGAGATATGACGGAATTCGTGAAAATGTGTAGAACACTTGTATACCCCTTGGTTGAAAAGTGAAAAATCCTGAAAGTCTCTTAAAGAATTATATAAAAACCCAGTGGAACACCCTCTCAGGGGTTGGACTAAAATTCTAATAAAGCTTTCTAGGCATTTAAAAGAAATAAGATTAATGGCAGTAGCCAGCACAGCGGTTGACGCCGAAAAATAACCAAAAAATTCATAAAATTAGCTTCTATGGTAGCTTCACTATGAAAAATTCCATTCTCAGATATGAGGGAATTCGTGGAAATGAAACTACTCCATTTTCTTTGACCCTTCTTTATTGGTTCACCTCCGTACCCTAATGTATTTTTGTTAATTTTTCTGTTTTACTAGTACAAGTTCTAGCATTAGTCGTTCCAGAGATATGAAAAACAAGCCCTATCACTCCCGGACCATACTATCACTATAAAAACCTATTTTTTGAACGTGTCGCTACTAAATACTAAGTTTCAGCTATCCATCTTTCATCCCATTCTCCAGATATAAAAACTGCATTTTTCGTCTTAAATTCAACCTCCCCCCAATTATCTCCTAACAATCCTACTCCTAAAAAAATCCACCCAGATAACCCACAAAAAAAAAATGTCAAACTTAATAGCCTGTGAAAGCTTAATTACAGGATTCCTTACCCTTTTCCATACGAGGGGAGACTGGGATAATCAAAAAGTGATAAGGGAATCTGAAGGTGCTGTATTCACGGATGGGTTAAAAATGGATACTGGAACAGGGGCAGGGATTTTCTCAGCCGATATGAATATTCAAGTATCCTTTTGTCTGCCAAACTACTGCAGTATTTTTCAAGCCGGGGTTTTTTGCAGTAAGTAGTGCAATGGATATAATAAATTCCGCGACAATTCTTCCCAAAGAGTGGTGTATAAAGATTTATATAAACCGCCAAGCAGAAATGAAACCTTTAAGCTTCAACCTAGTCAAGTCTACGCTAGTGAGGGAGTGTCTGAAAAAATTGGGCGCAGCTCATAAGGTTTTCCTGTGCTAGGTTCCGGGACACAAAGGATACCAGGAAATGAGGCAGCCGATAAGCTGGCCAAAACTGGATCTGAAATGGCTGCTATACATGCATCCCAAGCGATAAAAATATCCATCACTTACGTCAAGAATAATCTTGACAGAAAGGCAATGGAGCTGACCAATGGTAGATTGTTTAACCGAACTACGTGTGAAATCTCCAGTCAGTTATGGCCAGTAATACATTCTAAAAGGACTGCCGATCTTCTGTCGTATAGAGACCCGTAACAATACGGCAGTCATAATGGGACACTGTCTCTTTGCCAGACATGCACAACGCCTAGGCGTTCAATATAATGACTTCTGCAGAAGCTGTAGAAGTCAAGAAGAAGAACAGAGCGTTAGGCATCTACTCTGTGAGTGTCCCCAGCTAGACAGCTGTAGGTTCAGAGCCATGGGCAGCTACTTCTTCTCCAGTTTCGGGGACATGGCTGGAACACGAATTTATGAACTAGCCAAGTTTATTCGCATCTGTGGCTGGTGTATGTGACTAGCTTTTCCCCTGTAGTAGTACTATGATAACTCTCTATATGGGACTTCATTAAGGTGTCACGGGTGTGGTATCACAATGGACCAACCAAATGGTCTAAGTGAGTCGATCCATAGTTTGGATGGCTGCCACCATAACCTTACCTAGCCTAGCGTTTGAAAGCTACGAGCCTCCAAACGATTTAGCGTACGGAACGGTGGTCAGACGGACTAAAAATGTTTTTACCTGTTTTGGTGTCTACTATCCTAGTTTTATATAATAATCAATGGCACAACAGCCCAAATTGGGCCTAGGCCTTGAAGTAATGCTAGAGTTACTTCATTACTCGACCAACGGAACACTAGGAGGTAAAGTGGTCAGCCACACGCTCGTCCGTGATTATTACCCCGATCTTTAACTCAGGTACTCATTTACAGCTGAGTGAACTGGTAGTCCGGCACCCAATCCCATTCTCGAAAATTACTTGTCGCCAAGCAGATTCGAACCTGGTACCAGGTGCGTCGAAGGCAAGTGCTCTAGCCACTGAGCCACCCAGACTACTAGTTTTAGTTTTAGTTTTAAGAAGGGAGAAGTGCTGAGCCACCGTGCAACACTAAGCACCAAAAGAGAGCCTATAGTGATCTCTTCGGAGCCTCGTATGTCACTAACATCACCGAAACAACCCAGATCCCTAAAGAACTTGACCAGCTTGGCATGCCCTATCGACATCAGATCCTCCAAATTGTCAAAGGAAAGACAGCGATCTCCATACGCATAGCATGCTTTCCTAGCAATGCCCTGTCAGTATTCCGACGAGTGACCGCAAACTTTCCCTATTCCATGCCAATATCTCCCTAGTCTTTCGTCTGTCCAACCTTGGTCAGAATGCCCTAGAAGTTCTACAGCTCGTCAGCCCCTCTCTACAACTTCTAAAACTTAAAAAAAATTTCAGGGTGGGTGTGTTTTTAAATCGAGCACACTATTTTATTATTGAAATAATGAAGTAAAAATGGAAACGTGCCTGACAATATAAAAAAAGACAACAAGGTCTATTACCTATCTAATCGGATTAAATTGGACCCTACTCTGTTGATGTTAAAAAATGAGCTGGAATAAATTCAGGGTTCAATAGCACAGAATATCATCGCACTAATCTAAGCACCATTCACATTTTGGCCAGAAATCAAAGAAATTTTATTCCTTTTACCCTATTTAGCCACAAAATTCTGAATCCGAAAACTAATAATTACGAAAACAAAACGATTTTTTGTATACTACTACTTTAATAACAAATATATCGATTTATATTTTGATGAAATTTACATAAATTACACGACAAAAACCGCACTGAAGGCTTCCCGAACACCAGCTTATTTATGAGGTTACCGCTCAAGTTAATAGAACCTGATCGATAAACGTTCCTTACCCATAGTAACAACATTTCAAAGCTTTTACCATTTGCCAGTCCTGAATAGAGCCATTTTTTGTCTGCACTTTCATTGAATCTAATTAAAATCAGATCGTCCGCCACGAAGATTTCGTATAAAAGCCAAGTGGAAAGTTCGAATCGGGATCAGTTCCCAGCCGGCTCCCTAAAAGTCCAGAAAACCGAATTTCGGCATCATGAAATTTCTAAGTTTATTCGCTGTAGTGGTAGTCCTCGGCCTAGTCGTTCCATCCTATAGTAAGAAGTTCTCAAGGTGTGAGGTGGCCAATCTTTTGATGAACTACGGATTCCCGAGAAATGAGCTGGCCGACTGGGTGTGCCTGGTCGAACACGAGAGCTCGTTCCGGACCAATGCTGTAGGTCCAACTAATGGAGACGGGACACGTGACTTTGGATTGTTCCAGATCAACAACAAGTACTGGTGCCAGGACGATATCCCGTCGCATAATATGTGCAGGATCCCGTGCCGGGCACTCCTGTCCAACGACATTACGAACTCAGTGCGCTGTGCTGCAATCGTCTATCGGAAGCAAGGACTAAGTGCGTGGAACGGTTGGGTCAGCCACTGTCAAGGATCTGCTCCGAGCGTTGAAAATTGCTTTAGTAATTACAACAGTTATTATTATTAATTTTTTAATTTTTTTAATCGAACTACAGTATTTTTTGCTTATTAAGTAACTGAATAAAGCCTTTTGCGGAAATTATTACCAATTTTATTCTAATTTATTCAAAGTCAATATTGTGGGTCAATAGCCGATCCATCGATTTACAACTGCGAATCTATTGTATCGTTCTTTTCGACAGGTCCATTCATTTTAAACGCTTTGCTTAAGTATTCATTGAGGATTTTACTAGTCGCAAAGTCTGTGGCGTAAGTTAATTTATCGCTTGTGTGCCACTCGATTTAATTAAATTTTCAATAAATTTTTATAATCCGAAAACGTGTTTATTATAAAATCAAGAAGAGTTTTGTTTAGCTTTTTTCGTAGAAACGTGAAATAAAGTTTATTGGTCGGTTTCTTGTAACTTCTACTAATTATGGCTAAAATTACGATTAAATTAAGCGATTTTAAGGCACTTAAGTTTTCTTTAATCTGGCACGAGTTCGTGCGACTTAACTTTTAGTACAATAAACTTGCATTAATAAAAATCAACTACTGAATCCAATTTGCGATGGTAAGAATGGTGCATACAAAATCGTTTGTATTTTCAAAAAGGCCGTACGCAAAAGCGTTTGAAGGCTCGTCGATTACATGCACGTTGTCGGTAGTTTGGGTGGTCACCTATAAGATACGATTCTGATCTTATTTTCCAAATGGTCCTTCATATTTTCTAATGAATAATTATTGATCGTTTCCATGAACCGTGCGAAATGTACGGACGGAGGATACTATCAGTCCGGATGGGCGCAATTGTACACTTGGCTTGTTTTGCTCTAGCCCCCGTCACATACTCAACATTTTCGAGGTGCTCGTCTTGCATGAAACTTTATCCAAAAGGCAGACTTTTTACGCGATGTTCCGGCGGTCAGATCAAATTGTTGTTAATGGTTCGTGTATGAGGTAGACTTAGGTTTTTGTTTATGGTGGAATTCATGCAAGAAGCATATACCGTTTAAAGCGATCATGTATGATTTTTTCTATATCGGAGGACGTGAACTATTAATTCTTGACTGCTTTTCAAATACTTTACTTTTTGTTTAAAGTTAAAGAATTAACAACTACTGCTTAGTGTTACATTTTACAAAATCTAGCCTTGACATTGTGAAAAAATTTGGCAACAGTCTGGGAGCAGCTCTATTATTTTTTGGGCAGAAGTCCAGAACGCGTTTACTGATGAGATGCATTGTACCACAACGAGCAGAGCGAACCACAACGAGCATAGCAAGCCACGAAGAGCAGACCAAGCCACGACGAGCAGAGCAAAGCAGCGACGAACAGAGCAACGCAGCGATGAGCAGAACAACGCAGTGACGAACAGAGCAGCGAACAGAGACGAGATGACGAGATGACAGGGTCAAGTCAAGGCGAACAAGGTCGTGCCAGGAGTCGAGCTAGGACCAGCTACGACAAACCACGACGAACTACGCCAAACCACGCCAAGCAGACAGAGCAGAGGCAAGACGAACAAAGCAGAGGCCAAACGCGGAGACGAAGACAGGAAAATATGACGATCAGAGCAAAGGCCACACGCGGAGACGAAGACAGGGAAAGATGACGAGCAGAGCAGTGGCCAGACGTGGAGACGAAGATAGTGGGAGATGATAAGCAACGAGCAAGGTCAAGACAAGACGAGCAGATCCGTGCCAAGAGTCGAGCCTAGACGAGCTACGACAAGCCAGCGCAAACTACGACAAGTCACGATGCACAGAAGCGAGCAACGACGAGCAGGAACGAGCAAAGGCAAGCAGAGCAGAGTCGACGAGCAGAGGCGTGTCAATACAAACAGAGGCAAGTGGAATCAAACCCAGCCGGACAGAGTCGAATCACGTTTGAGCAGAGGCGACGAGCAGGATAAAGTCAAGGCGAGTAGAGCAGACGAGCGGAGGCGAGCGAACGACGATAATCAAGCGAGCAGTGCCGTGCCGGGCAGAGACGGAACACGGCGAGCTATAACGAGCGCGTAACGACGAACTGAGGCGAGCGTGCAGAAGCGAGGTACGTCAAACAATATGATATGAATATATCTAAATAATATATATAAAAGAGGATGTATGTATGTTTGTGTGTATGTTTCTATGTATGTTTGTATGTATGTTTGAATGTTTGTTTGTATTTATGTTTGTATGTATGTTTGTATGTATGTTTGTCGGCTATAGACTACTAAACTGCTCAACCGATTTTGATAAAATTTTCAGAAAACAATTAGAATAGTCCAGAGTTGGTTCGTGTGAATTTTGGTGCCGATCAAATCAAAAAGAATTTTTTTTTCGACATTTTTCCAATTTTTTCGCGGGTTTAGTACCCTGACGCCCACTGCCCAAGCTATTTATTTCTTTGTCGATATGCCTTCCAATACCATTCGTCCGATTGCGATGAAACTTTGTTGATTTGTTGAGCGCACGCCCGCGAAGGTTTCTGTATTAGTTAAACTATTCTAAAATAGGTGGCGCGTGACACAAACAAATGAGTGTGTTTCATATAGTTTAGCGACAGTCCGTGTGTTTTCGGTGTAAAAGTGTGCACGTATGACAAAATTGAACAACGGGAGCAACGGAAGCAACGGAGCTACAGAAGCAACGGGAGAAACGGGAGCAACAGAGCAACGGAAGCAACGGGAGAAACGGGAACAACAGGATCAACGAGGGCAACGAAGCAACAGGAGTAACGGGAGTGACGGAGCAACGGGAAGCAAAGTCTTGCTATATTATACTATGGAAACTGCAAAGCCAGCGGTTTCCAGTCGGAAACCGCTGGCTTTGCAGTTTCCATAGTATAACACCATACAAATGTCAGCGTAGCCGCGGGACGCTGCTAGTAACCATGGCACTCGCTAAGTTTTACCCCGACTATAAAACGAGTCGATACAAGGTTAATATGCGACTGACAACCTAAAAAATAGCGTCCTGGTTATTTTTTAGGTTATCACTTCCAAAGTAACCTACAACGCATCTCAGCTTTAAACGCGTTTCGGACTTCTACCAAAAAAATAATAATACAATTACGCACTGACTGTTGGCATATTTTTTTCATTAATTTACGTACTTTTTTTTAAATTTCTTTATAAACATAGGAGATAAGATATCGACTTAGCTATCAAAAAGTGCTTAAATCGGTTTTTTCCCCGATTATATTTAAAGCCTTTATTATATTATATTTAAAGCCTTTAGTGAATTCGATATCTCATTACACTTTACGGATTTATCGGAATTCGTGAAAATGTACACAAATACCTTGGGAGTTGCATATCGAAAAATATTAAAACATTTTTCTAGGCGCTTATATAAAGAGCCATCAGAATTAAAATTAACCTGATAACTCGACATGTCTAAAAGATGAAACGAAATTCCTGAAAATGCAGGAAAAAAAAACCTTTGCACTCACATTTTTTTAATCCACCTTAGTACGCCAATAAAATTAGAAACTTTTTTTCCTTAATTACTCCTCTAGTACATCTATATATACGTTCAAAATTTCAACTTTCTTGCATAAATTGTTTCGGAGATATAAAAAACTACCCCCTATCCCTGTATCTTCCTATCCCTTTAATAAATCTTAGTTTCTTTAGATGCCACTATCGTGGCTCTATATAGTTGAGAGTTTTTAGCTTTCTATTCGTCTTTATTATAAAAAAATAATACAGTAAAATTTGTTTAAAAACTCAGGCCTCAGAATTATTGGCTGCAGAACTTAATATTGCCATTATTTGCAAAAACCTGAATTTAGTTTTACGGCACTTATACTGTTTACTTTCAGAAGTAAACTCAAACTTACTACAGATTCTTTGTACTGAAAAATTAGCACTGAGAAATTGTTATGCGTTTACCAAGGTATGACGGTAGGGTGCTCTTTCTATTTCAGGACTGGATAGAAATCTTGTTATGCATATGTAGATTTTCTCGAAAAGAAACTTCAACAGAAAGTATATAATTTTGTGGTATAAGGTGTAAAGTTTCACGAATTTCATCATAAGTCTTAGGTCTGCTGAGATATAGAATTCATTTTACATCTATGGCCGCTTTATACATATAACCGCCAAGAAATTCTTTTCGAGTTTTTTCGTCAATCAACCTCTAAGGAGGTGTTTGATAGTTCTGTACGTTTTCACGAATTCCGTCATATCTCTTAGGTCTGATGGGATATCGAAATCGCATTCACTTCTATAGCCTTCTAACATTGTTTGTCTTCATCTTTAAGGTCTAATTCTCTATTAGTGTAAAGTCTCTATTAGTGTAATAAAGTATTGAATTTAACACAATTGCGTTTTATTCCAAATTGAAGCGAATACACAACAGTTATTTAGCGACGAAGATGGGAGCCCGGTAAAACTGCAGTTCGATACTGCATCAGACATGTCAATAATACCAGAAGAAACGTGGGAAATGATTGGTAAACCAAAGACAGGTGATACAAGACATGTAGCCAGAAATGCGCCTGGAGACCTGTTAGAGTTAACTTCGCAATTCAATTGCAAAATTTCCTTAAATTTCAAAAAAGGACAGGGTATGTCTCCAACATTAACGATCTCAACGTTATGGGAATTGATTGGATTGAAGAATTGGGCTTCTGGGATGTGCCAATTAACACCATTTGTCAGCCAAGAGTCGCAGCGATAACGTCAGCCCAATTTTCGGATGAACTTCAGCAGCAGTTTACCGATGTTTTTGACTCTACATTGGGGATGTGTGTAAAAACAAAGGCTGGTTTTCATTTAAAGCCATCTACGAAATCGATCTTTAGACCTAAACGACCGGTCCCGTACATTGCACTCCCAGCTGTCGAAAAAGAGCTTCAGCGTCTTGAGGAATTGGAAGTTATCAGTCGGGTGGATTTCTCCTCGTAGGCAGCTCCCATTGTCGCTACCAGGAATGCGAATGGAGTAGTCCGATTTTCCAACAGGTTTAAATCAGAGGTTAGAATCACACCAATATCCACTTCCTCTGCCAGAAGACATATTTGCTACAGTGGAGTGCAGTACTTTACCAAAGTAGATTTAACTGACGCATAACGATAACGACAAATCATGGTGGACGATAATTCCAAAGCCCTGCTCACAATAAACACACACAAAGGCCTATACCAATAAAATAGGTTATGTTTCGGAGTGAAGAGTACACCCGAAATTTTTCAGCAAATCATCGACACCATGGTTACGGGTCTATGTGGAGTTGTTAGCTACCTAGATGACTTCATTGTCGTCGGAAAAACCGAAGCTGAACATCGCCAGAATGTCGTTAGTCTTTTGCAACGAATACAAGAGTGGAGATTTCACTTCAATCCAGCAAAACGTCGTTTCCTACTCAGCAGTATCAAATATCTCGGGTTCATCATCTGCAGGGAAGGACGAAGACCAGACCCCGACAAAGTAGCTTCAATTGTAGACATGTCACCACCAACAACCACACCACTTTTGGGGAATAAAAATATGGAAGCGATCATAGACTCCTGGAACTATATTATCACACGTTGCGGGTCCGTACTTTACAACGTCGAAATTTGCGGGCATGTTCAGCGCCGTCACGCCAATCAATTACGGTACCGTCTCGACAATGACAAAAGCGATCAAGCGTCGACTTCGCCTACCCTTCCATTTGAAATGTTGGTTGAAGCTTTCGATGTTCAGGTACCATCTACTGCAGAAACGATTCCAGATGACACGCCAGCGACGATTACGTCGTTACCAAGCGTTTCGGAAAGAAGGTATCCCTCCAGGGACCGCCAACTACCTCAAAGGCTCAATGCTGGCAGCACTGCTACCTAACAGACCAACCGAGAGTCAGTCTCGCTGTGCCGTCCGACCCAAGTGGTCATCTCTATTAGTGTAATACAGTATTGAATTTAACACAATTGCGTTTCATTCCAAATAGAAGCGAAGACACAACATATATCAAATTGGTTTTACTTCAACGGACTTTCTATATAATCGTCTAAAAATTAATTTAATTTTTTGGTTATTTAACCCCTATGAGACTGCAAAGGGGTTGTACACAATGAGATATCCTTTTAGCTTTTTACTTGTGCGAAGTCCTGATATAAACACCTAAAAGTCGTTTTCATGATTTTTAGATATCCAACCCTTAAGTAATTACAAGGGTGTTGATTATAAAACTCATGACTTACAATGCCACCATAAAACTAAACTTTCAATATAGCATTCTGGTTTAATAATAAATTATTTAGACTCCTCTGATATATTCAAATTGTTTAAACTTATCCCTGCTAGAATATAGATTTACAAAAAAATTGACGGAACAAGACTATATCGCGTGGAAAATTTTCAAACTTAAAATAGAACCTATTAATTTTATCATATTTGAATCAATAACAATTATTAACATAAGCCTCTATATTTGTAACTTTTGATAACACTCAATTGAATAGATCCAATCTTTTCATTATCGATACAATTGCAATTCAATAGATCTGATAACTTCTTCAATTAAGATAGTAGAAATTCATAAACTAAAAACTTGCATATAAAAGGCGAAATTTCGGCTGGTTTATTTATCAGTCTCATTGAGTCTATCCAAAACCAATCACCATGAAGGTACTCGCATTTTTGGCTTTCGCCGTCGTCCTCGCTGTTGCCCAAGGCAAGGTCTTCACCCGTTGTTCAATGGCCCAGACCCTTCTCGCCAACGGATTCCCAAGGGAGCAACTTGCCGACTGGGTTTGCCTTATCCAACACGAATCGTCCTTCAACACTGCCGCTGTTGGCGCCATGAACAAGGATGGAACCCAAGACTTCGGTCTTTTCCAAATCAACAACAAGTGGTGGTGTCAAGGAGCCATTACCTCCTACAATAGCTGCGGAATTGCATGCAGTGCTCTCCTTTCTGACAACATCAGTGCTGCCAGCACGTGCGCCAAACTCGTCTACAAACAACAAGGATTCAAGGCCTGGTACGGATGGCTCAACAACTGCAACGGAAGGGCCCCAAGTGTCAACGATTGCTTGTAAAGTGTTGCTTTTTCTTGAGCAGTTGCTGAATAAAAAAAATAAAATGATAAAAAAAATTAACCAAGTTCTGGTCTATTGATTATACCATAAGTTGAGAGTGTGTTTGACTAGTAGTCGGTAAAAGTATACATCTCATCAATTTAAATTTGATATGACTACTGTACTGTTCTACAGACAGACAAAAAACTGGTGTTGAAAAGAAGTTGAACATGTTTTACAAATTCCGCCGTATCTCTTGGGTTTGATAGGCTTTCCAGCTCAGGTCGATCAACCAAAATCTACCAACAATCTGGGCGAAACATTATTGTGTTTCAAATGAAAGGTAAAAAAGCGGTTAAACGTTAAAGTTCAAAGGTAGTGACCCCAACACATGAACTATATTTTTATACTCTAGATGAAATCATATAGAGTATTATAAGTTGAATCCAGCCCAAAAGTTTTTAACGCATAGAACCAAGCCACGGACGAAAAAAAGTTATATATTATTTTTTGTTTATTTGTGGCCAAAAACCTCAAATCCGCTTGACGTCCGTCCGTCCGTCTGTCCGTTAGCACGATAACTCAAGAACGCCTTCACCTAGGATCTTGATATTTGGAATCTGGATGTTTGGTTGAATTTGTAAGGCTGAGTTCGTTAACGGGCAAAATCGTCCTACTCCTTCGGGTAGCTGCCATACAAAATGTCCTTAAAACACGTGTTCAAGAATATTAGTCGATAACTTCAGAAGGGTTTAAGCTACGACATTGAAATTTTGTATGTGTTATTTTTCCAATAGTTGGAGCTAAATATATGATTATGAAGAAAATCCTGTTAGTCCTGCAGCCGATCGTGACTGCAGTATGTTTTTTATCATAGATCAAGACGCGTTCAAAGTCATCGATTATAAAAAGATAAGGTGGTATTTGGCAGATTAATTTTGTCACTAGAACAACTGTCTATCAACAGTTTATCTCCCTACAAGTCCCCTGGCGCATACTTCCAATTATGCTGCAAAAACTACAAGATATGGTAGTTCCATGGCTAGTGAAAAACTTCAAAAGTTGCATCCTACTAAATCATGTGCTCTATGCCTGGAGAAGTGTCCGGGTAGTGTTTATCCCGAGGGTTGGCAAGAGAGGTCATGAACTCGCGCAGGATTTCAGACCCATTAGCCTAACATCAGTAGTATCGAATCTTTTAACATCTATGAATGATTGGATGCGGCGCTTTGATGAAAAACAACCAACTGATGTAATTTACCTAAATTTTGAAAAGGCCTTCGACAGAGTTCCCTTCAAAAGACTCCTATTTATCCGTGGCATCCGTGGACACCTTTTGGAATTAGATTAAGGAATTCATCACAGATCGATATTTCCAAGTTCGATTCGGCGATTCATGTTCAAGTGTCTTAGGGTTCAGTTTTAGGGCCACTTCTTTTTATAATTTATACCGCTGAAATACCTAACATCCTAGCCTCCAGCTCATGTTTGTTCGCTGTTGATACCAAACTTTTTGGAAATCCGCTGCTAGGAAATTTAACTCTGTAGGGCAGCTTGAACAAAATATATGAATGGTCAGAAAAGTGGTATATATCGCTGAACAAAGCAAAGTGTTCAGTCTTGCATGTCGGACCAAATAATCCCCGGATCACGTATAGTCTTAACGGTACGGAATTAGTATCCACCCACAAAATTTGCGACCTTTGAATCACAGTGACATCAGAACTAAAATTGAAACAGCATAAAAACCTACGTAAGGCCTCTTCTCGAGTTCGGATTCCAAATCTAGAGCCCCTACTTTCGTAAGGATATTGACTTACTGGAGAAAGTACATCGTCGTGCAATGAAGCTTCCACAAGAACTGAAAAACTTATGCTATACAGACAGGCTGGCACGTTTACGACTTTCAACTTTGGAGCAGTGACGAATGAGAGGTGACCTTATAGAGACCTTCAAAATTTTAAACGGTCATTTCAGCTGCCCTGAACTACAGAATCTATTCACGCGCAACAGGAATCCTCACCTTAGAGGACATTTCGACAAACTGAGCAAATGTATAGTGAGCACGAGCACGAACCCTTTTCGGAACTTTCTACCAAACAGAGTAGTTGATCGCTGGAGCTCTTTTCCCGTGGACGTTATTGGCGCTACTTCAGTGTTGGATTTTAAAATTAAAGGGGATAGACATTTCAATTTTGGCTGAATTAAAAATTAACTTTAATTTCCTAACTTAATTTCTTTATTTTATTCAATTTAAATTTTATTTTTACTTTAATTTGCTTTTGTTCAATTTAAACTTTTTTTTTCTTCATTATTAATTTCGATACTTCTATTCTTGCACTAACTTTAGTTATATACATTCTACTTTGCTTATTAAAATTTTTGTTTTTTTGTTTTACTTTATTATTTCAATAATACAGTATTGTTATCGATTTTTAAAAAAAAAAAATTTGCTACCCTCAAAATTTTTTTTTTCACGTTTCATGACGAGTAGACACGAAAAAAGGAAAAAAAAATTTCAGTCCGTCTGTCCGCCGTACGCCGTACGTCGACCGCTGTACGCAAAATCGTTTGAAGGCTCGTAGCTCCCAAATCCTTTAAGCTATTAAATTGAAATTTTTTTTATGAATAGACTGGGTAGGGCCCTTGAAGCGGCCAAATTTGGAGGGGTGGGGGTGTGAGGGGGGAGGAAGGGGAAGTGTTTTAGACGGAAAATTTTGGTTTCTAGATCTCAGGAACCGCTTATGCTAGGAGGCTGAAATTTGGAATTTATATAGAACTTCAGTAGTGGACCCATTTGCAAAAAAATGGCTGATATAGGTGAAGGGATTTGGGAGTGGGGGGAAAAATAATGCGTCCGAAACGCAAAAAAGGTGAGATCGACACATTCTAAAATCCATATCTCCTATACGGTCAATGTTACAAAATTGAAACTTAATGAATATCTGTAGGTATACTAGGAGAATAGATGGCGTACGGGGGTGGGGGGTGAAAAACTTTAGATTACGATATCTCACGAACCAATTGCACTAGACAAATAAAATTTGGTTTGTGCATAAAGGTTGACAAATGAAGTTTGATGAAAGCAAAATTTTTGAAGGGGGCGTTGGAGCATGAAAGTGGAGGGGATGCGAATTTTTCTAAAAAAATCACGTATCATATCTCAAGAACAGTGAAAGATAGATGCTTAAAATTTTTACCAGAAGTAGGCCTAATAGACCCCTAGCAGAAAACAAAATTTTGGAAGTGAGGGTGTAGAGGGTAAGGGTTGTGGATGGTGGGGAAGGGTGGGGGAGGGTGAAAAGGAAAAAGTTCCGATTTTAATATCTCGACAACCTATAATTATATAAAACTGAAACTTGGTATTTAGATAAAGCTATATTAGTAGCATCTTGGAAAAATATAATTTTGTATAAGGGTAGTATGGTACGAGGGTGGGGGGTGTTTTTCCTATCTATAGAACGGCTTATGCTACAAAGTTGAAACTCGGTACGTTTATGTAAATCAACTAGAGAACTAATTAAGATAAAAAAAAATTTCAAATATCCATTGGCGTTCGGAGGGGGGGGGAAATGTTCAGTGAAAATGGAATGCATATATTTTCACGGTTTTCATCATATCTATTAGGTCTTCCCAAATATTGAATTCATTTTCATTCTACGGTTTCTTCACGTAAATACCTAGAAAGCGTTTTCAGGATTTTTTAAAATTCGACCCCCAAGGGGGTGCAAAGGGGGTTGTAAACTTTTTCACGAATTCTACTATATCCCCACGTCTTATCAGATATCGAATATCTTTTCACTTTTACGTGCTTGCGTAATAATCACCTAAAACTTCTTTTTATGTTTTTTCCTTTTTCAGCACCAAAGAGGGTATAAACGGGTTGAACACGTTTTCACGAGTTCCGTCATTTCTTTTAGAAGTGATAAGGAATTGAATTGGTTCCTACGTTCTCGTGCTGTCTTCATATTTATTTATTAACTCCTCTCAGGATTTTTTTGATATTCAACCCCCAAGTAGGTGTAAGGAGTTTCCATATCTGAAGATATATCGAATTCATTTTTACTTCCTAAGGTTTCCTATATAAAAAAGCCAAGAAGTCAATAACAGTATTTTAGATATTCAATCCTAAGTGGTGTAAGGGGGTTGTATGCTTTCCAAAGTTTCGACATATTTCTTAGGTTCGATGAGATATTAGATCGCTTTTCATTTCCACAGACTTTTTATATAATCGCCTACAAACCCATTTCTCAATTTTTCGATATTCAACCCCCAAGGGTTTGTATATGTTTTCACAATTTTTGCCATCGTTTAGTTCTGATAAGATATAAAATTGATTATTACGGCATTTGATGTAATGATCTAAAAACCAATTTCTAATTTCAATTCAAGAACCAAGGGGTGTGAAGAGTTTGCTTAACGTTTTCACAAATTTTTCAAAATCCGTCTTATCTCATGAGATATCAAGTTGCTTCTTATGAAATCGTCTAAAAACCTGTTTCACAATTTTTTCGAAATTCAAACCCCAAGTGGAAGTAATGGGTTTGTATACGTTTTAACAATTCGTCATATCTCTTAATTCTGATAAGGCATCAAATTCGTTTTTGCTTCTATGGGCTTTTAGTGTACATAATATACTGAAATTCGAATAGTCTACACGGACTTTTTCAATGTTTAATCGGCTAAAAATCTCTATTTTAAATATTTTTATATTAAGAACAAAAATAATTTTCCAAGAAATCTAATAATCTCGAAGCAACTCATGATACACTCCGACTTTAACCGCTCCCGAGCTTTGACCCAAAAAATAATAAAGTTTCGCCCAGACCATTGGCAGATTTTTTGTTTTTATTTTGGATAACACAACAAATGTAGTAATATTGTACTTTCTGATATCAGTTGTATCAGCGAAAGCTGCCTTCCTGATTATTAAATAATATTAATAATAACATCAGGTCTGAAGCTTAAAGATTTTGTAAAATTTATTGAAACGTGTGCAACGCCTTTAGTTAAATTTTGAAAAAAACGTGAAATCCGTTATTAGGTGATTATACATAAATCATGTTGAAGTAAAATCAACTTGTTATCTAATCAGAACTAAGAGAAATGCCGAAAATTGTGAAAATGTTGGCAAAGGGAGTAATTGCGGTTGAATATCCTGGAGTTAATTTTTGGACGAACGATGTAGAAGGCCCGAGGAAGTTAAAAGCATCTCATCAGATCTACGTATGTTGGAATTGTAATCCTTGGGCGTTGAATATCCAAACATCCTGAAATAATTTTGAAAGGGATTATAAAAAAAAAGTCCATGTAAGTAAGAATCAATTCGATATCTTATCAGACCTTGGAGATACAATAAGACGGAATTCATGTTAACGTGTACAACTCACTAAAACGACTAAAAACTTTGACAAAAAATTCTGTCAATTTTTTTCCCTCAAAGTAGACTTTGTGAAGAGCAATTAAAATAATATGACAAACAAAAATTTGACGATTGCATTTGCCAGGGAAAATAGTCAAATATCTAACAGCGTGGCATGCAGTGTAATACTAGCTTTAGGCAGCTTTTAGGAACAAATGAAAGTTGGTACAGACTTATAAATTTTAGTGAATATATAAGGGAGTACCGTATAGCAATTTTCTTAGAAGGATGAAGTTTGGAACAGAGCATATAGTCAGAGAGCTCGCGACAAAAAATCGCAAGAGTTTTAGGAAAGCTAATATTTTAGTATTTGGTTACATTTAGGGTGTATGTAAATATACTAGAGTCAACAGGTCTGACAGGTCTGAAAACAATGGTCAGACACCCCAACAGTAGGACCCACCCAGTCAGCACCCCCGCAAAGGTCTCACAAAAATCAGGTGCTCTTAAGCTGAAAGCTGAAATTTGCTACAAATCTAAAGGGGGGCGATACATGTAAAATTTTCAAAAATTCGAGTTTCTTTTTTTTTGCATAAATAGTTAAATTAACATCTAAAAAATATGTTTGTAAAGTTTTAGAATGAAATTCGCATTATTTATCGATTAAAAACTCATTTAAGTGCTCCGCCTCAACTTGACGCTCGAGCGCTATTGAGTCCGTATTGATGACCAGAGAGTGAGTCGAGAAAATCGCCGCAGCTCTTCGACAACTAAAAAAGCTCGTCAAGCATGTCAAGAAGAGGTGAAAAAAAAAACGAGTACTATGAACGTACTGAAGGACTTCTGTATGGGACTGGAATCGCTGATTAGTTGGTAAGTAAGAGTTTCTGTGTGTCAAAACTTTAAACGCGTTTTTCTCGAGACGACTTTTTTTAAATTGGCGGGCAAGATAACTCAAAAAGTTCTCAACCGATTCTTATGAAACTTGGCACACGTTTTCTCTATTGTATAAGCTTCTAGTTGAACCTCAAAAATACCAAAAAAAATTTCAAAATTTAGCGTTTTTGACTCAAAAACTGTCGAAAAAAGGATAAAAAATCGTACTTTTTTTTATGAGGCGTGCTAATTCACAATTTTTTGACTTTTTTTTTTTCTTGGTTCAACTAGAAGATACATGTTTAATAAACACACTCCAACCCATTTCTTTGATTTCAGATTGCTGTAACTGATGCTAAAAATCCAGCCGATTGATGCCTTTCACCGCGAGGGTCTCAGGAGATTGGTTACTACGGCGGCCATTTCGAAAAAAAAATTAAATAAAATCAGATTATTGTATTTTTATATGTAATGAATAAACATGATCACTTTCAAAACGATTCATTTATTCCTTCTATTTTAAATAAGCCTCTGAAAAACGGTCTAAATTCAGGCGTTTACATGTATCGCCGGCCTTAAATATAGTTTATGAAAATAAGAGTCAAATGCACGTATGTTAAATAACAATCAAAGTTTCGTTTAGTTGATAATATAATAAATTAGTGTTAGGTACTTTAAAATCTTGTATATTTTCCATTTTGAATTATATTTTCATAGAAATAAGTAGAAACTACAAACTACAACTAAGCTGGAATGAATGTCCCATTTTTAAAATCCCAAAAATATAATCCTTAGATCTTCATTTAATTTTTTGTTTTGCCGTGTTTTCAAAAAAATTTAGAAAGAAAAAGTTATTCTTAAGTGTCGTCTGTTCATAAAAGTTTTCATTTCTCAAGACAAATAAAATATAATAACATTATGGAGAAGATTTCTGGTGCCATTTGTGTATTTTGCGTAAAAAAAGAAGGCAATCTAGTGTTATTTATGGAAAAAACACTCTCCAAGTGCAAATCGATGTTAAAAATACCTCAGGATAATAATTTATAATGTAATAAATAATATTGATTTGCATAATGTATCAAATAAATGTAAAGGCGTTAGAAAAAAAAATTAAAGAATATTTGCGGGAGCAAACAAATTCTGGAGCACGGTAAATACAGTTAAGACATATTAGATAAAAGCAGACAAAAATGAATACGCGTTATTTTGGACTGTTTGAATCCCGTGATTAATAATTATATGTAACTTTCAATAAATTGATCTGTATATAGAATTATAATTTGTATTTAAGTGACTGTCACGTCATCTCCTCAGTTGAACTTTAAACAATGTAATAAGCAAAAATATTAAATAATTAAAAGCAAAGCAGAGTTTTAATTTATTAAAAAAAAAACAATAATTAGCTTAATACACCCACTATTTTTAATTATTTCTATAAATATACAATTCAATACGGAAAATATACAAGGTTTTAAAGTAATACTATTTTATTATATTACCAAATAAACGAAACTTTGATTGTTATTTAACATACGTGCATCTAACTGTTATTTTCATAAACTATATTTAATAGATTTACACTGTACCAAATTTCAGCGTTCTTAAAACTCTTACGAGGACCCGATTTTTTCGACACCTTTGCGGGGGTGGTGACTAAGTGGGTCCTATTGTTGGGGTGTCTGACGATTGTTTTTTTGTTTCTCATTGTAAAAACTACCCCGTGGTAAATTTTCAGCTTTCTTAGAACTCTTGCATGACACTGGCTTTGATTGTTGCGCGCATAGTAACAGAAACCACGAGCACCCGATTTTTGCGAAACCTTTGCGGGGGTGGTGACTGGGTGGGTCCTACTACGTCCTGGTAAATTTTCAGCTTTCCTCAAACTCTTTCATTTTCTGATTTTTTTGACATCTTTGACTGCTCACCAGAGCCAGGTGTCCCCACGTCAGACCTGCTGACTCTAGTATATTTACATACACCCTAAATATAACCAAATACTAAAATATTAGCTTTCCTAAAACCCTTGCGATTTTTTGTCGCGAGCTCTTGGACTAATAACTCCCAAGTTAAAAGTTAAGCGAAATTAAGCTAGGAGTTTATTTCACTTTATATTGCATAAAGCCCGGCGACTAAGAAATCTAAACAAGATTAACTTCAAGATAAGAACAGCTATTGATATTTAGCAAAAAATATAAAACAAAAATGTAGACGAATTTATTGAGCAATCTCAAGAAGCTTATCAACACTCCTAAATATTTGTGGGTAAACTTGCATTTCATTGTTAACTTAATTCTTTATTTTAAACAATAATTTGTTTATTTTTCATGCGAAAAGTTCCCCGTACTAATTTATTAATTTGTTCGCGAATTCAATTATTAGTGTTTCGTCAAGGAAGTTTGTTTTAGTTTAGTTATACCGAAAAAATTCGAATTACAAAACAATACCATAAAATTTATATTGCTTAAGAATAGGAAGGTGGTCTGTTATCTGAGGTGTTGTTATCTGCAAAATTATTGATTATGCTGAGAGTTGAGAATAAAGTTATGGTTGTTTACGAAAATTAGGAGTATAATTCTTATGGATACTGGTATCAATTTGAAAAGTGGAACTAAATTTAGATCTTCCGGAATATTCAGTCAAAGAGACTACCTATTTTACTTTATTATTTTTTAAAAATAAAGTATTGTGATCGAACTGAAATTTTAAACAAAATTTGCTACACTGAAATTTAGTATTTTCACGGTTTTGGACTAGTAAACTCCAAGAAGACCAGAGATAATCACTGACGCACTTTTTAGCCTGAAGGTGGAGTCCGCGCTGATCAATTTGATACCAACATCCCGGATTGTCAACACAAAGCTGGGCCAGTCCTCCTCTCGAAGGTTTGTCAGCAGAGGTACACCACACAGGGTGGCGTGCTCTCCCCTCTTCTTTAGAATTTAGTGGTCAACAAACTTCTATTGAGACTGGAAGGGTCAGGCTGCGCAGTGATTGCTTATGCAGCTGATGTTGTAATTGCTGTCTCGGGAAAGCACCTCAACACGCTGAGTAAGATATTGCAGAATGCTCTCTCTATTATCTCCAAGTAGGCAGCTGAATGCGGGTTGGGCGTAAACCCACGCAAAACAGAACTAGTCCTCTTCACCAGGAAATACAAAATTCCTCACGTTGACCCTCCTTCTCTGATTGGTACTAGTCTAGTTTTCACTGATAATGCAAAATATTTGGGTCTTATTTTCGACAAGAAACTTTACTAGAAACCTAACATCCAGGAACGGGTAAGGAAAGCAACAGTTGCGCTTTACTCGTGCAAAAAGGCCATTTGCAAAAATGGGGTATGCAACACCAAATAGTTTATTGGCTCTACGTTTCCGTCATCAAACCGATACTTATGTACGTTCCTATTGTCGGGAGGATGGCAAAGTGGTTAACTGGACCAACCTAGGGAAGGTATAAAGATCAGCATGCATATGCATCAGCGGAGCCCTGAAAACAACTCCATCTGCAGCACTAGACATGCTATTCAAACTACTACTTCTAGACATTTTTGGTAAGCAAATGGCAGCCAGTGCAGCCATTCGACTTAGAGCATCTACACAGTGGACTGGCATATATGCAGGTCACTCAACAATCTTGAATCACTTCAACAACATTCCTCAAAGCACCGATTACACCGCTCCCAATTATGATTTTGACAAAATTTCCTAACAACCATCCCAACCCGTCTAGAATGGGAAAGGGATTCGGTACGGATGGAAGAGTCCATCCACACATATACGGACGGCTCCAAAACTGAAGGCGGAGTAGGTGGAGGTGTTTTCTCTGACATACTTAATATTATCAGCTCTTTCCGTCTCCCGGAACGCTACAGTGTCTATCAGGCGGAGCTCATCGCGATCAAGGAAGCCTTGTCCTGGCTGAAGTGTAATGTAATATCTACTAGGGATATTAGCACAGACAGCCAAGCGGCAATACAATCCTTGGGGTCGGCCTCGACAACATCGAAGGTTGCTATAGAATGTCGATCATCTCTTAAGGAGATGGCAGAACAGTTCAATATCGTTCTATGCACACATAAGGATATTCCAGGGAAGAAGAACTCGCTCGGCGCGGTACTACCCTTCAGATTATGCCGGAACATCAGAATCTGGGTGTGCCTCTCCTCTCTACATGTAAACTGCTACTGGGATTGGACTCAGTTGAGAAAAGCAACTCATGATGGGCAGACGGTATTACATGTCACACTATGAGACAGATTTGGCCGAAGCTGGATCCAAAATTGTCTAAAAGGCAGACTTGGCTCAAAAGAGCGAATATCATCACCACAGTCGGTGTCTCGACCGGAGCCTGTCTTATAGGACGGCATGGTAAAAGACTCGGCCTCTTTTCAAGAGACTTCTGTAGGTAGCTTGGATGAGGAGGAGAAGACAGTCCTTCATGTTCTCTGCTTGGATGAGGAGGACGATGAGGCAGTCCTTCATCTTCTCTGTACCTGTCCAGCTCTATCCGTTAGAAGGAAAGCTGATCTTGGAGTTTACTTCTTGAACAGTCTTAGTAACCTTGCCGCAACGGAGGTCGCGAGAATCCAACGCTTCATTGCAAGCTCTAAATGGTTTGACGAGTAGGAACGGCTTCGAAGATCGTGAAGTAACACAACGGACCTTTTTAGGTCCAAGTGTGTCCGTGTCCTCACGGGCAGCCACGAGTACCTACCTATTTACTCTACGTAAACCCCAAAAAAGCAAAAAAATCCGTCTGTCCGCCGTAGACGTCGCACGGCAAAAAAATTTTTTTTAGTATCTGAATAGGGGGTGATCGTGAAAGGGCATGGAATGGAAAAAGGTCTGGCTTTCATTCCTTGAAAACTGGAAAGGAAACAAAGCTAAAAATTAAGGGGTATCTCGGTACAGAGGCTAGGGGTGGTTTTTTAAATCTCAGAAACTGCTTGTACTAGAAAGTTGAAACTTAGTACCTATATGTAGATGTTACACATGAGTAATTAAGTTAAAATAAAAGTTCAGGTTTTTTGGCGTGCAAAAGCGCTGTAAAAAAAATTTCCGTGAAAATTTTTTTTCCGCATTTTTACGAATTTCTTTATATCTTTTAGGCACATCAAGTTTTCAAACTAATTTTACTTCTGCGGAATCTATATATGAGTGTCTAGAAACTATTTTAAAAATTTTTTGATATGCAACCTTTAGGGGGGTGTAAAGTGGTTGTATACATTTTAACGAATTTCAATATATTTTTTGGATTTTACCAGAATATCGGATTTACTATCACTTCTAAAGGCCTTGAATATAATCAGGGAAAATAGATTTAAGCATTTTTCGATATTAAAGTCCTGGTGGTGTAAGGTATTGTTCAAATTTTCATGAATTCCGATAAATATTTTAGGTTAAATGAGACCGAATTCACTTTTACTTCTTTGGGCTACAATGATAGTACAATTAATTTCAAGTTATTGCGATATTCAACCTTTAAGAAGGAGTCAAATGAGGGTGATAATTGTGTAGGTTTTTTTAAGAATTCCGACATTTCACTTATGTCTGATGAGATATCGAATTGTTTTTTCCTTTAACGGGCTTTAAAGGTCTTTCAATGGGAACGTTCAATTTTTAAATGTAAATAAAACAAGTTGTTAGAAAGATATCCTCCCAATTCTTCTTTTATTTGAAAGAATATTTTATGGCATTAAATATGGAATGTAACGTCGTTCAAATGTCCGTCCCAGCTTTGCTTGGTGGCACGTACTCGAGAGGTCCAATTTTCGACAACTTTGTCGCATAAATCTGGCTGAATTTTCTGAATGGCGTTCGCTATGTCGACTTAAAGGTCATCAATTGTTTGCGGACTATACCCATCGACCTAAGGTCTTTTGTGGCTGGCTAACTCAAGAAATTGTTGGATTTTCAATTCCGTCCCGAAAGTATTTTCAGAATTTTTGTTCTTCGGTGCGACATCCCAAATCCGGAGTTCATCATCATCATCAATGGCGCGACAGCCCAAATTGGGACAGGGCCTGCAGGAAATCCGGACTTCTTGGATGGAAATTGCGACATAACCGCCATCACTTCGTACGATTTGAGTCTTATCTTCAAAGTGGTCAACATTAATGTTTTTTCGGGGATAAATTGTCAGTCTTTCGCCAAACTCCTCTATGAGGGGATGAATCGGGAAGATTTTTCAAACGCATATATTTTAGCTTCGTGAAATCCAGATAATATTTTAGCCGTCGGCTGTTACTTGTTGCTTGTTAATAAATTTAATCTAATCTGTTGTTTTCCATTGCGTTATCAAAAACATTGGCAACAGGAAATGTTCTACAGCAGTGATTTGCTTCGATAAAGCAATTTATCGTCGCCTTAAGAAACTCTATACTCTTCTTGAAGTGGATTCTTAAGAAATTCTTGCAGGTTGCATTTTATAGCCGCGTTTAAGGGCTATAAAAGTCAAACCGCACCGATGAATTTATTTAGTAAAACATTGAATTTTACATACGTAATTTCTGAGATGAAGTTTCACGTCTTTAGTTTAGTTATAATTTCGTTGGTGTTGCAACTCACGCCGGGATTTTGCAAACAATTCACCAAGTGTTCCCTAGCTAAAGAACTATATCGTCTTGGGGTACCCAAATCGGAATTATCGGATTGGCTTTGTCTCGTTCGATACGGCAGCAATTATAAAACGGATGCAATTGATACAGAAAGCCGGGACGGAACTCAGTTCTTTGGTCTTTTTCAAATTAACAACAAATGGTGGTGCCAAGGAAGTATTAAGTCACATAACGTGTGCAAAATGCCGTGTGAAGCTTTACTTTCAGATGATATTGCTCGCGCAGTTAAATGTGCGCTAAGGATAAGAAAGCAACATGGATTCATGGCGTGGTATGGCTGGCATAGACACTGCCAACGAAATAAGCCCAGTGTGAACGAGTGCTTCTAATCTGATATTAATCTTTAGTTAAGTAAAATTTAAATTTTATGTAGTGATTAAAATTGGTTTTTACTGTTTTATTTT
Source organism: Beris morrisii (assembly GCA_951812415.1). Taxonomy (NCBI): domain Eukaryota; kingdom Metazoa; phylum Arthropoda; class Insecta; order Diptera; family Stratiomyidae; genus Beris; species Beris morrisii. Next base: position 32,590,014 of record OX638313.1, on the reverse strand, counting down.
ACTTTATTATTTTTTAATAACAACGTATTGTGATCGACCTGATATTTCAATAAAATTTGCTACCCTGAAATTTTGTATTTTCACGTTTTAGGACTAGTAAACCCCAAAAAAAGAAAAAAAATGTTCCGTCTGTCCGTCCGCCGTACGCAAAATCATTTGAAAGCGCGTAGCTCCCAAACCCATTGGGATATTAAGATATATAATTTTTATGATGGGTAAATTGGGTGAACCCCTACGACTGGTATCTTTTTTTTGGGGAGAGGGGTGTGTGAAGGTGATGAAGTGGGTGAGGGGGGAGCGTTTCAGACCAAAAGTTTTGAAACACTTTGGATTACTGGAATTTACTAAATGTAAACTTTTGAGGGGGGAGGTTGGGCACGAAAATGGGGGGTAGCAATTTTTAAAAAAAATGAATTTTTATATCTCAAAAACCGTACCAGATATGATCTTTAAAATTTTACAGGAGTTGGAGTCAGTAGACCTTTAGTAGGGAAAAAAATCTGCCAACAGTCGGGGCGAAACTTTATTATTTTTGGGTAGAAGTTCGGAACGCGTTTAATTCTGAGACGCGGTGTAGGTTACTATGTGACTGAAAACCTAAAAAAAAGTTCAGAAAACGGTTAGAATGGGGTCGCGCTAGAATACTTACGCCGCTGCCACATATAACATATGAATTTCATAATTGGGTCATACTCCGGAACGAGGTCTAAGTCGTAGTATAATATCAGTTGTTACGTGATTAGGAGGTTTTTCGTGATTTGGGTTTGGGCCATTACATGAAATCGGAAAAGCAATTCTAGGCGATTATATAAAAAGTCTGTGGAGTGAAAACCAATCTGATATCTCATCAATCCTAAGAAATATTTCGAAAGCCTTACGTCCTTTTGGAGTTGAATATCTAAAAATACTGAAATCAACTTTTTGACGATTATGTAGGAAGCCTTAGGAAGTAAAAATGAATTCGATATCTCATTAGAACTAAGAAATATGTAGGAATTTGTTAAAACATATGCAACCCCCTTGCACCCACTTTGGGGTTGAATATCAAAAAATCCTGAAATCGGTTTTTAGATATATGTAAAGAAAGCCCGAGGAAGTGGAAACCAATCCGATGTCTTATCACTCCTAAAAGATATAACGAAATTCGTGAAAACGTGTTCAACCCGTTTATATCCTCTTAGGGGTTGAAAAAGGAAAAAAACTTGAAAACAAGTTTTAGGTGATTATTAAACAAGTCCGTGGAAGTAAAAAGTTATTCGATATCTAATCAGACCGGAGAGATATGGCTGAATTTGTGAAAATGTGTACAACCTTTTTACGCAACCGTGGGGGTTGAATTACAGAAAATCCTGAAAACACATTCTATTTATATGAAGAATCCGTACAATAAAAATGAATTCAATATTTGGAAAGACCTAATAGATATGACGAAAATCGTGAAAATATATGCATTCCATTTTCACTGATAATTTTTTTTGTCCCCCCTTCCGTACGCCAATGGATATTCGAAATTATTTTTAATCTAAATTACTTTTCTAGTTGACTGACATATACATACCTAGTTTCAATTTTATAGCATAAGCCGTTCTATAGATAGGAAAAATACCGCCCACCTCCGTACCATACTACCCCTCTAAAAAATCATATTTTTCCAACATGCTACTACTATACCATAGTTCTATCCAAATACCAAGTTTCAGCTTTATATCATTATAGGTTCTCGAGATATAAAAATCGAAACTTTTTCTTCTTCACCCTCACGCTCTACACCCTCACCCACAAAATATTTTTTTTCCACTAGGTGTCTATTGGGCCTACTTCTGGTAAAAATTTTAAGTATCTGTCATACACTGTTCTTGAGATATGAGACGTGATTTTTTAGAAAAATTCTTTTCTCCTCCACTTCCATACTCCACCGCTCCCTTAAAAAATTTTACTTTCAGCAAACTTTATTTGCCAACCTCAATACAGAAGCCGAATTTTATTTGTCTAGTGCAATTGGTTCGTGAGATATCGTAATCTAAAGTTTTTCAACCCCCACCCCCGTACGCCACTGCCCCCTCTCAAAAATTTGTTTCCGATCTGTTCTGCTGGTATACCCACAGACGTCGGACGGCGCACAGACGGACTGAACATTTTTTTTTGTTTTTTTGGTGTCTATTAGTCATAAAATGTGTAAAAAAATTTTTTCAGGGTAGCAAATTTTTTTTTTTAAAAATCGATAACAATACTTTATTATTAAAATAATAAAGTAAAATGAATAACCTGGATGCTATTGAAAAGGTAATGTTTAGATTGTCAGTTGCATAGTAACCTACATCGCTTCTCAGCATTAAACGCTTTCCGGACTTCTACCCAAAAAATAATAAAGTTGCGACCAGACTGTTGGCAGACTTTTTTAATTTATTACCCCAATTACAATCCCTTTCGCTTATAAAGTATACAGCAATTCAATATAAAATAGATAAACAAAGAACAAATTCGTATTTTTGACTCTATTAAACTGCTAAATGATCAAAATTAAGGGATATAAGAGTTTTCAATAAGGGCTCGGGCAGCTTTTTCACGAATTACTTACATAAGTAAAAACATAAATTGTGATTTTACTTTCCAAGCAGAAATTGCAAGAATAGAGAAAATATTTTAAGAGGATACAAGAGTGCAAAAACTTTCAAAAGAATCGTCGACGGTAAGGTCACACATGCAGTCGATTTGTCCTGGAAAAATCTTAACCTGCAATTGCAGAGTGAGCCACGGATACTAAAAAAAATTCTCCTACCTATGTCGTTATCAAACCCGACTTGAGATTTTGATATGTTGTATTTAAGACTACTGACAAGAAATTTAAAAGAAAATAACAAAGACTTTAACTAATATTTCTTGTTGTATTCAAGGATAAAGACATTTATGTTATACCTTCCGTTCCATTTTAGAAAATATTTCTATTTTTAAGAATGGAATTTTTCATGGTAAGCTACCATAGAAGCAAATTTGATTAAATGTTGGTTGTTTTCCGGCGTCAGTAGGGTTTCTGGTGTGAAACCCCAACACGAAATCCCCGACTGTTGATTAATCGCTGTCCTTGAGGACATGACAGTTGGAAAACCTTCACTGGATACGCCAGTTTCATAAGATTGTGTTGGACTAGGTCCGAAGGAGCTGTTTCGTCATCGGAGGGCATAGACTCGTCAGAGGGTGTATCATGCCTACTATCCGAAACACCCTTACAGCTGGTGGAATTGCTGAGCATAATTTCTATATAAATTATATATATATCTATAAAATTGCTGTTGGCGGGTTTCGATGTCACGCTCTTAGCGTTCAGCTCTATATATCCTGGCTTACAACCAAAAATTCCACCAAATTGGTTGAAATAATAGATGATCTTCAGCGCCACCTCCTTTAGTATAGGGTTGCGATGGCGGGAAATTAGCTAAAATTTATAATTCGTGATCGTAAATTTGATTTCGAGTGCGCTACATAGAAATTATGCTCAGCAATTCCACCAGCTGTAAGGGGGTTTCGGATAGTAGGCATGATACACCCTCTGACGAGTCTATGCCCTCCGATGACGAAACAGCTCCTTCGGACCTAGTCCAACACAATCTTATGAAACTGGCGTATCCAGTGAAGGTTTTCCAACTGTCATGTCCTCAAGGACAGCGATTAATCAACAGTCGGGGATTTCGTGTTGGGGTTTCACACCAGAAACCCTACTGACGCCGGAAAACAACCAACATTTAATCAATATTTCTATTATTATTTTTAAACCGTAACATGGTCTGTTACCTTTATTGTACTGGTATATTCTGTGTACAGCAGGGTGGTCGTTAGATAAATTGTTTAGGCCGCCCCTAAAAAGTTTTTTTTCATATAAAAACATGAACCGAAATTTTTTTTTGTGAAAAAAATTAAAATAACACGTACCGCAAAGTGATCAAAGTATTTTCTAATATTTTTTTGATGAATCTGCAGTTTTTATGAAATATCTCATGAAATATGCAGATTTAACAAAAAATCTATATAAATGATTTTATAGGAAATTTAATTTTCAATAAATAATGTTTCATAAATTTTTTTCAAAAAAATTTATTTATAAAGATACTCCAAAAAAAATTCGTGAATCGTATCTGACGAATATTTTAAGGATTAGGAATGTCAAAAATATTATAGCATATACCTACATCCATTTTAATTTAATAATTATTTATCAAAATTTATTTTTTGGGAACAAATTTTTTAGTCTCATGGTTTGAGCTACTACGTTTTTATTAGCTCCCTTTCTTGTCCGTTTATTTGTTCGGTAGAAATTTTGCAAATGATTTTAAACTAACTTCCCGATGAGCTAGAGGCTTGAAACTTGAAACATAGCACAGAACTGGATAAGAATGCAATATATAACTCGAATTTGTGGTCGGGGTGTATCGGAGAAGGTGAGAGGGAGGGAGGGGTGTTTAGACGAAAAATTTTGATTTCTATATTTCAGGAACCGCTTACGCTAGGAGGCTTAAATTTGGAATTAATGTAGAACTACACAGTAAAAAATAATCTAGTTAAATTGAACTAGAATGGTATCTAGTTAGGAATAAATATTAAAATTCAAATTCTTTTCTCTAAAAAAACTGATATTCTATGAATTTTAACTAGTATTGTCTAGGAAAATTAAAAATTAACTAGAAAGCAATTTTTTTTAACTGGAAATTCTTTCAAATTTCAATTTTATTGAGCTTCTGTTTTCATTAACTAGAAAAGTAATCGATTGACATCATATGAAACCAATAACTAGATTTGCAGTGAATTTCATGGAATAACTAGTGGAAGCCATCTGCTTTACATTTAAATTTCGCTTGAATTTCAGTTGATTTCAACTATTTTTTATTAGAAATTACCGAAAAGAAGTTATCGTTCATTTGTTCTTTGCTTGTTTAAAGTCAGTCGACGTAAAATTTTCGTACAGACGGCCGCAATGGATGTGGATTGTTTTTATAATTACTTAAAATCGAATGGCATCGATGCGGAGGTAGCTGTGCTGTTAAAGGGTGAAAGTGTTTATAATTTTTTTGTTTTTTACTTATTGTGAAATTGCGTTTTAAAATGATTTATTTTATTTGCGGTGTATCCGTTGATGGATTTCTGAGGAACTTAAAAGAACATTTAATTAAAAATCATAATGTTCCATTCAATAAAAGTGACGCGAAAGTTAATATGGTGTGCTGTGAAAATAATTGCAACTGTATTTTTTCATCATTCAAATCTTTTTCTAAGCACACTCTTCAGAAGCATAGAGGAATGGTTATCGATGGAAAAGTGGTCAAAGAAGTGGCTGAATTATATCCGCATATAATGAGCTACAAAGGAGCATTGGTATATTATTTTTCAATTAACAATTCACGAAAATTTTTCAAAACTTACTTTTTATCAGATTAAAGCTGATTACGAAAGACTGCAAGTCAACGGAGCTGATATTAACCAATTAAATAGGCATTCCCAAAAAATTCTTGCTCTAAATGAAAATTTGAAAAGCTGTATTCCAAATGGTAAGTGTTTCGTACAATTATATATTTTTATAAAGTTTGAACTTTTCTTGAGCAAAATATTTTTTATATATATATAATTTAACTATACCTATTTTTCGTTTTATAGTTTCGATTTATTATTTATTTTCAGACACGATAAGGATTTTTTCGTATATCTTAAGTCAATCGCCCAACAGGCAATTAAAGCGAAGCTATGGCCAAATACCTTCAGATGTACAAAATTGGGAGAAAACAAACCAGAAAAATTTATTAGCTCCTCTGCTGCGATGGATCGATGTAATAGCTAATCCAAAATATTATCAATCACATTTCATTAAAATTATTTTTTATTTGCTAGCTTGAAGATGATATCGAGAACGCCTTTTTCAACATTAAGGAGCAACAGCCTTACTTTCTATGTAGGGCAGAGGAAGTACTAAGCGATGGGCACTATTTCCTGGCAATAAATGGCCAGTTCCTTGATATTGGCGATAATGTGCTTGAAGCTTGTGATGTGCTATATAAGGCACATTATGTGTTCAATATCAAATACAACAAAACGTTGGCAAAATTTTATAATTTTTTTGACTGCTATATTTACAAAATTAAGAACGTGAATCCACTTGGAGTGGTTACTTTATTCAATAAAAACATATTGTAGGAAGTTAAGAAATATTTTTCAATGGTTTTTTAATGAAAGAATAATGTTTTTTTATTATAATACTTTTTGTAAACTTTTCATTTGAGAGAGAATAAATTTAATTTTTTTGATAAGATTCATTTTTATTGGATTACGACAACTTCAACCTTTAATCATTTTCAGATTAATAATGTTTGGTATTCAACAAAATTCCAGTAAATATACTGAATTTTCAGTGAATAATACAGTTAAATTAACTAGAAATTCAATACAATTTAAAACCAGAGCGATCTAGTTACGAGTACGAGAAATCAGTATAATCAACTGAAAATTCAGTGAATAGAATGTACTGGATTTTCAGTTGAACAAATTTAACTAGATTCTTAACTAGAAAGGTTAGGAGCTCTACTCTAGTTAAGTTTTAGTGAAATTCAGTTAAAAAAAATTTACTGTGTATGATAATGGACTCCTTTGCAAAAAAAAATTTCACACAAGACAAAAAAGTAAAAAGTAATGATTTAAATAAAAACAATTTTTCAGCCACATGCAGATAGTCCTGAAAAATGTGGGGCGCAAGATAATATTAAATATTATAGTAAGGAGTGTGTCGTCGCACGTTTTTCTGCATGAAAAATACATTTTGATAAATGATTATTAGAATAAAGTTGATAATTTTATATATGATATAATATTTCTGACATTTCAAATCCTTAAAATATTCACCAGGTACGATTTACGAATGTTTTTAAATATCTTTATAAATACATTTTTTTGAGAAGTCTAGTTAAACGACATTTGGCCAGCCACCCCCTCCCGGAATTTTGTCTAAACTTAGTAATCCCAAGAAAATGCAGCGAAAAAAGAAATACAATTCTTTTAAGGACTTTCGTATGGTAGTTATTCGAATGATTACCTTAATTTTGTTCTGTTTTATCATTGTATTCTGCAAATTGTTCCAATTTCTGTCTTTATGGTCTCTGTTAATTTCGAATTAAAATATGTGTAACCATGTTTTAAGGACGTTTACATGGTGGCTTCCAAATGAGTTAATTATTCCTTCACTTACGAATATAAAGTGGAATTTCGACTTTTTTTGTTCTTTAACTGTTTGCGCTATATGTGCGACAAGAAAAGAAGCATGCTTATTGTTGAATAAAATCCATACACACCACAAACCAGTTCCCAAGTTTTCAATCTCCCTTTATATGCCAATGCTTTGCACCTATGACAGGAAATGAAACAAAGTTGTAGAGCATACAATTTTCTATAATTTGAACTTTTGCTGACGATCGTACAACTAATCCCTTCCAAGATAGAACTTTTGAAGAAGTGCTGTTGTTTCGAGCCTTTTTATCTTTTTATATCAGAATAGCTGATGGTCTCTGTAACTAATGCTGTACAATAATTATGTATATTTATATATTTTTATTAATAAATAATAATAATAATATATCAGAATTCTGTGGGTGACAATACGTACCATCAAAAATTGTTAATTTTCTTTAATACAATTTTACTGCACCAAAATCAAACTTAAGTGCTTTAAAATCGTCTAATTTCATCGATATTTTCGCCATCAGTTACGAAAAAACCGGGCAAGTTCTATTTCACGTTTCTACTTAAAAAAAACTAGTATATTTCCTTGAATTTATAATGAACCTGTTTTCCGATTTTAATTAAATGTGGTGGCACGAGAGTATCCGATACACGCGATAAATTAACCTACACTACAGACTTTGTGACTAGTAAAATACCCAATGAATATCGAAACAAACAATCAAATGAATGGACCCGATCAATGGATCGGATATTGATTCATAACATTTTGATGACATTTTATACACAAATAAACATCTATGATAATTTAAGCTAATACTTTCTTTCGTCTTTTTTTAGCACTAAGATCTAGCTCCTATCATATTCAACCCACTATTAAGTATCCGAATTCTTTTCAGAGCAATTGTACTTAAATGCGACCTTCCGGGACTGGTGCACACCTGCATACCTACATGACATGCAAGCGAGCAAAGATATAAATCAGTGATTCTCAAACGCTGTCTACCAATTTTTTTCACAGAGAATCTCGCAGATAACTACTGGATCACGTTCATCATCAAGCTATATGTAAACAGTTAACGAATACAAGGTAATTCAAAGCCAAATTCAGACTCGGTAAAAAGTCCAATTCAACATTTGCCAGACTGCCTATTGAGTACCACTGTAATAGAGCACGACAAGTTCTCTTTCTCAGCACCCAAGAAAAAAGCAAGAGAAAAGATTGTGACGGATTCTTTTCTTACAGTAGCCGAGGTATTGCACTCTATAAACGTGGGCTGTGTATATATAAACAATCAATTCTGCAAAAGGCTTTATTAAGGTACTTAATATCAAACAATACTGTAGTGGGCTTAAAAACAAAAAAAAAATAGTTTTTTAATAGTAACTGTTGTAATTGCTAAAGCAATTTTCAACGCCTGGAACTGATCCTTGACAATAGTTGAGCCAAGCGGTCCACGCTTTAAGTCCTTGTTTCTGATAGACGATTTTAGCACAGCGCACTGAATTCGTAATGTCGTCGGACAGAAGATCCTGGCACGATATCGAGCACATATTACTCGAAGGGATGTCACCTTGGCACCAGTACCTATTGTTGATCTGGAATAATCCAAAGTCACGTGACCCGTCCACATCTGTTGAACCTACAGCATTGGTCCGGAACGAGCTCTCGTGTTCTACCAGGCACACCCAGTCGGCCAGCTCATGTCTCGGGAAATCGTAGTTCTTCAAAAGGTTTGCCACTTCGCATCTTGAGAACTTCTTACTATAGGATGGACCCACTAGGCCGAGGACTAGCACTAGAGCGAATAAACTTGGCAATTTCATGGTGACTAAGTCGATTAATTTCTGAAGTTTGATGAACAAATAGTGGCTGAAAACTGATCTTGATTTGAACTTTCCATTTGGTTTTTATACGAAATTTTCAAAAGTCGATCAGACAAAAATGGTTCTATTCAGAACTGATAAATAGTAAAAGCCTGGGAACGCTGTTACTATATCAGTTAGGAATTTTTGTCAATCTGGTTCTATTAACTTGAGAGGTAACCTCGTAAATAAGAGCGAGCAGCCTTAACTACCGTTTGCGTCGAGTAGTTTATGTAAATTTCATAGAAATATGAACAAATATAAATCGATATGTTCGAATCGATATGTTCGTAATTACCAATTTTCGGATTCAAAATTTTATGGCAAAGACATGAAATTCAGAAACGTATTTCACTGATCCAATTTCTGAATGATGTTCAGATTAAGAAAAAGATGTTCGATTGAACCTTGAATTAATTTCACCTTATTTTTTATTATCAATAGAGTAGAATCTAATCTATCCGCTTGTGCACGTGTTAGACCTTGTTCTCATTTCTTATATTATCAAGCACGATTTTATTTTTTCTTTCCAGGAGAATCGTCGGTAGTGTAATTGGATCTACCTTTTCTTCATTTCGAAGTTCCTTCAATAAATATTTCCTTAATCTTGAATTTAAATATAACTCTTAAATAATTTATAGTTTAAGGAGAAAACACCTCAAATCTGTTGAGTTAAATGATTTAGCAACTCTAATCTATAGCTGGAGTAGGCTTTGAGATTGCTAAGGTCAGTACAAAAGTTTTTCTAATTGTGGTTCTAATTGCTGATATTTCGGAGACATAACCTTTTGCCTGCGCGATGCTTCGAGACGACCTATGAAAAAAATCTTCCAATAGTCTGCGCGAAAGTTTATTATTTTCGGATCACAGTTTTGTGAACGGAGGCCTTGGAGTGAATATTTTGACTTGAAAAAGTCTTGAAAAAGACTTGAAAAAGTCAAAATATTCGAAGGATGGGTAAGGAAATAAGGAACTCTTTTGAAGACTTCAGTATTGTCTTCTCCTCACCAATCTAAAACATACGAGTATATCACAGGAAGTCTTCCCACTCGTCTGACGACTTGCCCGCTAAGTCAAGGCAAGGACAGCTTTTAAAAGGTTACCTACAATATATCTGTTAGACGGGTCTTGAAGACCCTACTTAACCCACAACAATCCCAATTCGAACCCACAGATAGACAAGGCTTCCTCTTCATATGGAATTCTGATGGCGCCTAAAGGTTGCCAACAGAAAACTGTCAATATGAAGGTTTCACAATATCCAGCTGCAAATTCGAACCACACTAGAAGCAAGTGAAGTAACAAAAGAGCTTGTTCACTGGACTTGTAGGTGCCGTTTAAGCGTAATTTGAGTCGCTACCAGCCAAATTCTAAGTCCATTTATTGTGACAACTTTTATGCGGCATTTTTCCGACTGTCGGATATTGTCCCATCACGCGTTGTGAACTAACTACATGCTGCTTTGGCTAGCCCTACGTTGGGCGCCATTTTATATTCGGTTTGTGGCACTTTGCGGGTACGTTCGATCGACAAGTCCTATATTGCGGATCAATTGCACTAGCAAAGCCCAGACGCGAAATCGTTGCATACATGCGAGATTTATATTTAAGCGGCAACTCAACAAAAGTTCGGAAATCGGTCAAAATAGAATCTAGATATGACGAATTGTAAAAACGTATACAAACCTATTACATCCACTTCGGGGTTAAATTTCGAAAAATCGTGAAATAGGTTTTTAGAAGTAACATAAAAAGCAACTTGATATCTCATCAAATAAAGGGTGCTTTTTTTAGAGGCGGAGAACTTTAAATTGGCAACACTGTTTTCTGTAACAGCCGATTTGACAGTTTCAGGTTGTTTTGGGGCTAGTTTGGTTTGGCAATTCATCATGAATAGACTCACGCCGGAGCAACGTTTGGAAATTGTTCAAATTTATTTTGAAAACCATGGTTCAATTCGAGAAACTCATCGGTCATTACGTGCATTTTATGGTGCTCATAATCGTCCATCAGAGCGATTAATTCAAGAAAGTATGGGTCGTATTCGCTATACGTTTACTCTAAACGATAATACGCAACCCGTAAGACGTCGTACAGTGCGCACACAGCAAGTGATTGATGGTGTGCAGCGTAGTGTTGATGATGATGGTCAGAACGTTAAAGTCAACGGTGAGCGGTACAGAGACATGATTACTAACTTTTTTGTGATTTGCATTAATGTCGTAGACATGTGGTTTCAGCAGGACGGCGCCACATGCGCGATACAATTAATTTAATGAAAGAAACATTTGATGATCGATTAATTTCACAAAATGGACCTGTTAACTGGCCACCCCGTTCGTGCGATTTTACGCCATTAATTTTTTTTCTCTGTGGATATGTAAGTCCCGTGTCGACGCCGATAAACCAGAAACTATTGAGCACTTGAAAGCCAACATTCGACGCGTTATTGCCAAAATACAGCCTGATTTACTGCGAAAAGTGTGTGAAAATTGGACTTCCAGATTACGCCATGTACGCGCCAGCCGCGGCGGCCTCATACCCGAAATCATATTCAAGCATTAATGCCATAAAATTATCTTTCAAATAAAGTCAATTTTATGGATATTAAAAACATTTTTCTGTGTTTTATTTCAATTTAAAGTTCTCCGCATTTAAAAAAACACCCTTTACTAAAGATTTTGCAAAATTTGTGAAAACGTAAACAACCACTTCACATCTTGTTGGCGGTTGAATTTCGAAAAATACTGAAATTTGTCTTTAGACCATTACATGAAATATCCGTAAAAGTAACAATTTTATATGTTATCAAAGCTAAGAAATGGTAAAAGTTGTAAAAACATATTCAACCCGTTTATACCCCTTAGGGGTTGAAAAGCGAAAAATTGTGAAATGAGTTAGTAGTCAAATACATAAGAAGTCTGGTAAACTGAAACCCAATCTGATATTTCATCAAACCTAAGAAATATGTCGAAAGCAGTAAAAATGTGCATCCCCCTTACACCTCCTTATGGTTGAACATCTAAAAATCCTGAAATCAACCTTTTGGCGAGTCTTTGAGGACATGACAGCGAATAATCAACAGTCGGGGATTTCGTGTTGGGGTTTCACACCAGAAACCCTACTGACGCCGGAAAACAACCAACATTTAATCATATTGTACAGTGATTTCTCATAAATCAGATATGGCGAAATTCGTGAAAATATTTGTGACAACTTTTCAACCTTCAAGCCTTGGCAGCTTGAACTCCGGAATCTTGTGAATCCTAGTGAATAAAACCAACTTAGTTTTTGAAGCGGTAACCCCCAAGCCACATCTTCTGACCCACTTGCTCAGTATACAGAGTGCCGACTCCAAGATGTCCGTAAGAGTATTCAAAAATTTTCCCTGGACTAGTATGACTATGTCATCCGCGTAGCCCACAACCCTGATTCCTTTCTTTTCTATTTCCATTAGAACCTCGTTTACTACAAGGAGCGGCAGAAGGGGACATATCAAACCACCCTGTGGACTACCCCTCGAGGTTTGCCTTATTACCTTTCCTTGCCCCCTCTCCGAACTCACAATCCAAGGTCGTCAACCAGCCCGTCAGTCCCTCCTTTAAGCCTATACCATTTAAAGCCTTGCTAATTGCTTCCACTATTACGTTGTTGAAAGCCCCCTCAACATCTAGGAATGCCGCCAGAGCGAATTCCTTACTTTCCAAACTAAACTCCATAGACCCCACTACTTCATGTAGTGCTTTGTCAACAGAGTTCCCTCTGATGTAGGCATGCTGAGCGTTAGACAGCATTCTGTTCTCACATAATCTCCGAATGTACGTTTCTATATGCCTCTCCAGCACTTTAAGAATGAATGACGAAGGACTGATAGGCCGAAAGTCCTTCGTTGTCGTGTGACTGCGTCTTCCCGCTTTAGGAATGAAAACTAGACCCACCTCACGCCAGACCCATAGCTGCCCATAAGCAGCTCCTGAAAATCGTACTCAACCAACTGAAGATTGCCCCGGAGGCTCTCTGCAGCATGATTGGCCTAATGCCGCCTGGTCCCTGTGATTTGAAGGGAGCAAAAGTGCTTATAGTCCATTTGATCGTGTCTTCCCCCAGGAGTTCTTCTATGCCATTTGGTACTACCAAATTGTTCTCAGAAAAGCCCCTATTATTCACAGAGTAGTGGTCCATCAAGGTAACATATATAAAGGGAAGTGAGTGGACATCAAGAGCTCCAGGGCCTTCTGACTAGTCTCCACCCACGACCTATCACTTCTCCTTATGTAGCTAGGTGAACACGGCTCCTGAGAGAGTAATTTCCGGAGCCTAGACGCCTCACTACATTCACCTATTGAAACGCAGAAGTTCTTCCACGACTTCCTTTTGAACTTCCTGATCTTGTATTTGAAGACCCTGCGACTGGCTTTATACTTGTCCCACTCTTCCGTCTTTCCATCACGCTTCGCCCTATTAAAAAGCTTCCTATAAGATTCCCCGAGTTCATTTAGTTCGCTATTCTACCAAGGTGGGCTAACTTTCTTTGGAGCATCAAGTAGCATACAGGACTTCTCAAAAGCCGTTACCAGAAACGTATTGAAAGTCCCCACACTCTCTTCAATCGCATCCCCACTTTCCAAATCGTTGAGAATTGGCGCTCTGTGACTCTATTGAAACTACCCCAATCCGACCTCCTCTGGGTTCCTTAGCAACTGCCTCTTCTCCCGCAGAGATCTAGAAACAACATTTCTC